>OX451741.1:477688859-479054221 GCA_948472305.1 Vicia faba | reverse complement strand
GTTCTGATATGACTTACTTTGAGCTCTGAATCCTTGCAAACTGTTACTGATTTTTGAGAATTTGGCTCTAAATTTTATGAATAGTGTTAAGTGTCAATTTTGGGTTATTTTCCATTTATTGACACTTTTAAGCTCTTTTTTATGCCTTGATTATGAAAATGACTCATTTTAAGTGATTTTTGCATCGATGTAAATAATCTTGGTAGATTTAATGTATTTGTTAGTTTTAAGCATTTTATGTTTAGATGTTGCGGCTTAAAGCGGTCTCAGAGATGAAGAATCAAAGAAAGCTCAGTGTCTGTGTTTGGAAACGCATCGCCTGGCATTGGGGTGGCGATGAGAAGCAGCGTCTCCTAGAGATGAAGGAGCGATGAGCCTGGCGTGGATTGATGAAATTTTAGAAAGCTACTGGAGTGTGTTGCGCCTTGGAGCGCCCGACAATGAATAAGAGAGAAGGCATTGCCCGACGGTGCATACTGAGCATCAGGCGATGATAGATATTTTTGTTGGCTGCATGCCAACAACAAATTATCAAAATAACCAAGGTTACCAACATAAGGGTAATCAAGGTTATTAACAAGGTTGGAGACAAGATGATGAAAATTCTAACCGACAAAATCTATATCAAAATACCGCTCAACCTTCACAACCTCAAAGTGGAAGTTCCAAGATGGAAGAAACTCTCACTCAATTTATGCAAATTTAGATGGAAAACCAAAAGACAAATGAAGTGGCAATCAAAAATATCGAGAGCCTAGTTGGGCAACTTGCAAAGCAACTAGTCGAATAACAAATAGGGTCGTCCTTTCTTGTAAATACTCAAACCAATATGAAGGATCACTGCAAGGCAATTGTAACTAAGAGTGGAAGAGATCTTGGTGGTGGAGAAGAAAATGAAAAGAAGGATGATGGGGTTGTTGAGGAGGAGATTATGGTAGAAAATGAGTTAGAAGATGAGATAGTAGTAGAAAAAAATGTTAAGGATGACTTAGTTGAAAAGGAGAAATTGGAGAAAGAAGAAGTAGAAAAGAAGGATAAAAAAGAAAAAATGAGAAAAAGTAATAAGGGGAAGGGGAAAGTGAATACTATTCCGGTTCAAAATTTGCCTTATCCTCATGCTCCTTCCAAGAAGGATAATGCTAGGCACTATGCTCGTTTTATGGATATATTTAAGCAATTGCAAATAAATATTCCATTTTCCGAAGCTATAGAATAAATGCATATGTATGCTAAGTTCATGAAGGACATCCTTACAAAAAATAGAAGATTTACGAATCAAGAAATTATCATGGTTGATGCGATTTGTAGTGCCATCATTCAATGAACTCTGTCAAAGAAGGAAAGTGATCTGAGAAGGGTTACTTTGCCAATTACCATTGGTGATGTATATGTCGGTAAGGGTTTGATTGATTTGAGTTCTAGAATAAATTTGATTCCTTTATCTATCGTGAAAAGATTGGGATGCATTGAGATGAAGACAACAAATATGACACTTTAACTCGACGACAAATCCATTACCCGTCCTTACTATATAGCTCAATATGTGCTAGTGAAGGTGGACAAGTTTTTCTTCCCAGTTGACTTTGTTGTGATTGACATGGAGGAAGATCATGACGTACCTTTGATTCTTGGCTGACCATTCATGAAGACCGCAAGAATGATGATTGACATCGATAATGGTTTGATGAAGGCCCGTGTTTAATATGAAGAAGTGAGTTTCAATCTCTTTGAATCAATGAAACATTCAAATAATAAAGGAGCTTGATTTAGAGTTGATTCTATCGAAGAAGCCATTTGGGATGTTACTAGTGAAGTTCATATTTCAACACCCCTTGAGAAAATATTGACTAATGTACTTCAAGTTCTTGATACCCATGAAGAAAAAGAAATGGAATAATGTTTGAAGGAACTTGAGACTTTAGAATAAGTTCAACCTTGGGAGGAAGAAGTTGAAATCTTGAAAAAGGAAGCGAAAGAAGAAGAATCCAAAATTAAATTGAAGACGTTGCCTTCTCACTTAAAATATGTGTTTCTTGATGATGGTTGTAACAAATCGATGATCATAAGTAATGCTTTGTCGGAAAAAGAGGAACATTGTTTAGTCAAGTTTTGAAGAAAAATCAAAGAGTAATAGGTTGGGTTTTGTCGGATTTGAAACACATTAGTCTGACCTATTGTATGCACAAGATTATGATGGAAGAGGATTTCAAGCCGAGAGTTCAACCTTAACTCTGCTTGAATCCTATAGTGAAAGAGGTTGTGAGAAAGGAAGTAGAGAAATTATTAGATTCCGGGATGATTTATCTTATTTCTGATAGTACATGGGTGAGTCTGGTACATGTGGTGCCAAAGAAATATGGAATGGTCGTGATAAGAAATGAGAAGAATGAATTGATTCTGACAAGGACCGTAACGGGTTGGAGGATGTGTATTGATGATCGGAGGCTTAATCAAGAAACTATGAAAGATCACTTTCCTCTTCCTTTTATGGATCAAATGCTCGAAAGGTTATCGGGTCAAGAGTTCTATTGTTTTTTAGATGGGTATTTTGGGTATAACCAAATTATGGTTAATCTGGACTACCATGAGAAAATGACTTTTACTTGTTCGTTTGGAAATTTTGTGTATAGGAGGATGTCCTTTGGTTTGTGCAATGTACGACCACTTTTCTAAGGTGTATGCAAGCCATATTTTCCGATCTTGTTGAGAAGACTATGGAAGTCTTCATGGATGACTTCTCCGTTTTCGGGGCGTCTTTTGTTTTATGTTTGAAAATTTTGGATATCGTCTTGAAGAGGTGTGTGGACACCAACTTAGTTCTTAATTTGGGAGAAATGTAACTTCATAGTTACCAAGGGAATTGTTCTTGGTCACAAAGTTTCATCCAAGGGGCTTGAAGTTGACAAAGCCAAAGCGGAGGTTATTGAGAATTCGCCACCACCATTGAACGTGAAGGGGATCCAAAGTTTTTTAGGTCATGCGGGCTTCTATCAAAGATTTGTCAAAGACTTTTCCAAAATTGCAAGGTCATTGAGGAACTTACTCAACAAAGATAAGTATTTTATTTTCGATGAGGCTTGTTTGATAGCTTCTAATAAATTGAAACAAAATTTGATAATTGCACCAATAATTGTAGTACCAAATTAGAAAATTGATTTTGAGCGAATGTGTGATGCTAGCTATTATGTTGTTGGTGCGATTCTTGGTCAAAGAAAAGGAAATTTTTTCCATGCGATAGATTATGCTAGCAAGGTTCTTAATGAGGCACAAATTAATTATGCCACAACTGAAAAAGAATTGTTATCTATAGTGTATGCTTTAGAAAAATTTAGGTCTTACCTCATTGGGTCAAAGATTGTGGTGTACAATGACCATGCAGAGATAAGTCATTTTCTTACCAAATCAGATTCTAAGCAAAGACTTATTCGTTGGATCCTTTTGTTGCAAGAATTTGATCTAGAAATTCACGACAAGAAAGATTCTGAGAATTTGGTAGCAGATCACTTATCCCACTTGGTCAATGTAGAAGTCACAAACCAAGAAAGTGAAGTTAGAGAGGAATTTCCAGATGAATAATTGTTCATGGTACAAGTTAGACCGTGGTTTTCCGACTTTGCAAATCACAAGGCATCTAGATTGATACTGGAGGATCTAACTTAGGACCAAAAGAGGATATTCTTGGCGGATGTGAAATTTTATGTTTGGGATGAGCCTTATCTTTTTAGGCTTGGAAGTGATAATTTGTTAAGAAGGTGTGTGTCATTGGAGGAGTCTTAAAGTATACTTTGGCATTATCATAATTCTCCGTATGAAGGTCATTTTAACGGTTTGCGTACAACAACAAAAGTCCTTCAATCAGGATTGTATTGGCCGTATTTGTTCAAAGATGCATACTTACATGCTAAGAATTGTGATAAATGCTAAAGAAGTGGAGGAATTGGAAAGCGGGATGAGATGCCCTTGAATAACATGTTGTAAGTAGAAGTTTTTGATTGTTGGGACATCAATTTTGTAGGACCATTTCCCCCATCTTTTTCGAATGGGTTTATTCTTGTTGTGTTTGATTACGTTTCTAAATGGGTGGAAAAGGTAGCATGTCATAGAGAGGATGGTAAAATGGTAATTAAATTTCTAAAGAAAAACAAATTTTCTTGTTTTGGCACACCGCATGTGTTAATTAGTGGTGGTGGATCACACTTTTGCAATACACCTCTTGAAAAAGTTTTGGAAAATTATGGCGTAAAGAATAAAGTGGAGACCCATAACATCCACAAGAAAATGGTCAAGCAGAATTTTCGAATAGGGAAGTAAAAAGAATTTTGGAAAAAACCGTTTCAAATTAACAGAAGGATTTGTCTCTTAAGTTAGATGAGGCTTTATGGGCATGTCGTACTGCTTACAAGGCTTCGATTGGTTTGACATTGTCTCAAATGGTGTATGGTAAAACATGTCATCTTCCGGTTGAAATAGAGCACAAGGCTCTTTGTGCCTTGAAATTTTTAAACTTTAATTCTAACTTGGTCGGAGAAAATAGAAAAAAATTTAATTGCAGGGTTTAGATTAAATGCGCAATGATGCTTACCATTCCAACAAGATTTATAAGGAAAAGGTCAAATTCTACAATAAAAAGGAAACTCGACACATAGATTTCCAAGTTGGCCAAATGGTGATTCTTTTTAATTCTCGGTTAAAACTTCTTTCGAGAAAATTGAAGTCCAAATGGTCGGTTTGTTCTTGATTAAGGAGGTGAAAGACTTTGGAGAAATTGTGTTAGAGGATCCCATCTCAAAAGAGATTTGGACAATTAATGGTCAAAGATTGAAAATCTATCTTGGAGGTGAAGTGAATCGAGAAACAAGTGTTGTTCGTCTTGGTTATATATGAAATCAGCATAGACCGTAGAGCTCTAACAACGTTAAACAAAGGGCTTGTTGGGAGGCACCCCAACATTGTAAATATTTCGGTCTTTTTATGCTTTTTGAAAAGCAAGCTTATTGAACAAAGCATTCCTTGAGCCCATACATCTACTTGTTTCTGATTACACTCCACCATAAACAAGGAAAAAATGTCTCTTCACCCAACCCCTCTTGTACTAAGCATTGTGTGATACGGTGAAAGAACTACTGACTTGGGTGTTTTGTGTTTGATCGCAAATGTTGCGGTTAGCAAGAGTCGCCACCGACTTTTCTTTTATCCAAAAGGAAAGGTGAAAAAGCACAGGAAAGACCTTTGAGATTGTTTCTTGAGTTCGGGGGGTAGATTATGAAAAGGGAAGGTATTAGCACTCCTTTCATCCATGGTTTTCCATGGGCTCTTAGTTACTTGCTAGATCACTTGCTTTTGTTTGAAAAGGTGCTTTGTGTGGTTTTTTGAAAGTATTTTGAAAAGGCGCCATCGTTTAGGCAAACTTTGTAATGATTCTCGTTCGTAAGAATGTATACAAAGTGTTGATCTTTTGAAAATGTTTTCAAGTTTGAAAGATGTTTTTGAAAGTGTTGGTGTTTATTTTGAAAAATAGCAAGGATGTTTTATTTTGAAATTGAGCAAGTAACTAGGAACGTTCTACCTACTCAAAAGTCTTTCATGTTTATTTCCTTTCTCCTTTGACATTGTTATCTTACCATTAATTTGGTAAGTAACCCTATCTTTGGATGTAAACGAGACGGGCGTGGGTCATCGTATAACCATGATTAGCAATGTTGCAAGGTATCTTAGCATCTTTTCTTAGGGACTAAGATCATTTTTGAAAAAGGCAACAGAGATAGCGTCATCGAGGGGCTATGATCTTGTATTTTGCTTGTTTTTGCTAAGATACCTCACATGCATGACATGGCTATTTTTTGTAAGGCAACCAAGTGAATTTTATCCTATGGGTGCTTGTGTGCAAGTGTATTGATTTTTCATGCTTGATTTGTCTTTGATTAGGGTTTGCTAATTGATTGGTTTTAGTCTTTCCATATAAACCCTAATTACTAGCATTTATATAAAGCGATAAATTGCGGAAAGTAAAATTACTACACTATTACATCATTAGGGGGTATACAAATTTACAAATGGGGATTGCAAGAAAATTAAACCTAATTATCTATTACAACCATATTGAATATTGTACAATATTGAAAATAAAAATGCAAAAAATATAAATGGAAAGAAATGATTTTTGTTGTTTTTTATGAAAGGGTTTGGTCTTGACCTAAATAAAGGGAATGATTAATTAAAATTAAATAAAATTAACCTAAACTAATTAAGAAAAGAAATTAATTTGAAAAGGATTTTTAGGGTTTTTTATGAAAAAGGTTTTAAATTAATGAAAATAAAATTAAGATTAATTATAAAAATAACCTAAATTCTAAATTAATTTTAAACTAAAAAATGAAATAATATATTAATTTATCCTAAGTCTAAGAATTTATTTAAGGAGAAAAAAATTAATTTGTCTTTAAGAAAATACTTTTAGTCTTTTGTTTTATGGAAAATAAAATACATGAGTATAAAAAATAAATAAAAATAAATTTGTATTTTTTATGATTTTATGAAAATAATAATAATAATAATAATAATAATAATAATAATATTAATAATAATAATAATAATAATAATAATAATAATAATAATAATAATAATAATAATAATAATAATAATAAAAACCAGACAGTCTTAGATCTTGATGAAGATGTTTCCCTCAGTCGAAGACCTGACTGGTTCTTAAATCTCAACTGAATTATCCTTGGTTGAATTACAGATAAGGTTCTCAATCTCGACAATTTCCTCCGTCGTAGTGTGGACGAGTTCTAAAATCTCAACAGAATTATCCTCCGTTGAAGACCAGACAGTCCTAGATCTTGATGAAGATGTTTCCCTCAGTCGAAGACCTGACCGGTTCTTAATCTCAACTGAATTATTCTCGGTTAAATTACAGATAAGGTTTTAAATCTTGACAACTTTCCTCCGTCGAAGTGTGGACGAGCTCTAAAATCTCAACAGAATTATACTCCATTGAAGACCAGACAGTCCTAGATCTTGATGAAGATGTTTTCCCTAGTCGAAGACCTGACCGATTCTTAAATCTCAACAGAGTTATCCTCGGTTAAATTACAGACAAGTCCTAAATCTCGATGAAGATGTTTCCCTCAGTCGAAGTACTGACCGGTTCTTAAATCTCAATTGAATTATCCTCGGTTGAATTACAGATAAGGTTCTAAGTCTCGACAACTTTCCTCCTTCGAAGTGTGGACGAGCTCTAAAATCTTAACAGAATTATCCTTCGTTGAAGACCAGACAATCCTAGATCTTGATGAAGATGTTTCCCTTAGTCGAAGTACTGACCGGTTCTTAAATATCAACTGAATTATCCTCGGTTGAATTACAGATAAGGTTCTAAATGTCGACAGATTTCTCCCGGTTGAATTACGGACAAGTTCTTAAAACTCAGCAGAGATGTTCTCTCAGCTAAGGTACAAGCAAGTTCCTAAATCTCAACAAAGATCAGACTTCCCCAGCGGAATCTTCTACAACAACAGATATGCAAGTTCTCGCTAAGGAATCTCTTATGCGATCGACACTCCTACAGATGGAATCTTTAAGCTCATCCTCCCGTCAGCAATCTCTAATTGGCATCTGTAAGCCCATTCCTGACATCACAAGGCTGATACCACTTCATGCGAGTGCAAATTTATAGACACTCTGGTGTTCAATCATCTTCCACCTTCGGATCACGAAAGGCGCGAAAGCCAATCTACATCCTCAGGTTTAAGAAGATTGAACAGGGGCAGCTGTTGTACCCCAAAATTTGCCCTCTCATATTTCTCAAAACATTTCAAGAAAAATCTCCAAGTGGCTCAAGGTTGCTCAAGAATGGGTCAGACAAGTCATCTCCTAAGGCAGTCAACCCCAAATTAGGGTTTTGTGTTGCATCAAGATCCTTGAATCCAAATGGCCTCAAGTTCTCCCAAATTTCCTAATATGTTCTCAAGATCATCCATGTCAAATTTCAAGCCTTACAGAGGAAGTTTGCTCAGTCAATTGCTCAAAGGTCCAAAAATCGACTGTGCTAGGGCAAAAGTCAACTGTGACCCAAATACAGTCAAACTTCAAGATTTTTTGTCAACATTCTCATTTTGAATGATATTTCATCATTTTATCAAGGGTTGATCATGATTCATCAAGTATTGCTCAAAATTCATCAAGACTCAAAAGTTGTTAAATTAGGGCTTTGCAGGAAAAGTCAACTCAACTTTGACCAAGCATAACTTTCTCATACGTTATGAGAAATGACCCATCCAAATCTCATTTTGAAGAGGATGAAATTTCCTACAATCTATATTCATACCCCAAGATCCAAAAATGCACTCACAAGAAGTTATAAATTTGGACATTATAGGTTATTTTTGAAAGTCAACAAAAACACATTTTTGCCAAAGCTTATAACTTGATAATGGAATATCAAAATGAGATTAGACCAAAAGAGTTGGTTAGAGGACATCTCAAGCTTTCTATAAAGTCCAAGAACACCTCCAAACGTTCAAAATTGAAGAAGTTATGTATTGTTGAAGTTGGACATTTTTGCAAAATTGCCAAAAGTCAACTATCCCCAAAACTTCAAATTTTGTCAAATGGGCCCATTCTTTTGCACTTTATTTGAGCTTACATAGTTGCCCACGTGTCCTAGCTTCAGCCATGAGCCCACATTATATTTTTATTATTTAATTTGATTTTTTATTGAATTATTTCATTTTAAATCAAATTAAATCATATAAAATCCAAGCTTTGATTACCTAAGATCTTTTTGGTTATTTCAGGTTATAATTATCATCAATATCATCATCAAACTCGAATCTCACCATGCCATGTACAAAAAGATTGAAAATTGGCAAATTTGGAAAGTTTAGTAATGGAGAATCAAATCAAATTGGAAATCATTATTGGAGCAAGATTTGAATCATATTTTCTACCCTAATGCATTCCACACTACATAAGCAAGAGAGGCACACAAAAATAAGGGTTGGAGGTTGCAAGCATAGACAGAACCAAAACTTGAAAAAATGGTAAAAAGCTTGAGATCAAAATCGTGCCTAGAGGTGTTTTCAGAAGCCAAGAAGCATCCCAATCGATTCCTGGACGTTCGCTGAAGCGAAACCAATCCAAAGCAAGTGTTCTCACACACCACAAAGCGCTGTAAGTGTCACGCGATTCCCTTCTGTACTTGGTTTTGTATTTCAAAAATTATGCATTGTTACAATGAATTAATGGCATATTTGTAATCACCAGATCATTTCCAAGCCTTTTGCATTATTTGATTTCATTTATATGCTCTGTGGCGCAAAACACAATTGTTAGGGTTTTGCTTCTTGGTTTAGGGGTTTTTGTTTCAGATAAAATTAGCCTTAGTGATGGCTATGGGCGTGACCGAAAGAGGAAGACGAATGCGACCATGGCCTTGGAATGAATTTATGAAGCCTGAGATGGATTTTAGGAGTGGCCTATGCTTTTAGTTGCGGATTCAAATCCGCAGGTAACACTGTTACAAGCCTGAGGACAGGGACGAGATCGTGTCCTCCTCTGACTGGCCGGTTCAAATAATTCGCGCATTTTTTTGTTTGCTGGCATAATAATTTGTTTTTTTATATTATGTATTATTTGTATATCATTAACAATTTAAACGAAGCGTCCTAGTGGAAAAGCAAGCGCTCCAAATACCATCAGGACCTGGGTTCGAATCCCAGGTCCCCCCAATTTCCATTTATTTTTCTTCTTCAGGTGATTGTGTGCAGATCCAAGCGCGAAGCCCATCATACATCCTCAAGCATCGATTTGCCAGATGATCCAAGGCCAAATCTGATGGCCAAGAATTGATGGACCACCAAAGACCAAGTCAGCACATGCACGCTGGATCAAGGAAAGTCAAATGAGGCCAACATAATTGGGCCCTCAGCTTGCTATTATGACCTCCAAATTCAGGCCCAAACCCCCTTACTCTCTCCTATTTATTTTTTTGTTTTGTTTAATTATTTATTATATTTTTACTAATTACTAACCAATCAAAAAATTCTTTTTATAAAATAAAATCACAAAAATATTTTTTAATCAAATCAACTTTTAGTTTTTAATTTTATTAATAAATACTAATTAAATTAACTTAGGTTTTAATTAGAATAACTTTAATATATTTTTTGTAAATAATTAAAATTAAATTAGACTTAATTAGGTTTTTACTAATTCAATTAATTTTATTTTTCTTTCTTAAAATATCAAAAACCCAAAATTAACTTTTTTTCATTAATTAATTTATTTATTAATTTAGTGATTAATTTAGGATAATTTCTTTCTTAAAATAAAAACAACAAAAAAACCTTTTCAATAAAAAAGGTCAAAACCCTAGAACTTTGCGCTCGATTTAATTTCCTGCACGCGATCCATTTTCTTTTACCAATCATAATTATGTACTTGCTCCCGGATTGTAATAGCTTAATAGGACTTTTATTTATTTTTTATCGCTTTATTTATTTTTAAAGGGTTTGTCTTTGGCGATGTAAATACCCGACGCCTTGTAATTTAAATTCCGCAATTTATTTTCCACAAATTATAACTGTTAGATGTTTGATAATAGGGATGCATGACAAGACTGAATGTTTTAACCTAAAATCAAATTAGATCACCATTAACATGTACAAAGATAAAATAACTGAAAACGACACAAGAAAATGCAATGATATGTATGATATATGTATGCAATGTTTTCAAGGATCTCTTGGGGTAAACACAAGAAAATGTTAGAGGTTGAACTTCGATCAACATCTTTGATTGGAGGACCTTGTATCGGTGGATGTCTTTCCACGAGAATCAAGCTCACCATGTCAAGTGGGTCATAGCCCCTGATTCAAGTTGTTGCACTTGATCTTTGACGGCATTTGTTTAGAGGGGAACCCTCTTGCCCTTTGGTAGACGTCTGGTTCAACGTGACCCTGCATCAAAAGACCCTCGAGATCCTTGAAATGGTTATTTGAAAATGCTATGATATGATGTTATGATGTTATGTACATGTATGCAAAAGTAAGCAGGTGTATATACAGACAGTCATATTCACACAGAGCAAACAAGTCCTTAGGTTTAGGCTTGCATGGGGTTTGTAGGTAAGTACCCTCTTGAAGTTAGTTGGCTCATCCTGTCCTAAAATAGAAACCGGGTTCTAAGGAGCTCAATATCATTGGATTATTTTCTATGTTCATTGTTTTGGTTTAGCCACTTAACTGGCGACCAAAATATTCCAAGAAAACAACCCTCAATGAGTGTAGTATCGAGTATCTACCAACTTCGGACTGCACCAAAGTCGGTCATCTCACTACCCCTAAAAAGGCCAAGATGGTCAAGTAAGGTTCTAAGAGTTCGTTAGTGCTTCATGACATCACTCAGCGGCCCCGTATTCTCCTTGACTACTCAAGGGCTACCGGTACTCACAAATATGTCACACTAACATAGCTACTGCTTCAACCATGTCGGTATACCCCGCACAGTTCCCTCACAGTTTATTGCTATTTACCTAAAAAGGTGCCCCCAAATCTGGGTGTAGGATTAAACAAACCCAAACAAGGAACCCAAAAAGTAAGGCAATCAAAGCAAACAAAGCAAGTATGTATAGGTGATCTAAAACCCTAAGGTAACCCCACTTTTAGAAATATCCCCAGCAGAGTTGCCAATTCTGTGATACGATGGGAGAACTGACTTGGGTTTTGCGTTTGTGTTTGCAAATGTTTCGGTTGAGCAAGAGTCGCCACCGACTTTTTATTTTATCCTAAGGAAAGGTTAAAAAGCACAGGAAAAACCTTTGAGATGTTTTCTTGGGTTCGGGGAGTAGATTATAGAAAGGGAAGGTATTGGCACCCTTTCTATCCATGGTTATCCATGGGCTCTTAGTTACTTGCTTAGATCACTTGCCTTTGCTTTTCAATTGTTTGAAATGGGGCTTTGTGTGTGGTTTTGAAAAATGTTTTGAAAAAGAGGCCTTGTCTAGGCAACCATTGTAACAATTCTTGTTTGAATGTTTTACAAAGGTGTTTGTCTTTTTGAAAAGATGTTTCAATGTTTTTTTGAAAGTTTGTTTTGAAGTTGTGTTGTGATGTGTGTTTTGAAAAATGGCAAGGATTTATTTTGCAAGATTGATCAAGTAACCAAGAGCTATCTACTCTAAATTTCTCAAAGATCTTTCTTATGTTTTAACCCTTTTCACAGTGTTGTTTCACCATTGTATTTGGTGAACAACCTTGTGTTAGGATGTTAACAGGACGGGCGCGGGTCATCGTATAGACCATGAAAGCAATGGTGTCAAGTGTCTTTGGAAACTTTCTTTAAGGGACTATGATTATTTTTGTTTAGGCAACTCTGATAGTGTCATCGAGGGACTATGATCATTTTGTTTGTTTTTGTTGTTTTGCCAAAGTACTTGACATGCAAACATGGCCCATTTTTGAAGGCAACGAGCGGGATTACCCTAGAGGTGCAAGTGTGAATGGTGTATTGATTTTCATGCATTTATCTTGTGTTAGGTTATGTGGCGGTTGATTTTGAATCTTTGCATACAAACCCTAATTACTATACAGTATATAGAAAGCGATAAATACGGGAATTTAAAGTCTAAGTTATTACAAATAAGTATCCGGGGATGGGGGTACAAATATTTACAAATGGGGATGAGTCTTATCAGGATAGTAGTGTCCAAATATTATTTACAACCAAATCGAATCGTCACATTCTCAATGTAAAATATAGGAATAAAAAGGAATCGAAAGCAATGTAAGATGCACATGATTATTTACAAGTGATCAAAATGTTAACCTAAGGTATTTGTTAAGTATTTTATTATTTTTGTGTTTTTGTTAGTTATATATAAACAAAAGTTTTAAAGAAAAGAAAAGAAAAATGTTTAAGTTAAATAAAACTATTATTCATGTATTTTAGTTAATGTTTTAAAAAGCTTATATAAAAAGTTTAACTAAACAAAAGTTTTAAAACAAAATGTATCATTTTATTTACCAAAAAGAATTAGGAATTTAAGTTATAAAAAAGAAAAAAAAGTATTAGTTATAAACATAAGAAAAAGAAATAAATGGGCTTGATGTTACATGTTTGGCCCAAACAAACAAACAAACAGATTTAGAGAAGGGAGGTGCGCCATAATTGAATGGGCTTAAGGGGTTTTTGTGAGGGCAGGCCCAAATGCTTATGACAAAGTTTTTGTTTAGGGTTTCAATCTGCTTGGCTCAGAATATGGTTTCAGTGTTTTTGTGAGCGTCACTGCTTCCTTCTCCTTCTTCACCTCTTCATCCTTCTTAAGCATGTTTATGAACGAACTCCCTCTCCACCTATGGCTACCAGAGTGATGCCTCCATTCTCCTCTCTTCATGGTTACACAGGGTGATAAGAAAAGGTATTGAGTTCTCTTCAAACGCGCTTTAGGGTTTCAAGTTCTTATCTTGCATGTTTTATCTTTTTCATGTTTTAATCATGGATGCTCGTGTTTGTGTGAGGTGTGAAGCTGAAAAAGGAAGGGGGAAAATACTACCTTTGTTGGATGGGAGACAGAGGAGTGGACGGTTGCGCTTCTCAGGTGGCCAAGGTGGAGGGAACGCGTGATGTTGCTTGCTGGCTCCCTGGTATTTGTATCTTTTGCTTAAACCATTTTATGATAAAAATGATTCTGAAAGCACTGTTGTCGTTGTTTGGATATTTGATTGTTGATGATGTTGATGAACTTTTACAATCTTCCTCTTTTTTTTTCTGGATGCTTGCTTTTGATGAAGATCCTATGATTCTGAGTTGCTTTTGCTTCTTAATGTTTGTCAAATATGGAACTTGCTTGTTGTTCTGACTTTGAAATGATTAAGTTGATTATGAAGACTTTCTGAGATTGTTTGTTAGCTACAGTTTCACTTCTGACTTCTTCTTTTCTCTTGGCTTTGGTATCTGAGTTGGTGTTTTGGCCTATGATGAGCTTTGGTTCTGAGGCGCTTTGGCTTGAATGCTTGCTTCTGAGTTGCTTATTAGGCCTGTTTGGATATTTGGATATTGTTTGAGTTTGGATTTGAAATGAAGGCAGGTTGAAGGCTATGCAGGCTTGGACACTGAGTTTGTTCAGGTTTATTATTTGTGTAGTTTTTGAGAGGCTTCAAGGCTATGCATGGCTTTGGCTTGAATGCTTGCTATGCAGGCAGGCTTGAGACATGCTTTCTTGCTTGAAGACAGTTTTGAGACTTGTTTGCGGTACAGGTTTTTAGGCCATGGGGCAGGCTTGAGCTTATGCAGGCTTGGAGGAAAACAGACCTCAAGGCTTGCTTTTTGGTTACAGGCCTGGAAGTTTGCTTACTTGGTAAGGCTTTGTTCTGGTTACAGGCTTGCTTGAAGCAGGTTTCCAGGCAGTTTGAAACAGGCTTGAGGGCTTGTGTTATGCAGGTTGTATGTTTTGTGTTATATTTTTCTATGTGGTGTTCTGCCCTTCTTTCTTAACAGTGTTGATTTGTTATATTTATCTATGTCTAAGCCTGCCTAAACTGTAAGCCTCTACTTCTCTCTCTCTTTTCTCTCTCTATTAAAGCATATTTAATTGCTTAAAGTGCTTATTTTCTGAAAAGGTGTTGGCTGGAAAGTGATGAAGAGATTTTGACAAGTTGCTTGCAATTTGGTTTTCATTCTGCATATTGTACTTTCTTCTGCATTGACAGCTTGATGGCTTAGTGTTAGCTTTTCTGTTTTGATATCTTTCTTGACAATTTTTCTGTTTTGATATCTTCCTTGACAGCTTTGTTGACAGTTTTGTTGACAGCTTAGTTTGCCTTTCTTTGACAGTTTGGTTTGCCTAGTTTGGTTGACAGTTTTGTTTTTATGCAGCTTTGTGCATTTTGTTTAAATGATTTGTATGTTTGCAAAACAATTTTTCTTTCCTCTTTGTGAACCAAGAAGAGAGTCTTCTTGTGATTTGCAAAGAGGATGAGAAAAATGTGATGAAAATCAAAACAATCTGATTCCGGCCAACCACCTTTAATGATGAGTTTTTGATTAACTGTCTGAAAATGCTATTCCAATTCATCTGTATTGATTTCTCCTTTTCTGGCTTTGTAGGTAAACACCAATTGGGGCAAGGGAAGCAACAGTAGCAGATGAAGACTTCAAGAAACTTAGGATATAGTTTTATTTTATTTTAATCATTTGTAATAAACATTATTATAAATACTGTAAATAAAATTACTGTATTTAAATAACACTTGTACCAATAATTAAAAATAAATAAAAGTCCTTTTGTCAGATAATTCTCTATTTCACTGTCTATTTAATTATTTAAGTTTCTTGAATTAAAATAACTGGAAGTACATCCCAATTATTCTAACTTAGAAATTATAAATAATCAACAAACGTTCGGCGTTCCAGATAACCAAAAGCATTGCACAGTTAAACAAACGAACGTCCATACGCCTTTTACCTTATTGATTAAACTAACACTTCTATCTTTCAATCAGAAGCCTCAGCTTCTATCCCAGATGTTTAGACTTTGAGAAACAAACAGGAATCTTGAACAAGTGTCAAAATCGTGTGACAGTCAAATGAAATGTTGTGGATTCAATTCCTTTTGAGAATGCACGCGCAAACCTTAATTTTGGATTTACTGTCAAAGAAACGTCCTCCTGATCAAACCCTGAGCCAAACTCAACCAAATTAATAAAAACCCTAATAATCTGTTTGGACTGATTCAAAAGTTAATGGAAACCCTAATTTTGTTTGACTAATAAGAAAAGTCTGTTTGACCGATTCTTGAGCCAATCTGAAAAATCAGGAAAAACCCGAAGCTGTGATTTCTTGTGAAAAAGAGGAGGGCAAATTTTGGGGTACAACAGTTGCCCCTGTTCAATCTTCTTGAACCTGAAGAGTTAGATTGACAGGTTTGCCTTTCGCGACTCGAGGGTAAAAGAGGATTGGACACTAGAGTGCCCAAAAAATTTGCACTCGTCAAAGCGTAGTTTGAGGGAATGGGCTTAAAGATGCCATTTGGAGATGTGACAGAATCTCGTCGGGGGATGGGCTTAGAGATTCCATCTGGAAATTGTTGGTAGGAGAATGGGCTTATAGATGCCATCTGAAGGTGATTGTATCTTGTTGGAGATGGGCTTGTAGATGCCATCCAAGAATGTTTATTGAACTGTATGTCGTTGGTGAGTGGGTGAGTATCAGAAAGGTATCCATGTTTGGAACATCTCTGAACTGGGGGTCTGAATAAGCAATAGATTGACATCCATGTTTGGAGAATCAGTAAACTGTTTTCAGAAGTCTTGAATCTGAACAAGTGATAGATTAACATCCGTGTTTGGAGAATCCGTGAACTGTTTTTAGAAGTTTGGAATCTGAACAAGCAATAGATTAACATCAGTGTTTGGAGAATCCGTGAACTGTTTTCAGAAGTTGAGTCTGAACAAGCGATAGATTAACATCTGTGTTTGGAGAATCCGTAAACTGTTTTCAGAAGTTGAGTCTGAACAAGCGATAAATTAACATCCGTATTTGGAAGCATCCGTAAACTGTTTTCAGAAGTCTGGAATCTGAACAAGCGATAGATTAACATCCGTATTTGGAGAATCCGTAAACTGTTTCCAGAAGTCTGGAATCTGAACAAGTGATAGGTTAACATCCGTATCTGGAGAATCCGTAAACTGTTTTCAGAAGTTGAGTCTGAACAAGCGGTAGATTAACATCCGTATTTGGAGAATCCGTAAACTGTTTTCAGAAGTTGAGTATGAACAAGCGATAGATTAACATCCCTATTTGGAGAATCCGTAAACTATTTTCAAAAGTCTGGAATCTGAGCAAGCGATAGGTTAACATCCGTATCTGGAGAACCCGTAAACTGTTTTCAGAAGTCTTGGAATGGAGAAGGAACCAATGTAGGGTTGCCTGATGATGAGTCCGTGTAAAACTGCATCTTGGAAAGAAGGAACTGGTGTAAGGTTGCTTGATGATGAGTTAGTGTAAAACTGCATCTTGGAAAGAAGGAACCTGTGTAGGGTTGCTTCATGATGATCAAGTAGATAGCTGTCCTGGTTTGTTACAGGTGTTAATCCTTTCGCTGAAAAAGGTAAATTGTTAGTTGAAACACAAAGCTATGTTGCATGAAATGTATGATGCAATGAATTGTACTTCATCAACGTTTATGATATGAATGTGATGGATGCGCATGTAAACTGAGTAGCTGTCTGGCTGAGGAAGACGAATCCTGGATAATGTAATCTTTGACTGCTGGTGGGGAAAGTAAATCCTTGACTGCTGTAGGGGATTGTTGGAAATGAGAAGTCCTGGAACCACTGTTGGGGAATCAGGAGCTTGGGTTGTATGCCAATCTACTAGGGATTCCTGTCTTGAGGAGATTTTCACTGGGAAGCTTAAAACCTGGGAGACTTATGTTGGAAGGATGGGACTGAGAAACTTCAATCTGTTAGGAAGTATCTTTGTGAGGAGAATGATAATTATTCTGAATGAGTGACAGAATGGCAATCGTGTCTGGAGCGTATCTGAAACTGTATCTTGGAGTTGAGATCTGTATGAGTAGCAGAATGACTTCCGTATCTGGAGTGTATCTGAAACTGTAACTGGGATCTGAATGAGTGACAGAATGGCTACCGTGTCTGGAGCGTATCTGAAACTGTATCTTGGAGTTGAGATCTGTATGAGTAGCAACATGACTTCTGTGTTTTGAGTGTATCTGAAATTGTAACTGGGATGAAATCTGGAATAAGTATCAGAATGTCGCCATATCTGGGTCACATCTGAACTGTCTCTAGAAGGAAATCTGGAATAAGTATCAGAATATCGCCATATCTGGGTCACAACTGAATTGTCTCTAGAAGGAAATCTGGAATAAGTATCAAAATGTCGTCATATCTGGGTCACATCTGAACCGTCTCTAGAAGGAAATCTGGAATAAGTATCAGAATGTCGCCATGTCTAGGTCACATCTGAACTGTCTCTAGAAGGAAATCTGGAATAAGTATCAGAATGTCGCCATATCTGGGTCACATCTGAACCGTCTCTAGAAGGAAATCTGGAATAAGTATCAGAATGTCGCCATATCTGGGTCACATCTGAACTGTCTCTAGAAGGAAATCTGGAATAAGTATCAGAATGTCGCCATATCTGGGTCACATCTGAACTGTCTCTAGAAGGAATTCTGGAATAAGTATCAGAATGTCGCCATATCTGGGTCACATCTGAACTGTCTCTAGAAGGAAATCTGGAATAAGTATCAGAATGTCGCCATATCTGGGTCACATCTGAACTGTCTCTAGAAGGAAATCTGGAATAAGTATCAGAATGTCGCCATATCTGGGTCACATCTGAACTGTCTCTAGAAGGAAATCTGGAATAAGTATCAGAATGTCGCCATAACTGGGTCACATCTGAACTGTCTCTAGAAGGAAAATCGGAAGGTGATGATCTTTGCCCCTAGTATAAGATGCTTGTGATATTGTCAGGACACTTGGACTGCACGTAACCCTTTGATGAGATTGACGTTTAAATGCCCCAAGTGATGGTGACAGAGACTTGCCCCAGGTTAATCTGTAATTGAGAGATTTGTTGAAATCTTGACTGGACTGCCCCAGGTTAACTGGACAGTGACATGTCATGCCCCCTTGTTGATAGGAGATTTGTCGTTGGAAGTGTCATCCTTTTTGAAATGATTTTGCTCACTGAGAGGGCTTTTGTTCACTGGATATTCATTGTGTGAATTTCTCCGCTGTCAAACAAATAGCCATATGCAAACAATGATATTCAAGTAATGCAACGTTTATGCTTGTCTCGAAGTTTTGAAAAATGTGTTTTTAGCAGAAAACTTTTTATAAGACAAATTCAACACAAGATTTAGAGCAAAGCCTTACATGAGTCAGGATACCTTTTGTAACAGTATGCTTTCGAACTAACCCATGCTTCAATTAGGACTTTTGAAGGGTTGTAATGTGGCTTGGTTCACGGTTTAAGAAACAAAGGATAAAGGCTCAAAGTATATTTGTACCCACCCGCTCTTCGTGATGTTCTTCAATCCTAAACTCAGTTAATTGTGCGTCGAACTCTATTCGAATCTGGAACGACTTTTTGGTGATGGCTCACACCAGTTGAATTTGTTGGAAGGCAGTCATTTTTGCAACATTTTTCATGTTGTTGAGGATTTGTACTGACCTTGTTCTTTTGATTTGTTATCCCTAACTTTTGCCTGACTGTTCCTGTTTTCGAGATTATAGTCAGCGGGATGCCCCAACTTTCTTAAGCCTTCTTTTTTGGTTTTGGCTCAGTGGGCTTTTTTTTTTCTCTTTTGAGAGACTGACTGCCTATGAGATAAGGAACCATTACTGTCTTTTAATTCCAAAGGAATGTTTTTTGATGTCGTTCGTCGTATTATGAACTGAGAGTTTTACGACTTCTATGCATATTTGAATTAACTGAGAGACTACCCTGCCCCAGGTTTGATTAAAGGTTTCAATTTGTTTAGAACAAAAAACTCCTACTTCTTTGGCTCGAAGGGGTTGACTAGGGATTATATTCCTTATAACTCCAGTGTTTGGGATTTGAAAGAAATACCTGTACATCATCAGCGAGGTCTGTTCAAAAGCATACTATATGAGATTATGGTATTGTTTCGTCATCCTTCCTCTAAAGGCTTGTAACTTTTAGCAAGATTTAAATGTCATAAAGAAAGTAGAAAGCATAGTTCAAGTGTAATGAAAATGAATGGATCAAATCAAGACAAATATATGCAATGCATTAATGAAACAAATCTTGACATTAATAGATAATTGTTTGAATAACAAAGAGATTACAACTTGAAAATTCAAATGAAACAAAGACATTCTCAATGATTTGGCATAGGAGCAGTGATCACGTTTGGAGTCTCCGGAGGGTCAAACTCGACCTCCTTGGCATCAATCATGTCTTGGACCTTGTTCTTCAGAGTCCAACAGTTGTTTGTGTCATGTCCCGGACTGTCAGAGTGGTATGCACACCTTTCATTGGGATGATAGGTAAGAGCAGAAGTGTTTGGGTTCCGGAGGGGAGCCTTCAATGTAATCAGCTCTGCCTGCAACATGCGTTGTAGCGCTTGACCCAGTGACATGTTGATCTTGGTGAATTGTCTTTTAGGTGCGACCTCCTTACGCTGATGCCCCTGTCTTTGTTGAGTATGCGTAGGATTAGAGATCAAGATTGCTCCTACGTGTTGGTCATGACGACTCTTTTGACCATACACAGCATTGGACTCTTTCTTCCCATTGTAGGGCTTTTTCTGAGCGTCAGAAGGTGCATCTTCTTGAATCTTCCCACTTTTGATGCCAGCTTCGACCCTTTCGCCGGTTAGTATTAGCTCGGTGAACCCGACTGAGGAGCTTCCAATTAAGTGATTGAAGAAAGGCCCTGTCAAAGTTCCCATGAAGATGTCAATAAGCTCCCTGTCAGTTAAAGGAGGTTGTACCCTACCAGCCAGATCTCTCCATTTTTGAGCGTATCCTTTGAAGCTCTCGTCGGAACCCATGGTCATGCTCTGCAATTGCACACGAGTTGGTGCAAGATCAGCATTATACTGATACTGTTTGTAAAAAGCAGCAGCTAGGTCCTCCCAGGTGTGGATGCGAGAACTCTCCAATTGATAAAACCACTCGAGTTGAGTCCCTACCAGGCTTTCTTGGAAGAAATGGATCCAAAGCTTTGGATCAGTTGTGTATGGTTGAATCTTGCGAGCATAAGACTTCAGGTGCATCTTAGGGCAAGAAACTCCATCGTACAGGGAAAAGGTAGGGACTTTGAACTTTGGCGGGATGACCAATCCGGAAACTAAACCCATGTCTCCTAAATCCAAGCCAGGTATTTGTTGAATCTCCATAGCATTGAGGCGATCCTCCAACTGTTTGTACTTGTCATCAGCGGGAGGATATTGTTCCTCGGAGTAGTCAGCTTCAACACCATTGATCTCTAAATTGTGGTCTTCTTCAAGACTATCCCCTATGTTAGATGGAGTTGAAAGGTCTAGGGTTTTAGGTCTCCTTCTCAAGTTCAGGATGCTCGCTGCCTTCTTGGACTTCTTCTTCTTGTCTTTGAGAAGGAGAGCTTTCAGATCCTCTTTCCCTTTACCCATAGCCAGAAGCATTTGTTGGAATTGAGCATTTTGAGCTTGGAGATCTTTCACCGTTTGTTCCATATCCATCTTACTGAAATAAACAGTAGGAAGATAAGGAGACCTGTAGGAGAAACCTGTTATGCAATGATATGTATGATATATGTATGCAATGTTTTCAAGGATCTCTTGGGGTAAACACAAGAAAATGTTAGAGGTTGAACTTCAATCAACATCTTTGATTGGAGGACCTTGTATCGGTGGATGTCTTTCCACGAGAATCAAGCTCACCATGTCAAGTGGGTCATAGCCCCTGATTCAAGTTGTTGCACTTGATCTTTGACAACATTTGTTTAGAGGGGAACCCTCTTGCCCTTTGGTAGACGTCTGGTTCAACGTGACCCTGCATCAAAAGACCCTCGAGATCCTTGAAATGGTTATTTGAAAATGCTATGATATAATGTTATGATGTTATGTACATGTATGCAAAAGTAAGCAAGTGTATATACAGACAGTCATATTCACACAGAGCAAACAAGTCCTTAGGTTTAGGCTTGCATGGGGTTTGTAGGTAAGTACCCTCTTGAAGTTAGTTGGCTCATCCTGTCCTAAAATAGAAACCGGGTTCTAAGGAGCTCAATATCATTGGATTATTTTCTATGTTCATTGTTTTGGTTTAGCCACTTAACTGGCGACGAAAATATTCCAAGAAAACAACCCTCAATGAGTGTAGTATCGAGTATCTACCAACTTCGGACTGCACCAAAGTCGGTCATCTCACTACCTCTAAAAAGGCCAAGATGGTCAAGTAAGGTTCTAAGAGTTCGTTAGTGCTTCATGACATCACTCAACGGCTCCGTATTCTCCTTGACTACTCAAGGGCTACCGGTACTCACAAATATGTCACACTAACATAGCTACTGCTTCAACCATGTCGGTATACCCCGCACAGTTCCCTCACAGTTTATTGCTATTTATCTAAAAAGGTGCCCCCAAATCCGGGTGTAGGATTAAACAAACCCAAACAAGGAACCCAAAAAGTAAAGCAATCAAAGTAAACAAAGCAAGTATGTATAGGTGATCTAAAACCCTAAGGTAACCCCACTTTTAGAAAATTCCCCAGCAGAGTCGCCAATTCTGTGATACGGTGGGAGAACTGACTTGGGTTTTGCGTTTGTATTCGCAAATGTTTCGGTTGAGTAAGAGTCGCCACCGACTTTTTATTTTATCCTAAGGAAAGGTTAAAAAGCACAGGAAAAACCTTTGAGATGTTTTCTTGGGTTCAGGGAGTAGATTATAGAAAGGGAAGGTATTAGCACCCTTTCTATCCATGGTTATCCATGGGCTCTTAGTTACTTGCTTAGATCACTTGCCTTTGCTTTTCAATTGTTTGGAATGGTGCTTTGTGTGTGGTTTTGAAAAATGTTTTGAAAAAGAGGCCTTGTCTAGGCAACCATTGTAACAATTCTTGTTTAAATGTTTTACAAAGGTGTTTGTCTTTTTGAAAAGATGTTTCAATGTTTTTTTGAAAGTTTGTTTTGAAGTTGTGTTGTGATGTGTGTTTTAAAAAATGGCAAGGATTTGTTTTGCAAGATTGATCAAGTAACCAAGAGCTATCTACTCTAAATTTCTCAAAGATCTTTCTTATGTTTTAACCCTTTTAACAGTGTTATTTCACCATTGTATTTGGTGAATAACCTTGTGTTAGGATATTAACGGGACGGGCGCGGGTCATCGTATAGACCATGAAAGCAATGGTGTCAAGTGTCTTTGGCAACTTTCTTTAAGGGACTATGATTATTTTTGTTTAGGCAACTCCGATAGAGTCATCGAGGGACTATGATCATTTTGTTTATTTTTGTTGTTTTGCCAAAGTACTTGACATGCAAACATGACCCATTTTTGAAGGCAACGAGCGGGATTACCCTAGAGGTGCAAGTGTGAATGGTGTATTGATTTTCATGCATTTATCTTGTGTTAGGTTATCTAGCGGTTGATTTTGAATCTTCGCATACAAACCCTAATTACTATACAGTATATAGAAAGCGATAAATTGCAGGAATTTAAAGTCTAAGCTATTACAAATAAGTATCTGGGGATGGGGGTACAAATATTTACAAATGGGGATGAGTCTTATCAGGATAGTAGTGTTCAAATATTATTTACAACCAAATCGAATCGTCACATTCTCAATGTAAAATATAGGAATAAAAAGGAATCGAAAGCAATGTAAGATGCACATGATTATTTATAAGTGATCAAAATGTTAACCTAAGGTATTTGTTAAGTATTTTATTATTTTTGTGTTTTTGTTAGTTATATATAAACAAAAGTTTAAAAGAAAAGAAAAGAAAAATGTTTAAGTTAAAGAAAACTATTATTCATGTATTTTAGTTAATGTTTTAAAAAGCTTATATAAAAAGTTTAACTAAACAAAAGTTTTAAAAAAAATGTATTATTTTATTTACCAAAAAGAATTAGGAATTTAAGTTATAAAAAAAAAGTATTAGTTATAAACATAAGAAAAAGAAATAAATGGGCTTGATGTTACATGTTTGGCCCAAACAAACAAACAAACAGATTCAGAGAAGGGGGGTGCGCCAGAATTGAATGGGCTTAAGGGGTTTTTGTGAGGGCAGGCCCAAATGCTTGTGACAAAGTTTTTGTTTAGGGTTTTAATCTGCTTGGCTCAGAATAGGGTTTCAGTGTTTTTGTGAGCGGCGTTGCTTCCTTCTCCTTCTTCGCCTCTTCATCCTTCTTAAGCATGTTTGTGAACGAACTCACTCTCCACCTATGGCTACCAGAGTGATGCCTCCATTCTCCTCTCTTCAAGGTTACACAGGGTGATAAGAAAAGGTATTGAGTTCTCTTCAAACACGCTTTAGGGTTTCAAGTTCTTATCTTGCATGTTTTATCTTTTTCATGTTTTAATCATGGATGCTCGTGTTTGTGTGAGGTGTGAAGCTGAAAAAGGAAGGGGAAAAATACTACCTTTGTTGGAGGGGAGACGGAGGAGTGGACGGTGGCGCTTCTCAGGTGGCCAAGGTGGAGGGAACGCGTGATGTTGCTTGCTGGCTCCCTGGTATTTGTATCTTTTGCTTAAACCGTTTTATGATGAAAATGATTCTGAAAGCACTGTTGTCGTTGTTTGGATATTTGATTGTTGATGATGTTGATGAACTTTTACAATCTTCCTCTTTTTTTTATGGATTCTTGATTTTGATGAAGATCCTATGATTCTGAGTTGCTTTTGCTTCTTAATGTTTGTCAAATATGGAACTTGCTTGTTGTTCTGACTTTGAAATGATTAAGTTGATTATGAAGACTTTCTGAGATTGTTTGTTGGCTATAGTTTCACTTCTGACTTCTTCTTTTCTCTTGGCTTTGGTATCTGAGTTGGTGTTTTGGCCTATGATGAGCTTTGGTTCTGAGGCGCTTTGGCTTGAATGCTTGCTTCTGAGTTGCTTATTAGGCCTGTTTGGATATTTGGATTTTGTTTGAGTTTGGATTTGAAATGAAGGCAGGTTGAAGGCTATGCAGGCTTGGACACTGAGTTTGTTCAGGTTTATTGTTTGTGTAGTTTTTGAGAGGCTTCAAGGCTATGCAGGGCTTTGGCTTGAATGCTTGCTATGCAGGCAAGCTTGAGACAGGCTTGCTTGCTTGAAGAAAGTTTTGAGACTTGTTTGTGGTACAGGTTTTTAGGCCTTGGGGCAGGCTTGAGCTTATGCAGGCTTGGAGGAAAACAGACCTCAAGGCTTGCTTTTTGTTTACAGGCCTGGAAGTTTGCTTGCTTGGTAAGGCTTTGTTCTGGTTACAGGCTTGCTTGAAGCAGGTTGCTAGGCAGTTTGAAACAGGCTTGAGGGCTTGTGTTATGCAGGTTGTATGTTTTGTGTTATATTTTTCTATGTGGTGTTCTACCCTTCTTTCTTAACAGTGTTGATTTGTTATATTTATCTATGTATAAGCCTGCCTAAACTGTAAGCCTCTACTTCTCTCTCTCTTTTCTCTCTCTATTAAAGCATATTTAATTGCTTAAAGTGCTTATTTTCTGAAAAGGTGTTGGCTGGAAAGTGATGAAGAGATTTTGACAAGTTGCTTGCAATTTGGTTTTCATTCTGCATATTGTACTTTCTTCTTCATTGACAGCTTGATAGATTAATGTTAGCTTTTCTGTTTTGATATCTTTCTTGACAGTTTTTCTGTTTTGATATCTTCCTTGACAACTTTGTTGACAGTTTTGTTGACAGCTTAGTTTGCCTTTCTTTGACAGTTTGGTTTGCCTAGTTTGGTTGACAATTTTGTTTTTATGCAGCTTTGTGCATTTTGTTTAAATGATTTGTATGTTTGCAAAACAATTTTTCTTTCTTCTTTGTGAACCAAGAGGAGAGTCTTCTTGTGATTTGCAAAGAGGATGAGAAAAATGTGATGAAAATTAAAACAATCTGATTCCGGCCAACCACCTTTAATGATGAGTTTTTGATTAACTGTCTGAAAATGCTATTCCAATTCATCTGTATTGATTTCTCCTTTTCTGGATTTGCAGGTAAACACCAATTGGGGCAAGGGAAGCAACAGTAGCAGATGAAGACTTCAAGAAACTTAGGATATAGTTTTATTTTATTTTAATCATTTGTAATAAACATTATTATAAATACTGTAAATAAAATTACTGTATTTAAATAACACTTGTACCAATAATTAAAAATAAATAAAAGTCCTTTTGTCAGATAATTCTCTATTTCACTGTCTATTTAATTATTTAAGTTTCTTGAATTAAAATAACTGGAAGTACATCCCAATTATTCTAACTTAGAAATTATAAATAATCAACAAACGTCCGGCGTTCCAGATAACCAAAAGCATTGCACAGTTAAACAAATGAACATCCATACGCCTTTTACCTTACTGATTAAACCAACACTTCTATCTTTCAATCAGAAGCCTCAGCTTCTATCCCAGATGTTTAGACTTTGAGAAACAAACAGGAATCTTGAACAAGCGTCAAAACCGTGTGACAGTCAAATGAAATGTTGTGGATTCAATTCCTTCTGAGAATGCGCGCGCAAACCTTAATTTTGGATTTACTGTCAAAGAAACGTCTTCCTGATCAAACCCTGAGCCAAACTCAACCAAATTAATAAAAACCCTAATAATCTGTTTGGACTGATTCAAAAGTTAATGGAAACCCTAATTTTGTTTGACTAATAAGAAAAGTCTGTTTGACCGATTCTTGAGCCAATCTGAAAAATTAGGAAAAGCCCGAAGCTGTGATTTCTTGTGAAAAAGAGGAGGGCAAATTTTGGGGTACAACAGTAAGATTCCTATCTTCTGTGACAATACCTCTATAATTTGTCTTTCTAAAAATCCCATTTTGCATTCTAAAGAAAAACACATAGAAATTAAATATCATTTTATAAGGGACTACATTCAGAAAGGAATTTTAAATTTAAACTTTGTAAACACATACCATCAATGGGCTGATATTTTTACCAAACCCCTTTCTAAAGATAGATTTAAATTCATTCTGAAAAATATTAGTATGTAATTTTGTCCTGAATGAAATTTTATTTATCTTCTGTGATTGCTTTCAGAATGTTCTGAAATGAATGTTCTGATTAACAACTCTTCAGAAGTTAGAAGAGAAGTTACATCAGAAACTATATATAAAGTTCTAAAATGTTCTAACGTTTCATTACAAGTATAGTTCAGTAGTTCATTATATCAAACGGTTGTCTCATGCAACCTTCAGGAGATGAACACGTGTTGTGTTTCTGAAAGGTCACGTGTGCTATGCTATTGACGCCGTTCCTAGGTAACTGTTATGATTTGATTAAAATGTCACGCTTTCTCCTCTTTTTCAATGTCATTAAATGCTAGTAATGATTAATTTTTTTAATTAATTTTTTCTTAAATTCTTTTTACAGTTTTATTTCAAACCCCTTTTTCTCAAAAGTTTACCTTTAAATACTTTTGTAAAACCCCTTTCTCACTTTTTACCTTCTCTTTCAAATTACCATCTCTGTGTATTTTTTTTCTGCAACCCATTTTTTCTTTCATCTCAACCTAAGTGCTCTTATGGCTTCATCCTCTACTCCTTCTGGAAGCACTCAAGCTGAACAATACATCATCCCTGAGAGAACCACTCTTATTCCAGTTGATAGTTTAGAAGTAATCAGTGATTAATGGTGGACTTTGAAAACCTAAAGGAAAATGTGTTTGACCTTCTTCTTGCAGTGGAATTTCAAGGATGGGGAAATTTCTTTGATCGTCTTGCTGGCCCTGTATTTCCACATCTTGTGAAAGAATTTTGGATTCACGCCATTGCATCACCAAAGGTTATTCTCTCGTTTGTAATGGGTAAGGAAATCTCAATAACTGAAAATCTCATCAGAAAGTTACTAGGTTTTGAAGGAAATGGAGTCACTGGAGTCTCAAATGGTAGAATGGATATGTCAAGAGTTCATGCTAATTTTTTTACAACTGGGCAAGCTTCATCAAAAGTCAGAGACTTGAAGAATCAGTACAAGATCTGGGCTAGAATCATCCATGGCTGCATTCATCATAGAAAGGAAACAAGTTCTCTTGACTATATAAATGATGACCAGCAATACCTTCTGTTCTGCTTGGGAACAAATGTTAAGATTGATTTACCCTACTGTGATCGGTGGGAATGAGAACTGACTGTTTTGGGATGCTGGTTCGCATTTGCGTTTGTTTTCGCAAAATGTCGCGGTAAGCAAGAGTCGCCACCGTCTTTTATTTTATCCAACAAGGAAAGGACAAAAGCACAGAAAAATTCGTTTTTGAGATATTTCTCGGGTTCGGGAGGTAGATTATAGAAAGGGAAGGTGTTAGCACCCTTTCTATCCGTGGTTATCCACGGGCTCTTAGGTACTTGCTCATTATGTTTTCAAAAGTTTGCTTTTCTTTGTGTTTGTGGGTTTGAGAAGAGTTTTTTGTTTGAAAGGAGTGTAAGTGCGAAAAGTATTATTTTTCTTTTTAAAAGGAGCAAGTACTTAAGAACCATCTACCTACTCGAAAAAGGAATTAATCTGTACAAATGTCCTTTAGACAATTCCATCCCACTATTGAGGAGTAGGTAGCATCGTCGTTGGAGTTTTCGGGTCAATTCGATTAAGGGACGTGTGGTCACTAAAGCAATGTTAGGACGCCTTAGTGGTAACCCTAATGTCTTAGATCATTTTATCCGAGGCAATTGTTTCGAGGCAACTTATGATCTTTGGACAAGAGGGCGACCTCTAAAATATCCTATACTCAATGACCACGTTCGAGGCAACCAAGTGAGACGTACCCTAAGAGTGGCATGTGCGAGTGTATTGTTTTTCAGTTTATTTATCTTTGTACATGTTATGGTGAGCTACGGTTGATTTTAAATTAAAGATTAGTCTTTTCATGCATAGCCTATTGTCCAAACATCTAACAGTTAATGATTGCGGAAAATAAATTGCGGAAAATAAAGCTAAGCTATTTCAAGGCGTCGGGTATTTACATCGCCAAAAACAAACCCATTGAAAATAAAGCGATAAAAGTAAAGACCTAATTAACTATTACAACTAAATTGAAAGACAAGTAAAAAGTAAAAATAAAGAAGAGAAAAGACTTCTTCGATCCATGCCATGGACTCGTTCGATTCACCCTTCTTTGGCCTTCTTTCGATTGAGCTAGGGAATGGGTGTGAGTAGCCTTCGATTGGGCTTGAGAATTGACGGGGAAAGCTTCGATTTGCACCCTTTCTTGACTCCTTCGATTGGGTTTGGGAAGGATATGGGTAAACTTCGATTGCAGGGAGAAGGGGGGCTTCGATTCAGAGGAAGAAGGCTGCCTTTCGATTCTATGAAGGGTGTTGCTGGAAAGGCCTGAAGGATCACCTGTGGAGGCACTGCATCTGCAAAAATATGTTAGCAAAATAAAACGCGTGACCTGGGTATCGAAACCCAGGTCCATCGATCCTGCGCGCGCTGGGTCTTTTCAGGCTATATCCGTAGCAAGTGTTAGCAACAAAAAACATGACTTGGTGCCAAATCCAAGCCCTTTGATTCTGTCTAGAATGACAATCGAATGAAACAACAAATATGGAGGTGTTATGTAAATACAAGGTTTGACATTTTACCCTCTCTTACCAGTAGTTGGAACCTTCGATTTGGAACTTTCTAGATGTGGGTATCTTCGATATGGGATTTCTGGGCATGGATACTTTTGTTGAATGCTTGCTTTGGCTTGGATTACTTATGAAAATGTTGATAACCTTTGGTGGGTTTATGGGCAGTGTATCTCCAAATCCTCGTCCTCCTTCCTTTTGTAATGTGTCATTGGCCTCGTATTTATAGGAGTGTGAGGGTGCATGAAAATGGCAAGGGACAGCCATTTAACCAGGCCTTTAAAGCCATGAGACAAGAATCAGACATATTAAAAGATTTCCTTTTTTGAAATATTCATGTCTCTTTGGAATCTTGAATGAACCTGGACACCTTTGATTTTCGAATGCCTTCAGGCCCTGCTCTTTGATTGGTCTTGATTTGCCTCATTCGAATGGATTTCTTATGTACTCTTCGAATGAGTCATTTACATGTTCTTCGAATGAGCCTCTTGCCTGGTGTGCTGGCAAGTTGAGGGGCCTTTTCCTTTGTGAATCGAAACAAACTTGTAGGAGATTCCTGCCTCGTGAGTCGAAGGTAGGCCTGAAGTAGTTAATTCATAGTCGAAGCATTGTGAAATTGACTTGATCAAAGGGGGTCCAGCGCTCAATTGAAGACTTGCGAACCAAAGCTTGATCGAAGGGTTCCAAACACCTAATCGAAGCTTACTAATCAAAGCCCGATCGAAGAGTGCCAAATTCCCAATTGAAGACTGGTGATTCAAGCCTGTATCAAAGGATTTTGGATACCCAATCGAAGACTTTTCTCAGATGCCAATCGAAAGACACTTTGTTCATCTTCAAAAAACTTTATTTTCGTTAGGCAAGTATTTGTGACCAACCATGTAAGGGAAGACCTTTGAAAACATGAGAGGGCAAATTTTGGGGTACAACAGCTGCCCCTGTTCAATCTTCTTAAACCTGAGGATATAGATTGGCTTGCGTGCCTTTCGTGATCCAAAGGTGGAAGATGATTGAACACCAGAGTGCCCAGAAATTTGCACTCGCATAGTGTAGTATCAGCATTGTGATGTCGGGAATGGGCTTACAGATGCCATTTGGAGATGTAATGGATAGTTATTGGAGATGGGCTTAAAGATGCCATCCAAGGGCGATTACTGGACTGTATCTATAAGATGGAACTGGACGATTGCCAGTATGGCGTCCGTGTCTAGAGCGCATCTGAACCGTATTGGAAAGTTAGGTTGTTTGATGATGAGTCCGTGTAGAACTTCATCCGAAATTTCTTGAGAAGGAACCTGTGTAGGGTTACTTCATGATGAGTTCGTGTAAAACTGCATCTTGGAAAGAAGGAACCTGTGTAGGGTTGCCTGATGATGAGTCCGTGTAAAACTGCATCCAGAAGTGAGAAGGAACCTGTGTAGGGTTGTCTGATGATGAGTCCGTGTAAAACTGCATCTTGGAAAGGAGGAACCTGTGCAGGGTTGCCTGATGATGAGTCCGTGTAAAACTGCATCTTGGAAAGGAGGAACCTGTGTAGGGTTGCCTGATGATGAGTCCGTGTAAAACTGCATCTTGGAAGTGAGAAGGAACCTGGATAGTAAGGCTTATGGGAAGGAACCTAGGTAAGGTTGCTTCGTGAAGAGTTTGGGTAAAACTGCATCTGAACCGAGAAGGAACCTGGGTAAGGTTGCTTTGTGAAGAGTTTGGATAGAACTGCATCGGGACTAAGGAGGAACCTAGGTAAGGTTGCTTCAGGATGAGTCTAGGTGAAACTATATCGGGAAAGAGAAGGAACCTAGGTAAGGTTGCTCCATGATGGGTTTAGGTGAAACTACATCTGAACTGAGAAGGAACCTAGGTAAGGTTGCTCTATGATGGGTTTAGGTAAAACTACATCTGAACCGGGAAGAAACCTAGGTAAGGCTGCTTCATGAAGAGTTTAGGTAAAACTGCATATGAACCGGGAAGAAACCTAGGTAAGGTTGCTTTGCGAGGAGTTTGGGTAAAACTACGTCGGGAAATTGTAAGGAGGAACCTGGGTAAGGTTGCTTCAGGATGAGTCTGGGTAAAACTGCATCGGGAAATTGTAAGGAGGAACCTGGGTAAGGTTACTTCGGGATAAGTTTGTGTAAAACTTCAGGAGGAACCTGGGTAAGGTCGCTCTGTGATAAGTTCGTGTAAAACTTCAGAATGAACCGGGGTAAGGTTACTGTGAGATAAGTTTGTGTAAAACTTCAGGAGGAACCTGGGTAAGGTTACTTTGTGATAAGTTCGTGTAAAACTTCAGAATGAACTGGGGTAAGGTTACTGTGAGATAAGTTTGTGTAAAAATTCAGGAGGAACCTGGGTAAGGTTACTTTGTGATAAGTTCGTGTAAAACTTCAGAATGAACCGGGGTAAGGTTACTTTGAGATAAGTTTGTGTAAAACTTCAGGAGGAACCTGGGTAAGGTTACTTTGTGATAAGTCCGTGTAAAGCTTTATTCAGAAATATATGAGAAAGGACCCGTGTAAGATTTTTCAGGATAAACCCGTGTGAAGCTGCATTTAGGAGAAACCCGTGTAAGATTTATTCGTGATGAACCCGTGTAAAGTTGCATTTGATCGTGTAGATAATTACTCTGTTTAGCTTTTGGAGTTAATCTTGAACTTGCAGGAAGTTGTTGATGATAACCATCTTTCCCGAAAAGGTACATGATTAATTATATATGATGCATGACATGCATTGTATGATGATGTTCTTAAAATAAAAGAAATTATGCTGTATGCAATATGTATGCGCACGTCATGATGTATGAACATTAAATGCTATTGTGGTACGTCCGAGTTTGGGAAAATAAATCCCTGACTGTTGTTGGAGAATAAAGAGTTTCGCTCGCTGGAGATAACGACTGAAGATGATTGGGAGAATAATCCTGCAGGAGAGAATAACTCCGCTGGGAAATGGACTAACGAGGAAATGACTCTGCGGGGAGTATATACTCTGCTAGAAGATCTGCTGATTTGGAGAAATAAAACTCAGATGAGGATGAATTACTGTTGCTGGTGACAGTGAACCCTGTTGGGGATTGAATTTCTGTCTGTGAAAGGAATGAACTCCGCTGGGGATAATTTTCCAATGGCGACTTCACTGGGGATAATCTTTTAGACTCTACTGGGGATAATCTTCCAGACTCCACTGGGGATAATCTTCCAGTGCTGGTGATAGATAAACTCTTCTTGGGGAGAATCTTACCGACCCATTCGAGGTTGTGAGCCTTAGCTGGGGAGAATTAACACCACTGTCCTTTTCTTACTCTGCGGGGAGTGTAGATGTTACTGGGACGCGGGCTGAGGATATGACAATGACTTTGCATTGAGACTTTTCTGCCCCTGTATCTGCGGGAGAAGGTTCCTGCGGAGGCCTTGTGGATCGAGTATTATTCCAACCTATGAGGTGCTTGGTAATTGTCGATTGAAATGACAAATCTTCTTCTGGTAGGCAAGTGACGAGATGACGGGACATAGTCGTACGCTTTAATCCCTAACTTTTTCCTGGACTTTCTTTTCAGATTTTCAGTCCACCGGGATACCCTTTTTTGCCCAAGCCGCCTTTTCAGGTTTTCGACTTGCCAGGTCTACAAATCTTTTTGTTTTTATCCCTAATTTTTCCCGAACCTTTTTGGTTCGCCGGGATGCCCTTATTTTTTCCTAGGTGTGTCAACCTAGCGGGTCTTTGTTCATGCGCAGTATTTTCTGACCATGTCCATGCTCTCAGAGCGTAGGGAGTTGTCACTGTTGCTAGTGTCGTGTTGCCATACTACCAGAAGATGTTTGTTTGATCATGCAAGATTCGTTGCGGGAATCCATGTCTAATGCCCCAAGTGACTCAGATGGAGATTTTCCCCTGGCTATTTGGCATCTTTGAGAGATTCTCTGAATCTTGACTTGACTGCCCCATATGATAGACAATGCTCATGCCGTGCCCCTTGGTTGGAAGTGTTTTTTCCACTTGAGGTGACCCTTTTTATTGAAAAGGTTTTGTTCACTAGATATTTGTCGTGCGAATTTCTCTACTGTTGAACAAATAGTCATATGCAAACTATGTTATTTTAAGAATGCAAAACTTTTGTCTGTCTTGAAGTTTTTGAAAATGCATTTTTTCAGTAAGATAGGAAAATTTTGTAAAATGTGATGTCAACTCAAGATTTACAGTAAGCCCTACAGGAGTCAGGATACCTTTTGTAACATTATGCTTTCGAGCTAACCCATGCTTCAGCTAGGACTTTTAAGGGTTATAACGTGGCCTGGTTCACGGTTTAAGAAACAAAGGATAAAGGCTCAAATTTTATTTTAACCCACCCGTTCTTCGTGATGTTCTTCGATCCTAAACTCAGCTAATTGTGCATTAGATCTTGTTTGAGTCTTTGCTCTGATATACCAGTGATGGTTCAGATACTGACAATTTATTTTGAACAGGCAGTCATTTTTTTTATTGAGGGTTTGCAGGATTTCTTCCCTTTTTGATTTCGTTATCCCTGTCTTTTTGCCTGAACTGTTTCTTTTGTGATTACAGTCAGCGGGATGCCCCAGTTTTTTTGTAAGTCTCCTTCATAGGTTTTGACATAGTGGGCTTTTATTTTGAAAGATAATGACTGTCTGTCCTTACGATTATACGCAACCATCACCGTCTTTTATTTTGAAAGGACGTCTTCAAAGCCATTCATTGTGCACCCAAATTAACTGAGAAACTACCCTGCCCCAGGTTGTGATTAAGGGTTTTAATTTGTGAAAAGAAAAAACTCCAACTTCTTTGACTCAAAGGGGTTGACTAGGGATTATCTTCCTTATAACTCCACTGTTTAGGATTTCAAACAATGCCTGTACATCGTCAGCGGGGTCTGTTCAAAAGCATATTGTAGAGATTTTGGTATCATTTTCGTCATCCTCCCTCAAAAGGCTTAGAATTTTCTAATCGAGAGTTGATAGTCACAAAAAATGAAAGCAATTTGAATATAGTGAAATACGAATGGATTGATTCAAAACAGACATATGCAATGCATTGATAAAGTAATAAAGTTTGACATGATAATAATTGTTTGAATAAGCAAAGAAAGATACAACTTCAGAATTTAAATGAACAAAAGTCTCTTAATTTGAAATAGTCATTTCAGGTGGAGAACCCTCAACGGAAGATTTTCATTTTGCCATCCGGCATGAATTCCAGCACTCTTCCATCAATCAAGTCTTGGATCTTGTTTTTCAAAGTCCAACAGTTGTCGGTATCATGTCCAGGACTATGGGAGTGGTATACACAAAATGCGTCAGGACGATAGCCAGGAGCAGAGGTATTGGGATTCCGGGGAGGATCCTTTAGAGTAATCAGATTGACCTCCAACAAGCGTTTCAGTATTAGAGATGATGGTATATCAGTCTCAGAGAAATGTCTTCCAGATGCATTTTGCTTGCGCCGATTACCCTGCTGACACTGGCGAGGTTGTTGCTGGGCTTGTGACCCTGAAGCAAACTGGGGAGCTTTTCCTTTGTCTTCTTGTCTCAAAGGAGGTTGAATGATGATTTGATCTTCAACCCTAGTTGTTTTCCCCACTTGGTTATTTTGAAGCAGCTTGTTGACGAGGACCCTGAGCTCTTCTTATCTTTGAGCTAAGTCTTGAATGAGAGCCATCTGGCCCACCAGCTGTCCCATCATCTGGATCTTCATTGTTGCCAACTCGATTTGTAGCCCTTCCAACTGATCATTCCTGATGCCGCCTGGATTCCCTAGGACCAAAACCCTTGTGAGGAGAGCTTTTATTTCTTCTTGCCCCTGGGATAGGTTCAAGAACATTTCTTGAAGTTGGGCATTTTGAGCCTGGAGATCTTGGTTGTCTGGTTGGAAAGCCATTGCTGAAATAAATAGCGAGAAAATGAGAGACCTGTATTGGGAGACCTGTTATGCAATGATATGTATGATATATGTATGCAATGTTTTCAAGGATCTCGCGGGGTAAACAAGAAACTTGTTAGAATTTGATAGAAGAAACTTCGTGTCGTTAAGAGTCCTTCTTCAAGAGTCAAGCTCACCATATCGAGTGGGTCATAGCCCCTGACTCAAGTTATCGTGTTTTGATCTCTAGACGACATTGGCTAGAGTAAAATAAATACCCTTTGCCCCTTGCTGGACATTTGTTTTACCATAACCTGCATCACAAGCCCTTGAGATCCTTGAAATGGTTAAGGAAATGTTAAGGCATGATGTTATAATGTGTATGATATGCGTTTAAGCAAAAGTGTGAGGTGCTGTAAGTAAACCCTGCAATAAATCCAAATTATTGGATAAGGACTGTAAATAAAACCTGCAAGGAACTCATGTTGTCAGATAACAAGAATGTGCAAGTAGTTCAGATTTGAAGGCACACAAGTCACACAAATAGCCTTAAGTTTAGGTTGGCATGAAGTTTAGGTACTGCCCTCTTTCAGTTCAGTTGGTTTAAACCCGTCCTAAAAATAGTAACCGGGTTCTAGAGGATCTCAATATCACTGACTACCCTCAATCGGTCATAATTCCAGTTTAGCAATCTTTTCTTGCGACCGGAATCATCGCGAGAGTTTAGTCTCAATGAGTGTAGCATACTGCTACTGTTCTATGGCCAAGTTGGTCAATTTAAGGTTCTAAGGTCAGTTGGTGCTTAATGACCCCTCAGAAGACCCATATTCTCCTCGTTCCAACATAAGGGATATCGGTACAGACCAAGGTGTCACACCAACGTAGCTACTGCTTCATCCGTGTCGGTCTACGCCAGACAGATCCCTCACAGTTTATTGTTACTTACCTAAAGGGTATCCCCAGATCCGGGTTAGGATCTATAGAACTCCGATACAAGCCCACAAAATTAAAGCATACAAAGCATACAATTGAAAACATGGTGATCTAATCCTAAGGTACACCTCACTTTAAAATATTCCCCAGCAGAGTCGCCAGTTCTGTGATCGGTGGAAATGAGAACTGACTGTTTTGGGATGTTGGTTCGTGTTTGTGTTTGTTTTTGCAAAATGTCGCTGTGATACAGTGGGAGAACTGACTTGAGGTTTCACGTCTGTTTTCGCAAATGTTTCGGTTTAGCAAGAGTCGCCATCGAGTTTTTATTTTATCCTAAGGAAAGGTTAAAAAGCACAGGAAAAACCTTTGAGATGTTTTCTTGGGTTCGGGGAGTAGATTATAGAAAGGGAAGGTATTAGCACCCTTTCTATCCATGGTTATCCATGGGCTCTTAGTTACTTGCTTAAATCACTTGCCTTGCATTTTCAATTATTTGAAATGGTGCTTTGTGTGTGTGGTTTTGAAAATGTTTTAAAAAAGATGCCTTGTCTAGGCAACTGTTGTAACAATTCTTTACTCGAATGTTTTACAAAGGTGTTTGTCTTTTTGAAAAGATGTTTCAATGTTTTGAAAGTTTGTTTTGAAATTGTGTTGTGGAGTGTGTTTTTAAAAATGGCAAGGATTTGTTTTGCAATTTGGTCAAGTAACCAAGAGCTATCTACCCTAAATTTCTCAAAGATCTTTCCTATGTTTTAACCCTTTTAACAGTATTGTTCCACCATTGTATTTGGTGGACAATCTTGTGTTAGGATGTTAACGGGACGGGCGCGGGTCATCGTTTAGACCATGAATGCAATAGTGCCAAGTGTCTTTGGCAATTTTCTTTAAGGGACTTGATCATTTTTAGGCAACTTGAGAAAGCGTTATCGAGGGACTATGATCATTTGATTTGTTTTTGTTTTGCCAAAGACACTCAACATGCAACATGGCCCATTTTTGAAGGCAACAAGTGGAGTAACCCTAAGGGTGCAAGTGTGCTTGGTGTTGTCCATTTTCATGCATTTTTGTCTTTGTATTAGTCAAGCTATTTGTTATTGGATTTGCATACAAACCCTAAGTCTATCATGGCATAATTTGAAAGCTTTTAAATGCGGAAATTTAAAGTCCTAAATTATTACAACATAATTATGGGGATGGGGGTACAAATGTTTGAATGGGGGGATATTTAGCAAGAAATTAAATCTAAAACTATTACATCCATATTGAATATACAAATATCAAATTGTACAATATTTAAACAAATATAATAAATATGCAAAATGTATTATGCACAAAAAGGATTTTTTATGTATGAGAAAGTATTTTTCAATGTGAAATATAAACAAAAATAAAAAAGGTCAAATTTTAAATATTTTTATGGTTTAGGGCAAAACCCTAGTTTTTAAATAAATAGTGTTTATTTATTAATTATATACAATATTTATATATTAATTTATACAAATAATAAAAAAGGTATATTGCAAAAAAAAGTATTTTTTAGTGTCACATATTAATAAAAATAAAAATGTATTATTTTCATATTTTTATCCTAAGTATTCTAATAAATATATACAAGTATTTATATTATATATTTAAATATACTAAATATATACAAAAATAAAATATTAATTACTTACAAAAAATGTATATTTTAGAAAATGTTTTCAAAATATAAACAAAAAATAATAACTAAAAAAATATATTTTTGTATTATTTTCTAGGGTTTTAAATAAAAAGGTATTAAATTTATTTACATACATATGCTAAATAAAACAAATAAATGCCAAATAAATGCAAAAATGTATGGAAAAATATTTTTTATATTTTTTATATTTGAGCAAAAAATAATAAGTCAGAATCAAAAAGAAAAAATCAAAAATGAATAATATATCACATAATGGGCCAGGGTGGTGTAAATTGAAAAAAGGGGTGCAAAAAGCAGGACTGACTCAGGCCCAGCCCAAGCCAGTCATCTTCAACCTTCAGCATTGTTTGAACATCAAAAACGCGCGCTTCTTGTACAACAGCTAACTCCTGATTCTTTGACTTTTAACAAAAACTCATAACACAAACATTATAGAGCATGAAGAGACGAATTCATACATATAAAACACTTGACCTAACTCTAAGAAACGAGGGAGAATTTCTTCATCCCCAATTTCTGACCTAAATTTTCTTCAATGTTCATGACCAAAATTCTCACAGCACGCATAAAATAAATGAAAAGTAAATACATGGATGGCTTCAGGGCTATGAGTAGAACATGTTTTCTTCACAAACCTAAGCTTAATCATGCCTGGATAGAGAGATAGAAGTTCATGTTTTTACCTGTTTCAGCTTGACTTGAACAGAATAATGTAGCAACTTCCAATGGATTTTGAGCTTTTGTACAGCTTGCCTGAAGTCCAAGGATGCTTCTCCAACTCCTAGCTTGCTTTAAAATCAACTGAATCGTGCTATGGAAGTCAACCTGCACAGCTTGAAAATAAAAATGGCAAACGTGGTTATGAGTGTTACAGCTTGAGTTCAATGCTTGGGATAACTTCAGTGGGTGATATGGAACATGTTTGAACTCTTTTTGGCCAAAGTGCACGAGTGGAATGGATTGTGGAAGTCAAACTGCAATAGATGCCCTGTTTCTGCAGTAAGATGGTGTTTTTGTGAATGAGGAGGTTTGGGAGGTGGTTCAGTCGTGCTTTAGGCTTGCTTGGATGTATGAAAGATGTTTGCAAAGTTTGTATTTGGCTGTCTTGACAGGAATGAGAGATTGAGAGTTTTTGCAAGCTTTCTTCTTTTTGAAGTAAGAAGGTTCAAGTTGGGTTATAGGCTTGTACAAGGCTCTCAAGCATGCTGCAACACTCTCTCTTGATCAGTGGATTTGTCTACAAACTTGTGCCTCAAAGATCTGGCTTGTACCTCTTGGATATGGTATTTGACATAAAGTGCATCTTTATCAAAATGGCATGTTTGCTTTTTCTACTTAAGGATTGATTTTATGTGCAATGCCCAAAGGGAAGAAATAATGCATTAATACAATGGTTAGGCATTTAATTATGGTGTGTGAGACTGGTTTTGAGGCCTGCAAGCTAGCTTGTACAAGCTGATTTGAAAAATGCCAATGTTATGAACAAGCCTTGGCCAAGAACAAAAGTGAATTTTGCCCAACTTTGCAAATTCGATTCTCCCTAACCACAAGGGTGTTTGAGAAGTTCTTGGACAATTTGGAAAGCTTGGAATGTGTACTAAAATCCATCTTTGTAATGCAAATTGAAACTACAAGTGGAAGCATGTGAAAAATGGCCAAGAAGTTGGACAAAAATCCTGCCTAGAATAGGTCAAAACTTTTCTAAGTTAAAAATGTTTTGTACCCTTGTTCCAAAAATCATAACTTGAGCTACAAGCTTCCTTTGAGAAAACTTTGTGAATCAAAGTTGTAGATTTTGAAATGGAATAAAACTTTCATGTTTTGAGTTTTGTTTGAATCCATTTGAATTTTGGTGAAAAAATGGGACAAAGTTAGGAAAAAATAAGGAAATTTCATAACTTAGAAAATTTCTAAGTTATGAAATTTCTTCATTTTAAACCCTAATTTGCAATTTTGGGTTTCTTGATGAACAAGTTTCATAATTTGACATGTCTTGATGAAAAATGAATCTTGGCACTTGATTTTGATCAAAAAGTCAAAGTTTGACTTTTCAGTATACAGTCAAATTTTGATCAGTTGACTGGAAAATTCATCTGTCAATCCTGTGCATTTGAGACCTTTTGAACTTGTTGAATGGATCAAGACAATGCCATTGAGTTCTTGAGTCCATATGTGAGCTTGGTTTGCCATTGGTTAGGTCAAACAGTCAAAAATTGCCTTTGTCCAGTCAAAACCCTAAAAATGACCATTTTGCCCTTTTGGTGATCTGATCAAATTTCTTGTGGAATTGTGATCCAAACTTGATCAAATGGTCCATATGAGTTCAAAATGTTGATGTGTATCAAATTTCATGAGGTTTGACTGTCAATTGGCCACAGTTGACTTTTTCCCCAATACAACTGATTTCTAGGTCAACTATCCAATTGACTGGGCAAAGATTGGAATCAAGGATTGAAACTTGGTATGGATAAACTTGTGAGTCCAACATGAAGCATGAAAGTCACTTTGAGCATTTTAGGTCAAAACAACTTTGTGCAAACTCAAACCCTAATTTGGGTCCATAGTGCAAGGAGGGGTCTTGAGCAGAGCAAACCCTAACTTGATCTTTAGCTCAAAGAGTCTTGTGATGAGAAAATGTTGATGAAATGAGAGGGAAAATTTTTGGGTACAACAGTTGCCTCTGTTCAATCTTCTTGAACCTGAAGAGTTAGATTGGCAAGTTTGCCTTTCGCGTTTCGAATGTAAAAGGAGATTGGACACTAGAGTGCCCTTAAATTTGCACTCGTCAAAGCATGGGTGCGGGAATGGGATTGAAGATGCCATTTGGAGATGGGCTTAAAAGATGCCATCTGGAGGGGTGACAAAATCTTGTCGGGGATGGGCTTAAAGATGCCATCTGGAATGTTTGTTGAACTGTAGGTCGTTGATGAGTGAGTGAGTATCAGAATGGTATCCATGTTTTGGAACATCTCTGAACCGGGGATCTTGAATAAGCAATGGATTGACATCCGTGTTTGGAGAATCCGTAAACTGTTTTCAGAGATCTTGGATCTGAACAAGCGATAGGTTAACATCCGTGTCTGGAGAACCCGTAAACTGTTTTCAGAAGTTGAAGAATCTGAACAAGCGATAGGTTAACATCCGTGTCTGGAGAACCCGTAAACTGTTTTCAGAAGTCTTTGAAGTTGAATAAGCAATAGAGCAACATCCATGTAGGGAAGCGTCCGTAAACTGTTTTCAAAAGTTGAGTCTGAACAAGCGATAGATTAACATCCGTGTTTGGATAATCCGTAAACTGTTTTCAGAAATTGAAGAATCTGAACAAGCGATAGGTTAACATCCGTGTCTGGAGAACCTATAAACTGTTTTCATAAGTCTTTAAAGTTGAATAAGCAATAGAGCAGCATCCATGTAGGGAGGCGTCCGTAAACTGTTTTCAAAAGTTGAGTCTGAACAAGCGATAGATTAACATCCGTGTTTAGAGAATTCGTAAACTGTTTTCAGAAGTTGAAGAATCTGAACAAGCGATAGGTTAACATCCGTGTCTGGAGAACCCGTAAACTGTTTTCAGAAGTCTTGAAATTGAATAAGGAACCAGTGTAGGGTTTCCTGATGATGAGTCTGTGTAGAACTGTATCTGAATAATTGTTAATGATAGCCTTTTATTCTTATCTTGAAAGGGACAAAAGGTTAGCTAAACACAAAGTTATGTTGCATGAAATGTATGATGCAATATATGTTATATCAATGTTTATGATATGAATGTAATGAATGCGCATGTAAGCTGATGAGCTGTCTTGCTGAGGATAGATGAATCCTGGATAGCCAGAGATAATAGAATCTTGACTGCTGCCAGGGAAAGTGAATCCTTGACTGCTGCAGGGGATTGCAAGAATTTTTGATTGCTGAGGATGAGACATCCTTGTTGACTACTGACTGCTTGGGGAACAAGATCTTCAATTGTTGAGGGATCTTAGGACCACTGCTGGGGATTGGAACTCCTTGGTGACTTGTAGAGAATGAGAATTCTGATGATCTCTACTGGGGAGTCCAGAACCTGGTAGACTTATGCTGGAGAAGTAAGATTGAGAATCTTCAGTCTGGTGGGAAGTATCTCTGTGGGGAGAAGGTTCACTAGTCTGGTTCCGCTGGGGATTGATATTTGGAAGTTTTAGCTCCGCTGGGGATTTGTAGTTTTGACTTAAACTGGGGATAGGATTTTCAGATTTTTAAGGCTCCACTAGGGATACTGAAACTTAACTCTGAGGGGAATTAAGTTCTGGAAGGCTCTCTGGCCGGTGAAATCGGTTTTGAGAAAGCTTTTGTTCTGCTGAGGATCCTGAAGTTTAACTCTGTTTGGGGAATTAAGTTCTGGATTTTGACTTTGTTGAGGAATTTGGAGTTTAGAACCGCTGGGGATTCCTTCTGAAAGGGCATCAAGGTATCTAACTGTACCTTCAACCTATCAGTAATCATCTTTTCTTGGTTTGTAAGAAAATGATTATGTTCAAATGCATATGCCTATTTAACAAAACATTGGACGTTTCTCAAATAAAACATAAGTGCAAAAGAGAAAAAGGAAGACAAAGCAAATTTCTGTATTTGGAACAGTATTTGTATTAACTTTTTATGAGTATCTTTGTACAAAGGAGACAGACATCCTAGTAAGAGGATGTTGTCGAAAAAATTGAAAAATTTATACAAAAGAAAGATGGCTATGTGAAACAATCCCATGGGATTCCCATTTTGCTATAGCCTTCACAACTCTGAATATCTTGTCCATTCAATGCTTCGTCCACTGATGATTGGATTGATCAAAAGCTCAGAGCTTGTTGATGAAGAGATTGTTCTTTAAAGTGATCCGACGAGACATAGTCATACGCTTTAATTCCCTAACTTTTGCCTGGACCTCCCTTTCGGGTTTTCAATCCACTGGGAAACCCCTTTTTGCCCAAGCTGCCCTTTCGGGTTTTCGACTTGCCGGGTGTACATAAATTTTTTTGTTTTATCCCTAATTTTTGCCTGAACCGCCCTTTTGGGTTTTCGGTTCACCGGGATGCCCATTTTTGCCCAAGTCGCTCTTTCGGGTTTTCAACTTGTCGGGTTTATTTCATGCGTAGTATTTTTTGACTATGTCTGCGTTCGCAGGGTGTGGCAAATCGTCGCTGTCCAAGGTGGTCAAAATCATTGCACCACCAGAAAATATACTCTTGATCACAAATGGTCCTTCATAAGTAGGAGTCCATTTGCCCCTGGGATCACTTTGCGGCAAGATAATCCGCTTGATTACGAGATCTCCGACTTGATATACTTGACGTCTGACTTTCTTGTTGAAAGCCTTGATCATCCGTTTTTGATACGTCTGACCATGGCAAACAGCAGTGAGTCGCTTCTCGTCGATCAAATTGAGTTGATCAAGTCTGGTCTGAATCCAATCGTCTTCACTCAAACCAGATTCCTTCATAATCCTTAAAGAAGGAATCTGAACTTCCATGGGTAGGACAGCTTCCATGCCATATACCAAAGAAAATGGGGTTGCCCCTGTTGAAGTACGTGCCGTGGTACGGTATCCATGCAGAGCAAACGATAACATCTCATGTCAGTCCTTGTAGGTAACTGTCATTTTTTGAATGATCTTCTTGATGTTTTTGTTCGCGGCTTCAACAACACCGTTCATCTTCGGCCGATAGGGAGATGAATTGTGATGATAAATCTTGAACTGTTCGCATAGAGCGGTGATCATAGTATTGTTCAGATTAGTACCGTTGTCTGTGATGATCCTGTCTGGGACACCATACCGGCATATGAGATTTTGTTTGATGAAGCAGGCAACCACATTTTTTGTAACGGAGGCAAAAGAAGCTGCTTCAACCCACTTGGTGAAATAGTCAATGGCGACCAGGATGAAGCGATGTCCATTGGACGCTGTGGGCTTGATCTCTCCTATCATGTCAATGCCCCACATTGCGAATGGCCAAGGAGCTGTCAGAACGTTAAGAGGAACATGAGGAATATGAATCTTGTCAGCGTAGACTTGACATTTGTGGCAAGTACGGGAATGTTGATGGCAATCAGCTTCCATGGTAGACCAGTAATAGCCTGCCCTTAGAATCTTCTTAGCCATCGTATGTCCGCTCAAGTGGGTGCCAAATGTGCCGTTGTGTATCTCAGTCATGATCAACTCTGCTTCAGCTTTGTCTACACATCAGAGTAAAACACAATCATGGCTGCGTTTATAGAGGATGTCGTTGCTCAGGAAGAACTTGGCAGCAAATTTCCTTAGGAACTTTTTGTCATTTACGGAAGCTCCTTCGGGATATTCTCTAGTCTGGAGATACCTTTTGATTTCGTGAAACCAGGGTCGTTCCACTACTTCTTCGGTATTAATCTCATGACAATGTGCAGGTTCATCCATTCGCTCGATGGTGATTTGGGGAGCCTCGTTATCCCAGTTAAGTTTAAACATGGAGGACATTGTAGCTAGAGCATCTGCTAGCTGATTCTCTTCTCGCGGGAAATGCTCGAAGGTGATTTGCTCGAAATGAGGCAACAATGTCAGGACATGTTCTTTGTATGGGATAAGATTAGGATGCTTGATATCCCACTCTCCTTTGATTTGACTGATAACCAAAGCCGAGTCCCCAAATACGATCAAAGATTTGATCCCCAGGTCTATAGCAGCCTTGAGACCAAAGATGCAAGCTTCATATTCGGCCATGTTGTTGGTACAGCTGAAACAAAGTCGGGCCGTGAAAGGTGTATGAAAACCTTCCGGGGAAATGAGTACCACACCGACACCGTTTCCAAGTGCATTTGAAGCACCGTCAAAGTACAGGGTCCATCGGGATCCATTTTCTGGTCCGTCATACGGTCCGTTACCTTCAACGTTGTCCAAATTCATGATGTCCTCGTCCGAGAAGTCGAATCTCATGGATTGATAATCTTCGATAGCTTGATGAGTTAGATGGTCAGCTAGTACACTCCCTTTTATAGCTTTTTGGGTTGTATACTGGATGTCATACTCAGTCAGGATCATTTGCCATCTAGCGATTCTTCCAGATAAAGCAGGCTTCTCGAAGATATACTTGATAGGATCCATTTTGGAAATTAACAGAGTGGTATGAGTCAACATATACTGCCTTAGTCGGCGAGCAGCCCATACCAAAGTGAAACAAGTTTTCTCGAGCAGTGAGTAGCGAGTCTCACAGTCGGTAAACTTTTTGCTAAGGTAATAAATGGCATGCTCTTTTCGACCAGACTCGTCATGCTGGCCCAGCACACACCCCATTGAGTTATCCAACACAGTCAGATACATGATCAACGGTCTTCCTTCGACGGGTGGCATCAGAATAGGAGGTTCTAGCAAATACTCCTTGATCTTATCAAAAGCAGCTTGGAAATCGTCGTTCCACTCGACTACCTGATCTTTCTTCAATAGTTTGAAAATTGGCTCACAGGTAGACGTCAAATGAGAGATGAATCTGGAAATATAGTTCAAGCTCCCCAAGAACCCTCTAACCTCCTTTTCAGTACGGGGGGCAGGCATTTCTTGTATAGCCTTTACTTTTGCTGGATCGACCTCAATGCCTTTGTTGCTGACAATAAATCCTAGAAGTTTACCTGACCTAACTCCAAAGGTGCACTTACTTGGATTCAGCCTGAGTTTGTACTCCTTCAACCTGGCAAACAGCTTTTGCAGATGTTCAAGGTGTTCCTCCTCTGTTTGTGATCGAGCTATCATATCGTCTACGTAAACTTCGATCTCATGATGTATCATATCATGAAACAAGGCCACCATGGCGCGCTGATAAGTTGCCCCTGCGTTCTTCAGTACGAACGACATCACCTTGTAGCAGAAGGTACCCCACTGTGTAGCAAATGTTGTTTTCTCCATGTCCTCGGGGGCCATTTTGATCTGGTTGTAACCCGAGAATCCGTCCATGAAGGAAAACACCTTGTGCTGAGCTGTGTTGTCAATTAAAATATCGATATGTGTTAGCGGAAAATCATCTTTAGGGCTAGCCCTGTTCAGATCCCGGTAGTCCACACACATTCTGACCTTGCCGTCTTTTTTGGGAACTGGCACAATGTTAGCAACCCATTGTGGATAGGACGTAACAGCCAGAAAGCCAGCATTGAATTGCTTCATTACTTCAACTTTAATCTTCTCAGACATGTCGGGCCTCATTCGGCGGACTTTTTGCTTGATCGGTGGACAATCCTCTCTTGTAGGGAGATGGTGAACCACGATATCTGTGTCTAAACCCGGCATGTCTTCATAAGACTAGGCAAAGATTTCAACGTATTCATTCAACAGTTGTATCAAACGCTCCTTGACACTTGGTTCCAGATTGGCACCCACTTGTACTTCTTTCCTGTCTTCCTCTGTTCCTAAGTTGACTGTTTCCAACAACTCTTCATGAGGCAAGATGGCCCTCTCTTCTTATTGTAGAAGTCTGGCTAGCTCTCCTGGTGTTGTACCCCAAAATTTTCCCTCCCATTTCCTCAACATTTTCTCATCACAAGACCCTTGGAGCTCAAGATCAAGCTAGGGTTTGCTCTGCTCAAAACTCTTCCTTGCACTGTTGACCCAAATTAGGGTTTGAGTTTGCACTAATATGTTTTGACCTAAAATGCCCAAAATGACTTTCATGCTTCATGTTGGACTCACAAGTTTATCCCTACCAAGTTTCAAGCCTTGATTCCAATCTTTGCCCAGTCAATTGGACAGTTGACCTAGAAATCAGCTGTATTGGGGAAAAAGCCAACTGTGGTCAATTGACAATCAAACCTCATGATTTTTGACCCACGTCAACATTATGAACTCATATGGACCATTTGGTCACGTTTGGATCACAATTCCACAAGAAATTTGATCAAAACACCAAAAGGGCAAAATGGTCATTTTTAGGGTTTTGACTGCACAAAGGCAATTTTTGACTGTTTGACCTAGCCAATGGCAAACCAAGCTCACATATGGACTCAAGGACTCAATGGCATTGTCTTGACATGTCCAACAAGTTCAAAAGATCCCAAATGCACAAGATTGACATATGAATTTTCCAGTCAACTGATCCAAATTTGACTGTATACTGAAAAGTCAAACTTTGACTTTTTGGTCAAAATCAAGTGTCAAGATTCATTTTTCATCAAAACATGTCAAATTATGAAACTTGTTCATCAAGAAATCAAAAATTACAAATTAGGGTTTGAAATGGAGAAATTTCATAACTTAGAAATTTTCTAAGTTTTGAAATTTCCTAATTTTTCCCTAACTTTGTCTCATCTTTTCATCAAGATACATTTGGATTCAAGCAAAACCCAAAACATGAAAGTTATAGTCCATTGCAAAATCTACAACTTTGATTCAAAAAGTTTCCTCAAAAGAATCTTGTAGCTCAAGTTATGATTTTTGGAATAGGGGTGCAAAACATTCTTAACTTAGAAATTTTTTGACCTATTTTAGGCAGGATTTTTGCCCAACTTCATGGCCACTTTTCACATGCTTCCACTTGGAATTTCAACTTGCATTACAAAGATGGATTGTAGTAAACATTCCAAGATTTCCAAATTGTCCAAGAACTTCTCAAACACCCTTGTGGTTAGGGAGAATCGAATTGGCAAAGTTGGGCAAAATCCACTTTTGTTCATGACCAAATGCATGTTCATAACTTGGGCATTTTTGAACTCAGCATGCACAAGCTAGGTTACAGGCCTCTAATCCCTTTCTTACTCAATAATTCAATGCTAAACCATTGTGCCAAGATGTTATTTTGTGCATTTGGTCATTACATGAAGGTTTAGTCTTAAAATAGAAAAAGCATTTTATCTATTCTTGTAAAGATCAACTTTATGTCAAGTTTACAATCTAAGAAGTACAAAGAAAATCTCTGAGGCACAAATGTATGGGCATATCCCACTGATCAAGAACAAACTTTGCAGCATGTTTAGGGGGCCTGCATAAGCTTGTAACCCAACTTGGCAACTTTGGCTTAAGATAGAAGAGATCTTGCAAACACATACCAACTTCCATCTCCTGTCAACACAAGCCAAAACAAACTTCTTGAACACATTCCAAACATCAAACCTGACCTAAAGTACGACCAAACCACCTTTAATACCTTCTCATTCCCAGAAACACCATCCTACTGCAAAAATAGAGTTCCTTCTACAACTTGACTTCTATAAACCTTTCCACTCGTGCACTTTGGCCAAAAAGAGTTCAAACATGTTCCATATCACCCACTGAAGCTATCCCAAGCATTGAACATAAACTGTAACATCCCTAACATCATTTTCCATTTTCAGTTTTCAACTTTGCAGGTGAACTTCCATAGCTCGATTCAGCTAGTTTCAAAGCAAGCTAGAGGTTGGAAGAGCATCCTTGGACCTCAAGCAAGCTGTACAAGTCCTCACACTGCATTGAAAGTGCCTCCATTGTTGCACACGATTCAAGCTGAACAGGTAAAAGTTTGAACTTCTATATCTTAATCCAGGCATATCTAGGCTTAGGTTTGTGAAGAAGTTATGTCATACTCATGTCCCTGAAGCCACCCATATCCTCACTTTCCATTTATATTGTATGTGATGAGAGAATTTAAGACATGAACATTGGAAAAAACTTAGGTCAGGAATTGGGGGAGAAGAAATTCTCTCTCATTTCTGAGAGTTAGAATGACTTTTTTATATATTTGGAATCGTGACAAGATGCTCTATAACACTACTGTTGTAAGTTTTTGTTGAAAGTCAAAGAATCATGAGATAGCAGGAAGCACGCGTTTTTTGTTTGGAAGGTTGCTGGAGGTTGAAGACAACTCCTTTTGGGCTGGGCTTGGTTCATTTTTCTGTTTGCACCTCATTTTTCCACATACACCCCCTTGGCCCATTGTGTTTATTTTTATCATTTTTGATTTTCTCTTTTTTGTTTCTGACTTATTATTTTTAGTTAAAATATAAAAAATATAAAAAAATATTTTTTCAACCATTTTTGCATTTTATTTGGATTTTATTTGTTTTATTTTGAATTTATACATTATAAATATAATATATCCTTTTATTTAAAATACCAAAAAATAATACAAATACATTTTATTTTCTGATTTTTATTTTATTTTATCTTTTGAAAATATTTTCTAAAAAATATACTTTTCTTTGTAAATAATAAATATTTTTATTTTTTGTATATATTTAATATATTTAATACATAATATAAATATTTATATATTTAGAATATTTAGGATAAAAAATACAAGAATAATACATTTTTATTTTTATTAATATTTAACCTCAAGAAATTACTTTTTATAATATACTTCTTTTATTATTTATTTTTTTGTATATAGTTAATAAATATTGTATATAATACATAATAAATACTTTTTATTTACAAAAATTAGGGTTTTGCCCTAAACATGGAAAAATCCAAAAAATTAACCTTTTTATTATTTTTATTTCATTTGTAAATAAATCACATACACATATACAAATACATTTACACATACACATTTACTTATTCCTATACATTGATACATTTTACATTTGCGATCGATTCGATTTGGTTGTAAAGTTATTTGGACACTACTCTCCTATTAAAGTCTCATCCCCATTTGAACATTTGTACCCCCATTCCCATGATTATTGTGTAATAATTTAGGACTTTTAAATTCCGCATTTTAAAAGCTTTCTAAATATGCCATGATAGACTTAGGGTTTGTATGCAAATCAAAAATAACAAATAGTTTGGCCTAATTCAAAAGATAAAAAAAGCATGAAAATGGACAACACCAATCACACTTGCACCCCTTAGGGTTACCCCACTTGTTTCCTTCAATAATGGGCTATGTTGCATATTGGGTTTCTTTGGCAAAACAAAACAATATCAAATGATCATAGTCCCTCGATGACGCTTTCAAAAGTTGCTTAAAATGATCATAGTCCCTTAAAGGAAAAATTGCCAAAGACACTTGGCACTATTGCAATCATGGTCTAAACGATGACCCGCGTCCATCCCGTTAAACATCCTAACACAAGATTGTCCACCAAATACAATGGTGGAACAAAATTGTTAAAAGGATTAAAACATAGGAAAAGCCTTTGAGTAAATTTAGGGGTAGACAACTCTTAGTTACTTGATCAAACTTGCAAAAACACACTTGCCTAATTTTTTCAAAACCACACTCCACAACACTTTCAAAAACACTTTCAAAACAAAAAAACATTGAAAACTTCTCAAAAGATATACACCTTTGTATACATCCAAACATGGGTCATCACAAAGGTTGCCACAACAATGGCCTCTTTTCAAAACATTTTCAAACCCACACACAAAGCACCATTTCAAACAATTGAAAGCACCATTTCAAACAATTGAAAATGCAAGGCAAGTGATCTAAGCAAGTAACTAAGAGCCCATGGATAACCATGGATAGAAAGGGTGCTAATACCTTCCCTTTATATAATCTACCCCCCGAACCCAAGAAAACATCTCACAGGTTTTTGCTATGATTTTTAACCTTTCCTTAGGATAAAATAAAAAGTCGGTGGCGACTCTTGCTCAACCGAAACATTTGCGAAAACAAACGAAAAACCTCAAGTCAGTTCTCCCACCGTATCACACCTGGTACTTCACAATCTTCGTCATCTTCATACTCAACCTGATTGACCAAATCTTCAGAGTTATTGAAGGACATAGCTGTTTCCAGTGATTTCTGGTAAACAACCGCTAGTCTTCCAAACTATCGAATAATCTTTCTTACTGTTATTCAATTCCTCTGGTAACTCACAGGATCGACTAGATTGATCCTAGGACTCCTTGGATATTAGGGTTACTCTCACGATCGAACAGATATTCATGGCTGATATTTGAGTGTTTGGCTTATTTCGATCTCTCTCTCAGAAGGTCTAAAGATGTAATCAAAATGTGCGTGTGCGAAACTAAGTTACATGAATAAATGCTAATTGTAAAGACATGTAAAATTGCATAAAAGTTTAGTAAATTGTTTCGAATTATAAAACAGTTAATATAAAGGGTTTCTGGAACGTAAAAGGTTTGAAATATGAAGAAAGTGTTTAAGGCAAGAAATCTTTAAATGACTTTTAAGTAAAAATATGCGTTCGAAGGATAAAACTTGAAGGTAAAGGTATGGAAAATATGACAGTTTTCTAAGATGTAAATTGCTTGAAATGTGAAGAAAGCATTAAAATGTAAAACTTTGAAGAAGAGATTTCGAAGTGAAAAGACTGTAAATGAGAAAACTTGTAAATGCTATTTGACAAAAAGATAAAGGAAAGTGCTGGGAATGGTAAAAGGTTTTCATTAAATCAGAAATACATGGTGCTATCATACATACATTTCTCTTGCATTCGTTTCCCTTTCCATGTGGTAGTTTGAATGTTACTGAGTATTTTGTATAATAGATATGACACACGAAATCCTAATACTAAGACTTCTATTTATACTAATTCGACCATAACGGTCTTGCTACAGGATTATGCCACGTTCAGAACATGCAGGACAATGCCTCTTTCTTCTTTCCACGTGTCCCCAAATGCTCCAGCACATAACTTTCAAACTTCGAATGTCCCGCTTCCATTTGAATTTCAAATGCTTTGGTACTTCTCCGTTTCGAACGCTCTTCCCAGACACAGCCTTGTTGTTATTTCGAGACTTCTTTAGATATGTTCCCATAATTGCCACTCGAAACTCCAAGCTTTGACATACTTATTCGAAACACTGCTTCTGCTACTTCGAAACATGACGCTTTACCTCATTTCGATCGAAACGCTTAATTCATTTGGCTTCTAATAACATTATCAAAATCTTCAGCCAACAAATTGCCCCTTTAAAATATGTATTTCGATTCCTCTGAGAAATACCTATTTTAAACACCTACACAAGATTTTGATGGGACTCTCGAATCATCGTAACATTTAATGCATTTGACTCCAGTCGCGTCAATCATAACACCTTTTGGATTCCTTAACCGCCTGGAGCCACTTCACAGCATGGTGCAGTTACAACTAATGATTATCTTTAAATCACGCCTATTACCCATGTTAACTTTACGCCACCTCTTCATCACACCAACCCATGATCTCCACGTATCACACCCTTATTCGGTGGATGCTTAAACTTCCCCATTATAAAACATCACCAACTTAATCTTTTTATTTTCTTTTCACACTCTAAATCTTTTATCCTCCTTCTCTCGTCAAAAAAATCCAAGCTTTCAACATCTTTCAAAAATGTCTTCTTCTACTTCATCTCAACTCAAGAAAGTCTCTAAGAAGAAAGGAAAAACTGCAGGAGCTACCATGGAAAGTAAAATCATCACTCACCAAGGTCAATCCGTCATTGCCCCTCAGATGATTTCAAAGGAAAAAGAAATGTTGTATGCGTCACAGGTACTCATTCCTACCAATGTTGCTGGTAAGAGGTTAGCTTTAAATGGCTCTCTTACGATTTTTGAAATATTAAAAGATACCAGGATGATTTTCCCAGTTTGTTACAGTTTTAAACCCTTATTTAACAAAATGGACGCCCCTAAGGCAGTAGAATCCTCTAGTTCAAATACCATAGAAAACCCCACTGTCCCTCCTAAGGACCCCTTCGTTTTGGATTATGTAAAAAGTAATTTTAAGCCATTTCGATCTTGCCCCACCTCTGATATTGCTTATCAAAATTGGTTCAAGAAAGTAGAAGCTAAGAAATCCCAGCAATGGGAAGAATTAGGCATCTATAACCTGATTAAGCTATCGAAGCCTGGTTTCAACTACAGCCACCCTCTGCTATTCGCGTCCCTCTATTTCTGGGACAGTACCTATAACACTTTCCATCTCCCAGGTGGAATGATCACCCCAACCTTCTTCGACATAGAGGCCATCACTGGGCTATCGCCAGTGGGAGAAACTTATATACCCGATAACGAAGAACACTCAAGCATAATTGACTTCGAAGTCAAGCTAGCCAGTTTTTCCAAGTTTATCAGTCATTATCATGCTGAGGGGGACAATGTGTCTGACGTAGAGCACATTGCTTTCTTAACCCTGTGGCTGTCAAGATACGTTTTCTGTAGTAGATCCCTACAGGTAGCTAGTAGGTTCATTCCTCTAGCTAGGGACTTGCATGAAAATCGAAAAGTGTGCCTAAGTGAACTGCTCTTAGTTGACCTTTATGAAAGCCTGAGGTCAGCTGTTTCGAGCCTCAAATCCCATACCTCCAAAAATATTCTGTTGGCCGGCCCTTTTTGGTTACTTCAACTATGTCTAAATGCCATGTTCGAACCCTCCTTATCAACCGCCAACACCATTGATGAGCAAGATTCTGAGATAAATGATAGGATAGTTGAAGGCACTAGGCTTCGAAGATTAACTCTTAATGACGACAAAGATGACTTCAAAGTCCAATTCTCGAAGTACATCATGATATTCTCCAAAAGGCACAAGTTTGAAGAGAGCATGGCGCCTTTTGCTTCGAGGGCTCATGGACCTTATTGGTTCACCATGGCTCTCTCAGAAGCTATCAAGAGCAAGGAGATTCAGGATGTATGGAGAGCTTTTTTGCTGCCTAGACTCATTTCTTCAAGGATAACCCCAGCCAAGAACCAGATTTTTCTCTTTGCCTACCAACCAAATTTTGTTTCGAAGCAGTTTGGCTTATGCCAACTGATTCCTGAACCTTTATTCCAAACTGAGAGTGCCATCACTTCTGGACGAACTTTCAAGGCACGGGAAGCCAAAATACAGCAAGAACAATATCAAGGCTTTGCCCAATTCGAGCTGATAACCTTCGAACCTACCCATCTCACGGCTAAAGGATTTCTGGAATGGTGGACCAAGTTTTATCAAACTTATATGTTCGATACACTTACAATTCAACAGAAACTAATTGATGCCTTCGATGTGCAGGTACCAACAAAGAAAGGTATGTTTACTCATGCCAAAGAGATTAAAGCTTTCCAAAATTATTTTGAAACTACTTATGACCCCACGCGCTTGGACTCCACTGTGCATCAAGCAGCTGAGACCTTGAAGGAAAAATTTAAACAAAAAGTTTCTAAGTTAAAACTTCCTTCAGGGCTGTCACCTAAGGATAGGTATAGGTTAGCATTCGAAATGCATCCACCTAAATTTCCCAGATTACCTACCTCAGAACTGACTCTGGCTTGGTTTCCCCCATATCCTTGGTGGTTTACTTGCAAAGAGATGTTCAAATATCTTCAAAGGAAACCAAAGCCATCTGAGACTGTGACATGGGCTCGATACTGGCTTCATGATTTCCCAGGACACCTTCGATACGACCTTTCTGCCATGTCAATTAAATCTGATCAAGGCACAGGTGCGAATGCTTGGGAAAATCCCAAATGTCTTTTATTTTCCATATCTTTAACCTTTGCTTTAATTGTTTCGATTTTCAGCCATCAGGATAAAGACAGGTGCCTCGAAGTCGAAAGAAGGGAGTGCCTCTCAAACCTCCATCGAAACTACTGACAAAGTGACTCCACCTGAAACAACCACTATTGTTGCAACCACAACAACAACAATAATACCAACAACAACCAGTGTTCCAATTCCAACGATAATCACTTAGTCTTGATGTTTCGAATTCACTCATGCTTTATGGTTTGCATCTAACTCTTCGTTTACAACTTTTTCAGACCAACAAGCTTCCTCCTACTACTCCCAAGAAGCGGAAATCAAGCACCACTGGGGAAGATCCCAAGGCTGGAGGAAACTTAAATACTGCTTCGAAGAAGAAGCCAAAGAAAGATATTTCAAAAAGCACCGTTCCAACTAGTGTCTCTGGACTTGATTCCAGGGATGCTGCTCCCTCACCCAAATCCAAAAATCCACCTTCGACCTCCAACCCAACGTTGGAACGTATAGCTAGTAACCTCTCCTCCGAGAGTCCACAGGTAAATTGAACCTTTAAATTTTTACAATACTAACTTCTTATTACCTTGGTGAATGTTTTTCTTAACATTCTGTTGTTCTTTGCAGAACATCTTGAATCCAGCTTCCACTATTTCGAACTCACCATCCAGAGCTGCTGCTCCGCTCAACTCCTCTCCTCAAGGAGATTCCAGCAACCTGGTTCAAAATAAAGGTTCCTCCAATATGACGGTTCTGGCTGGAACTTCTGAACAGCAGGATGATCAAGGTACCTCCATTCCTCTGAAAGAGATAAACGAAACAACTCTTCAAACGTCTGCAGAGGATTTGCAAAGGGCTTCTCTTTAAAAGTCCCCTCTTGAAACTCTTCAAGAGGACCCAAAGGACACTCAAACTGAAGAAGAGAAAGCTGATTCTGGGCAAAGAGCCGAAGAATCTGTAGACGAAGAATCTGAGGAGGAGAATGCCAATGACGGTTCGACTGCTGGGACGGAGTCCAACGCAAATAGCAGTGAAAGGGATGGTATCGAAGTGGTGGACTTGGATGAGGATGAAGAAGACCAAGAGCACGAAACGAATGAAGGGGATGGTAATGCAACCAAGGAACCCATAGAGGTTGAAATGGACGTGGCTGCCCTACATGTGGAACTCCCTCAATCCTCTCTGTCTCGAATGACTGACGAGGAACTGGCACTTCTGAGACGAAATGACCCTATTGGGTACATGAAGGCAAAGTTGGCTCAGAGGGACGTCCCACTTACTAGGGCTGGCACAAGTTCGACCAGCTATCCTCTTCCCACAGATGAAAGAATTGTTCTTCTTAATAAAATTAGGAAAACCATTCTCAATGTGGATATATTCGAAGTGCTTAAGCAAGATAGTACTGCTTGCTATACTATGAAGGAGCTGCTCACAAAGGTCAATCTTTCCACCTGCTCCTTGCCAGTTAGTACTCTCTTGTTCGATCTTCAGAATTTGCTGGACAACGTAACTGGTTACCTTCTCCAAGACGAATCTGCTGCCAAGAAGGTTCACGAGAAACGCATTGCCATGGATGCCGCTTATGAACAAGCTTCGAAACTCTCTCAAGAAGCTGAGGATCAAGCTATGCATCTGAAGCAGGCGAAAACTGATTATGAGGCTCGAGCTGAGTCCATACTTCTTTGGGAAAGGCAGATTCTGGAACTTCAACAGAAGGTTAAGGAGGCTAAAGAGCAACAACTAGCCTTCGAAACCAATACTGCTGGTAACCAATTCGAAGAGCTTCTCAACCAGGGGCTTGTGGAAATGGAGACTGCAGAACAACTTAAAGGAGAAGCGGCAACCTTGGAAGGAGCCAGGCGGTTCGCTCAGCAGAAACTTGAATCATTTCGAAGCAATTTTAATCGATTGAAAAATAATTCTTATTTCTAGATTTTGATGTTTATTTGACACATACATTTGGTTTCTTACATGTAATATTCGAACAACGCCATTTTGGCATTTTATCTTGCCATCTTGGCTTTTTATAACATCTTGTTTACATTGTTACTATTCGAATCTCCTGCAGGCTTGGCTTATATTTCTTTAAATATTTCCCATTAACCTTTAGGATACGTTTATCATCCATGAGTTCTTCGATTTCGTATGCATTGTTTGAGAATACTTTTAATATTCGAAAAGGTCCTTCCCAATGAGGTGACCATTTACCTAACGCTTTATTCTTCTTGTCCATAGGCAATATGACTCTCCAAACCAAGTCATTAATAATGAATACTTTTTTCTTCACCCTTTTATTGTATGTTCTGGCCACTCTTTCTTTTTGCCTCATCAAAATTTCCAATGCATGTAATCTAATTTCGTCCAACTCAACTAATTCATTCATCATCATTTCCCAATATAATGCAGCTTGGATTTCGTTTTGTCTCTGAATTCGAACTGATTGTAGATGAATTTCTACTGGCAACACTGCATCATGACCAAATGTGAGTTGGAAAGGCGTAGTGTTAGTAGCTTCCTTAGGAGATGTTCTACAAGCCCATAATATTTGGTCCAGAGTTTTGTGCCAGTTTCTTGGCTTTTTGCCAATATGCTTCTTGATTAATCCTATTATTACTTTATTTGCTGCTTCGACTTGTCCGTTTGCTTGAGCATAATATGGCGTTGATGTTAGCAATCTAAACCCAATTTCTTGGGCAAATCCTTGCATCTTTCTGCCAGTAAACACAGAGCCTTGGTTTGTGGTTATGCTCTCTGGAAATCCAAACCTATAGATAATGTGTTTTTGTATAAATTCAATAATAGCCTCTTGATCAGCAACTATCAGTGGTATAGCTTCGATCCATTTGGTAAAATAATCTATTCCCACCAAGATGTATTTCTGTCCTTTGGACGAAGCAGGATTTATTTCTCCTATCAAATCCAATGCCCATCCTCTAAATGGCCATGGTTTGATGATCGAATGCAACTCACTTGCAGGGGCATGTTGAATTCCTGCATGTTTCTGACATTCCTCACATCCTTTGGCAAAGTCTATGCAATCTTTGAGCATGCTAGGCCAATACAAGCCGTATCGAAATAACAGCCATTTCATTTTATGGCCTGCTTGATGTGCCCCACATGCCCCATTATGGACTTCAGACAATGCTAAATATGCCTCACTTTCTCCTAGGCATTTTAATAATACACCCTTTGGGTCTTTTTAAACAATTCGTTCCCCATGAGGAGATATGACAATGCTCTATATTTTGTCTTTCTATCCACATTTAGCGTTGGGTCTGCTAAATAACTCTTCAGTGGACTTCGCCAATCTGCATCTGACAAAGTATTTATGGCTAATATTTCGAATCCCTGTTTCTCAGCATATCCCAATCTCATACTTTCCAGATCCGATGGTGTGAATCTAGTAGCCATAACTCTTCCCCTTAATTCGACCAAATCCTTGAAGTTCTTGGTAGACACTTTATAACCCGAAGCCAACTGCGCTAAGTCATTTGCTTCTTGGTTCTCTATTCTTGGTATGTGTTGAATATCCATGTATTCAAATTTCCTCAATAGCCTATTGACTATGACGAAGTATACCATTAAATTTTCCTTTATGCACTTGTATTCCTTTGTGATTTGTTTGACCACTAATTCAGAGTCTCCTTTAATTTCGACTCTGGTTGCCCCCAATTCCAACAAAGCTTCAAGTCCAACAATGAGCGCTTCATACTCAGCTTCGTTGTTAGAACAACGAGGACCATCTAATATATACTTGAATTTTGTTGGAATTCCTTCAGGAGAAATCAGAAGGACTCCAACACCACTTCCATTCCTGTGGGTTGAACCATCAAAGTACAATTTCCATGGTTGCATTTCGACGTAACTCATGACCGTCTGCTCAACCAAAGAATGGTCCACAATGAAGTCAGGAATCACTTGACCTTTCATAGCTCTTAAAGGCATGAAAGTCAACGAATATTCTGTTAAGGCTAAAGCCAACTTGCCAACTCTGCTATGCATTATTGGTTTTGAAAGCATATGTTTAATGACATCGAAATGAGATGAAACATAAACATCAACAGGTTTTATATAATACTTGAGTTTCATACAAGAGAAATACAAACAGAGACATAACTTTTCAAAATTGCTATATCTGGTCTCTGCATCATTTAGCACTCTACTTAAATAGTATATGGCTCTTTCGATGCCATTGCTATCTTCTTGTGCTAGCATACTACCTATACTAACTTCAGAGGCAGATATGTACAATCTCATGGGCTTCCCCCATAACGGTGGAGACAAAATAGGAGGCTGAGAAAGGTATTCTTTTATCCTGTCAAACGCTTCCTGGTGAGCTTCGTTCCATTCGAAGGCTTGGCCTTGCTTTAGACGAAGTAACAGAGAGAAAGCTTGGGTTCTTCCACTTAGGTTCGAAATGAATCTTCTGAGGAAGTTAATTTTCCCTAACAGAGATTGCAACTCCCTTTTTGACGCAGGTGCTTTCGTCTCCATTATGGCTTTGGTTTTGTTCTGGTTGATTTCAATTCCTTTCTTGTGAACCACAAAACCAAGAAAATCTCCAGCCTGCACAAAAAATGCACATTTAAGGGGATTCATCTTTAAGCCATGTTTTCTCATTCGCTCGAATGATTGGCTTAAATGATGCAAATGTGTTTATGCAGATATAGATTTGATGACTATATCGTCAATATACACCTGCATGAAGGTTTCAATGAAATCATGAAAAATTGAATTCATTGCCCTTTGATAAGTTGCCCCAGCATTCTTTAAACCAAAAGGCATCACCACCCATTCGTAGGTGCCTAAGGCTCCTGGGCAACGAAATGCTGTCTTTGCAACATCTTCTTCAGCAATGAAAATCTGGTTATACCCAGAGTATCCATCTAACATACTCAAGTATTCGAACCCTGCAGCTGAATCTACTAGCATTTCTGCCACAGGCATGGAATATTCATCTTTAGGGGTTGCAGTGTTTAAATCCCTAAAATCTATGCAAATTCTTAAAGAACCATTTTTCTTAATAACAGGTACTATGTTGGCTAACCATTCGACGTACCTTGTTGTTCTGATGAATTTGCAACGCAACAACCTTTCGATCTCAGCTTTAACTTTTGTGAGAACCGCTGGTGCGAATCTTCTGGGAGTTTGTTTGATGGGCCTCTTGCCATCTTTAATCGACAGTCTGTGTTCGAGCAACTCCCTCTTTAAACCAGGCATCTCGTCATAATCCCATGCGAAGCAATCTTTGTTTTCCTTGAGGACTTCGATCACTTCCTTCTTGAGGCTTGGGCTAAGTTTAGCACTTATGTAGGTTACTCTTTTCGTTTTTTCATCCCCTAAGTTAACTTCTTCGAGTGGATCTTGTGCCAACATTTTGGCACCTGAGTTTATGGGGTCCCTTTCGAAGCCTAAGGGTTCTTTATCATAGATGGCATCTAACCTTTGATCCATCTCAAACTCTTCGAAGGGTGAGCATTTCGAACCATCCCCACTTACTTCGTTCATCTTTATAGTTGATTTATTTATTTCAGCCTCTAAGGCCGCTTTTGATTCGTTCTCAGCCATATAGGCCGAAATCCTTTCGAAAAAGGTAGACTCAGTCATGGATAAGGTTGTCGAAGTCCCAGCCCGCTTGCCGTTTTTGTATAGTGCTTTCGACTCCCTCCTCTTCACTGATTATTGTTCTATCCCAGTAAAGGCCATCATGACGAAGGGTCATGTAGTAGTGGGCGTTTCTAGTTTCATTAATCTCATCATTTGGAACACACGGAGCAATCTTTGCCAGATTTTTATCATAATCCCTCTTGTCAACTAAATTGACAGTTGACATAAAGTAACTCTGGTCTGCTTCGATGTTTTCCACGATACCATCATCTCTCCACAGAACTAGCCGTTGATGCATTGATGAAGGAACTGCCCCCACGCCATGGATCCACTCCCTTCCCAGCAGTAAGTTATAGTTGGCCTTGGCTTCGATCACCATAAACATGGTGGGCCTACAACTTGAGCCTATTGTCAATTCCAACTGGACCACTCCCAGTGTTTTGCCCACTTTTCCCTCATAATTGGACAGAACCATATTATGGGGCTTGATGTCTCCTTCGCGGATCTCTAATCTTTTTAGCATGAAGTGGGGTATCAAATTGACTGCAGCACCCCCATCCACTAGAACTTTGTTCACACCATGGACACCAACTTTCGCCCGAATAAAAAGTGGCTTGAGATGGTTCTTCATTGCAGGTTCTGGACGTTCGAAGAACGCATTTTGTTCCTCAACATCCCCATTGTCCATCACATAGTAGCACACAGGCCTATGTTTCATCAGATCTGTGGTGTCTTCCTCCTCATATTCATTGATTTCAGTTTCCTGCCCAAATTCGCAGAGAAGCACAAACACCACGTTACAGTTCAGGTTAAATGAAGACTCCCCCTCCGATTCGAAGTTATCTGTTATCATATCTTCATCCTCTTCCGGGCCTGGAGTGTATTCCTTTGGTTCATCGTGTTGTTCTTCAGAGAAGAGCCTCCTATTGACTGGAGGTTTGTCTTCAGTTTGATTTTTTGGTTTGTTGGTGCTAGATTCACCTTGGTTTTTTGTTGAAGTAACTCCTTTGTTCGCCACAGCTTCTCTCTCAGCCTTTCGAATCCTTTGCTGTCTGCGCCACTGGGATCTTGACATGGGGTTCCTTCCTTTGTAATTTTCTAATCTCACCTCCTCCCTTTTTGCTGTGTTGAATTGCCTCCTGTATGTCACAGCATGCCGTGCATTTCGTTCAGCGTTTCTCCATCTATCTTTGCCTTTGTCATTTCTGACCTGTAACCATCTATCGGTTGGCACTTCAGCAGGGAGTTTGAAAGTCACTCTTCGAGCAGCCTTGGGGTGAGGGCTATCAGGCCTTCGCTGTTTGTGTCTGCTGTCGAAGCGTGGGCCCATCTGGACAGTTTCTTGATGGTTCCAACAAGGGGCGAAGGGAATCGTTTCGAAAGCCCTGGCCATGCTTTGGTCATACACCGCAGAACACCTTGGGAAAATCAAGCACTTGGTTGCCCCTTTGTAGCAGCGAAACACAAATTCCAGCAAACTTTCTCCAGCCTTGGGATAACACCTAAAAAGCTGGTTATCCTGGCGCCAATTGTTGCCAGTTCGAGTCCTCTGTACCCTTTTGAAATTCGCAGCGATTCTTTGATTGCAGAGGATGCTGCACCTAGGGCACAATATCATGCCTGAATCTCCTTTGTGGCATGTCATGAGATAATCCTTGAGATTAGCATTTCCAGTGTGATTATCCCCCATTCTATACTTTTCTTTTTCTAAGTATTTTTCTACTTCCTCCATCTCAGAGCGGGGTCTTTCCATATCCACCATATTTATTTCAACATCTTCCCCCTTAGCTTCATCATCGCCCCATCCTGTGGGCTTTATATCTTTAATCTGAACCTTCGAACTCTCTGGGGCAGAATATTTGACCAAATAGTCAAATTTTCCAGAGGGTTCCCTTAGAGTGTCCCATATTTCCTTCTGAGGGGAAATTGGCTGCGTGATTTGGACTCTCTCCAATTCCAGCCTCAAGCCTTCAGTGACTTGTGTTAGTTCTTGGTTTTGATTTCCCTGGCCTTCAGTAGCATGGGTTTCTCTTGCAACAGCTACAGGTGCAGCAATCGAAGTCTCTGGCGTATTCTAGATGTCTTCAGTGACCTCCTCGCTGACTTCGACCATCACCCAGTTTTCAGCTTCAGTACCCTTCTCTCCTGTTGGGGCGTCGCTTCGATCAGTTTCCACCATGTTGACCTCTCCAATGCATGCAGGCTCGGAGTAGTTGGTGTCTGCGACGTCCAAGGGATCTTCGTCCACTTTCATCTTCACCTTATCAGCAAACTTTAGTCTGCCATCTTTGATCGTGTTTTGAATCAGATCCCTGAAAAGAAAACATTGTGAGGTTTTGTGGCCTAGGAAACTATGATATTTGCAAAATCCTCTCTTCTTTCTCTGATCCAAAGGAGGTATTTTGACATTTGGTGGCACGATTAGTTGGCCATCTTTGACGAGTAAGTCAAAAATCTCGTCACATTTAGTGACATCGAAGGTATAAACCTTCTTTGGAAATTTGTCACTTTTCTCATTTTCAACAATGTCTTTCCCTTTTGTGGGAACTAACAATTTGCAGGAATAAGGCGGGGCCTGTTTTAATTCAGCGAGGTCGATTTCGACCTCTTCGAATTCGAATTCAGGATATTCTTCTGCTTCCTCAATCCCAACATAGGAAATCCTTTCTTTCTTGCTATTCTTAAAGACTCTGGCTTTTTCGGCCTTTAGTCTTTCGACCTGTCGAACCCTATCGGCTAATTGAGCCATATCCCTCAAATACTGAGTGTCTAGTTTCTTTCGAATAGAATAATCCAAGCCACCAACGGCCATTTCGACTAACTCATGTTCAGGCACTACTGTGTAACATCTGGATTTCAGAAGCCTAAATCTATTCAGATAATCATCTATGGGTTCGGTGAACTTTCTCTTAACACTGGCCAATTCCTTCAAACTTATTTTCGACTGTCCCATGTAAAATTGTTCATGGAATAATCTCTCTAAGAGAGCCCAAGTGTCAATGGACCCCGGAGGCAAAGTGGTAAACCATGTGAAGGCGTTTTTTGTCAAGGAACTTGGGAAGTATTTGATCCTGAGATCTTCATTATTGGCTATATCTCCCGCTTCGGTTAGATATCTCGCTATGTGTTCGACTGTTGACTCATTGGTATCCCCGGCGAACTTTGTAAATTTAGGGACTTTATATCCCCTTGGTAAATCAGTATGCATTATGCAATCTGTTGTACCCCAAAATTTGCCCTCCCATATTCTTCAAGATTTGCCAAGTCAAGCTTCAAAACCTCCCCAAGGGTTGCACAGTCAAGGGCCTCCTAAGCAGTCAAAATTAGGGTTTTTGTTCTGATCAAGAAAATGAAGTTTCCAAGGGCCCAATCAAGTCCCACATGCCTACAAATATGGTCAAGCATCCTCATATCAAGTTTCAAGACTTTCAGCACAAAATTGCACAGTCAAAAAACCCTAATTGCACTACAGTCAACTGTAGGGGCAAAATGGTCATTTGACAGTCAAAAGTTCAAATTTTTGGTCAACATATCATTTTGAAGCCACAAACATCATTTGATCAATGCTTGATCATGATTCTCAAAGTTTGGCTCAAAAATCATCAAGATGCAAAAGTTTCTATTTTTGGACAGCTGAAAAAGTCAACTGAAATTGACCAGGGCATAACTTTCACATGGTTCATTAGAAAAATTCCATCCAAATCTCATTTTGAATAGAAAGACATTTACTACAACTCATCTTCATACTTCAAGTCCAAGAAATGCTCTCACAAAAAGTTATCAATTTCAACATTATAGGTCATTTTCAAAAGTCAACAAAAAGGGACTTTAAGTCAAAGGCCATAACTTGAGATTGGTAAATCAAAATGACATGGGACCAAAGTAATTGGTTAGAGGACTCAAAAAACTTTCCAAAATGTCCAAGAACATGAGCAAAGCTTAAAAATTAAGCAAGTTATGCATTGGAGAAGTTGGGAAATTTTTGTGAAATGGCCAAAATCATTTATCCTTGAAATCTCATTTTTGACAAAAGGGGCCCACTTTTTCCACTTGAATTGACTTGGCCATGCTTCCCACGTGTCCCACCTTTTATTTCATATTTTTTAATTAATTTTTTCATTTTTTATTGATTTTCTTGGATTTAATTAAGTTTAAATCTTTTAAAATCAAGGAAAAATCAAAAGGTTTGATTAAATGAAATATTTGGCCTTAACTAGCCTTGAAACATCATTAAGCCTATATCAAATTCGTGTAAAGAGGCAAATAAGGCAAGAATTCAAAAATAAGGCAAAAATGGAAGGTGTGATAATGGAGGTTTATGTGAAAATCCAAAACATCAATGCAAGGTATTATTGGCCATAACTCCCATCCAAACACATTGCTTAGGGTATATACAAGTGATCAGAAACCAAATAAAAAGGCTAAGCTGCGCAGGAACCTTGAAAGCAAATTCACACTTTTTTGCAAAAATCTCAAATCTGAAAACACCATTACAGGGCGATTCAAGTCTCAAAACCTATTCCATTGGCTTCTTGGAGGATTATAGGACATAACTGAATCATTCCCCAAGCCCCATACTCAAGGAAACGCAAGGTTACCATTGAAGTTGGTAAAGGAAATTCCAAAACTGTTTTCCCTTATTCATGCATCTTTATCATATTTTGTTGTTATATTTATGTTTATGATGAAGTTTGCAAGCTAATCATATGATTTAATCGAAGTTTCACGCATTCTATGCCAAGATACCATGTTCGTGTTCTAGGGTTTACAGGATTGAAAATTGGGGGTTTTTGAATGGGGAAAAATTAGCCCTCAACACCACCACCATTCAACTCAGTGCTTCTGGACGATCTCAAATGTACCCTCGCGCCTAATTTATGATTGCCCTAGTGCTAATCGTTATTTTCTGTAAAGATACTTTCTGCAACGGTGTAAAAACCGTTGCTTATGTTGTTTATATTTCAGGAACATGAAGAAGATGATGTGTTGGCAAACGGTGATAGGTTGATTCAAAATTCGCGCGCGTTGGTGGACTCTGACCATTATTTCTTTCATAACGTTTATTTGCTATTATATATTAAATATGTTTGGGATGGTTCAGTGGTAGGTACACGTGCTGGAAATGTCCATGACCTGGGTTCGAACCCAGGTCTTCACACTTTCATTATCATTTTCCAATTCATGTTCACGTGCAGCGCTTACGTTGAGGACCACCAGACAACCCTCTATCCAGCCATCCACGCGTCCACTTTCATCCATCCAAGGGCCAAAATTTGGAGATCATGGTGAGGCCAAGTCAAAGATCCCACATGCATCCTGGAAAAGTCAACAAAGCCTCCAAAATGGGCCAGAATTACTTGGGCTGCACCCCCTTGGTTTGCTATTCCTTATCTTTTTTTTATTATTTAGTTTTTATTTGTTTGTTTATTTTCCATTTAATTTTTTTCAAATCAATATTTTCATAATAATATAAAAAACACAAAAAAAATCAGAAAAGATAATAAAAATAATAATTTTATTTTAGTATTAATTTTGTAAATAAATCCCTTAATTAATTTAGTTTTAATTTTAGGTTGTTAATTTAATTCCTTTTTTCACAATAAACCAAAAATAATAAAAATAGATCTTTAACACTTTTTTACCCTTTTTTTTAATTAATTAAATATTTTATCATCAACCATTAATTTTGTAAATAAATTTTATAATTAATTTAGTTTTAATTCTAGGTTTTAACTTTAATGCATTTTCTTTAATAAATTGAAAACAATTAGAATTAGAATTAATTATTTGACTTTTAATTAATTTAACTTTCTTTAATGTCATAAATACAAAAACATAAAATAAGTCATTTCTATTATTTAATTTAATTATTTTAATAGTTTTAGTTTAATTCCTTTAAAGGGTTCAACGCCCTCGCATTCGATTACGTTTTTTGTTCGCGCGTTTTATTTATTTCTTTTGTGAATATAATGTACTTGTTCCAAAGCCCTGTAATAGCTATTAGACATTTATTTTCTGCACTTTATTTTAAATCGGGTCTGGACTAATTTGGCGTTGTAGACCCGCGCCTTTGTAATAGCGTAGGACATTTATCTTTTCCGCACTTTAAATTCCCGCACCTTTAACTGTTAAACAATAACATGAAAGAATGAATGCCCAAAAATAAAATCAAAGTGTAGATCACCAATACATGACAAGACAAATAATAAACTGAAAATGACACACAAATCACACACCACCCCTAGGGTACGCCTCACTGTTGCCTTGCCTCGAAAGGTGATCGTCGAGTAGAGGATGTCTTAGTAAGTCCTCATGATCCGGGAACCTGGCATGAGGGTAGCTTCTAAGGTGTCTTCCCATTGCTCTGGTGATCATCATGTCCCGAACCTCGAATTGACCCGAACACCTCCAACGGTGGTGCTACCTACCTCTCAATGGTGGGATGGCACTACTTTAAAGGACATTTACACAGACGAATTCCTTAGGGTAGGTAGATTCTCATAGATACTTGCTCTTTTCAAAAACAATCAAAATACTTTTCACACCTTACACTTTTCAAAAAGCTTTCAAAACAACTTTTCAAATACTCTTGAGGACTGATACAAGAGTCGATCTGAAACTTTCAAAGAAACTTTTTTCAAACCCACTCACACTTGAAAAGCAAACAAACACTTTGAAAACACAATGAGCAAGTATCTAAGAGCCCATGGATAACCATGGATAGAAAGGGTGCTAACACCTTCCCTTTCTATAATCTACCTCCCGAACCGAGAGCAATCTCTATAAGGAATTTTTCTGTGCTTTTGTCCTTTCCATTTGGAGAAAATAAAAGACGGTGGCGACTCTTGCTTACCGCGACATTTCGCGAAACCAGCTAAAAAACAGTCAGTTCCAGATCCACCGATCACAGAACTGGCGACTCTGCTGGGGATACCTTTTAAAGTGAGGTGCACCTTAGGACTAAGATCACTGTGTTTTCAATTGCTTTAATTTGTTTGCTTTAAATTGTGGGACTGTCTTGGGAGTTCTATAGATCCTAACCCGGATCTGGGGATACCTTCTTAGAAAGTAGCAACAAGGTTGTGAGGGAACTGTGCGGGGTATACCGACATGGTTGAAGCAGTCTGCTACGTTGATGTGGCACTTTGGTGTGTACCGGTAACCCTTGAGTCAATCAAGGAGAGTACGGGGCCTCCATGTGGTGTCGTGAAGCATCAACAGACCTTAGGAACCTTAATTGAACCATCTTGGCCTCTTTAGGGTAATGAGATGACTACTTTGGTGTACTCCGAAGTCGGTTGATACTCGATACTACACTCAATTGAAGGTTGTTTTCTTGGGATATTTTGATCGCCAGTCAGTGGCCAAATCGAAACGATGAACAATGAAAGCAATCCAATGATATTGAGATCCTTAGAACCCGGTTAATTTGATAGGACAGGTTTGAGCCCACCAACTTCAAGAGGGTAATACCCAGACCCCATGCTGGCCTAAACTCTAAGGGCTTGTCTTGTGTGACTTGTGTGCCTTACATGTTTGCCTTTGTAAATATTTGTGGTGTGTTTAATCATAGCATCATAACATCATACAGCATCATATGCATCCACTAACCATTTCAGGGGTTCGAACCTTCATCTTTGTTCTTGTTTTGTAGGACATGGAAACTATCCGCAGAAAGACAATTCAGATCAACCTCATAAGGGTCCCTCTTCAGCTTAAGGAGCTTACATCCAGGATTCCCGAGAACTCGTCATTCAGTGAAAGGCATGGTAGACTCATCAGCCTGGTCAATACCAATATTGAGGAAGAGATGGTAAAGGTCCTTTTACAATTCTTTGACCCTCTGCATCACTGTTTTACTTTCCCGGATTATCAGCTGGTGCCTACTCTAGAAGAGTTTTCCCAGCTTCTGAAGATTCCCATTCTCAATCAACTACCCTACAACGGTACGGAAAGGGAACCAAAACTTGAAGAAGTAGCTAAAGCATTATGCCTACAACCATCTGACATCAAGGGGCATTGGGAAGCCAGAAAAGGTATCAAAGGATTCTTGGCAAAGTTTCTGTTTGAGAAGGCCCAAGAGTGTTGGAATTCCCTTGACCTGCAAGCCTTTGAAGAAGTTGTAGCCCTCCTTGTCTATGGGTTGGTGTTGTTCCCTAAACCAGATCAGCTTATAGATATCAGTGCTGTCAAGGTCTTCATGTCCAGGAACCCTATACCTACGTTGCTGGGGGACATCCTTCACTCATGTTACACTCGAACCATGAGAAAAAGGGGTGTTCTTATGTGCTGCACTCCCCTCCTGGGAAGGTGGTTTATTTCGCACCTTCCACAATCAGTTTTGAAGAACGAGCGAGGTTTGAGGTGGTCACAACGGTTGATGACTCTTACACATGCAGATATACATTGGTGTTCTCGGTCTAGAGAGGATGTCACTATCATTGATCGTTGTGGGGAGTACCCTAATGTTCCTTTACTTGGAATCAGAGGAGGTATTACTTACAACCCGTGCCTGGCTTGGAGACAGTTTGGTTATGCTCTGAAAGATGGCCCTCATGAGATGTTAATTCCTGACATAGTTTTTGACTTCGACAAGGATACGCAAGGACTTCGCCAGAAATTTATCAAAGCTTGGAGGATGCCCAGCAAAATAGACAGCAAGACCCTGGGGCACAGGAACTCCATCCCATTGGAGCCTTATCTCAAATGGGTACGAGCCCGCTCCCAGAAGCTGGTAATGCCATATCCTCATGTTCTCCCCATGATCAAAGAGCCAGACTTGGAAGGAGAGGTGTCCTACACCATTCAACATCCTGACATGCCCACGTCCTGGGAAGAGATGCAGAAGAGTTGGATCCAGCTTAAGGAAGAACGGAATTCTCTGGAAACCAATCTACATGCCGGTGAGAAAAAGGTCCTGGAGCTCACCCGCCTACTGCACGAGGAAAGGAATCTCAATACCTATATTGCTCCGAAGAGGATGCGTAGTGTCTTTTGGGACTGATCTGCTTTGTAATGTTTTCCTATGAGGCTTTAATGTACTGAACAATTATTTTCTTAATAATAACGTGTGTTCCTTTTTGTCTACAACAAATTTGAATTTTCGAACTCTTGAATGCATTGCATAAACACATATCATTCATCATATGCATCACAGGTACTCTTCTTTTCAGGCTGCTGACTGTTCTTCGCTGTTTATTTCAGCATCATGAACCCTGAATCATCAACCGAGGCATCTATCAAGGCTCTTCAGGCGCAGAACGCCCAATTTCAGGAGCTGATCAAGGGTTTGGCTCAGGGTTAACAAGAGTTGAAGACCATGCTTCTGAAGAAGAATAAGAAGAAGAGGAGGACTGTGCTATTTAACACTGGGCGCAGACTCGGGAACACCTTACAGGTTGAGGCTGAGAGGACTACTCCATCTGTGGGGGAAGGTAGTCACCAAGAAAGGGAGGTCCCTACTCCTGTGGTCTCTGATACTGAAACAGACTTCAACGACGAACAGTACCCTCCTGCTGACGACCGGTACAAGCAGCTGGAGGACAGATTAAAAGCTATGGAAGTTCAGCGTGTGTCGGGACTGGATTTCGGAGACTTGGGGTTATCTACTGGGGTGGTGATTCCACACAAGTTCAAGGCACCTGCCTTTGTGAAGTATGACGGGGCTTCCTGTCCCAAGATGCACCTCCGTTCTTATGTAAGGAAGATCCAACCTTACACAGCAGACAGGAACTTATGGATCCACTTCTTCCAGGAGAGTCTTTCAGGGACTCACCTCGAATGGTTCTATCAGCTGGATGGGACCAACATTCCTAACTGGGAGGATCTGGCCACTTCTTTTTACAAGCAGTATCAATATAATTCCGACCTCGCTCCTACGCGTACCCAGCTCCAGGGTATGTCGCTAGGGTCGAGTGGAGGTTTTAAGGAGTACGCCCAGAAGTGGAGAGATCTGGCTGGCAGGGTGCAGCCACCATTGACAGACCGGGAGCTGGTGGATATGTTTTTGGGGACCCTATCTGGTCCATTTTTCAATCATCTCATTGGTAATTCCTCTGCTGGGTTTACTGATCTGATCCTGACTGGTGAAAGGATCGAGGCCGGTATAAAATCGGGGAAGATACAGAAGGTTGCCTCCTCCAATGCTGAAAAGAAACCCTTCAAAAAGGAGGCTAGTGCTGTATATAGCTCCCGGAGACCAGAGCGACCTGAGCGCCGCCAATCTGTCAGTGCGGTAATGATTGCCAAGCCTGCTGCCGCTCCTCGGCCGACCAATCCTCAAAGGGCTGAAAGACCCCAGAGAGAGTTTACCCGCTTGAGCATGACCTTATCACAGATCCTGCCACAGTTGCTATCCACCAATTTAGTGACTGTCAGGGAGGCTCCGAAGTTTCCCAATACTACATCTCCTAAGTACAATCTGAATGCTCGTTGTGCTTATCATTCTGATAGCCCGGGGCATAGCACAGATGACTGTTGGGCCCTAAAGAATAAGGTTCAGGACCTTATTGACGCAAAGGAAATACAGTTTGAGGCGCCCGAGAGGCCGAATGTTGTAACCGCTCCCATGCCCCAGCATGGAGTGAATGCTGTTGAGGAGGATTTGTATGTAGCTTCGGTGGATGATGTTGCTACTCCGCTGCCGACGGTCAAGAGGAACCTGTTGCTAGCCGGTTTATTTCTGGGATGTAGCAAGGGTTGCCCTCTATGTGTTGCTTCCCCTACTGGTTGTGCTTTGCTGAAGTCAGGCGTCCAGAACCTGATGGATAGTAGAGAGATTTTGTTCAGAAAAACTACTGTTCCTGCTGCCCCTGTTGAAGAAGTGTCAATTGTTACCATCTTCAACAACCCTTCCAAGGCTCCTTCAAAGAAGCCTATCCAAATTTTGCCGGTTCACAAGATTGCTCCCATCACCATTACTGTTCCGGGGCCCATCCCCTACAAGTCTGATAAGGCTGTCCCATGGCACTATGGGGCAGATGTTTACGTTCTAGGTGTGAAACAAGAGTTCAACATTGATGCTGGTATCTCCAACATCACTGGGCCTGCTAAGGTCACTCGTAGTGGAAGACTGTTCTCGCCAGACATTGCTCCTCCGGTAATTCATAGGCCTTTGGTCTTCACACCTGCCAGTGTGCCTGTTTCTCCCCCTGACCAAGTGTCCACCCCTGCTGCCGAGTCATCTGATACTCGGGGCAAGGGGATTGCTGCTGATGTGCCTGCCAGGACGGAGGCACCGAAGACCATTGTTGAGGCTTCCGGGCAGGAAATGGAAGAAATCCTCAAGATAATAAAGAAAAGTGATTTCAACGTTGTAGAACAGCTGGGGCACACCCCCTCCAAAATCTCCATGTTGTCACTGCTGCTGTGTTCAGAGGCCCATGCCAAGGCTCTGATTGCTTTCTTAAAGACAGCCCACGTACCCCAAGAGACGTCTGCTGATCAGTTCACTGACTGTGTGGCCAACATAACTGCTGATAATGGCCTGGGTTTCTCTGATGCCGATCTGACAGCAAAAGGGAAGAACCATAATGATGCCCTGCATGTCTCCATTGAATGCAGGGGCACTACTCTTGCTCACGTGCTGGTTGACACAGGTTCTTCATTAAACGTGCTGCCCAAGAAGGCTCTGGATAGGCTGGACTGTAAGGGTCTAGAGCTCAAACCAAGTAGCATTGTTGTCCGGGCCTTTGACGGGTCCAAAAGAATGGTACATGGTGAGGTGGACATCCCAATCAGGGTTGGGTCACAGGTCTTCGATTCAAAATTCTATGTGATGGACATTCGTCCATCCTATTCTTGTTTGCTGGGTCGCCCGTGGATCCACAAGGCTGGAGCTGTGACCTCCACATTGCATCAGAAGCTCAAATACCCGGTCAGGGGGAAGATTGTAACAGTGCAAGGGGAAGAGGAATACATGGTCAGCCACCTCAACTCCTTCAGGTACGTGGAAATGGATGGGGAGTTCATTGAGACCCCCTTTCAACATTTTGAGGAGGTGCCACAAACTTTGGCAGCAGCAGAAGCAGTGGTTGAAGAGGTTTCTCCTTTGAAGATGGCCTCCTTAAAGGACGCCCGGGCTGTGATCGAAAGAGGTGAATGTGCAAACTGGGGCAAACTCCCTGATCTTACTCCTAAGACTAACAAGTTTGGGTTGGGTTTCACCACAGAAGCTCAGAAGGCAGTGCGCAAGGCGAGAATTGGAAGACCTCCTGTGCTCATCACCTACTCAGGAGTGAATGCTATTAGAGAGGAAGACGAAGTGGAGGAGTCAGAGTTCGATAGCTGGATCTACCCGACGACTGTTGGTGGATTGACCAATTGGATTGCTAAAGACTTTACACCCATAACTTTTGTTCCCCAGTAATGAACTTCTTTGTTTTGGATTTGTAATAAACAATAACTTGAAACTGTATGGCCCGGTGTCTTACCCGGGGCACCTTGGTCTTATTTATGAGGGCTTTTGTTTGTCACTGTCATATATCATAAATGAAAGCATTGGACGTTTTTCACATTTCAAATTTTGCGCTCCTTTTCTTTCCTTTCTTTACATATTGTAAAAACAGCTGTATTTACACACACTCACTCATACAGGTTTCAATCCACTCTGGATCTCACTGGTAACGACTCTGCTACTGCCAGTTATGACTTCGAAAATCCGATCAACTTAGCCGAAGACGAAGGTGAAGATGATTGCGAAGTGCCTGGCGAGCTTGCAAGACTGTTACTTCAGGAAGAGAGGGCAATTCAACCCCATGAAGAGCCAGTGGAAACAATAAACTTGGGTACTGAAGAAGACAGGAAAGAGGTAAAGATTGGTGCCAACTTAGAGCTCAGCGTGAAGCAACGGTTGACTCAAATGCTGCATGATTATATGGAGATCTTTGCCTGGTCCTATGAAGACATGCCTGGGTTGGATACCGATATTGTGGTTCATCACTTGCCAACTAAGGAAGATTGCCCTCCGGTTAAGAAAAAGGTCTGCCGTATGCGTCCAGAGATGTCTGAGAAGATTAAAGCCGAGGTTATGAAGCAGTTTGATGCCGGATTTCTTGCAGTGACTTCTTACCCTCAGTGGGTTGCTAATGTGGTGCCAGTACCAAAGAAGGACGGTAAGGTCAGAATGTGTGTCGATTACAGGGATCTGAACAGGGCCAACCCCAAAGATGACTTCCCCTACCTCACATTGACGTCCTTGTTGACAATACAGCACAGCACAAAGTGTTCTCTTTCATGGACGGTTTCTCAGGTTACAATCAGATCAAGATGGCTCCTGAAGACATGGAAAAGACTACATTTGTTACTCAGTGGGGCACCTTCTGCTACAAGGTCATGCCTTTTGGACTAAAGAACGTCGGGGCAACCTACCAACGTGCTATGGTTGCTTTATTTCATGACATGATCCATCATGAGATAGAAGTGTATGTTGATGACATGATCGCAAGGTCCCAGACTGAGGAAGAACACCTTGATCATCTGCAGAAACTGTTTGACCGTCTGAAATTGTACAAGCTGAGGTTGAACCCGAACAAGTGCACCTTTGGGGTAAGATCTGGGAAGTTGCTAGGCTTCGTTGTAAGCGACAAGGGTATTCAAGTGGACCCTGCCAAGGTTAAAGCTATTCAAGAGATGCCAGTTCCTAGGACAGAGAAGGAAGTCAGAGGCTTTTTAGGACGCCTGAATTACATTGCTCGCTTCATCTCACATCTGACTGCTACCTGTGAGCCGATCTTCAAGCTACTGAAGAAAGATCAGGTAGTACGTTGGAATGATGAATGTCAGGCTGCTTTTGACAGAATCAAAGAGTATCTCCAAGAACCACCCATCCTTATGCCACCGGTTGAAGGGAGACCTCTGATACTATATTTGACAGTGCTTGACAACTCAATGGGGTGTGTGCTGGGGCAGCATGACGAGTCTGGCCGAAAAGAGCATGCCATTTATTACCTTAGCAAAAAGTTTACCGACTGTGAGACCCGATACTCACTGCTTGAGAAAACTTGCTGCGCTTTGGTATGGGCTGCTCGCCGGCTGAGACAGTATATGCTGACTCACACTACCTTGTTGATCTCAAAGATGGATCCTATAAAGTACATATTTGAAAAGCCTGCTCTGTCTGGGAGAATTGCAAGATGGCAAATGATCTTGACGGAATACGACATTCAGTACACGACCCAAAAAGCCATCAAGGGAAGTGTATTGGCAGACCACCTGGCACATCAAGCTATAGATGATTATCAGTCAATGAACTTCGAGTTTCCGGATGAAAGCATCATGATAGTGACTGATTGTGAAGTACCTGGACCGGATGAAGGACCTGAGGAAGGATCCCGATGGGCTATGCACTTTGACGGAGCCTCCAATGCTTTGGGTAATGGTATCGGCGCTGTGATCATATCCCCTCAAGGCACTCATACTCCACTCACTGCCCGGCTATGTTTCAACTGCACCAACAACATGGCGGAGTATGAGGCGTGTATCATGGGACTCAAAGCTGCAATTGACTTAAGGATCAAGTTTCTGAGTGTCTTCGGAGATTCCGCTCTCGTGATCAACCAGATCAAAGGCGAGTGGGATACGAAACATCCGAATCTTATTCCTTACAAAGAATGTGTGTTGACCCTGATCCCCCACTTCACAGAGATAACCTTTGAGCACTTTCCAAGAGAAGAGAATCAGTTGGCGGACGCGTTAGCTACAATGTCTTCTATGTTCAGAGTTAAATGGGATAATGAGGCTCCCCGGATCATCATCTGGAAATTGGACGAACCGGCATACTGTTGTGATCTCGAGACTGAATTGGTGACTGAGAAGCCCTGGTACCATGAGGTGAAGAGATATTTGGAAGCTCAGGAATACCCTGAAGGTGCATCTGTCAATGATAAGAAGTTCCTGAGAAGATTCGCGGCAAAGTTCTTCCTTAGCAACGACATCTTGTACAAGCGAAACCATGATTCAACCTTACTGCGTTGTGTGGATAAGACTGAAGCAGAAAGGATCATGGAAGAGCTGCATGAAGGGACCTTTGGTACACATTCCAGTGGGCACACTATGGCGAAGAAGATCCTTCGGGAAGGATATTAATGGTCCACAATGGAAGCTGACTGCTACCAACATTCCAGGACATGCCATAAGTGCCAGATTTATGCAGACAAGGTGCATGTTCCTCCAGTTCCCCTGAATGTTCTGACCGCACCTTGGCCTTTTGCAATGTGGGGCATTGACATGATTGGTGAGATCAGACCTACGGCATCTAACGGGCATCGCTTCATCCTTGTAGCGATTGATTACTTTACAAAATGGGTCGAAGCAGCATCCTATGCTACGGTAACCAAGACTGTTGTGGCACGGTTCATTCGGCATAACCTGATCTGCCGATACGGCGTCCCTGAGAGAATTATTACAGATAACGGTACCAATCTGAATAACAAGATGATCACTGAGCTCTGCGAACAGTTCAAAATACAGCACCATAATTCTTCTCCTTACAGACCGAAGATGAATGGGGCTGTAGAAGCAGCAAATAAGAACATCAAGAAAATCGTGCAGAAGATGATAGTGACTTATAAAGACTGGCACGAGATGTTACCGTTCGCTCTACATGGGTACCGTACCTCAGCTAGGACGTCAACCGGGGCAACTCCTTTCTCCTTGGTCTACGGCATGGAGGCAGTCTTACCAATCGAAGTGCAGATACCCTCTCTCCGGATAATGAAGGATGCAAATCTGAACGAAGATGATTGGATCCAGACACGACTTGATCAGCTAAACCTCATTGATGAAAAGAGACTTGCTGCTATCTGCCATGGTCAGACGTACCAGAAACGGATGATCAGGGCTTTTAACAAAAAGGTCAGACCACAGGAATATCAAGTTGGGGATTTGGTAATCAAGCGAATCATCCTTCCTCAGAGTGATCCAAGGGGCAAATGGACCCCTACGTACGAAGGACCATTTGTGGTTAAACATGTGTTCTCAGGAGGAGCCATGATTCTAACCAACATGGATGGTGACGACCTTCCTCACCCCGCCAATGCAGACATAGTAAAAAGATACTACGCATAAAAAGACCCGCTAGGCTGACATGCCTAGGAAAAAATTAGGGCTTCCCATCGAACCAAAAGGGTTCGGGCAAAATGAAGGGATGAAATGAAAAAAATCTGTACACCCGGCAAGTCGAAAACCTGAAAAGGCGGCTTGGGCAAAAATGGGTATCCCGGTGGACTGAAAACCCGAAAGGGCGGTCCAGGCAAAAATTAGGGATAAAAGCGTAATACTATGTCTCATTGATTACCTTGCATCCAGAATCCGGTATCTACATCAAGTTCAGACGGCATCGATCAGTCAGCTTCATCTTCGTTTAGGTCATCAAGTGATGAGACGCTCGGAGATATAACGGCAATAGCAGAGTTGAAACCCAGTGGATCATTCATTTCACACAACTGTTTTATTTTCTTTTGTACAAAATTTGTATAAACTCTTTTGTTCGGCGGCGTTCTCTTACTAGGACGTCAGCCTCTTGTACACAAAACGCCTGTTTTCGGGCCATTCAAAAATCAATACAAATATACTTTTCAGTTAAAAGTGCCAATTGTTTTTTCTTTTTCTGTTTTGTTTTGCGAAGAACGTCCAAGGTTCAATTTGTGATATATGCATTGACAATAATTTGCTAACTCATAAATATTTGCATACGAAACAAAGGATTAATTACAGGTAACATTAGAAACAGGGGCAATAAAGAGTTGTCTAAGCAATCTAATTGTTCTATCCTCCAAGGTACCAAGGTAGGTTCAGTTAAAGGGCATGACCAGTATGTCCTAATTCCCCAGAGAGTGAGCCAGCAAGTCAGTGCACTCCTCTCCAAGCAAAGTTATCAGACCTTAAGGAAGGTTGAGTATCCCCTAGCAACATATATTCTTAACAAGCATCCCCGGCAGTCTTGGTCTAAAGATTGTTCCCCGGCGGTATATCAAACATTCAGTGGTGCCACTTCCCCCGATACATCTCAAAACTTCCCCAGGAGAATCCAATCCAGTTTCCCCCGGAAAGTTGGAAGTCATCTCCCCAAGCAGTAAGCTTATCCCCAGTAGATTCTGGAAGCTTATCCCCTCGCAGAGCACGAACGCGTCGTCCGGCTTTATTTAAAGAGTTATTTCCTTAACAGGATATAACTGGGTTATCCTCAGCCAAAAGCCACGGAAAGAGCGTCCTCGACAGAGTCTTCTTATCCCCAGCGAAGTCCATTAACACTTCCAATATAACGATGGTATCCACATCAAGTTATCATCAACACTCAACAAGGCATCCCTCTCCCCACAGAGTATCACTCCCCAGCATGGTCGCTAGAGTATCTTTTCTCCCTGCAGAATCTTCCATTTGCCAAGTTTATTCCGCAACAGAGTCATCTTCTCCTACCGGTAGTCTTGCAGTTATCATCCCCAGCGGAAGCAAAATCTATTCTTCAACATCAGCCCAGGATATGACTTCCCGGCACCCGTCAAGGATTTAATTTCCTAGACGAAAACATACATTCATAAAACATCACATACATCATTATAGCATGCATAGACGCATTATATCATACAAATCTCATTTATGTTGAGAACATCATTGCTTGATCCATATCATGCATTGCATATGACTGACCTCTATTCTTTCAGGAAAGTTTCAGCTAAATTCTTAATCATATTTCAAGACCTAGACCGGTTCAGTTAATCGACCCCAAAGATTTCCTATCCAGTCCAAGGCCTTCTCTAGTCCAGCTAAATCGACTCCCAACAGATTTTTCTGATAAAGACTCAGTAGAAGTTATCAGGTTATAATTTCCTATTGGTTCTCTCTCCGACGGTGCATGAGATTTCCATTTTAGGTTTTTTCTTGGAGATTATATTTTCCTATGGTTCCCTCTCCGACGGTGAGTGAGGTGATAATTCCTTTTCCTATGGTTCCCTCTCCGACGGTGAGTGAGGTGATAATTCCTTTTCCTATGGTTCCCTCTCCGACGGTGAGTGAGGTGATAATTCCTTTTCAGGTTTTTCTCAAACGCCCGCTTTTGAGATTATAATTTCCTTTGGTTCTCTCCCGACGTTGTGGAGGTGATAATTCCATTTTAGGTTTTTCTCAAACGCCCGCTTTTGAGATTATAATTTCCTTTGGTTCTCTCCCGACGTTGTGGAGATGATAATTCCATTTTAGGTTTTTCTCAAAAGCCCGCTTTTGAGATTATAATTTCCTTTGGTTCTCTCCTGACATTGTGGAGACGATGATGCCAATACAGGTTTTTCTCAGACGTCCGCTTTTGAGATTATAATTGCCTATGGTTCTCTTCCCGATCCTGCGAAGATGGTAATTCCCACCAAGATTTTCTCAACGAGCGTTGTTGAAGTTAAAGTCATCCAAGGTTCTCTCATCGTTCCTGTTGAGGTAGTAACCATCCCTGGTTCATTCATCATCTTTTGAAGCTCCAGATCCAGCTCCTGTAACCAGTCAGGACACATCTATACCAAGCATCTGAAGACCAGCTCCTGCAACATGTCAGGTACTCATTTTTTTTTCTTTTGCAGGTACGCAAGTTCTCGCTAAGGAATCTCTTACGCGATCAACATCCAGATGGCATCTATAAGCCCATCATCCTATCATCAATCTCCAAATAGCATCTATAAGCCCATTCCCATCATCACACTGCTATTATGTGAGCGCAAACTTCTGGGCACTCTAGTGTTCAATCATCTTCTACCCTCGGATTACGAAAGGCACGTCAGCCAATCTGCATCCTCAGGTCTAAGAAGATTGAACAGGGGCAACTGTTGTACCCCAAAATTTGCCCTCCCATATTCTTCAAGATTTGCCAAGTCAAGCTTCAAAACCTCCCCAAGGGTTGCACAGTCAAGGGCCTCCTAAGCAGTCAAAATTAGGGTTTTTGTTCTGATCAAGAAAATGAAGTTTCCAAGGGCCCAATCAAATCCCACATGCCTACAAATATGGTCAAGTATCCTCATATCAAGTTTCAAGACTTTCAGCACAAAATTGCACAGTCAAAAAACCCTAATTGCACTACAGTCAACTGTAGGGGCAAAATGGTCATTTGACAGTCAAAAGTTCAAATTTTTGGTCAACATATCATTTTGAAGCCACAAACAGCATTTGATCAATGCTTGATCATGATTCTCAAAGTTTGGCTCAAAAATCATCAAGATGCAAAAGTTTCTATTTTTGGACAGCTGAAAAAGTCAACTGAAATTGACCAGGGCATAACTTTCACATGGTTCATCAGAAAAATTCCATCCAAAGCTCATTTTGAAGAGAAAGACATTTACTACAACTCATCTTCATACTTCAAGTCCAAGAAATGCTCTCACAAAAAGTTATCAATTTCAACATTATAGGTCATTTTCAAAAGTCAACAAAAAGGGACTTTAATTCAAAGGCCATAACTTGAGATTGGTAAATCAAAATGACATGGGACCAAAGGCATTGGTTAGAGGACTCAAAAACCTTTCCAAAATGTCCAAGAACATGAGCAAAGCTTAAAAATTGAGCAAGTTATGCATTGGAGAAGTTGGGAAATTTTTGTGAAATGGCCAAAATCATTTATCCTTGAAATCTCATTTTTGACAAAAGGGGCCCACTTTTTCCACTTGAATTGACTTGGCCATGCTTCCCACGTGTCCCACCTTTTATTTCATATTTTTTAATTAATTTTTTCATTTTTTATTGATTTTCTTGGATTTAATTAAGTTTAAATCTTTTAAAATCAAGGAAAAATCAAAAGGTTTGATTAAATGAAATATTTGGCCTTAACTAGCCTTGAAACATCATTAAGCCTATATCAAATTCGTGTAAAGAGGCAAATAAGGCAAGAATTCAAAAATAAGGCAAAAATGGAAGGTGTGATAATGAAGGTTTATGTGAAAATCCAAAACATCAATGCAAGGTATTATTGGCCATAACTCCCATCCAAACACATTGCTTAGGGTATATACAAGTGATCAGAAACCAAATAAAAAGGCTAAGCTGCGCAGGAACCTTGAAAGCAAATTCACACTTTTTTGCAAAAATCTCAAATCTGAAAACACCATTACAGGGCGATTCAAGTCTCAAAACCTATTCCATTGGCTTCTTGGAGGATTATAGGACATAACTGAATCATTCCCCAAGCCCCATACTCAAGGAAACGCAAGGTTACCATTGAAGTTGGTAAAGGAAATTCCAAAACTGTTTTCCCTTATTCATGCATCTTTATCATATTTTGTTGTTATATTTATGTTTATGATGAAGTTTGCAAGCTAATCATATGATTTAATCGAAGTTTCACGCATTCTATGCCAAGATACCATGTTCGTGTTCTAGGGTTTACAGGATTGAAAATTGGGGGTTTTTGAATGGGGAAAAATTAGCCCTCAAGACCACCACCATTCAACTCAGCGCTTTTGGACGATCTCAAATGTACCCTCGCGCCTAATTTATGATTGCCCTAGTGCTAATCGTTATTTTCTGTAAAGATACTTTCTGCAACGGTGTAAAAACCGTTGCTTATGTTGTTTATATTTCAGGAACATGAAGAAGATGATGTGTTGGCAAACGGTGATAGGTTGATTCAAAATTCGCGCGCGTTGGTGGACTCTGACCATTATTTCTTTCATAACGTTTATTTGCTATTATATATTAAATATGTTTGGGATGGTTCAGTGGTAGGTACACGTGCTGGCAATGTCCATGACCTGGGTTCGAACCCAGGTCTTCACACTTTCATTATCATTTTCCAATTCATGTTCACGTGCAACGCTTACGTTGAGGACCATCAGACAACCCTCTATCCAGCCATCCACGCGTCCACTTTCATCCATCCAAGGGCCAAAATTTGGAGATCATGGTGAGGCCAAGTCAAAGATCCCACATGCATCCTGGAAAAGTCAACAAAGCCTCCAAAATGGGCCAGAATTACTTGGGCTGCACCCCCTTGGTTTGCTATTCCTTATCTTTTTTTTATTATTTAGTTTTTATTTGTTTGTTTATTTTCCATTTAATTTTTTTCAAATCAATATTTTCATAATAATATAAAAAACACAAAAAAATCAGAAAAGATAATAAAAATAATAATTTTATTTTAGTATTAATTTTGTAAATAAATCCCTTAATTAATTTAGTTTTAATTTTAGGTTGTTAATTTAATTCCTTTTTTCACAATAAACCAAAAATAATAAAAATAGATCTTTAACACTTTTTTACCCTTTTTTTTAATTAATTAAATATTTTATCATCAACCATTAATTTTGTAAATAAATTTTATAATTAATTTAGTTTTAATTCTAGGTTTTAACTTTAATGCATTTTCTTTAATAAATTGAAAACAATTAGAATTAGAATTAATTATTTGACTTTTAATTAATTTAACTTTCTTTAATGTCATAAATACAAAAACATAAAATAAGTCATTTCTATTATTTAATTTAATTATTTTAATAGTTTTAGTTTAATTCCTTTAAAGGGTTCAACGCCCTCGCATTCGATTACGTTTTTTGTTCGCGCGTTTTATTTATTTCTTTTGTGAATATAATATACTTGTTCCAAAGCCCTGTAATAGCTATTAGACATTTATTTTCTGCACTTTATTTTAAATCGGGTCTGGACTAATTTGGCGTTGTAGACCCGCGCCTTTGTAATAGCGTAGGACATTTATCTTTTCCGCACTTTAAATTCCCGCACCTTTAACTGTTAAACAATAACATGAAAGAATGAATGCCCAAAAATAAAATCAAAGCGTAGATCACCAATACATGACAAGACAAACAATAAACTGAAAATGACACACAAATCACACACCACCCCTAGGGTACGCCTCACTGTTGCCTTGCCTCGAAAGGTGATCGTCGAGTAGAGGATGTCTTAGTAAGTCCTCATGATCCGGGAACCTGGCATGAGGGTGGCTTCTAAGGTGTCTTCCCATTGCTCTGGTGATCATCATGTCCCGAACCTCGAATTGACCCGAACCCCTCCAACGGTGGTGCTACCTACCTCTCAATGGTGGGATGGCACTACTTTAAAGGACATTTACACAGACGAATTCCTTAGGGTAGGTAGATTCTCATAGATACTTGCTCTTTTCAAAAACAATCAAAATACTTTTCACACCTTACACTTTTCAAAAAGCTTTCAAAACAACTTTTCAAATACTCTTGAGGACTGATACAAGAGTCGATCTGAAACTTTCAAAGAAACTTTTTTCAAACCCACTCACACTTGAAAAGCAAAGAAACACTTTGAAAACACAATGAGCAAGTATCTAAGAGCCCATGGATAACCATGGATAGAAAGGGTGCTAACACCTTCCCTTTCTATAATCTACCTCCCGAACCGAGAGCAATCTCTATAAGGAATTTTTCTGTGCTTTTGTCCTTTCCATTTGGAGAAAATAAAAGACGGTGGCGACTCTTGCTTACCGCGACATTTCGCGAAACCAGCTAAAAAACAGTCAGTTCCAGATCCACCGATCACACAATCCAATATAGGAGAAGCGTAATTTGGCCTTCTCATTCCTGTGTTAAGGCCATTCTGGGCCATGACTCTCTCTATCATGGTGGTTAAGTTGTTTTCTGCCAAGATGTTATCGTTTCGAACTCTATGAACGACAGCATCGGCATCTTGATTTCGACCAACCAAAACAACTCCCCTAGGTTGTTCTTCTCGAAACTCTGGGGCTTCTGGCCTTTCGACCCTTGCCCCTGGTTCCATAATTTCTCTTTGTGGACCCGGGATTATTGGGGCTTCTAACCTTGGTGCCCTGGCCCCCCAAGTTAACTTCCTCTCTGGGTGGTCTATAAATTGGGTCGTTAGCAATTTGTTCTATAACAGGCATGTTTGCTCGAAATCCCGCCTGATTCTGCCTACGCCTTTCTGGGGGAGCAAAGAAATCTGCTATTCGACTCATATTGTCAGCGTTTTCTCTGTTTGTCACAGTCACATTTTGCACTATTGGGGCAAATATCTCCTGCATGGTTTGTGCTAACACCCCTATCATATTATGGTTACTGTCATCCATTAATTGCCTAAAAGCCAACTGGTTGTCTGTGGTTAAGATAGGCATTGTGCTATAACCCACTGACCCTTGGTTATTTGTCATAAACTGATTCGCCCCAGACCCAGACCCTAGTTGTGGAGATGAATTCGATGTGGAATTGTGTAAACCTGCCATAAAAGATGTTGGCATTCCATAAGAGGAATTTCTGGTTCTATTTCCATCGAAACCGGGTGGTCTAATTAATGGAGTGGCGAAATGGGATTGTGTCCCTGATGGTGGAACGAATCCCCCAGGGTAGCCAATGGTTCCAGTATTTCCTAAGATCGAACTATTAGTTGATATGCCACTTACTCCATTGGTGGCTACGTTACTGGTTGAAGATGCAACAGACTGTGCGTTCGAAGGGATTACATTAGATGTTCCGATCAAAGTGGACGCATTAGTGCATGTTGTATGTGGGCCATTTTGGTCCCCTTGTTGATTGTCAGAATTAGACATTTTGTCCAAACGTTTTCTTCTGGATAAAGGTTGGTTGCTGTTGGTTATCTTACCACTTCTCAGGTTCATAAAATAGCAAACTTCTTAGGTTCCAACATTTTTTGTAATGGTTATGTCTCACCAATCTTTATTTCTAATATCCAATTATTGGTCCCACCGGGTGTGCCAATTTGTTTCTAGTGATTTCTAGTAAACAACCGCTAGTCTTCCAAACTATCGAATAATCTTTCTTACTGTTATTCAATTCCTCTGGTAACTCACAGGATCGACTAGATTGATCCTAGGACTCCTTGGATATTAGGGTTACTCTCACGATCGAACAGATATTCATGGCTGATATTTGAGTGTTTGGCTTATTTCGATCTCTCTCTCAGAAGGTCTAAAGATGTAATCAAAATGTGTGTGTGCGAAACTAAGTTACATGAATAAATGCTAATTGTAAAGACATGTAAAATTGCATAAAAGTGTAGTAAATTGTTTCGAATTATAAAACAGTTAATATAAAGGGTTTCTGGAACGTAAAAGGTTTGAAATATGAAGAAAGTGTTTAAGGCAAGAAATCTTTAAATGACTTTTAAGTAAAAATATGCGTTCGAAGGATAAAACTTGAAGGTAAAGGTATGAAAAATATGACAGTTTTCTAAGATGTAAATTGCTTGAAATGTGAAGAAAGCATTAAAATGTAAAACTTTGAAGAAGAGATTTCGAAGTGAAAAGACTGTAAATGAGAAAACTTGTAAATGCTATTTGACAAAAAGATAAAGGAAAGTGCTGGGAATGGTAAAAGGTTTTCATTAAATCAGAAATACATGGTGCTATCATACATACATTTCTCTTGCATTCGTTTCCCTTGCCATGTGGTAGTTTGAATGTTATTGAGTATTTTGTATAATAGATATGACACACGAAATCCTAATACTAAGACTTCTATTTATACTAATTCGACCATAACGGTCTTGCTACAGGATTATGCCACGTTCAGAACATGCAGGACAATGCCTCTTTCTTCTTTCCACGTGTCCCCAAATGCTCCAGCACATAACTTTCAAACTTCGAATGTCCCGCTTCCATTTGAATTTCAAATGCTTTGGTACTTCTCCGTTTCGAACACTCTTCCCAGACACAGCCTTGTTGTTATTTCGAGACTTCTTTAGATATGTTCCCATAATTGCCACTCGAAACTCCAAGCTTTGACATACTTATTCGAAACACTGCTTCTACTACTTCGAAACATGACGCTTTACCTCATTTCGATCGAAACGCTTAATTCATTTGGATTCTAATAACATTATCAAAATCTTCAGCCAACAATAGCAGAATAGTCACCCATGGAATCCGGAGTGGATGGGTACCTGCATTTGTGAGTGTGGGTGTGTGTAAGGGATAGCCATCCTTAAACAAACATAAAATGCAAAAGGAAAGAAAATGAACACAGTAGTTTATCAATGAAAAACGTCCAATGATTCATTAAACATGGCATATGAACATGAGGAGAATCAAAACCTTTACAAATGGACCTACATGCCCCGGGCAAGGCATGAGGTGAAAAAGTAGTGTGCAGATTGTTTAAAAGTAATTATTACAGACCAACAGGAAATGTTTGAAAGATAAGTTACTGATTAATGAAAGTAATGGGGACGAAGTCCTTCGACTCCCAGTTGTGCAGTCCCCCTTCAATGGTTGGGAAGATCCAATCTTCAATGTTAGCCTCTTCGTCTTCGTCTTCTAAAGCATTGATTCCATGAGGAGAAATCTTGATGGGTGTCTTTTCAATTTTTGAGCGACGCATAGCTTTTTGCCCCACAACGGTAAATCCCAACCCAAACTTGTCTGTCTTGTGGGGAAAGTCAGGAAACTGACCCCATGTTGAGCTCTTCCTGTCCTTCATTGCAGCCTTTGCGTCTTTTAGAGATGCCATCCTGGCCACCTGCTTGGGTACCTCAGCTACTGTCTTTGCTACTGCAACCTCGGGAGCAATTTCCTCGAAGTGTTGGAACGGTGTTTCAATGAATTCGCCCTCCACTTCCACATACCTAAAGGAGTTCAGATGACTGATCATGTACTCCTCTTCACCGTGTACAGTTATGATTTTCCCCTTAATAGGGTATTTCAACATCTGATGTAGGGAGGAAGTGACTGCCCCAGCATTATGTATCCAAGGTCTTCCCAGCAAGCAAGAGTATGACGGACGAATGTCCATCACATAGAAAGTTGAGTGGAATACTTCAGTGCCCACCTTGATGGGAATGTCGACCTCCCCATGCACCATTCTTTTAGACCCGTCAAAGGCCCTGACAATGATATTACTTGGTTTCAGCTCCAAGCCTTCGCAATCCAACCGGTCGAGAGCCTTTTTAGGCAGCACATTTAGGGAAGAACCAGTGTCGACCAAGACATGGGCGAGAGTGGTTACTCGGCATTCAACTGACACATGCAATGCGTCATTGTGCTTTCTTTCTTTCGGAGTCAGGTCAGCATCAGAGAAACCCAGGCCATTGTCGGCGGTAAGGCTGGCTACACAATCCTGGAATTGATCGGCTGAGGTTTCCTGGGGAACATGGGTTGCCTTCAGAAATCTTATCAATGCTTTGGCATGAGCCTCCGAACAAAGTAGCAATGCTAACATGGAGATCTTCGAGGGGGTTTTCCCCAGTTGCTCCACCACATCATAATCACTCTTCTTAATTATTTTCAGAATCTCCTCCATTTCTTTCTTAGAGGTTTCGGGGATGACCAATGGTTGAGCCCTCGTCTTGACGAACTCATCTTGGATCCCTTTCCCCTTATCAGCAGAAGTAAGAGGGACAACCACAAGAGTAGCAGCTTCTTCAATCAACGGAGTTCTTGCAGAAAGTTTTATCGGTGCAGGAGTAACCTTGGCAGCAGCTGAGGGTCCAAAGATTGCCTTTGGAGGGGCAATCTCTGGAGAGAAAATTCTCCCACTTCGGGTAATCTTGCTCGTACCGGAAATGTTTCCAATGTCAGCATTTTCTTCATCAGGGCTTTCTTCAGTTATCTCAATTTGTTTAACACCGTGGTAGTAGATTTCTCCACCATAATTCCACGATATTGATTTGTCAGATTTGTAGGGGACTGGCCCAGGCATGGTTATTTTCAGAGGAACAATCTTCGTAGCGGATGTAATCTTAACAGGCTTTTTAGGGACCTTGGAAAGATTGGTGGAAATGGTGATTATTGAAACATCTTTGATAGGGGTTGGAGTAGCAGGAATCTTTTCGAAAAGAATTTGTTGGCTGTCCATCAGGCCTTGGATGCCTACCTTCAGCAATGGACAGTCGATTGGTAGGGAGGAACAACAATAGCAGTCTTCTTTACATCCTGGGAAAATCCCAGCTTTCAACAGATTCAACTTGATTGTTAGTAGTGGAGTTACCAGATCATCAACAACAGCAACATACATATCTTCTTCAATAGCATGGACATTGCGACCATGCTTCGGCATTGGAACGGATATTACGTTCAGCTTCTCTGGAGCATCAAACTCAACCTCTTTTGCATCTATCAAGTCTTGAATTTTATGCTTAAGCGCCCAACAATCGTTGGTGTCATGCCCGACGCTGTCAGAATGATAGGCACATTTAGCATTGGGATGATAATGCGGGGAAGTTGTATTCACATTTTTTGGTGCCTCTTTGATAGTGGTGAGATTTAGCTTCAACAAATGGGGAATAACTTGTGCAGGCGTCATGTTAATGCGGGTGAACTGCCTTTGTGGTCGTTCTACCCGTTGTTGGTTAGGTCTGGACTGATTGTTACGAGGCTGATCATTTGACGAATTTTGAATCATCACGGCCCCTACAGTCGACCGGCGCTCAGTTCTTCCTAATCTTTTCTGAGAGTATATAACAGCTGCATCCTTCTTTGCGGGAATGATTTCTTAACAGTTGTGGAGGCAGAGGCATCCCTTTGAATCTCCTACTCTTAATACCAGCTTCCACCCGTTCGCTAGTCAGAATCAATTCAGTAAACCCTGTGGAAGAGCTCCCGATCAAATGGTTGAAGAACGGGCCAGATAGGGTCCCCAAGAACATATCAACTAGTTCCCTATCTGAAAGAGGTGGCTGCACTCTTCCGGCCAAGTCGCGCCATTTTTGGGCGTATTCTTTGAATCCCTCATTTGAGGCCATCCCCATACTCTGTAGCTGAGTACGGGTTGGCGCCAAGTCAGCGTTATATTGATACTGGCGATAAAAGGCAGCTGCCAAGTCTTCCTAGTTATGCACTTCTGACCTCTCAAGCTGGTAAAACCAGTCTAGCTGTGTACCAGACAAGCTGTCCTAAAAGAAGTGTACCCAAAGATTTCTGTCGGATGTATGAGGTTGAATTCTTCTGACATATGACCTTAGGTGCATTTTCGGGCAAGACAGCCCGTCATATTTTGCGAAAATTGGCACTTTAAACTTTAGAGGGATCACAATCCCAGCAATCAATCCCAATTCTTCAAAATCTAACCTAGGAACCCTTTGCAGCTCCATAGCTGCCAATCTATCCTCTAGGTTTTTGTATTTGTCGTCCGCTGGTGGGTATTGCTGCTCTGAATAATCTTCATCTTCCTCAACCTCTTCCTCTTCAGCCTCGGACTCAGAAGGTAATGCAGCTCCTTTTCCTTTATCGGTCCCCTTATCAGATGTGGAGGGGAATTCAAGAACTCTCCTAGCTTCATTCTCAAATCTTCTTCCTAGTGTAGCTACCCCAACTCTTTTCTTCTTCTTTTTTCCTTTCTCTTATTCTTTATTCCCTAGCAGTGTTTTAAGATCCTCCTGACCCTTGGCCAAGGTCATAAGGAGCTGTTGAAACTGCGAGTTTTGTGCCTGCAGATCTTTGACCGTCTGTTCGAGATCCATCTAACTGAAATAAACAGCAGAAAGATAAGGAAACCTGGTGTGAGGACCTGCTTATGCGTATGATGAATGATATGTTTATTCATGCAATGCATTCAAGGATTTAGAAATTCAAAATTGTTGCAGACAAAAAGAACACACGTCATATTAATAAGAAGAAATTTTGTCAGTACATAAATGCCCCATGGGCCAAATATTACAAAAACTTCTTAAGGAAAAAAGACGTTGCGCATCCTCTTTGGTGCGATGTAAGTGTTGAGGGTCTCCTCCTCGTGAAGTCGGCGGGTAAGCTCCAAAACCTTCTTCTCACTGGCGTAGAAGCTGGCTTCAAAAGTATCCCTTTCTTCCTTGAGTTGGATCTAACTCTTCTGCATTTCCTCCCATGATATAGGCATGTCAGGATGTAGGATGGTGTAGGGAACCTCTCCTTCCTTAACAGGCTCTTTAATCAAAGGGAGAATGTGAGGGTAAGGCATCATAAGACTCTGGGCTCGGGTTCGTACCCACTTGTGGTAGGGCTCAAGAGGGATGGAGTTCTTGTGCCCTAGTGTCTTGCTATCTACCTTGTTAGGCATCCTCCAAGCTCTGATGAATCTTTGGCGAAGTCCTTGCGCATCGTTGTCGAAGTCAAAAACTAGGTCAGGAACCAGCATGTCATGAGGGCTATCCCTCCGAGCATATCCAAATTGTCTCAAAGCTAGACAAGGGTTGTAGGTAATGCCTCCTCTAATGCCAAGTAATGGAACATTAGGGAATTCACCACAATGATCGATGATGATGACATTTTCTCTGGACCGAGAACACCAATGTACATCAGAGTGTGTGAGGGTCATCAACTGTTGTGACCACCTTAAGCCTTGTTCATTCTTCAAAACAGATTGTGGAAGGTGAGAAATAAACCACCTTGCAAAGAGAGGAGTACAGCACATGAGAACACCTCTCTTTCTCATTGTTCGTGTGTAAAATGAGTGGAGGATGTCCCCAAGAAATGTAGGTATGGGATTCCTGGATAGGAAAATCTTGACAACATTGACATCTACAAGTTGGTCAAGATTTGGGAACAAGACCAACCCATAAATGAGGAGTGCCACAATCTCTTCAAAGGCTTGTAGATCCAAGGAGTTCCAACACTCTTGTGCCTTCTCAAACAAGAACTTTGCCAAGAAGCCTTTGACACCACTTTTAGTTTCCTAATGCCCCTTGATGTCATATGGTTGCAAGTGTAGTGCTTGAGCAACATCTTCAGGCTTTGGTTCTTTTTCCGTACCGTTGTAGGGTAGTTGATTAAGAATAGGAATTCTCAGGAGTTGAGAAAATTCCTCCAAAGTAGGCACCAATTGATAGTCGGGAAATGTCAAACAGTGGTGAAGGGGTCAAAGAATTGGAACAACACTTTCACCATGTCTTATTCAATGCTGGTGTTGACTAGGTTGAGAAGTCTACCATGTCTTTCACTGAAGAGAGAACTTTCTGGAATTCTGGATGTAAGCTCCTTGAGTTGAGGAGGGATTCTCACAAGGTTGACTTGGATGGTTTTCCTGCGAAGAATTTCCATGACCTACAAAACAAGAACAAAGATGAAGATCCAAACCCTTGAAATGGTTAGTGGATGCATATGATGCTTTATGATGTTCATTATGTATGCACAACCATATGTACAAGCAAGTCACACAAAACCCTAGTTCCAGGCTTGCATGGGGTTTCATAGGTAAGTACCCTCTTGAGTTTAGTTGGCTTAAAAACCTGTCCTATAAATAGTAACCGGGTTCTAAGGAGCTCAATATCATTGGATTGTTTTCCATGTTCATTATTTTGGTTTAGCCACTTAACTAGCGACCAAAATATTCCAAGAAAACAACCCTCAATGAGTGTAGTATCGAGTATCTACCAACTTCGGAATGCACCAAAGCCGGTCATCTCACTACCCCTAATAAAAGGCCAAGATGGTCAAGTAAGGTTCTAGGTCATTAGTGCTTAGTGACATCACTCAGCGGCCCCGTACTCTCCTTGATTGAACTCAAGGGTTACCGGTACTCACAAATATGTCGCACTAATATAGCTATTGCTTCAACCGTGTCGGTATACCCCGCATAGTTTCCACAACGTATTGCTATCTATGAATGTTTCCCAAATCCGGGTGTAGGATTTCAAGCCCAAACAAGAGAACCAAAATGTAAAGCAATCAAAGCAAACAATTATTCATGCAAAAGGGTGATCTAAGCCCTAAGGTTACTCCACTTTAAAAATCTCCCCAGCAGAGTCTCCAGTTCTGTGATACGGTGGGAGAACTGACTTGAGGTTTCACGTTTGTTTTTGCAAATGTTTCGGTTTAGCAAGAGTCGCCACCGACTTTTTATTTTATCCTAAGGAAAGGTTAAAAAGCACAGGAAAAACCTTTGAGATGTTTTCTTGGGTTCGGGGAGTAGATTATAGAAAGGGAAGGTATTAACACCCTTTCTATCCATGGTTATCCATGGGCTCTTAGTTACTTGCTTAGATCACTTGCCTTGCATTTTCAATTGTTTGAAATGGTGCTTTCAATTGTTTGAAATGGTGCTTTGTGTGTGTGGTTTTGAAAATGTTTTGAAAAAGATGCCTTGTCTAGGAAACCGTTGTAACAATTCTTTACTCGAATGTTTTACAAAGGTGTTTGTCTTTTTGAAAAGATGTTTCAATGTTTTGAAAGTTTGTTTTGAAATTGTGTTGTGGAGTGTGTTTTTAAAAATGGCAAGGATTTGTTTTGCAAGTTGGTCAAGTAACCAATAGCTATCTACCCTAAATTTCTCAAAGATCTTTCCTATGTTTTAACCCTTTTAACAGTATTGTTCCACCATTGTATTTGATGGACAATCTTGTGTTAGGATGTTAACGGGACGGGCGCGGGTCATCGTTTAGACCATGAATGCAATAGTGCCAAGTGTCTTTGGCAATTTTCTTTAAGGGACTTGATCATTTTTAGGCAACTTGAGAAAGCGTTATCGAGGGACTATGATCATTTGATTTGTTTTTGTTTTGCCAAAGACACTCAACATGCAACATGGCCCATTTTTGAAGGCAACAAGTGGAGTAACCCTAAGGGTGCAAGTGTGCTTGGTTTTGTCCATTTTCATGCATTTTTGTCTTTGTATTAATCAAGCTATTTGTTATTGGATTTGCATACAAACCCTAAGTCTATCATGGCATAATTTGAAAGCTTTTAAATGCGGAAATTTAAAGTCCTAAATTATTACAACATAATTATGGGGATGAGGGTACAAATGTTTGAATGGGGGGATATTTAGCAAGAAATTAAATCTAAAACTATTACATCCATATTGAATATACAAATATCAAATTGTACAATATTTAAACAAATATAATAAATATGCAAAATGTATTATGCACAAAAAGGATTTTTTATGTATGAGAAAGTATTTTTCAATGTGAAATATAAACAAAAATAAAAAAGGTCAAATTTGGAATATTTTTATGGTTTAGGGCAAAACCCTAGTTTTTAAATAAATAGTGTTTATTTATTAATTATATACAATATTTATATATTAATTTATACAAATAATAAAAAAGGTATATTGTAAAAAAAAAGTATTTTTTAGTGTCACATATTAATAAAAATAAAAATGTATTATTTTCATATTTTTATCCTAAGTATTCTAATAAATATATACAAGTATTTATATTATATATTTAAATATATTAAATATATACAAAAATAAAATATTAATTATTTACAAAAAAATGTATATTTTAGAAAATGTTTTCAAAATGTAAACAAAAAATAATAACTAAAAAAATATATTTTTGTATTATTTTCTAGGGTTTTAAATAAAAAGGTATTATATTTATTTACATACATATGCTAAATAAAACAAATAAATGCCAAATAAATGCAAAAATGTATGGAAAAATATTTTTTATATTTTTTATATTTGAACAAAAAATGAATATTTAAAACGTTTATTTTATATTTTGTGAACACTAACATAATAATATCTATGACAAACCCACTAGGGATGGAGGGGTACATGCCTTGTTGGTAGGGACGAATCTAGATATTATATATTAGTGTGGCTAAGTATAAAAGAAATCATAAATTAAATCATATTGAAAACAAAATATTATATTATTAAAAGCAATACAATTATAATGAAAATTGTATATCAAATATGAGGGAATATCATATATAAAAGTAAAAGAGAAATTTAAGAGATGGTGTCAGTGTTTCAAAAACTAGACAAAATCAGTCAGCTGAATCGGGGATTAGAAGAGTCATCATTTTTATTTGATTGCTGGATTAGATAAGTTATTGACTCATTGAGAGTCGGCCAAAACCGATCAAAATTGATAAAATGGATAAATGGATGATTTTGAAAAACTGACGGATTAAATGCTTGTTTTATTTCCACATGAAAAAACTACGACGTTTTGATAAATTTTAAAGAAATATAAGTTTTGTTCAAAATTTATTTGGAACAACTTTCACTCTTTGGAATTAAATTTATGTATAGAATTTGAATTTAAAGAATGAAATTGAAAAATTATGATTATTTAAAATTTTAAAAATTGGTAGGTGTTGTGATTTTTTTAGAGATCGAGTCACCTGATTCAACTGGTTTAATAAATATATAATTTTGTTATTGAGATCAGTTTATTCATTTGAATCATCTGATTTATTCAATTGAATTATTCGATTTAATCATGTGCACTACAAGAAAAAACACAACTTGCCAGGGGATATAATCCTTAACAAATTGCAAAAACCCCACACAAATACAAAATTTGCGAAGGGACTGCTCCCTTAGAAAAAAAGGGAATTATTCCGTATTATTTGCTAGGGGGTTCCCCTTGTAAAGTAATATCATATTTTATTTTATTTTTATTTTTTGCATTGCGAGGGGATTAACCCGAAACAACATATTAATTTTGTGAGAGGCTTTACTCCTGGCAAATATCCCCTAACTAAACAAGATTTTTCTTGTAGTGACGATTCGATTAATGATCCAATAATTCAACAAAAAAAAATTAATAACTCATCATCATCGATATATATATATATATATATATATATATATATATATATATATATATATATATATATATATATATATATATATATATATATATATATATATATATATATATATATATATATATAAAAGGTTGAGATTTAATATCTCAACATATGATTTTTTTTTCCAATTATTTTTGCTTGAGAAAAAAAAATCACGTGTCGATATATTAAATCTCACTTTTTATTTTCATTAAACAACTATTATCTCTTCTTTTCACTCTTATATAAGATAACTCTTTTTTATTAAATAATTTGATTTAAAATTAATGGTTGAGATTTAATATCATATAGATGGATCTATACTTGTTGGACATTGAATAAGAAAAATGTCAGGTGGTTAGTTTCTACTCTATATTAAAGGAAGATCCAGGTTTAGGTGTCTATATATTGTTGGAGACATTTAAGGATAATAAATGTTAATTGTTTTCAACTATATACATGGGCCATATGTTGTCTTTTTTTTTAATTGCCGCTTTAAATTTTCAATTTTATATCTATGTTAAGGACATCAGACACGTAACTAGTTTATGAAACATAAAAAAAGCGAAAACCATTAAATTCGTCCTTTCATTCCATAATCAATAGAATATTATTTAATTATTTCATTCAAGGTTTAAAGAAAATGAAACAAAACAAAATATTACATGATAAGAATTCTTATTTCACTAAATAGAATCCATTATATAAATTAATATATATAATAACAAGTCTTATTTCACTAAATAGAATGAATTAAATAAATTAATTTTTTTCATAATTGTAAGAGCAATTCAGAAAATCAAAGGAGGAGAATTTTTATATTTGAGATTTTTTTTTATCGATATATAATTGTGAGAGAGATATTATATATTCACTTAAAATTTTAAGGTAATTGGTGTGTGAATTTTCCAATTTATATATGTTCAAGTCTCTATATTTATAATTAATATGGAATTTCTCCATACTATTCACATTTATAATTCTTTTTCAACACTCTCAATAAGGATACTTTCGATACAAGTGAGTCGATCCTTTCACTTAAAATCAAAGGCTCATGATACCATTTGTTAGGGCAATTCGAGGGATCAATCAGAAGAGTTTTTATACTTGAAATTTTTTCTTTTGAGCAACATACATTGGTAAGAGACACAAGATATACTCACTCAAAACCTTAACGTAATAAGTGTGTGAATTTTCCCAATTATAAATGTTCAAGTCCATATTTCTAACCAATATGGAGCTTCTCCACACTACTCACACTTATAGTTTTTTTTTAACAATAATAATATTATATTTAAAATTATATTTTATCAAATTCGTTATTCCTAAAATATTTCTTATTTATTTTTATTATAGCTTTTTTATCTTCCATTAATTGTTTGATTTTTTTGTCTAACATATTTTTCTTACCACATAATTCATTATTCTTCTCTTTACATGAAATGATTAAATTTAATTTTAGTCAAAATAAAGTGTTGTACCCCAAAATTTGCCCTCTCATTTCTCAAAGGATCAACCCGGCCCCTCAAGTTTGCTTTCATCCAATTGCAAATCTGAAATTACAATTTTTCCAAGAGAATCGTTCACAAGGGAAAATTGGTCATTTACACACAAAAGGAGTCAAAGTATGACTTTTGAATCAAAAATCAAGTTCCAAGAATCATATTTCATTAAGGCATAAAATTGGTTCATCAAAAATCAAAGTCAGAAGTTACTTTAAAAATCAAATTTTCTAAGCATTTAGAAAATTTTCTAAGTGTCTAAAGAATATGAGACTTCAGAACTTCTGAGCCAGCCTCTATGCAAATGCAGTCAGAAGTTGCAAACACGGTCCAGGACATGACGCTTCAATCAGAACATGTAGAAGCGTTGCTCTTTGGTCAGAACATGATGCTTCAGTCAGGACATGATTTTTCAGCATATGGAGGCTATGTTCAACGCTCCGGCCAAAAGATGCCCCTTCATCATTTGGAGGTCACGCTTCTGATCTTCAGCGATCAGAACATCACCAAAACCTCTTTTAAGTAATCTGCTGCTCTGCTATGGCACAGTCCTGCAACCAGCTGCCACAACACTCCAAGGTGGTGCTGATCCAGTCTACGCCTGCGTTTTTCTTGCACCAGATTAGCCTACGAAAATTGTGATTAAAAAACAAAGGGGCGGTATGCCAAAAATGTTTAAAACTCATTTGTTTTTCCCCCCAAAACCATATCAAATCCATCTATAAATATTTTGTTCCATTACACGTTCAAGGGGTTGGTTTTTAGAGGGAGAGAATCACCAAAAGAAAGAAATAAAGCCTTGAATGCCTGCAAAAAATTCCAAGAATCCGAAAAGCTGTAAACACCAAAATACCAAAACCTTAGCATTTGATTCTAGCATTAAAACTCCATTGTTCCTTGACTAAAACCATCCCCATAGTTGCTGATTCACATACTAGAAGTTATTCTAACTTCTGTAGTCATACTGCCATACACTCTCCATTCACCTCGACCTCAAAGAAGTCAGAATATCACTCATTGGCTATTCCAGAAGTTGAAAACTTCCATCCTACTGAGTACGTGAAGAAGTTGCTCAGAACATCACCAGAGTCCAGGACCAACCTCCAGTTCATAGAATTTCTTCCAGCTGCAAGGTAAGCTTCAGCTGACTCTCACCACATTACTTAAGCATTAGCATGTTTGCATGTTCAAAAATACAATGTAGATACCATGTTTCAGATGTTGCACATATTTTGAGATTTCCTGCATCTGCCTGCCTAAGTAGGGAATAAATCAGTTCAGAACTTCTGGAAAAAATTAGAACTCAGAATTAAGATTAGTATTCATACTTGACTCTGATTTATAGTTTTGATATTTCTTATTTCTGAAACACTATGGCACCTGCCATAATTGTCATATGCACATATTCTGTTTGTGGAGAAATGACCAAGTTGCAGATGTTCTGACTAGCATGGAGAGAGAGAGACCAAGTTCTGCCAGTGGTATAAGAACTTCTGAAATCCATTTTGTTGCCAATGGTATCAGAACTTATGAAATCTACTATGTTGTCGGTGGTATCAGAACTTCTGAAAGCTAATGTGCCCCCAGTGGATTCAGAACTTCTGACTCTACTTATTTTTTTTACTAACAGGATTTATGTTTTGTAGTGCCCCAGAGTCAGAACTTCTGACCTCTCTTAATCAGCAATACGTTGATTCTATTTTTTCCTTCTTCTCACTATTTTTGCTATCACTTTCTATCTCGTTAATCAACAAACACCAAAAAACATTTTTTTTTCATGTTTTATTTTATTTCTTAAAACAAAAGACCAAAAAATATTTTCTTAAACAAAACTTATTTCTTTTCTTAAATCAATAAGTAATTTACGTTTCTTGCACATTCTGGCCCATTTCGATATGGTTGTAATAGTAATTTAGGATTTAAATTACTTGTAATCCCCATTCATACATATGTACCCCCATCCCCTAAATATTGTAATAGCGTATAATTTCATTTTCCATAAATTACTATTTTCCTTATACTTTATAGTAATTAGGCGTGTATGGCAAGACTAAAACCAACAAATAGATCACCCTAATCAAGACTAAATGCATGCAATCAAACACACTTGCACACTAACACCCATAAGGTTAACTCCACTTGTTGCCTAAAAATGGCCATGTTATGCATGTGAGATGTCTTAGCACAAACAAAAATATAAGATCATAGTCCCTCAATGACGCTATCAAAGTTGTCTTTCGAAATGATTTAGGTCCCTAAAATAAAAATGCTAAGTCATCTCATAAGATTGCTATCATGGTCATACGATGACCCACGCCCGTCCCATCACATACAACAATGGATCTTCTTATCAAATCAATGGTAAGATAGTCACATCTAAAGGAGAAGGAAAAGCACATTTAAGACCTTTCGAGTAGGTAGGTTCGCTCTCAGTTACTCGCTTGATCACAACAAAAACATTGTATACACCAACACTCTCATTTTGAAATACTTTTGAAAACAATACTTTGTACGCGTTCTTATAGAAACGAGAGCCATTACAAAGAAAACCCTTTTCAAAATTACTTTCAAAAACACATCTCACAAACACTTTCTTGAAAACATTTTCGAAACAAACAATTTGTACGCGTTTTTATAGAAACGAGAATCATTACAAAGTCACATTTTCAAAATATTTTCAAAACCCACACCACAAACACATTCAAACAAAAGCAAGTGATCTGGCGAGTAACCAAGAGCCCATGGAAAACCATGGATGAAAAGAGTGCTAATACCTTCTATTTTCATAATCTAACCCCCGAACTCAAGAAAATATCTCTAAAGGTCTTTCCTGTGCTTTTCCACCTTTCCTTTTGGATAAAAGAAAAGTCAGTGGAGACTCTTGCTAAACCGCAACATTTGCAAACACAAACGCAAACACCTCAAGTCAGTTCTCCCACCGTATCACATAACTGGCGACTCTACTGGGGACTAACTTAAAAGTGGGGTTACCTTAGGGTTAGATAACCTTTTCTTGCTTTCATTGTTTGATTTGTATGCTTTAAATTTTTTGTTTGGGCTTACTTTGATCCTCCACCCGGATCTGGGACACCTTTTTAGGTAAATAGCAATAGATTGTGGAAACTGTACGGCGTAGACCGAAATGGTTGAAACAATGGCTATGTTAGTGTGACGCATTTGTGGGTACCGGTATCCGTCGCGGTGAATCGAGGAGAATACGGGGCCGCTGAGTGGCGTCATGAAGCACTAACGGACTTTAGAACCCTAATTGAACAAACTTGGTCGTTAGGACGTAGTGAGATAACCAGTTTCAGTGTAGAGCTTAAAATTGGTTGATACTCGATACTACACTCATTGAGTCTAGACTTTTGGGATATCTCGGCCGCAAGAAAAGATTGATTATGCTGAGACAACGCCTAAGAGAAAGGTCGGTGATATTGAGATCCTTTAGATCCCAATCACTATTACTAGGACAGGTTTGAGCCAACTAAACTTCAAAGAGGGTACTTACCTATAAAACCTCATGCAAGCCTAAAACATAAGGATTTGTTTAATTTGTTTGTATATACTTGTACATAACATCATAAACATCATAAGCATCATGAGTATGCTCACTAACCATTTCAAGGATTTAGAAGTTTATCTTTGTTTTTGTTTTGTAGGTCATGATTTTTGTCCGAAGAAACACCATTCAAATCAGCTTTGTAAAAGCACACCCTCAACTTCAAGAGTTAGCCTCAAGAGTTCCCGAGGATTCTCCTTTTACCAAGAAATACGGTCGACTCCTCAGTTCGGCTACATCCAGTTTCCAAGAAGAGATGATGTGTGTATTGTTCCAATTCTTTGATCCCGTGCATTATTGCTTCACTTTCTCGGACTATCAGTTGGTACCTACACTGGAAGAGTTCTCTCTACTCTTAGGGGTGCCCGTGCTTGATCAGATACCGTTCACCGGTCTAGAGGAGATTCCAAAACCTGAAGTCATCGCCGAAGCTTTACATCTGAAAAGAGCTAACATCATAGCCAATTGGGAGACAAGAAGCGGGGTTAAAGGTTTCCTAGCCAAGTTTCTATTGGAGAAGGCTCGTTCATCCTGGGACAACATGGATTTCCAATATTTTGAAGTCATCCTGGCTCTTCTCATTTATGGTTTGGTTCTGTTCCCCAACTCGGACCAATTCATAGATGTTAACGCCATCAAAGTCTTTCTCTCTCACAATCCTGGACCTACCTTACCGGGAGACATCTTGCATTGCCTTCATACTCACACCATGAAGAAAAGAGGTACTCTTTTGTGTTGTATTCCCCTACTAGCTAAGTGGTTCACTTTACACCTACCTCAATCATCATTGAAAAACGAGCAAAGATTGACATGGTCCCAAAGGATGATGTCCCTCACCCATTCTGGCATTCGTTGGTGTTCAAGAGCCTTGGAAGATGTCTCTATCCTTGACCGTTATGGGGAATTCCCTAATGTACCCCTTCTTGGTATTAGGGGAGGTATCACCTACAATCCCTGCTTAGCTCTTCAACAGTTTGGGTATGCCTGAAGAGACAGTCCCCATGAGATGCTCATTCAGGGTCTGGTGTTCGACTACGACAAAGAAGAACAAGGTTACCGCCAGAGGTTTACACGAGCTTGGAGAATGGTGAACAAGGTGGACAGTAGAACTTTGGGACACAAAAACTCTATCCCTCTCGAGCCTTACCTTAGGTGGGTGCGAGCTCGTGCTCAGAGTTTCGTGATGCCTTACCCTTCCATCCACCCTGTTATCATAGAGCCCGTTGTTGAAGGAGACGTCCCATACACCATTATTCATCCTGACATGCCTACCTCTCTCGAAGACTTGCAGAAAGCTTAGGTTTAGTTGAAGGAAGAGCGAGACACCTTCGAAGCCCAGTTTTACGCCAGTGAGAAGAAGGTTTTGGAGCTCACCAAGCTACTTCATGAAGAGAAAAACCTGAATGCGTACATTGCTCCAAAAAGGATGCGTTCAACCTTCCTGTCTTAGGAGTTTTTGTTGTATTCTGTTCTTTCATTGTAAGCCCAAAGAGGCATGACGTATTCAAACTCGAATTTAATATAATGTGTGTTCTTTTTGGTTCGAACAAATTTAAATCTCTAATTTCCTTGAAATCATTTGCATATTGCATCTTCATTCATCATAACATCATACAGGATTCTCATAACAAGTCTCCTTATCCTTCTACTATTTATTTCAGTGAGATGGATGTTGAACAGACTGTGAAAGATCTTCAGGCGCAGAATGCCCAATTTCAACAAATGCTCTTGACTCTGACAAAAGGACAAGAGGAGTTGAAGACTCTACTGGCCAAAGAGAAGAAGAAGAAAGCGAAGAAACCAACCGATATTGTGATCATGGGAAGAAGGTTCAAAGGACAAGCCAGACGAACTTTGGACTTTGCAACATCATCGGGTGAAGGAGATAACCAAAGAGACGGGACCCAAGAAGTGAACAACGACCCCGCACCCGAGGAAGAGGAAGAACCTGATTACTCTGAGGAATAATATCCTCCTGCTAATGATAAATACAAACAGCTAGAGGATCGTTTGAATGCTATGGAGATTCAAAGGGTACCCGGATTGGATTTTGAAGCATTAGGACTCATCTCATGGGTTGTCATCCCACAGAAATTCAAGGTCCCCACTTTCGCCAAATACGACGGTGTCTCTTGCCCAAAGCTACATCTAAGGTCATACGTCAGAAAGATTCAACCCCATACAACTGATAAGAATCTGTGGGTGCATTTCTTCCAAGAGAGCTTGTCAGTGACGCAGTTGGATTGGTTCTATCAATTGGAAGGGACCAATGTTCGCAATTGGGAAGATTTGGCTGCCTCCTTCTACAAACAATATCAGTATAATGCTGATTTAGCTCCAACTCGGACGCAATTACAAGGCATGTCTATAGGAACAAGTCAAGGTTTCAAAACCTATGCTCAGAAATGGAGGGATCTCGCAGGCAGAGTCCAGCCCCCTCTATCCGACAGAGAATTATTGGATATGTTCCTAGGCACCTTATCAGGTCCATTCTTTAATCATTTAATTAGAAGTTCCTCAGCTGGATTTACTGAACTGATCATGACTGGTGAGCGGGTCGAAGCCAATATAAAAAATGGAAAAATTCAAAAAGTTGCATCTTCGAGCACAACGAAGAAACCCTTCACTGGTAAGAAGGAGGCCAGTGCCATTTATAACCCGAGAGATCATATCAGAGCAGGATACCATCCAACGATAAGTGCGATAATAATACCTAGGCCTACGGTTACCCCACAACGCAACAATTAGCAAAGGGTGGAAAGACCACAAAGGCAGTTCACCCAGATCAACATGACATTGGTAGAGGTTCTACCCCATCTATTTATATCTAACTTGGCAAATTTAAAAGTGGCTCCCAAGAATCCTAATACCTCTTCTCCTCTCTACAATCCGAACGCTAGGTGCGCCTATCATTCTGGGAGTCCTGGTCATGACACAAATGATTGTTGGACTCTAAGAAATAAGGTACAAGACCTGATTGAAGCTAAAGAGATTGGGTTCGATGCTCCGGAGAAGCCCAATGTCATAATTTCTCCCATGCCTAGGCACAACCATGGAGTTAACGCCATTGATACTAATCTATTTGTAACCTCGGTGGACGAAGTTTCCACTCCTCTTATGACTGTTAAGGAGAATTTGCTGTTGGCCGGTTTATTTCCGGGTTGTGGTGAAGGTTGCCACATGTGTTCATTCCTACCTTCTAGTTGCCATTTACTGAGGTTAGGTGTTTAACGCCTGATGGACAGTAAAGAAATTTTGTTCGAGAAAACTTTGGTTTCCGCTATTCCATCTGAAGACATTGCTATTATAACCATTTCCGCCAGTCCTTCCAAGGCCTCCTCGAGAAGACCTGTTAGGATTACACTCTCTACGAGAATTGCTCCGCTGATAATCACATGTCCTGGTCCTATCCCGTACGCCTCGGACAAAGTCGTCCCTTGGCATTATGGCGCCAATATTTACTATCATGGTGTTAAACAAAACTTGAAGGTCTAAGAAGTTGATCCTGACGTCGGTAACATTGTCGGGACCAACAAGATTACTAGAATTGGAAGGGTTTTCTCTCCTGAGATTTCCCCTAAGACTGTCAACAAGCCTATTATCATTCCATCTGTTGTTCCTGCTAGCACATCAACTAATATTCCTATTCTCACTTCAGCTGTCGCCCCTGCCGATAAGTCATCTAGGACTCGCGGCAAAGAGGTTGTAGGTGAGCCTGCTCATATGGAGGCACCTAGAAAGATTGTTGTGGAAGCCTCTAAGCAAGAGATAGAGGAAATTCTGAAAATAATCAAAAAGAGTGACTACAATGTGGTCGAACAATTGGGGTAGACCCCCTCCAAGATATCCATGTTATCCCTGCTATTGTGCTCTGAGGCCCATGCGAAGGCTTTGATTTCATTCCTCAAAACTGCGCATGTGCCGCAAGAGACTTCAGCTGATCAATTTCAAGATTGCATGGCTAGCCTGACTGCCGATAATGGGCTGGGTTTCTCAGATGCCGACTTGACACCGAAGGGAAGAAATCATAATGATGTTCTGCATGTCTCGGTTGAATACAGAGGCACCACTATGGCTCATGTGCTGATAGATACTGGATCTTCACTGAATGTTCTGCCAAAGAAAGCGTTGGACCGTTTGGATTGTGAGGGTTTGACTTTAAAGCCTAGTAACATTATGGTAAGGTCTTTTGACGGATCGAAGAGAATGGTGCATGGGGAGGTGAACATCCCTGTCAAAGTAGGCTCTCATACATTCGAGTCCACCTTCTATGTGATGGACATCAGGCCTTCATACTCCTGTTTGTCGGGCCATCCTTGGATCCACGAAGCTGGGGCTGTTACTTCCACACTTCACCAGATGCTGAAGTATCCGGTGAAAGGAAAGATTGTCACAGTACGAGGTGAAGAAGAATACATGGTGAGCCACCTCAATTCCTTCCACTACGTAGAGATGGACGGAGAATTTATAGAGACTCCTTGTCAAAACTTCGAAGAGGTTCCCTAGATTTTGGCATCAACTGAGACCACTACCAACACCAAACCTCCTCTGAAGATGGCTTCTCTCAAATACGCAAGAGCAGTAGTTGAAGAAGGCAGGAATACTGATTGGGGACAGCTCCCTGAAATTATTCACAAAACTGACAAGTTTGGCTTGGGCTTTACTTCAGGAGCTCAGAGGGTTGTTTGACGCACTCGAGTTGGAGGACCTCCCATACGCATCAGCAATCGAGAGGTTAATGCTATTAAAGACAGTGAAGAAGACTCTGATTTTGAAAGGCTGGATTTACCTGACTACCAACGATGGACCGATTAATTGAACGACCAAAGATTTCATACCAGTTTCTTTTATTCCTCAGTAATTTGTCTTATTTGTTTTTGAACAATTTAAACTTTATAGCCTTGTGTCTTACCCGGGGCATGATGGCTCTACCTGTGAGGGTTATTATATGTCATCTCATATATCATCAATGAAACATTGGACTTTCTTTGCATACAAATTTCGCACTCTCTGTTTTTCTTTTTTTGCCTTTGCTTTATCAATACAGCTATGCTCTTACACACACTCACATATCAAACTGCAAATCCATATCCACTATGGATCCCATTGACAACAATCCTGCTATTGCCAGTTATGACTTCGAAAATCCGATCAACCAAGCCGAGGACGAAGGTGAGGACGATTGTGAGATAACTGGAGAACTTTCTAGATTGCTACAACAGGAAGAGAGGGCTATACAGCCTCATGAAGAGCCAGTTGAGACAATAAACTTGGGCATAGAAATAGACAAAAAAGAGGTTAAAATAGGTGCAAATCTGGAGCTTAGCGTCAAACAGAGGTTGATACAAATGTTGTACGACTACATTGAGATATTCGCCTGGTCCTATGAAGACATGCCTGATTTAGATATTGATATTGTGGTACACCGCCTGCCAACTAAGGAAGACTTTCCTCCAGTTAAACAGAAGGTCCTTCGTATGCGCCCTGAAATGTCAGAGAAAATTAAGGCAGAGGTCATGAAACTGTTCGACGCGGGATTCTTAGCAGTCACCTCCTATCCACAATGGGTTACTAACATAGTTCCAGTGCCTAAGAAGGATGGCAAGGTACAGATGTGTGTGGATTACAGAGATTTGAATAGGGCAAGCCCCAAGGATGATTTCCCGCTTCCTCACATTGACGTTCTGGTCGACAACACCGTGCAACACAAAATATTTTCCTTCATGGATGGTTTCTCTGGCTACAACTAGATCAAAATGGCTCCCGAAGACATGGAAAAGACAACTTTCGTTACACAATAGGGCACTTTCTGCTATAAGGTGATGCCTTTTGGTTTAAAGAATGTTGGGGCAACTTATCAGCGGGCCATGATCGCTTTGTTCCACGATATGATTCACCATGAAATCGAATTGTATGTTGATGACATGATAGCCAGGTCTCAGACTGAGGAAGAACACCTCTACCACCTACAAAAGCTGTTTGACAGGTTGAAGAAATATAAGTTGAGGTTGAATCCGAACAAGTGCATTTTCGGGGTAAGGTCCAGTAAGCTTCTGGGTTTCATCGTCAGTGACAAAGGTATTCAAGTAGATCCTGAAAAGGTAAAAGCTATACAAGAAATGCCAGCTCCCCGTACAGAGAAGGAAGTTAGAGGTTTCTTAGGACGCCTGAATTATATCGGCAAGTTCATTTCACATCTGACTGCTACTTGTGAGCCAATTTTCAAGCTTCTGAAGAAAGATCAAGTGGTAAAGTGGAATGATGAATGCCAGACCGCTTTCGAAAGAATCAAGGAATACCTACAAGAACCACCAATTCTGATGCCTCCAATTGAAGGGAGACCTTTGATATTGTACCTGACAGTATTAGATAATTCAATGGGGTGTGTGCTGGGGCAGCATGACGAGTCTGGTCGAAAAGAGCAAGCAATATACTACCTTAGCAAAAAGTTTACCGACTGTGAGACATGGTACTCACTGCTCGAGAAAACTTGATACGCTTTGGCATGGGCTGCTCGCCGACTGAGACAATATATGCTGACTCACACTACCTTGTTGATATCTAAGATGGATCCGATCAAGTACATTTTCGAGAAGCCCACTCTCTCCGGAAGAATAGCAAGGTGGCAAATGATCTTAACTGAATACGACATACAATATACAACTTAAAAAGCAATAAAGGGGAGTGTATTGGCTGATCATTTGGCTCATCAAGCCGTGGATGACTACCAGTCCATGAATTTTGAGTTCCCAGATGAGAATATCATGTTAGTAACCAACTGTGAAGAACCTGGACCGGATGAAGGACCCGAGGAAAAATCCCGATGGTCTATGTACTTTGATGGAGCCTCAAACGCATTGGGAAATGGCATCGGCGCTGTAATCATATCTCCCAAGGGTTGTCATACTCCATTCACTTCCCAGTTATGTTTCAACTGCACCAACAATATGGCGGAGTATGAAGCTCGCGTCATGGGTCTTCGAGCTACCATTGACCTAAGGATCAAGTTCTTAAGTATATTCGGGGCTTCCGCTTTGGTGATAAGTGAGATCAAAGGCGAGTGGGATACAAAACATCTGAATCTCATCCCGCATAAAGAGCATGTACTGACATTGCTCCTACACTTCGAGGAGGTAACCTTTAAACATTTCCCACGAGAGGAGAATCAGACGCGGTAGCTACCATGTCTTTCATGTTCAAAGTCAAGTGGGACAACGAAGCTCCCCGAATCACCATTGAAAGGTTGGATGAACCGGCACACTGCTATGAAATTGATATCGAAGAGGTAACAGAAAAACCCTGGTTTCATGAAGTCATAAGGTATCTCGAGGCTCAAGAGTATCCCGAAGGGGAATCTGTCAAAGATAAGAAGTTTCTGAGAAGATTCGCTGCAAAGTTCTTCCTCAGTAATGGAATCCTCTATAAACGCAACCATGACTCTACTTTACTGCGGTGTGTAGACAAGAATGGAGCAGAAGGGATTATGACAGATCTACATGAAGGTACCTTCAGAATCCATTCTAGTGGACACACAATGGCTAAGAAGATCCTACAGGTAGGATACTACTGGTCCACCATGGAAGCCGATTGTTATCGGCACTCTCGAACTTGTCATAAATGCCAAATCTATGCTGATAAGGTGCATATACCTCCGATTCCTCTGAACGTCTTGATAGCTCCGTGGACCTTTGAAATGTGGGGCATCGATATGATTGGAGAAATTAGGCCCACCGCCTCTAATGGGCATCGCTTCATCCTAGTAGCCATTGATTACTTCACGAAGTGGGTAGAAGCAACCTCTTTTGCCACAATAACCAAGAACGTGGTGGCACGGTTTATCTGACATAACCTGATCTGTCGATATGGTGTGCCAGAGAGGATCATTACTGACAAAGGTATGAATCTCAACAACACAATGATCATCGAGCTCTGTAAACAATTCAAGATACAACATCAGAACTCTTCTCCCTACCGGCTGAAGATGAATGGCGTTGTCGAAGCAGTTAACAAGAAAATCAAGAAGATTGTACAGAAGATGACGGTGACATACAAAGACTGGCATGAGATGTTACCATTCACTCTTCATGGGTACCGTACCTCAGCACGAACATCGATAGGGGCAACACCCTACTCTCTGGTATATGGCATGGAGGTAGTCCTATCCATTGAGGATCAGATTCCTTCCCTAAGGATTATGAGAGATGCATGCCTAAATGAAGATGACTGGATCCAAACCCGACTTGATCAGTTAAATCTAATTGATGAAAAAAGACTTACTGCTATCTTCCATGGTCAGACGTATCAAAAGTGGATGATCAAGGTTTTTAACAAGAAAGTCAAGCGTGAAGAATATCGAGTCGGAGATCTAGTGATCAAGCACATCATACTTCCGCAAGGTGACCCCAGGGGCAAATGGACTCCCACATACGAAGGGACATTTGTGGTTAAAAACATTTTCTCAAGTGGAACCATGATTCTGACCATCATGGACGGTGACGACCTTCCTCACCCTGTCAATGCATACATAGTGAAAAGATACTGCGCATGATGAAAGACCCGCTAGGTTGACTGGCCTAGGAAAAAATAAGGGCTTCCCGGCGAACCAAAAGGGTTCGGGCAAAAATAAGGGATGAAAATGAAAAAAAATATGTACACCCGACAAGTCAAAAACTTGAAAAGGCGACTTGGGAAAAAAAGGGTATCCCGGTGGACCGAAAACCCGAAAGGGCGGTCCAGGCAAAAGTTAGGGATGAAAAGCATATCACTATGTCCCATTGGATCACCCTGCAATATGACCTCAGTATCAACTATCAAGCTCAAACGACATCAATCAATCTAATCAGCTTCGGACAAGCAGCAAAGTGAGGAGACGCTCGAAGGCATAGTGGCAATAGCAGATTTGAAACCCAATGGGATTATTTCACATAGCTGTTTTCTTTTTGCTGTACACAATACTGTATATCTTTCACTTTTACGGCAGAGTTCTCTTACTAGAGCGTCAGCTTCCTTGTACAAAAGCGCCTGTTATAGGCCAACTTCAAAAATTAATACAAGTCATTTTTACTAAACTATTTGTTTGTCTTTTTCTGTTTTGTTTTTGCAAGAACGTCCAATGATTTATTCTTGACATATGAATTTGAATATGATTGTTGTTCACAAACATTTGCATAAATAAACCAAAGACAATTACTCGTAACTCCAGAAACAGGGAAAAAAAATAGGAAATGTCAAACCCAATAGATACTCTGTCCAAGTAGGTACCGGGAGGGACAACTTTGGAGCACAGTCATCAGTACATGTGACCTTGTAACATCTGTATTCCCCATAGAGCAGAAGTAATCAAAGTATCAATAACAGTTCTCTCAGAACGGGAAGTGATCTCCTTAGCCAGGATCATCCAGAAACCTGACGCCTATGTCCCCCAGTCGGATTCCATAATAACGAGTGGATCATCACAAATTTCTGACTCCCCAGGCAGAGTTTATTTCTCTAGATACAGAAGCTCAATCCCCGATAGAGCCCTTTACTTCAGCTACCGGAAATTCTCCTTTCAAGTGGTTCCCCGCAGATTTTTCCTCAAGTAGAGTCTCTCTCCGACAGAACATTCGTAAATAAGGAGCAAATCCCCAGCATAGTCACTTCCATTCATCATCCCCAGCGGAAGTACAAGAGCCACATTTCTCTACAACAGTCAGGAATTTTATTTTCTCCAGCAGCAGTCAGGGATTTATTTTCCCGGACTCGGATATGTCACAACTACCATGCTCATACATCATGACATACGCATACATATCACATACAACATAATATCATTTATTTTGAGAACATCATCTCACAACGCATTTCATGCATCGCATATAACTAACCTTGTTATCTTTTCAGGAAAGACAATTATCACCAACAATTCCAGCAGTTATACATGTCATATCTGCAGGCAACTAAGAGAACATCAGTTCCTGAAACCAAATGGGTCAACTAATCTACATGATCAAATGAAGTAATCCTACTATCCAGGTTCCTTCTCACAACCCTAATATCCAGGTTTTCATTCTGAAGCAACCCTACTATCCAGGTTCCTTCTCACAGCCCTACTATCCAGGTTCCTTCTCACAGCCCTACTATCCAGGCTTTCATTCCTAAGTAACCCTACTATCCAGGTTCCTTCTCACAGCCTTACTATCCAGGCTTTCATTCCGATGTAATCCTACTATCCAGGTTCCTTCTCACATCCGTACTATCTAGGCTTTCATTCCGAAGTAATCCTACTATCCAGGTTCCTTCTCACAGCCCTACTATCCAGGCTTTCATTCTGAAGTAACCCTACTATCCAGGTTCCTTCTCACAGCCCTACTATCCAGGCTTTCATTCCGAAGTAACCCTACTATCCAGGTTCCTTATTACAACCCTACTATCCAGACTTCCATTCAGAAGTAATCCTACTATCCAGGTTCCTTCTCATAGCCCTACTATCCAGGCTTTCATTCCGAAGTAACCCTACTATCCAGGTTCCTTCTCACAACCCTACTATCCAGGCTTTCATTCCAAAGTAATCCTACTATCCAGGTTCCTTCTCACAACACTATTATCCAGGCTTTCATTCCAAAGTAACCCTATTATCCAGGTTCCTTCTCACAGCCCTACTATCCATGCTTTCATTCCGAAGTAACCCTACTATCCAGGTTCCTTCTCCCTTATCTCCATACAATAGGTTACAACACTGTAAAGCCTGGACCCGATCAAATACGGTCGATCTCATATTTCCCCAGCGAGTCACTGTACAGCCTGGATCCTGACCAGGTATACAGTCTACTTTCACTTCCTCAATCAAGAGTTAATTCCCCAATAGAGAAATGGACAACCAAAAGCTCCTAGACTTTACTTCCTAGTGCATAAATCAACATTCCCCGACAAAGTCCCCCTTGACAGATGGTACATGAATTTTCACCCATGAATCTCTTATGCAACCAATATTTTCTGGATGACATCTTTAAGTCCACCTCCTATGATTTCCCGTCTCCTTCCAAATGACATATTTAAGCCCATTTCCGACTTTTCTAATCAGCAATCCTTCATGCGAGTTCAAATTTTTGGGCACTCTAGTGTTCAATCATCTTCCACCTTCAGATCACGAAAGGCAGACTAGCCAATCTACATCCTCAGGTTTAAGAAGATTGAACAGGGGAAACTGTTATACCCCAAAATTTATCCTCTCATTTCTCAAAGGATCAACCCGAGCCCTCAAGTTTTCTTTCATCCAATTTCAAATCTGAAATTACAAATTTTCCAAGAGAATCGTTCACAAGGGCAAATTGGTCATTTACACACAAAAGGAGTCAAACTATGACTTTTGAATCAAAAATCAAGTTCCAAGAATCATATTTCATTAAGGCGTAAAATTGGTTCATCAAAAATCAAAGTCAAAAGTTACTTTGAAAAACAAATTTTCTAAGCATTTAGAAAATTTTCTAAGTGTCTAAAGAATATGACACTTCAGAACTCCTGAGCCAGCCTCTATGCAAATGCAGTAAAAAGTTGCAAACACAGTCCAGAACATGACGCTTCAATCAGAACATGCAGAAGCGTTGCTCTTTGTTCAGAACATGATGCTTCAGCCAGGACATGATTTTTCAGCATATGGGGGCTATGTTCAACGCTCCGGCCAAAAGATGCCCCTTCAGCATTTGGAGGTCACGCTTCTGATCTTCAGCGACCAGAACATCACCAAAACCTCGTTTAAGTAACCCGCTGCTCTTCTATTGCACAGTCCTGCAACCAGCTGCCACAACACTCCAAGGTGCTGCTGATCCAGTCCACGCCTGCGTTATTCTTGCACCAGATTAGCCTACGAAAAATGTGATTAAAAAACAAAGGGACAATATGCCAAAAATGTTTAAAACTCATTTGTTTATCCCCCCAAAACCATAACAAATCCATCTATAAATAGTTTGTTCCATCACACGTTTAAGGGGTTGGTTTTTAGAGGGAGAGAATCACCAAAAGAAAGAAAAAAAGCCTTGAATCCCTGTAAAAAATTCCAAGAATCGGAAACGCTGTAAACACCAAAATACCAAAACATTAGCATTTGATTCTAGCATAAAAACTCCATTGTTCCTTGACTAAAACCATCCCCACAGTTGCTGATTCACATACTAGAAGTTATTCTAACTTCTGTAGTCATACTACCATACACTCTCCATTCACCTCCACCTCAAAGAAGTCAGAATATCACCCCATGGCTGTTCTAGAAGTTGAAAACTTCCATCCTGCTGAGTACGTGAAGAAGTTGCTCAGAACATCACCAGAGTCCAGGACCAATCTCCAGTTCACAGAATTTATTCCAGCTGCAAGGTAAGCTTCTGCTGACTCTCACCACATTACTTAAGCATTACCAGGTTTGCATGTTCAAAAATACAATGTAGATACCATGTTTCAGATGTTGTACATATTCTGAGATTTCTTGCATCTTCCTGCCTAAGTAGGGAATAAATCAGTTCAAAACTTCTAGTATAAATTAGAACTCAGAATTAGGATTAGTATTCATACTTTCCTCTGATTTATAGTTCTGATATTTCTTATTTCTGAAACACTATGACACCTGCCATAATTGTCATATGCACATCTTCAGTTTGTGGAGAAATAACCAAGTTGCAGATGTTCTGACTAGCATGGAGAGAGAGACCAAGTTCTGCCAGTGGTATCAGAACTTCTGAAATCCATTTTGTTTCCAATGGTATCAGAACTTCTGAAATCTACTCTGTTACCGGTGGTATCAGAACTTCTGAAAGCTAATATGCCCCTAGTGGATTCAGAACTTCTGACTCTACTTATTATTTTTTACTAATAGGATTTCTGTTTTGCAGTGCGCCAGAGTCAGAACTTCTGACCTCCCTTAATCAGCAATACACTGTGTGATACGGTGGGAGAACTGACTATGAGTTTTGCGTTTTTTATTCGCAAATGTTTCGGTTGAGCAAGAGTCGCCACCGACTTTTTATTTTATCCTAAGGAAAGGTTAAAAAGCACAGCAAAAACCTTTTGAGATGTTTTCTTGGGTTCGGGGAGTAGATTATAGAAAGGGAAGGTATTAGCACCCTTTCTATCCATGGTTATCCATGGGCTCTTAGTTACTTGCTTAGATCACTTGCCTTTTGTTTTCAATTGTTTGAAATGGTGCTTGTGTGTGTGGGTTCGAAAATGTTTTTGAAAAGAAGCCAATGTGGTGGCAACCTTTGTAATGATCCATGTGGGGATGTGTACAAAGGTGTATGTCTTTTGAAAAGGTTTTCATTTGTTTTTGAAAGTGGTTTTTTGAAAGTGTTGTGAGGTGTGGTTTAAAAACAGGCAAGTGTTTTTTGTTTTACAAGTTGACAAGTACTTAAGAGCGATCTACCCTAAAGTTCTCAAAGATTTTTGCTATGTTTTTAACCCTTTTAACAATTTTGTTCCACCATTGTATTTGGTGGGCAATCTTGTGTTAGGATGTGAAAGGAAAGAGCGCGGGTCATCGTTTGGACCATAATTGCAATGGTGCCAAGTATCTTTGGGCATTTTCTTTTAAGGGACTTGATCATTTTGTTTTTGGCAATATTTTGAAAATGTTATCGAGGGACTATGATCATTTGATTTGTTTGTTTTGCCCAAAGAGACCTAACATGCAATATGGCCTAATTTTGAAAGGCAACAAGTGGATGTAACCCTAGGGGTGTTAGTGTGCAAGTGTGTTTTGTTGCATACAAGAGTTTTTCTTTGAATTAGGTTTTTCTATTTCATTGATTTTATCTTGTCATACATGTCCTAATTACTAGCGATAAGAAGCGGAAATGTAAAATCCTACGCTATTACAACAATTAGGGGAGGGGGATACACATTTGTACATGGGGGGTTCAACGAGAAAAATAGACAAAAAAGAAAATAGCAGAAAACAAGATATATAGAGAGAGAGAGGGAGCCCGCACGCTGCTGGGAGGTCATCAGAAGTTCTGACCCAGATCCGCTGCCAGATGATCAACCTGTTAGTGAAACTGGATGAGTCAGAACTTCTGACTCTAGAACCTGCAAAACAGAACCTTGTTAGTGGGGAAATCAGAAGTTCTGATTTCCCTGCGCTGCAAGACAGAAGTTTGTTAGTGGAGAAACCAGAAGTTCTGATTCTGCTGAAAAGGCAATAATTCTCAGAGGTTCTGATATCATTGACAGCAGAACAGGCTTCAGATGTGCTAACGTCAAAGTCAGCACTTGGCTTTTTCCTGTACTAATCAGAACATCTGCAATCCTGTTGTTACTCCACAAAACAGGAAACATATTTGGAATAGATCCAGCAAAATAGCAAAAACGTTTCAGAGGTCAGAATCACCAAGGTCACAGGCAAGTCCTATACTGGCTCAGAACGTTCTGAGGTATGAGAGTCCTCAGAACATAAACAGCAATAACATGAATATTTACATTATGTTACTTGAATATGTACAACTGATGATGCTTAACAGTGTGATGAGGGTCAGCAGGTGCTTACCTGACTGTTTGGAAAAGTTGGTGAGTGAAAGTTTTAGCTTTTGATTCTGGTGGTGTTCTGGACAAATTTTGAAAAGGGGAAGTAAAGGTGTATACGTGTATAGGGTCAGAAGTTTGGAAAGAGTGTTTTTGGTTTACAGAAAAGAGCTGGATATTTGATGAAGTTGAAGGTGAGAAACTTAAAGTTATGAAACAAAGCTGGAGATTTTGGCAGAGTTTCAGAATGCTGTGTTGCTAGGAGTTTTGTTTCTCTCTTAGCAATTTCTGTTTTTTTCTTGGACCCCTTTTGCAGTGGTGAAAGCTCTCTATTTATAGGCAAAATTCTTGTGGATGCCTTGAACATTTAAGGCACCAACAGAGCTTGAATTTGTTCTTTGACAGAAATTCCTGGGAAGTTGTGATAACAGCTAGCTTTCAGCCTAGGTTGCAGCAGCAGGCATAGATTGGGGAGAAGTGACCTCTGAAGTGGGCGGTGGCGTGAAGACCCATGCCAGAATCTGTGCAAAATCATTTTCCAAGCCACACGTGAATGCTCAGGAGTGGTTGGAAGCATTAATGGGCATTAAATGGTGACAAGACCTGTCAATACCAACGTTCTGGTAATGAAAACCAGCGTTGAATCAGCAGCGTAAACCATGCTCTGGCCTTGGCTACCTGTTGCCTTAGTAAGCTCTGGAGATTCTCCTAGTTTTCTGGTACGTTCCTTGGATTTACTTCTGGACAATCTGGACTTAGAGATTCTGTATCAGTGTAACACTCATTCCTCTGACCTTTCATCTTCTGATTTCAACCTGTTCTGTAGGAGCCTTCAGACTTTCCTGCTTCTCTTGCATTCCTTTAGCAAATTCTGACTGAGCTTGTGTAACTGCTGAAGAGCCAACTTCTGACCACGCTGAGCCAAGCTTGCAACTTCTGACCGTCTTCATCTGGAATGGGTTCAGAAGTTCTGAAGCGCTGATTTTTTCTAAAAACACTTATTTTAGAGAAGCATTCTAAGTACTTAGAATTTGATTTTTTTTTTCAAGATAAAAGCGTTGCCTCTGGAGTTCGTGAGATCATCTTGCTCTTGTAAGCGGCTTGCTCGGGCAAAGGGATATCTCAGGACTTGGATTTGTTTCAGAAGGACCTTGAAAATCCAAGATGGTTTCTTGAAGAAAGGGAGGGCAAATTTTGGGGTACAACAGTTGCCCCTGTTCAATCTTCTTGAACCTGAAGAGTTAGATTGGCAAGTTTGCCTTTCGCGACTCGAAGGTAAAAGGAGATTGGACACCAGAGTGCCCGGAAATTTGCACTCGCATAGTAGAGTATCAACAATGTGATGGCGGGAATGGGCTTATAGATGCCATTTGGAGAGGTGGTGGATAGGGAGATGGGCTTATAGATGCCATCTGGAGATGTGACAGATCTTCGTCTGGAATGGGCTTACAGATGCCATTTGGAAGTGTTGATCGCACAAGAGATTCCTTAGCGAGAACTTTATGTATCTGAGAAAGGCAGATGTTTTCCTGGCTTGTTACAGGTGTTTGATCTTCAATCTCCTTATGCAGATATGCCCTGGCTGGATACAGGTATCGAATCTTCGAACTCTTCAGACGTGCCCTGGCTAGATACAGGAATCGAGTCTGGAAATGTTGTAGTTGATAGATGTGCCCTGGCTGGATACAGGAATCGAATCTTCGAACTCTTCAGATGTGCCCTGGCTAGATACAGGAATCGAGTCTGGAAATGTTGTAGTTGATAGATGTGCCCTGGCTGGATACAGGAATCGAATCTTCGAACTCTTCAGACGTGCCCTGGCTAGATACAGGAATCGAGTCTGGAAATGTTGTAGTTGATAGATGTGCCCTGGCTGGATACAGGAATCGAATCTTCGAACTCTTCAGACGTGCCCTGGCTAGATACAGGAATCGAGTCTGGAAATGTTATCGATAGATGTGCCCTGGCTGGATACAGGAATCGAATCTTCGAACTCTTCAGACGTGCCCTGGCTAGATACAGGAATCGAGTCTGGAAATGTTATCGATAGATGTGCCCTGGCTGGATACAGGAATCGAATCTTCGAACTCTTCAGACGTGCCCTGGCTAGATACAGGAATCGAGTCTGGAAATGTTGTCGATAGATGTGCCCTGGCTGGATACAGGAATCGAATCTTCGAACTCTTCAGACGTGCCCTGGCTAGATACAGGAATCGAGTCTGGAAATGTTGTCGATAGATGTGCCATGGCTGGATACAGGAATTGAATCTTCGAACTCTTCAGACGTGCCCTGGCTAGATACAGGAATCGAGTCTGGAAATGTTGTCGATAGATGTGCCCTGGCTGGATACAGGAATTGAATCTTCGAACTCTTCAGACGTGCCCTGGCTAGATACAGGAATCGAGTCTGGAAATGTTGTCGATAGTTGATGGTAGTTGTCTTTGGGATTGTCTTTTTTTCTGAAAAGGCAAAACATAAGTTGTATGCAATGTTATGATGTATGATATGCGTGATGTTTTAACATGAGACAGCGTTGTATGCACTTTATCATGTATGTAAGCGAGATGTATGAAAGTGTGAAATGTTTATGAATGTAACTTCGTCTTTAGGAAAATAGATCTTCGATGATTGGCCGGGGAGTTGCCTTGTGGCCAAGATACTTTGCTGAAGTGTTGATGAGAGGCCTGCTGAGGACTTTAATGATGGATCCTGCTGGGGATAAAAAACTCCGCTGGGAAACACCAAAGGTAGACTATGCTGGGAAATACCAAAAATAGACTCCGCTGGGGATATCAAAAATAAACTCCGCTGGGGATTGAAAGATACTTTGCTGGGGGCGATCTTCCGTGGCGGTCAGCTGAGAGTAACCCAGTTATAAGCCCTTGTGAGGAATAACTCTGAACAAAGCTCGGGAGAGATGTCCGTATTCTGCAGGGAACAAGCTTCCAGAATCTTCTGGGGATAAGCTTTTAGACCTGCCGGGGAAAGTTGACGACTTCACTGGGGGAAGTACTGCTGAATCCTGCCTTACTCTGCGGGGCGTTGAGATGATTTGGTCACATCCTTCAGTCGAATCTACCTGGGTACCTTGGCGGACAAAGCAATCAGACTGCATCAGACAACTTCACATTGCCCCTGTTTCTGATGTCACCTGTAATTAATCTTTCGTTTCAGGTGCAAATATTTATGAATCAGCAATTTAATGTCAGATGCATATATCAAAAATGAACATTGGACATTCGTCGCAAGACAAAACAGAAAAAGGAAAAACGATGGCAATTTGTATGGACAAGTGAATTCGTTTTGATTTGAATTTTTTTTTTGTGAATAGGAGTTTTTTGTACAAGAGGCTGACATCCTAGTAAGAGGATGCCGCCGAATAGCGCAGAACTTACAAATTTTGAAAAGAAAACAAAATAGCTATGTGAACAATCCTACTGGGTTCCAACTCTGCTACCGCCTTTATGTCTCCAAGCGTCTTATCGCTTTGCTGCCTAGTTGAAGATGAAGTTGACTGGTCGATGCCGAAGTCTGAGCCAGATAGTTGATGCCGAATTCCGGATGCGAAGTGATCCAATGAGACATAGTATTACGCTTTATCCCTAATTTTTGCCTGGATCGCCCTTTCGGGTTTTCAGTCCACCGGGATACCCATTTTTGCCCAAGCCGCCTTTTCAGGTTTTCAACTTGCCGGGTGTACAAATTTTTTTTCATTTCATCCCTTATTTTTGCCCGAACCCTTTTGGTTCGCCGGGAAGCCCTAATTTTTTGCCTAGGTATGTCAACCTAGCGGGTCTTTTATTTATGCGTAGTATTTTTTCACTATGTCCGCATTGGCGGGGTGAGGAAGGTCGTCACCGTCCATGGTGGTTAGGATCATGGCTCCTCATGAGAACACATGTTTAACCACAAATGGCCCTTCGTAAGTAGGGGTCCATTTGCCCCGGGGATCACTTTGAGGAAGGATGATGCGTTTGATTACTAGGTCCCCAACTTGATACTCTCGCGGTCTGACTTTCTTGTTAAATGCCCTGATCATCCGTTTTTGATACATTTGACCATGACAGATAGCGGTGAGTCTCTTTTCGTCAATCAGGTTTAATTGATCAAGTCGAGTCTGGATCCAGTCATCTTCACTCAGATCTGCATCTTTCATTATCCGGAGAGAGGGTATCTGGACTTCAATTGGCAAGACTGCCTCCATGCCATAGACCAAAGAGAAGGGAGTTGCCCCGGTTGACGTCCTTGCTGAGGTACGGTACCCATGAAGAGCGAATGGCAACATCTCGTGCCAATCTTTATAAGTCACTGTCATCTTCTGCACAATTTTCTTGATATTCTTATTGGCTGCCTCTACAGCCCCATTCATCTTCGGCCGGTAGGGAGAAGAATTGTGGTGCTGTATCTTGAATTGTTCACAGAGTTCAGTGATCATCTTGTTGTTGAGATTGGTACCATTGTCCGTAATGATTCTTTCCTGGACGCCGTACCGACAGATCAGATTATGCCGGATGAAACGTGCCACGACGCTCTTGGTTACTGTGGCATAAGAAGCTGCCTCAACCCACTTTGTGAAATAATCGATCGCCACTAAGATGAAGCGATGCCCATTGGATGCCGTCGGTCGGATCTCGCCGATCATATCAATCCCCCACATTGCAAAAGGCCAAGGTGCCGTCAGGACGTTCAGAGGAACTGGAGGAATATGTACCTTGTCATCATAGATTTGGCATTTATGACAAGTTCGAGAGTGTTGGTAACAATTAGCTTCCATTGTGGACCAGAAATATCCTGCCTGAAGGATTTTCTTTGCCATGGTGTGCCCACTAGAATGTGTTCCAAATGTACCTTCATGCAGTTCTGACATGATCTTCTCTGCTTCAGCCTTATCCACACAACGTAGTAGAGTTGAATCATGATTCCGTTTGTAGAGAATGTCGTTGCTGAGGAAGAATTTTGCCGCAAACCTCCTCATGAACTTCTTGTCATTGACAGATGCACCTTCAGGGTATTCCTGAGCTTCTAAGTACCTCTTCACTTCATGATACCAGGGTTTTTCAGTCACCTTTTCAGCCTCGAGATCGCAGCAGTATGCTGGTTCATCCAACTTCCATATAATGATCCGGGGAGCCTCATTGTCCCATTTAACTTTGAACATTGAAGACATTGTAGCTAGTGCGTCCGCTAGCTGATTCTCCTCTCTTGGGAAGTGTTCAAAAGTTATTTCCTCAAAGTGGGGAAGCAAGGTTGACACATACTCCTTGTAAGGAATAAGATTTGGGTGTTTCGTATCCCACTCGCCTTTGATCTGATTGATCACGAGAGCGGAGTCTCCGAAGACTCTCAGAAACTTGATCCTTAAGTCGATTGCAGCTTGTAAACCCATGATACATGCTTCATATTCTGCCATATTGTTGGTGTAGTTGAAACACAATCGGGCGGTGAGTGGAGTATGAGTTCCTTTGGGAGATATGATTACAGCGCCGACGCCGTTACCCAAAGCATTGGAGGCTCCATCAAAATGCATAGACCATCGGGATCCTTCCTCAGGTCCTTCATCCGGTCCAGGTACTTCACAGTCAGTTACCACCATGATGTCTTCATCCGGAAAATCAAAGTTCAATGATTGGTAATCGTCCACAGGTTGGTGCGCCAAATGATCTGCCAGTACACTTCCTTTAATAGCTTTCTGAGTTGTATACTGGATATCATACTCTGTCAAGATCATTTGCCATCTCGCTATTCTCCCAGACAGAGCAGGCTTTTCAAATATGTACTTGATGGGATCCATCTTTGAAATCAACAAGGTAGTGTGAGTCAGCATATACTGTCTCAGCCGGCGAGCAGCCCATACAAGAGCGCAACAAGTTTTCTCAAGCAGTGAGTAACGAGACTCACATTCGGTAAACTTTTTGCTCAAGTAATAAATAGCGTGCTCTTTTCGGCCAGACTCGTCATGCTGCCCCAGCACACACCCCATTAAATTATCAAGCACTGTCAAGTATAGTATTAGAGGTCTTCCTTCCACTGGTGGCATAAGAATGGGGGGCTCTTGGATATATTCCTTTATCCTTTCAAAGGCAGCCTGACATTCATCGTTCCAGCGTACTACTTGATCTTTCTTCAGTAATTTGAATATTGGCTCACAAGTAGCAGTCAGATGTGAGATGAATCGGGCAATGTAATTCAATCGTCCCAGGAAGCCTCTGACTTCTTTATCTGTCTTCGGAGTCGGCATCTCTTGAATGACTTTAACCTTGGCAGGGTCCACTTGAATACCTTTATCACTTACAATGAAACCTAGCAATTTTCTGGATCTTACCCCAAAGGTGCATTTGTTGGGATTCAACCTCAGCTTGTATAATTTGAGTCGGTCAAACAACTTCCTCAGATGGTCAAGGTGCTCTTCCTCATTTTGAGACCTTGCAATCATGTCATCAACGTATACCTCAATCTCATGATGGATCATATCATGAAATAAAGCAACCATGGCACGTTGATAGGTTGCCCCAGCATTTTTTAACCCGAATGGCATGACCTTATAACAGAAGGTGCCCCACTGAGTCACAAAGGTGGTCTTTTCCATATCTTCCGGAGCCATCTTGATCTGATTATACCCTGAAAAACCATCCATGAAGGAGAAAACCTTGTGTTGAGCAGTATTGTCAACAAGAACATCGATGTGAGGTAAGGGGAAGTCATCCTTGGGGCTTGCCCTGTTCAAGTCCCTATAGTCGACACACATTCTGACTTTACCGTCTTTCTTCGGCACTGGCACCACATTGGCGACCCACTGAGGGTAAGAAGTTACTGCTAGAAACTCGGCGTCGAACTGCTTCATAACCTCAGCCTTGATCTTTTCAGACATCTCTGGGCGCATACGGCGGACCTTTTGCTTTACCGGAGGGCAATCTTCCTTGGTTGGTAGATGATGAACTACAATGTCAGCATCCAAACCAGGCATATCTTCATAGGACCAAGCAAATATCTCCATGTAATCCTATAGCATCTGGATCAATCGTTGCTTTGCGCTGAGCTCTAGATTAGCCCCAATCTTGACCTCTTTCTTATCTGTCTCAGTACCTAGGTTAATTGTTTCCACCGGCTCTTCATGTGGTTGAATAGCCCTCTCTTCTTGGAGTAGCAGCCTTGCGAGCTCACCAGGCACTTCGCAATCATCTTCACCTTCGTCTTCGGCCAAATTGATCGGATTCTCGAAGTCATAACTGGCGGTAGCAGAGCTGTTACCAGCGAGATCCAGAGTGGACTGAAACCTGTATAAGTGAGTGTGTGTAAATATAGCTGTTTTGCAATATATAACACAGAAAGAAAAGAGCACAAGATTTGAAATGCAACAATCGTCCAATGTTTTTGATTGATGATATATGGAAATGACATACAAAAAAGCCCTCACAAATGGAGCTACGATGCCCCGGGTAGGACACCGAGCTAATAAAAGTTTTAACATATTGTTTGTTACAAATTGGAAATCAAAAGAATTAATTACTGCGTGACAAATGTGATAGGTGTAAAATCCTTTGCCGTCCAGTTGCTTGGTCCGTTGCTGGTAGTCGGGTAGATCCAACTGTCAAACTCTGCTTCCTCTACATCCTCCTCAATAGCATTCACCCTTGGATTGGAGATAAACACTGGAGCCTTTCTGATCTTGTCCTTGCGCACAGCCCTCTGAGCCTCTGCAGTAAAGCCTAGTCCAAATTTGTCAGTTTTCTGTGTAAAGTCAGGAAGCCTGCCCCAGTTAGTACATTCACCTATCTGAACCACAGCCCGGGCATCCTTTAGGGAAGCCATCTTCAAAGGAACATTCTCTTCGACTGCTGTTTCTGCTGCTGCTGAAATTGGATGCACCTCCTCGAAATGCTGAAAGGGGGTTTCAATAAACTCTCCGTCCATCTCAATGTATCTGAAGGAATTCAAATGGCTCACCATATACTCCTCTTCTCCTTGCACAGTGATGATCTTCCCTCTGACAGGGTACTTCAGCTTCTGGTGCAAGGTAGAGGTTACTGCCCCAGCTTTATGGATCCAAGGTCGACCCAGTAGACAAGAGTACGATGGACGTATATCCATCACATAAAAAGTAGAGTCAAACACCTGAGAGCCCACACGAATAAGAATGTCAACCTCTCCATGAACCATCCTTTTTGAACCGTCAAAGGCCCTGACGATGATATTGCTGGGCTTCAGTTCCAGGCCTTCACAATCTAAACGGTCTAAAGCCTTTTTTGGTAGAACATTCAAGGAAGAACCAGTATCCACCAATACATGCGCCAGAGTAGTGCCCCTGCATTCGATAGAGACATGCAGGGCATCATTATGATCTCTTCCCTTCGCAGTCAGGTCAGCATCTGAGAAACCCAAGCCATTGTCTGCTGTCAGATTTGCTACGCAATCAGTGAACTGGACTGCAGATGTCTCATGTGGCACATGGGCCGTCTTGAGAAATGAGATCAAGGCCTTAGTATGGGCCTTGAAGTATAGCAATAAGGAGAGCATGGAGATCTTGGAGGGCGTATGCCCTAGCTGCTCGACAATATTGAAATCACTCTTCTTTATTATTTTCAGGATTTCCTCCATTTCTTGTTGGGAGGCCTCAGCATTTATAGATATTGGGGCCTCCATCTGGGCAGGCTCCTCTTCAATCCCTTTGCCCCGAGCATTAGATGACTCGGCAGCAGGGGAAACAACTTGATCAGTAACAGGAACAGGTACACTTGTAGGTGTTATAAGGAGGGGTCTTCGAGTAACGGGCGGTGCAATGTCAGGCGAGAAGAGCCTGCCACTACGGGTGACCTTGGCTGGACCAGTGATATCGCAGATACTGGCGCTAGTGTTGAATTCTTATTTGATTCCATTCACATATACGTCTGCCCCATAATGCCAGGGGACAGCTTTATCAGACACATAGGGGAGAGGCCCCGGAACAGTAATAACCACAGGTGCAACAGTCATGATTTGAACAGGCTTCTTTGGGAGAGCCTTGATTGGATTATCGAAGATGGTAACCACATAAACTTCTTCTACCGGAACCAACTGAACAACAGACTTTTTAAACAGAATCTCCTTGCTATCCATTAGGCTTTGGATGCCTAACTGCAGCAAGGGACAACCAGATAGGGAAACAGCACAGAACCGGAAACCTTCACTGCAACCCGGAAATAAACCGACCAGTAGTAGGTTCCTCTTGACAGTCTTCAGAGGGGTAGCTAGATCATTCACAGAAACAGCATACAACTCTTCCTCAATGGCATTTACTCTATGCTGGGGCATAGGAGCAGTTACAACATTCGGTCTCTCAGGCGCTTCGAACTGAATTTCCTTTGCGTCGATAAGATCTTGCACTTTGTTTCTCAAGGCCCAACAATCATCAGTAGTGTGCCCGGGGCTATCAGAATGATAAGCACACCAGACATTTGGGTTATACTTAGGAGACGCAGTGTTGACGACCTTAGGAGCCTCTTTGATGGTCACCAAGTTGGTTGACAACAGTTGGGGTAAAATTTGAGATAAGGTCATACTCAGCCGAGTATACTGCCTCTTGGGCCTTTCACCTCTTTGTTGATTGTACTGCTGAGGAGCAGCAACAGGTTTTGAAATGACCAGAGCATTGACGGCTTGGCGACTTTCGGGCTTGACTTGTCTTCTAGGACCATAGACGGCACTTGCTTCTTTCTTAAAAGGCCTCTTCTCAGTACTTGTAGCGACACCCTTCTGAATCTTTCCTGACTTGATGCCAGCTTCTATTCTCTCGCCTGTTAAGATCAAATCGGTAAACCCCGCGGAAGAGTTACCAATTAGATGATTGAAGAAAGGCCCAGATAGGGTCCCTAGAAACATATCGATAAGCTCACGATCGGTTAAAGGAGGCTGCACCCTGCCAGCCAAATCCCTCCATTTTTGTGCGTACTCTTTGAATCCTTCGTCTGTTCCTAACGACATACCCTGAAGTTGGGTACGAGTAGGGGCAAGGTCAGAATTGTATTGGTATTGTTTGTAGAAAGCGGTGGCCAAATCTTCCCAATTTCGAATGCTGGTTCCTTCTAGCTGATAAAACCACTCCAACTGAGCTCCAGAAAGATTGTCTTGAAAGAAATGAACCCAAAGGTTTTTATCTGCCGTATAGGGTTGAATTTTTCTCACATAGGACCTGAGATGCATTTTGGGACAGGATAGCCCATCATACCTCACAAACGCTGGCACTTTGAATTTTGGGGGAATCATAATCCCGGCAACCAGACCCAAGTCTTCAAAATCCAAACCCGGTACTCTTTGTAATTCCATGGCAGCTAGTCTGTCTTCTAACCCTTTGTATTTATCATCAAATGGAGGGTATTGCTGATCAGTATAATCTTCATCCTCTTCAACCTCTTCTTCTTCCGCATCAGACTCGGAAGGTACCGCCGGTCCACCTCCTTTACTGGTTCCTTCATCAGAAGTAGGAGGAAATTCAAGCGCCCTTCGAGCTTCTCCGTCGAATCTTCTCCCCAAAGTAGCCACCCCGAGTCTCTTTTTCTTCTTTTTCACTGGGTCTTTGTTTCCCAATTGAGTCTTGAAATCTTCCTGACCCTTAGCCAAGGTCATCAGGAGTTGCTGGAACTGTGCATTCTGAGCCTGTAGGTCTTTGATTGTTTGCTCGAGATCCATCCTACTGACATAAACAGCAGACAGATAAGGAAACCCGGAATGAGACCTGCTTATGCACATGATGAATGGTATGCTTATGTATGCAATGCATTCAAGGATTTAGGACATTCAAAATTTTTTTTAGACAAAGAAGAGCGCACGTCATATTAATAAGAAGAAATTTGTCAGTACATAAATGCCCCATGGGCCAAATATTACAAAATAAACTTCTTAAGGCAGAAAGACATTGCGCATCCTCTTTGGCGCGATGTAGGTATTGAGGGCCTCTTGCTCGTGGAGTCGGCGGGTAAGCTCTAGAACCTTCTTTTCACTGGCGTAGTAGCTAGCCTCAAAAGTATTCCGTTCCTCCTTGAGCTGAATCCAACTTTTCTGCATTTCCTCCCACGATGTAGGCATGTCTGGATGTAGGATGGTGTAGGGAACCTCTCCTTCCTTGACGGGCTCTTTAATCACTGGGAGTACATGAGGATAAGGCATCATTAGACTTTGGGCTCGGGCTCGTACCCACTTGAGATAGGGCTCAAGAGGGATGGAGTTCTTGTGTCCCAGAGTCTTGCTATCAACCTTGTTGAGTTTTCCCCAAGCTCTGATGAATCTTTGGAGAAGTCCTTGCGCATCGTTGTCAAAGTCAAAAACCAGGCTAGGAATCAACATATCATGAGGGCCATCCCTCCGTGCATATCCAAATTTCCTCAAAGCTAGGCAAGGGTTGTAGGTGATACCCCCTCTAATTCCAAGTAAAGGAACATTAGGAAATTCTCCGCAACGATCGACAATGATGACATTTTCTCTGGACCGAGAACACCAATGCACATCAGAATGAGTAAGAGTCATCAACCGTTGGGACCACCTTGAGCCTTGGTCATTCTTCAAGACAGATTGCGGAAGGTGCGAAATAAACCACCTTGCAAGGATAGGAGTACAGCACATGAGAACACCCCTCTTTCTCATTGTTCGTGTGTAAAATGAGTGAAGGATGTCCCCAAGCATTGTTGGTATTGGATTTCTGGACAAGAAGATCTTGACGGCGTTGACATCTACCAATTGGTCAGGATTTGGGAACAAGACCAACCCATAGATAAGGAGTGCCACAATCTCTTCAAAGGCTTGTAGGTCCAATGAGTTCCAACATTCTTGTGCCTTCTCAAACAAGAATTTTGCTAAGAATCCTCTGACGCCGCTTCTGGTTTCCCAATGCCCCTTGATGTCGGATGGTTGTAGATGTAATGCTCGAGCAACATCTTCCGGCTTTGGTTCCTTTTCCGTACCGTTGAAGGGTAGTTGATTAAGGATAGGAATTCTCAGGAGTTGAGAAAACTCCTCCAAAGTGGGTACCAACTGATAATCAGGGAAAGTGAAACAGTGGTGAAGAGGGTCAAAGAACTGGAATAGCACTTTCATCATGTCTTCTTCAATGTTGGTGTTGACTAGGTTGAGCAGTCTACCATGTCTTTCACTGAAGGATGGATTTTCCGGAATTCTTGAGGTGAGCTCCCTGAGTTGAGGAGAGATTCTCACAAGGTTGACTTGAATGGTATTTCTGCGAGGAATTTCCATGTCCTACAAAACAAGATCAAAGATGAAGATCCAAAACCCTTGAAATGGTTAGAGAATGCATATGATGCTTTATGATGTTTATGATGTATGCACAAAAACATATGTACAAGCAAATCACACCAAACCCTAGTTTCAAGCTGGCATGGGGTTTCATAGGTAAGTACCCTCTTGAGTGTAGTTGGCTTAAAAAACCTGTCCTATAAATAGTAACCGGGTTCTAAGGAGCTCAATATCCCTGGATTGTTTTCAATGTTCATTGTTTTGGTTTAGCCACTTAACTAGCGACCAAAATATTCCAAGAAAACAACCCTCAATGAGTGTAGTATCGAGTATCTACCAGCTTCGGACTGCACCAAAGCCGGTCATCTCACTACCCCTAATAAAAGGCCAAGATGGTCAAGTAAGGTTCTAGGTCATTAGTGCTTAGTGACATCACTCAGCGGCCCCGTACTCTCCTTGATTGAACTCAAGGGTTACCGGTACTCACAAATATGTCGCACTAATATAGCTATTGCTTCAACCGTGTCGGTATACCCCGCACAGTTTCCACAACGTATTGCTATCTATGAATGTTTCCCAAAATCCGGGTGTAGGATTGCAAACCCAAACAAATAGAACCAAAATATAAAGCAAACAATTCAAACAATTAGTCATGCAAGAGGGTGATCTAAGCCCTAAGGTTACTCCACTTTTAAAATCTTCCCCAGCAGAGTCGCCAGTTCTGTGATACGGTGGGAGAACTGACTATGAGTTTTGCGTTTTTTATTCGCAAATGTTTCGGTTGAGCAAGAGTCGCCACCGACTTTTTATTTTATCCTAAGGAAAGGTTAAAAAGCACAGCAAAAACCTTTTGAGATGTTTTCTTGGGTTCGGGGAGTAGATTATAGAAAGGGAAGGTATTAGCACCCTTTCTATCCATGGTTATCCATGGGCTCTTAGTTACTTGCTTAGATCACTTGCCTTTTGTTTTCAATTGTTTGAAATGGTGCTTGTGTGTGTGGGTTCGAAAATGTTTTTGAAAAGAAGCCAATGTGGTGGCAACCTTTGTAATGATCCATGTGGGGATGTGTACAAAGGTGTATGTCTTTTGAAAAGGTTTTCATTTGTTTTTGAAAGTGGTTTTTTGAAAGTGTTGTGAGGTGTGGTTTAAAAACAGGCAAGTGTTTTTTGTTTTGCAAGTTGACAAGTACTTAAGAGTGATCTACCCTAAAGTTCTCAAAGATTTTTGCTATGTTTTTAACTCTTTTAACAATTTTGTTCCACCATTGTATTTGGTGGGAAATCTTGTGTTAGGATGTGAAAGGAAAGAGCGCGGGTCATCGTTTGGACCATAATTGCAATGGTGCCAAGTATCTTTGGGCATTTTCTTTTAAGGGACTTGATCATTTTGTTTTTGGCAATATTTTGAAAATGTTATCGAGGGACTATGATCATTTGATTTGTTTGTTTTGCCCAAAGAGACCTAACATGCAATATGGCCTAATTTTGAAAGGCAACAAGTGGATGTAACCCTAGGGGTGTTAGTGTGCAATTGTGTTTTGTTGCATACAAGAGTTTTTCTTTGAATTAGGTTTTTCTATTTCATTGATTTTATCTTGTCATACATGTCCTAATTACTAGCGATAAGAAGCAGAAATGTAAAATCCTACGCTATTACAACAATTAGGGGAGGGGGATACACATTTGTACATGGGGGGTTCAACGAGAAAAATAGACAAAAAAGAAAATAGCAGAAAACAAGATATATATAGAGAGAGAGAGGGAGCCCGCGCGCTGCTGGGAGGTCATCAGAAGTTCTGACCCAGATCCGCTGCCAGATGATCAACCTGTTAGTGAAACTGGATGAGTCAGAACTTCTGACTCTAGAACCTGCAAAACAGAACCTTGTTAGTGGGGAAATCAGAAGTTCTAATTTCCCTGCGCTGCAAGACAGAAGTTTGTTAGTGGAGAAACCAGAAGTTCTGATTCTGCTGAAAAGGCAATAATTCTCAGAGGTTCTGATATCATTGACAGCAGAACAAGCTTCAGATGTGCTAACGTCAAAGTCAGCACTTGGCTTTTTCCTGTACTAATCAGAACATCTGTAATCCTGTTGTTACTCCACAAAACAGGAAACGTATTTGGAACAGATCCAACAAAATAGCAAAAACGTTTCAGAGGTCAGAATCACCAAGGTCACAGGCAAGTCCTATACTGGCTCAGAATGTTCTGAGGTATGAGAGTCCTCAGAACATAAACAGCAATAACATGAATATTTACATTATGTTACTTGAATATGTACAACTGATGATGCTTAATAGTGTGATGAGGGTCAGCAGGTGCTTACATGACTGTTTGGAAAAGTTGGTGAGTGAAAGTTTTAGCTTTTGATTCTGGTGGTGTTCTGGACAGATTTTGAAAAGGGGAAGTAAAGGTGTATACGTGTATAGGGTCAGAAGTTTGGAAAGAGTGTTTTTGGTTTACAGAAAAGAGCTGGATATTTGATGAAGTTGAAGGTGAGAAACTTAAAGTTATGAAACAAAGCTGGAGATTTTGGCAGAGTTTCAGAATGCTGTGTTGCTAGGAGTTTTGTTTCTCTCTTAGCAATTTCTGTTTTTTTCTTGGACCCCTTTTGCAGTGGTGAAAGCTCTCTATTTATAGGCAAAATTCTTGTGGATGCCTTGAACATTTAAGGCGCCAACAGAGCTTGAATTTGTTCTTTGACAGAAATTCCTGGGAAGTTGTGATAACAGCTAGCTTTCAGCCTAGGTTGCAGCAGCAGGCGTAGATTGGGGAGAAGTGACCTCTGAAGTGGGCGGTGGCGTGAAGACCCATGCCAGAATCTGTGCAAAAGCATTTTCCAAGCCATACGTGAATGCTCAGGAGTGGTTGGAAGCATTAATGGGCATTAAATGGTGACAAGACCTGTCAATACCAACGTTCTGGTAATGAAAACCAGCGTTGAATCAGCAGCGTAAACCATGCTCTGGCCTTGGCTACCTGTTGCCTTAGTAAGCTCTGGAGATTCTCCTAGTTTTCTGGTACGTTCCTTGGATTTACTTCTGGACAATCTGGACTTAGAGATTCTGTATCAGTGTAACACTCATTCCTCTGACCTTTCATCTTCTGATTTCAACCTGTTCTATAGGAGCCTTCAGACTTTCCTGCTTCTCTTGCATTCCTTTAGCAAATTCTGACTGAGCTTGTGTAACTGCTGAAGAGCCAACTTCTGACCACGCTGAGCCAAGCTTGCAACTTCTGACCGTCTTCATCTGGAATGGGTTCAGAAGTTCTGAAGCGCTGATTTTTTCTAAAAACACTTATTTTAGAGAAGCATTCTAAGTACTTAGAATTTGATTTTTTTTTTCAAGATAAAAGCGTTGCCTCTGGAGTTCGTGAGATCATCTTGCTCTTGTAAGCGGCTTGCTCGGGCAAAGGGATATCTCAGGACTTGGATTTGTTTCAGAAGGACCTTGAAAATCCAAGATGGTTTCTTGAAGAAAGGGAGGGCAAATTTTGGGGTACAACACACTGATTCTATTTTTTCCTTCTTCTCACTATTTTTGCTATCACTTTCTATCTCGTTAATCAACAAACACCAAAAACATTTTTTTTCATGTTTTATTTTATTTCTTAAAACAAAAGACCAAAAGATATTTTCTTAAACAAAACTTATTTCTTTTCTTAAATAAATAAGTAATTTACGTTTCTTGCACATTCTGACCCATTTCGATATGGTTGTAATAGTAATTTAGGATTTAAATTACTTGCAATCCCCATTCATACATATGTACCCCCATCCCCTAAATATTGTAATAGCGTAGAATTTCATTTTCCACAAATTACTTTTTTCCTTATACTGTATAGTAATTAGGCGTGTATGGCAAGACTAAAACCAACAAATAGATCACTCTAATCAAGACTAAATGCATGCAATCAAACACACTTGCACACTAACACCCATAAGGTTAACTCCACTTATTGCCTAAAAATGGCCACGTTATGCATGTGAGATGTCTTAGCACAAACAAAAATATAAGATCATAGCCCCTCAATGACGCTATCAAAGTTGTCTTTCAAAATGATCTAGGTCCTTAAAAGAAAAATGCTAAGTCATCTCACAACATTGCTATCATGGTCATACGATGACCCACGCCCGTCCCTTCACATCCAACGATGGGGCTTCTTATTAAATCAATGGTAAGATAGTCACATCTAAAGGAGAAGGAAAAGCACATTTAAGACCTTTCGAGTAGGTAGGTTCGCTCTCAGTTACTCGCTTGCTCACAACAAAAACATTTTACACACCAACACTCTCATTTTGAAATACTTTTGAAAACAACACTTTCTACGTGTTCTTATAGAAACGAGAGCCATTACAAAGAAAACTCTTTTCAAAATCACTTTCAAAAACACATCTCACAAACACTTTCTTGAAAACATTTTCGAAACAAACACTTTGTACGCATTCTTATAGAAACGAGAATCATTACAAAGTCACATTTTCAAAATACTTTCAAAACCCACACCACAAACGCATTCAAACAAAAGCAAGTGATCTAGTGAGTAACTAAGAGCCCATGTAAAATCATGGATGAGAAGGGTGCTAATACATTCCCTTTTCATAATCTACCCCCCGAACTCAAGAAAATATCTCTAAAGGTCTTTCCTGTGCTTTTCCACCTTTCCTTTTGGATAAAAGAAAAGTCGGTAGCGACTCTTGCTAAACCGCAACATTTGCGAACACAAACGCAAACACCTCAAGTCATTTCTCCCACCGTATCACATAAATACTATAAATATATTTAAACATAAAATGTCTTGTTAAATCTGCTCAATTGTGAAGGAATATTCGATTATAAGTGCAAGAGTTTGAATTTCAAACATCCATATTCATCTATCTATAATTTAAAGTTATAGTTCAATGTCGTCATCTCCTTTCATATGTAGTTGTTCGTATCCATCTCAATCTTTATATTTTTTCAAAATCAAGTTTATTTGAGTTATCACACATAAATTATTAAATTTGGTATCAAGATTTATATTTTAAGTTGAAGTTGAATTGAATTCTTATCCAAAAATGATAAATTTAGGGATTAGACTTGTATTTAAAATTGAAGTTAATTTGAATTTTTACCCAGAAATTATGGAATTAGGGAACATGGTTTGTATTTTATGAAATACCTAAATTCTAAAAATCACATTGCATCTACTTAATCTTAATCCAAGGTTGTCATGATGACAACCTTGGAGACATTATTAAACCTAATTCTTAGATAGCATTATATATAAATTTTAATGGTTTAATTGCAATTTTAGTTCCTCTATCATCTTTTTTTCTCTTTGATTTTGGTCCTCCTATTTTAAAAACTGATTTGTGTAGTCTCTATATTTTATTTTTTTGAGGATTTTAGTCCCTTTCAAATTTAAGAGCATTTTTAATGACAAGGCAATAGTAATAGTAGCGTTTTAGTTATTTTACTTTAGGTATTACTCTCTCAATCTTCCTTTACCTTTTCATGCTCGTTTGTTGTGCCCCATATTCCTGTATTTTTGATATTTCAAAGTTTGAAGTAATCTGAGCAAAGTATTTTTGTTTTTAGGCTCATTATTTGACTTGTTACAATTCTTCTTTGAGCGACCAATAACATCATGACTAGAGGGTTGATAAGCTCAATTTCATGTGTTGGGCATAGTTGTGGACCATTTGTTAGAAAGATTACATGAAAGGGGACTAAAATCCTCAAAAAAACAAAATAGAGGGACTAAAGAAACTGGTTTTTAAAATGGGGGGACCAAACTCGGAAAAAAAAGATATAGGAGGACCAAAAGTGCAATTAAATCAAATGAATATAAAGGCTAAGTAATTATTCATTCTCCCGTAGCTACAAGAATATAAATGACAGTAAGGATACTAAATGTTTTCATTTTGTAACTCTTAGTCAAACTAAATGACAGTACTGGAATATAAATATAGTATAATATAAATGACAATAAAGCAAAAAAAATACAGTAAAGTTACTAAATATTTTCATTTTGTAACTCTTAAAATCCAAATATGTTCAAAGTTACAATCCAAACACATTCAAAGTTATAATTCAAAATTACGATAAAGATTTTAAGGGACAATTACGACTATTATGGGCTGCATATCACTTAGAAGTTTTACAAAGTCTTGTTATTTTTTATTGTTCTTCCATTGCCTTCTCTTTTCTCTTTTTAATTCTTTTTCCACAACCTTTAGTATGCGAAGGTTTATGTAGAAGAACTTCAATTTCCTTATGTACATTGGAACCAATAAAAGCCTCCAGCTCATTCTAAGGTTTTTATATAATGTCACTCTTCATATTAGCCATTTTAATTCAATATTACAATCCTTATTAAAAATGAGGAGAAATTTCTCTTTATTTAAACCAGCCATATGTATGCATTTAAATAATTTTGCCCATGCTTTTGAAACAAATGTCTTCTCACTTTCAAATTTAGAACATGCCTCTGATACATTACCATCACAATCAAAAATAGGTTTACTTGTTGCTAGTTTCGTCCATCTATTAATGATGTAATGATTTGGAATTTCACCAACACCCCTCTCTTTAGCACAAAAAAAATATGTCGACATGATATGCCTTCAGAGTCAAACATTTTGCTTACTTTAATGTCATTAAAAACAATATTATCAAGTATACACATTAATCTATTCTAATTTAATAGTTGGGATATAATAGATACACATTAACCACAACATAAAATCCTAAAATGGAACTAATCATTAGTTGGTTCAATGGTGATTGGTGCTGGACTTGATAGGAAAGACCCCCCATAACTGTGATCGGGAGGGGGTTGGAACCACTTGATGTCAAAATTGACTTCCGAACCGGACTATGCTGGTGGTGATAAACCAAAAAAAAAAACTCCTAAAATGGAGAAATTTTCTGTCTCATAAAAAGTGTCTCATTTACACTTTTTCTATGTTTTAAAATAAATATCTCTTTAGAATACCAATATAACATTTATTATTGTTTTCAATACTATACCCCTATTTATTAACTTTCACGTTTTTCAACTACTCCTATAATTATAATAAATAAGGGTGTTTTAATAAATAAGACTAATTTTATCATTAAAATCAACACATCTAATCATTTTCTTAACATTACAACATTTTCGGTCTACGACCATGCTAAATTTTTACACAACTCAAAAATTATGGTCACATACAAATTTTGGCCAAGATTTTCAAATTGTAGACATATGTTTTGAAACATTGAATTCAGAGTGTGAAACTGTGGCCTTTTCTTCAATTTCTACAGTTACAAAATCACACTTATATTTAAGTCACGGTTAAAAAACTATAGATATTGTAAGCCACAAAAAAAAACCGCGGCTTTATAATTTTCACTTCAAACTGTGCCCCAAGCTCAAAAAAATATACCCTCCTGAATTTCCCTCTTTTTTTTTTAGTTTCCCTCTCATTAATTATTTTCTTCTCTAAATTTAAAATATGATCTTAATTGTTAATTATTTTCCCTTCTCATTTCCTTTTCATTATGCGCGGTGTGATACGGTGGCAGAACCGACTGTTATACTGGTTTTTTGTTTGTATTCACAAATGTTACGGTAAGCAAGAGTCACCACTGACTTTTCTTTTATCCAACAAAAGAAAGGGTGAAAAGAACATAAAAAGACATTTCGAGATTATTTCTTAGTAAGGGGGTAGATTATAGAAAGGGAAGGTGTTAACATCATTTTCATCCGTAGTTTTCTACGGGCTCTTAGATGCTTAGCTCATTTTTTGAAATACCTTGTGCTTTTGTGTGTTTTTGAAAAGTATTTTGAAATGCCAATAGTGAGGCAGTTTACTTTATGGTAACTCTTGTATAAGTCCTCAAGAGTGTTGATAAAGCGTTTTTGAAAATATTTTTGAAAGAATTTTGTGTATGTGTAAAAGTTTGTTTTTGAGCATAGCATCTAGGAACTATCTAATTTACTCGAAAGATTCGTTCTTTTCCTCCTTTCCTTTAGACAATGCTATCCTACTATTAGTGAGTAGGTAGCCTTAGTGGTTTGGATGTTTGAGGGACATTCGAAGGGACGTTTATAGTCACGAAGGTAATTTGGAAAGAAATCTTAGTAACTACCCTAGGGTTTTAAGATCATTTTTACCGAGACAACGTCGAGAGGATCATCGAGGGACTTATGATCTTTTTAAACCGGATGGTAGCCACTAAAATCTCTCACGTTTCGAGAGTTGTGACTATTTTTTCCGAAGGCAATTAAAGTGGGGGTACCCTATAGGTGCGCATGTGCGAGTGTGTTGTATTCAATTATTTATATTTGCATTTAGGTTTGATAGCGTTTTATTATTATGTTCTTGCCATACAATTCTATTAATCATGCATCTAGACAGTTAATAGTGTGCGGGAATTTAAAATGCGAAAATGTAAAATCCTAACTATTACAAGGCTTCGGGGAGGGGAATTAATTACAAGTCCAAAAATGAGGGGGATAAAGCAGCAAATATCCTAGTTTAAATCTATTACATCCCATAAGCAAGTACAATAATATGAAAAATAGTAACGAAGCAATAAATTCGTGTGAATTGAAAATAACGTATAAAATCCTAAGGTACTTCTAAGTTAAAAGAAAATCTTTTTTGTCATTTTGTTTTATTTGAGAAAGAATATTAACTCACATTAAATCTAATTAATTAAAAAAAAAAGAAAATTATTAATTTAAAAAATAAGTCTAACATTTTTGGCATTTTTTTATTTATGAAAAGAATTGAAATTAATTAGTCTTAATTCTAATTGATTTTGAAATAAGAAAAGTCAAAATAATTAAATAAGTCAATTTACAAAAATTAAGTTTAATTAAGAAAATCCTAAAATCTATTTTTTGTGATTTTATGTTTGATTTACTGATTAAATAAATAAATAAATAAATAAATAAATATTTAAAGAAATACTTAATTAAAACAACAAATGAGATGATAAAAAAAACATGGGCCTGGGACGCAAGAAGAGTTGGAAAATGTGAATTGGATTTTGTTAGGCCCAAATTAGGAGATGACCCAGACTGGCGTTGGATCTGGTGTTGCTGGCCTTCAGGAGGTGCATCGTGGGCTGCGCGTTGAGGCACTTAGATTTGGTTCAGTTGAGATTTGATGGTGTGGATCTGATGGCATATGATGTGCGCCTATGATCATATCACGTTTGATCTGTAAGAAACATGTTAGAAAAATGATAATACATGACTTGGGTATCGAACCCAAGCCCTTTCGATTGCACACATTCCCTTTTACCATCTGAGCTGCTTGTTCATTCGTTGATCCAAACACAAAATATTAATTATATGGTAAGCTTCATATTTAGATCTTCGTAACACAATAATATGAATGGTACGCATCAAAACATATAAAAATAAAAATATGAATTCACATGATTATTGGTACCGACGATGCATATGTGTGTATTTTTAACAGCTTTGCTGTTAATAATGACCCATTCTTACCCTTCGAACCTTACTGAGATGATTGCAACACTTGGTTTGGATGGAGATGGCTTGAATTGGATCGAAGGTGACTGCACTGTGCTCAGAAAAACTTGAAACAATTTCAAAGTTTTATGGAGTTTTTAGTGAGGCAATCTATACGTGTGTTTTAGGCCAGATCTTTTTTGTCACGTAGCAACGTTTCTGTCTCGTATTTATAGGGAGAAGTGGTGAATGGAAATGGCAAGAAACAGGCATTAATCAGGCTTTGAAGGCAGAATATAAGGCCTTTAAAAATTTTCCATTTTTGATGATTTCATGCCGTTTTGAGCTTTGAGTGAACCTGGACAAGTTATGGTTGGCACCTTGCACGAATTCAAATTGCTTATAGCTTTCATCATCATATCTTCTTCGATTAAGTTAACATCGGCATCAATTCGAATTGGTCAGAGCTTTCCTCATCAGAGCATTGTTCTCTTCGATGGCTCTGAATTCCAATTCGAATTGTTCAGAGCTTTCCTTATCAGAGCGTCTTCAATTTAGTCACCATATGCATTGAATCTTCCTTTCGACCAGCTCCCAAGCATTGTTCTTCGATTGGCCCTGAATTCCAATTCGAATGGCTCCAGACCTCATTATTGTGGCTTCTTCGATTGAGCCGCCGTCTGCCTTAGTTGTTTGATCTAAACTTATCCAACTAGCCCAATCAAATACTTTCTTCTGGCCTGTCGAAGCTTTATTTTGTTATTTCTTTCGAATGTAATTGTGCAGGAGGCTTGGAATTGGAAGCATATATAACTTTGGTTAGCAAGCATCTTGAACCAGACTCATCAAAAGACAAAACAAAACTTGTTTCCAACAATTGTGTGTCCTTCGAATGGACCAATTGTATGTCCTTCGAAGGCATCACTTGTGTGTTCTTATAATGGGCCACCAATGTATGTCCTTCAAATCCACCAAATTCATATTCTTTGAATGGACCTTTTGAATGTTTCTTCGAATGGACCATATTGTGTGTCATAGTGTAGAAACTGTGTGTTGAAAGGTGAAGAAGTGAAAAACACAAGAAAGGGGGAGGGGGGGGGGGGGTGAATTGAAACTTAAAAATCAAAATCAATTAACACGATGATTTTTATCCTGGTTCGCTTGATCTCAAACTACTCCAGTCCACCCGCCAAGGTGATTTCGCCTCTCTCCAACAAGGACTTAATTCACTAATCAAACTGATTATAATTCTACTTTGACAACTGCCAAAGTCTTCTTGAGTACAACCACAACGTGGTTTATCTCAACAAAATTCACTAATCAAAATGAATAATTCACTGTGTACTATATGTTTTTCGTTACAAAAATTGTATCACAAACTGTGATGTATTACACGATTTTGGAGAATAGTATGAATATGATTTTGCAGCGTTGAAAGATATTGTATGGAGCAGTTGTGTAAAAAATCGTAAATGATTTAGCCTTGGAGCTTGTTTAAATAGGCGTGGCAATCTGTCTAATGGACTTTAGGTCAGAACACTTCTCATCCATGTCAATGCACCTAACTCCGCCGCCATTGTACCCAATGAGTTTCCCAATCAAGTCTTCTGTAATCACTATCTTCTTCCCCATTACGTAAGACGTAACTTAATGATTAGATGAAGTAGCATGAATCCAGAATTCCTTAACGAGAATGGGGAATACTGGACCTAGTAGACGATCAAAATACCTATTCCAGCCTTGAGCCGTTACATCTTCATACAAATCAAAACCATTTTCCTTTAAGCTTTCAAAATCAATGATCAACTCACATAAAACTTCAAGAGAATCGACCGGAGTGAGCAAAGTTCTTATGGGTTCCTCATACTGTTCAACTATTGATGAAAAACCAGGAGCACTGTGGAGATTTTTTATGCTTGAGGAGGATGCCATTGTTCACACAGTTTGTTTTGAAATTACTGAGAAAAGGGTTTTTGAAATACGAAAGCAAGAGAAAATAATAGATGCAAGAAGAAGTGAATGAAATAGTGATTGTGTATTTATAAACGGTTTTGAAAACTTAATCAGCAAGAAAGAGAAAATAAAGTAATGATTATACTGTAATTATGAAACCTGAAAATAAGGGATTGCGTGTAGATACTTGTTGTACCCCAAAATTTTCCCTCCCATTTCCTCAACATTTTCTCATCACAAGACCCTTGAAGATCAAGATCCAGTTAGGGTTTCCTCTGCTCAAGACTTCTCCTTGCACTGTTGACCCAAATTAGGGTTTGTGATTGCACAAAGATATTTTGACCTAAAATGCCTAAGTTGACTTTTATGCTTCATGTTGGACTCCCAAGTTTATCCATACCAAGTTTCAAGTCTTGATTCCAAATTTTGCCCAGTCAATTGGACAGTTGACCTAGAAATCAACTGTATTGGGGAAAAAGTCAACTGTGGCCAATTGACAGTCAAATCTCATGAAAATTGACCCACATCAACATTATGAACTCACATGGATCATTTTATCAAGTTTGGATCACAATTCCACAAGAAATTTGATCAGATCATCAAAAGGGCAAAATGGTCATTTTTAGGGTTTTGATTGCACAAAGGCAATTTTTGACTGTTTGACCTAGCCAATGGCAAACCAAGCTCACATATGGACTCAAGGACCCCATGGGATTGTCTTGACATGCTCAACAAGTTCAAAAGATCCCAAATACACAAGATTGACAGTTGAATTTCCCAGTCAATTGATCAATTTTGACTGTATACTGAAAAGTCAAACTTTGACTTTTTTGGTCAAAATCAAGTGTCAAGATTAATTTTTCATTAAAATATGCCAAATCATGAAACTTGTCCATCAAGAAATCAAGAAATGCAAATTAGGGTTTGAAATGGAGATTTTTCATAACTTAGAATTTTTCTAAGTTATAAAAAACCCTAATTTTTTCCTAACTTTGCCCCACTTTCTCACCAAGATTCATTTGGATTCAAGCAAAAGTCAAAACATGAAAGTTGTAGCCTATTGCATAATCTACAACTTTTATTCACAAAGTTTTCCCAAAAGAAGCTTGTATCTCAAGTTACAATTTTTGGAACAAGGGTGCCAAACCATTCTTAACTTAGTGAAAATTTGACCTATTTTAGGCAAGTTTTTTACCTAACTTCAAGACCATTTTCCATACACTTCCGTTTGGAATTTCAATTTTCACTTCAAAGATGGATTGTAGTACACATTCCAAGCTTTCCAAAATATCCAAGAACTCATCAAACAACCTCATGGTTAGAGAGAATCGAATTTTGCAATATGGGAAAAACTCACTTTTGAATTGGCCAAGTTACATGTTCATAACACTATGCATTTCAATCTCAGCTTGCACAACTTGATTACAGGTCTTTTATCTCAATTACACTCATAAATTTAATTCCAATCCTTTGTGCCAAGACCATATTCTATGTGTTCAAGCATTGCCTAAAGGTTTAATCCCAAATTGGAAAAAGCATTATATCCATTTTTGCAAAAGTTACACTTTATGTCAATTGGTAAATCAAGAAGGTACAAAGGAAATCTCTTTGGCACAAGTTTATGGGTTAATCACACTGATCAAGGGGAAGTTTAGCAGCATAGTATGGGGGCCTGTACAGGCTAGAAACACAACTTGACCATTGCTAGCTTAAAGTGTAAGAAACATTGCATATGACATACCAACTCTCATATCAGTTAACCAAGGCTTAGAGAAAGTTATCAAACACATTCCAAACATTCATCCTAAGCTGAAGCACAACCCTAAGATCCTCAATACCTCCCCATTCCCAGAATCACCTTCAAACTGCTCAAAACAGGGCATCCCTGCAGTTTGAGTTCCATAGCTCAAACCTTCCATGCTTTCTGGCTAAAAACTTGTCAAACACCTTCCCTAACATCCCTTGAAGCTAACCAAAACCTAAGACACGACCTGTAACACTCCCAAGCAAGATCACCATTTTCATTTTCTTGTTTTGCAGCTGAAGTTCTCTAGCACGATTCAAAAGGTTTCAAGACAAAGTAAAGCTTGGAATAGCATCCCTGAACATCAAGGAAGCTATACCAATCATCACATTGCATTGAAGACACCTCAATCACCAGATACAACTTCAACTGAACAGGTAAGTTCATGAACACGAATCTCTCTACATAGGCATTGTTAGCTTTAGGTTTGTGAAGGAAACATGCCACAATCATAGCCCTGAACATGCCCATATGATTAGATTTCATTTATATTATGTATGCTTAGAGAATTTTGAGCCTGAACATTGATGAAAAACTAGGTCAGGAATTGGGGGAGAAGAAATTCTCCCTCATCTTAGAGAGTTAAGTCAAGTTCTTTATATCCCTGGATTCGTCTTCTCATGCTCTACATTTTTCATGTTGAAAGTTTTGCTTGAAAGTCCAGGAATTGGGAGATAGAAAACGCGTGTTTGCTTGAACAAAGATGTTCTGAGGTTGAAGATGACCTGGTTCTGGGCTGGGCCTGTTTGATCTTTTCCTTTTTGCACCCTTTTATTGCTTTTACACCCCCTGAGCCCATTTTGCTCATTTTAATGATTTTTTGACTTTTTCTTTTTTGGTTTGACTTATTTATTTTTTCTTATGATATTAAAAATATAAAAAATATTTTTCTCACCATTTTCCTATTTATTAGGTATTTATTTGTTTAGATTAACTTTTTGAACATAAATAAATAAATAGATATACTTTTATTTTAAAAATGTTAAAATAGTGCAAATACATTTTTATTTTCATTTTATTTCATTTTATCTTCTGAAAATATTTTATATAAAAATTACTTTTTTTTTATTATTATAAATATTAAATATTATTATTTTTGTATATATAATATATATTTAGTAAATAATACAAATATCTATATATATTAGTATATTTAGGTTAACATGCAAAATACATACACTTTTTATTTTTATTAATATTTAAATATAAAAAATGCCCTTTTGACAAACATACTTCATTTTTATTTTATTTTTGTATATAATAAAAAATATTATACATATTAAATAATTAATACATTTTATTTAATAAAATTAGGGTTTTGCCCTAAACATAAAAAACTCCAAAAAAATAATACTTTTATTTTTGTTTATTTTGACATATAAAAATACCTTTTTCCATACATACAAAAAAACATTTTTTGCATCTTGCATATTTATTCTTACTTTATTTAATTTATGCAATTAAATTATCTTGTAAATAATTCAATATTGATGTAATAGTTTAGGTTTAAATTCCTTGTCAAAATCCCCATTTGAACATTTGTACCCCCCTTCCCATATATTATGTTGTAATAGCTTAGTAAATTTATTTTTCGCACTTTATTGCTTTCTAATTGTACCATGTTAGAATTAGGGTTTGTATGCGAATTGAAAACGACAAAAATAGTTTGACCTAATTTCAAGATAAACAAGCATGAAAATGGACAACACTTATCACACTTGCACCCCTAGGGTATTCCACTTGTTGCCTTCAATAAATGGGCCATATTGCATGTTAGGTCTCTTTGGGTAAAACAAACATAAATCAAATGATCATAGTCCCTCGATGACGCTTTCCAAAAGTTGCCTAAACAAATGATCAAGTCCCTTAAAGAAAAATTGCCCAAAGATACTTGGCACCATTGCAATTATGGTCTAAACGATGACCCGCGCCCGTCCCTTTCACATCCTAACACAAGATTGTCCACCAAATACAATGGTGGAACAAAATTGTTAAAAGGGTTGAAGCATAGCAATAATCTTTGAGAAATTTAGGAGTAGATAACCTCTTAGTTACTTGAATCAAACTTGCAAAAACAAAACACTTGCCTATTTTCTAAAACCACACCTCACAACACTTTCAAAATAAACTTTCAAAAACAAATGAAAACCTTTTCAAAAGACATACATCTTTGTATACATCCCAACATGGATCATTACAAAGGTTGCCACCACATTGGCTTATTTTCAAAACATTTTCAAACCCACACACACAAGCACCATTTCAAACAATTGAAAATCAAAGGCAAGTTGATCTAAGCAAGTAACTAAGAGCCCATGGATAACCATGGATAGAAAGGGTGCTAATACCTTCCCTTTCTATAATCTACTCCCCGAACCCAAGAAAACATCTCAAAGGTTTTTGCTGTGCTTTTTAAACCTTTCCTTAGGATAAAATAAAAAGTCGGTGGCGACTCTTGCTCAACCGAAACATTTGCGAAAACAAACGCAAAACCATAGTCAGTTCTCCCACCGTATCACAGAACTGGCGACTCTGCTGGGGACGAATTTAAAAGTGGAGTAACCTTAGGGCTTAGATCACCTTTGTTTTCAATTGTTTGCCTTGTTTGCTTTTATATTTGTGGGTTTTTGCATCGGAGTTTCATAGATCCTAACCCGGATCTGGGGAATACCCTTTTTAGGTAGCATAATCTGTGAGGGACCTGTCCGGCGTAGACCAACATGGGTGAAGCAGTGGCTACGTTGGTTTGGAACCTTGGTCTGTACCTATATCCCTTGTGTTGCAATGAGGAGAATATAGGTCTTCTAAGGAGTCATTAAACACCAACCGACCTTAGAACCCTAAATTAACCAAACTTGGCCATTAGAACAGTAGCAGTATGCTACACTCATTGAGGCTAAACTCTCGCGATGGTTCTGGCCGCAAGAAAAGATTGCGATGCTGGAGTTATGACCGATTGAGGGTAGTCAATGATTTGAGATCCTCTAGAACCTGGTTACTTTTGATAGGACAGGTTTTAACCAACAAAACCAAAAGAGGGTAATACCTAAACTTCATGCTGGCCTGAAACCTAAGGGTTGTCTTGTGTGATTTGTGTGCCTTATCATGCTTGCCTATGTGAATACTTGTGGTGTGCTTCATCATAGCATCATGCCATCATACCATTGCATGCATCCTGTATAAAGGACTAACCCATTTCAAAGACAAAAAAAGTTTCATCTTTGCTCTGTTTTGTAGGACATCATGATGCCCGTGCGTAGGAATACTATCCGACTCAACTTTATTCAACCACCAACTTTGCTCAAGGATTTGGTTGGTAGGATTCCAAACGCTTCTTCCTTCATCAACAGGCATGGTTCTCTCCTTGGCTTGATCACTGCAAAATGGGACCAACAACTGATAAGTGTTCTGACCCAGTTTTATGACCCCCTGTATCATTGTTTCACCTTTCAAGACTTCCAGCTGGTTCCTACCCTGGAAGAATTCTCTTATTTGCTTGGGATCCCTGTCTTGGAGCAAACTCCATTCACTGGTTTGGAAAAGACTCCTAGGCCTGAAGAGGTTGCTGCAGTTCTCCCCTTGACCAAAGAAGAGGTATTGGCTAACTGGGAAACTAGAAGTGGAGTTAAGGGCTTTTTGGTCAAATTTTTGGTTGGCAAAGCTAATGATTTCTGGAATGACTTGGACTTCAAGGCGTACGAAGATATTCTGGCTCTTTTGATCTATGGTCTGGTATTGTTTCCCAATCCAGACACCTTTATCAGTATCCATGCCATAAGGATCTTCATGTCTCGGAATCCTGTACCCACTCTTTTGGGTGATATCCTGCAACAACTCTATGCTCGTACTGCCCGAAAATGGGGAACTCCGTGGTGTTGTGCTCCTTTGCTAGTGAGGTGGTTTATTTCACACCTTCCTAAGTTCGTGCTGAAGAATGAAGAAGGAAAGGGTTGGGCTCATAGGCTAATGTCTCTCACTGATAATGACATCACTTGGACTCTCAGAGGTTTGGATGAGGTAGCTGTCATTGATCGTTGCGGAGAATACCCTAATGTTCCGTTGATTGGTATCCAAGGAGGAATCTCTTATAATCCATGCTTAGCTCTCCGCCAGTTTGGAAGAGCCAGAAGAGTTGGGCCTCATGAAATGTTGGTTCCTCACTTCCATTTTGAGTTTCAGGCAGACAGTGACAAACTACGCAATGGATTCATTAAAGCTTGGGACATGATTCACAAAGCTGACCCACATGAGTTGGGACCAAAGACTTCTCTACCAATGGAACCCTATTGCAAATGGGTCCGCATCCGTGCTCAGAAGTTAGGTATGCCGTACGAAGCTGTCCGACCTATCATTCTTGAATCTCCTGATGAAGATGGGGTTCCTCCAACTGTCCTCCCTCCTCAGATACCTACTGATTTTGACACAATGAAAAGATCTTGGGCGCAGCTAAAGGAGGAACGATATTTTTATCGGGAAAAGTTCAACGAACAGGAACGGAAAGTCCAGAGGCTGACTAAGCAATTGGAGGAGGAGCGGGTCCTGAATAGCTACATCCACACTGAGAAGAGGAGGCCATGGGAGCACTGATGGGCTTTGGATATTTCCTTTTACAGCTTTTATTTCCTTTTCAGTATTTTTCATTCCTGTAATGCCTAAGGGCAAGTTGTTGAACAATTTAAAATTCGAATCTAATGAAGTGTGTTTCCCTTTTGTCTACAAAGTTGAATCTTGTTTGTCTTTGAAAATATAAAACATACGCATCTCATTGCACCATATGCATAGCAGGTACCCTTTTTCACAGGTTGCTTAATCTTCTTCGCTGTTTATTTGAACAGTCATCATGAATCCAGATTCATCCAGTGAGCAAGCAATCAAGGTCCTTCAGGCCCAAAGTGCCCAGTTTCAAGAAATGGTCCTGAGCCTGGCCCAAGGTCAGCAAGAGTTGAAGACCCTACTCCTGAAGAAGAAGAAGAAAAAGAGGACTGCGTTATTCAACATCGGACGCAGGTTTGGGAACACACTCCAGAATGAGGCTGATCCAACTACTTCTTCTGCTGAGAAAAACAGTCCCCAAGGGGGAGGAGCTCCTAGTCCTGCAGTCTCTGACAACGAGACGGACTATAATGACGAACAATACCCACCTGCTGCTGACAGATACAAGCAATTAGAGGACCGCTTGAGCGCCATGGAGATTCAGAATGTACCGGGGCTGGATTTCGGAGATTTGGGGTTATCTTCTAGGGTAGTAATCCCACACAAGTTTAAGGCGCCTGCCTTTGCCAAATATGACGGGGCTTCTTGTCCAAAGCTGCATCTAAGGTTGTACGTAATAAAGATCCAACCTTACACGGCAGATAAGAACCTTTGGATTCACTTCTTCCAAGATAGCCTTTCGGGGTCACAGCTTGAGTGGTTCTACCAACTAGATGGAACTAGCATCCGACACTGGGAAGATTTGGCAACCGCATTCTACAGACAATATCAATACAATTCTGATCTCGCTCCTATGCGTACCCAACTTCAGGGTATGTCTCTAGGAACGGGCGAAGGGTTCAAAGAATATGCACAAAAATGGAGAGATTTGGCTGGCAGGGTGCAGCCTCCATTGACTGATCGTGAGCTGGTTGATATGTTCCTAGGGACTTTGTCTGGTCCATTTTTCAATCATTTGGTTGGTAACTCCTCCGCTGGGTTTACGGATTTGATTCTGACAGGAGAAAGAATTGAAGCTGGCATCGGGTCAGGAAAGATACAAAAAGCTGCCTCCCCAAGTACTGAGAAGAGGCCTTTCAAGAAAGAAGCAAGCGCCGTCTATGGTCCTAGAAGACAAGTCAAGCCAGAAATTCGCCAAGCCGTCAATGCCTTGGTCATTTCAAAGCCTGTTGCTGCTCCTCAGCAGTACAATCAACAAAGAGGTGAAAGGCCCAAGAGGCAATATACTAGGCTGAGTATGACCTTGTCACAAATCTTACCGCAACTATTATCAACCAACTTGGTGACCATCAAAGAAGCGCCGAAGGTTGTGAATACTGCATCCCCTAAGTACAACCCAAATGCCCGTTGTGCTTATCATTCCGATAGCCCCGGGCATACTACTGATGATTGCTGGGCCTTGAGAAATAAGGTGCAAGACCTTATCGATGCGAAGGAAATTCAGTTTGAAGCGCCTGAGAGGCCAAATGTTGTAACTGCTCCTATGCCCCAGCATAGAGTAAATGCCATCGAGGAAGATTTGTATGCTGTTTCGGTGAATGATGTTGCTACCCCTGTGTTGACTGTTAAGAGGAACTTACTACTAGCTGGTTTATTTCCAGGTTGTAGCAAGGGTTGCCTCCTGTGTGCTGTTATCCCTACCGGTTGTCCATTGCTGAAATCAGGCATCCAAAGCCTGATGGATAGCAAAGAAATTCTGTTCAAGAAAACTGCTGTTCCATTTCTTTCCGCTGAAGAAATATCTGTTGTCACAATTTACAATCCTACCAAAGCTCCCCCGAGGAAGCCAGTCCAAATTATGTCTGTTGCACCCATTACTATTACTGTTCCGGGGCCTCTCCTCTATGAGTCTAATAAAGCGGTCCCATGGCATTATGGGGCCGATGTGTATGTGCTTGGGGTGAAGCAGGAGTTCAACACCAATACCAGTATCAGTAACATCACTGGTCCCGCCAAGATTACTCGCAGTGGCAGGCTCTTCTCGCCTGACATTGCACCGCCAGTTATCCGAAAGCCGCTCATCATCACACCCGCAAGTGTGCATGTTCCAATTCAAGTTCCTGTGTCTACTACTGCCGCCGAGTCCTCTGATACTCGGGGCAAAGAAGTTGCTACCGATTTGCCTGCCAGGACGGAGGCACCAAAAAAGACTGCTGTTGAAGCCTCCCAACAAGAAATGGAGGAAATCCTTAAAATCATTAAAAAGAGTGACTTCAATGTTGTTGAACAGTTGGGGCATACCCCCTCCAAAATCTCTATGCTATCATTGCTGCTATGCTCAGAGGCCCATGCGAAAGCCCTGATTTCATTTCTGAAAACGGCCCATGTGCCGCAAGAGACCTCTGCAGATCAATTCACTGACTGTGTGGCTAATTTGACAGCTGACAATGGTTTGGGGTTCTCGGATGCTGACCTTACCGCCAAAGGGAAAAATCACAATGATGCCCTGCACGTCTCTATAGAGTGCAGGGGCACTACTCTCGCACACGTGTTGATGGATACCGGTTCTTCCCTGAATGTTTTGCCCAATAAGGCATTGGATCGCTTGGATTGTGAGGGCCTGGAGTTGAAACCTAGTAACATCATTGTTAGAGCCTTCGACGGTTCTAAGAGGATGGTGCACGGTGAAGTAGACATTCCTATTCGTGTGGGTTCCCAAGTTTTCGACTAAACGTTCTATGTAATGGATATTCGTCCATCTTATTCCTGCTTGTTGGGCCGACCCTGGATTCACAAGGCTGGGGCAGTAACATCCACTCTACACCAAAAGCTCAAATACCTTGTCAAAGGGAAGATTGTTACTGTGCAGGGTGAGGAGGAATACATGGTTAGTCACTTGAATTCATTCCAGTATATCGAGATGGACGGGGAGTTTATTGAAACCCCCTTTCAGCATTTTGAGGAGGTACCTCCAACTTTGGCATCAGCTGAAACAGTCGTTGAAGAAGACTTTCCGTTGAAGATGGCATCCCTGAAGGATGCCCGGGCTGTGATCGAGAAAGGCAAATGTGCAAACTGGGGTCAGCTTCCTGACTTCACTCAAAAGAACGACAAGTTTAGGCTGGGCTTCACTGCAGAGGCTCAGAGGGCTGTGCTCAAGGAAAAGATCAGAAAGGCTCCAGTGTTTATCACCAGTCCTATGGTGAATGCTATTGAAGAGGACGTAGAGGAAGAAGAGTTTGACAGTTGGATCTATCCAACCACCAGCAACGGACCAAGCAACTGGACGGCAAAGGATTTTACACCTATCACATTTTTCACGCAGTAATTAACTCTTTTGATTTTCAATTTGTAACAAACAATATGTTAAAACTTTATTGGCTCGGTGTCCTACCCGGGGCATCGTAGCTCCATTTGTGAGGGCTTTTTGTATGAAATTTCCATATATCATCAATCAAAACATTGGACATTTGTTGCATTTCAAATCTTGTGCTCTTTTTCTTTCTATATTATATATTGCAAAACAGCTATATTTACACACACTCACTTATACAGGTTTCAATCCACTCTGGATCTCACTGGTAACAGCTCTGCTACAACCAGTTATGACTTCGAGAATCTGATCAACTTGGCCGAAGACGAAGGTGAAGATGATTGCGAAGTGCCTGGTGAACTCGCAAGACTGCTACTCCAGGAAGAGAGGGCTATTCAGCCGCATGAAGAGCCGGTGGAAACAGTAAACTTGGGTACTGAGACAGATAGGAAAGAGGTCAAGATTGGTGCCAATTTAGAGCTCAGCGTGAAGCAACGATTGATCCAGATGCTACATGATTACATGGAAACATTTGCTTGGTCCTACGAAGACATGCCTGGTCTGGATGCCGACATTGTAGTTCATCACCTGCCAACAAAGGAAGACTGCCCTCCGGTAAAGCAAAAGGTTCGCCGTATGCGCCCAGAGATGTCCGAAAAGATCAAGGCTGAGGTTATGAAGAAATTCGATGCCGGGTTCCTAGCAGTAACTTCTTACCCTCAGTGGGTTGCCAATGTGGTGCCAGTGTCGAAGAAGGACGGTAAAGTCAGAATGTGTGTCGACTACAGGGATTTAAACAGGGCAAGCCCCAAGGATGACTTCCCCTTACCTCACATCGACGTCCTTGTTGACAATACTGCTCAACACAAGGTGTTCTCCTTCATGGATGGTTTTTCAGGGTATAATCAAATCAAGATGGCTCCGGAAGATATGGAAAAGACTACCTTTGTGACTCAGTGGGGCACCTTCTGCTACAAGGTCATGCCGTTCGGGTTGAAAAATGCAGGGGCAACCTACCAACGTGCCATGGTTGCTTTATTTCATGATATGATCCATCATGAGATTGAGGTATATGTTGATGACATGATTGTAAGGTCCCAAACTGAGGAAGAACACCTTGATCATCTGAGGAAGCTGTTTGACCGACTGAAGTTATACAAGCTGAGGTTGAACCCAAGCAAATGCACCTTTGGGGTAAGGTCCGGAAAATTGCTAGGTTTCATTGTAAGCGATAAAGGTATTCAGGTGGATCCTGCCAAGGTAAAAGCCATACAAGAGATGCCAACTCCAAAGACAGAGAAAGAAGTCAGAGGCTTCCTGGGATGACTGAATTACATTGCCCGATTCATCTCACATCTGACTGCTACTTGTGAGCCAATCTTCAAATTACTGAAGAAAGATCAAGTAGTACGCTGGAACGATGAATGTCAGACTGCCTTTGAAAAGATAAAGGAATATCTCCAAGAGCCACCCATTCTTATGCCACCAGTGGAAGGAAGACCTCTGATACTATACTTGACAATACTTGACAATTCAATGGGGTGTGTGCTGGGGCAGCATGACGAGTCTGGCCGAAAAGAGCACGCTATTTATTACCTGAGCAAAAAGTTTACCGACTGTGAGTCTCGTTACTCACTGCTTGAGAAAACTTGCTGCGCTCTGGTATGGGCTGCTCGCCGGTTGAGACAGTATATGCTGACTCACACTACTCTTTTGATTTCAAAGATGGATCCCATCAAGTACATATTCGAAAAGCCTGCTCTGTCTGGAAGAATAGCGAGATGGCAAATGATCTTGACAGAATATGATATCCAGTATACAACTCAGAAAGCAATTAAAGGAAGTGTACTGGCAGATCATTTGGCACACCAACCTGTGGACGATTACCAATCATTGAACTTTGATTTTCCAGACGAAGATATCATGGTGGTAACTGACTGCGAAGTACCTGGACCAGATGAAGGACCTGAGGAAGGATCCCGATGGTCTATGCATTTTGACGGAGCCTCCAATTCTTTGGGTAACGGCGTCGGCGCTGTAATCATATCTCCCAAAGGAACTCATACTCCACTCACCGCCCGATTATGTTTCAACTGCACCAACAACATGGCAGAATATGAGGCATGTATCATGGGTCTGCAAGCTGCAATCGACTTAAGGATCAAATTTCTGAGTGTCTTCGGAGATTCCGCTCTCGTGATCAATCAGATCAAAGGCGAGTGGGATACGAAACACCCAAATCTTATTCCTTACAAGGAGTATGTGTTGACCTTGCTTCCCCACTTTGAAGAGATAACTTTTGAGCACTTCCCAAGAGAGGAGAATCAGCTAGCGGACGCACTAGCTACGATGTCTTCAATGTTCAAAGTTAAATGGGACAATGAGGCTCCCCGGATCATTATCTGGAAGTTGGACGAACCGGCATACTGCTGCGATCTTGAGGCCGAAAAAGTGACTGAAAAACCCTGGTATCATGAGGTGAAGAGGTACTTGGAAGCTCAGGAATACCCTGAAGGTGCATCTGTCAATGACAAGAAGTTCATGAGGAGGTTTGCGGCAAAATTCTTCCTCAGCAACGGCATTCTCTACAAACGGAATCATGATTCAACTCTACTACGTTGTGTGGATAAGGCTGAAGCAGAGAAGATCATGATAGAATTGCATGAAGGTACATTCGGAACACATTCCAGTGGACACACCATGGCAAAGAAAATCCTTCGGGCAAGATATTTCTGGTCCACAATGGAAGCCGATTGTTACCAACATTCTCGGACTTGTCATAAATGCCAGATCTATGCTGACAAGGTGCACATCCCTCCGGTTCCTCTGAACGTCCTGACGGCACCTTGGACTTTTGCAATGTGGGGCATTGATATGATCGGGGAGATCCGACCGACGGCATCCAATGGGCGTCGCTTCATCTTGGTGGCGATCGATTACTTCACGAAGTGGGTTGAGGCAGCTTCCTACGCAACGGTAACCAAGAGCGTCGTGGCACGTTTCATCCGGCATAACCTGATCTGTCGGTACGGCGTCCCGGAAAGAATCATTACGGACAATGGTACCAATCTCAATAACAAGATGATCACTGAGCTCTGCGAGCAATTCAAAATACAGCACCATAACTCTTCTCCTTACCGGCCGAAGATGAATGGGGCTGTAGAGGCAGCTAATAAGAATATCAAGAAAATTGTGCAGAAGATGACAGTGACCTATAAAGATTGGCACGAGATGTTACCATTCGCTCTTCATGGGTACCGTACCTCAGCAAGGACGTCAACTGGGGCAACTCATTTCTCCATGGTCTATGGTATGGAGGCATTCTTGCCGATTGAAGTCCAGATACCCTCTCTCCGGATAATGAAGGATGCAGACTTGAGTGAAGATGACTGGATCCAGACTCGACTTGATCAATTAAACCTGATTGACGAAAAGAGGCTCACCGCTATCTGTCATGGTTAGACGTATCAAAAACGGATGATCAGGGCATTTAACAAGAAAGTCAGACCACAAGAGTATCAAGTTGGGGACCTGGTAATCAAACGCATCATCCTTCCTCAAAGTGATCCCAGGGGCAAATGGACCCCTACGTACGAAGGGCCATTTATGGTTAAACATGTCTTCTCAGGAGGATCCATGATTCTAACCACCATGGATGGTGACGACCTTCCTCACCCCGCCAATGCAGACATAGTAAAAAGATACTACGCATGACTAAAGACCCGCTAGGCTGACACACCTAGACAAAAATAAGGGCTTCTCGGCGAACCAAAAGGGTTCGGGAAAAAATAAGGGATGAAATGAAATAATCTGTACACCCGGCAAGCCGAAAACCTGAAAAGGCGGTTTGGGAAAAAATGGGTATCCCGGTGGACTGAAAACCCGAAAGGGCGGTCCAGGCAAACGTTAGGGATAAAGCGTAACACTATGTCTCATTGGATCACCTTGCATCCGGAATTCAGCATCAACTATCTGGCTCAGATCTCGGCATCGATCAAACAACTTCATCTTCAACCAAGCAGCAAAGTGATGAGACGCTTGAAGACATAAAGGCGATATCAGAGTTGGAACCCAGTGGGATTGTTCACATAGCTTTTTTGTTTCCTTTTCGAAATTGTAAATTCTATGTTATTCGGCGGCATTCTCTTACTAGGATGTCAGCCTCTTGTACAAAAACGCCTATTCACAGGCAAAATTCAAAATCAATACAAATCCACTTTTCTATACAAATTGCCATTGTTTTTCCTTTTTCTGTTTTGTCTTGCGAAGAACGTCCAATGTTCATTTTTGATATATGCATTTGACATTAAATTGCTGATTCATAAATATTTGCATACGAAACAAAAGACTAATTACAGGTGACATCAGAAACAGTGGCAATGTGAGGTTGTCTGATGCAGTCTGGTTGCTTTGTCCGCCAAGGTACCAAGGTAGATTTAACTGAAGAATGTGACCAAGTTATCTCAGCTCCCCACAGAACGAGACAAGATAGCAACATTCCCTGGCAGAATATCAGTACCCCAGTACAATTCTAAAAGTCTCCCCAGGAAGGTGGAATCCATATCCCCAGCAGGTCTTAAAGCTTATCTCCAGTAGATTCCGGAAGCTTATCCCCTGCAGAATACGAACGTCTCTCCCGAGCTTTATTCAAAGTTATTCCTCACAAGGGCTTATAACTGGGTTATCCTCAGCTAATTGCCACGGAAGATCGCCCTCGGCAAAGTTCTTTCAATCCCCAGCGGAGTTTATCTTTGATATCCCCAGCGGAGTTTATCATCATTATCCCCAGCGGAATCCATCATTGAAGTCCTCAGCAGGCCTCTCATCAAAACTTTAGCAAAGTATCTCTTCCACAGAGCAATTCCCCGGCCGGTCGTCAAGGATTTATTTTCCTAAGACGAAAATACATTCATAAACATTTCACATTTTCATACATCTTGCTTACATACATGATAAAGTGCATACAACACTATCTCATGTTGAACATCATGACATCATGCATATCATACATCATGACATTGCATACAACTTATGTTTTTGTCTTTTCAGGGAAAAAGACAATCCCAAAGACAACTACCTTCAACTGTCACAATTCCAGATTCGATTCCTGTATCTAGCCAGGGCACATCTGTGAGTAATTAGTTTCCAGACTCGATTCCTGTATCTAGCCAGGGCACGTCTGAAGAGTTCAAAGATTCGATTCCTGTATCCAGCCAGGGCATATCTATCAACTGTCACAATTCCAGATTCGATTCCTGTATCTAGCCAGGGCACATCTGTGAGTAATCAGTTTCCAGACTCGATTCCTGTATCTAGCCAGGGCACGTCTGAAGAGTTCGAAGATTCGATTTCTGTATCCAGCCAGGGCATATCTGTTGACGACTATTTCCGGATTCGATTCCTGTATCCAGCCAGGGCACATCTGTGAGCAACCGATTGTAGATTCGACACCTGTATCTATCCAGGGCATATCTGCATGAGGAGATTGAAGATCAAACACCTGTAACAAGCCAGGAAAACATCTGTCTTTCTCAAATACACAAGTTCTCGCTAAGGAATCTCTTATGCAATCAACACTTCCAAATGGCATCTGTAAGCCCATTCCCGACAAGGTTCTGTCGCATCTCCAGATGGCATCTATAAGCCCATCTCCCTATCCACCATCTCTCCAAATGGCACTTGTAAGCCCATTCCCGATATCACATTGCCGATACTTCAACATGCGAGTGCAAATTTCTGGGCACTCTAGTGTCCAATCTCCTTTTACCCTCGAGTCACGAAAGGCAAACTTGCCAATATAACTCTTCAGGTTCAAGAAGATTGAACAGGGGCAACTGTTGTACCCCAAAATTTGCCCTCCCATTTCCTAAATATTTTCTCATCACAAGACCCTTGAAGATCAAGATCCAGTTAGGGTTTCCTCTGCTCAAGACTTCTCCTTGCACTGTTGACCCAAATTAGGGTTTGTGATTGCACAAAGATATTTTGACCTAAAATGCCTAAGTTGAATTTCATGCTTCATGTTGGACTCCCAAGTTTATCCATACCAAGTTTCAAGTCTTGATTCCAAATTTTGCCCAGTCAATTGGACAGTTGACCTAGAAATCAACTGTATTGGGGAAAAAGTCAACTGTGGCCAATTGACAGTCAAATCTCATGAAAATTGACCCACATCAACATTATGAACTCACATGGATCATTTGATACTTTTTGGATCACAATTCCACAAGAAATTTGATCAGATCATCAAAAGGGCAAAATGGTCATTTTTAGGGTTTTGACTGCACAAAGGCAATTTTTGACTGTTTGACCTAGCCAATGGCAAACCAAGCTCACATATGGACTCAAGGACCCCATGGAATTGTCTTGACATGCTCAACAAGTTCAAAAGATCCCAAATACACAAGATTGACAGTTGAATTTCCCAGTCAATTGATCAATTTTGACTGTATACTGAAAAGTCAAACTTTGACTTTTTTGGTCAAAATCAAGTGTCAAGATTCATTTTTCATTAAAACATGCCAAATCATGAAACTTGTCCATCAAGAAATCAAGAAATGCAAATTAGGGTTTGAAATGGAGATTTTTCATAACTTAGAATTTTTCTAAATAAAAAACCCTAATTTTTTCCTAACTTTGCCCCACTTTCTCACCAAGATTCATTTGGATTCAAGCAAAAGTAAAAACATGAAAGTTGTAGCCTATTGCATAATCTACAACTTTGATTCACAAAGTTTTCCCAAAAGAAGCTTGTATCTCAAGTTACAATTTTAGGAACAAGGGTGCCAAACCATTCTTAACTTAGTGAAAATTTGACCTATTTTAGGCAAGTTTTTTACCTAACTTCAAGACCATTTTGCATACACTTCCACTTGGAATTTCAATTTTCACTTCAAAGATGGATTGTAGTACACATTCCAAGCTTTCCAAAATGTCCAAGAACTCATCAAACAACCTCATGGTTAGAGAGAATCGAATTTTGCAATATGGGAAAAACTCACTTTTGAATTGGCCAAGTTACATGTTCATAACACTATGCATTTCAATCTCAGCTTGCACGACTTGATTACAGGTCTTTTATCTCAATTACACTCATAAATTTAATGCCAATCCTTTGTGCCAAGACCATGTTCTATGTGTTCAAGCATTGCCTAAAGGTTTAATCCCAAATTGGAAAAAGCATTATATCCATTTTTGTAAAAGTTACACTTTATGTCAATTGGTAAATCAAGAAGGTACAAAGGAAATCTCTTTGGCACAAGTTTATGGGTTAATCACACTGATCAAGGGGAAGTTTAGCAGCATAGTATGGGGGCCTGTACAGGCTAGAAACACAACTTGACCATTGCTAGCTTAAAGTGTAAGAAACATTGCATATGACATACCAACTCTCATATCAGTTAACCAAGGCTTAGAGAAAGTTATCAAACACATTCCAAACATTCATCCTAAGCTGAAGCACGACCCTAAGATCCTCAATACCTCCCCATTCCCAGATTCACCTTCAAACTGCTCAAAACAGGGCATCCCTGCAGTTTGAGTTCCATAGCTCAAACCTTCCATGCTTTCTGGCTAAAAACTTGTCAAACACCTTCCCTAACATCCCTTGAAGCTAACCAAAACCTAAGACACGACCTGTAACACTCCCAAGCAAGATCACCATTTTCATTTTCTTGTTTTGCAGCTGAAGTTCTCTAGCACGATTCAAAAGGTTTCAAGACAAAGTAAAGCTTGGAATAGCATCCCTGAACATCAAGGAAGCTATACCAATCATCACATTGCATTGAAGACACCTCAATCACCAGATACAACTTCAACTGAACAGGTAAGTTCATGAACACGAATCTCTCTACATAGGCATTGTTAGCTTTAGGTTTGTGAAGGAAACATGCCACAATCATAGCCCTGAACATGCCCATATGATTAGATTTCATTTATATTATGTATGCTTAGAGAATTTTGAGTCTGAACATTGATGAAAAACTAGGTCAGGAATTGGGGGAGAAGAAATTCTCCCTCATCTTAGAGAGTTAAGTCAAGTTCTTTATATCCCTGGATTCGTCTTCTCATGCTCTACATTTTTCATGTTGAAAGTTTTGCTTGAAAGTCCAGGAATTGGGAGATAGAAAACGTGTGTTTGCTTGAACAAAGATGTTCTGAGGTTGAAGATGACCTGGTTCTGGGCTGGGCCTGTTTGATCTTTTCCTTTTTGCACCCTTTTATTGCTTTTACACCCCCTGAGCCCATTTTGCTCATTTTAATGATTTTTTGACTTTTTCTTTTTTGGTTTGACTTATTTATTTTTTCTTATGATATTAAAAATATAAAAAATATTTTTCTCACCATTTTCCTATTTATTAGGTATTTATTTGTTTAGATTAGCTTTTTGAACGTAAATAAATAAATAGATATACTTTTATTTTAAAAATGTTAAAATAGTGCAAATACATTTTTATTTTCATTTTATTTCATTTTATCTTCTGAAAATATTTTATATAAAAAAATACTTTTTTTTATTATTATAAATATTAAATATTATTATTTTTGTATATATAATATATATTTAGTAAATAATACAAATATCTATATATATTAGTATATTTAGGTTAAAATGCAAAATACATACACTTTTTATTTTTATTAATATTTAAATATAAAAAATGCCCTTTTGACAAACATACTTCATTTTTATTTTATTTTTGTATATAATAAAAAATATTATACATATTAAATAATTAATACATTTTATTTAATAAAATTAGGGTTTTGCCCTAAACATAAAAAACTCCAAAAAAATAATACTTTTATTTTTGTTTATTTTGACATATAAAAATACCTTTTTCCATACATACAAAAAACATTTTTTGCATCTTGCATATTTATTCTTACTTTATTTAATTTATGCAATTAAATTATCTTGTAAATAATTCAATATTGATGTAATAGTTTAGGTTTAAATTCCTTGTCAAAATTCCCATTTGAACATTTGTACCCCCCTTCCCATATATTATGTTGTAATAGCTTAGTAAATTTATTTTTCGCACTTTATTGCTTTCTAATTGTACCATGTTAGAATTAGGGTTTGTATGCGAATTGAAAACGACAAAAATAGTTTGACCTAATTTCAAGATAAACAAGCATGAAAATGGACAACACTTATCACACTTGCACCCCTAGGGTATTCCACTTGTTGCCTTCAATAAATGGGCCATATTGCATGTTAGGTCTCTTTGGGTAAAACAAACATAAATCAAATGATCATAGTCCCTCGATGACGCTTTCAAAAAGTTGCCTAAACAAATGATCAGGTCCCTTAAAGAAAAATTGCCCAAAGATACTTGGCACCATTGCAATTATGGTCTAAACGATGACCCGCGCCCGTCCCTTTCACATCCTAACACAAGATTGTCCACCAAATACAATGGTGGAACAAAATTGTTAAAAGGGTTGAAGCATAGCAATAATCTTTGAGAAATTTAGGAGTAGATAACCTCTTAGTTACTTGAATCAAACTTGCAAAAACAAAACACTTGCCTATTTTCTAAAACCACACCTCACAACACTTTCAAAACAAACTTTCAAAAACAAATGAAAACCTTTTCAAAAGACATACATCTTTGTATACATCCCAACATGGATCATTACAAAGGTTGCCACCACATTGGCTTCTTTTCAAAACATTTTCAAACCCACACACACAAGCACCATTTCAAACAATTGAAAATCAAAGGCAAGTTGATCTAAGAAAGTAACTAAGAGCCCACGGATAACCATGGATAGAAAGGGTGCTAATACCTTCCCTTTCTATAATCTACTCCCCGAACCCAAGAAAACATCTCAAAGGTTTTTGCTGTGCTTTTTAAACCTTTCCTTAGGATAAAATAAAAAGTCGGTGGCGACTCTTGCTCAACCGAAACATTTGCGAAAACAAACGCAAAACCATAGTCAGTTCTCCCACCGTATCACAATACTGAATAATTACCATTGACATGTATCTCAATGCATCCAATCAGAGCCTTAGACCCTTCAGAATCTGAACGCGTGTTCATCCTTAGAAGGTAGCTTGTGAGAGGATGACAAATGTTTGATGGTGTGAACTGCACGCCTCTATCTTTGAAATGAAAGGTTCAGATCTTCTTAGATAAATTCTGAAGCAATTGTACTCCTAACTTCTGAAGACATGTTGATCAGATGTTCACAGAAAAATATAAAGTTCTGAGGGTTACAGAATATGTAAATAAAACTTCTTATTCTGGACATAATTTCATGCTGATATGATTCAAAATGAAATTAAACCTATCTTCAGAAAGGGGTTTTGTAAAAACATCAGCCCATTGATGGTTTGTGTCAATAAATTTTAAAGTAAGAGTACCTTTCTGAATATAGTTCCTAATAAAATGATGTTTTACTTCTATATGCTTAGCCCTAGAATGCAAGATTGGATTTCTATATAAACATATTGCAGAAGTATTATCACAGAAAATAGGGATGTTACTCTCAAATATGTTGAAGTCTTCAAGCTAACTTTTCATCCAGAGCATCTGTGTACTGCATCCAGCAGCTGTAATATATTCAGCTTCAGCTGTTGATAATGCAATTGTGGACTGCCTCTTACTGGTCCATGAGATCAGATTGTCTCCCAGAAACTGGCAGCCAAATTATGATCTTCATACTTCAGAACATTCTGATATCAGTCTGCTTACTCAGCTTGAGCACCTTTGTGGCTTAACTTCTGATGCAGTTCCGTCAGAACTTCTGTACAACATAAAACACAAATTTAGAGTGCATAATTGTTCTTTGTGTTTGTTATCATCAAAACTCTTACGAGGATTGTATAATCAAAATATGCTCTAACAAAAGGTTTAGAGGCGGAGTCAAAGCTAGCATGAGGGAAGCCACTACTTTGTGAATCGAAGCACGCATGAAAGAAGTTATTGCCTTGTGAATCGAAGGCAGGTCTGAAATATGTACTTGCCTTGTGAATCGAAAGCAAGTCTGAAGGATGTACTTGCCTTGTGAATCGAAGGTAGGCATGAATGAAGTATTTGCCTAGTGAATTGAATCAGGCATGAAGGAAGTACTAGCCTTGTGAATTGAAAGCAAGCATGAAGAGGAAGTCTTTGCCTTGTGGATCAAAGGAAAGAACAGAGGAAGCCATTTCCTTGTGGATCGAAGGCAAACATAGAAGAAGCCTTTGCCTTGTGGATCAAAGGCAAGCACAAAGGAAGCCTTTGCCTTGTGGATCAAAGGCAAGCACAGAGGAATCCATTGCCTTGTGGATCAAAGGCAAGCACAGAGGAAGCCTTTGCCTTGTGGATCAAAGGCAAGCTGAAGGGGGACAAAGTCTAGTCGAAACTTAGGAAATCGAAGCAAACTTGCAGGAGGCCAAAGTCCAGTCAAAACTTGGGAAATCGAAGCAAGCTTACTTTTCTTCAATTTGATGCCCGAAAGCCAAAAATCCAATTGTACTTGTGCAAACTTAACCTTTTAAAAATCCCTGTGAGAAAATGTCTTGAGAGAAAGGAGAGAAAATTTTGGGGTACAACAGCTGCCCATGTTCAATCTTCTTAAACCTGAAGAGTTAGATTTGCTCGTCTGCCTTTCGTGATCTGAATGTGGAAGATGATTGAACACTATAGTGCCCAGAAATTTGCACTAATTGATGTGATGGTTGATTATGTAGGGAATGGGCTTAAAGATGCCATTTGGAGAAGATGACTGAGAGTTGTCGGAGATGGGCATAAAGATGCCATCCAAGGTAGATGCTGACTTCATAAGAGGTCTCTTTATGGGGATTCATGTTCCTGTTGTTTGAGGAGGAATCCACTGGGGAATGTTGATTTCTGTTGTTCTCATGCTTGAGGAAAACTCTGTGGGGAATAGAGTTTAGGAGCTTTAGTTGTCCATAGCTCTACTGAGGAGTTATCTCCGGACTGGAAATGTATTAAAAGGAGCCTATGTAGGGCTGCTTTAGGATGAGTCCGTGTTAAACTTCATCTGGAGAGAAGAAACCCGTGTAAGATTTCTTCATCTGGTTGTGTAGATAGTCACCCTGTCTTGTTTTGGGAATTGATCTACAATTAGCTGTTCACAGATAGTTGCCCTATCTTGTTTCAGGTATTAATCCGGAACTTGCTTTTGTTGGTCGTTGAGATAGCTACCCTATCTGGTTTCAGGAATTAATCTCTAACCTAAGAGAAAGGAAGATAGTTTCCCTGTCCTGTTTTAGGAGTTAATCTTCAATCTTCTCATGTAGATAGTTGTCCTGTCTGGTTTCAGATATTAATCTACAATCAGTCGTCCACAAATAGTTATCCTGTCTTGTTTCAGGTATTAATCTAGGATCCTGGTTTCGTGTTGGTTGTTGAGATATCTGCCCTGTTGGTTTCAGGAATTAATCTATGACCTAAGAGAAAGGAAGATAGTTTCCCCATCCTGTTTCGGGAGTTAATCTTCAATTTGTTCATGTAGATAGTTGTCCTGTCAGGTTCCAGGTATTAATCTATAATCAGTCGTTCACATATAGTTGTCCTATCTTATTTCAGGTATTAATCTGGCACTTGTTTTTGTTGGTCGTTGAGATAGTTGTCCTGTTTGGTTTCAGGTATTAATCTCTAACCTTAGAGCAAGGAAGATAGTTTTCTCGTCTTGTTTCAGGTATTAATCTTCAATCTTCTCATGTAGATAGTTATCCTGTCTGGTTTCAGGTATTAATCTACAATTAGTCGTTCACATATAATTGTCCTGTCTTGTTTCAGGTATTAATCTGGAACTTGTGTTGATCATATTCATCTGTCAATCTTTCCTGAAAGGGTAAAGAATTAGCTGCATGCAATATCATGACACATGAAGTGCAAATGATTCTCTCAAAATAAATGAGATTGTGATATATGCATTTGTGCTGCATATGCTATGACGCTGGTAAAATGGTGTATGAATGCAATGTATGAACGTATCAGTTGTTCTACTGCAGTGTTGTTGAATTAGGGAAAATAAATCCCTGATTGTTGCTGGGGATGAAGAATGTAAGTCTTCAAATTTTGTTGAAGTCGAAATGCTGAGAGACGGATTTCCATTGTTAGAGAAATAACATTGTTGAGGAAGGGAAACTTCGTAATCTGCTTGGGGATTTTTTATGAAATCCTGTTGGGGAATCCGAAAAGCTTTGTGAACCAGGCTAGAGAATTCTTTGAGATGTCAGGTGTTGTACCCCAAATTTCCCTCTCTTTTTAACGACATCTTCTCTTACACGGGTGGTTACAAACACTTGCTTGAAGAAAAATAACAAATTTTGGAGTTGGTCAAAGTGCCTTTCAATTGGCCTCTCCAAAGTGCCTTTTAATTGGCATCATGGCCAGGCCCTTCGATTGGCATGGATGAAAGGCCTTTCGATTGGCCTCATGACAAGCCTTTCGATTGCCATGGCAAAGAATCCTTCGATTTAACATCTCAAACAAGGAAGCTTCCACAAGCATGTTAACTAAGTACTCTTCGACTGGTATGGACAAAGGCCCTTCGATTGGCATTCTAAAAGGTCCATTCGAAGAATCCTTCAGAAGACCCATTCGAAGCATGCACAAGAAGTCCATTCGAAGAAGCATTCAATGACTCATTCGAAGGGTGCATAAGAAGTCTATTCAAAGGAGGCAACTCATAGGCCAATCGAAGAGAAATGCTGGAGGGTGTTCGAAGGGGTCAAGTGTCCAGGTCCATCCAAGATTTCCAAAGAGACACGAATTTTTCAAAAAAGAAATGCTTTTAAGTTGTCTAATTCTTGTCTCGTAGCTTTAAAGGCCTGGTTAAATGGCTTTCTCTTGCCGTTACTGGACCATCAAACTCCTATAAATACAAGGGCAAGGACACAGTTCCAGGGGGACGGAAGAGCAAACGAAAGAGAGGCACATATAATTTTGCACACGAACAGATTACGCTGCCATATTGCTCATAGAAACCCCAGGAGGGTCAAATCGAAACACATTTTTTTGTAGGGACCTTCAGCCCAAACGAAGACCAGATCCTTGTTCCTGAGACATCCAGGAGTCCACACCAGCTTCTAAACAAGTGTCTCCATACCCAGGAGTGTCAAGTCGAAGCACCTAACAACCTCAGTCCACGCGCAAATTCCGGTTTCAAGCAAGGTAGGTCTTCTTCACCTTGCATCTTTCGTTTTTAGTATAACATGTAAATGGCCTTTTATTCGTCTTCTTCGTTTCTGTATTTTTTCTCAGTTTGTTTGTTCTTCTTGTACACCTAACCTCTATAGGCTCAAACGAAACATAAAAAGGGTATGAACGAAAGACCTGCCCCCATGTTGCTCTGTTGGTCTATATTTCTTCACCCTAATCGATGGAAGCAGAGTAAAGGTGAATCGGAGGAGTCTACTGTCTGGGTCGAAAGGCAGCATCCCCTTGGATCGAAACCCTCATTCTTCACCCAAATCGAAGGAAGCAAAGGAAAGGTGAATCAAAGGAGTCTACTGCCTGGGTTGAAAGACAGCATCCCCTTAGATCGAAACCCCTATTCTTCACCCCAATCGAAGGATGCCTCCTTGTGTTCTTGTTTTGCTTTTGTTCTTTTCTTTATGTTTTTTATTGGACTTTTTATCTTTTTAATTAACATTAAATCAAAAAAATCACAAAAATTAGGCTTAGATATTTTAATTAAATAATTAATTTCTTAATTAATTTATTAATTAAATTTAACCCGTTTTCTTCACTTAAAACAAATTAGAATCTAGGACTTAAGTTAGATTTAATTTTCTTATCATGATAAAAACAAAACAAAAAAAGATTTTTTTTTCTTTAGGATTTCTTAGACGTCTTTTTCTATTTCACGCGCGTTTATTTAATTCCGTATTTTTACTATTTATTGTATTTGTTCACTGGGTGTAGTAGATAAAAATTACGATATTTACTGCTTTATTCCCCATTATCCTTGTATAATGTAAATCCCCTCCCCGAAGCATTGTAATAGCACATGACCTCTATTTTATGCATTTTCTTTTACTGCTTTTCATATTAACTGCTACTAACTAGACATGTATGAGAAAGACTGAAATAAAATGCTAGCAAACTTAATAAAAAGACAAAAATAACTGAAACACAACACACTTGCACACAAGCACCTCTAAGGTACACCCACTTTGGTTTCCTTTAAAAACCAGTCATGAGGCAGGAATGCTTTGGCAAAGACCCGTAAAATCAAAAAATCATAGTCCCTCGATGACCCTACAATTTCCTTCTCGGTAAATAATCTAGTCCCTAAAACAGAATTGCTAAAGCATCTCCATAATTGCCTTCATGACTGTAACGTCCCTTCGGTTGTCCCTCAACATCCAACGACAAGGCTACCTACTCACTAATAGTAGGATAGCACTGTCTATAGGAAAAGAGGAAAAGAACAACCTTTTCGAGTATGAAGTAGATAGCTGTTAGAAGTTTGCTCAAAAATACTTTTTGCACTTACACACAAATAATACTTTTCAAAAACAATTTCAAAACATTTGCTTTGTTAACACTCTTGAGGACTGATACAAGAGTTAAACACAAAGCAAATAGTCACACTAAGGAATTTTTCAAACATTTTTTCAAACGCACAAAGCACCAAAGTATTTCAAAAATGAGCAAAACTCTAAGAGCCAGTGGAAAACCACAGATGGAAAGGGTGCTGACACCTCCCATTTCCATAATCTACCCCCCTTACTCAGAAAACATCTCGAAAATGTATTTTTCTGTTCTTTTCACCCCTTCCTTTGTTGGATAAAAGAAAAGACGGTGGCGACTTCTGCCACTATAAAATAGAACTGGAGACTCTGTTGGGGAACATAGAAAAAGTGGGGTTTACCTTAGAGTTAGTTCATTTTTAAATTGCTTTATTGTGTGTTTTCTTACTTTATGTTTAAGGGTTTGGTTGTGTTGTTACTAAAAGATCCTACACCCGGATCTGGGACACCTTATTAGGTAAGTTGCAATAAATCATGGAGGCTGTACGGTGTAGACGAATACATACGAAGTGGTGGCTACGTTAGCGTGATGCTTTGGATTGTACTAGTGTTCCTTGAGTAAGTTAAGGATAAAATTAGGCTTCCTCATAGTGTCACTAAGCGCTAACTGACCTTTAGAACCTTTAATTAACTCATCCTAGCCATTAGGAAGTAGTGAGATAACCGGATTTGGTTCCGATCGAAGATTGGTTGATACTCGATACTACACTCATTGAGGCTGGACTTTCAGGATTTTTTGGCCGCAATACTTCGGTGCGGAGCTGAAACAATTTCTGAAGGGAAGGTCAGTGATATTGACGCTCCTTAGAACCCAATTACTATTATTAGGGCAGGTTGAGCCAACTGAACATTCAAGAGGGTACTTACCTATAAACTCCGTGCAAGCCTAAACCTAAAGCTGTTTGTGTAACTTGTGTGCTTTCAACTTGAACTACTTGCAGGGTTTTATTATCTGACAACATGATTTCCTTGCAGGATTTGTTTACAGTCATTATTCAATAACTTGGATTTCTTGCAGGGTTTACTTGGTTACATAACCTTACACTTTTGCTTAACACATAGCATACACATCATGACATCATGCCACAACATTTCCTTAACCATTTCAAGGATCTCAAGGGTTTGTGATGCAGGGTATGGTAAATCATACGTCTAGTAAGGGGCAAAGGGGATTTATTTTCCTCTAGCCAATGTCGTCAGAGGATCAAAACTAAACAACTTGAGTCAGGGGCTATGACCCACTTGATATGGTGAGCTTGACTCTTGTAGAAGGACATTCAACGACATGTAAGTTCTTCAATCAAAGCTACAAACTTCAAATGATGACATCTTCTTGTTTACCCCGCGAGTTCTTGAAAACATTGCATACGCATATCATACATGTTATTGCATAAACAGGTTTCAAAGGAGGGTTCTCATCTTCTTCGCTGTTTATTTCAACAAGTAAAGAAATGGCTCTCCAACAAGACAACAGAGATCTCCAAACTCAAGAGGCTCAATTCATGGAAATGTTCCAAAACCTATACAAGGGGCAGGAAGAGTTGAAAGAACTCCTTGCTGAAGACCTGGCCAAGAAAAGTCCTGAGGAAAATAGGGACGAACGGTTGGAACAACTGCAAGCTGAGGTAGAAGCAATGAGAACCCAGATGATGGGACAACTGGCTCTTATCCAAAGCCTAGCCCGGGGATAAGAAGAGCCGAGGGCCATTATCACCAAACTTCATCAAGACAAATACAATTGTAAGAAGAAAACAATCGAGGTTGGGGACCAAGTCATTGATCAACCTCCAAGAAGACAAGAGGTTGGACATTTCCAATTTTCTACTACATCGCGGGTCCAACAACAACCTCGCCAAAAACAACGGGTTAATCAGAGTAAGCAAGATACACCCAAGAGGCAGTTTACCAAACTCAACATGCCGCTGTCTCAAGCTTTAAAACACATGTTAAGGATGAATCTGGTTACATTGATAGGGCCTCATCCAAATCCTAAGACTTCTTCCCCTAATTACAATCCTGATGCAAGGTATGCATATCACTCCAAGAGTCTGGGGCATGATACTGATGATTGTTGGATATTGAAATATAAAGTTTAAAACCCGATTGATGAAGGAGCATTGGAATTCACACGAGATGGTCAACTGGAATTTTTCTGTCATTCCTCCAAGGCACACCATCTGAAGTGACAAGTTCTCACAAGAAGACTTTTTGTTCATTAGAATTTTCAATGTGTAATTTTCTTTTGATTGTTTGAACATTTATTCATATCAAACCTTGTTATTTCATCAATGCGTTGCACATGTTTTTCTTAAATTAATTTGTTTGCACTATGCTTGAACTGCTTTCTTACTTCCTTTTTGTGATATCCAACTCTTGATTAAAAGCTTTGATCCTTTAGAGGGAGGATGACGAAAATGATACCACAATCCATACAATGTGCTTTTGAATAGACCTTGCTGATGATGTACATGCGTTTTTTCGAATCCCAAACAGTGGAGTTATAAGGAAGATAATCCCTAGTCAACCCTTTTGAGCCAAAGAAGTAGGAGTTTTTCTTTTCACACAAATTAAAACCCTTAATCATAACCTGGGGCTGGGTAGTTTCTCAGTTAATTCAGACGCGCATTCAGTCGCAATCATCCGCTTCATACACAATGAATTGCATTGAAGACGTCCTTCCAAATCAAAAGACAGTGATGGTTCCGCATAAACGTCAAGATAGGCAATCATCATATAAAAATAAAAGCCCGCTAAGTCAAAACCTATGAAGGAGACTTAAGAAAAAGAAAAAAAACTGGGGCATCCCGCTGACTGTAATCACAGAAGAAACAGTTCAGGAAAAAGAAGGGATAATGAAAAACAAAATAAAAGAGGTCCTACAAATCCTCGGAAGAAAAAAGACTAAAAAAATGACTTCCTATTTCAAATAAACTTTCAGTATCTGAACCATCACTGGAACATCAAGGACAAGATGCCAGACTCAATTGGGATCTAAATGCACAATTAACTAAGCATATGACTAAAGACCATCACGAATAGTGGGTGGGTACAAATAAAATTTGAGCCTTTATCCTTTGTTTATTAAACCGTGAACCAGGCCACGCTACAACCCTTAAAAGTCCTAACTGCAGCATAGGTTAGTTCGGATGCATACTGTTACAAAAGGTATCCTGACTCCTGTAGGACTTGCTATAAATCCTAAGTTGATATCACTCTCTTGCAAAAATTTTTTTACTAAAAAATGAATTTTCAAACTTCAAGACAGACATAACTTTTGCATTCTTAAAACACCATTGTTTGCGTATGACTATTTGTTCAACAACAAAGAAATTCACATGACGAATATCTAGTGAATAAAATATTTCTTAATGAAAAGGCTCACCTCAAGTGGAAAAACACTTCCAACCAAGGGGCACGGCATGATCATTGTCCATCATCTGGGGCAGTCAAGTCAAGATTCAAGGAATCTCTCAAAAATGCCAAGCAACCAGAGGCAGATCTCCATCTGAAGCACTTGGGGCATTAGAAATTTTTGTACCCAAGAATTTTCCCTCCCATATTTCTCAATACATATCAAGTGAGGTCCTCAAATTGCTCAAAGAAGTCCAAGAGTTGACCAGACAAACTCTCTCCTAAGGCAGTCTATCTCAAATTAGGGTTTCATTTTACATCAATATGCTTGAGTTCAAAGGATCCCAAATGCTCACCATTGTCCTAATATGTTCTCAAGATCATCCATATCAAGTTTCAAACCTTGCAGAGGAAGTTTTCTCAATCAATTGCTCAAGTGCCTAGAAATCGACTGTGCTAGGGGCAAAAGTCAACTGGGGCCCACATACAGTCAAAATTCAAGATTTTTGGTCAACATTCTCATTTTTAAGTATTATTCATCATTTGATCAAGCATTGATCATGATTCCTCAAGGATTGCTCACAATTCATCAAAACCCAAAAGTTGCTAAATTAGGGTTTTGGAGGAAAAGTCAACTCAACTTTGACCAAGCATAACTTTCTCATACTTTATAAAAAATGACCCATCCAAAGCTCATTTTGAAGAGGATATAATTCCCTACAATTCATCTTCATCTCCAAAGTTTAAAGTATGCACTCACAAGAAGATATGAATTTGGACATTATAGGTCATTTTGAAAAGTCAACAAAAACATCTTTTGGGTCAAGGCTTCATACATGAACATGGAAAACTCAATTGATATGATACCAAAAGGGTTGCTTAGAGGACATCCTAATATTTCTAAAAAGTCCAAGAACACCTTTCAAGGCTCAAAATTGAGATAGTTATGCATTGGCCAAGTTGACCTTTTTTTTTGCAAAAATGCTAAATGGGCCCAACTTTTTATACTTGCACTGAGTTTGTAATGTGATCCACGACCCATGAGCCCTTACACTTGTCATTATTTTATTTTTGTTATTTATTTCATTTAAATCAAATAAAATCAATATAAAATAATGAAAATATCAAAAACCAATAAAGCCTTGAGATTTTGTGCATGATTAGATTCATTATACAGCTGGGGACAAGATCAAATTGTGCAAGGCTTCATATGGACAGAAAAAGATTGAATTTGCGTGATTTGGAAAGATTTGGTGCAAGGATTAAATCATTGATCAATCTTTATAATTGGAAAATATTTGATACAAACTTTAACCCTAGTGCACTCTATTATACATAAGGAACGGGGGAAGACCAAAAATAAGAGGCTAGAGGCGTGCAAAGGTAGAGAAAGAATTGCAAAATTTCAATGAAAAAGTGCATACCAAATTCCAAGTTGCAGACCATCCCAAGCCATTCTAACCATACCAATCAATTGTTGGACGCCCCAGGACCGTGTTTCAATCGTTAGCAAGCCTCCCCACGCCCTGAAACGCATCGTAGCAGTCACACGGTTTGCCTATTTTCTTGAATTCAAATATATTGATTATGGCATATTTAGCATGATTGATTGGCATAATTATAATCCTTGAGATGTTTGCAAGCTAATGACTATATTCAATTGAATTTCTATTGACTGTACACCAAACTGCCATGGCTAGGGTTTTTTCTTTGTTTTTAGGGATTTCTTATACAGGGAAAATTGGACATTGATAATGGTACCATGATGCTCGTGAGGTTGAAATGAGTTGATTGATACTATTGGTTTTCATTTATCATGCACATACAGGATTCTGGAATGAACAGGGGCTATACCTACGCTTGATGTCCGTAGGTAAAAGTCCTTTTACCTAAAACGATAGAATCAATGAAGAAGACAATGGCGTGGCAGTGTGTGAATGCCTCGTTTGAATTTCCGCGCGTTTGGGAGGCGTGGCACGTTATTTGCATTATATTCCATTTATTTCATTATTATCACAATTGACATGTTAGCGCAGATGGTGAGGATGTTAACCTTTGATGTACACATCATGGGTTCGATCTCAGACGTGTGCATTTTATTTTCTCAACATTTTCAGGGCAATCCAGTGCTTCACATTCTCAAGCATATTCCATACGCTCTCAACATCAGCCATCTGATGTACTCTTGGCCAGATCCATTATGCCCACAATGAAGGACCACCATGCGTCCCAGTCAAACATGCACATGGGATTGTGAAAAGTCAAGGAGGCCAGGAGCTTGTTGGTCTCAGAATTGCAAACAACACCCCCTCTTTTGCTAATGCTATCAGGCCCATTCTTTTTTCTTTTCTCTAATTTATTTCTTTTATTTAATTTAATTTGCTTAATTATTTTTAACAAAATTAATTTCTTTTTCACAAAAAATCATAAAATCAAGAGTTTACAAAAAAATAGAATTAGTTTGTTTTTTTTATCAAATTTAATTTAATTTAGTTTAATTTAATTTAGGGAAATTCTAACCTTTTTTTATATAATTAAAACCAATTAGAAAAATTAGGGTTAGGATCTTGATTTAATTTTTATTTCTTTCTCAAAATAAAAATACAAAAATAGGTTAATTTAATTATTTTTCTTAAATTAAAATTAATTAGTAATTAGTTTCCTTTTTATTCAATTGAGCTTTATTTTCTCAAAATAACAGAAAACGACAAAAAAATGATTTTCCCTTTAAATTACAATTAGGTATCGTTGGAGTCAAAACCCTAATTATTTTGCATTCGATTCATCGCGCTGTTTATTATTTTTTGCAATATTGATGTAACCGTCCACGGTATGTAATAGTTTAATCTAGGACTTTCTTTATTTATCGTTTTTACGGGTTTTTTTGGCTATGTAATTAGTCCGTACCCCGAAGCCTTGTAATAGCGTAGGTTTATTTTCTCACATTTTAATTCTCACAAATATTAATTGTTTAGATGTATGCTGATAGGATTGTATGACAAGATTGAATGATAATTTAAAATGGCTAGAAAACCCTAATGTGCAAAGATAATAACTGAAATCAAAACACTCGCACATGTGCACTCCTAGGGTATACTCTCACCTCGGTTGCCTTCGGTAAACGATCATTAAGTATATGGTGTCTTAGTGGTTACCCTCTTGTCTAACAAAGATCAAAAGTCCCGTTCGGAAATGTTGCCTCGGAAACTTCGCCTCGGAAATGTTGCCTCGGAAACTTCGCCTCGGAAATGTTGCCTCGAATATGATCTTAAGACTCTAGGGTTATTACTAAGGTGTCCTAACATTGCTTTAGTGATTGTACGTCCCTTTCGAATTGACCCTTACAAATTCCAACGACGGTGCTACCTATTTCTCAAATAGTAGGATAGCGCTGTCTAAAGGAAACGAGAATAGAAATAATCTTTTTTCGAGTAGGTAGATGCTAGTAGGTACTTGCTCAAATCAAAACTTTTCACACTTACACTTCTCAAAACAATTTTCAAAAGAAACTTCGTCACACCTTTGAGGACTGATACAAAGGTTATCACAGAGTCAAAAAATTTCAAAAAAAAGCACGTACACAAGCAATTTTAAAGATGAGAAAGTACTTAAGAGCCCATGGAAAACCATGGATAGAAAGGGTGCTAACACCTTCCCTTTCTATAATCTACCCCCTGTACTCAGAAACATCTCGAAAATGGATTTTTTTCTGTACTTTTTTCCTTTCCAGTTGGATGAAATAAAAGTCGGTGGCGACTCTTGCTTACCGCGACATTTTACGAACATAAAACGCAAAACGCAAACCAACATTTTCAAAACAGTCGGTTCTGCCACCATATCACAGAACTGGCGACTCTGCTGGGGAAAGTAATAAGTGGGGTATACCTTAGGATCTAGTTCATCATAATTGCTTCTCTTGATTACTTTGATTGCTTTACTTTTAAGGGTTTTGTTTGGGAGTTACTATAGATCCTAACCCTGATCTGGGGACACCTTTTAGGTAAGTAGCAATAAACTGTGAGGGAACTGTACGACATAGACTAATACGGTTGAAGCAGTAGCTACATTGATGTGGCACATTGGTTGCTACCAGTATCCCTTATGGAGAAACGAGGAGAATACGGGGCCGCTGCGTGGTGTCGTTAAGCATCAACTGACCTTAGAACCTTTAATCGACCAACTTGGCCATTAGAAAGTAGTGAGATAGCCGGCCTCGGTGTAAAACTGAGAACTGGTTGATACTCGATGCTACACTCATTGAGGCCATACTCTCGAGATAGTTCCGGCCGCAAGAAAAGATTGCGTGAGCTGAAACCATGACTGATGGAGGATGGTCAGTGATATTAAGATCCTCTAGAACCCGGCTACTTTTGCTAGGAAAAGTTGAAACCAACTTAACTTCAAGAGGGTATTACCTTTGACCTCATGCAAGCCTTAAACTTAAGGGCTTTGTGTGACTTGTTTGTCTTTGCCATGCCTATTATCTGTTATACCTGTTGTTTTTTTATCATGACATCATGCATCATAACATAGCATACATGCTTCATTACACTAACCATTTCAAAGACCAAGGGAATTTATCTTTGTTCTGTTTTGCAGATTATGGCTTCCGTGCATAGAAATACAATCCGAGTCAACTTTGTGCAAATACCTGCTCAACTTAAGGAGTTATCCTCAACAGTATATGAGACTTCTATGTTCATTAAGAGACATGGTCAGCTTCTTAGCCTAGTCACCTCAAATCTTGATGAGCAGATGATGAGTGTACTTTTCCAGTTCTTCGATCCTGTGCATCATTGCTTCACCTTTCCAGATTACCAGCTGGTTCCCACCTTGGAAGAGTTCTCTCACTTATTGGGCATATCCATCCTTGAACAAGTACCCTTCACAGGTATGGAAGAGGTTCCTAGACCAAAAGACATTGCCTCAGCTCTGCATCTGAAACGGGCTGATGTAATATCCAATTGGGAAACACGAAGCGGGGTCGAAGGTTTCTTAGCCAAATTTATGATAGACCAGGCTCAGCTATTCTGGGATAGTTTGGATTTTCAGGCTTTCGAAGATATCTTGGCTCTCCTTATCTATGGTTTGGTTCTCTTCCCGAATTCGGATTCCTTTGTAGATGTAAACACTGTCAAGATTTTCCTTTCTCGCAATCCTGTGCCTACTTTACTGGGTGATATGTTGCATGCCCTCTATACTCGTACCGTGCGAAGAAGAGGGACTCTTATGTGTTGCATAGCGTTGCTGTCGAGGTGGTTTATTTCGCACCTCCCTAAGTCTGTGCTGAAGAATGAAGAAGGTTTGGGATGGTCTTACAAAATAATGTCACTTGCCCATACAGATATTCTTTGGAGTTCCCGGATTATGGAAAACACTGCTGTTATTGATCGTTGTGGGGGATACCCTAATGTACAATTGCTTGGAATCAGAGGGGGTATAACCTACAATCCTTGTCTAGCTTTGCGACAATTTGGTCGTGCTCGGAGGGATGGTCCCCATGAGCTACTTCTTGAGGATATTGCATTTGACTACAAGGAAAATGTTGAGGAGCATCACCGAAGGTTTATACGAGCTTGGGGCATGGTGAACAGATCTGACCCCCAAGAGCTGGGACCAAGGACTTCCCTTTCTATGCAGCCTTATCTCCAGTGGGTCCGAACTCGTACCCAGAAGCTTGGGATGCTCTATGAAGCTGTATTACCAGTGATTGTGGAGCCCACCAATAAAGAGGACATTCCTTACACGGTCCTTTATCCTTACATGCCCACTGATCCCGGGGAGTTGAAGAAGTCTTGGATTCAGCTGAAAGAGGAGAGGGATACTTATCGGGAAAAGTACCATGAGCAAGAAAGGAAGATTTTGAAGCTCACCAAGCAGCTCGAAGAAGAAAAAGTGATCAACGACTACATCGGCACAAAGAGGAAGCGTCCATGGGACTTTTGATTTTGTTTTCCTAGTTTTTTGAGTGTGTTTTATTTACTTCTTTTGTAACGCCTTAAAGGCATTGTTGAACCTTTTACTAGTTAATCTAATAAAGTTCGTTTATTTCTTGGTTTGCAAGTTTAAATCTCCCAAAGTATTTGAAATCATTACATGCGCATCCCATTATCATGCACACCATTACAGGTACCATTACAACTTTCTCATCTTCTTCGCTGTTTATTTCAGCAGAAATGTCTTCTGATCAAGCCATCAAAGATCTTCAGGCACAGAACGCCCAATTCCAACAGATGTTCTTAAGTCTGGCTAAAGGGAAAAAGGATCTGAAGACCCTGATTCTGAAAGAGAAGAAGAAAAAGAAGAAGGTCGGTAGTTTGAACATGGGTAAAAGATTCAGAGAAAGGATAAGACAATTAGTTGATCTGACCTCCTCATCCAAAGACAGGGAGAACCAAGAAAGGACAAAGGACCCTAGTCCAGCTGTTTCTGATAACGATACGAATTACGATGATGAACAATATTCTCCTGCTGAGGATAAGTACAAGCAGTTGGAAGACCGTCTGAGTGCTATGGAGATTCAGAAGATCCCTGGTTTGGATTTCGGAGAACTGGGACTGGTATCAGGAGTGGTGATCCCTCATAAGTTCAAAGCCCCATTTTTTGCCAAGTACAATGGAGTATCCTGTCCAAAACTCCATCTCCGCTGGTACGTTAGAAAAATCCAACCTCACACTGTTGATAGAAATCTGGGGGTACATTTCTTTCAAGACAGTCTGTCCGGGACTCAGCTTGAATGGTTTTATCAGTTGGAAGGAGTCAGTGTCTGAAACTGGGAAGACCTTGCTGCTGCTTTTTACAGGCAGTATCAGTATAACACCGACCTTGCTCCCACTCGTACTCAGCTTCAGGGTATGTCTATGGGTGCAAGTGAAGGTTTTAAGGACTATGCTAAAAAATGGAGAGACTTGGCGGGAAGAGTCCAACCCCCTTTGTCTGATAGGGAGTTGGTTGACATGTTTCTAGGGACGCTATCTGGTCCATTTTTCAATCATCTAATTGGCAGTTTGTCATCTGGGTTTACTGAGTTGATTTTGACTGGAGAGAGAGTAGAAGCTGGCATTCGAAGTGGGAAAATATAGAAGGATGCTTCATCAAATGCAGTAAAGAAGCCTTTCACCAGTAAGAAAGAAGTTAGTGCAGTCTACGGCCCGAGGAGCCAAAGCAGGCCTGAACACCGTCAAACGGTAAATGCCGTAGTGATATCAAGACCCATAGTTGCTCCACAATGCAACAATCAGCAAAGGGTAGAAAGACCACAACGAAAGTTTACCCGCATTAATATGACTTTGGCTGAAGTTCTGCCTCATCTGTTAAAGTCTAACTTGGCAACCTTGAAAGAGGCTCCCAAGAATCCCAACACTACTTCTCCCAAATACAATCCCAACGTGCGGTGCGCCTACCATTCTGAGAGTCCTGGCCACGACACAAATGACTGCTAGGCTCTTAGGAATAAAGTGCAAGATTTGTTAGAAGCTAAAGAGATTGAGTTTGATGCTCCGGAAAAGCCCAACGTTATAATTGCTCCTATGCCCAAGCATGGCCGTGGAGTCAATGCTGTGGACACCGATTCGTTTGTAACCTCTGTGGAAGAGATCTCTACTCCTTTGATGACAGTTAAGAAGAATTTATTGTTGGCCGATTTATTTCCGGGTTATGGTGAAGGTTGCCACATGTGTTCAATTCTGCCTTCCGGTTGCTGTTTATTGAAGTCATGTGTTCAACACCTGATGGATAATAAGGAAATTTTGTTTGAGAAGACTATGATTCCATTTGAAGATATTGCCATTATCACTATTTCTGCCAACCCTTCCAAGGTTTCCTCGAGAAAAACTGTTAGGGTTACACCCGTTCTAAGAATTGCTCCGTTAATAATCACCGCTCCGGGTCCCATCTCATATACCTCAGATAAGGCTATCCTATGGCATTACGGTGCCGATGTATATTACCATGGTGTTAAGAAAGATTTGAGGGTTAAAGAAACCAATTTAGACATCAGTAATATAGTTGGGACAAGCAAGGTCACCAGAAGTGGAAGACTCTTTTCTCCCGAGATTTCCCCTCCGACTATCCACAAACCTGTTGTCATTCCCGCTGCTAGTACATCAACTATTTTCCCAATTTCTACTCCAGTTATCACCCCTATCGCCGAGCCATCTGGGACCCGGGGAAAAGAAATCATAGGTGAGCCTTCCCGGATGGAGGCGCCTAAGAAGATCATTGTAGAAACCTCTAAATAAGAATAAATGAAATTTTGAAGATTATTAAGAAGTGCGACTATAATGTAGTCGAGCAGCTGGGGCAGACTCCGTCAAAAATCTCCATGTTGTCCATGTTGTTGTATTCTGAAGCCCATGCAAAGGCTTTAATTGCATTCCTCAAGACTGCGCATGTGCCGCAGGAAACTTCAACCGATCAGTTCAAAGATTGTGTGGCTAGCCTAACTGCTGACAATGGGTTAGGATTTTCAAATGCGGATCTGATTGCTAAGGGGAGAAATCATAATGATGCTCTGCATGTCTCGATCGAGTGCAGGGCCACCACTATGGCCCATGTACTGGTGGATACCGGGTCCTTATTGAATGTTCTGCCAAAGAAAGCGTTAGACCGTCTAGACTGTGAAGGTTTGATTCTAAAGCCGAGCAATATTATGGTCAGGGCTTTCGACGGGTCAAAGAGAATGGTGCACGGGGAGGTGGACATCCCTGTTAAAGTTGGATCTCAGACTTTTGCATCCACCTTCTATGTGATGGATATCCGACCATCATATTCTTGTTTGCTGGGTCGTCCTTGGATCCATAGGGCTGGGGCAGTTACCTCCACACTCCATCAAATGCTGAAATACTCGGTGAAAGGAAAGATTGTCACGGTACAAGGTGAAGAGGAGTATATGGTGAGTCATCTCAATTATTTCCTTTATGTGGAGATGGATAGGGAATTCATCGAAACCCCTTTTCAGAACTTTGAAGAGGTCCCTCAGACTTTGGCGTCAACTGAAGTTGCTACCAACAAACCTCCGCTAAAGATGGCTTCTCTCAAGGACACCAGGGCTGTAATTGAAGAAGGTGGGTGTAACAATTGGGGTCAACTCCCTGATTTCACGCACAAAACTGACAAATTTGGTTTGGGCTTTATTACAGGGGCTCAAAGGGCTGTTAGGCGCGCACAGATTGGAAGACCTCCTATACACATCAACAATCAGGGAGTTAATGCAATTGAAGATGGTGAAGAAGATTCAGATATCGACAGCTGGATCTACCCAACAACCAATGGTGGATTGAACAACTGGATGGCGAAGGACTTTATACCTGTTTCTTTTATTCCACAGTAATTGACTTTTGTTTTAAGAGTTGTAATAGACAATTTGAAACTTTACGACCCGGTGCCTTGCCCTAGGCACCTTAGCTTTGCTTGTGAGGGCTTATTATTTGTCATTTTCATATATCATTAATAAAACATTGGACGTTTCTTGCATTACAAATTTTGCGCTCTTTGTTTTTTTTCTATCTCTTGCTTTATCAAAAACAGCTATTCTCTTACACACACTGACGTATCATAATGCAGATCCATATCCACTCTTGATCCCATTGATAACGACTCTGCTACTGCCAATTATGACTTCGAAAATCCGATCAACCAAGACGAGGACGAAGGTGAGGATGATTGTGAGGTGCCTAGAGAACTTGCTAGACTGTTACTGCAGGAAGAAAGGGCCATACAGCCTCATGAAGAGCCAATTGAATCAGTGAATTTAGGTACAAAGGAAGACAGGAAAGAAGTTAAGATAGGTGCGAATATGGAGCCTAGTATCAAGCAATGTTTGATACAAATGCTATGTGACTATGTTGACATCTTCGCCTGGTCCTACGAAGACATGCCTAGTTTGCACACTGATATTATGGTACACCGCCTGCCAACTAAAGAAGACTGCCCTCCGATAAAGCAGAAGGTCTGCTGTATGCGCCCTGAGATGTCTGAGAAAATCAAAGCTGAGGTCATGAAACATTTCGACGCGGGATTTTTAGCTGTCACTTCTTATCCGCAGTGGGTTGCCAACGTTGTTCCGGTGCCTAAGAAGGATGGTAAGGTACGGATGTGTGTGGATTATAGAGATCTGAACAGGGCAAGCCCCAAGGATGATTTCCCACTTCCTAACATCGATGTTCTGGTTGACAACACCATGCAGCATAAGATCTTATCCTTCATGGATGCTTTTTCTGGCTACAACCAGATCAAGATGGCTCCTGAAGACATGGAGAAGACAACCTTCGTTACACAGTGGGGCACCTTCTGTTACAAGGTAATGCCTTTCGGGTTGAAGAATGCTGGGGCAACTTATCAGCGCGCCATGGTCGCTTTGTTCCACGACAAGATTCACCATGAGATTGAGGTTTATGTTGATGTTATGATAGCCAGGTCCCAGACTGAGGAAGAGCACCTCAATCATCTCCAGAATCTGTTTGACAGGTTGAAGACGTACGAGATGAGGTTGAACCCGAATAAGTGCACCTTCGGGGTAAGGTCTGGTAAGCTGCTGGGTTTCATCGTCAGTGATAAGGGTATTCAGGTGGACCCCGCCAAGGTAAAAGCCATACAAGAGATGCCGACTCCCAGCACAGAGAAGGAAGTTAGAGGTTTCTTAGGATGTCTAAATTACATTGCGAGATTCATTTCACATCTGACTGCTACTTGTGAGCCAATCTTCAATCTGCTGAAGAAGGATCAAGTGGTAAAATGCAATGATGAATGTCAGACCGCTTTCAAAAGAATCAAGGAATACCTCCAAGATCCACCAATTTTGATGCCTCCAGTTGAAGGAAGACCTTTGATCTTATACTTGACAGTACTGGATAGTTCAATGGGGTGTGTGCTGGGGCAGCATGACGAGTCTGGCCGAAAAGAGCACGCTATTTACTACCTTAGCAAAAAGTTTACCGACTGTGAGACCCGATACTCATTGCTCGAGAAAACTTGCTGCGCTTTGGCATGGGCTACTCACCAGCTGAGACAGTATATGCTGACTCACACTACCTTGTTGATATCAAAAATGGATCCAATCAAGATATCTTTGAAAAGCATGCCCTGTCCGGAAGAGTAGCGAGATGGCAAATGATCCTAACCGAGTACGACATCCAATACACCACCCAAAAAGCAATCAAGGGGAGTGTATTGGCGAATCATTTGGCGCATCAGGCCGTGGATGACTACCAATCCATGAATTTCGAGTTCCCGGATGAGAACATCATGTTGGTGACCGACTGTGAAGAACCTGGACCGGATGAAGGACCCGAGGAAGGATCCCGATGGTCTATGTATTTTGATGGAGCATCAAACGCATTGGATAATGGCATCGGCGCTATAATCATATCTCCTGAGGGCTGTCATACTCCGTTCACTGCCCGATTATGCTTTAACTGCACCAACAATATGGCGGAGTATGAAGCATGTGTTGTACCCCAAAATTTGCCCTCCCATTTCCTCAACATTTTCTCATCACAAAACCCTTGGAGCTCAAGATCCAGTTAGGGTTTCCTCTGCTCAAGACTCCTCCTTGCACTGTTGACCCAAATTAGGGTTTGTGTTTGCACAAAGATATTTTGACCTAAAATGCCTAAGATGACTTTCATGCTTCATGTTGGACTCCCAAGTTTATCCATACCAAGTTTCAAGTCTTGATTCCAAAATTTGCCCAGTCAATTGGACAGTTGACCTATAAATCAACTGTATTGGGGAAAAAGTCAACTGTGGCCAATTAACAGTCAAATCTCATGAAAATTGACCCACATCAACATTATGAACTCATATGAACCATTTGGTCAAGTTTGGATCACAATTCCACAAGAAATTTGATCAGATCACCAAAAGGGCAAAATGGTCATTTTTAGGGTTTTGACTGCACAAAGGCAATTTTTGACTGTTTGACCTAGCCAATGGCAAACCAAACTCACATATGGACTCAAGGACCCCATGGAATTGTCTTGACATGCTCAACAAGTTCAAAAGATCCCAAATACACAAAATTGACAGTTGAATTTCCCAGTCAATTGATCAATTTTGACTGTATACTGAAAAGTCAAACTTTGACTTTTTGGTCAAAATCAAGTGTCAAGATTCATTTTTCATCAAAACATGCCAAATCATGAAACTTGTTCATCAAGAAATCAAGAAATGCAAATTAGGGTTTGAAATGAAGATTTTTCATAACTTAGAATTTTTCTAAGTTATGAAAAACCCTAATTTTTTCCTAACTTTGCCCCACTTTCTCACCAAAATTCATTTGGATTCAAGCAAAAGTCAAAACATGAAAGTTGTAACCTATTGCAAAATATACAACTTTTATTCACAAAGTTTTCCCAAAAGAAGCTTGTAGCTCAAGTTACAATTTTTGGAACTAGGGTACCAAACCATTCTTAACTTAGAGAAAATTTGACCTATTTTAGGCAGGATTTTTGCCTAACTTCAAGACCATTTTTCACATACTTCCACTTGGAATTTCAATTTGCATTTCAAAGATGGATTGTAGTACACATTCCAAGCTTTCCAAAATGTCAAAGAACTCATCAAACAACCTCATGGTTAGGGAGAATCAAATTTGGCAAGTTGGGAAAAACTCACTTTTGATTTGGCCAATTTACATGTTCATACATTTGTGCCATTTTGAATTCAGCTTGCTTTCCTTGATTACAGGTCTTTTATCTCATCTAAACTCCATAATTTAATGCCAATCCTTTGTGCCAAAGTGTTGTTCTATGAGTTCAAACATTATATGCAAGTTTAATCCATTTTTAGATAAAGCATAATATCCATTTTGGAAAAGTTGCACTTTATGTCAAAATGCAAATCCAAGCAAGTACAGTTCAAATCTCCTTGGCACAAGTTTATGGGCTAATTACACTGATCAAGACTAAGTGGTGCAACATAGAATGGGGGCCTGTACAGGCTAGAAACACCAAGTGGCCATCTCTTGCTTAAGTGTGAAGAAAACTAGCATAACATGACACAACTTTCATCTCAGTTAACACAAGCTTAAGCAAAGACTTTGTACACATTCCAAACATCCATTCTGAGCTAGAACACGAGCCAACCATCTCCAACACCTTCCCATTCACAGAATCACCATTGAACTGCCCAAAACAGGGCATCCCTGCAGTTTGAGTTCCATAGCTCAAACCTTCCATGCATTCTTGCTAAAAACACTTCAAACACATCCCACAACATCCCTTGAAGCTATTCCAAACCTCAAACACGACCTGTAACACTCCCAGGCAACATCACCATTTTCATTTTCTTGTTTTGCAGTTGAAGTTCCATAGCATGATTCAAAAGGTTTCAAGACAAAGTAAAGCTTGGAATAGCATCCCTGGACATCAAGGAAGCTGTACCAATCATCACCTTGAATTGAAGACACCTCCATCACCAGATACAACTTCAACTGAACAGGTAAGTTCATGAACTCGTATCTCTCTATCCAGGCATTGTTAGCTTTAGGTTTGTGAAGAAAACATGTCACATTCATAGCCCTGAACATGCCCATGTAATTAGATTTCATTTATATTATGTGTGCTTAGAGAATTTTAAGTCTGAACATTGAATAAAAACTAGGTCAGGAATTGGGGGAGAAGAAATTCTCTCTCATTTCTGAGAGTTAGGATGAGTTCTTTATATGTCTGGATTCGTGGTTCAATGCTTGACGTTTTTCATGTTGTAAGTTTGTGCTAAAAGTCCAGGAATCAGGAGTTATGGTTGAGGCATCATAGGCGCGCGTTTTTTCAAATGGTTGTCTGAAGGTTGAAGACAACCTTTCTTGGGCTGGGCCTGAGATCTCATTTCTGTTTACACCTCATTTTCACACACACACCCCCTTGGCCCATTATGTTTATTTTCATGATTTTTTGACTTTTCTTTTTCTATTCTGACTTATTTATTTTTCCCCACAATATTAAAAATATAAAAAAATATTTTTACACCATTTTTATATTTATTAGGCTTTTTATTTGTTTAGGTTAATATTTGTACATAAAATAAATACATAAACACTTTTATTTGAAAAATACTAAAATAATGTAAACACATTTTATTTTCTATTTTTATTTTATATTATCTTCTGAAAATATTTTATATAAAATATACTTTTTAAAAAAACTAAATATTATTATTTTTGTATATATTTAATATATTTATCATATAAAATAAATACATACATATTTATTAGCATATTTAGTAAATAATACAAAATATACACATTTTTATTTTTGTTAATATTAAATATTAAAAATACCTTTTTTTTACAAATATACTTCATTTTTATTTTATTTTTGTATATAATAAATAAATATTGTACATATTAAATAATTAATACCTTTTATTAAATAAATTAGGGTTTTGCCCTAAATATAAAAAACTCCAAAAAATAATACTTTTTATTTTTGTTTATTTGACATATAAAAAACACCTTTTTTTTCATACATATAAAAACCCTTTTTGTATCTTGCATATTTATTTTATTTCTATTTAATTTGTGCAATTAAATATCTTGTAAATAATTCAATATTGATGTAATAGTCTAGATTTAAATTCCTTGTCAAAATACCCCCCATTTGAACATTTGTACCCCCCTTCCCATATTGTGTTGTAATAACTTAGGAACTTTATTTTTTCGCACTTTAATGCTTTCTAATTATACCATGCTAGAATTAGGGTTTGTATGCGAATCAAAAACGACAAAATAGTTTGACCTAATTTCAAGATAAACAAGCATGAAAATGGACAACACTAACCACACTTGCACCCCTAGGGTATTCCACTTGTTGCCTTCAATAATGGGCCATATTGCATGTTAGGTCTCTTTGGGCAAAACAAAAACAATTCAAATGATCATAGTCCCTCGATGACGCTTTCGAAAGTTGCCTAAAAAATGATCAAGTCCCTTAAAGAAAAATTTCCCAAAGATACTTGGCACCATTGCAATTATGGTCTAAACGATGACCCGCGTCCGTCCCTTTCACATCCTAACACAAGATTGTCCACCAAATGCAATGGTGGAACAAAATTGTTAAAAGGGTTAAAACATAGCAAAGATCTTTGAGAAATTTAGGAGTAGACCACCTCTTAGTTACTTGAATCAAACTTGCAAAACAAAACACTTGCCTATTTTCTAAACCACACATCACTACACTTTCAAAAAACTTTCAAAAACATTGAAAACTTTTTCAAAAGACATACACCTTTGTATACATCCCAACATGGATCATTACAAAGGTTGCTACCACATTGGCTTCTTTTCAAAATATTTTCAAACCCACACACACAAGAGCACCATTTCAAACAATTGAAAAATAAGGCAAGTTGATCTAAGCAAGTAACTAAGAGCCCATGGATAACCATGGATAGAAAGGGTTCTAATACCTTCCCTTTCTATAATCTACTCCCCGAACCCAAGAAAACATCTCAAAGGTTTTTGCTGTGCTTTTTAAACCTTTCCTTAGGATAAAATAAAAAGTCGGTGGTGACTCTTGCTGAACCAAAACATTTGCGAAAACAAACGCAAAACCATAGTCAGTTCTCCCACCGTATCACAGAACTGGCGACTCTGCTGGGGAAAAATTTAAAGTGGAGTAACCTTAGGGCTTAGATCACCCTCTTGCATGACTAATTGTTTGATTTGTTTGCTTTACATCTTGGCTCTCTTGTTTGGGTTTGCAATCCTACACCCGGATTTTGGGAAACATTCATAGATAGCAATACGTTGTGGAAACTGTGTGGGGTATACCGACACGGTCGAAGCAATAGCTATATTAGTGCGACATATTTGTGAGTACCGGTAACCCTTGAGTTCAATCAAGGAGAGTACGGGGCCGCTGAGTGATGTCACTAAGCACTAATGACCTAGAACCTTACTTGACCATCTTGGCCTTTTATTAGGGGTAGTGAGATGACCGGCTTTGGTGCAGTCCAAAGTTGGTAGATACTTGATACTACACTCATTGAGGGTTGTTTTCTTGTAATATTTTGGTCGCTAGTTAAGTGGCTAAACCAAAACTATGAACAATGAAAACAATCCAGTGATATTGAGCTCCTTAGAACCCGGTTACTATTTATAGGATAGGTTTTTAAGCCAACTACACTCAAGAGGGTACTTACTTATGAAACCCCATGCAAGCCTGAAACTAGGGTTTTGTGTGATTTGCTTGTACATATGTTTGTGCATACATCATAAACATCATAAAGCATCATATGCATTCACTAACCATTTCAAGGGTTTAGATCTTCATCTTTGTTCTTGTTTTGTAGGTCATGGAAATTCCTCGCAGAAAAACCATCCAAGTCAACCTTGTAAGAATCCCTCCTCAACTCAAGGAGCTCACCTCAAGAATTCCGGAAAGCTCATCCTTCAGTGAAAGACATGGTAGACTACTCAACTTAGTCAACACCAACATTGAAGAAGACATGATGAAAGTGCTATTCCAGTTCTTTGACCCTCTTCACCACTGTTTCACTTTCCCTGACTACCAGTTGGTACCCACTTTGGAGGAATTTTCTCAACTTCTGAGAATTCCTATCCTTAATCAACTACCTTTCAACGGTACGGAAAAGGAACCAAAGCCTGAAGATGTTGCTCGAGCATTACATCTACAACCTTCTGACATCAAGGGGAATTGGGAAACTAGAAGCGGTGTCAAAGGTTTCTTAGCAAAATTCTTGTTTGAGAAGGCACAAGAGTGTTGGAATTCATTGGACCTACAAGCCTTTGAAGAGATTGTGGCACTCCTTATCTATGGGTTGGTCCTATTCCCAAATTCTGACCAGTTGGTAGATGTTAATGCCGTCAAAATCTTCTTGTCCAGAAATCCAATACCAACATTGCTTGGGGACATCCTTCCCTCATTTTACACACGAACAATGAGAAAGAGGGGTGTTCTCATGTGCTGTACTCCTCTCCTTGCAAGGTGGTTTATTTCGCACCTTCCACAATCTGTCCTGAAGAATGACCAAGGCTCAAGGTGGTCCCAACGGTTGATGACTCTTACTCACTCTGATGTACATTGGTGTTCTCGGTCCAGAGAAAATGTCATCATCGTCGATCTTTGTGGAGAGTTTCCTAATGTTCCTTTACTTGGAATCAGAGGAGGTATCACCTACAACCCTTGCCTAGCTTTGAGGCAATTTGGATATGCACGGAGAGATGGTCCTCACGACATGTTGATTCCTGACCTAGTTTTTGACTTCGACAACGATGCGCAAGGACTTCGCCAAAGATTCATCAGAGCTTGGAGGATGCCCAACAAAGTTGATAGCAAGACTCTGGGACACAAGAACTCCATCCCTCTTGAACCTTACCTCAAGTGGGTACGAGCCCGAGCCCAGAGTCTAATGATGCCTTATCCTCATGTTCTCCTTGTGATTAAAGAGCCCGTCAAGGAAGGAGAGGTTCCCTACACCATCCTACATCCTGACATGCCTACATCGTGGGAGGAGGTGCAGAAGAGTTGGATCCAACTCAAGGAGGAACGGAACACTTTTGAAGCCAGCTTCTACGCCAGCGAGAAGAAGGTTTTAGAGCTCACCCGCCGACTCCATGAGCAAGAGGCCCTCAACACCTACATTGCACCAAAGAGGATGCACAACGTCTTTTTACCTTGAGAAGTTGTTTTTGTAATATTTGGCCCATGGGGCATTTATGTACTAACAAATATTTTCTTATTAATATGACGTGCGTTCTTTTTGTCTGCAACAATTGTGAATTTCTAAAACCCTTGAATGCATTGCATAGATAGCATCTCATGCATCATGTGCATAACAGGTACCCATTTTTCTACAGGTTGCTTAATCTTCTTCGCTGTTTATTTGGAACAGTCATCATGAATCCAGACTCATCCAGTGAGCAAGCAATCAAGGCCCTTCAGGCCCAAAGTGCCCAGTTTCAAGAGATGGTCCTGAGCCTGGCCCAAGGTCAGCAAGAGTTGAAGGCTCTGCTCCTAAAGAAGAAGAAGAAGAGAACTGCGTTATTCAACACTGGACGCAGGTTTGGGAACACACTCCATAATGAGGCTGATCCAACTACTTCCTCTATAGAGAAAGACAGTCCCCAGGGGGGAGGAGCTCCTAGTCCTGCAGTCTCTGACAACGAGACGGATTACAACGACGAACAATACCCACCCGCTGCTGACAGATACAAGCAATTAGAAGACCGATTGAGTGCCATGGAGATTCAGAATGTGCCGGGGCTGGATATCGGAGATTTGAGGTTATCTTTGGGGGTAGTAATCCCACACAAGTTTAAGGCGCCTGCCTTTGCCAAATATGACGGGGCCTCCTGTCCAAAGCTGCATCTCAGGTCGTACGTAAGGAAGATCCAACCTTACACGGCAGATAAAAATCTTTGGATCCGCTTCTTCCAAGATAGCCTTTCGGGGTCACAGCTCGAGTGGTTCTATCAACTAGATGGAACTAGTATCCGACATTGGGAAGATTTGGCGACCGCATTTTATAGACAATATCAATACAATTCTGACCTCGCTCCTACGCGTACCCAACTTCAGGGTATGTCTCTAGGAACGGGCGAAGGGTTCAAAGAATATGCACAAAAATGGAGAGATTTGGCTGGCAGGGTGCAACCTCCATTGACTGATCGTGAGCTGTTTGATATGTTTCTAGGGACTTTGTCTGGTCCATTTTTCAATCATTTGGTTGGTAACTCCTCCGTTGGGTTTACGGATTTGATTCTGACGGGTGAAAGAATTGAAGCTGGCATCAGGTCAGGAAAAATATAGAAAGCTGCCTCCACAAGTACTGAGAAGAGGCCTTTCAAGAAAGAAGCAAGTGCAGTCTATGGTCCTAGAAGACAAGTCAAGCCAGAAAGCCGCCAAGCCGTCAATGCCTTGGTCATTTCAAATCCTGTTGCTGCTCCTCAGCAGTACAATCAACAAAGAGGTGAAAGGCCCAAGAGGCAGTATACTCGGTTGAGTATGACCTTGTCACAAATCTTACCGCAACTGTTATCAACCAACTTGGTGACCATCAAAGAGGCTCCGAAGGTCGTGAATACTGCGTTTCCTAAGTATAACCCAAATGCCCGTTGTGCTTATCATTCCGATAGCCCCGGGCATACTACTAATGATTGCTGGGCCCTGAGAAATAAGGTGCAAGACCTTATCGATGCGAAGGAAATTCAGTTTGAGGCGCCTGAGAGGCCAAATGTTGTAACTGCTCCTATGCCCCAGTATAGAGTAAATGCCATTGAGGAAGATTTGTATGCTGTTTCGGTGAATGATGTTGCTACCCCTCTTTTGACTGTTAAGAGGAACTTACTACTAGCCGGTTTATTTCCGGGTTGTAGCAAGGGTTGCCTCCTGTGTTCTGTTATCCCTACCGGTTGTCCGCTGCTGAAATCAGGCATCCAAAGTCTGATGGATAGCAAAGAAATTATGTTCAAGAAAACTGTTGTTCCGTTTGTTTCCACTGAAGAAGTATCTGTCGTCACAATTTTCAACAATCCTACCAAGGCTCTCCCAAGGAAGCCAGTCCAAATTATGTCTGTTGCACCCATTACTATTACTGTTCCGGAGCCTCTCCCCTATGAATCTAACAAGGTTGTCCCATGGCACTATAGGGCAGACGTGTATGTGCTTGGAGTGAAGCAGGAGTTCAACACCGGTACCAGTATCAGTAACATCACTGGTCCCGCCAAGATTACTCGCAGTGGCAGGCTCTTCTCGCCTGACATTGCACCACCAGTTATCCGAAAACCTCTCATCATCACACCCGCAAGTGTGCATGTTCCAATTCAAGTTCCTGTGTCTACTACTGCCGCCGAGTCCTCTGATGCTCGGGGCAAAGAAGTTGCTACCGATTTGCCTGCCAGGACGGAGGCACCAAAAAAGACTGCTGTTAAAGCCTCCCAACAAGAGATGGAGGAAATCCTTAAAATCATTAAAAAGAGTGATTTCAATGTTGTTGAACAACTGGGGCATACCCCCTCCAAAATCTCTATGCTATCATTGCTGCTATGCTTAGAGGCCCATGCAAAGGCCCTGATTTCATTTCTGAAAACGGCCCATGTGCCGCAAGAGACCTCTGCAGATCAATTCACTGACTGTGTGGCTAATTTGACAGCTGACAATGGCTTGGGGTTCTCGGATGCTGACCTTACCGCCAAAGGGAAAATCACAATGATGCCCTGCACGTCTCTATAGAGTGCAGGGGCACTACTCTCGCACACGTGTTGGTGGATACCGGTTCTTCCCTGAATGTATTGCCCAAGAAGGCATTGGATCGCTTGGATTGTGAGGGCCTGGAATTGAAACCTAGTAACATCATTGTTAAAGCCTTCGACGGTTCTAAGAGGATGGTGCACGGTGAGGTAGACATTCCTATTCGTGTGGGTTCCCAAGTCTTCGACTCAACGTTCTATGTAATGGATATTCGTCCATCTTATTCCTGCTTGTTGGGTCGACCCTGGATTCACAAGGCTGGGGCAGTAACATCCACTCTACACCAAAAGCTCAAATACCCTGTCAAAGGGAAGATTGTTACTGTGTAGGGTGAGGAGGAATACATGGTAAGTCACTTGAATTCATTCCGGTATATCGAGATGGACGGGGAGTTTATTGAAACCCCCTTTTAGCATTTTGAGGAGGTACCTCCAACGTTGGCGTCGGCTGAGACAGTGGTTGAAGAAGACTTTCCCTTGAAGATGGCGTCCCTGAAGGATGCCCGGGCTGTAATCGAGAAAGGCAAATGTGCAAACTGGGGTCAGCTTCCTGACTTCACTCAAAAGACCGACAAGTTTGGGCTGGGCTTCACTGCAGAGGCTCAGAGGGCTGTGCGCAAAGAAAGGATCAGAAAGGCTCCGGTGTTTATCACCAACCAAAGGGTGAATGCTATCGAGGAGGATGTAGAGGAAGCAGAGTTTGACAGTTGGATCTATCCAACCACCAACAACGGACCAAGCAACTGGACGACAAAGGATTTTACACCTATTACATTTGTCACGCAGTAATTAACTCTTTTGATTTTCAATTTGTAACAAACAATATGTTGAAACTTTTATTGGCTCGGTGTCCTACCCGGGGCATCGTAGCTCCATTTGTGAGGGCTTTTTGTATGACATTTCCATATATCATTAATCAAAACATTGGACGTTTGTTGCATTTCAAATCTTGTGTTCTTTTTCTTTCTGTGTTATATATTGCAAAACAGCTATATTTACACACACTCACTTATACAGGTTTCAATCCACTCTGGATCTCACTGGTAACGGCTCTACTACCACTAGTTATGACTTCGAGAATCCGATCAACTTGGACGAAGACGAAGGTGAAGATGATTGCGAAGTGCCTGGTGAACTCGCAAGACTGCTACTCCAGGAAGAGAGGGCCATTCAGCCACATGAAGAGCCCGTGGAAACAGTGAACCTGGGTACTGAGACAGATAGAAAAGAAGTCAAGATTGGTGCCAATCTAGAGCTCAGCGTGAAGCAACGATTAATCCAGATGCTGCATGATTACATGGAGATCTTTGCTTGGTCATACGAAGACATGCCCGGTTTGGATGCTGGCATTGTAGTTCATCATCTGCCTACCAAGGAAGACTGCCCTCCGGTAAAGCAAAAGGTCCGCCGTATGCGCCCAAAGATGTCCAAAAAGATCAAAGCTGAGGTTATGAAGCAATTCGATGCCGGGTTTCTAGCAGTAACTTCTTACCCTCAGTGGGTTGCCAACGTAGTGCCAGTGCCGAAGAAGGACGGTAAGGTCAGGATGTGTGTCGACTACAGGGATTTGAACAGGGCCAGCCCCAAAGATGATTTCCCTCTGCCTCACATCGACGTTCTTGTTGACAATACTGCTCAACACAAGGTTTTCTCCTTCATGGATGGATTTTCAGGGTATAATCAGATCAAGATGGCTTCGGAAGATATGGAAAAGACTACCTTTGTCACTCAGTGGGGCACCTTCTGCTACAAGGTCATGCCATTCGGGTTGAAAAATGCTGGGGCAACCTACCAACGTGCCATGGTTTCTTTATTTCATGATATGATCCATCATGAGATTGAGGTATACGTTGACGACATGATTGCAAGGTCCCAAACTGAGGAAGAGCATCTTGACCATCTGCGGAAGCTGTTTGACCGACTGAAGTTGTACAAGCTGAGGTTGAATCCAAACAAGTGCACCTTTGGGGTGAGGTCCGGAAAATTGCTAGGTTTCATTGTAAGCGATAAAGGTATTCAGGTGGACCCTGCCAAGGTAAAATCCATACAAGAGATGCCGACTCCCAAGACAGAGAAAGAAGTCAGAGGCTTTCTGGGACGACTGAACTATATTGCCCGATTCATCTCACATCTAACTGCTACCTGTGAGCCAATCTTCAAATTGCTGAAGAAAGATAAAGTGGTACGTTGGAACGATGAATGTCAGGCTGCTTTCGAAAAGATAAAAGAGTATCTCCAAGAGCCACCCATTCTTATGCCACCAGTGGAAGGAAGACCTCTGATACTATACTTGACAGTACTTGACAACTCAATGGGGTGTGTGCTGGGGCAGCATGACGAGTCTGGCCGAAAAGAGCACGCTATTTATTACCTGAGCAAAAAGTTTACCGACTGTGAGTCTCGTTACTCACTGCTCGAGAAAACTTGCTGCGCTCTGGTATGGGCTGCTCGCCGGCTGAGACAGTATATGCTGACTCACACCACTCTGTTGATTTCAAAGATGGATCCCATCAAGTACATATTCTAAAAGCCTGCTCTGTCTGGAAGAATAGCAAGATGGCAAATGATCTTGACAGAATATGATATCTAGTACACAACTCAAAAAGCAATCAAGGGAAGTGTATTGGCAGATCATTTGGCACACCAACCTGTGGACGATTACCAATCATTGAACTTTGAATTTCCGGACGAAGATATCATGGTAGTAACTGACTGTGAAGTACCTGGACCGGATGAAGGACCTGAGGAAGGATCCCGATGGTCTATGCATTTTGATGGAGCCTCCAACGCTTTGGGTAACGGTATCGGCGCTGTAATCATATCCCCCAAAGGTACTCATACTCCACTTACCGCCAGGCTGTGTTTCAACTGCACCAACAACATGGCAGAATATGAGGCATGTATCATGGGTCTTCAAGCTGCAATCGACTTAAGGATCAAGTTTCTGAGTGTCTTCGGAGATTCCGCTCTCGTGATCAATCAGATCAAAGGCGAGTGGGATACGAAACACCCAAATCTTATTCCTTACAAGGAGTATGTGTTGACTTTGCTTCCCCACTTTGAAAAGATAACTTTTGAACACTTCCCAAGAGAGGAGAATCAGTTAGCGGACGCACTAGCTACGATGTCTTCAATGTTCAAAGTCAAATGGGACAACGAGGCTCCCCGGATCATTATTTGGAAGTTGGACGAACCCGCATACTGCTGCGATCTTGAGGCCGAAAAGGTGACTAAAAAACCCTGGTATCACGAGGTGAAGAGATACTTGGAAGCTCAAGAATACCCTGAAGGTGCATCTATCAACGACAAGAAGTTCATGAGGAGGTTCGCTGCAAAGTTCTTCCTCAGCAACGGAATTCTCTACAAACGGAATCATGATTCAACTCTACTGCGTTGTGTGGATAAGGCTGAAGCAGAGAGGATCATGATAGAACTGCATGAAGGTACATTCGGAACACATTCCAGTGGACATACTATGGCAAAGAAAATCCTTCGGGCAGGATATTTCTGGTCCACAATGGAAGCCGACTGTTACCAACATTCTCGAACTTGCCATAAATGCCAGATCTATGCTGATAAGGTGCACATCCCTCCGGTTCCTCTGAACGTCCTGACGGCACCTTGGCCTTTTGCAATGTGGGGCATTGATATGATCGGCGAGATCCGACCAACGGCATCCAACGGGCATCGCTTCATCTTGGTAGCGATCGATTACTTCACGAAGTGGGTTGAGGCAGCTTCCTACGCCACGGTAACCAAGAGCGTTGTGGCACATTTCATTCGGCACAACCTGATCTGCCGGTACGGCGTCCCGGAAAGAATCATTACGGACAATGGTACCAATCTTAACAATAAGATGATCACTGAGCTCTGCGAGCAATTTAAGATACAGCACCACAACTCTTCTCCTTACCGGACGAAGATGAATGGGGCTGTAGAAGCAGCTAATAAGAACATCAAGAAGATTGTGCAGAAGATGATAGTGACCTACAAAGATTGGCACGAAATGTTACCGTTTGCTCTTCATGGATACCGTACCTCAGCAAGGACGTCAACCGGGGCAACTCCTTTTTCCTTGGTCTATGGCATGGAGGCAGTCTTGCCAATTGAAGTCCAGATACCCTCTCTCCGGATAATGAAGGATGCAGACTTGAGTGAAGATGACTGGATCCAGACTCGACTTGATCAGTTAAACCTGATTGACGAAAAGAGACTCACCGCTATCTGTCATGGTCAGACGTACCAAAAACGGATGATCAGGGCATTTAACAAGAAAGTCAGACCACAAGAGTATCAAGTTGGGGACCTGGTAATCAAGCGCATCATCCTTCCTCAAAGTGATCCCCGGGGAAAATGGACCCCTACGTACGAAGGGCCATTTGTGGTTAAACATGTGTTCTCAGGAGGAGCCATGATTCTAGCCACCATGGATGGTGACGACCTTCCTCACCCCGCCAATGCAGACATAGTAAAAAGATACTACGCATGAATAAAAGACCCGCTAGGTTGACATACCTAGGCAAAAATAAGGGCTTCCCGGCGAACCAAAAGGGTTCGGGCAAAAATAAGGGATGAAATGGAAAAAAAAATCTGTACACCCGGCAAGTTGAAAACCTGAAAAGGCAGCTTGGGAAAAAATGGGTATCCCGGTGGACTGAAAACCCGAAAGGGTGGTCCAGGCAAAAGTTAGGGATAAAGCGTAACACTATGTCTCGTTGGATCACCTTGTATCCAGAATTCGGCATCAACTATCTGGCTCAGACTTCGGCATCGATCAATCAGCTTCATCTTCAACTAAGCAGCAAAGTGATGAGACGCTTGAAGACATAAAGGCGATAGCAGAGTTGGAACCCAGTGGGAATATTGTGCACATAGCTGTTTTGTTTCCTTTTCAAAATTGTATAAACTTTATGTTATTCGGCGGTGTTCTCTTACTAGGACGTCAGCCTCTTGTACAAAAAACGCCTATTTACAGGCAAATTTCAAAATCAATACAGATTCAGTTTTCCAAACAAATTGCCACTGTTTTTCCTTTTTCTGTTTTGTCTTGCAAAGAACGTCCAACGTTCATTTTTGATATATGCATTTGACATTAAAATTGCTAATTCATAAATACTTGCATATGAAACAAAAGACTAATTACAGGTGACATCAGAGATAGGGGCAATGTAAAGTTGTCTGATGCAGTCTAGTTGCTTTGTCCACCAAAATACCAAGGTAGGTTCAACTGAAGAATGTGACCAAGTTATCTCAACTCCCCACAGAGTAAGACAAGATAGCAACATCCCCCAGCGGAGTATAGGCATTCATCAGCAAGCATCCCCGGCAGTCTTGGTCTAAGATTGTTCCCCGGCGGAATACCAACACCTCAGTACAGTCTGAAAAGTTTCCCCAGGAAAGTGGAATTCTCATCCCTAGCAGGTCTTGAAGCTTATCCCCAGTAGATTCTGGAAGCTTATCCCCTGCAGAGTACGGACGTCTCTCCCGAGCTTTATTCAAAGTTATTCCTCACAAAGGCTTATAACTGGGTTATCCTCAGCTAATTGCCGCGGAAGATTGCCCTCGGCGAAGTTCTTCCTATCCCCAACGGAGTTCATCAAAGTTCCCCAACATAACTTATCAACGCAATCCCCAGCGGAGTTTATCATTGTCATCCCCAGAGGAATTTATCTTTGGTATCCCCAACGGAGTTTATCATCATTGTCCCCAGCGGAATCCATCATTGAAATCCTCAGCGGGCCTCTCATCAAAACTTCAGCAAAGTATCTCTTCCACAAAGCAATTCCCCGCAGAGTAATCTCTCCAACAAGTGTATTCCTCAACGGAGTCATCTTCTCCTACCGGTGTATTCTTGCAACCGTCATCCCCAGCGGAAACAAAGAGCTCTACTTTTCAACGTCAGCCCAGGATTTAATTCCACGGCCGATCGTCAAGGATTTATTTTTCTAGACGAAAATACATTCATAAACATTTCGCATTTTATACATCTTGCTTACATACATGATAAAATGCATACAACACTATCTCATTTTGAACGTCATGACATCATGCATGTCATACATCATGACATTGCATACAACTGATGTTTTGCCTTTCAGGGAAAAAGACAACCTAAAGGACAACTACCTTCAACTGTCACAGTTTCCAGATTCGATTCCTGTATCTAGCCAGGGCACATCTGTGAGTGATCAGATTCCAGATTCGATTCCTGTATCTAGCCAGGGCACATCTGAAGAGTTTGAAGATTCGATTCCTGTATCCAGCCAGGGCATATCTATCAACTACCACAATTCCAGATTCGATTCCTGTATCCAGCCAGGGCATGTCTGTTGACAACAATTCCAGATTCGATTCCTGTATCTAGCCAGGGCACATCTGAAGAGTTTGAAGATTCGATTCTTGTATCCAGCCAGGGCATATCTATCAGCTGTCACCATACCAGATTCGATTCCTATATCCAGCCAGGGCATATCTGAAGAGTTCGAAGATTCGATTCCTGTATCCAGCCAGGGCATATCTGTTGACGACTATTTCCAGATTCGATTCTTGTATCCAGCCAGGGCATATCTGTTGACGACTATTTCCAGATTCGATACCTGTATCCAGCCAGGGCATATTTGTGAGCAACCGATTGTAGATTCGACACCTGTATCTAGCCAGGGCATATCTGCATGAGGAGATCGAAGATCAAACACCTGTAACAAGCCAGGAAAACATCTGTCTTTCTCAAAATACACAAGTTCTCGCTAAGGAATCTCTTATGCGATCAACACCTCCAAATGGCATCTATAAGCCCATTCCCGACAAGGTTCTGTCACGTCTCCAGATGGCATCTGTAATCCCATCTCCCTATCCACCATCTATCCAAATGGCATCTATAAGCCCATTTCCGACATCCCATTGCTGATACTCCAACATGCGAGTGCAAATTTCCGGGCACTCTAGTGTCCAATCTCCTTTTACCCTCGAGTCACGAAAGGCAAACTTGCCAATCTAACTCTTCAGGTTCAAGAAGATTGAACAGGGGTAACTGTTGTACCCCAAAATTTTCCCTCCCATTTCCTCAACATTTTCTCATCACAAAACCCTTGGAGCTCAAGATCCAGTTAGGGTTTCCTCTACTCAAGACTCCTCCTTGCACTGTTGACCCAAATTAGGGTTTGTGTTTGCACAAAGATATTTTGACCTAAAATGCCTAAGATGACTTTCATGCTTCATGTTGGACTCCCAAGTTTATCCATACCAAGTTTCAAGTCTTGATTCCAAATTTTGCCCAGTCAATTGGACAGTTGACCTAGAAATCAACTGTATTGGGGAAAAAGTCAACTGTGGCCAATTGACAGTCAAATCTCATGAAAATTGACCCACATCAACATTATGAACTCATATGAACCATTTGGTCAAGTTTGGATCACAATTCCACAAGAAATTTGATCAGATCACCAAAAGGGCAAAATGGTCATTTTTAGGGTTTTGACTGCACAAAGGAAATTTTTGACTGTTTGACCTAGCCAATGGCAAACCAAAATCACATATGGACTCAAGGACCCCATGGAATTGTCTTGACATGCTCAACAAGTTCAAAAGATCCCAAATACACAAAATTGACAGTTGAATTTCCCAGTCAATTGATCAATTTTGACTGTATACTGAAAAGTCAAACTTTGACTTTTTGGTCAAAATCAAATGTCAAGATTCATTTTTCATCAAAACATGCCAAATCATGAAACTTGTTCATCAAGAAATCAAGAAATACAAATTAGGGTTTGAAATGAAGATTTTTCATAACTTAGAATTTTTCTAAGTTATGAAAAACCCTAATTTTTTCCTAACTTTGCCCCACTTTCTCACCAAGATTCATTTGGATTCAAGCAAAAGTAAAAACATGAAAGTTGTAGCCTATTGCAAAATATACAACTTTGATTCACAGAGTTTTCCCAAAAGAAGCTTGTAGCTCAAGTTACAATTTTTGGAACAAGGGTACCAAACCATTCTTAACTTAGAGAAAATTTGACCTATTTTAGGCAGGATTTTTGCCTAACTTCAAGACCATTTTTCACATACTTCCACTTGGAATTTCAATTTTCATTTCAAAGATGGATTGTAGTACACATTCCAAGCTTTCCAAAATGTCCAAGAACTCATCAAACAACCTCATGGTTAGGGAGAATAAAATTTGGCAAGTTGGGAAAAACTCACTTTTGATTTGGCCAATTTACATGTTCATACATTTGTGCCATTTTGAATTCAGCTTGCTTTCCTTGATTACAGGTCTTTTATCTCATCTACACTCCATAATTTAATGCCAATCCTTTGTGCCAAAGTGTTGTTCTATGAGTTCAAACATTATATACAAGTTTAATCCATTTTTAGATAAAGCATAATATCCATTTTGGAAAAGTTGCACTTTATGTCAAAATGCAAATCCAAGCAAGTACAGTTCAAATCTCCTTGGAACAAGTTTATGGGCTAATTACACTGATCAAGACTAAGTGGTGCAGCATAGAATGGGGGCCTGTACAGGCTAGAAACACCAAGTGGCCATCTCTTGCTTAAGTGTGAAGAAAACTAGCATAACATGACACAACTTTCATCTCAGTTAACACAAGCTTAAGCAAAGACTTTGTACACATTCCAAACATCCATTCTGAGCTAGAACACGAGCCAACCATCTCCAACACCTTCCCATTCACAGAATCACCATTGAACTGCCCAAAACAGGGCATCCCTGCAGTTTGAGTTCCATAGCTCAAACCTTCCATGCATTCTTGCTAAAAACACTTCAAACACATCCCACAACATCCCTTGAAGCTATTCCAAACCTCAAACACGACCTGTAACACTCCCAGGCAACATCACCATTTTCATTTTCTTGTTTTGCAGTTGAAGTTCCATAGCATGATTCAAAAGGTTTCAAGACAAAGTAAAGCTTGGAATAGCATCCCTGGACATCAAGGAAGCTGTACCAATCATCACCTTGCATTGAAGACACCTCCATCACCAGATACAACTTCAACTGAATAGGTAAGTTCATGAACTCGTATCTCTCTATCCAGGCATTGTTAGCTTTAGGTTTGTGAAGAAAACATGTCACATTCATAGCCCTGAACATGCCCATGTAATTAGATTTCATTTATATTATGTGTGCTTAGAGAATTTTAAGTCTGAACATTGAATAAAAACTAGGTCAGGAATTGGGGGAGAAGAAATTCTCTCTCATTTCTGAGAGTTAGGATGAGTTCTTTATATGTCTGGATTCGTGGTTCAATGCTTGACATTTTTCATGTTGTAAGTTTGTGCTAAAAGTCCAGGAATGAGGAGTTGTGGTTGAGGCATCATAGGCGCGCGTTTTTTCAAATGGTTGTCTGAAGGTTGAAGACAACCTTTCTTGGGCTGGGCCTGAGATCTCATTTCTGTTTACACCTCATTTTCACACACACACACCCCCTTGGCCCATTATGTTTATTTTCATGATTTTTTGACTTTTCTTTTTCTATTCTGACTTATTTATTTTTCCCCACAATATTAAAAATATAAAAAAAATATTTTTACACCATTTTTATATTTATTAGGCTTTTTATTTGTTTAGGTTAATATTTGTACATAAAATAAATACATAAACACTTTTATTTGAAAAATACTAAAATAATGTAAACGTATTTTATTTTCTATTTTTATTTTATATTATCTTCTGAAAATATTTTATATAAAATATACTTTTTAAAAAAACTAAATATTATTATTTTTGTATATATTTAATATATTTATCATATAAAATAAATACATACATATTTATTAGCATATTTAGTAAATAATACAAAATATACACATTTTTATTTTTATTAATATTAAATATTAAAAATACCTTTTTTTTACAAATATACTTCATTTTTATTTTATTTTTGTATATAATAAATAAATATTGTACATATTAAATAATTAATACCTTTTATTAAATAAATTAGGGTTTTGCCCTAAACATAAAAAACTCCAAAAAATAATACTTTTTATTTTTGTTTATTTGACATATAAAAAACACCTTTTTTTCATACATATAAAAACCCTTTTTGCATCTTGCATATTTATTTTATTTCTATTTAATTTGTGCAATTAAATATCTTGTAAATAATTCAATATTGATGTAATAGTCTAGATTTAAATTCCTTGTCAAAATACCCCCCATTTGAACATTTGTACCCCCCTTCCCATATTGTGTTGTAATAACTTAGGAACTTTATTTTTTCGCACTTTAATGCTTTCTAATTATACCATGCTAGAATTAGGGTTTGTATGCGAATCAAAAACGACAAAATAGTTTGACCTAATTTCAAGATAAACAAGCATGAAAATGGACAACACTAACCACACTTGCACCCCTAGGGTATTCCACTTGTTGCCTTCAATAATGGGCCATATTGCATGTTAGGTCTCTTTGGGCAAAACAAAAACAATTCAAATGATCATAGTCCCTCGATGACGCTTTCGAAAGTTGCCTAAAAAATGATCAAGTCCCTTAAAGAAAAATTGCCCAAAGATACTTGGCACCATTGCAATTATGGTCTAAACGATGACCCGCGTCCGTCCCTTTCACATCCTAACACAAGATTATCCACCAAATGCAATGGTGGAACAAAATTGTTAAAAGGGTTAAAACATAGCAAAGATCTTTGAGAAATTTAGGAGTAGACCACCTCTTAGTTACTTGAATCAAACTTGCAAAACAAAACACTTGCCTATTTTCTAAACCACACATCACTACACTTTCAAAAAACTTTCAAAAACATTGAAAACTTTTTCAAAAGACATACACCTTTGTATACATCCCAACATGGATCATTACAAAGGTTGCCACCACATTGGCTTCTTTTCAAAACATTTTCAAACCCACACACACAAGAGCACCATTTCAAACAATTGAAAAATAAGGCAAGTTGATCTAAGCAAGTAACTAAGAGCCCATGGATAACCATGGATAGAAAGGGTGCTAATACCTTCCCTTTCTATAATCTACTCCCCGAACCCAAGAAAACATCTCAAAGGTTTTTGCTGTGCTTTTTAAACCTTTCCTTAGGATAAAATAAAAAGTCGGTGGCGACTCTTGCTCAACCGAAACATTTGCGAAAACAAACGCAAAACCATAGTCAGTTCTCCCACCGTATCACAGAACTGGCGACTCTGCTGGGGAAAAATTTAAAGTGGAGTAACCTTAGGGCTTAGATCACTCTCTTGCATGACTAATTGTTTGATTTGTTTGCTTTACATCTTGGCTCTCTTGTTTGGGTTTGCAATCCTACACCCGGATTTTGGGAAACATTCATAGATAGCAATACGTTGTGGAAACTGTGTGGGGTATACTGACACGGTCGAAGCAATAGCTATATTAGTGCGACATATTTGTGAGTACCGGTAACCCTTGAGTTCAATCAAGGAGAGTACGGGGCCGCTGAGTGATGTCACTAAGCACTAATGACCTAGAACCTTACTTGACCATCTTGGCCTTTTATTAGGGGTAGTGAGATGACTGGCTTTGGTGCAGTCCAAAGTTGTTAGATACTCGATACTACACTCATTGAGGGTTATTTTCTTGGAATATTTTGGTCGCTAGTTAAGTGGCTAAACCAAAACTATGAACAATGAAAACAATCCAGTGATATTGAGCTCCTTAGAACCCGGTTACTATTTATAGGACAGGTTTTTAAGCCAACTACACTCAAGAGGGTACTTACTTATGAAACCCCATGCAAGCCTGAAACTAGGGTTTTGTGTGATTTGCTTGTACATATGTTTGTGCATACATCATAAACATCATAAAGCATCATATGCATTCACTAACCATTTCAAGGGTTTAGATCTTCATCTTTGTTCTTGTTTTGTAGGTCATGGAAATTCCTCGCAGAAAAACCATCCAAGTCAACCTTGTGAGAATCCCTCCTCAACTCAAGGAGCTCACCTCAAGAATTCCGGAAAGCTCATCCTTCAGTGAAAGACATGGTAGACTACTCAGCTTAGTCAACACCAACATTGAAGAAGACATGATGAAAGTGCTATTCCAGTTCTTTGACCCTCTTCACCACTGTTTCACTTTCCCTGACTACCAGTTGGTACCCACTTTGGAGGAATTTTCTCAACTTATGAGAATTCCTATCCTTAATCAACTACCTTTCAACGGTACGGAAAAGGAACCAAAGCCTGAAGATGTTGCTCGAGCATTACATCTACAACCTTCTGACATCAAGGGGCATTGGGAAACTAGAAGCGGTGTCAAAGGTTTCTTAGCAAAATTCTTGTTTGAGAAGGCACAAGAGTGTTGGAATTCATTGGACCTACAAGCCTTTGAAGAGATTGTGGCACTCCTTATCTATGGGTTGGTCCTATTCCCAAATTCTGACCAGTTGGTAGATGTTAACGTCGTCAAAATCTTCTTGTCCAGAAATCCAATACCAACATTGCTTGGGGACATCCTTCACTCATTTTACACACGAACAATGAGAAAGAGGGGTGTTCTCACGTGCTGTACTCCTCTCCTTGCAAGGTGGTTTATTTCGCACCTTCCACAATCTGTCCTGAAGAATGACCAAGGCTCAAGGTGGTCCCAACGGTTGATGACTCTTACTCACTCTGATGTACATTGGTGTTCTCGGTCCAGAGAAAATGTCATCATCGTCGATCATTGTGGAGAGTTTCCTAATGTTCCTTTACTTGGAATCAGAGGAGGTATCACCTACAACCCTTGCCTAGCTTTGAGGCAATTTGGATATGCACGGAGAGATGGTCCTCACGACATGTTGATTCCTGACCTAGTTTTTGACTTCGACAACGATGCGCAAGGACTTCGCCAAAGATTCATCAGAGCTTGGAGGATGCCCAACAAAGTTGATAGCAAGACTCTGGGACACAAGAACTCCATCCCTCTTGAACCTTACCTCAAGTGGGTACGAGCCCGAGCCCAGAGTCTAATGATGCCTTATCCTCATGTTCTCCTTGTGATTAAAGAGCCCGTCAAGGAAGGAGAGGTTCCCTACACCATCCTACATCCTGACATGCCTACATCGTGGGAGGAGGTGCAGAAGAGTTGGATCCAACTCAAGGAGGAACGGAACACTTTTGAAGCCAGCTTCTACGCCAGCGAGAAGAAGGTTTTAGAGCTCACCCGCCGACTCCATGAGCAAGAGGCCCTCAACACCTACATTGCGCCAAAGAGGATGCGCAACGTCTTTTTACCTTGAGAAGTTGTTTTTGTAATATTTGGCCCATGGGGCATTTATGTACTAACAAATCTTTTCTTATTAATATGACGTGCGTTCTTTTTGTCTGCAACAATTGTGAATTTCTAAAACCCTTGAATGCATTGCATAGATAGCATCTCATGCATCATGTGCATAACAGGTACCCATTTTTCTACAGGTTGCTTAATCTTCTTCGCTGTTTATTTGGAACAGTCATCATGAATCCAGACTCATCCAGTGAGCAAGCAATCAAGGCCCTTCAGGCCCAAAGTGCCCAGTTTCAAGAGATGGTCCTGAGCCTGGCCCAAGGTCAGCAAGAGTTGAAGGCTCTGCTCCTAAAGAAGAAGAAGAAGAGAACTGCGTTATTCAACACTGGACGCAGGTTTGGGAACACACTCCATAATGAGGCTGATCCAACTACTTCCTCTGCAGAGAAAGACAGTCCCCAGGGGGGAGGAGCTCCTAGTCCTGCAGTCTCTGACAACGAGACGGATTACAACGACGAACAATACCCACCCGCTGCTGACAGATACAAGCAATTAGAAGATCGATTGAGTGCCATGGAGATTCAGAATGTGCCGGGGCTGGATTTCAGAGATTTGGGGTTATCTTTGGGGGTAGTAATCCCACACAAGTTTAAGGCGCCTGCCTTTGCCAAATATGACGGGGCCTTCTGTCCAAAGCTGCATCTCAGGTCGTACGTAAGGAAGATCCAACCTTACACGGCAGATAAAAATCTTTGGATCCACTTCTTCCAAGATAGCCTTTCGGGGTCACAGCTCGAGTGGTTCTATCAACTAGATGGAACTAGTATCCGACATTGGGAAGATTTGGCGACCGCATTTTATAGACAATATCAATACAATTCTGACCTCGCTCCTACGCGTACCCAACTTCAGGGTATGTCTCTAGGAACGGGCGAAGGGTTCAAAGAATATGCACAAAAATGGAGAGATTTGGCTGGCAGGGTGCAGCCTCCATTGACTGATCGTGAGCTGGTTGATATGTTTCTAGGGACTTTGTCTGGTCCATTTTTCAATCATTTGGTTGGTAACTCCTCCGCTGGGTTTACGGATTTGATTCTGACGGGTGAAAGAATTGAAGCTGGCATCAGGTCAGGAAAAATATAGAAAGCTGCCTCCACAAGTACTGAGAAGAGGCCTTTCAAGAAAGAAGCAAGTGCAGTCTATGGTCCTAGAAGACAAGTCAAGCCAGAAAGCCGCCAAGCCGTCAAGCCCTAAACATAAAAAACTCCAAAAAATAATACTTTTTATTTTTGTTTATTTGACATATAAAAAACACGTTTCTTTCATACATATAAAAACCCTTTTTGCATCTTGCATATTTATTTTATTTCTATTTAATTTGTGCAATTAAATATCTTGTAAATAATTCAATATTGATGTAATAGTCTAGATTTAAATTCCTTGTCAAAATACCCCCCATTTGAACATTTGTACCCCCTTCCCATATTATGTTGTAATAACTTAGGAACTTTATTTTTTCGCACTTTAATGCTTTCTAATTATACCATGCTAGAATTAGGGTTTGTATGCGAATCAAAAATGACAAAATAGTTTGACCTAATTTCAAGATAAACAAGCATGAAAATGGACAACACTAACCACACTTGCACCCCTAGGGTATTCCACTTGTTGCCTTCAATAATGGGCCATATTGCATGTTAGGTCTCTTTGGGAAAAACAAAAACAATTCAAATGATCATAGTCCCTCGATGACACTTTCGAAAGTTGCCTAAAAAATGATCAAGTCCCTTAAAGAAAAATTACGATGACCCGCGTCCGTCCCTTTCACATCCTAACACAAGATTGTCCACCAAATGAAATGGTGGAACAAAATTATTAAAAGGGTTAAAACATAGCAAAGATCTTTGAGAAATTTAGGAGTAGACCACCTCTTAGTTACTTGAATCAAACTTGCAAAACAAAACACTTGCCTATTTTCTAAACCACACATCACTACACTTTCAAAAAACTTTCAAAAACATTGAAAACTTTTTCAAAAGACATACACCTTTGTATACATCCCAACATGGATCATTACAAAGGTTGCCACCACATTGGCTTCTTTTCAAAACATTTTCAAACCCACACACACAAGAGCACCATTTCAAACAATTGAAAAATAAGGCAAGTTGATCTAAGCAAGTAACTAAGAGCCCATGGATAACCATGGATAGAAAGGGTGCTAATACCTTCCCTTTCTATAATCTACTCCCCGAACCCAAGAAAACATCTCAAAGGTTTTTGCTGTGCTTTTTAAACCTTTCCTTAGGATAAAATAAAAAGTCGGTGGCGACTCTTGCTCAACCGAAACATTTACAAAAACAAACGCAAAACCATAGTCAGTTCTCCCACCGTATCACAGCATGTATCCTGGGTCTTCGAGCTGCTATTAACCTAAGGTTTAAGTTCTTGAGTGTATTCGGAGATTCTGCCCTAGTGATCAGTCAGATCAAAGGCGAGTGGGATACGAAGCACCCAAATGTTATTCCTTACAAAGAATATGTACTGACATTGCTCCCACATTTTGAGGAGATAACCTTTGAACACTTCCCGAGAGAGGAGAACCAGTTAGCGAACGCGCTAGCTACCTTGTCTTCTATGTTCAAAGTCAGGTGGGACAATGAAGCTCCCCAGATTACCATCGAAAGGTTGGACGAACCCGCACATTGCTGTGACATTGAGACTGAAGAGGTTGCAGATAAACCCTGGTTTCACGAGGTAAAGAGGTATCTTGAGGCTCAAGAGTACCCCAAGGGGGCATCTGTTAATGATAAGAAGTTTCTGAGAAGGTTCGCTGCGAAGTTCTTCGTCAGCAATGGGATCCTTTATAAGCGTAACCATGATTCGACCTTACTGCGATGTGTGGACAAAAGTGAGGTAGAAAGGATCATGGAAGAGTTACATGAAGGTACCTTCGGAACTCATTCCAGTGGACATAACATGGCAAAGAAAATCCTACGGGAAGGATATTACTGGTCTATTATGGAAGCCAATTGTTATCAACATTCTCGAACTTGTCATAAGTGCCAAGTCTATGCTGATAAGGTGCATGTACCTCCAGTTCCTCTGACTGTTTTGACAGCTCCCTGGCCTTTTGCAATGTGGGGCATTGACATGATCGGCGAGATCAGACCTACTGCGTCCAACGGGCATCATTTCATTCCGGTAGCTATTGATTACTTTACGAAGTTGGTCGAGGCAACTTCCTTTGCTACGGTAACCAAGAACGCCGTGGCGTGGTTTATCCGAAACAATCTAATCTGTTGATACGGTGTACCAGAGATGATCATTACGGACAATGGTACAAATCTCAACAATACAATGATCACCGAGCTCTGTAAACAGTTCAAGATATAACATCACAACTCTTCTCCCTACCGGTCGAAGATGAACGGGGCTATTGAAGCGGCTAACAAGAACATCAAGAAGATTATGCAGAAGATGACAGTGACGTACAAAGACTGGCATGAGATGTTACCATTCGCTCTTCATGGGTACCGTACCTAAGCACAGACGTTGACCGGGGAAACACCCTACTCTTTGGTATATGGCATGGAAGTAGTCCTACCCATCGAAGTCCAGATACCTTCTCTCAGAATTATGAAGGATGCGAGTTTGAGCGAAGACGACTGGATTCAGACCTGACTTGATCAGCTGAATCTAATTGATGAAAAGAGGCTTACTGCTATTTGTCATGGTCAGACATATCAAAAGCGAATGATTAAGGCATTTAATAAGAAAGTCAGACGTCAAGAATACCGAGTCTGAGATCTAGTGATCAAGCGCATCATACTTCCGCAAGGTGATCCTAGGGGAAAATGGACCCCCACATACGAAGGGCCATTTGTGGTTAAGAATATTTTCTCGGGAGGAGCTATGGTTCTAACCACCATGGGTGGTGACGACCTTCCTCACCCCGTTAATGCAGACATAGTGAAAAAATACTACGCATAATCAAAGACCCGCTAGGTCGACTGGCCTAGGCAAAAATAAGGGCTTCCCGGAGAATCAAAAGGGTTTGGGAAAAAGTAAGGGATGAAAATGAAAAAAAAACTGTACACCCGGCAAGTCGAAAACCTGAAAAGGCGACTTGGGCAAAAAAGGGTATCCCGATGGACTAAAAACCCGAAAGGGCGGTCCAGGAAAAAGTTAAGGATTAAAGCGTAACACTATGTCTCATTGGATCATCTTGCAACCAGACTTCAGTATCGACTATCAAGCTCAGACGACACCAATCAATCTGATCAACCTTCTACCAAGCAGCAAAGTGATGAGATGCTTGAAGATATAAAGGCAATAGTAGAGTTGGAACCTAATGGGGTCATTTCACATAGCTATTTTTCTTTATTTTACAAATTGTAATTTATTTCGGTGGCGTTCTCTTACTAGGACGTCGGCCTCTTTGTACAAAACGCCTATTACAGGCCAACTTCAAAATCAATACAATTCATTTTTACAAGAAATTTCAATTTGTTTTTCTTTTTCTGTTTTGTTTTGCAAATAACGCCAATGATTCATTTATGATATATGCATTTGAGAATGATTGCTGCTCATAAATGTTTACATGAAAAAACAAAAGACAATTACTTGTAATTCCAGGAACAGGGACAAACAAGAAGTGTCCAAACCTTACAGTTACTCTGCTCATCAGGTACAGAGATAGAGCCAGCTCGAGAATATGAGTAGTGATACATACACTCCCCACAGAGTAAAAGGTATCCAAAGACAATGATGTTAGCTTTCCCGAACAAGACACCACTCTCCCCAGTCAAGGTTCACAAATCACGAATGAGTCGGCAAAACTTTCCCCAAGCAGAGTGTGTTTATCACAAGCAAACAGAAATTCATCCCCAGCTGAGTTATTTCTCCAAGTCCGCATGATCTATCGACAAAGTTATTCCCCGCAGAGTTATCCTCAGGCAGGGCCTTTTCCAGCAGAATATTCTCCAACCAAGGGGTAAACTCCCAACACGGTCATCTTTGTTCACCATCCCCAACATAGGTGGAGGAACTATGGTTTTCATGGCAATCAGGGATTTATTTTCCCCGATTCCGATTATCACGTCAACATTTCATGTTCATACATCATGACATATGCATACACCACATATAACATGGTCTCATTTGTTTTGAGAACGTTAACACACAATGGATCTCATGCATCACATATGACTAATCCTGTATTATTTCAAGAAATACATTATTATTAACTATTTCCAGCAAGCCCATGATCCACACTCGAAGCTAAACAGAGTAATCATCGGCGCAACAAAAGTAACCCTACTATCCAGGTTTCTTCTCACAGTCCTACTATCCAGGCTTTCATATCGAAGTAACCCTATTATCCAGGTTTCTTCTCACAGACCTATTATCCCAGATTTCATATCGAAGTAACCATACTATCCAGGTTTCTTCTTACATCCTTATTATCTAGGCTTTCATATCGAAGTAACCCTACTATCCAGGTTTCATCTCACAACCCTACTATCCAGACTTTCATATCGAAGTAACCCTAATATCCAGGTTTCTTCTCACAACCCTACTACCCAGGATTTCATATCGAAGTAACCCTACTATCCAGGTTTCTTCTCACAACCCTACTATCCCGACTTTCATATCGAAGTAACCCTATTATCCAAGTTCCTTCTCACAGCCCTACTACCCAGGCTTTCATATCGAAGTAACCCTACTACCCAGGTTTCTTCTCACAGCCCTACTATCCAGGCTTTCATATCGAAGTAACCCTACTATCCAGGTTCCTTCTCACAACCCTACTATCCAGGCTTTCATATCGAAGTAACCCTAATATCCAGGTTTCTTCTCACAACCCTACTATCCAAGCTTTCATATCGAAGTAACCCTACAATCCAAGTTTCTTCTCACAGCCCTACAAACCCGGCTTTCATATCTGTTGTACCCAAAAATTTTCCCTCTCATTTTATCAAGATTTCCCCTCACAAGACTCCTTGAACTCCAGACAGGATTAAGGTTTTGCTATGCTCAAGACATCTCCTTGCACTGATGACCTAAATTAGGGTTTGAGTTTGCACAGGGATTTTTGGACTTTCAATGCTCAAAGTGACTTTCATACTTCATGTTGGACTTACAAGATTACCCATACCAAGTTCTAGGCCTTGAATCAAATTTTTGCCCAGTCAATTGGATAGTTGACCTTGAAATCAACTGTATTGGGGAAAAAGTCAACTGTGGCCAATTTACAATCAAACCTCATGAATTTTGATCCACATCAACATTATGAACTCATATGAACCATTTGATCAAGTTTGGACCACAACTCCACAAGAAATTTGATCAGATGACCAAAAGGGCAAAATGGTCATTTTTAGGGTTTTGACTGTACAAGGGCAATTTATGATATTTAACCTAGCCAATGGCAAATTGGGTTCAAGCCTGGACTCAAGGACTCAATTACATCATCTTGACCTATTCAACAAGTTCAAAATATCCCAATTGCATTGGATTGACAGATGAATTTTTCAGTCAACTGATCAAAATTTAATTGTACACTGAAAAGTCAAACTTTGACTTTTTGGACAAAATCAAGTGCCAAGGGTCATTTTTCATCAAGAAGTGTCAAAACATGAAACTTGTTCATCAAGAAACCCATTTTTGCAAATTAGGGTTTAAAGTTGAAAATTTTCATAACAGAATTTTTCTAAGTTATGAAATTTTCTTAATTTTTCCTAACTTTGTCCAACATTTTCACCATGATGCATTTGGATTCCAACAAAACTTCCAACATGAAAGTTGTAGTCCTCCACAAAGTATACAACTTTTATTCATAAAGTTTTCCCAAAAGAAGCTTGGGTCTCAAGTTATGATTTTTGGAACAAGGGTCCCTAAAAGTTTTAACTTAGAGAAATTTTGCCCTAGTTTAGGCAGGATTTTGACCTATCTTCATGGCCATTTTTCACATAGTTCCACTTGGAATCTCAAGTTTCATTTCAAAGATGGATTGTATAGCATGTTGCAAGATTTACAAAATGTCCAAGAACTCTCCAAACTCATTTGTGGTTAGGGAGAATCGAAGGCTTGAAGTTGGCAAAAACTCATTTTTCATCCATGACATATTCATGTTCATACATGTTGCAATTTCAAGTCAGCATGCTTTGCACTAGATTACAGGCCTCTAAACCACTTCACACTCAATAATTTAACGCAAATACATTGGTCTAAGGTGTTGTTTTGGACATTAGGACATTGTACACAAGATTAATCCCTAAGTAGAAAAAGGTACATTTCCATTTTTGCTTAAATGTGCTTTATGTCAAAACTAAATCCCTTGAGCATTGGTCCATATCTCACATAGAAAATCAAATCCAATTTGGAGGGGCCAAGGGCAAAGTATGCAAGCATAAGGATAGCCTGTATAGGCCTGTTTCAATCACTTCCCACATTTTGCTTCAAAAACAAGAAACATGTCCAAAATATAAAAACTTGAACATCAGCCAAAGAAAACTTGTGCAAGCTTTTGAAACATCTTTTGAAACATCCCTCTGAGCCAGAAACACGATCTCTTAAGCCCTCAAACATCCCATAGCCAAAAATCACCTTCCATTGGCAAAACAGGGCATAACCTGCAACTTGACTTCCATAGCTCAATTTGCTCGTGTGTTTTTCCCCAAGTTGGTTCAAACACCTTCCATTCAACTCATCCAAGCTATCCCAAACCTCAAACACCAACTGTAACTCCATTTACAGGGTTTGCCATTTTCATTTTGAGCTTGTGCAGGTTAAGTTTTGTAGGCTGATTCAAGCATATTCAAGGCAAGAAGGGTATTGGAGAAGGTCAAGTGAAGTTCAAGCAAGCTCCCAGACATCTCAAGCCTTGTTGAAAAGCTCCACATTACCCTACACGAAGTCAGCTGAAACAGGTTTTTGTCAACTTCCTATCTCTCTATTTAGGAACATTTAGCTTTAGGTTTGTGAATAAGAAATGTAGTATTCATTGCCATGAAGTTGTACATATGCTCAGTTTTCATTTATATTAAGCATGCTAAGAGAATTTCATCCATGAACATGCTGAAAAAATTAGGTTAGATTTTAGGGCCAGAGAAATTCTCTCTGGTCTTTGAGAGTTAGGACAAGTTGTTTATATGGTTGGATTCGTCTTGAAATGCTCTACAACTTTGATGTTATGTGTTTTTGCAATAGAGCTCATATACAGGATCTGGCAATTGTACAGGGCGCGCGCGTTTTCAAAGTCAGAGGTTGAAGATGAAGTGGCTTGGGCTGGGCTTTGGTCCTTTCACTTTTGACACCTCCCTTTTCCTTTTTGCACCCCCTGGCCCAATTTCTTGTTATTTTATATTTTTGCATTTTAATTTTCATTTCTGATTATATTTTATTATTTCCAAATATAAAAAATACTCAAAAATATTTTTATAATTTTTTCACATTTATTTTGCATTTTATTTTTATTTTTCTAACATAAAAAGTAATTTAATTACTTTTATCTTATTTATTAAAAACTTGAAAATAATATATAAATTATACTTTTATTTTTATTCTTTATTTTTATTCACACTGAAAATATTATTCTAAATATATTTTATTTTTGTATATATTTTATTTATTGTACATATTTAATATAATACACACACACACACACACACACACACACACACACACACACACACACACACACACACACACACACACACACACACACACACACACACACACACACACACACACACACACACACACACACACACACACACACACACACACACACACACACACACACACACACACACACACACACACACACACACACACACACACACACACACACACACACACACACACACACACACACACACACACACACACACACACACACACACACACACACACACACACACACACACACACACACACACACACACACACACACACACACACACACACACACACACACACACACACACACACACACACACACACACACACACACACACACACACACACACACACACACACACACACACACACACACACACACACACACACACACACACACACACACACACACACACACACACACACACACACACACACACACACACACACACACACACACACACACACACACACACACACACACACACACACACACACACACACACACACACACACACACACACACACACACACACACACACACACACACACACACACACACACACACACACACACACACACACACACACACACACACACACACACACACACACACACACACACACACACACACACACACACACACACACACACACACACACACACACACACACACACACACACACACACACACACACACACACACACACACACACACACACACACACACACACACACACACACACACACACACACACACACACACACACACACACACACACACACACACACACACACACACACACACACACACACACACACACACACACACACACACACACACACACACACACACACACACACACACACACACACACACACACACACACACACACACACACACACACACACACACACACACACACACACACACACACACACACACACACACACACACACACACACACACACACACACACACACACACACACACACACACACACACACACACACACACACACACACACACACACACACACACACACACACACACACACACACACACACACACACACACACACACACACACACACACACACACACACACACACACACACACACACACACACACACACACACACACACACACACACACACACACACACACACACACACACACACATATATATATATATATATATATATATACACTCTTATTTTATTATATATTTATATATTTAGAATAAAAATATTACACTTTTATTTTTATTATTAAATATACTTAAAAAATACTTTTTTTTTCTAAATATATTTTATTTTTGTATATATATTATTTTATTTTTATTGTATATAAATAATATAATGAATTTATTTTCTTTAAAAAAATTAGGGTTTTACCCTTAACCTAATAAAATTAATCTTTTATTTATTTCTTTATTTTCACATTAAATATTTTTACATGCACAAATAAACAAAAACCTCTTTTTGCATAATTCATACTATTTGGTACATTTATTTATTTTGTTTATTTAAATATTGACCATTTATTATTTGTGTCATTATTCAATTTGGATGTAACAGTAAACTAGGGTTTTTATTTCTTGTCAAATACACCCCCATTCAAAGATTGTACCTGCATCCCTATGATCATGTTGTAATAGCTTAGACTTTTAATTCTCGCACTTTATGCTTTCAATTATGTCATGATTAGAGATTATGGTTTGTATGCAAAACTCCAAATCAATAAGTAGCTTGACCTAATACAAAGACAAAATGCATGAAAAACAAACGCAATGCACACTTGCACCCCTAGGGTTACAATCCACTTGTTGCCTAAAAAATGGGCCATGTTATGCATGTTGGGTACTTTGGCAAAACAAAAACAAAACAACAGATCATAGTCCCTCGATGACGCTATCTTGGTTGCCTAAACAAAATGATCAAGTCCCTCGGAAAATTACCAAAGATACTTAACACAATTGCTATCATGGTCTATACGATGACCCGCGCCTGTCCCGTTTAACATCCTAACACAAGGTTGTTCACCAAATGCAATGGTGAAACAACACTGTCAAAAGGGTTAAAAACATATAGGAAAGATCTTTGAGTAAAATAGGGTAGATAACTCTTAGTTACTTGATCAAACTTGCAAAACATCCTTGCTATATTCAAAACACATTTCACAACACAATTTCAAAACATTTCCCAAATCAAACTTTTAAAAGATTGAAATCTTTTCAAAAGACAAAAACACCTTTGTATACATTCAAACAAGAATCATTACAAAGGTTACCACAATGATGGCTTCTTTTCAAAACATCTTTCAAAACCACACACAAAGCACCATTTCAAACAATTGAAAAGCAAAAGCAAGTGATCTAAACAAGTAACTAAGAGCCCATGGATAACCATGGATGGAAAGGGTGCTTGCACCTTCCCTTTTCATAATCTACTCCCCGAACCCAAGAAAACATCTCAAAGGTCTTTCCTGTGCTTTTTGACCTTTCCTTAGGATAAAATAAAAAGTCGGTGGAGACTCTTGCTAAACCGAAACATTTGCGAACACAAACGCAAAACCTCAAGTCAGTTCTCCTACCGTATCACAGAACTGGCGACTCTGCTGGGGAGAATGTTAAAAGTGGAGTAAACTTAGGGTTTAGATAACCTTTGCATGCTTATCTTGTTTTCTTTGATTGCTTTACATTTGGTTCTCTTGTTTGGGTTGAATCCTCCACCCAGATTTTTGGGAAACATTCATAGGTAAATAGAAATACGTTGTGGAAACTGTGCGGGGTATACCGACATGGTTGAAGCAATAGCTATATTAGTGTGACATATTTGTGTGTACCAGTAGCCTTTGAGTCAATCAAAGAGAATACGGGCCCGCTGAGTGATGTCATGAAGCACTAATGAACTCTTAGAACCTTACTTGACCATCTTGGCCTTTTTTTACGGGTAGTGAGATGATCGGCTTTGGTACAGTTCGAAGTTGGTAGATACTCGATACTACACTCATTGAGGGTTGTTTTCTTGGAATATTTCGGTCGCCAGTAAAGTGGCTAAACTGAAACAATGAACACAAAAAATAATCCAGTGATATTGAGCTCCTTAGAACCTGGTTACTATTTATAGGACAGGTTGAGCCAACTAACTTCAAGAGGGTACTTACCTATGAAACCTTATGCAAGCCTGAAACTAGGATCTTGTGTGATTTGCTTGTACATATACTTGTGCATACATCATGGACATCATAAAGCATCATTTGCATCCACTAACCATTTCAAGGGTTTGGATCTTCATCTTTGTTCTTGTTTTGTAGGTCATGGAATCTCTTCGCAGAAAAACAATTCAAGTCAACCTTGTGAGAATCCCTCCTCAACTCAAGGAGTTTCCTTCCAAGATTCCAGAGAATTCTCCTTTCAGTGAAAGACATGGTAGACTTCTCAACTTGGTCAACTCCAACATAGAAGAAGACATGGTGAAAGTTCTCTTCCAGTTCTTTGACCCCCTACACCATTGCTTTACATTCCCTGATTACCAACTAGTACCTACTTTGGAGGAATTTTCTCAACTCCTGAGGATTCCTATTCTCCATCAACTACCCTACAACGGTACGGAAAGAGAACCAAAGCGTGAAGATTTTGCTCAAGCATTACACTTGCAACCATCTGACATCAAAGGTCATTGGGAAACCAGAAGTGGTGTCAAGGGTTTCTTGGCAAAGTTTCTGTTTGAGAAGGCACAAGACTGCTGGAATTCTCTAGATCTACAAGCTTTTGAAGAGATTGTAGCACTCCTCATCTATGGGTTGGTCTTGTTCCCAAACCCTGATCAACTTATAGATGTGAATGCTGTCAATATTTTCATATCTCGGAATCATGTGCCTACATTGCTTGGGGACATCCTACACTAATTTTACACACAAACAATGAGGAAAAAAGGTATTCTCATGTGCTGTACTCCTCTTCTAGCAAGGTGGTTTATTTCTCACCTTCCCCTATCAGTTTTGAATAATGAGTAGGGTTTAAGGTGGTCACAACGATTGATGACTCTTACACATTCTGATGTTCATTCTCGGTCTAGAGAAAATGTCATCATCATTGATCGTTGCGGAGAATTCCCTAATGTCCCACTACTTGGCATTAGGGGAGGCATTACCTACAACCCCTGTTTAGCTCTGAGACAATTTGGGTATTCCCGAAGGGATGGCCCTCATAACATGCTGATTTCTGACTTGGTTTTTGACTTCGACAACGATGCTCAAGGACTTCGACGAAGGTTTATCCGAGCTTGGAGGATGCCCAACAAAGTGGATAGTAAGACATTGGGACACAAGAATTCCATCCCCCTTGAGCCTTACCTCAAGTGCGTACGAACCCGCGCCCAGAGTCTTATGATGCCTTACCCCCATATTCTGCCCGTGATCAAAGAGCCTGTTATGGAAGGAGAGGTTCCATACAACCTCCTACATCCAGACATGCCAACATCATTGGAAGAATTGCAAAAGAGTTGGATACAGCTCAAGGAAGAACGAAATACTTTTGAAGCCAGCTTCTATGCCAGTGAGAAGAAGGTTTTGGAACTTACCCGCCGACTTCATGAAGAGGAGACTCTCAATACTTACATCGCGCCAAAAAGGATGCACACCGTCTTTTTACATTAAGACGCTTTGTAATATTCTACCCATGGGGCATTTATGTACTAACAAATTTCTTCTTATTAATATGACATGTGTAACACCCCTTTTTAATTACCCCAATTAAAAGGCAAGAATTAAAATCAGAGAAAATAAATTTGCACGGAAGGGATGTCACAACACACATCACATTCCAAAATTTTATAGAAAAACGGACAGGGTACGTTTGTAAATTTAAGCATATCAACACAAAACAAACATACATAAATATTTAACTGCTTTCTCTCGTGCAAACGCAACGGAGTTTCAATATTTAACTTCATCTCCATTCATGGAGGAATCAAAACATAATTCAAGGCATCAAGCCATGATAATTCACATAAAGCACATGTTATCAAGTCTCACATACACAAAATAATATACCCAAAGTAAGGATTATATACATCATAATCCGAATACAAAATAGACGAGTTCGACACGAAATATACCCCCCCCAGGTGTTACTACCAGAGCATCGACTCGACTCTAATCAAAATAAAACAGATTTCAATCCAATGCATCCGCTAACTAGCGCCTCGCGCTACCATCCTCGGTACCTGAACAATGCCATCAAAAGCATTTTCAAACTGAAGGGTAAGAATTCCAATAATCATATAACATGTAATTAAGGTAAAGCAATGGCAATAAATAAAGCAATACATCATGATCATATTCATTTTATCACATATAGTATCCGTACTCAAGGAAGTCATTTCCAACACATTAACCATATAAACCAATTATCCGAATACTCACATCACTGGCACATAACCATAATTCAAACAACAACAATATTGGCACGTAACCAAACACATCAACACACATACACAATATACACAATTATGCATGTGACTCACAACACGACTCAACATATGCGAATGCGGTACCGACTTGTGGACCCAAAGTTCCACCGCTTATTTTTCCATATAAGATCAAAGCCACTACGTCTATTTCCACTATAGGATCAACGTCTATTTTTGTGAACCCATGTTTCACCGCCTATGTTCCCTTTCCGGGTCAAAGCCACTACGTCTATTTCCATTCAAGGATCAACGTCTATAAAATATGAACCCACTGTTTCACCGTCTCCATTTCAAGACCAACCATGCCATGCAATGTACAACCAACAACTCGTATGCAATTAAGACCACTTCCGACCTTAACATACACATACCACATATTCCAACACAATGAAATACCAACAATTGTACATGCATTGCAAATATAATTCACAAATCAAGTAATGTACAAGTTTAAACAATGTTACTTCCATGATTTATTCAAATCAAACACAATTTCATAAACCGGAAGCATTCAACTTAATTCGCCTTCACCTTCAAAATTCACATTTTTCAACAAAAATGTCACCCAACTGATCAACCAAAATTACTACCATAAACCGCATAATAATTCGGACTATTTAGGCTAAAATCAGCTAATTAATTATCGGTCAAAAACTCTATTATTTCTATTTATAAATTCCTACAAAATTATTTATTAAAGATATTAAATTATTATTATTATTATTATTATTATTAATAATTAGTATAATATATTGTTATAACAATAAAATATTATATAAATAGTGTATGGGCAAGTAATGTTACTAAAACTAGAATTCTAAAATGCCGCTACAGTACTGCTAGTTATATGCCAACACCACTTGCCATTAATTGAAATTTCATTGCGTGCTACACGTTCCTCTTCTTGCGCTACTGTACCATATTTTGCTAAAGCAATTAGTAAAACCTCCATGTGCCTTAAGTATTGGACTATAGTGCTCAAGCAAGTACCCACCTAATTACTACTTTACAACAATGCCATTTAATATATCACACATTCTGCTACAGCAAGGGCAGAGCGCTATTCATGTTATTTAGTTCCTATCGCCACTACATGCTAAAGCCATTGGATAATTTCAATTCACGCTACAGTAACAGAACCAACATGTGCATTCTATATGATACTTCTTAAATTAGTTACAGTAGCAAGCAACGTTCCTCCTACATACTAATTCATTAAACGCTACTCAGCAAACGCCTATTGGGTATCACTTCAATATGCCATTAAACATTGCTTCTTGAAAAAAAATCAATTCATCTAATGCTATAGGAACAGAACAAATGGAATCTTTTCGAGGAAAAATATTAAGTCACTTATTTGTGTGTATAACTAATTATATTGGATCCTACATCATCTCTCAATTTCATCAATCTACCAATTTTTTTTCCATCATAACATAGTAGTGAAACTAATACCCTAAACCCCTAATTTATTCCAAAATCAAAACTATAAAATCACACACTAAATAATTGGTGGAAGTCAAACCCTTACCTCTAATGTTGATTTTCTTGGAACAAGATGATGATTTTGTAGAACAAACCCTAGCCTTCTCCTTCTCTTCTCTTCTTCTTCTCTCTTTTCTTTCTTCTTTCTCCTCTTACCAACTACTCTTACTAACTCTACTTTTCTATTTTATAAAACTATTCTTCTACTACTAACTTTCCTCCCTCTATCTTTCTAAAATTATAATTTGGCCCCAACAATTATTTAATTCAAATTATAATATATAACTCTACTAAAACAATATTACACTAAATAATATTTATTCTATATAAACCTAATCATGCCAATTAATCAAACAAAGTCAAATATTACTATACACCAAATTAATATTATTCAAAATAATATTTCGATATAATAAATATTTTTATTTCATATTACCCAATTAATATCTCAATCGATCTCAATTGAATATATTTCTCAAATAGATATAATTTAATAGTTTTAAATAAATAATTAATGAAATAACATTTAAATATAAACGGCGTGTTACAACTCTCCCCCACTTAAAAGATTTTCGGCCTCGAAAATTACCTCTAAACGAACAATTCGGGATAGGAATCCCGCATCCGACTTTCAAGCTCCCACGTCACATTACCATTCGCCGAACCACCCCATGCAACTTTAACCAAAGCAATCTCTCTTCCTCTTAGTTGTTTCACCTTTCTATCTTCAATCCTCACCGGTAAAACCTCAACCGTCAAATTGTCTCTTACTTCCAAATCATCTGCTTGAATAACATGAGACGGATCCGCAATATACTTTCGTAATTGCGAAACGTGAAACACATCATGCAAATTTGAAAGTGATGGCGGCAATGCAATCCGATAAGCCATACTTCCAATCCGCTCTGAAATCTGATAAGGACCAATAAACCGAGGTGTTAACTTCCGCGATTTAAGCGCCCTTCCAACACCCGTAGTTGGATTCACCTTCAAAAACACATGTCCATCCTTCTTGAACTCAAGAGGTTTCCTCCTCTTGTCATAGTAACTCTTTTGGCGATTCTGAGACACTTTCATCTTCTCTCTTATCAATTTGATCTTATCCGTAGCCTCTTGAACCAATTCCGGGCCAACTATAGCACTTTCTCCCGTCTCGTACCAACACAAAGGTGTCCTACACCGTCTTCCATACAATGCCTCAAAAGGAGCCATGCCAATGCTAGAATGAAAACTATTATTATAAGTAAACTCAATCAAAGGCAAATGACTCTCCCATGAACCTCCTTGATCCAAAACACAAGCACGCAACAAATCCTCAAGTGACTGAATTGTTCTCTCCGTTTGACCATCCATCTGAGGATGATAAGCGGAACTCAATCTCAGCTTAGTACCCAAGGCTCTTTGTAAACCTTCCCAAAATCTTGAAGTGAAACGCGGATCTCTATCTGAAACAATACATGTAGGAATACCATGTAAACAAACAATCCGTTCTACATACAACTTAGCAAGCTTCTCCATAGTGTAATCCATCCTAATCGGAATAAAGTGTGCAGATTTAGTCAATCTATCCACTATGACCCAAATAGCCTCATGGTTACTCGGAGTCCTCGGCAAACCAGAAACAAAATCCATCGAGATACTATCCCACTTCCACTCGGGAATAGACAACGGTTGCAACAAACCCGAAGGCTTCTGATGTTCAATCTTAGACTTTTGGCAAACCAAACAAGCATACACAAACTCATCAATTTCTTTCTTCATACAAGGCCACCAAAACAGCTTCTTTAAATCTTGATACATCTTCTTAGCACCAGGGTGAATACTTAACTCACTTCTATGACCTTCCTCAAGAATCCTCTTTTTCACATCCCCCACACCGGGAACGCAAACTCTATTATGACATCTCAAAATTCCATTCTCATCAATTCTGAACTCTCCACCTTGACCTTGATTCACCAAAGTAAACTTGTCAACCAAAACCAAATCTGACTTTTGCCCATCTCTAATCTCTTCCAAGACACCACTAGTAAGCTTCATCATACCAAGCTTTACGCCAAAATAAGTCTCTTCACACACCAAACTCAAATCTCGAAATTGCTCCAACAATTCCCATTCTTTAACCATCAACATAGACATGTGTAAAGACTTTCTGCTCAAAGCATCTGCAACCACGTTTGCCTTACCAGGATGGTAATTCAAACTGAAGTCATAATCTTTAAGAAACTCTAGCCACCTTATTTGCCTCATATTCAACTCTTTTTGATCAAACAGATATTTCAAACTCTTATGATCGCTAAAGACGTCGAATCTCGACCCAAACAAATAATGCCTCCAAATCTTTAACACAAAAACCACCGCTGCCAACTCCAAGTCATGAGTTGGATAATTCCTCTCATGCACCTTGAGTTGCCTCGAAGCATACGCCACAACCTGCCCATTTTGCATTAACACACCTCCTAAACCCATCAAAGAAGCATCGCAATAGACCGTAAACGGTTCAGATGGTTTAGGCAAAATCAAAACTGGCGCAGTTGTCAACCTTCTCTTCAATTCTTGGAAACTGTCTTCACACTGCGGAGTCCACACGAACGCTTGACTCTTCCTAGTCAATTGTGTCAACGGTAAAGCTAGCTTGGAAAAGCCTTCAATGAACTTACGGTAATAACCCGCTAAACCAAGAAAGCTTCGAATCTCAAAAACTGACCTTGGAGATTCCCATTCTGACACGGCTTCTATCTTCGAAGGATCCACAGCAATACCTCCACGAGATATCACGTGACCAAGGAAACTCACTTGTTCTAACCAGAATTCACACTTCGAAAGTTTAGCAAACAAATGATTTTCCTTCAGAATTGACAAAACAATTCCCAAGTGTTCGACATGCTCTGCTTCACTCTTGGAATAAATCAAAATGTCATCGATGAACACCACCACAAACTTATCCAGAAACTCATGAAAGATTCTGTTCATATACTCCATGAACACACCAGGTGCATTCGTAACACCAAAAGGCATCACCGAATACTCATAGTGTCCATAACGAGTTCTGAACGCAGTTTTCTGAATATCACCCGCTTTCACGCGAATCTGATGATAGCCTGACCTCAAGTCAATCTTGCTAAACACACACGCACCCACCAGCTGATCCATTAAATCATCAATCCTTGGCAAAGGATACTTGTTCTTAATGGTCACTTTGTTTAGCTGCCTATAATCCACACAAAGTCTCATTGTTCCTTCTTTCTTCTTCACAAGTAAAACTGGAGCACCCCACGGACTCACACTAGGACGAATAAACCTTTTGTCAAGCAACTCTTCCAGCTGACTCTTCAGTTCCACTAGTTCCGACGGTGACATCCTATAAGGAGCCATCGAAACAGGACTAGTACCAAGAATTAAGTCGATGGAAAACTCTACCTCGCGCTCAGGAGGTAAATCCGTAATCTCTTCAGGAAACACTTCAGGAAATTCGCATACCACAGGATAATCCTTTCTTACTCTACCATCTTCCAAAACCATACTCGCCATAAGCATAAACAACCCATCTCCATTCTTCACACTCTTCTCAACTTGCTGTGTAGACAAGAAAACCACACCATCTTTCTCGGACTCGAGAAAAAGAACAGCCTTAGCAAAACAGTTGATATAGACATGGTTGGATTTCAACCAGTCCATACCCAGAATCACATCTATCTGATGCAAAGGAAGACACACGAGATCAACTTCGAAATCTCTTCCGCACATGCGCAAAGGACACTTCAAACAAACAACTGAAGTAGAAACTGAACCCATCGCAGGTGTATCTACCTCCATACTTCGATCCAAAGTAGACAAGACAAGGCCCAATCTCTTGGCACAATCTAAAGCAACAAACGAATGCGTCGCACCCGTATCAATAATAGCAACCAAAGACACATTAGAGATAAAGCATGTACCTCTGATTAGACGTTCCTCAGCAGAAGTCTCTGCTCCAGATAAAGCGAATACTTTTCCAACTTCTTTCTTTGGCTTTGGACATTTGGTACTTATGTGGCCTCGCTCACCACAATTAAAGCAAGTTACACTCACACCAACTCTACAATCCACCGCTTTGTGACCCACCCTGTCACACTTGAAACACTTAACTATCCCCTGGCGACATTCCATAGCACGATGTCCCTCTTTACCACATTTAAAACATTTGATTGGAGTAGTCACTCCCCCACTCGGACTCTTTCCACTACTTATTGGTCTCTTTCCTCTTCCATCATAAGGCTTAGGACGCATCTGTCCCTTACCTCTTTTCTCACTCAAGCTCTTGTAATAAGCAGTGCTATCCCGACTGTCTTCGTCGTAGATACGACTCTTATTAACCAACTCAGAGAATCTTGTAATCTGCTGATACCCAATCGCCTTCTTTATGTCCGGCCTCAAACCATTAACAAACTTAAGGCACTTCGACCTCTCAGCATTAACAGTGTTGTAGTGAGGACAGTATTTGATCAAATCTTGAAATTTAGCCGCATAGTCAGCTACCGAACCACTACCTTGTTTCAATTCCAGGAATTCAACTTCCTTTTTACCACGAACATCCTCTGGAAAATAATTCTCCAAGAATGCATCTCGGAAAATTTCCCAAGTCACCACAACCTGCTCCTCCTCATACCTCTGACTAGCGTTGATCCACCAGTCTTCGGCCTCTTTAATCAGCATGTGTGTTCCAAATTGCACTTTCTGAGCGTCGGTGCAATTCATCACACGAAAGATTTTCTCAATTGCTTTTAACCATTCTTGAGCTTCCACCGGAGCATGCTCTCCCTTGAAAGTAGGCGGGTTGTTCTTTTGGAACTTCCCAAGAGCACGAAAAGCATCTTCAGTACCATCATGTGGCGCTTGAGTCGTTTGCGGCATCTGATTTATTGACCCCGCAAGCAACCTCAATGCCTCAGCTAAAGCATCATCATTCCTTCTACCAGCCATCTTCGCTCTACAACACAAAGTATTGATCGCGTTAGCCACACAATCAAATACAAGGGATTAACAAAATAAGACCTGACAACTGACCGACTATGCTCTGATACCACTATTGTAACACCCCTTTTTAATTACCCCAATTAAAAGGCAAGAATTAAAATCAGAGAAAATAAATTTGCACGGAAGGGATGTCACAACACACATCACATTCCAAAATTTTATAGAAAAACGGACAGGGTACGTTTGTAAATTTAAGCATATCAACACAAAACAAACATACATAAATATTTAACTGCTTTCTCTCGTGCAAACGCAACGGAGTTTCAATATTTAACTTCATCTCCATTTATGGAGGAATCAAAACATAATTCAAGGCATCAAGCCATGATAATTCACATAAAGCACATGTTATCAAGTCTCACATACACAAAATAATATACCCAAAGTAAGGATTATATACATCATAATCCGAATACAAAATAGACGAGTTCGACACGAAATATACCCCCCCAGGTGTTACTACCAGAGCATCGACTCGACTCTAATCAAAATAAAACAGATTTCAATCCAATGCATCCGCTAACTAGCGCCTCGCGCTACCATCCTCGGTACCTGAACAATGCCATCAAAAGCATTTTCAAACTGAAGGGTAAGAATTCCAATAATCATATAACATGTAATTAAGGTAAAGCAATGGCAATAAATAAAGCAATACATCATGATCATATTCATTTTATCACATATAGTATCCGTACTCAAGGAAGTCATTTCCAACACATTAACCATATAAACCAATTATCCGAATACTCACATCACTGGCACATAACCATAATTCAAACAACAACAATATTGGCACGTAACCAAACACATCAACACACATACACAATATACACAATTATGCATGTGACTCACAACACGACTCAACATATGCGAATGCGGTACCGACTTGTGGACCCAAAGTTCCACCGCTTATTTTTCCACATAAGATCAAAGCCACTACGTCTATTTCCACTATAGGATCAACGTCTATTTTTGTGAACCCATGTTTCACCGCCTATGTTCCCTTTCCGGGTCAAAGCCACTACGTCTATTTCCATTCAAGGATCAACGTCTATAAAATATGAACCCACTGTTTCACCGTCTCCATTTCAAGACCAACCATGCCATGCAATGTACAACCAACAACTCGTATGCAATTAAGACCACTTCCGACCTTAACATACACATACCACATATTCCAACACAATGAAATACCAACAATTGTACATGCATTGCAAATATAATTCACAAATCAAGTAATGTACAAGTTTAAACAATGTTACTTCCATGATTTATTCAAATCAAACACAATTTCATAAACCGGAAGCATTCAACTTAATTCGCCTTCACCTTCAAAATTCACATTTTTCAACAAAAATGTCACCCAACTGATCAACCAAAATTACTACCATAAACCGCATAATAATTCGGACTATTTAGGCTAAAATCAGCTAATTAATTATCGGTCAAAAACTCTATTATTTCTATTTATAAATTCCTACAAAATTATTTATTAAAGATATTAAATTATTATTATTATTATTATTATTAATAATTAGTATAATATATTGTTATAACAATAAAATATTATATAAATAGTGTATGGGCAAGTAATGTTACTAAAACTAGAATTCTAAAATGCCGCTACAGTACTGCTAGTTATATGCCAACACCACTTGCCATTAATTGAAATTTCATTGCGTGCTACACGTTCCTCTTCTTGCGCTACTGTACCATATTTTGCTAAAGCAATTAGTAAAACCTCCATGTGCCTTAAGTATTGGACTATAGTGCTCAATCAAGTACCCACCTAATTACTACTTTACAACAATGCCATTTAATATATCACACATTCTGCTACAGCAAGGGCAGAGCGCTATTCATGTTATTTAGTTCCTATCGCCACTACATGCTAAAGCCATTGGATAATTTCAATTCACGCTACAGTAACAGAACCAACATGTGCATTCTATATGATACTTCTTAAATTAGTTACAGTAGCAAGCAACGTTCCTCCTACATACTAATTCATTAAACGCTACTCAGCAAACGCCTATTGGGTATCACTTCAATATGCCATTAAACATTGCTTCTTGAAAAAAAATCAATTCATCTAATGCTATAGGAACAGAACAAATGGAATCTTTTCGAGGAAAAATATTAAGTCACTTATTTGTGTGTATAACTAATTATATTGGATCCTACATCATCTCTCAATTTCATCAATCTACCAATTTTTTTCCATCATAACATAGTAGTGAAACTAATACCCTAAACCCCTAATTTATTCCAAAATCAAAACTATAAAATCACACACTAAATAATTGGTGGAAGTCAAACCCTTACCTCTAATGTTGATTTTCTTGGAACAAGATGATGATTTTGTAGAACAAACCCTAGCCTTCTCATTCTCTTCTCTTCTTCTTCTCTCTTTTCTTTCTTCTTTCTCCTCTTACCAACTACTCTTACTAACTCTACTTTTCTATTTTATAAAACTATTCTTCTACTACTAACTTTCCTCCCTCTATCTTTCTAAAATTATAATTTGGCCCCAACAATTATTTAATTCAAATTATAATATATAACTCTACTAAAACAATATTACACTAAATAATATTTATTCTATATAAACCTAATCATGCCAATTAATCAAACAAAGTCAAATATTACTACACACCAAATTAATATTATTCAAAATAATATTTCGATATAATAAATATTTTTATTTCATATTACCCAATTAATATCTCAATCGATCTCAATTGAATATATTTCTCAAATAGATATAATTTAATAGTTTTAAATAAATAATTAATGAAATAACATTTAAATATAAACGGCGTGTTACAACATGTGCAACAAATTTGAATTTCTGAATCCTTGAATGCATTACATGAATAACATATCATTCATCATATGCATAAACAGGTCTTCACACCAGGTTTCCTTATCTTTCTGCTGTTTATTTCAGCAAGATGGATATAGAGCAGACGATCAAAGATCTGCAAGCACATAATTCGCAATTCCAACAACTCCTCATAACATTGGAAAAGGGTCAAGAGGACCTTAAAGTACTGTTAGAGAAAGAGAAGGAAAAAGACAAATAGAAAAAGAAGAAAAGAACTGGTGTGGCCACTATGGGAAGAAGATTTGAGCATTAGGCTAGGAGAGTTCTGGAGTTCCCCTCGACGTCTGACGAAGGGGTTGGTAAAGGAAAAGGAGTTGCAATACCCTCAGAATCTGAAGCTAAAGAGGAAGAAGAAGAAGAGGAGGAGGATTACTCTGAGCAGAAATATCCTCCTGCGGATGATAAGTATAAAAATCTGGAAGATCGGCTGGCAGCCATGGAAGTACAAAGGGTTCTCGGGCTGGATTTCGAAGAACTAGGGTTGGTTGCTGGGATTGTCATTCCTCCCAAGTTCAAAGTGCCTACATTTGCCAAATATGAAGATTTGTCCTGTCCAAAGATGCATCTGAGATCCTACGTCAGAAAGATCCAACCTCACTCTTCCGATAAGGATCTATTGGTCCACTTTTTTCAAGATAGTTTGTCGGGTACACAATTGGACTGGTTATATCAACTTGAGAGATCCGATGTTCATAACTAGGAAGATTTGGATGCTGCTTTCTACCGACAATACCAATACAATGCATATTTAGTGCATACTCGTACTCAACTACAGAGTATGGGCATGGCCTCTAATGAGGGATTTAAGGAGTATGCCCAAAAGTGGCGGGATCTGGCTGGTAGGGTGCAGCCACCATTGTCGGATAGAGAGCTGGTTGACATGTTTTTAGGGACTCCGTCGGGTCCATTCTTCAATCACTTAATAGGGAGCTCATCTTCAGGGTTCACCGAATTAATACTGATAGGTGAAAGGGTCGAAGCTGGCATTAAGAGTGGTAAAATTCAGAAGGATGCAGCTGCTTCCACTGCTGTCAAGAAGACCTTCCCATCTAAGAAAGAAGCTTCTGCTGTTTACTCCCAGAGAAATCAAGGGAGAATGGAGCGCCGACCAACGGTAGGGGCTGTGATGATCCAGAACTCCTCAGCCGATCAACCTCACGGCAATCAACCAAAGGTTAACCAGCAAAGGGTAGAAAGGCCACAACGGCAGTTCACCCGGATTAATATAACACCGGCTCAGGTCCTCCCTCATCTGTTAAAGTTAAACCTTACCAACTTGAAAGAAGCGCCAAAAAACCCAAATACCTCTTCTCCCTATTATCATTCAAATGCAAAATATGCATACCATTCGGACAGTGTAGGGCATGACACCAACAACTGCTGGGCCCTTAAAAACAAGATCCAAGATTTGATAGATGCTAAGGAGGTAGAGTTTGATGCTCCCGAAAAACCTAATGTGATATCCGCTCCTATGCCAAAACATGGTCATAATGTCCACGCTATTATGGAAGATCTTCATGTTACCGCTGTTGATGACTTAATGAGTCCGTTGCCAATGATCAAGATGAATCTGATGAAAGCCGGGATTTTCCCGGGCTGTGGAAAAGACTGTTCCTTTTGTTCAGCCTTGCAATCCGACTGTCCGCTGTTGAAATCAGACATCTAACGCCTGATGGATACTCAAGAAATACTCTTTCAGAAAACTCATGTTGATACTATTACTCATGTTACTCCTGTTACTCCTGTTACTCCAATCAATGACATTGCTATAATCACCATTTCCGACAATCTTTCCAAGACCTGCAAAAGGCCTGTTAAGATTACACCTGATCCAAAGTTTATACCGCTGAAGATAACCATGCCGGGACCTATTCCATATAAGTCCAACAAGTCGATACCATGGAATTATGGAGGAGAGATCTTCTACCATGGTGTCAAGCAGATCGAATCAGTCTAAGAGAATTCTGATGAAGAAACTCCTGATGTAGGAAATATTGCAGGGACAAGTAAGATAACTCATAGTAAAAGAATCTTCTCTCCGGAAATTGCTCCTCCACGGGCAGTCTTCGGACCCTCAAGTGCTTCTATGCCCGTCAAGATATCTGTGCGAAGTCCAATGATTGAAGAAATTGTTACTCTAGAAGTTGAACCCTCTGCTGTTATCGCTGATAAAGGTAAGGGAATCGAAGAAGCGCCCGTCAGGACGAGGACTCAGACTTTCGTTATCCCAGAGACCACTCAAAAGGAGATGGAGGAGATTTTAAAGATAATTAAGAAGAGCGACTACGATGTCGTAGAGCAGCTGGGGAAAACCCCTTCAAAAATCTCTATGCTGGCTCTATTGCTCTATTCCGAGGCTCATGCCAAAGCCTTGATCAAATTTCTGAAGACGGCACACGTTCCTCAAGAAACTTCTGCGGATCAATTTCAAGAGTGTGTGGCTAGCCTTACAGCCGACAATGGTCTAGGCTTTTCTGATGCCGATCTAACGTCCAAGGGAAGAAAGCATAATAATGCACTGCATGTTTCGGTAGTGTGCAGAGGGACCACACTTGCTCATGTTCTGGTTGATACCGGCTCATCCTTAAATGTACTACCAAAGAAAGCATTGGACAGGCTAGACTGTGAAGGTTTGACACTAAAGCCTAGTAATATCATTGTTAGAGCCTTCGACGGTTCTAAGAGGATGGTTCACGGAGAAGTGAACATCCCAATTAAGGTGGGAACGTAAATTTTCAACTCTACTTTTTATGTGATGGACATCCGTCCTTCATATTCATGCTTGTTGGGAAGGCCATGGATCCACAATGCTAGGGCAGTCACTTCTTCTCTACACCAAATGCTCAAATACCCAATTCAGGGTAAAATCATAACAGTTCATGGTGAGGAGGAGTATATGATAAGCCACCTTAACTCTTTCCGCTACTTGGAGTTAGATGGTGAATTCATAGAAACACCTTTCCAACACTTTAAAGAGGTTTCTCCTAAGGTTGTGGTAGCCAAGACAATGACTGATGCGCCCATCATTACCAAACCTGTGTCCTGGATGTCGTCCCTTAAAGATACGGAGGCCGTGATCAAGGAAGGAGGAAGTACAGTGTGGGGTCAACTGCCAGATTTTCCTCACAAGACAGACAAGTTCGAATTGGGTCTTACTGCTGCTGGTCAAAAGGCTGTGCGTCGCTCCCGGGCTGGAGGACCACCATTAAAGATCACTCACCATGGGGTTCATGCTTTAGAAGATGATGATGAAGAAGGCAACTTTGAAGATTGGATCTTTCCAACCATTGAAGGGGGACTGAACAACTGGGAGGCGAAATACTTCGTTCCCATTACTTTCATCAATCAACAATTTATCTTTTGAAACTTTTATGTTGGTCTATAATAACTTTTAAACAATTCGTACACTCTTTTGCCTTGTGCCTTTCCCGGGGCACATAGGTCCATTTGTAAGGGTTTTGATTTTTCATTTTCATATGCCATTTTTAATGAATCATGGATGTTTTCATCTATAAACTTTTGTGTTCATTTTCTTTCCTTTTACATTTTATTTTATTTAAGGATGGCTATCCCTTACACACACCCACACTCACAAAATGCAGGTACCCATCCACTCCGGATTCCATGGGTGACTATTCTGCTTTGGCCTTCAATGACTCTGAAGATTTGGTCAATCATGCCGAATACGAAGGTGATGAAGACTGTGAAGTGCCTGGAGAGTTAGCTAGACTTTTGCAACAAGAAGAAATGGCTATTCTTCCCCATGAAGAGTTGTTAGAAACTATTAATTTGGGAACAGAGGAAGACATAAAAGAGGTTAAAGTGGGTGCCAACCCGAAGCCAGATGTCAAGGAGCGCTTAGTTCAGCTGTTGAATGAGTTTGTTGAGATCTTCGCATGGTCCTATGAAGACATGCCGGGATTGGATACAGATATTGTGGTTCACCGTCTCCCTATAAGAGAAGACTGTCCACCAATCAAACAGAAAGTCCGCCGAATGAGGCCTAACATGTCCGAAAAGATCAAAGCTGAAGTGATGAAGCAGTTCAACGCCGGATTTTTTGCTGTTACTTCCTATCCATAATGGGTTGCTAACATTGTGCCCGTGCCTAAGAAGGACGGCAAAGTCAGAATGTGTGTGGACTACAGAGACCTGAACAGGGCTAGCCCTAAAGATGATTTTCCACTACCACACATTGACATCTTGGTTGACAACACAGCTCAACACAAGGTATTTTCCTTCATGGATGGATTCTCGGGATACAACCAGATCAAAATGGCCCCCGAAGACATGGAGAAGACTACTTTTGTTACGCAGTGGGGTACCTTTTGCTATAAAGTGATGCCATTCGGACTGAAGAATGCAGGGGCAACCTATCAACGAGCCATGGTAGCTTTGTTTCATGACATGATACATCATGAGATTGAAGTCTACGTAGATGACGTGATAGCCCGTTCACAGACAGAAGAAGAACACCTCGACCATCTGCAAAAGTTGTTTGTTAGATTGAAGGAATATAAGCTCAGACTGAACCCTAGCAAGTGCACTTTCGGAGTCAGGTCCGGTAAACTTTTAGGATTCATTATTAGCAATAAAGGCATTGAGGTTGATCCTGATAAAGTCAAAGCTATACAAGAAATGTCTTCCCCCCACACTGAGAAGGAGGTTAGAGGTTTCTTGGGACGCCTAAACTATATCGCAAGGTTCATCTCTCACCTAACATCTACCTGTGAGCCAATCTTCAAGCTGTTGAAGAAAAATCAGGTGGTTGAATGGAATGATGATTGTCAAGTTGCTTTCGATAAAATTAAGGAGTATTTGCTGGAACCTCCTATCTTGATGCCACCCGTCGAAGGAAGGCCTTTAATCATGTATCTGACCGTTTTGGATAATTCAATGGGGTGCGTACTGGGCTAACATGACGAGTCTGGCAGAAAAGAGCATGCCATTTATTACCTTAGCAAAAAGTTTACCGACTGTGAGACTCGCTACTCACTGCTCGAGAAAACTTGTTGCGCTTTGGTATGGGCTGCTCGCCGGCTAAGGCAGTATATGTTGACACATACCACTCTGCTGATTTCTAAAATGGATCCGATTAAGTACGTCTTCGAGAAGCCTGCTTTATCTGGAAGAATCGCTAGATGGCAGATGATCCTGATTGAGTATGATATCTAGTACACAACCTAAAAAGCTATAAAGGGGAGTGTACTAGTTGACCATCTAGCTTATCAAGCCGTCGAAGATTACCAATCTATGACATTCGACTTCCCTGAAGAGGACATTATGAAATTGGACAACATTGAAGGTAACGAACCGTATGACAGGCCTGAACAAGGATCCCGATGGACCCTATACTTTGATGGAGCTTCAAATGCACTTGGAAACGGTATCAGTGCGGTACTTATCTCTCCAGAAGGTTGCCATACACCTTTCACTGCTAGACTCTACTTCAGCTGCACCAACAACATGGCCGAGTATGAAGCTTGCATCTTTGGTCTCAAGGCTGCAATTGACCTAGGAATCAAATCTTTGGTCGTATTTGGAGACTCAGCTTTGGTTATCAGCCAAATCAAAGGAGAGTGGGACACTAAACATCCTAATCTTATCCCATACAAAGAACATGTCCTGACATTGTTACCTCATTTCGAGCGGATTACCTTCGAGCACTTTCCGCGAGAAGAAAATCAGCTAGCGGATGCTTTAGCTATAATGTCTTCCATGTTTAAACTAAACTGGGATAATGAGGCTCCCCAAATCACCATCGAGCGAATGGACGAACCTGCGCACTGTCATGAGATTGATACCGAAGAAGTAGTGGAACAACCCTGGTTCCATGAAATCAAAAGGTATCTCAAGACTCGAGAATAACCTGAAGGAGCTTCAGTCAACAATAAAAAGTTCTTAAGGAGATTTGCTGCCAAGTTCTTCCTGAGCAATGGTATCCTATATAAGCGCAGCCATGATTATGTTCTACTTTGTTGTGTGGACAAAGTTGAAGCTGAGTTGATCATGACTGAAATACATAGTGGCACATTTGGCACCCACTTGAGCGGACATATGATGGCTAAGAAGATTCTAAGAGCAGGCTACTACTGGTCTACCATGGAAGCTGACTGTCATCAATATTCCCGTACTTGTCACAAATGCCAAGTCTATGCTGACAAGGTACATATTCCTCCAGTTCCTCTCAATGTTCTAATAGCTCCTTGGCCATTCGCAATATGGGGAATCAACATGATTGGAGAGATCAAGCCTACGACATCCAATGAACATTTCTTCATCCTGGTGGCTATTGATTACTTTACCAAGTGGGTCGAAACAGCTTCCTTCGCCTCCGTTACAAAGAATGTGGTTGCCTGCTTCATCAAGCAGAACCTCATATGCCGGTATGGTATCCCCGACAGGATTATCACGAACAATGGTACAAACCTGAATAACACTGTGATCACCGCTCTATGCAAGAAGTTCAAGATTCAACATCACAATTCATCTCCCTATCGGTCAAAGATGAACGATGCTGTTGAAGCTGCAAACAAAAATATCAAGAAGATCATTCAAAAGATGACAGTCACCTACAAGGACTGGCATGAGATGTTACTGTTTTCTCTGCATGGATATCGTACCACGACACGTACTTCAACAGGGGCAACCTCTTTTTCTTTGGTATATGGCATGGAAGCTGTTTTACCTATGGAAGTTCAGATTCCTTCCTTGAGGATTATGAAGGATGTTGGTTTAAGCGAAGACGATTGGATTCAGACTCGGCTTGATCAACTCAATTTGATCGACGATAAGCGACTTACTGCTGTTTGTCATGGTCAGACGTATCAAAAACGGATGATCAAGGCTTTCAACAAGAAAGTCAGATGTCAGGTATATCAAGTCGGAGATCTTGTAATCAAGCGGATCATCTTGCCGCAAAGTGATCCCAGGGGCAAGTGGACTCCTACTTACGAAGGACCATTTGTGATCAAAAACATCTTTTCTGGTGGGGCAATGATTCTAACCACCATGGACGGCGATGATCTGCCGCACCCTGTGAACGCAGACATAGTTAAAAGATACTATGCATAAACGACCCGACAAGTCAAAAACCTGAAAAGGCGACTTGGGCAAAAAAGGGCATCCCGGTGAATCGAAAACCCGAAAGGGCGGTTCAGGCAAAAATTAGGGATAAATAAAAGAAATCTATACACCCGACAAGTTAAAAACTCGAAAGGGCAACTTGGGCAAAAAAGGGTTTCCCAGTGGATCGAAAACCCGAAAGGGCGGTCCAGGCAAAAGTTAGGGAATTAAAGCGTATGACTATGTCTCGTCAGATCACTTTAAGGACAATCTCTTCACCGATAATCTCTAGGATTCTGATCAATCCAATCATCTGCAAACGAAGCGACGATTGGACAGGATACTCAGAGTTATGAAGGCTATAGAAGAATGGGAACCCCATGGAATTATTACACATAGCCATCTTTCTTTGTATAAATTTTTCTCATTTTTTGGCAACATTATCTTACTAGGATGTCTGTCTCGTTTGTACAAAATACTTACACAAAGTTAATACAAAGATACTTCAAAGTGCAGAAATTTGTTTGCCTTTTCTTTATTTTTAAACTTATGTTTTATTTGAAAACGTCCAATGATTTATTAAAATGAGCATATGCATTTGAATATAATCACTGCTTACAAATAAAATGGAATGAGAAAGGATAATTACTGATAGGTTGAAAGTATAGGAAAATGTCTTTAGGCTGTTCCAGAGGAAATCCCCTGCAGAACATCATCCCAATCCTCAACAAAGCTAAAACCTTGAAATACATATCCCCAGTGGAGTTAAGTTTCAAAATCGCCATCAGAGCTAGGTTTCTAAACTCCCGATCCCCAGCGGAATTCTCCTCAAACAACAAAGCAGGAATCCCTAGTAGATTGGCATACAACCCCAAACTTATGATTTCCCCAGTAGGATAAGCATCCTTCCTACAAAGTTATTTCTCGGCAGAATGAAGATTCTTGTTCTCACTTCTACAAGTCGAAGCCTCCCAGGTTTAATTCCCCAGTAGAGATCGTCAGAGTTGTCCTTATTCCCCAGGAAGGCCATGAAGGATTCTCAATTCCCCACAGAAGTTGTCGAAGCTTTTGTTAATCCCCACAAGTCACCAAGGATTTTCAATTCTCAGCAGCAGTCAAGGGTTTATTTCTCCCGGCAGCAGTCAAAGATTTCATTATCTCCAGCCATCAAGGATTTATTCCCCTCAGCAAGATGGCCACTCAGCTTACATGCGCATCCATTACATTCATATATCATAAACATTGATAAGACACCTTATTGCATCATACATGTCATACAACATAACTTTGTGTGTTTTAGCTAACATTTTACCCTTTTAAGGATAAGATTAAAAGCTACCTTTAACAGATGTTCAAGGATTTCAGATACAGTACAGATACACCCCAGACATGGCGGTCATTCTACTACTCATTCAGACTTCAGCAATCAGATATAGGCTAGATACGCTCCAGACACGGAATCCGTTCTACTTCTCATTCAGATTCAACTATCAACTTCAGGATCAGATGTACTCCAGACACAGAAGTCATTCTGTCACTTGTCCAGATCCCAGTTACAATACGGATACACTCTAGACACGGAAGTCATTCTGCTACTCATACAGATCTCAACTTCAGATACAGTCCAGATACGCTCCAGACATGGATGCCATTTTGTCACTCATTCAAACCTATTCTCCAGCCCAAAGATATTCCAGACACGGATGTCTTTCTGTCGCTTATTTAGATTTCAGATCTCGGATACAATACAGATACACTCCAGACACGGCAGTCATTCTGATATTCATTCAAGAGCTAAATGCAGTTATAACATGGATATGCTCCAGGCCTGGACGTCATTCCTTTGCTCATACAAGTCAAATCTTCAGATACAACTCAGATATGTTCCAAGACACGGATACCACTCTGACGTTCATTCTCCTGATTTTTCAACAAACAATTTTGGATGGCATCTTTAAGCCCATCTCCAGCAATATTCTAACATCTCCAAATGACATCTTTAAGCCCATTCCCTCAGCTACATTTTGACGAGTGCAAATTTACGGGCACTCTAGTGTCCAATCCTCTTTTACCTTCGAGTCACGAAAGGCAAACATGCCAATCTAACTCTTCAGGTTCAAGAAGATTGAACAGGGGCAACTGTTGTACCCAAAAATTTTCTCTCTTATTTTATCAAGATTTCCCCTTACAAGACTCCTTGAACTCCAGACAGGATTAGGGTTTTGCTATGCTCAAGACATCTCCTTGCACTGATGACCTAAATTAGGGTTTGAGTTTGCACAGGGATTTTTGGACTTTCAATGCTCAAAGTGACTTTCATACTTCATGTTGGACTTACAAGATTACCCATACCAAGTTTCAGGCCTTGAATCAAATTTTTGCCCAGTCAATTGGATAGTTGACTTAGAAATCAAGTGTATTGGGGAAAAAGTCAACTGTGGCCAATTTACAGTCAAACCTCATGAATTTTGATCCACATCAACATTATAAACTCATATGAACCATTTGATCAAGTTTGGACCACAACTCCACAATAAATTTGATCAGATCACCAAAAGGGCAAAATGGTCAATTTTAGGATTTTGACTGTACAAAGGCAATTTCTGATTTTTAACCTAGCCAATGGCAAATTGGGTTCAAGCCTGGACTCAAGGACTCAATGGCATTATCTTGACCTATTCAACAAGTTCAAAAGATCCCAATTGCATTGGATTGACAGATGAATTTTTCAGTCAACTAATCAAAATTTGACTGTACACTAAAAAGTCAAACTTTGACTTTCTGGTCAAAATCAAGTGCCAAGGGTCATTTTTCATCAAGAAGTGTCAAAACATGAAACTTGTTCATCAAGAAACCCATTTTTTCAAATTAGGGTTTAAAGTTGAAAAATTTTATAACTTGGAATATTCTGAGTTTTGAAATTTTCTTAATTTTTCCTAACTTTGTCCAACATTTTCACCATGATGCATTTGGATTCCAACAAAACTTCCAACATGAAAGTTGTAGTCCTCCACAAAGTCTACAATTTTATTCACAAAGTTTTCCCAAAAGAAGCTTGGGTCTCAAGTTATGATTTTTGGAACAAGGGTCCCTAAAAGTTTTAACTTAGAGAAATTTTGCCCTAGTTTAGGCAGGATTTTGACCTATCTTCATGGCCATTTTTCACATAGTTCCACTTGGAATCTCAAGTTTCATTTCAAAGATGGATTGTAGAGAATGTTGCAAGATTTACAAAATGTCCAAGAACTCTCCAAACTCATTTGTGGTTAGGGAGAATCGAAGGCTTGAAGTTGGCAAAAACTCACTTTTCATCCATGGCATATTCATGTTCATACATGTTGCAATTTCAAGTCAGCATGCTTTGCACTAGATTACAGGCCTCTAAACCACTTCAAACTCAATAATTTAATGCAAATCCATTGGTCTAAGGTGTTGTTTTGGTCATTAGGACATTATACACAAGATTAATCCCTAAGTAGAAAAAGGTACATTTCCATTTTTGCTTAAATGTGCTTTATGTCAAAACTGAATCCCTTGAGCATTGGTCCATATCTCACATAGCAAATAAAATCCAAAAGTTGGAGGGGCCAAGGCAAAGTATGCAAGCATAAGATAGCCTGTACAAGCCTGTTTCAATCACTTCCCACATTTTGCTTCAAAAACAAGAAACATGTCCAAAACATAAAAACTTGAACATCAGCCAAAGAAAACTTGTGCAAGCTTTTGAAATATCTTTCTCACATCCCTCTGAGCCAGAAACACGATCTCTTAAGCCCTCAAACATCCCATAGCCAAAAATCACCTTCCATTGGCAAAACAGGGCAGAACCTGCAACTTGACTTCCATAGCTCAATTTGCTCGTGTGTTTTGCCCCAAGTTGGTTCAAACACCTTCCATTCAACTCATCCAAGCTATCCCAAACCTCAAACACCAACTGTAACTCCATTTACAGGGTTTGCCATTTTCATTTTGAGCTTGTGCAGGTTGAGTTCTGTAGGCTGATTCAAGCATATTCAAGGCAAGAAGGGTATTGGAGAAGGTCAAGTGAAGTTCAAGCAAGCTCCCAGACATCTCAAGCCTTGTTGAAAAGCTCCACATTGCCCTACACGAAGTCAGCTGAAATAGGTTTTTGTCAACTTCCTATCTATCTATTTAGGAACATTTAGCTTTAGGTTTGTGAATAAGAAATGTAGTATTCATTGCCATGAAGCTGTACATATGCTCAGTTTTCATTTATATTAAGCATGCTAAGAGAATTTCATCCATGAACATGCTGAAAAAATTAGGTTAGATTTTAGGGCCAGAGAAATTCTCTCTAGTGTTTGAGAGTTAGGACAAGTTGTTTATATTGTTGGATTCGTCTTGAAATGCTCTACGACTTTGATGTTATGTGTTTTTTCAATAGAGCTCGTATACAGGATCTGGCAATTGTACAGGGCACACGCGTTTTCAAAGTCAGAGGTTGAAGATGAAGTGGCTTGGGTTGGGCTTTGGTCCTTTCACTTTTGACACCTCCCTTTTCGTTTTTGCACCCCCTGGCCCAATTTCTTGTTATTTTATATTTTTGCATTTTTATTTTCATTTCTGATTATATTTTATTATTTCCAAATTTAAAAAATACACAAAAATATTTTTATAATTTTTTCACATTTATTTTGCATTTTATTTTTATTTTTCTAACATAAAAAGCAATTTAATTACTTTTATCTTATTTATTAAAAACTTGAAAATAATATATAAATTATACTTTTATTTTTATTCTTTATTTTTATTCACACTGAAAATATTATTCTAAATATATTTTATTTTTGTATATATTTTATTTATTGTACATATTTAATATAATATATATATATATATATATATATATATATATATATATATATATATATATATATATATATATATATATATATATATATATATATATATATATATATATATATATATATATATATATATATATATATATATATATATATATATATATATATATATATATATATATATATATATATATATATATATATATATATATATATATATATATATATATATATATATATATATATATATATATATATATATATATATATATATATATATATATATATATATATATATATATATATATATATATATATATATATATACTCTTATTTTATTATATATTTAGAATAAAAATATTACACTTTTATTTTTACTATTAAATATACTTAAAAAATACTTTTTTTTCTAAATATATTTTATTTTTGTATATATTTTATTTTATTTTTATTGTATATAAATAATATAATGAATTTATTTTCTTAAAGAAAATTAGGGTTTCACCCTTAACCTAATAAAATTAATCTTTTATTTATTTCTTTATTTTCACATTAAATATTTTTACATGCACAAATAAACAAAAATCTCTTTTTGCATAATTCATACTATTTGGTATATTTATTTATTTTGTTTATTTAAATATTGTCCATTTATTATTTGTGCCATTATTCAATTTGGATGTAACAGTAAACTAGGGTTTTTATTTCTTGTCAAATACAGCCCCATTCAAAGATTGTACCCCCATCCCTTTAATCATGTTGTAATAGCTTAGACTTTTAATTCTCGCACTTTATGCTTTCAATTATGCCATGATTAGAGATTATGGTTTGTATGCAAAACTTCAAATCAACAAGTAGCTTGACCTAATACAAAGACAAAATGCATCAAAAACAAACACAATGCACACTTGCACCCCTAGGGTTACAATCCACTTGTTGCCTCAAAACTGGGCCATGTTATGCATGTTGGGTACTTTGGCAAAACAAAAACAAAACAAAAGATCATAGTCCCTCGATGACGCTATCTTGGTTGCCTAAACAAAATGATCAAGTCCCTTGGAAAATTGCCAAAGATACTTAACACAATTGCTATCATGGTCTATACGATGACCCGCACCTGTCCCGTTTAACATCCTAACACAAGGTTGTTCACCAAATGCAATGGTGAAACAACACTGTCAAAAGGGTTAAAAACATATAGGAAAGATCTTTGAGTAAAATAGGGTAGATAACTCTTAGTTACTTGATCAAACTTGTAAAACATCCTTGCTATATTCAAAACACATTTCATAACATGATTTTAAAACATTTCCCAAATCAAACTTTCAAAACATTGAAATCTTTTCAAAAGACAAAAACACCTTTGTATACATTCAAACAAGAATCATTACAAAGGTTGCCACAATGATGGCCTCTCTTCAAAACATCTTTCAAAACCACACACAAAGCACCATTTCAAACAATTGAAAAGCAAAAGCAAGTGATCTAAACAAGTAACTAAGAGCCCATGGATAACCATGGATGAAAAGGGTGCTTGCACCTTCCCTTTTCATAATCTACTCCCCGAACCCAAGAAAACATCTCAAAGGTCTTTCCTGTGCTTTTTGAACTTTCCTTAGGATAAAATAAAAAGTCGGTGGCGACTCTTGCTAAACCGAAACATTTGCGAACACAAACGCAAAACCTCAAGTCAGTTCTCCCACCGTATCACAATATCTAAGTAACCCTACTATCCAGGTTCCTTCCCATAACCTTACTATCCGGGTTTTCTTCCTCAATTATCCCCAGACAGCAGTCCACAACACTGTAAGACTGGGACCCGATCAAACACAATTGATTTCATATTTCCCTAGAAAGTCGCGGTGCAACATATATCCCAACCAAGCATACAGTTCACCTCCGCTTCCCAAAACGGAATTATTCCCCAGTAGAGTAACGGACAACTGAAACTCCTAAAACTTCATTCCTCTCAAGACAGAGACCAGCATTCCCCAGCAAAGTCCTCCTCAATAACAGGTACACGGATTCTCGCAAAGGAATCTCTTATGCGATCGACGCTTCTTCGAATGGCATCTTTAAGACCATCTTCCGTCATTGACTTCCAAATGGCGTCTATAAGCCCATTCCCGACCTTGCAAGACAAATATCACTTCATGCGAGTGCAAATTTCTGGGCACTCTAGTGTTCAATCATCTTCCACCTTCAGATCACGAAAGACAGACAAGCCAATCTACATCCTCAGGTTTAAGAAGATTAAACAGGGGAAGCTGTTGTACCCCAAAATTTTCCCTCCCATATTTCTCAATACATATCAAGTGAGATCCTCAAATTGCTCAAAGAAGTCCAAGAGTTGACCAAACAAACTCTCTCCTAAGGCAGTCTATCTCAAATTAGGGTTTCATTTTACATCAAGATGCTTGAGTTCAAAGGATCATAAATGCTCACCATTGTCCTAATATGTTCTCAAGATCATCCATATCAAGTTTCAAACCTTGCAGAGGAAGTTTGCTCAGTCAATTGCTCAAGTGCCTAGAAATCGACTATGCTGGGGGCAAAAGTCAACTGGGGTCCACATACAGTCAAACTTCAAGATTTTTGGTCAACATTCTCATTTTGAAGTATTATTTATCATTTGATCAAGGTTTGGTCATGATTCCTCAAGGATTGCTCACAATTCATCAAAACCCAAAAGTTGCTAAATTAGGGTTTTGTAGGAAAAGTCAACTCAACTTTGACCAAGCATAAATTTCTCATACTTTATCAAAAATGACCCATTCAAATCTCATTTTGAAGAGGATGTAATTCCATACAATTCATCTTCAGCTCCCAAGTTCAAAGTATGCACTCACAAGAAGATATGAATTTGGACATTATAGGTCATTTTGAAAAGTCAACAAAAACACCTTTTGGGTCAAGGCTTCATACATGAACATGGAAAATTCAATTGATATGAGACCAAAAGGGTTGCTTATAGGACATCCTTAGCTTTCTAAAAAGTCCAAGAAAACCTCTCCAGGCTTAAAATTTAGAGAGTTATGCATTGGCCAAGTTTACCTTTTTTGCAAAATTGCCAAAAGTCAAACATGCTCAAATTTGCATTTTTTGCTAAATGGCCCCAACTTTTTATACTTGCACTGAGTTTGTAATGTGATCCACGACCCATGAGCCCTTCCACTTGTCATTCTTTTATTTTTGTTATTTATTTTGATTTTATTTCATTTAAATCAAATAAAATCAATATAAAATAATGAAAATATCAAAAACCAATAAAGCCTTGAGATTTTGTGCATGATTAGATTCATTATACAGCTGGGAACAAGATCAAACCGTGCAAGGCTTCATATGGATAGAAAAAGATTAAATTTGCTTGATTTGGAAAGATTTGGTGCAAGGATTAAATCATTGATCAATCTTTATAATTGGAAAAGATTTGATACAAACTTTAACCCTAGTGCACTCTATTATACATAAGGAACGAGGGAAGACCAAAAAGAAGAGGCTAGAGGCGTGCAGAGGCTGAGAAAGAATTGCAAAATTTCAAAGAAAAAGTGCAGACCAAATTCCAAGTTGCAGACCATCCCAAACCATTCTAACCATACCAATCAATTGCTGGACGCCCCAGGATCGTGTGTCAATCGTTAGCAAGCCTCCCCACGCCCTGAAACACATCGTAGCAGTCATACAATTTTCCTATTTTCTTGAATTCGAATATATTGATTCTGGCATATTTAGCATGATTAATTGGCATATTTATAATCCTTGAGATGTTTGCAAGCTAATGACTATATTCATTTGCATTTCTATTGACTGTACATCAAACTGCCATGGCTAGGGTTTTTTCCTTGTTTTTAGGGATTTCTTATACAGGGAAAATTGGACATTGATAATGGTACCATGATGCTCGTGAGGTGGAAACGAGTTGATTGATACCATTGGTTTTCATTTATCATGCACATACAGGATTCTGGAATGAACAAGGGCTATACCTACGCTTGATGTCCGTAGGTAAAAGTCCTTTTACCTAAAACGACAGAATCAATGAAGAAGACAATGGCATGGCAGTGTGTGAATGGCTCGTTTGAATTTCCGCGCGTTTTGGGAGGCGTGGCACATTATTTGCATTATATTCCATTCATTTCATTATTATCACAATTGACATGTTATCGCAGATGGTGAGGATGTTAGCCTTTGATGCGCACGTCCTGAGTTCGATCCCAGGCGTGTGCATTTTATTTTCTCAACATTTTCAGGGCAATCTAGTGCTTCACATTCTCAAGCATATTCCATACGCTCTCAACATCAGCCATATGATATACTCCTGGCCAGATCCATTATGCCCACAATGAAGGACCACCATGCGTCCCAGTCAAACATGCACATGGGATTGGGAAAAGTCAAGGAGGCCAGGAGCTTGTTGGGCTCAGAATTGCAAACAACACCCCCTCTTTTGCTAATGCTATCAGGCCCATTTTTTTTTCTTTTCTCTAATTTATTTCTTTTATTTAATTTAAATTGCTTAATTATTTTTAACAAAATTAATTTCTTTTTCACAAAAAATCATAAAATCAAGAGTTTACAAAAAATTAGAATTAGTTTGTTTTTTTTATCAAATTTAATTTAATTTACTTTAATTTAATTTAGGGAAATTCTAACCTTTTTTTATATAATTAAAACCAATTAGAAAAATTAGGGTTAGGCTCTTGATTTAATTTTTATTTCTTTCTTAAAATAAAAATACAAAAATAGGTTAATTTAATTGTTTTTCTTAAATTAAAATTAATTAGTAATTAGTTTCCTTTTTATTCAATTGAGCTTTATTATCTCAAAATAACAGAAAAAGCCAAAAAAAAAAGATTTTCCCTTTAAATTACAATTAGGTATAGTTGGAGTCAAAACCCTAATTATTTTGCACTTGATTCATTGCGCGTGTTTATTATTTTTTGCAATATTGATGTAACTGTCCACGGTATGTAATAGTTTAATCTAGGACTTTCTTTATTTATCGTTTTTTACGGGTTTTTTAGCTATGTAATTAATCCCTACCCCGAAGGCTTGTAATAGCGTAGGTTTATTTAATCGCATTTTAATTCTCGCAAATATTAACTGTTTAGATGTATGTTGATAGGATTGTATGACAAGATTGAGTGATAATTTAAAACGGCTAGAAAACCCTAATGTGCAAAGATAATAACTGAAATCAAAACACTCGCACATGTGTACTCCTAGGATATACTCTCACCTCGGTTGCCTTCGGTAAACAATCATTAAGTATAGGGTGTCTTAGTGGTTTCCCTCTTGTCTAACAAAGATCAAAATTCCCGTTCAGAAATGTTGCCTCGGAAACGTCGCCTCAGAAATGTTGCCTCGGAAATGTTGCCTCGGAAATGTTGCCTCGAATATGATCTTAAGACCCTAGGGTTATTACTAAGGTGTCCTAACATTGCTTTAGTGATCGTACGTCCCTTTCGAATTGGCCCTTACAAATTCCAACGACGGTGCTACCTATTTCTCAAATAGTAGGACATCGCTGTCTAAAGGAAACGAGAATAGAAACAATCTTTTTTCGAGTAGGTAGATGCTAGTAGGTACTTGCTCAAATCAAAACTTTTCACACTTACACTTCTCAAAACAATTTTCAAAAGAAACTTCATCACACCTTTAAGGACTGATACAAAGGTTATCACGAAGTCAAAACTTTTCAAAACAAAGCACGTACACAAGCAATTTTAAAGATGAGCAAGTACCTATGAGCCCATGGAAAACCATGGATAGAAAGGGTGCTAACACCTTCCCTTTCTATAATCTACCCCCCGTACTCAGAAACATCTCGAAAAAGGATTTTTTCTGTACTTTTTTCCTTTCCAGTTGGATGAAATAAAAGTCGGTGGCGACTCTTGCTTACCGCGACATTTTGCAAACATAAAACGCAAAATGCAAACCAGCATTTTCAAAACAGTCGGTTCTGCCACCTTATCACAGACATGAATTACAACAACGAATCACGTACAATTAAGCAAAATCAATGTTTCTCAACGGATTTCTTCTCAAAACAAAATAAGAATTCCCAACGAAAACATTCTGAATAAAGCAGATCATCATCTAGAAACGGTTCAGGTACGATCCAGAAACGGATGTCATCCTGACACCTACTCCATATTCTCTCCTAGTACAGTACAGATACGATCCAGAGACGGATGTCATTCTGACACTTATTTCAACACTCCCATCTAGAAAAGGTGCAGGTATGATCCAGATACGGATGTCATCCAGACACTTACTCGAGGTTCTCATCTAGAAACATTTCAGGTACGATCCAGATACAGATGTCAACCTGAAACTCACTCCAGATTCTCATCTCAAAATAGTTCAGGTACGATCCAGAGACGGATGTCATCCTAACACTTACTCCAGATTCTCATCTCAAAACAGTTCAGGTACGATCCATAGAAGAATGTCATTCTGACACTTACTCCAGATTCTCATCTCGAAATAGTTCAGGTACGATCCAAAGATGGATGTCATCCTGACACTTACTCCAGATTCTCATCTTGAAATAGTTCAGGTACGATCCAGAGACGGATGCCATCCTCACTTACTCCAGATTCTCATCTAGAAATAATTCAGGTACGATTCAAAGACGGATATCATCCTGATACTTATTCAAATCGTTTTCTAGAAACGGTTCAGGTACGATCCAAAGACGGATGTCATCCTGATACTTATTCACACCATCTTCTAAGTACAATACAAATACGATCCAGAGACGGACGTCATTCTGACACTCATTCAATACATGTTCAAGTACAATCACAACATAGATCCATCCACAAAATCTCCAGCAGGCACAGTGGCAGAAACATCCTAATGCAAAGTCATCACCGTATTCTCAGCATACATCCTAGTGACCTCTATGTTCCCCACAGAGTAAAAACAACCAAAATTTTGACCTCTTAATCCCTAAGCAGGAATTATCTCCTCCAACAAACTTCCTCCAGCAGAGAGCTGAAATCTGTGTTCCCCAGACGAGCTTTATAACCTTAAATAGTTTTTAAAACCTCTTCCCGGCTAGAGTTTAGTTCTCAAACTGCAGAAGCTCATTTCCCAACATAGTTTATTTCTCTACATCGGCAGAATCTTCTAACAAGCATCTCTCTCCATAGAGTTATCCTCGAGAAGAATCAATTCTCAAGCAGAGTCAATCCCCTGCAGGTTATCCTCAAACAAAAAGAGGAAATCTCCAACGAATCATCTCCATTCATCATCCCCAGTGGAAATGAAGGATTCAGCCTCCCAATACTCTCCAACAACGGTCCAGGATTTATTTTCCCAGACTAAAATATCGCAATAATATCCCATATTCATACCTCATGGCATGCGCATACACATCGCATACAACACAATCTCATTTATTTTGAGAACATTATTACACAATGCATTAAATACATCATCACATTGCATATGACTAACTCTTTACCTTTTCATGGGAAAGAAAAATATACAAACACCATTGACTACTTATGTGACCTGGTAGTCCTCTCAAAAACTATGTCTAATAAAGGGTTGTTTCAGCAGTTTCCTCAGAAAAATGCCCTCACAAGACCTTCACTGGTTCAGTCAGATCGACACTAAGATATCCCTGATTCTTATCCCAGTTGAAGATATTCCAAGACTTTCGTCTGGTTTAGTTAAATCGATCCTAAGATTTTTCTGATTCTTATCCAGTCAAAGTTAATCCAAGACCTTCGCTGGTTCAGTCAGATCGACACTAAGATCTCCCTGATTCTTATCCCAGTTAAAGATATTCCAAGACTTTCGTCTGGTTCAGTTAAATTGATCCTAATATTTTTCTGATTCTTATCCAGTCAAAGTTAGTCCAAGACCTTCTCTGGTTCAGTCAGATCGACACTAAGATCTCCCTGATTCTTATTCCAGTTGGAGATATTCCAAGACTTTCGTCTGGTTCAGTTAAATCGATCCTAAGATTTTTCTGATTCTTATCCAGTTAAAATTAATCTAAGACCTTCTCTGGTCTAGTCAGATCGACACTAAGATCTCCTTGATTCTTATTCCAGTTGAAGATATTCCAAGACTTTCGTCTGGTTCAGTTAAATCAATCCTAAGATTTTTCTGATTCTTATCCAGTCAAAGTTAATCCAAGACCTTCTCTAGTTCAATCAGATTGACACTAAGATCTCCCTGATTCTTATTCCAGTTGAAGATATTCCAAGATTTTCGTCTAGTTCAGTTAAATCAATCCTAATATTTTTCTGATTCTTATCCAGTCAAAGTTAATCCTAGACCTTCTCTGGTTCAGTCAGATCGACACTAAGATCTCCCTGATTCTTATTCGAGTTGAAGATATTCCAAGACTTTCGTCTGGTTCAGTTAAATTGATCCTAATATTTTTCTGATTCTTATCTGGTCAAAGTTAATCCAAGACCTCTGCTGGTTCAGTTCAAGTCGACCATTGATTTGTTACTGATTCTTTTTCGGTAGACCTTTATTGGTTCCATTAAATCGATCCTAAGATTTTTCTGATTCTTATCCAGTCAAAGTTAATTCAATACCTCTGCTGGTTCAGTTTAAGTCGACCATTGATTTGTTACTGATTCTTTTCCGGTAGACCTTTACTGGTTCAGTTAAATCGATCCTAAGATTTTTCTGATTCTTATCCAGTCAAAGTTAATTCAAGACCTCCGTTGGTTCAGTTTGAAGCGACCATGGATTCTTTGTTGATTTCTTAACAGTTTAATCTCATCTCCCCAGTAAGTTGCTGTGAAGCCTAGAGCATGACCAGATAGCAGTTTACTTCAATCTCTTCAGTCAAGTGATGACTCCCCAATAGAGTAACGGATAACTGAAGCTCATAAAACTCTATGTCCCAAGACAGAGACCAACATTCCTCAGCAGAGTCCTCCTTAACAACATGAATAGGGATTCCCACAAAGGAATATCTCATGAAATCAACAGTCTTTTAGATGGCATCTTTAAGCCCATCTCCAACGACTCTCCATCACATTCTGATGGCATCTTTAAGCCCATCTTATACCATCTCCCGTCATCTTTTCCAAATGGCATCTATAAGACCATTCCCAATACTATCTACACAGTCAAGTATCATCTCAGACGAGTACAAATTTTTGGGCACTCTAGTGTTCAATCATCTTCCACCTTCAGATCACGAAAGGCAGACAAGTCAATCTACATCTTCAGGTTTAAGAAGATTGAACAGGGGAAGCTGTTGTACCCCAAATTTGCCCTCTCATTTTTTACGATATCTTCTCTTACATGGGTGGTTACAAACACTTGCTTGAAGAAAAGCAACAAATTTTGAAGTTGGTCAAAGTGCCTTTTGATTGGCCTCTCTAAAGTGCCTTTTGATTGGCCTCATGGCCAGGCCCTTCAATTGGCATGGATACAAGGACTTTCGATTGGCCTCGTGACAAGCGTTTCAATTGACATGGAAAAGAATCCTTTGATTTAGCATCTCAAACAAGGCAGCTTCGACATGCATGTTAACCAAGTACCCTTCTATTGATATGGACAAAGGCCCTTCGATTGGCATTTTAAAAGGTCCATTCGAAGAAGCCTTCAGAAGACCCATGCGAAGCATGCATAAGAAGTCCGTTCGAAGAAGCGTTCGATGAATCATTCGAAAGGTGCATAAGAAGTCTATTCGAAGGAGGCAACTCATAGGCCAATCAAAGAGGAATGCTGGAGGGTATTCGAAGGGGTCAAGTGTCCAGGTTCATCCAAGATTTCCAAAGAGACACAAATGTTTCAAAAAAGGAATGCTTTTAAGTTGTCTGATTCTTGTCTCGTGGCTTTAAAGGCCTGGTTAAATGGCTGTCTCTTACTGTTATTGGACCATTACACTCCTATAAATACAAGGGCAAGGACACAGTGCCAAGGGGGACGAAAGAGCAAATGAAAGAGAGGCAGATATACTTTTGCACACGAACAAATCACGCTGCCATATTGTTCATAGAAACCCCAGGAGGGTCAAATCGAAACACTTTTTTTTGCAGGCACCTTCAGCCCAAACAAAGACCAGATCCTTGTTCTTGAGACATTCAGGAGTCCACACCAGCTTCTAAAAAAGTGTCTCCATACCCAGGAAAGTCAAATCGAAGCACCTAACAACCTCAGTCCACGCACAAATTCCAGTTTCAAGCAAGGTAGGTCTTCTTGACCTTGCATCTTTCATTTTTAGCATAACATGTAAATGGCATTTTATTCGTCTTCTTTGTTTCTGTATTTTTTCTTGGTTTGTTTGTTCTTCTTGTCCAACAAACTTGTACAGGCTCAAATGAAACACAAAAAGAGTATGAACGAAGGGCATGCCCCCATGTTGCTCTGTTGGTCTATACTTCTTTACCCCAATCGAAGGAAGCAAAGGAAAGGTGAATCAGAGGAGTCTACTGCATGGGTCGAAAGGAAGCATCCCCTTGGATCGAAACCCTCCTTCTTCACCCCAATCGAAGGAAGCAAAGGAAATGTGAATCAAAGGAGTCTACTTCTTGGGTCGAAAGGCAGCATCCCCTTGGATCGAAACCCCTCTTCTTCACCCTAATCCAAGGATGCCTCCTTGTGTTCTTGTTTTGCTTTTGTTCTTTTCTTTATGTTTTTTATTGGACTTTTTATCTTTTTAATTAACATTAAATAAAAAAATCACAAAAATTAGGATTAGATATTTTAATTAAATAATTAATTTCTTAATTAAGTGATTAATTAAATTTTAACCGTTTTCTTCACTTAAAACAAATTAGAATCTAGGACTTAAGTTAAATTTAATTTTCTTTTCATGATAAAAACCGTGATACGGTGAAATAACCGACTGTTATACTGGTTTGTGTTTTTCATTCACAAATTCCGCGGTAAGCAAGAGTCGCCACCGACTTTTATTTCATCCAACAAAGGAAAAGGAAAAAGAACATAAAAAACCTTTTTTCGAGATATTTCTGAGTACGGGGGGTAGATTATAGAAAGGGAAGGTGTTAGCATCCTTTCTATCCGTGGTTTTCCACGGGCTCTTGGGTACTTGCTCATTTTTAAATTGCTTGTGTGTGTTTGTTTTGAAATTTTTTACTTCGTGATGACTATTGTATCAGTCCTCAAGGGTGTGACGAAGTTATTTTGAAAACTGTTTTTGAAAAGTGTTTGTGTGAAAAGTTTTTGTTTTGAGCAACTACTTAGGAGTTTTCTACCTACTCGAAAAAAGGTCTGTTCATTGTTATTTCCTTTAGACAATGCTATCTTACTATTAAGGAGTAGGTAGCCCCGTCGTTGGAATTTTAAAGGGACATTAGAAGGGACGAAATGGTCACTGAAGGCAACGTGTAAGGATACCTTAGCATTTTGAAGGGACTATTATCATAAGATCATTTCTCGTAGGCAACTCGAGGGACAATAAAGGACTATGATCTTTATGATGACTTTGAATTGTGGGTCTTTGCTAAGATATCCCTACATTCGAGGGACATGACCATTGTTTCCGAGGCAACCAAGTGAGGCAAACCCTAGGAGTGAGCATGTGCATGTTTTTGATTTCAGTTATTTAATCTTTGCACAATTAAGGTGATCTACTGTTTTAATTTTATTTGTCTTTTGCATGCAAGCCTATTATCCATACATCTAGACAGTTCATAGTTGCGGAAATTAAAAAGCGGAAAAGTAAATCTACGCTATTACAAGGCTTCGGGGAGGGGATTACATGACCAAAAACTGAGGATTAAACAGTAAATAATATGCGGCAAACTTTAATTAAAAACTATTACAAACCCGAAGAAAATACAATAATTGGAAAATAAAATATAAAATATTACGCGCGAGAATTAAATACGGGAATCAAAGTTTAAATTCAAAGGGAATCACAAAAAATATTTTTGTTATTTTTTTATTGAGAAAACAATTAAATTGCAAATTAACCCTAATTTTCTAGTTGATTTTAATTATGAAAATAAGAATTCAAATTTCCCTAATTAAATTAATCTAATTAATTTAATGAAATTGAATATTTTATGAAAATAAATCTGATTTTAATGTCTTTGTGATTTTTTGATTTAATAAAAAAATGATTTTGTTTTTCTAAAAATAATTAAACAAACAATTAAAATAAATAAAGGAATTAAAAATAAAAATTAAACTGGGCCTGGTGAGGTAGCAATCTGGGAGGTGCATTGTTTGAAATTTCAAGGCCCAGCATAGCTGGCCCAAAGCTTATGTTTGCTCCAGTTAGACGCTGGCCAAGAAGGTCCATCACGCGCCTGCATGCTTAAGGCATTAGATCTGGGATGGAGATGATCCAATGATGAGGAATTGGAAGCCTATGGTGAGCGCGCTTATGATAGTAACATGGAATCTGCAAACAATTATTAGGAAAAATAATAGAAGCACACACTTGGGATTGAACCCAGGACGTTTGCTTCATAGGCACGCTCCTCAACCGTCTGTGCTAGCTGGAACATCTGTACATATAATAAAACAAATAACATATAATGGAAATAAAGTGCCTTACCCAGAAACACGCGCCAATTTCAAATGGGCCAATGGTGTGCTGCCACCTCTTGTCTTCTTCCCCATAAGTGTTGTTTTTTATATCAGCTTTTACCTACGGACAAAACCACCACTAAAGGCTATAGTGACAGTTTTTGTTCGTAGCTACATCCCTGCAAGATTCAAAAAAATAATACAAGCAAGATAAATCAAAACCAAAGGCTTAGATTAGTTGTAAATCACACTCTGAGTTCATTGGTACCCATTATTTGGACTAATTTTGCCTCTACGGAGAGTCCCCAATTTGGGACCTTAAAACCCTAACAATGGCATCGTGCCATTCCTGCACTTGAACTCAAATTAAACCATCTAGAAACAATGCAAATATGATAACAAGCATGGATATGTGATCAAAACAAGTTTATAATGGGTAAATCAATAAATTCGAGTTTGAGAAAAATATGCAAACCGTGGTGCTATAAGGGCACGATTCTTGATGTTTTTGGTCTTGAGGATGATTGGAATAGCTTCAGAACACGTCTTGGAACAAATTGCTGGCTTTGAAACGGCTTGAATTGGTCTATGGAAGAGAATCTAGTATGCACTTTTTCTTCCAAAATTTGCAACTTCTTCCTTTGTTTTCACGACCCCAAACCCTCTTTTTTTGCCTTGATAATGTTATGTCCTATATTTGAATGAATTAGGTCAATAAAAACTATTCATACCTTTGCAAATTATGGAGATTTGTTTTCATTCTTTGTCTTGTATGATTTGTTTCCAAAATAGACCAACTTAAGATATTTTCCAATCAATTGGCTCTTTCACGATTTTTTTGATTTGCTAGCTGTTCATGGACTCATAATATGCTCATAAAATCAAATCTTTGATTTTATTTGATTATTCTACTATTTAAATTGATTTATTTTGATTTAAATGGATAAAAAATCAAAATAAATAATAAAAATAATAAAATAATAGGTGGATAAGATAAGGGGTCGTGGGCCATCTTAGGAACAAGTTTCAAACAAGAAAACATGGGCCCATTTAGAAAAAAAGTCATTTTGATCAATGTTGACTTCATGCACATTTCCAAAAATTGGTCAACTTTGACAATACATATCTCCCTCAATTTTAACCCTAAGAGGGTGTTCTTGGACTTTTTAGAAAGCTTAGGATGTCCTCTAAACAACCCTTTTTGATTTATCAATTGGATCTTTCATGTTCATGTAAGAAGCTTTGACCCAAAAGGTGTTTTTGTTGGCTTTTTGAAATGACCTATAATGTCAGAATTTTTATATTTTCATGAGTGCATTTCTTGAACTTGAGGGCTGAAGATTAGTTATAGGAAATTGAATACTCTTCAAAATGAGCCTTGAATGGGAAATTTCTGATAAAGTATGAGAAAGTTATGCCTGGTCAAAGTTTGGTTGACTTTTCCTATAGAAACCCTAATTTAGCCACTTTTGAGTTCTGATGAATTTGGGGCATTTCTTGAGGGATCATGATCAAACCTTGATAAAATGATGGATGTTACTTAAAAATGTTTATTTTGACCAAAAATCTTGAAGCTTGACTGTATGTGGGCCATAATTGACTTTTGACCTAGTTAAGTTGATTTTTAGGCATTTGAGCAATTAACTGAGAAAACTTCTTGTGAAAGGAATGAAACTTGACATAGATGGTATTGAGAACATATTAAGACCATGGAAAATATTTGAGTCCATTGGTGTTCACCCCTCTTGATGAAAATGGAAACCCTAGTTTGAGGTTCATTGTCTTAGGAGAGCATTTGTCTAGTTAGTTATTGGGCATCCTTGAGCAAGTTAAGGACCTCAAAGAGTATGTTTTGAGTAAAATGAGAGGGAAAATTTTGGGGTACAACAAAAACAAAACAAAAAAATATTTCTTTTCTTTAGGATTTCTTATACGTCTTTTTCTATTTCATGCGTGTTTATTTAATTCCGTATTTTTACTATTTATTGTATCTGTTCACTGGGTGTAGTAGATAAAAATTAGGATATTTACTGCTTTATTCCCTATTATCCTTGTATAATGTAAATCCCCTCCCCGAAGCATTGTAATAGCGTAAGACTTCTATTTTCTGCATTTTCTTTTACTACTTTTCATATTAACTGCTAGTAACTAGACATGTATGACAAAGACTGAAATCAAACGCTAACAAACTTAATAAAAAGACAAAAATAACTGAAACACAACACACTTGCACACAAGCACCTCTAAGGTACACCCACTTTGGTTGCCTTTAAAAAATAGTCATGAGGCAGGAATGCTTTGGCAAAGACCCGTAAAATCAAAAGATCATAGTCCCTCGATGACCCTACAGTTGCCTTCTCGGTAAATGATCTAATCCCTAAAACAGAATTGCTAAAGCATCTTCATAATTGCCTTCATGACTGTAACATCCCTTCGATTGTCCCTCAACATCCAACGACAAGGCTACCTACTCACTAATAGTAGGATAGCATTGTCTAAAGGAAAAAAGGAAAAGAATAACCTTTTCGAGTACGAAGTAGATAGCTGTTAGAAGTTTGCTCAAAAATACTTTTTGCACTTACACACAAATACTACTTTTCAAAAACAATTTCAAAACATTTGCTTTGTTAACACTCTTGAGGACTGATACAAGAGTTAAACACAAAGCAAATCACTGCACTAAGGCATTTTCCAAACATGTTTTCAAACGCACAAAGTACAAAAGTATTTCAAAATTGAGCAAACCTCTAAGAGCCCGCGGAAAACCACGGATGGAAAGGGTGCTAACACCTTCCCTTTCCATGATCTAACACCTTACTCAGAAAACATCTCGAAAAGGTCTTTTTCTATTCTTTTCACCCTTTCCTTTGTTGGATAAAAGAAAATACGGTGGCAACTCTTGCTTACCGCACATTTGCGAACAAAAAATGCAAAACCAGTATATAACAGTCGGTTCTGCCACCGTAAAATAACGGGTAACTAATAGGAAATTTTTGCTCCGCCGGGGACATAATAACACCTGACATCATTAGGCTGTATGCTATGGATATGAAAGTGACTTTATAGTAGAATGCCCCTACCTCTACTTGTTGGAGAAAGTATTTGCGGGGATTTTGCAGATGGTCTTTAGATATTGTCATGTTTCTTAAAGCCATTAGTAACTGTCTTTTTGTTTTTTATGCTTGTATTTATAAACGGTAATCACATTCAAATGAATATGTTCAAAAATAATCACTTGACGTTTTTACAAACAAAACATAAAAATAAAATCAAATAGTTTTGCACTTTCAAAGAGATAGTTTTGTATTAATTTAAAGGAGTTTTGGCTATAATAGGAATTTTTGTACAAGGAGATGAGCATCCTAGTAATAAAATGCTGTCATAAGAACGAAAACTGTACAAAAATAGTATACAAAGAAAAACAACTATGTGAAATAATCCCATTGGTTTCCCATTCTGCTATTGCCTTTATGTCTTCTTGCGTCTCATCTCTTTGCTGCTTGTCTGAAGCTGACTGGATTGATTAGTACCATTTGAGCTTGATAGTTGATGTTGAAAATCTGATGTAAGGTGATCCAACAGGACATAGTTATACGCTTAAATCCCTAACTTTTTCCTGGACCGCCCTTTCAGGTTTTCAGTCCACCGGGATACCCCTTTTTGCCCAAGCCGCCTTTTCAGGCTTTCGACTTGCCGGGTGTACATATTTTTCCATGTGTATATCCCTAATTTTTGCCTGAACCCTTTTGGTTCGCCGGGATGCCCTTAATTTTTCCTAGGCCAGTCAACCTAGCGGGTATTTGTTCATGCGTAGTATATTTTAACTATGTATGCTTTTACAGGGTGCGGAAGGTCGTCATCGTCCATAGTGGTTAAGATCATGGCTCCACCAGAAAATATGTTCTTGATCACAAATGGCCCTTCGTATGTGGGAGTCCATTTTCCCCCGGGATCACCTTGCGGTAGGATAATGCGCTTAATTACTAAGTCACTGTCCTGATATACCTGATGTCTGACCTTCTTGTTAAAAGCTTTAATCATACGTTTTTGATACATCTGACCATGGCAGACAGCCGCGAGCCTCTTCTCATTAATTAGGTTTAACTGATCAAGTTAAGTCTGAACCCAATCGTCTTCATTCAAACCTGCATCCTTCATGATTCTCAAGGAAGGGATCTGGACTTCGATGGGTAGGACACCTTCCATACTGTATACCAAAGAGAAAGGAGTTGCCCTTGTTGATATGTGCACCGTGGTACGGTAACCATGAGGAGCAAATGGTAACATCTCATTCCAGTATTTATATATCACCATCATCTTCTGTATGATCTTTTTGATATTTTTATTAGCAGCTTCTACATCGCCATTCATCTTCGGCCAGTAAGGAGAAGAGTTATGATGCTGGATCTTGAATTGCATGCAGATCTCGGTGATCATAGTATTATTGAGATTGGTACCATTATCTATGATGATTCTTTTTGGAATACCATACCGATAGATAAGGTTATGTCTGATGAATTGGGCCACAATGTTCTTGGTAACAGAAGCAAAGGAGGTTGCCTCAACCCACTTTGTGAAGTAATCAATGGCGACGAGGATGAAGCGGTGCCCATTAGAAGTTGTAGGTCTAATTTCCATAATCATATCGATACCCCACATTGTGAATGGCCAGGGAGCAGTCAAAATGTTCAAGGGAACCGGAGGCACTTGTACTTTATTAGCATAGATCTGGAACTTGTGACAAGTTCGTGAATGCTGATAACAATTTGCTTCCATAGTGGACTAATATTATCCGGTCCGTAAGATCTTTTTAGCCATTGTGTTCCCACTAGAATGGGCGCCAAAGGTACCTTCATGTAAATATGCCACAATCTTCTCTGCTTCACTCTTGTCTACACACCAAAGCAAAGTAAAATCATGGTTGGCGCTTATAGAGGATTCTGTTACTCAGGAAAAACTTGGCAGAGAACCTTCTTAGGAACTTATTATCATTGACTGAAGCTCCCTCAGGATACTCTTCGGCTTCGAGATATCTTTTGACTTCATGGAACCAAAGTTTGTCCACTACTTCTTCAGTATCAATCTCATGGCAGTATGCTGGTTCATCCATTCTCTCAATAGTGATATGAGGAGCTTTATTATCCCACCTAACCTTGAACATGGATGACATAGTAGTTAGTGCGTTTGCTAGTTGATTTTCCTCTCGTGGAAAATGCTCAAAAGTAACTTCTTCAAAGTGTGGAATCAGTGTCAACACATGCTCTCTATAAGGGATGAGATTAGGATGCTTCATGTCCCATTCTCCTTTGATTTGACTAATTACTAAGGCCTAGTCTCCAAATACACTCAAGAATTTGATCCTCAAGTCGATAGCAGCTTTGAGACCCATAATGCATGCTTCAAATTCAGCCATATTGTTGGTACAATTGAAACATAGCCTGCAAGTGAAAGGAGTATGACATCCTTCGGGAGATATGATCACAACACCGATGCCATTGCCAAGTGAGTTAGAAGCTCTATCAAAAACCATATACCTTCGGGATCCTCTTTCAGGTCCTTCATTCGGTCCAGGTTCTTCACAATCAGTTACTAACATGATGTTCTCATCCGGGAACTCAAAATTCATGGATTGGTAGTCGTTCACAGCCTGATGAGCCAATTGATCAGATAATACACTTCCTTTAATTGCTTTCTGGGTTGTATATTGAATATCATATTCGGTCAGGATCATTTGCCATCTTGCTATTCTTCCTGAGAGATCGGGCTTCTCAAAGATGTATTTGATGGGATCCATTTTAGATATCAACGAGGTAGTGTGACAACATATACTGTCTCAATCGGCAAGCAGCCCATGCCAAAGCGCAACAAGTTTTCTTGAGCAGTGAGTATCTTGTTTCGCAGTCAGTAAACTTTTTGCTAAGGTAGTATATTGCATGCTCTTTTCGACCAGACTCGCCATGCTGCCCTAGCACACACCCCATTGAGTTCTCTAACATTGTTAAGTACATGATCAAAGGTCTTCCTTCAATCGGCGACATCAAAATTGGAGGCTCTTGAAGATATTCCTTGATTTTGTCAAAGGAAATCTGGCAATCGTCATTCCACTTCACTGCTTGATCTTTCTTCAGTAATTTGAAGATTGGCTCACAAGTAGCGGTTAGATGGGAAATGAATTTGGCAATGTAGTTTAGACGTCCCAAGAATCCCCTAACCTCCTTCTCAGTGTGAGGAGTTGGCATTTCTTGTATAGCTTTAACCTTTATAGGGTCTACTTCAATACCTTTGCCGCTGGCAATGAAACCTAAGAGCTTACCGGATCTTACTCCAAAGGTGCACATATTCGGATTCAACCTCACTTTGTACTTTTTCAGTCTTTCAAACAGCTTCTGCAGGTGATCAAGGTGCTCCTCTTCAGTATGAGATCTGGCTATCATATCATCAATATATACCTATATCTCATGATGGATCATATCATGAAACAAAGCTACCATGGCGCGTTCATAGGTTTCCCCAACATCTTTTAACCCAAATGGCATAACTTTGTAGCAGAAAGCGCCCTACTGGGTGATGAAGGTTATTTTCTCCATATCTTCAGGCGCCATTTTGATCTGATTGTACCCAGAGAAACCATCCATGAAGGATAATACCTTATGTTGTGCGGTGTTGTGAACCAGAACATCAATATGGGGAAGCGAAAAGTCATCCTTGTGGCTTGCCTTATTCGGGTCTCTGTAATCCATACACATACGTAATTTACTGTCCTTCTTAGGTACCAGAACAACATTAACAACCCATTATAGATAAGAGGTAACCGCTAAGAAACCGATATTGAACTGTTTCATGACTTTAGCCTTGATCTTTTCTGACATCTATGGCCGCATATGATGAACCTTCTGTTTCACTGGAGGGAAATCCTCTTTTGTCGGCAGACGATGAACCACAATATCAGTGTCAAGTCCTGACATGTCTTTGTATGACTAGGAAAAGACCTCAACATAGTCATGTAACATCTGAATTAAACACTTTTTGACACTATGCTCCAGATCGGCACCTATCTTGACTTCCTTTTTATCCTTCTCAGTACCCAAGTTTACTGTCTCAATCGGCTCTTCATGAGACTGTATTTCGCTTTCCTCCTGTTGTAACAGTCTGGCAAGTTCTCTTGGTACTTCACAATCTTCCCCACCTTCGTCCTCGGCTTGGTAGATCGGATTTTCAAAGTCATAATTGGTAATAGAAAAACGGTTATCAATGGGATCTAGAGTGGATGTGGATCTGCAGTTTGATATGTGGGTGTGTGTAAGAGAGCATCGCTATTTTTGATAAATTAAAAAGTAGCAAAGAAAAACAAAGAGCATAAAATTTGCATGCAAAACATCCAATGATTTATTAATGACATATGAAGATGAAGTAATAACCCTCACAAATAGACCATTGTACCTCGGGTAAGACACAAGGCTTTAAAGTTTCAATTGTTCAAATATTACATATCCCAAAAAAAAATTAAAAGAAAATTACTCTTGAATAAAAATAATAGGAATAAAATCCTTGGCCTCCCAATTATTGAGTCCTCCACTGGTAGTTGGGAATATCCACTTGTCTATGTCACAGTCGCTATCACTGTCCTCTAACGCATTGACTCCATGGTTGCTGATGCGTAGTGGTGGTCCCCCGGCACGAGCACGACGAACAACTCTTTGTACCCCTGAAGTAAAACCTAAACCAAATTTGTCAGATTTGTAAGGGATATCAGAGAGTTGGTCCCAAATGGTACACCCACCTTCCTCGACTACTGCTTTGGCATCCTTCAAAGAAGCCATCTTCAAAGAGGGCCTGGTAATCTTCAGAACACTAGTAGCAGTCTTGGTTACAACAAATATTTATGGAACCTCCTCAAAGTTATGACAGGGAGTCTCAATGAACTCGTTGTCCATCTCAACATACCTGAAAGAGTTCAGGTGTCTCACTATGTATTCCTCCTCGCCATGGACTGTGATAATCTTTCCATTAACTGGGTACTTCAACATTTGATGCAGAGTAGAAGTAACAACACCGTCCCCATGGATCTAATGGAGACCCAATAAGCAGGAGTAAGACAGGCGGATATCCATCACGTAGAAAGTGGAGTCAAAATTCTGAGTACCAACTTTCATTAGGGATGTCCACCTCCCCGTGCACCATTCTTTTGGAATCATCGAAGGCCCTCACCATAATATTACTGGGCTTCGGTATGAGTCCTTCACAATCCAATATGTCAAAGCATTCTTGGGTAAGACATTCAATGATGAACCTGTATCTACCAGAACATGAGCTAGGGTAGTTCCCTTGCACTCAATGAAGACATGCAAGGAATCAATATTCTTTCTTCCCTTGGATGTTAAATCAGCATCAGAGAAACCCAGTCCATTGTCAGTTGTCAAACTAGCAACACAGTTCTCGAATTGATCGGCGAAGGTCTCTTTAGGCACATGGGCTGACTCCAGGAATTTTACCAAAGCCTTAGCACGAGCTTCAGAGTATAACTGTAAGGCCAACATTGAGATTTTTGAAGGGGTATTCCCCAACTATTCCACAATGTTATAATCACTTTTCTTTACGATCTTCAGTATCTCTTCCATTTCTTTTTTAGAAGCCTCAGGAATGACTTCTTTATGTGCCTTCGTTCGGACAGGCTCAACTAGTGCCTCTTTGCCCTGAGTCTCAGCTGACTCAGTAGCAGGGATAACAATAGGGATAATAGTAGGAGTAGCAATGAGAGTACTAATAGGAGTAGCAGCAAGAATAATCATAGGAGTAGCAACAGTCTTCGGAGAGATTTCGGGAGAGAAAACCCTTTCGCTTCTTATAATTTTGCTGGTCCCGACGATGTTGTCGATGTTAGGATTAGTATCTTTGACAACTTTAACATCCAATATGTCTTGCTTGATGCCATGGTAGTAGACGGCAACCCCATAATTCCAAGGAACAACTCTATCATAGGAATATGGTATTGGCCCAGGAAGGGTGATAATCAAGGGAGAAAACTTAGGAACGGATGTAATCCTGACGGGTCTTTTGGAGGAGACCCTGGGAGGATTGTCAGAAATGGTAATTATTGATATATCTTCACACAAATTTCTTGCATGGGAACTTTGTCAAACAAAATTTCTTTATTAATCATCAGGTGCTGGACACCCATCTTTAACAAAAACCAACCATTGGGTAGAGACATACAGAGGTGGAAACCTTCACCATAACCCGAAAATAAACCGACTCGCAACAGATTTTTTTTAACAATCAGAAGAGGAGTAGATAATTCAACCAAAGAAGAAACAAACAGGTCGTCATCAACATCATTGACACCCTGGCCATGTTTGGGCATTGGTGCAGTTATTACATTAGGGGTATCTGGTGGGTCAAACTCAATCTGCTTTGCCTCGATAAGATCTTGCACCTTATTTTTCAGATCCCAACAATCGTTTGTATCATGCCCTGGACTTTCGGAATGGTAAGCACATTGAGCATTTGGGTTGTAGCGGGGAGATGCAATGTTTGGATTCTTAGGAGCTTCCTTTAGAGTCACCAGATTGGACTTTAACAAGTGTGGCAAAACCTGAGATAAGGTCATGTTGATCCGGGTGAACTGTCTTCTGGGCGCATCTGGTCTGCGCTGATTATTTCATTGTGATTTGATACAGGATCAGAGATCATAACAAACCCTACCATCGAACGATGTTCATTTTTGCTTTGATTTCTCTGGGCATAAGCAACACTGACCTCCTTCTTTCGAGTGAAGGGTTTCTTTATTGTACTTGAGGATGCATCTCTCTGGATCTTACCACTCTTAATACCAACTTCTACTCGCTCACCGGTCAATATCAGCTCAGTAAACCCAGTTGAAGAGCTTCCGATCAGATAGTTGAAAAATGGACCAGATAAAGTGCCCAAGAACATGTCTACTAGCTCTCTATCAGATAGAGGAGGCTGGACTCTTCCCGCAAGGTCTCTCCAGTTTTTGGCATAATATTTGAAACCCTCGCCGGAACCCATAGACATACTTTTCAATTGTGTACGAGTCGGAGCGAGGTCAACATTATATTGGTACTGCCTTTAAAAAGAAGCAATTAGGTCTTCCCAATTACAAATGTTGGTTCCCTCCAGCTGATAGAACCATTCTAACTGCGTCTCTGACAAATTTCCTGGAAGAAATGTACCCACAGATTTCTATCAGTAGTGTGGGGTTAAATCTTCCTGACATATGACCTTAAGTGCAGCTTAGGACAAGAGACATCATCATACTTAGAAAATGTGGGAACTTTGAACTTCTGCGGGATAACCACCCATGAGACCAGTCCTAACTCTTCAAAATCCAAACCAGGCACCCTCTGAATATTCATAGCATTGAGATTATCCTCCAGCTATTTGTGTTTATTGTCAGCAGGAGGATATTGTTCCTCAGAGTAATCAACCTCTTCTTCATCAGTTCCAGGGTTGTTTCTTTCTTCTGTTGGTTTTTCTTCTTGATTGTCCCCCTCATTTGACGGGGTTACGAAATCTAGAGGTCGCTTAGCCGGTCCTCTGAACCTTCTTCCAAAATTCAAGACACCGGTTGGTTTTTTTGACTTCTTCGTCTTTTCCTTGACGATAAGAGCTTTCAGATCTTCTTTCCCCTTAGCCAGAGCCAAGAACATTTGTTGGAACTGAGCATTTTGAGCTTGAAGGTCCTTTACTGTCTGTTCAAGAGCCATTTCTTTTGCTGAAATAAATAGCGAAAAGAATAAGAAACCTATCTCAAAATACCTGATTATGTAATGATATGCATGTTAATGTTTATGCAATGTTTTCAAGGACTTTGGGAAATTTAAATTTGCGATCTAAAATGAAACAAAGATTTTATTAATAAGATTCAAATTACAATTGCCTTTTAGGCTTACAATTGAAAATTAAAAACCCTTAAAATCTAAGAATCAAATATCCTATGGGCGCTTCCTTTTCATGCCGAGGTAGATATTAAGACTGTCTTCTTTGTGAAGTTGCTTTGTGAGCTCCAACACTTTCTTCTCGCTGGTGTAGAATTGATCTCTAAAGGTATACCGTTCTTCCTTCAGTTGAATCCAAGACCTCTTCAACTCTTCAAGATCAGTGGGTATATCAGGATGGAGAATTGTATAAGGAACATCTTCTTCGGTGACAGGTTCCACAATTACTGGTAAGATGGCTGTATATGGCATCATAAGATTTTGGGCGTGAGCTCGTACCCACTTGAGATAGGGCTTTATAGGAATTGAATTCTTGTGTCCCAACGTATTTCTATCCACCTTATTTAAAATTCCCCAGGCTCGTATCAACCTTTGACGATACCCTTGAACATCATCCTCGTAGTTGAACACAATGCCTTGGATAAGTATATCATAGGGACCATCCCTACGAACATAATCGAACTGTCATAGAGCCAATGAAGGATTATAAGTGATACCTCCCCTAATTCCGAGGAGTTGGACATTAGGTAATTTCCCATAGCGGTCAATGATAGAAATATCTCCCATGGACCGGGAGTACCAAAGAATATCCGAGTGAGAAAGTGACATTATCCTTTGCAAACAACCCAAACCTAGTTCATTCTTCAATACTGATTGAGGAAGGTGTGAAATAAACCACCTAGATAACAATGGTATGCAACACATAAGAACCCCTCTTCTCTTCATGGTATGAGTGTGGAGGGAATGCAAGATATCTCAGAGTAAAGTAGGCACAAGGTTACGGGAGAGAAAAACCTTGACAATATTCACATCTATGAGCAAGTTTGGATTAGGGAACAATACTAACCCGTAGATTAGAAGAGCTAAGACTTCTTCAAAAGCTTGGAAATCCAAATCATCCCAAAACAATTGAGCCTTTTTGAATAGGAACTTGACTAGGAAACCCTTAACCCTGCTTCTTATTTCCCAGTTGGATATAATGTTGGATTGTTTCAGATGCAAGGCTGCTGCAATGACCTCTGGCTTTGGAGGCTCCTCTAAACCGGTGAAAGGAATCTGATCCAGAATGGGTACACCCAATATTTGAGAGAACTCTTCCATGCTGGGTACCAATTGATAATCGGGAAATGTGAAGCAATGGTGTTTGGGGCCAATGAACTGAAAGAGTACCCCCATCATCTTCTCATCAAAGCTTGAGGTAACCAGGTTGAGAAGTCGACCATATTTCTTGGTGAATGAGTAAGTCTCGAGAACCCTTGATACTAACTCTTTGAGTTGGAGAGGTATTCTCACAAAGCTGATTCAAATGGTATTTCTACGGAAGGAAGTCATGATCTACAAAACAGAACAAAGATAAATTCCCATAGTCCTTGAAATGGCTAGTGAAATGAATATGGATGTTATGGTGCATGATGTTATGTTTGAACAATTTAATCACACATAAGCACACACACAAGACCTTAGGTTTAGGCTTGCATGAGGTTTATAGGCAGATACCCTCTTGAAGTGTAGTTGGTTCAACCTGTCTTAGAAAAGTAACCGGGTTCTAAGGAGTCTCAATATCACTAATCTTTCTTTATCAGGCACTGTTTCATCTCAGGCGACCTTTTCTCACGGACGAAATATCCCGAAAGTCCGATCTCAATGAGTGTAGCATCGAGTATCAACCAATCCTCAGCTTTATACCGAGGCTGGATATCCCACTACTTTCTAATGTCCAAGTTTTTTCAACTAAGGTTCTAAGGTCCGTTAGTACTTTATGACACCACACATCAGCCCCGTATTTTCCTTGATTTAACACAAGGGATACCAGTACCAACCAATGTGTCAGATTAACGCAGCTATTGTTTCAACTATATCAGTTTACATTGTACAGTCTCCATGATCTATTGCTTCTTACCTAAAAATGTGCCCCAGATCCGGGTATATGATCTTTACAAGTAAACCCAACCAAGCCCTCAAAGATAAATCAAACAAAGCACACAATGTAAAGAAATTAACAAGATGAACTAAACTCTAAGGTAACCCCACTTTATAATGTTCCCCAGTAGAGTCGCCAGTTATGTGATACGTTGGTAGAACCGACTATTATACTGGTTTTGCATTTGTATTTGCAAATATTGCAGTAAGTAAGAGTCGCCACCGACTTTTCTTTTATCCAACAAAGGAAAGGGTGAAAATAACAGAAAAAAGGCTTTCAAGATTATTTCTAAGTAAGGGGGGTAGATTATGTAAAGGGAAGGTGTTAGCACTCTTTCCATCCGTAGTTTTCTACGCACTCTTAGATGCTTAGCTCATTTTTTGAAATACCTTGTGCTTTTGTGTGTTTTTGAAAAATATTTTGAAATGCCAATAGTGAGGTAGTTTACTTTATGGTAACTCTTGTATCAGTCCTCAAGAGTGTTGATAAAGCATTTTTGAAAATATTTTTGAAAGAATTTTGTGTATGTGAAAAAGTTTGTTTTTGAGCATAGCATCTAAGAACTATCTACTTTACTCAAAAGGTTCGTTCTTTTCCTCCCTTCCTTTAGACAGTGCTATCCTACTATTAGTGAGTAGGTAGCCCTAGTCATTTGGATGTTTGATGGACATTCGAAGGGACGTTTATAGTCACGAAGGGAACTTGGCAAGAAATCTTAGTAACTACCCTAGGGTTTTAAGATTATTTTTACTGAGGCAACATAGAGAGGGTTATCGAGGGACTTATGATCTTTTTAAACCGGAGGGTAGCCACTAAATTCTTTCATGTTACGAGAGTTGTGACTATTTTTTCCGAAGGCAACCAAAGTAGGAGTACCCTAGAGGTGCGCATGTGCGAGTGTGTTGTATTCAGTTATTTATATTTGCATTTAGGTTTTCTAGCATTTGATTATTATGTTCTTTCCATACAATCCTATTAGTCATGCATTTAGACAGTTAATAGTGTGCGGGAATTTAAAGTGCGAAAATGCAAAATCCTAACTATTACAAGGCTTCGGGGAGGGGAATTAATTACAAGTCCAAAAATGAGGGGGATAAAGCAGTAAATATCCTAGTTTAAATCTATTACATCCCATAAGCAAGTACAATAATATGAAATATAGTAACGAAGCAGCACACGAATTGAAAATAACGTCTAAAATCCTAAGGTACTTCTAAGTTAAAAGAAAATATTTTTGTCATTTTGTTTTATTTGGGAAAGAATATTAAATAACATTAAGTCTAATTAATTAAAAAAAGAAAATTATTAATTTAAAAAATAAGTCTAACATTTTTGGCATTTTTTATTTATGAAAAGAATTGAAATTAATTAGTCTTAATTCTAATTGATTTTGAAATAAGAAAAGTCAAAATAATTAAATAAGTTAATTTACAAAAATCAAGTTTATTAAGAAAATTCTAAAATCTTTTTTTTTTGTGATTTTATGTTTGATTTACTGATTAAATAAAAAAAGATTTAAAGGAATACTTAATTAAAACAATAAATGAGATAATAAAAAAAATGGGCCTGGGACGCAAGAAGAGTTAGGGGGTGTGAATTGGATTTTGTTAGGCCCAAATCAGGAGATGACCCAGTCTGGCGTTGGATCTGGTGTTGCTGGCCTTCAAGAGGTGCATTGTGGGCTGCACGTTGAGGCGCTTGGATTTGGTTCAGTTGAGATTTGATGGTGTGGAACTGATGGCATATGATGCATGCCTATGACCATATCACACTGGATCTGTAAGAAACATGTTAGGAAAATGATGTTACATGACCTGGGTATCAAACCCAAGCCCTTTCGACTGCACACATTCCCCTTTACCATCTGAGCTGCTTGTTCATTCGTTGATCCTAACAAAAAATAATGATTATATGGTAAGCTGCATATTTGGATTTTCGTAACAAAATAATATGAATGGTACGCATCAAAACATATAAAAATAAAAATATGAATTCACATGATTATTGGTACTGGTGATGCATATGCGTGCGTTTTTAACAGCTTTGCTGTTAATAACGAACCATTCTTACCCTTCGAACCTTACTGAGATGATTGCAACGCTTGGTTTGGATGGAGATGGCTTGAATTGGATCGAAGGTGACTGCACTGTGCTCAGAAAAACTTGAAACAATTTCAAAGTTTTGTGGAGATTTTGGTGAGGCAATCTATACGTGTGTTTTAGGCCAGATCTTTCTTGTCCCGTGGCAATGTTTCTGTCTCATATTTATAGGGAGCAGTGGTGAATGGAAATGGCAAGAAACAAGCATTAATCAGGCTTTGAAGGCAGAATCGAAGGCCTTTAAAAAATTTCCATTTTTGATGATTTCATTCTGTTTTGTGCTTTGAGCGAACCTGGACAAGTTATGGTTGGCGCCTTGCACGAATTTGAATTTCTCAGAGCTTTCAACATCAGAGCTTCTTCGATTAAGTTAACATCTACATCAATTCGAATTTCTCATAGCTTTCCTCATCAGAGCATTGTTCTCTTCGATGGCTCTGAATTCCATTTCAAATTGTTCAGAGCTTTCCTTATCAGAGCGTCTTCAATTTAGTCACCATCTGCATTGACTCTTTCTTTCGACCAGCTCCCAAGCATTGTTCTTCGATTGGCCCTGAATTCCAATTCGAATGTCTCCAGGACTCATCATTGTGGCTTCTTCGATTGATCCACTAGTTGCCTTAGTTGTTTGATCTGAAACTATCCAACTAGCCCAATCGAACACTTCCTTCTGGCCTGTCGAAGCTTCGTTTTGTTATTTCCTTCGAATGTAATTGTGCAGGAGGCTTGGACTTCGTATCATATAGAACTTTGGTCAGCAAGCATCTTGAACCAGACTCATTAAAAGATAAAACAAAACTTGTTTCCAATAATTATGTGTCCTTCGAATGGACCAATTGTATGTCCTTCGAAGGAACCACTTGTGTGTTCTTCGAATGGGCCACCAATGTATGTCCTTCAAATCCACCAAATTCACGTTCTTCAAATGGACCTTTTGAATGTTTCTTCGAATGGACCATATTGTGTGTCATAGTATAGAAACTGTGTGTTGAAAGGTTTAGAGGTGGAGTCAAATCTAGCATGGGGGAAGCCACTGCTTTGTGAATCGAAGCACGCATGAAAGAAGTTATTTCCTTATGAATCGAAGGAAGGCTTGAAGGATATACTTTCCTTGTGAATCAAAAACAAGTCTGAAGGATGTACTTTCCTTGTGAATTGAAATCAAGCTTGAAGGATGTACTTGCGTTGTGAGTCGAAGGCAGGCATGAAGCAAGTATTTGCCTAGTGAATCGAATCAGGCACGAAGGAAGTACTTGCCTTGTGAATCGAAAGCAAGCATGAAGAGGAAGTCTTTGCCTTGTGGATCAAAGGCAAGCATAGAGGAATCCATTGCCTTGTGGATCAAAGGCAAGAACAGAGGAAGCCTTCGCCTTACGGATCAAAGTCAAGCACAGAGGAAGCCTTTGCCTTGTAGATCAAAGGCAAGCACAAAGGAAGCCATTTCCTTGTGGATCGAAGGAAATCACAGAGGAAGCCTTTGCCTTGTGGATCAAAGGCAAGATGAAGGGGGTCAAAGTCTAGTCGAAACTAGGGAAATCGAAGCAAACTTGCAGGAGGACAAAGTCCAGTCGAAACTTGGGAAATCAAAGCAAGCTTGCTTTTCTTTGATTTGATGCCTGAAAGCCAAAAATCCAATTGTACTTGTGCAAACTTGCCCTTTTGAAAATCCTTGTGAGAAAATGTCTTGAGAAAAAGGAGGGAAAACTTTGGGGTACAACACACGGGCCATACTTTAGTTATATTTTCTACTTTTTCTCCCCACTCAAGCAAAAACCACTGAAACTTTCCTAATCAACAAACCTTAGTTTTCGTCTCCATTATCGCACAATATGTTCCCATCTTTTGCAGTGACAATTTTTCAGTCATGCCTCGCAATTTTTCTGTTTGGACACTATTTACACCTTTATGATCCTCCGTTCATTCGTCGTCCATTATGTGAGTTTTTCTTCATCTCGCTTTATTTATCTCATCCTCTTTTGCCGCCCTCTGTTCTGGTAAGATTCCTCTGGAAAAGATAGATGTTTAGATCTTGTAATCTTGTGTTTGTATGAGAACACGTTTTTTTTGTTATTTCTCATGAAAATATTTTAAAATCTTAATCCAATAAATAATTGATTTTACAATATTTACAAAAGTCTTGTCGTTTTGAATCTCCACAAAGGTTCGTGAGATTAAATGACACGGAATAGGCGAAAAGGGGTATAGGGTTTTCCTCTGATTTGGGATCTGTCGATCCCAAATTTGCCCTACCTCGATGATTTTATTTTTCGAGATTAAAATAAAAGAAATATTTAATTAAATATGGTATAGAAGTATCTGATGACCTATCTTTATCCAAGACTAGGGGTGTATTTTAATCCAGGAGAGCAGAGCTTTCTAAATCAGAAAGACTCGTGTATCCGTGAACGTTTAAGAGGCATGTTGTCCAATGGCCTGTGCGATTCAAAAATAATAAAAATTATTATTATTCAAGTAACTACTAAGTTTTAATTATTAAATAGTTGTTATTAGTTAAAACAGAGGTTAAAATTAAAAATAGTTAAGCCCATTTAAGTTTTATTTTGGTTAATTAAAAGGGGAGGTGGCAATTCAATTTTGTTTTAGTCCATTTCTGTTTTGGAAAAATGGGGTGTGTGTTTACAAGTTACATGCCCATTGTGTTTTTCGGCAGCCCATTTGTTCTCGTTACTGTTTTACTTTAGGGAAAGTATTTTTAGTAAAATTTTTGTTAAGGAAACGTGACATTATTATTACTGTTAAACTTTTTCAGTTATCAAGGAAACTTTTATTATAATTTTGTTTTATTAATTATTATTTATATAATTTATTTATTAAAGATTTAGTGTTGAAAAAAGATTTACTGGGCCAAAATTTGTAAATTTAGGCCCAATTCGTACCAAAATAATAATGTCGACTGCAAATAATAACAAAACAAGTCTTGTTGTTTGTTGTAAAGTGCTGGGCTGAAATAGTGTGAGGCCCAAAAGCATTTTTTGGGCAAAAGAAATAATAACAGCGTAAAGCCCAAATTAGTAACACATACTATAGTGATCGAAGCCAGAAAATTACGTAATAACACTTACTGTTTAGATTGCAATTGAAATTGAGTAAAATATAAAACATTACTAAAAAAAATCTTTTACAGTTAACACAAATATACAGAATACGAATTACATTCAATCAAGTGTGCAAAATCAACAAAATCCGTAAATTACAATGTTCTCAATCAATTAACAAAAATCAAAGCCCTAATTCTTCCTAATTTCCTAAAATCTTACTAATCTAACCTATAACAGTAATCAACAGTAACACCTATAAATACAGAGGCGGGGTTTACGAAGAAGGGGGTTCGATTACGGAAGAACACGAAGAACAGAAGAACGAACCAAGGTTGTTAAAGATACGAAATAGGGACGATTAGCGTTTCAACATCTAAAACCCTAATCGTCGTTGCATCACCTCCGTCATCAATCTTCCTTCACCAAAGCCCTCGTCGTTGACCTGTGCATCAAAGAAACCGAAGAGAGAAATTAGCTTGAAATAGAAATGCAACGGTACAATTGCAAGTGGAGGTAAATAAGAACTCAACTTTATTATTTTTGTGGGTTTTACTGTTGCTATTTAGAGAAGATAAGGGGTAGAGCTTGAGCGTTGCTGCAATTGTGGTTTTAGGGTTGGGGTGGAAGATGAAGTGTTGTGTGTAAAGCGTGAGAGAGGGAGGAGATTGGAAACAGAAAATCAAAAAATGAGTTATAAAAAATGAAAACAATATTGTATATGCTGCTTGATTCCAATGCCTACGCGCTTACTATAGTTAACATGCTCCCTCAATTTTCATCCATGTGATCATCATCGGACGACCGATAGGATAAGTCCCATTGTAACAGCTATGCACCCTCGCATACCCAATCTCTCAGATATTCTCTCAAACGCATTTTGGCCTGGCCCAGCTACTCTGCGCACCCCCTTTAGTCATTTTACTAAACCAATAAACAATTTGTACACCCAGGCTTGCTGGGGCTGAATTCAATTCAGGCTCTAACTCTTTGCACCCCATCTTTTACTAGCTTAAACTAAAAACGCACCCCCCTGTATTAATTAATATTTTCTTCTTTTTTTATTTTTTTCTATTTAATTATTCTTCTATAATAATTATTACATTTAATTTTTTAATAAAAATTATATTATATCATTTAGTTTTCTTAATTCTTATTGGTCGCATATTTTTACTTTTTATCATATTATAATTATCAAGTAAAATAAATAGTTTTATTAAAAAAACTCATGTACGTATTTACTATATATTTGCATTAAAATATTTTTTTATCATGCATTAATTAATATTTTTCGCAATTAATATGATAAAAAATATACAACAAATATCAAACTTTTTTCCCGCAATCAACTAAGCTAACCAACTGTTTTTGCAAAAGGGTTTCAAACAGATTTTGACTTACCGCGCATTTAGTCAAAATCTCCGCAATCACTACTCCTGGCCAAAATGCGAGGCGATTAAAAATATGTCTGCGACCCATAAAAAACACAACCCAATACAAACTACGAATCGGGACTCTGATTCCTCATAAGAGGATACGTAGGCATACGATCAAAAATCATAGCGAGTTCCCCTATAAAAAAATCAAACGCTTTCCCCTATTAAAACTTAAAACCCTATTTTACCCAAACCTGAACCTAAAAACTAGTATCCTTGTGAACAAGGTAGATGAAAGGTGCCTAACACATTCCTTTCGTCTAATGAAGTCCGAAACCTAGAATCTCTGACTGCGAAGTAGGGTTTTCTGTTGGATTCCCTTCCTTAGGATAAAAACTAATAGTGGCGACTCTGATTTAAAAACCAGTTGCTACAGCTGGCAACTCTGCTGGGGGCTTTAACTTTAGGTTTTAGGGTTTTTTCTTTGGGGTTTTTATTTATTCATTTATTGCTTTATTTATTCATTGTTTTCATTTATTCATTACATTTATTTAATTATTGTCTATTGTTTATCATCATATATAATGCGTGGCGGGATTTTTTATTTCTCAAAATATTTTCAATAACCCTTAGAAAGAAGGTTTGTGTATTAGCTTAGGGGGTATATCATCCCTGCGAGTTTATATGGCGACTTCTCCTAGAGTTGGTGAACTTCCGAAAAAGGAATACTTATCGAGAGATATCCTCTTGACGAGTAGGACTTTGGAAGGACAACCATGACTCTTTGTAACGACCTTAACCTAAAATATCATGACGAGACCTTTCACGACTTTGAGACGAAAGTTTCGGTCTGTAAAGAGGCTCCACCCCCTTGTCCCTTTTCCCTCAGGTGTTATTTATGATACCCTTAAGGAAACCACCTTCTGGGAGGGTAGACTAACCGTAGGTCAAAATTAAGGAACCTACATTCTAAGGGTACTTATCACAAAACCCCGTCACTGAACCATACATCTATACCTTATAGGTGTATTTATCAGTAAAATCTCGTCACTCAACCCTACATCTATGCATTCATACATTCATCATATATTATTCACCCATTTCTTTGCCTTATTCACAGGGTACAAAAAAATAATAAAATCAAGATCTCAGTGACTGTAGAATGGATACCAAAGGAAACAAGTTGTCCACGTCAACATGCCAAACATGTCTGAAATCAAAGCCGCAAAAGGGAAATAATGTGTTGAAGACTTTTTCAAGCTTTATCAAGCAAAGGTGGACGGTTTCAAGAGCAGACGTCCGCAAGCGCACCTAGAAGACTTATTTCCCTTGGTTCAATTTCATGAAAATAAGTTTTGGTTGATGATTGTAATATTTTTCAATATCTGAATTACATTACTTTCAATGAAGGAAAAAGACAAGCATGTACCCAAATGAATAAGACATTTAAAACCAGAAACCATTTCATGTTCATACACATCTGTTCGTACACATGCATTCATAAACACCCGCATATCATATCAAAACTCATCTCAATTTTTCAAAAAAAAATCTCCAGTTAAGCCATGGGTAGAAGAAGATCACCACCTCCTTGGCCTCCATATCAAACAAGGGCCTATCAACAAAGAACCCTAGAACAGATCGAGGAAAACCAGGCGACATTCAAGGAAGATCCAAGTAAAAAGTGATGTGAGTTCAATTAAAGGAGATCTGAGTCAAGTTCTCCTAGTCCTAAAGAACTTCATTGACAAACAAGACCAGATTCCCAGGGTAGCTTTCAAAGAAGTAACTCAAACGATTGGTGCATCAAGTGGTCACCGACTAAGAAAAGATCCAAAAGAAAGACCCCACAATTCAAGAAGTACTACTTCAAACTTCCCCAAAGGAAAAGAGGGAGAAACTAATGTTGTAGCGTCACAACCAAGGGCACAACAACCACTAATGATCCCACAAGCACAACTGCAAGGAAGAAGGCCACAAAGAAATTTTGATCCACTCCCTATGCCACCTAGTCAGTTATTATAACATCTGGTTAAGGTATCCTTGGTGGAAATCAAGCCTCTAGCTCGTCCAGTCGGGCCGCTTCTGCGAAAGTACAACGCCAATGCCATATGTGAGTATCATGCTAACTCTCCGGGGCACACCATAGAACAATGTTAGCCATTCAAGCATAAGGTCCAAGATTTGTTAGAATCTCAAGACATCACTTTTAAGAAGCCTAACATCAAATCAAACCTTATGCCTCTGCACAGTGGACCGACAATAAATGCAATCGAAGTAGTCACTGACTCTGGGGTAAGCAAACGAGCAAAAACCCCAATCAACTTGTTGAAGGAATACCTGTTTGAGTGTGCGTTCCTACTAGAATATAATGAAGCCTTTGAAAAAACAATACAAAAGCTAGTAGACCAGGGGATAGTCCAATTCGGACCATACCCTGAAGATAAATATAAAGCTACTCTGAAGGGTGAAGCATGTTTTCCTCCGTTCCAAGAGACCTTTATAGAGCATGGCGTACATGTGGCGAAGATATCCAACAAAGTCAACACCAAAGGGGCAACTGACTTCATCCGAGAATACGCCCCAGGAGAAGAACTCAAAAGATGGACTGTCGTGGAGATTCCCGAGATCTTTTTCTTTCCTAAGTAATTTTTCTTGTTTTTGAAAGAACCTATGTCAAGCCCGAGATATAGGGGTTGCTTATAAGTGTTCCCCGTTTTGTTTCAATAAAAGTTATATTTTTTCTTCCAATTAAGATCCTTGTCTTTACCTTGCATTTATTCTGTAAATTTAAAAGTGGCAATACTTTCTCTGCATATGCATTTTCAAAAGCTCATATATTAAAATCTGCACCAAAACATGATAACGGTGCAAATCCATTCCCAAAACCATCGATAATGCTACTGCTGCGACCTGATATAATTTTATGCTCCTATCAACCAATCCAAAGAGGAAGATGATGAAGATCTTGAACTCTCTGAGGAGATGGCAGGGGAAGTAGAACGAAAGGCTACATACGACCATATCAAGAGGCTATTAAGATTATTAATCCAAGCATATGGGAAGATACGAAAAAATCAAGCTAGGGGCAATGTTAGAGCAGAGTGACAAAGAAAAGCCGATCAAGTTACCCCATGAGCACATGGATATATCTGCCTACAGAAACATGCCAAAGTTAGATACAGACATTGCGGTGTACATACCACCACTCAAAGAAGGTTGTTCGCTAGGAAAAAATAAGCGACTACAAAATACCAAGACCTGACAAAGGACCCGAGCCAGGGGCACGTTGGATACTCACGTTCGATGGGGTTTCAAATACACTGGGGCACGATATAGGGGCAATTTTGACTTCTCCAAAGAATGCTCACAAGCCATATACCAAGTCAAAGGTGAATGGGATGCTAAACATCCAAAACTGATTCCCTATCGGGATCATGTTTTAAAGCTAGCTGCGGAACTTATAGAGATCACTTTCAGCCATATCCCACGAAAAGAAAATCAAATGGTAGATGCTATGGCAACTCTCTCAGCTATGTTCAAAATAACCTGGCCAAATCATGAACCACGCATCACAATTAGACACTTTAAAGATCCCGCACAGTGCCTTGCTATTGAAGAAGGACCATATGACAAGCCTTGGTTTTACAACATCAAGAAATACCTCGAAAAACAAGAACATTCAGAAAATGCCTCTAGCATCAACAAACGAACTCTACGGAAATTATCCTCAGATTTAATTCAGAGTAACGGTGTACCGCACAAGATGAACCACAACGTGGTCTAGTACTCAAGAAGATTCTGCTACCTTGCCTCGACTCACGTGGTAAATGGACACCAAACTACGAAGGTTCATACGTACTGAAAATAACATTCTCCGGTGGTAGTCTCATCCTCACAACAATGGATGGGGAAGAACTACCCCGTATGGCAAACTCAGATGCAGTCAAAAAATAATATGTATAAAAAGCTCGCTAAGCTCGAACCTTAAACAGGCGACTTAGGCAAAAAGGAGCATCCCGATGGATCGAAAACCCTAAAGGGCGATCCAAGAAAAAATTAGGGGCATATAACAAAAAAATTTATCCCGGTGGATTGAAAACCTGAAAGGGAAATCCAAGCAAAAATTAGGGATTTCATACAAAGAAATAAAGAACAAAAAGACTGCGATCTAAGAACCACGACTACGAACCATAAAGGGAGAGATGGATTTGAATCATACAACTCATAAGCAAAGGATATAAGAGCTATTAAAATGATATTGGGGAACAACACCAGTAATTATCATTTTTCATTTCCATTTACAGTTTTAAATTTTTTTGTAATTACCTCTTTCTAGGAATTGCATCATGTACATTCTCCTATTCAGAGGCATAATCAATAAAACATTCACTTTTATTTTCACCTTTCAAATTGCGTTTTTCGTTTTTCTGACTTGTTTACAAAATACTAGGATTATTACTTGTGAATATTGTCTTTAAAATCATTTCGGGGAAATTAACAAATAAAATATTTTGATAAAACATCGAAAATACATTTTGGTTAGAAAAATATCCAAAGAGAATCCACATCTACATCGGCGCACATGTCTACTCCTGCGTCTATAATACAAATTCTATACACATGTCCATGCCTTCTCTTACAACATAAAAGTCTACATATATGCCAATACATACGTCTACGCTTATGCCTGCGCTTACAACATACAAATATACGCATATGCCAATACATACGTCTACATCTACACCTGCACTTACAATAGAGAAAATAAATGTACAAATTTTTTCTAACATTGTTCACTGAGTTTAAATTCAAAAAAGCTACAACGACACAACATACAACACCAGGAGATTGGTAACTCTAAGCGAATGGTTTAAAGGAGAGAATGCCAGAAATAATCTTCATAACATTTCAAGGCATACATGCATCTTACACACATTTCATACATACATTTTGCATATCCAAAGCATACATACACTATACTTTTTTGCATACAATACGCATATATTCAGGGTTCCATATCAATGTAAACCATCATACATACACAGACATTCAATACACATATGCTTAGGGTCCCATCTCAATACCAGACATCATACGCATGTATCATCCAACAAACAAACAGTCTCACCCTCAATTTAGCTATCTAAGGGTCAACCAACAAAACAATTCTCCTATGATTCAACCCGTCATCTAAGTCTTCATGCCATGACACGTTCAGCCTATTGCCTAAGTCTTCATGTAGCAGTGCGTTCCCTTATTCCACGACACAAGCCATCGCCTAAGACTTCATGCAGCGATGCTCAAAAATCAAATTTAACATATCGCCTCAGGCTTCATGCAATGATTTGCGAACCAATCCCATTTCCTAAGACTTCATGCAGCAATGTGTTTCTTTATTCCGCGACACAGACCATCGCCTAAGACTTCATGCAGCGATGTTCGAAAACCAAATTTAGCTTATCACCTCAGACTTCACGCAATGATTTACGAACCTAACCTGTTGTACCCCAAAATTTTCCCTCCCATATTTCTCAATACATTTCAAGTGAGGTCCTCAAATTACTCAAGGAAGTCCAATGGTTGACTAGACAAACCTTCTCCTAAGGCAATCAACCCCAAATTAGGGTTTCAATTTTCATCAAGATGTGTGAATCCAAAGGATCCAAAATTCTCAACATTGTCCTAATATGTTATCAAGATCACCCATGTCAAGTTTCAAGCCTTGCAGAGAAAGTTTGCTCAGTCAATTGCTCAAATGGCTGAAAATCGACTATGTTAGGGCAAAAGTCAATTGTCCTACATATAGTCAAACTTCAAGATTTTTGGTCAACATTCTCATTTTTAGGTATTATTCATCATTTGATCAAGGGTTGATCATGATTCATCAAGGATTGCTCACAATTCATCAAAATCCAAAAGTTGCTAAATTAGGGTTTTGCAGGAAAAGTCAACTCAACTTTGACCAAGCATAACTTTCTCATACTTTATCAAAAATGACCCATCCAAAGCTCATTTTGAAGATGATGGAATTACCTACAATCCATCTTCAGATACAAAGTTCAAAATATGCACTCACAAGAAGATATAAATTTGGACATTATAGGTCATTTTGGAAAGTCAACAAAAACTTCTTTTTTGTCAAAGCTTCATACATAAACATGGAAGACTAAATTGATACGAGACCAAAAGGGTTGCTTAGAGGACATCTTAAGCTTTCTAAAAAGTCCAAGAACACATCTCTAGGGTCAAAATTGAAGGAGTTATGCATTGGTGAAGTTGACCCTTTTTGCAAAATTGCCAAAAGTCAAATGTGCCCAAAATTGCATTTTTTTGTCAAATGGGCCCAACTTTTTGTGCTTGCATTGAGTTTGTAACATGATCCACGACCCATGATCCTTCCCACATGTCTCTATTTTATTTTTATCATTTATTTTAATTTTCATTTCAATTAAATTAAATTAAATCAAAATAAAATCATGAAAATATCAAAACTAATCAAAGCTTGAGATTTTGTGCATGTTTAGGTCTCATATACAGCTGGATAGAGAATAATTCGTGCAAGCTTCATTTGGACACAAAAAATTGGATTTGGCTTGATTTGGAAAGATTGGCATAAGGATCAAATCATGATTTACTCACCTTAATTAAAAAGATTTGAAGCAAGTTTGTAACCTAATTCATTCTAGGGTACATATAGAGCATGTGCAGACCAAAAACGAGGGGATTGGAGGCGTGAAAAGAGAAGAACAAATCTGAAAATTTCAAAGAAAAGTTGCAATCTGATTTCTCAATTCCAAGTTTCTTCAAGCCATTCCAAGCATACCATTCATTTGCTGGGCATCCAGGGACTCTATCCCAATCATTAGCAAGCATTTTCTTGCCCAGATACGCGCTGTAAGTATCCCACGACCTCCATACTTTTTTGAAATCGCATATCATAATCCTGGCACTCTTAGCATGATTTGTTTATATATTCTGAATCCTTGAAATATTTGCAAGCTAATGGTAACACTTAATTGCATTTTTATTGGCTATACAACAAGTTTCCATGTTTAGGGTTTTAGATTCTTTTTTAGGGGTTTTGCTTGCAGGAACAATTAGCCATGGAGAGTGGTACCATGATGCTCGTGAGGTTGCAACGAGTTGATTGGTACCACTGGTATTGATTTATCATGCAGGGATGAGGTTTTGGAATGGACAAGGGTTATACCTACACCCTTTGTCCGTAGGTAAAAGTTCTGGATTTTTAGCAATGGTGGGAGGAAGAAGAAGGGTAGCGTGGCACCCTGTGATTCGCCCATTCAAAAATTCGCGTGTTTGTCATATATCATTTTGTTTTCCCAATATAATAATTGTTTGTTGTTCCATATACAACAAAGCGCGCTAGATCAGATGGTCAGTGTACAAGGGAAATTGCCAAAGGGTCTGGGTTCGATCCCCAGGTCCCCATATTTGTCAATATTATTTTCTTTTACATCATCAGGTACACATGCATACAAGGAGACCACTATACGCCCTCAATGTCCAGCCAACCAGATCTCCAGCATGCCAAATCCAACGCATATCACATGGAGGTCTACCATAGGCCTAGTCAAGCTTGCAACATGGGATCTGGAAAGTCAACGTGGGCCAAGGAGTTTTGGGCTCAGAAAATGCAATTGACACCCCCTGTTTGCTAGCACAACCAGGCCCATTTCTTTTTTATTTTATATTTTTCCTTTTATTTAAATTCTTTTATTTATTTTCTAACACAAAATTAAATTATTTTTTCTTTTTTTACAAACTCATAAAATCAATTTTCACAAATTTAGATTTAGGTATTATTTTTATCAAATTTAATTTAATAATTAGTTAAATTTAATTGTAGAGTAATTCTAACTTTTTTGTAAATAATTAAAAATCAATTAGAAAATTAGGGTTTGTTCTTGGTTTAATTTTTAGTTCTTTTCTCAATAAAACAAAATACAAAAATAGGTCAAACTAATTAATTTTTTTCTTAATTTAAAATAATTAGTAATTAGGTTTTTACTTATTTAATTAAAACCTTATTTTCTCAAAATAATAAAAAAAAAACAACAAAAATATGATTTTTCTTTCAATTAGGTTTAGACGGGGTCAAAACCCTAATTTTTCTCGTTCTCGACTCATTGCGCGCGTTTATCCTTTTTACAATATTAATGTAACTGCTCATGGTATGTAATAGTTTAATTAGGACTTTTCGTTCATTTATCGTTTTACGGTTTTTTGCTATGTAATTAATTTCCCTCCCTGAATCCTTGTAGTAGCGTAGTTTTATTTTCCGCATTTTAATTCTCGCAAAATATTAACTGTTAGATGTATGATAATAGGATTGCATGACAAGACTGTATGAAATCACTCGCACATGCACACTCCTAGGGTATACTCTCACTTCGGTTGCCTTCGATAAACGATCATTAAGTATATGGTATTTTAGTGGTCTCCATTCTGTCTAAACAAAGATCAAATGTCCCGTTCGGAAATGTTGCCTCGGAAATGTTGCCTCGGAAAGGTTGCCTCGGAAATGTTGCCTCGAATAAGATCTTAAGACATTAGGGTTATTACTAAGACATCCTAACATTTCTTTAGTGATTGTATGTCCCTTTCGAATTGACCCTTACAACTCCAACAATGGTGCTACCTACTCTTTAATAGTGGGATAGCGCCGTCTAAAGGAATTAAGAACAAAAACATTCTTTTTCCGAGTAGGTAGATGCTAATAGGTACTTGCTCAAAAACAAACTCTTCCACACTTACACTCTTTTCAAACAAAGTTTTCAAAAACACTTCGTAACACTCTTGAAGACAGAAGCAAAGGTTAAAACAAAGTAAACCAAAAATTTTCAAAACAAACACACACAAGCAATTTTTAAAGATGAGCAAGTACCTAAGAGCCCGTGGAAAACCACAGATAGAAAGGGTGTTAATACCTTCCCTTTCTAAAATCTACCCCCCGTACTCAAAATCTCAAAAAGGATTTTTTCTATGGTTTTTTCCTTTCCAGTTGGATGAAATAAAAGTCGGTGGCGACTCTTGCTTACCGCGACATTTTGCAAACACTAACGCAAAACGCTAACCAAAATTTTCCTAAAACAGTCTGATTCTGCTACCGTATCACATAACCCATTGCCTAAGATCTCATGCAACAATGTGTATCTTTATTCAGCGACACAGACCATCGCCTAAGACTTCATGCAGCTATGTTCAAAAACCAAAAATAGTAATATTGATGAGACTAATAATATTACCCAAAGTGGTAGGATCTTCTCTCCAGAAATTGCTCCCCCAAAAGAAGTTTCTGGACCCGTAATCATTCCTGTTGTTACCCCTCCAAAAGCTGTTCCCAGTCCTACAATCATCTCCATTAATACTCCAACTGACAAAGCTGTTACAATCCCTGTTATCATTCCTACTGACACTCCTGCTACCGAGTTAACCGAGACTCGAGGTAAAAGTATTCTGATTGAGCCTGTCCGGATGAAGGCTAAGTCATTGGCTATCCCTGAGACCTCCCGGAAAGAGATGGAGGAAATTCTGAAGATCATAAAAAGAAGCGACTACGATGTAGTTGAACAACTAGGGAAAACTCCGTCTAAAATTTCCATGCTGGCATTACTACTATGTTCCGAGGCGCATGCAAAAGCTTTGGTAAAATTCCTGAAAACTGCCCATGTACCCCAAGAGACATCTGCTGATCAGTTTCAAGACTACGTAGCCAGCTTGTCTGCAGATAATGGTCTAGGTTTTTCGGATGCTGATCTAACGCCAAGAGGAAGGAAGCATAATGAGGAATTGTATGTCTCAGTTGAATGTAGGGGCACAACCTTGGCTCATGTTTTGGTGGACACTGGGTCATCTCTGAATGTATTGCCTACAAAAGCTCTTGATAGGCTTGACTGTGAGGGGTTGACATTGAAGCCAAGTAACATAGTAGTAAGGGCTTTTGATGGCTTGAAAAGGATGGTGCATGGGGAAGTGGATATCCCTATAAAGGTTGGAACCCAAACATTTTTTCAACTTTTAATGTAATGGATATCCATCCCTCATATTTCTACTTTCTAAGCCGACCATGGATTCACAATGCTGGCGCTGTCACTTCTATGTTGCACCAAATGCTGAAATATCCGATTCAAGGGAAGATTATCACTGTTCCTGGAGAAGAAGAGTATATGATCATCCATCTCAATTCCTTCAGATATGTGGAATTAGATGGTGAATTTATTGAAACTCCATTTCAACACTTTGAAGAGGTCCCGCAAGATGTAGCAGTGACCAAGGCTGTGTCTCAGGTTTCCAAGATTACAAGGCCTCCACTCCGGATGTCATCTCTGAAGGATGCCAAGGCAGTAGTAGAAGAAGGTGGGTGCACTATCTAGGGGAAACTCTCGGATATCCCGTACAGGTCAGATAAGTTCGATTTGGGTTTCTCTTCAAGTGCTCAGAAGGCTGTACGCCGCGCTCGTGTTGGAGGACCACCCCTGAAGATCACCAACCGTGAAGTCAACACGGTAGAGGATGATGAAGATGGTTGTGACCTGGAGGACTGGATATTCCCAACTGTCAGTGGAGGACTCAACAACTAGGAAGCTTGAGATTTTATCGCGATCACTTTATCCCACAATAATCTGTCTTTAGATTTTCTTGGATATGTAATATTAAAACAATTTGCACTCTTAAAACCTTGTGTCTTACCCGAGGGACAATGGTCCATTTGTAAGGGTTATTATCTCACTTTCATATGACATCAATGAATCATAGACGTTTTCGCATACAAACTTTTGTGCTCATTGTTTTTCTTTTTTTTTACATTTTCATTTCTTTCAAAGATAGCTATACCCTTACACACACTCACACTCACAATGCAGGTATACATCCATTCGGGATCCCATGGGTAACGATACTGCTATGGCATTTTGTGACTTTGAGAATCTAATCTACCAAGCCGAAGACGAAGGTGAGGAAGATTGTGAAGTACCAGGGGAACTTGATAGACTACTACATAAAGAAGAGAGAACCATTCAACCTCAAGAGGAACCCGTGGATACAATCAACCTAGGTACCGAAGAAGACAAAAAAGAGGTCAAGATGGGTGCCAATCTGGAACCCGGTATCAAGGAGCGTCTGATTCAGTTGTTACACGATTATATTGAAGTCTTTGCCTGGTCATATGAAGACATGTCGAGACTTGATGCAGACATTGTGGTACATCGTCTGCCTACAAGAGAGGATTGTCTGCTAGTAAAGCAAAAGGTTTGCCTCATGAGGTTAGATATGTCGGAGAAGATTAAACCAGAAGTCATGAAACAGTTTAACGCTGGATTCTTAGTTGTCACCTCTTATCCCCAATGGGTTGCCAATGTTGTTCCCGTGCCCAAAAAGGGTGGCAAAGTGCGAATGTGTGTGCACTACAGAGATTTGAATAGGGCAAGCCCTAAAGATGATTTTCCACTCCCCCACATTGATATTCTAGTTGAAAATACGACACAACACAAAGTGTTTTCCTTCATGGACGGATTCTCAGGTTACAATCAAATCAAAATGGCGCCTGAGGACATGGAGAAAACAACGTTTGTCACGCGGTGGGGCACTTTCTGCTATAAGGTGAAGCCATTCGTACTAAACAATGCTGGGGCAACCTATCAGCGTGCAATGGTAGATTTATTTCATGACATGATACATCACGAAATAGAGGTCTACGTGGACGACATGATATCCAGATCTCAAACAGAAGAAGAGCATCTTGATCACTTACAAAAACTGTTTGAGAGACTGAAGAAGTACAAGCTGAGGTTGAATCCAAACAAATTCACATTTGGGGTACGGTCCGGTAAACTCCTAGGCTTTATCGTCAGCAACAAAGATATCGAGGTCAATCCTGCCAAAGTAAAAGCGATACAAGAGATGCATGCTCCTCATATTGAGAACGAAGTCAGAGGGTTCTTGGGGCGTTTGAACTACATTGCCAGATTCATCTCTCACCTGACAGCTACTTGTGAACCAATATTCAAATTGTTGAAGAAAGATCAAGTAGTCCAATGGAATGAATAGTGCTAAATTGCTTTTGAAAAAAATAAATGAATACTTACAAGAGCCTCCTGTGTTGATGCCACCAGTCGAGGGAAGATCATTGATCATGTATCTGACTGTTTTAGAAAACTCAATGGGGTGTGTATTGGGGCAGCATGACGAGTCTGGCCAAAAAGAGCATGGTATTTATTACCTGAACAAAAATTTTACCGACTGTGAAACAAGATATTCACTGCTCGAGAAAACTTGTTGCGCTCTGGAATGGGCTGCTCGCCGGCTAAGACAGTATATGCTGACTCATACTACTTTGTTGATATCTAAAATGGATCCGATAAAATACATATTTGAGAAGCCTGCTCTCTCTGGGAGAATAGCGAGATGGCAGATGATCCTGACAGAATATGACATACAGTATACTACCCAGAAAGCTATAAAGGGAAGTGTACTAGCTGATCACCTTGCTAACTAAGCTGTAGAAGACTACCAGTCCATGAAGTTCGAATTTCCAGATGAAGACATCATAACGTTAGAAAACTGTAAAGAATTCAGCCCATATGACGGACCTGAACAAGAATCCCGATGGACCTTATTCTTTGATGGGGCATCCAATGCACTTGGAATTGGTATCGCTGATGTACTCATATCTTCAGAAGGGTGTCATACTCACTTTACTGCAAGACTCTGCTTCAATTGTACAAACAACATGGTGGAATACGAAGCATGCATCTTTGGTCTCAGAGCTGCCATAGACTTGGGAATCAAATCCTTGGATGTATTCGGAGACTCAGCTTTGGTCATCAGTCAAATCAAAGGGGAATGGGACACCAAACACCCAAACCTTATCCCTTACAAAGAACATGTTTTGACGTTGCTACCACATTTTGAGAAGATTACCTTCGAGCATTTCCCGCGAGAAGAAAATCAGCTAGCAGACGCTCTAGCCACAATGTCATCTTTGTTTAAACTTAATTGGGATAACGAGGCTCCCCAAATCACCATTGAACGAATAGAGGAACCAGCACACTGTCACGAGGTTAATACTGAAGAAGTAGTGGACCGGCCTTGGTTTCATGAAGTCAAGAAGTATCTCGAGGCTCAAGAATATCCAGAAGGAGCTTCAATCAATGATAAGAAATTCTTAAGGAGATTCTCTGCTAAAATTTTCCTTAGTAAGGACATTCTTTACAAACGCAACCATGACTTTGTGTTACTTCGATGCGTAGACAAGGTTAAAGCTAAAAGGATCATGGCTGAATTGCATGAAGGCACTTTTGGCACCCATTCTAGTGGGCATACGATGGCAAAGAAAATCCTATGGGCAGGCTATTACTGGTCTACCAAGGAAGCAGATTGCTATCAACACTCTCGAACCTGCCATAAGTGTCAGATTTATGCTGACAAGGTGCACGTACCTCCGGTTCCTCTGAATGTCTTGACGACTCCTTGGCCCTTTGCTATGTGGGGGATTGATATGATTGGGGAAATCAAACCAACAGCTTCCAATGGACATCGCTTCATCCTAGTGGCCATTGACTATTTTACAAAGTGGGTGGAGACAACAACCTTCGCTTCCGTTACCAAGAATGTTATTTCCCGTTTCATCAAGAAAAATCTCATTTGCCGGTACAGTATCCCAGAAAGGATCATCACTGACAATGGTATGAATCTCAACAACACTATGATCACCGCCTTGTGTGAGAAATTCAAGATCCAGCATCACAATTCTTCCCCTTACCGGCCAAAGATGAATGGTTCTGTCGAAGCTGCAAATAAGAACATTAAAAATATCATACAAAAAATGACAGTCACAAACAAATACTGGCATGAGATGCTACCATTATCTCTCCACGGGTATCGTACTACAACTTGCACATCAACCGGGGCAACACCATATTCTTTGGTATACGGCATGGAAGCCGTCTTGCCTATTGAGGTTCAGATCCCCTCTTTAAGAATTATAAAGGATGCATGGCTGAATGTAGAAGATTGGATTCAGACCCGACATGATCAACTAAATTTGATTGATGAGAAGAGACTTACTGTTGTTTGCCATGGTCAAATATATCAAAAACGGATGATCAAGGCTTTCAACAAAAAAGGTCAGACGCCAAGTGTATCAAGTTGGGGATCTGGTAATCAAACGCATCATACTGCCCCAAGGTGATCCCAGGGACAAATAGACTCCTACACACGAAGGACCATTTGTAATCAAAAGCATATTCTCTGGTGGAGCAATGATCTTGACCACCATGGATGGTGATGACCTGCCGCACCCTGTGAACGCAGACATAGTCAAAAGATACTACGCATAAGAGACCCTCTAGGTTGACACACCTAGGCAAAACAAGGGCATCCCGGTGAACCAAAAAGGTTCGGGAAAAATTAGGGATAAAATAAAAAAAATTTGTACACCCGGCAAGTTGAAAACCCGAAAGGGAGACTTGGGCAAGAAAGGGTATCCCGGTGGACTGAAAACCCAAAAGGGCGGTCCAGGAAAAAGTTAGGGATTTAAAGCATATGACTATGTCCCGTTGGATCACCTTACGGATAACCTGCAAACTCGACGGTTCTGATCAATTCAATCATCTTCGGACAAGGTAACAAATAGACGAGACACTCAGAGATACAAAGGCTATAGCAGAATGGGAACCCCATGGGATAAATACACAATAGCTATCTTTTATTTGTATTTAAATTTTCATTTTTCTTACGACGGCGTTCTCCTACTAGAATGTTTGTCTCACTGTACAAAAATATTTACTCAAAGTCAATACAAAGATATCCCTTTGAAAATACAAAAACTATCTGTTTTTCTTTACGCTTGTGTTTTGTTTACAAAAACGTCCAGTGATTCATTATTGAACATATGCATTTGAACATAATTATTATTTATAAATAAACAAAAGACAATTACTAATGGCTTTAAGAGGCAGGGAAATCTCTCTAAGTTATTTCCATAAATCCCCCACAATGTACAGTTTAATCCCTAGCGGAACAAAGCTTCCATTTATCAATCCCCAGTAGAAGTCGTCAAAATTCTCAGGATTCCCCAATAGGATTTTACAAGCAGTACATGGCATTTCCTTTAAAATAGAGTTTATTTCTCTAAACAGAAATTCATCAACACTTAGACTTCACAGCATGAAGACTTATACTCCATATCATCAGCAGTAGTCATAGATTTATTTTCCCCAATCCAACAGCAGTGCAATAAGCTAGCTCACATACGTATACATTACATCCATATATCATAAACATTGATAATGCGAATGCATTATACTATGCATTTCATACAACATAAACATTGCATATTAGCTAACATTTTACCTTATTCAGGATAAGATCAATCAAACAGCTACCATTAACAATATTCAAAGTTTTCAGATACAGTTCAGATACGCTCCAGACACGGATGTCATTATGATACTCATTCAGATTCAACTATCAGATACAATTTAGATACGCTCCAGACACGGATGCCAATCTGATACTCATTCAGATTCAGTCTTCAGATACAATTCAGATACGCTCCAGACACGGATGCCATCCTAATAGTCATTCAGATTCAACCTTTTGATACAGTTCAGATATGCTCTAGACACAGATGCCATCCTGATACTCATTCAGATTCAACCTTCAGATAAAGTTCGGATATGCTCCAGACACGGATGCCATTCTGATACTCATTCAGATTCAACTCTCAGATACATTTCATATACGCTCCAGATACGGACGCCATTCTGATGATCATTCTTTCAGCTTATAAATTACAAAAAAAACAATCACTCTTGGATGACATATTTAAGCCCATCTCCTAAAGCTTTCTATCACCTTTCCAAATGGCATATTTAAGCCCATTCCCTCAACCATCGCATCGCCGAGTCCAAATTTCAGGGCACTCTAGTGTCCAATCATCTTCCACCTTCGAGTCACGACTGGAAAAACATGCCACTCTAACTCTTCAGGCTTAAGAAGATTGAACAGGGGAAGCTGTTGTACCCCAAAATTTTCCCTCTCACTTATCAAGAATTTGCTCACAAGATCTCCTTGGGCTCAAGACTGCACTAGGGTTTGATCAGCTCAAGACACCTCTTTATGCATTGATGACCAAAATTAAGGTTTGAGTTTTCATAAGTATTTTTGAACTATAAATGCCCCATATGACTTTCATGGACCATTATGGACTCCCAAGACTACTCATGTCAAGTTTCAAGCCTTGGATCACATTTTTGCTCAGTCAATTGAACAGTTGACCTAAAAATCAACTATATTGGGGAAAAAGTCAACTATGGCCAATTTACAGTCAAACTTCATAATTTTTTATCCAAATAAACATTTTAAACCCATATGTATCATTTGATCAAGTTTGGACCATAATTCCTTAAGACATTTGATCAAATCTCCAAAAGGGTAAAATGGTCAAAATTAGGGTTTTGACTGGGAAATGGCAATTTCTAGTTTTTGACCTGGAAAATGGTAAATTGGTTTAAGGCATGATCTCAAGAGCCCAACTGCATCATTTTTACCTAATGACATGATTCAAAACATTGCAAATCCATTGGATTGACAGATGAATTTTGCAGTCAACTTGTCAAAAGTCAACTGTATACTGAAAAGTCAAACTTTGACTTTTTGGTCAAATTCAAGTACCAAAGATCACAATTCATCAAAACATGTCAAAATAGGAAACTTATTCATCAAGAAATCAAGAAATTAAGATTTCATTTTGAAAAGTCAAAATTTCTAAACTTAAGAAATTTTTCTAAGTGTAAAAAATTTCTTATTTTTTCATAAATTTGAGCAATTTTTTCATTATGATGCAAGATGATTCAAAGGAAACTTCCAACATGAAAGTTATAGATCTCCATGAAATCTACAACTTTGCTTCACACAAATTCTCCTAAAAGTGCTTGGATCTCAAGTTATAATTTCATGAATACATGCTCATGAACTAAAAAAGACTTAGTGAAATTTTGCCCTAGTTAGGAAGATTTTTGACCTAACTTCATGGAAATTTTTCACATTGTTCCAATTGGAATCTTCAAAAGCAATTCAAAAATGGGTTATAGAGCACATTGTAAGCTTTCCAAAATGTCCCAGAACTCCTTGAGATCATTCTTGAGTATGGAGAATCGAAGAGATGAAGTTGGTGTTTTGTCACTTGAATTATAGGTCATTTTCATGATGAACACAAATGCAAATCAATGTTAGGCTGCATAATATTTGCTTTGCAGGCCTCAAACTTGTTTGCCACTCCATAATTAATGGATTACACAAACTTTTGAGCTATAATTCAAGTGATTTAAGCTTTATCCAATTCACATTGCCATTTTGGGAAGAAAGTTAACAATACCATTCTTGAAAAGCAAGCTTTATGCATAAAGTCTACTCTTGAGCCTCTAACTTGTTCCCTCTGATCACACTTCATCTAAAAATTCAGAAGCAAGTGTGTTTAAAGCATAACCACTCTATCTTAGCAAGTACACAAGGCATTGAAACTTGTTTTCTCAAAAAATCACATGTTTAGCTTAAGGATGCAAATTCAAATTCTGATCAACAACAAGTCTCAAAACTTGTTGCTTATAAATAAAAGCACTATTTTTGAGATAGGACACGAGCTGGAAGACCCTTAAACTCACTCAAACTCTCTCTAGCCAGAAATTGTCCGAAAACACCATTGTTGTGCAAGTTCTGACTTTACATACCAAACTCCAAATCCCCTCGTGCGTTCTTTGGCCTTTCACTTCTAAAAACTTCTAAACATCAAATACAAACCATCCAAAGTCCATTTGCTCAACTGTAACACCTCCATCATCAAGTTCCATTTTCAAAACAGGGGTCTACAACTTGACTTCTCCAGAGCTCATCAGCCACTTTCAGCTCAAGCTGATCATTGCATTAGCTTCCTGGGACCTCAAGGAAGCTAACCTGATCCTTGTAGCACTTTGAATCAAGCTCATTTGCATTTCATGATTTCCAGTTTTGAGGGCACCTGGGCCTTTTGTTTTATTTTTACTAACGAACCTCCCAGCCTACTTATGCACCCATGGCCCAATTTATTTTATTTTCTTAATTTTATTTGTTTTTTTTCTTAATTATTTTTCACTAATATTAAAAAATCATAAAAAATATAAAAAAAAAATTATCTTCATTTTAATTTAGTTTATTTTATTTTTCTCACCAAAAAATATTTTTATTAACTATACTTTATTTATTTTTTTACAAATCACCTTGTAAATTTAATTAAAACTAGGATAATATTTATTTTTCTTTTACTCCTATTAAAATATATTATTTTTGATATAAAAAATACTAAAAATAATTCATGATGCTATAAATATATTTTAGATAAAGATACCAAAAATACTTTTCTTAAACTTATTTTCTTTTGATTAATTAATAGAATTAGGGTTTTCTTTTAAAATCTTTTTCTTAATAAATTCAAAATTAATTAATTATTTTCTTTTTTTAAATTAGGTTAAGACAAAAAAATATTTCTTTATGAAAATCAAACAAAATTCATTTTCTTTACATTTTTTATCCTTATACATTTATTCATCATTATACTTATGTAATTCTTGTACAAATTCAATTTGGTTGTAATAGATTAATTTGTTTTCTATTCTTGCAATCCCCACTTACCAATTGTACACCCCTCCCCACAAAGGTTGTAATAGCGTAGTGACTTTAAATTTCTCAATTTATCGTCTTTACATAACATGCTAGTAATTAGGGTTTGTATGGAAAGAATAAAAATCAATCAAATAGAAAACCCTAATTCAAGACAAAATCAAGCATGAAAATAATACACTTGCACACAAGCACCCTTAGGGTTATCCCACTTGGTTGGCTTATACAAAATGCCCATATTACGCATGTAAGGTATCTTAGAAAAAACAAGCAAATACAAGATCATAGTCCCTCGGTGACACTATCTAAGTTGCCTTACAAATGATCTTAGTCCCTCAAAAAGAATGCTAAGATACTTTGCAACATTTCTAATCATGGTTATACGATGACCCACGCCTGTCCTGTTTACATCCAAAGATAGGGTTGTTTACCAAATCAATGGTAAGACAACAATGTCAAAGGAAAAGAAAATGAACAAGAAAGACATTTGAGTAGGTAGATTGCTCCTAATTACTTGCTCCATTTCAAAACAAACATCCTTGCTATTTTTAAAACAATCATATACACTTTCAAACATCTTACAAAATTGAAAACATTTTCAAAAGATCAACATCTTTGTATACATTCTTACGAACGAGAATCATTACAAAGATTGCCTAAACAATGGCCTCTTTAAAAAATACTTTCAAAAACCACACAAAGCACAATTTCAAACAAAAGCAAGTGATCTAGCAAGTAACTAAGAGCCCATGGAAAACCATGGATGAAAAGGGTGCTAATACCTTCCCTTTTCATAATCTACCCCCCGAACTCAAGAAACAATCTCAAAGGTCTTTCCTGTGCTTTTTCACCTTTCCTTTTGGATAAAAGAAAAGTTGGTGGTGACTCTTGCTAACCGTAACATTTGTAATCAAATGCAAAACCTTCAAGTGAGTTCTCCCACCATACTACAGATTTGGCGACTCTGTTGGGGAAAATTCTTAAAGTGGGGTTTCCTTAGGGATAGATCACATTTATTTGCTTCCATTTTTTGACTTGTATGCTTTACATTATGGGTCTTTGTTTGGGTTTAAATCCTCTACCCAGATTTGGGATACCTTATAGGTAAGTAGCAATACATTGTGGAAACTGTGTGGGGTATACCGACATGGTCTAAGCAATAGCTACGTTAGTGCGACATTTTTTGTGGGTACCAGTAGCCTTTGAGTTAATCAAAGAGAATACGGGGCCGCTGAGTGATGTCATGAAGCACTAATGAACTCTTAGAACCTTTACTTGACCAACTTAGCCTTTAGGATGTAGTGAGATGACCGGCTTTGGTGCAGTCCGAAGTTGGTAGATACTCGATACTACACTCATTAAGGTTTGGTTTCTTGGGATATTTCGGTCTCCATTAAAGAGGCTTGTGCTGAAACAATGACCAAGGAAACAAACCAGTGATATTGAGCTCCTTAGAACCCGGTTACTATTACTAGGACAGGTTTGAGCCAACTAAACTTCAAGAGGGTATTTACCTGTAAAACTCCATGCAAGCCTAAACCTAAGGATTCGTTTGTTTCGTTTGTATATGCATACTTATACATAACATCATGAACATCATGAACATCATATACATCCATGAACCATTTCAAGGATTTTGTGATTCATCTTTGTTCTTGTTTTGTAGGATATGGATTCACTTCGTAGGAAAACTATTCAAGTCAATCTTGTAAGAATCCCTCCATAACTCAAGGATCTAACTTCAAGGATTCCTGAAAACTCTCCATTTACTGAGAGACATGGTCGCCTACTCAACTTGGTCACCTCCAACACAGATGAGGATATGATGAAGGTGCTCTTTCAATTCTTTGATCCTTTACACTATTGCTTCACATTTCCCGACTATCAATTTGTGCCTACTTTGGAAGAATTCTCCCAACTCTTGAGGATTACCATTCTTAATCAACTACCTTTCAACGGTATAGAAAGAGACCCAAAGCCAGAAGAGATTGCTCAAGCTCTACACTTGCACTCATCTGATATCACAACTCATTGGGAAACAAGGAGTGGTGTCAAAGGTTTCTTAGCAAGGTTCTTGTTTGAGAAAGCCCAAAGCTGTTGGAACTCCTTGGACATGCAAGCCTTTGAGGAAATTGTGGCTCTCCTCATCTATGGGATGGTTTTGTTTCCAAATCCAGACCAACTCATAGATGTCAACACCGTCAAAATATTCATGTCACGCAACCCGGTGCCTACTTTGCTAGGAGACATCTTACACTCTTTTCACACTCGCACAATGAGGAAAAGAGGTATCCTTATGTGTTGCACTCCTCTCTTGGCAAGATGGTTTATTTCTCATCTTCCGCAATCTGTATTAAAGAATAAGCAAGGTTCAACGTGGTCACAAAGGTTGATGACGCTCAAACATTCAGACATTCATTGGTGCTCCCGATCCATAGAGAATGTTACTATTGTCGACCGTTGTGGAGAATTTCCTAATGTCCCTTTACTTGTTATTAGGGGAGGAATCACCTACAAACCATGCTTAGATTTAAGACAATTTGGTTACGCCCAAAGGGATGGCCCGCATGAGATGCTGATTTAAGGTTTGGTATTTGACTACGACAACGATAATCAAGGTCTTCACCAGAGATTCATCCGAGCTTGGAGGTTGTTAAACAAGGTAGATAGCCAGACACTGGGACACAAGAATTCCATCCCTCTTGAGCCTTACCTTAAATGGGTACGAACTCGTGCTCAGAGTCTTATGATGCCTTACCTCTCCATTCTCCCGGTAATCATTGAACCTGTCATGGAAGGAGATGTTCCATACAATATCCTACATCCTGACATGCCCACCTCTCTTGAAGACCTACAAAGAGATTGGATATAACTCAAGGGAGAGAGAGATACTTTCGAAGCCCAATTCTATGCAAGCGAGAAGAAGGTTTTGGAACTCACTAGGCTACTTCATGAGGAACCGACTCTCAATGCCTACATCGCACCGAAGAGGATGCGAACTACCTTTTTATCTTAGAGTTTTTGTATTATTTTTCCCGAAAAGGCATTGATGTACTCAAGCTTTAACTTATTAATATAAAGTTTGTTTCCTTTGTTTTTTGTCTAAAACAAATTTGAATCTTTGAAATCCTTAAAATCATTACATATGCATATACCATTCATCATAACATAAGCAGGTATTTTGCAACAACTCTCCTCATCTCTCTACTGTTTATTTCAGTAAGATGGATCTCGAGCAAATAGTGAAGGACCTCCAAGCTCAGAATATACAGTTTCAACAGTTGCTCTTGACCCTAGCCAAAGGACAAGAAGAGTTGAAGACTTTGTTGGCCGAGGAGAAGAAAAAGAAGACAAAGAAGGTAACCGGAGTCCTAAACATGGGAAGAAGATTTCATGAGCAGACAAGAAGGACCTTAAACTTTGCAACGACGTCCGGTGAAAGAGACAATCAAGATGGGAAAGGCAAGGAAACAATTGTCCTGCCAGAATCAGAAGAGGAAGAGGAAGAAAAAGACTATTCTGAAGAACAATACCCTCCAGCTGATGACAAGGATAGACATCTCGAAGAGCGGTTGAGTGTGATGGAAATCCAAAAAGTGAATGGCTTGGACTTTAACGAATTGGGTTTAGTGTTGGGGATTGTTATTCCTCAGAATATCAAAGCACATGTGTTCGCAAAATATGACAGAGTTTCATGCCCTAAAATGCATCTCCGGTCATATGTGATAAAAATCCAACCCCATACCGCTGACAAAGACTTATGGGTACACTTCTTCCAAGACAGTCTGTCTGGAACTAAACTTGACTGGTTTTACCAACTAGAAAGAGCCAACATCCACAACTGGGAAGATCTTGCTGCAGCCTTCTACAAAAAATACCAATACAATGATGATCTGGCGCCTACCCGTACTCAACTCCAGAGTATGGCCATGGTTTCCAATGAAGGTTTCAAGGACTATGCGCAAAATTGGAGAGACTTGGCTGGAAGAGTTCAACCCCCTCTATCTGAGAGGGAATTGGTAGACATGTTCTTGGGCACCTTGTCTGGTCCATTCTTCAATCATTTAATTGGAAGTTCGTCGGCGGGTTTTATCGAGCTGATATTGACCGAAGAAAGGGTAGAAGCCGGTATAAAGAATGGAAAGATCCAAAAAGATACACCCTCCTCTACTGCCATAAGGAAGCCATTTATCAGAAAGAAAGAATTGGTTGCTGTTTATCTTCAGAGAAATCAAGATAGGGCGGAACGCCGACCAATGGTGAGGGCTATTATGATTCCTAAACCGGCGCCTGATAAGCAACAAAATAATCAACCAAGGATGGATAGTCCAGTCAGACAATTCACCAGAATTAACATGACCCTATCTCAGGTATTACCGCATCTACTAAGATATAATTTGGTGACCTTGAAATAAGCTCCGAAAAACCCCAATACAACCTCTCCTCACTATCATCCCAATGTCCGTTGCGCATATCACTCTGAAAGTCCTGGCCATGACACTAATAACTGTTGGGCTCTAAAGAACAAAATACAAGACCTCATTGAAGCAAAAGAGATTGAATTAGATGCGCTTAAAAAGCCAAATGTCATTTCTGCCCCTATGCCCAAACATGACCATAATACCAATGCCCTTGAAGAAGAGATGTTTTCTACTTCAGTTGATGAACTTATGACCCCACTCCTGACTATTAAAGTGAATTTGTTGAATTCCGGTGTGTTCCCGAGCTGTGATGAAGGCTGTCACTTATGTTTCTCCTCACCAATCAATTGTTCTTTGTTGAAAGCAGGCGTTCAGTTCCTAATAGATAACAAATAAATTTTGTTTGAAAAGACTTCTGTTCCACCTGTTCCTTTTGAAGATGTTTCTATCATTACCATTTCCGCCAATTCTTCCAGGGTCTCCACCAAAAGACCCGTTAGAATTATATCAGTTTCGAAAGTAACTCCTTTAATAATCACAATGCCTGGACCAGTCCCATATTCGTCATACAAAACCATACCATGGAATTATTGAGGGGATGTCTACTACCATGATATTAAGCAAGATTGGCCAGCCGCCGAAGATTTAAGTTCTGAGAAAGTGGATTCCGACGTCAGTAATATTGCAGGGACTAGTAAGATTACCCGAAGTGGTAGGATCTTCTCTCCAAAAATTTCTCCCCCAAAAGCAGTTTCTGGACCCGTAATCATTCCTGTTGTTACCCCTCCAAAAGCTGTTACCAGTCCTACAATCATCCCCATTAATACTCCAACTGACAAAACTGTTACAATCCCTGTAATTATTCCTAATGACACTCCTGCTGCCGAGTTAACCGAGACTCGAGGTAAAAGTATTCTGATTGAGCCTGTCCGAAAGAAGGCTCAGTCATTGGCTATCCCTAAGACCTCCCAGAAAGAGATGAAGGAAATTCTGAAGATCATAAAAAGAAGCGATTACGATGTAGTTGAACAACTGGGGAAAACTCCCTCTAAAATTTCCATTCTGGCATTACTACTATGTTCCGAGGCGCATGCAAAAGCTTTGGTAAAATTCCTGACAACTGCCCATGTACCCCAAGAGGATGGTGCATGGGGAAGTGGATATCCCCATAAAGGTTGGAACCCAAACATTTTATTCAACTTTTTATGTAATGGATATCTGTCCCTTATATTCCTGCTTGCTAGGACGACCATGGATTCACAATGCTGGCGCTGTCACTTCAACGTTGCACCAAATGCTGAAATATCCGATTCAATGGAAGATTATCACCGTTCATGGAGAAGAAGAGTATATGATCATCAATCTCAATTCATTCAGATATGTGGAATTAGATGGGGAATTTATTGAAACTCCACTCCAAAACTATGAATAGGTCCTACAAGATGTAGCAGTGACTAAGGCTATGTCTCAGGTTCCCAAGATTACAAGGCCTCCACTCCGGATGTCATCTCTGAAGGATGCCAAGGCAGTAGTAGAAGAAGGTGGATGCACTATATAGGGGCAACTCCTGGATATCCCATACAAGTCAAATAAGTTTGGTTTGGGTTTCTCTTCAAGTGCTCAGAAGGCTATACGCCGCGCTCGTGCTGGAGGACAACCCCTGAAGATTAGCAACCGTGAAGTCAACATGGTAGAGGATGATGAAGATGGTTGCAACCTGGAGGACTGGATATTCCCAACTGTCAGTGGAGGACTCAGAAACTGGGAACCTAGAAATTTTGTCCCGATCACTTTTATCCCACAGTAATCTATCTTTACATTTTGTTGGATCTGTAATATTAAAACAATTCGCACTCTTAAAACCTTGTGTCTTACTCGAGGAACAATGGTCCATTTGTAAGGGTTATTATCTCATTTTCATATGACATCAATGAATCATGGACGTTTTCACATACAAACTTTTGTGCTCATTGTTTTTATTTTTTTTACATTTTCATTTCTTTCAAGGATAACTATACCCTTATACACACTCACAATGCAGGTATACATCCATTCGGTATCCCATGGGTAACGATACTTCTATGGCCTTTTGTGACTCTGAGAATCTAATCTACCAAGCCGAAGACGAAGGTGAGGAAGATTGTGAAGTACCAGGGGAACTTGCCGGAGTACTACATAAAGAAGAGAGAGCCATTAAACCTCACGAGGAACCCGTGGATACAATCAACCTAGGTACCGAAGAAGACAAAAAAAGGTCAAGATGGGTGTCAATCTGGAACCCAATATCAAGGAGCATCTGATTTAATTGTTACATGATTATGTTGAAGTATTTACCTGGTCGTATGAAGACATGTCGGGACTTGATGCAGACGTTGTGGTACATCGTCTGCCTATAAGAGAGGATTGTCCGCCAGTAAAGAAAAAGGTTTGCCGCATGAGGCTAGACATGTCGAAGAAGACCTGAAACTTTGAAACGACATCCGGTGAAAGAGACAATCAAGATGGGAAAGGCAAGGAAACAATTGTCCCGTGAATCAAAAGAGGAAGAGGAAGAAGAAGACTATTCTGAAGAACAATACCCTCCAGCTGATGACAAGTATAGACATCTCGAAGAGCGGTTGAGTGCGATGGAAATCCAAAAAGTGCCTGGCTTGGACTTTGAGGAATTGGGTTTAGTGTCGGGGATTGTTATTCCTCTGAAATACAAAGCACCCGTGTTCGCCAAATATGACGGAGTTTCATGCCCTAAAATGCATCTCCGGTCATACGTGAGAAAAATCCAACCCCATACAGCTGACAAAGACTTATGGGTACACTTCTTCCAAGACAGTCTGTCTGGAACTCAACTTGACTGGTTTTACCAACTAGAAAGAGCTAACGTCCACAACTAGGAAGATCTTGCTGCAGCCTTCTACAAAAAATACCAATACAATGCTGATCTGGCGCCTACCCGTACTCAACTCCAGAGTATGGCCATGGTTTTCAATGAAGGTTTCAAGGACTATTCGCAAAAATGGAGAGACTTGGATGGAAGAGTTCAACCCCTTCTATCTGAGAGGGAATTGGTAGAAATGTTCTTGGGCACCTTGTCTGGTCCCTTCTTCAATCATTTAATTGGAAGTTCATCGGCGGGTTTTACCGAGCTGATATTGACTGGAGAAAGGCTAGAAGTCGGTATAAAGAATGGAAAGATCCAAAAAGATACATCCTCCTCTGCTTCCATAAGAAAGCCATTTATCGAAAAGAAAGAAGTGGTTGCTGTTTATCCTCAGAGAAATCAAGATAGGGCTGAACAGCGACCAATGGTGGGGGCTGTTATGATTCCTAAACCTGCGCCTGATCAACAAAGAAATAATCAACCAAGGATGGAAAGGCCAGTCAGACAATTCACCAGAATTAACATGACCCTATCTCAGGTATTACCACATCTACTAAGATCCAATTCAGCGACCTTGAAAGAAGCTCCGAAAAACCCCAATACAACCTCTCCTCACTATCATCCCAATGCCCATTGCGCATATCACTCTGAAAGTCCCGACCATGACACTAATAACTATTGGGCTCTAAAGAATAAAATACAAGAACTCATTGAAGCAAAAGAGATTGAATTCGATGCGCCTGAAAATCCAAAAGTCATTTCTGCCCCTATGCCCAAACATGGCCATAATACCAATGTCATTGAAGAAGAGATGTTTGCTACTTCAGTTGATGAACTTATGACCCCACTCCTGACTATTAAAGTGAACTTGTTGAATTCCGGTGTGTTCCCGAGCTGTGATAAAGGTTGTCACTTCTATTTCTCCTCACCAATTAACTGTTCTTTGTTGAAAGCAGGCGTTCAATTCCTAATAGATAACAAAGAAATTTTGTTTGAAAAGACTTCTGTTCCACCTGTTCCTTTTGAAGATGTTTCTATCATTACCATTTCCTCCAATTCTTCCAGAGTCTCCACCAAAAGGCTCGTTAGAATTATATCAGTTCCGAAAGTAACTCCTTTAATAATCACATTGCCTGGACCAGTCCCATATTCGTCAGATAAAACCATACCATGGAATTATGGAGGGGATGTCTACTACCACGGTATTAAGTAAGATTGGCCAGCCGCCGAAGATTCAAGTTCTGAGAAAGTGGATTCCGATGTCAGTAATATTGTAGGGACTAGTAAGATTACCCGAAGTGGTAGGATCTTCTCTCCAGAAATTGCTCCCCCAAAAGCAGTTTCTAGACCCGTAATCATTCCTGTTGTTACCCCTCTAAAAGTTGTTCCCAGTCCTACAATCATCCCCATTAATACTCCAACTGACAAAACTATTACAATCCCTGTTATTATTCCTACTGACACTCCTGCTTCCGAGTTAACCAAGACTCGAGGTAAAAGTATTCTGATTGAGCCTGTCCGGACGAATGCTCAGTCATTAGCTATCCCTGAGACCTCCCAGAAAGAGATGGAGGAAATTCTAAAGATCATAAAAAGAAGCGACTACGATGTAGTTGAACAACTGGGGAAAACTCCCTCTAAAATATCCATGTTGGCATTACTACTATGTTCCGAGGCGCATGCAAAAGCTTTAGTAAAATTCCTAAAAACTGCTCATGTACCCCAAGAGACATCTGCTGATCAATTTCAAGACTGCGTAGCCAGCTTGACTGAAGTTAATGGTCAAGGTTTTTCGGATGCTGATCTAACACCAAGAGGAAGGAAGCATAATAAGGCATTGCATGTCTCAGTTGAATGTAGGGGCACAACCTTGGATTATGTTTTGGTGGACACTGGCTCATCTCTGTGTGTATTGCCTAAAAAAGCTCTTGATAGGCTTGACTGTGCGGGGTTGACATTGAAGCCAAGTAACATAGTAGTAAGGGCTTTTGATGGCTCGAAAATGATGGTGCATAGGGAAGTGGATATCCCCATAAAGGTTGGAACCCAAACATTTTATTCAACTTTTTATGTAATGGATATCCGTCCCTCATATTCCTGCTTGCTAGGCTGACCATGGATTCACAATGTTGGCGCTGTCACTTCTACGTTGCACCAAATGCTGAAATATCTGATTCAAGGGAAGATTATCACCGTTCATGGAGAAGAAAAGTATATGATCCGCCATCTCAATTCCTTCAAATATATGGAATTAGATGGTGAATTTATTAAAACTCCATTCCAACACTTTTAAGAGGTCCCACAAGATGTAGCAGTGACCAAGGTTGTGTCTCAGGTTCCCAAGATTACAAGGCCTCCACTCTGGATGTCATCTCTGAAGGATGCCAAGGCAGTAGTAGAAGAAGGTGGGTGCACTATCTGGGGGAACTCCCAGATATCCCATACAAGTCAGATAAGTTCAGTTTGGGTTTCTCTTCAAGTGCTCAGAAGGATGTACGCCGCGCTCATGCTGGAGGACCACCCCTGAAGATCAACAACTGTGAAGTCAACACAATAGAGGATGATGAAGATGGTTGCAACCTGGAGGACTGGATATTCCCAACTGTCAGTGGAGGAATCAACAACTGGAAAGCTAGAGATTTTGTTCCGATCACTTTTATCCCATAGTAATCTGTCTTTACATTTTGTTGGATCTGTAATATTAAAATAATTCACACTCTTAAAACCTTGTGTCTTACCCAAGGCACAATTGTCCATTTGTAAGGGTTATTATCTCATTTTCATATGACATCAATAAATCATGGACGTTTTCGAATACAAACTTTTGTGCTCATTGTTGTACCCCAAAATTTTCCCTCTCATATTTCTCAAAACATTGCAAGAAAAATCTCCAAGTGGCTCAAGATTGCTCAAGAGTTGGACAATCAAGCTATCTCCTAAGGCAGTAAACCCCAAATTATGGTTTTGTGTTGCATTAAGATCCCTAAGTCCAAATAACCTCAATTTCTCCCCAATGTCTTAATATGTTCTAAAGGTCATCCATGTCAAATTTCAAGCCTTGCAGAGGAAGTTTGCTTAGTCAATTGCTCAAAGGGTCCAAAAATCGACTGTGCTAGGGCAAAAGTCAACTGTGACCTATAAACAGTCAAACTTCAATATTTTTTTGCCAACATTCTCATTTTTAAGGTTATTTCATCATTTTATCAAGGGTTGATCATGACTCATCAAGGATTGCTCAAAATTCATCAAGACTCAAAAGTTGCTAAATTAGGGTCTTGTAGGAAATGTCAACTCAACTTTGACCAAGCAAAAATTTCTCATACTTTATGAGAAATGACCCATCAAAAGCTCATTTTTAAGAGGATGCAATTTACTACAATCCATATTCATACCCCAAGATCAAGAATGCACTCACAAGAAGTTATAAATTTGGACATTATAGGTCATTTTTGAAAGTCAACAAAAACACCTTTTTTGTCAAAACTTATAACTTGAGCATGGAATGTCAAAATAATATGAGACCAAAAGGGTTGGTTAGAGGACATCTCAAGCTTTCTAGAAAGTCCAAGAACACCTCCAAAAATTCGAAATGGAAGAAGTTATGCATTGTTGAAGTTGGACATTTTTGCAAAATTGCCAAAAGTCAACTATCCCCAAAACTTCAAAATTTGTCTAATAGGCCCATTCTTTTCCACTTGATTTGAACTTTCCACATTGCACACGTGTCCTAGCTTCATCCATGAGCCCATATCTTATTTTTATTATTTTATTTGATTTTTTATTGAATTATTTCATTTTAAATCAAATTAAATCAAATAAAATCCAAACCTTAATTACCTAAGATCTCTTTGGTTGTTTCAGGTCTTTATTGTAATCATGATCATCATCAAAATTCGTATTAAGCATATCATGTACAAAAAGATGGAGATTTGACAAAATTGGCATGCTTTAAAGGATGTATCAAATCAAATCATAAGGCATTGATTTAGAGGGATTCCATCCATATTTGTTACCCTAATACCTTGTATCATACATAAGTAAGAGAGTCACACGAAATTGAGGGTTGGAGGCTGCAAAAACAATCAAAACCAAACTTGAAAAAGTGGTGAAAAAGTGAGAATTTGAAATCATAGCAAGAGAGGTTTTCAGAAGCCAAGAAGCATACCAATCAATTCCTGGGTGATCATATAATCCTCCTGGATCCAAAGCACGCATTCACAAGCCTTCTAGAGCTCTGTAAGTATCACAAAAATCCGCTCCTTTCTCGAATTCGCAAATCATTATTCCTGCATCTTTTGTACAAATTATTTGCATATTCATGATCCTTACAGAATTTTGAAACTTTTGGCAATATTTAATTTGATTTATATGGATTGGAACCTCATAAAAGCATGGCTAGGGTTTCGTGTTGGATTTTAGGGATTTGTGTTTCAGGTGAAATTGAATCTCGTGATAGGCATGGTTGCACTCAAGAGAGGGAGACGAACCTAACCATGCCTTTGGGGGTCGTTTTTATGGCCTGGAATTAACTTTTGGATCGACCTGCGCATTTAACTGCGGATCCAAATCCGCAGGTAAAGTTACAGGGGCTGGAGGTAGGGGACGAAGACGTGTCAATCCCCCAATGGCTGATTCAAAAACACGCGCGCATTTTTTTAATTTTTTCTGGCATATAACGCATTTTCTCTTATTATTATTGTTTAATATACTAACAAGTAAAAACAAATGGCCTAGTGGCGAAGCAAGCTATCCAAGCGCCCGTAGGACCTGGGTTCGATCCCAGGTCCCCCCAATTTGCATTTTTTTTTCTCTTCAGGTGATCAAATTCACATTCAAGCATTGTAGCATACCATGCGCCTCCACATCTCCAACAGCCAGATGGCCAAAGGCCAGATCTGGTGATCCAGATTGATGGTCTACCATGGACCAAGTCCAAGCGCGCACAGGGGATCTCAAAAGTCAACCAGGCCAGAGCTTAATGGGCCTCAAATTGCTTCCCAAACACTCCAAACAGGCCCATACCCCCTAACTCTTTCTATTATTTATTTGCTTATTTTTATTTTGATTTAATTATTTCTATTATTTTCTAACCAATCAAATCTTTTTTCTTTATAAAATTAAAACCAAAAATATTTTCTTCATAAAATCAATTTTTTATTTTTATTAACAAATATTAATTTAATTAATTTAGGCTTTAATTAGAAATAACTTTAATATATTTTTGAAAATAATTAAAATCAATTAGACTTAATTAGGTTTTTACTAACATTAATTTATTTTATTTTATTTCTTTAAATACCAAAAACCCAAAAAATATTTATTTTTATTAATTAATTTAATTAATTTAATTTAATAATTAACTTAGATTAATTTCTCTCTTAATACAAAAATAACCAAAAAAATCTTTTCTTTAACAAAAAAGGGTCAAAACCCTAAACTTGCGCTCAATTTAATTTTCCGCACGCGATCTGTTTATTCAATATTGTATTTGTTCTCGGAATGCAATAGATAATTAGGACCATTTATTTATCGCTTTATTTATCTTTCCGCATTTTAATTTCAAAGGGTTGCTTTTGGCGATGTAAATACCCGACGCCTTGTAATTTAATTTCCGCAATTTATTTTCCGCAAAATATAACTGTTAGATGTTTGATAATAGGGATGCATGACAAGAATGAATGTTTAACCTAAAATCAACTTAGATCACCATTAACATGTACAAAGATAAAATTAACTGAAAAACAACACACTCGCACATGCGCACTCTTAGGGTACACCCCACTTGGTTGCCTTCGTACACGGTCATTGAGTATAGGTTGTTTTAGAGGTCGCCCTCTTGTCCAAAGATCATAAGTTGCCTCGAAACGGTTGCCTCGAATATTGTTGCTTCAAAACAAATGATCTAAGACATTAGGATTACCGCTAAGGTGTCCTAACATTGCTTTAGTGACCGTAAGTCCCTAAATTCGAATTGACCCTTTAAACTCCAACGACGATGCTACCTACTCATTCATAGTGGGATAACATTGTCTAAAGGAAGATAGCATAGAATGATTCCTTTTTCGAGTAGGTAGATGGTTCTTAAGTACTTTCTCTTTAAAAAAAAAGACAAAAACTTTTCACACTTACACTTTTTCGAACAAAGTTTTCAAAAACACTTCATATACTCTTGAGGACAGAAGCAAGAGTTAGATCGAAGTTTCAAAACAGAAACTTTTTCAAACCCACAAGCACAAAGAAAGCAATTTTGAAAACAATATGAGCAAGTACCTAAGAGCCCGTGGATAACCACGGATAAAAAGGATGGTAACACCTTCCCTTTCTATAATCTACCCCCCGAACCCGAGAAATATCTCGAAAAAGGAATTTTTCTATGATTTTTTCCTTTCCTTGTTGGATAAAATAAAAGTCGGTGGCGACTCTTGCTTACCGTAACATTTTGCGAACACGAACGCAAAACGCAAACCAACATTCCAAAAAAAAACAGTCAGTTCTTCCCATCGTATCGCCAGAACTGGCAACTCTTCTGGGGACGCTTAATAAGTGGGGTGTACCTTAGGAATAGTTCATAATGTTTTCAATTGCTTGACTTGTATGCTTTATATTTGTGGGCTTGTATCAGAGTTACTATAGATCCTAACCCGGATCTGGGGGATACCCTTTAGGTAAGTAGCAATAAACTGTGAGGGAACTATACGGCGTAGTCCGATACGGTTGAAGCAGTAGCTACGTTGGTGTGGCACTTTAGTTTGTACTGATATCCCTTGTGTTGGAACAAGGAGAATATGGGTCTTCTAAGGGGTCATTAAGCACCAACCGACCTTAGAACCTTTAAATTGACCAACTTGGCCATAGAACAGTAGCAGTATGCTACACTCATTGAGACTAAACTCTCGCGATGATTCCGGCCGCAAGAAAAGGTTGCTAAACTGGAATTATGACCGATCGAGGGTAGTCAGTGATATTGAGATCCTCTAGAACCCGATTACTATTTTTAGGACAGGTTTGAACCAACTGAGCTGAAAAAGGGTAGTACCTAGACTCCTTGCCAGCCTGAAATCTAAGGGCTCTCTGTGTGACTTGTGTGCATTTACCATGTTTGCTATTTGTGGATACTTGTGGTGTGCTTTCTATCATGACATCATGACATCATAACATTGCATACATCTTGCATTAGACTAACCTATTTCAAAGACAGGAGGGATTCATCTTTGTTCTGTTTTGTAGGTCATGGCACCTATGCGTAGGAACACCATCCAGATTAACTTTGTCCAGGTTCCCACTATGCTCAAAGAATTGGTTGAAAAGATGTCTGATACTACTTCCTTTATCAGAAGACATGGGCATCTTCTTGGTTTGGTCACTTCCAAATTGGACGAGCAGATGATGAGTGTACTGGTCCAGTTCTTTGATCCACTGTACCATTGCTTCACTTTTCAGGACTACCAGTTGGTCCCCACCTTAGAAGAGTTCTCTGATCTGCTTGGTATCCCCATTCTGGAGCAGACCCCGTTCACAGGTTGGGAGAAGATCCTTAGGCCGGAAGAGATTGCTTCAGCCCTCCACCTGACAAAGGCTGAAGTGATGTCTAATTGGGAGACTAGAAGTGGAGCAAAGGGCTTTTTGACTAAGTTCTTGGTTGGTAAGGCTAATCATTTCTTGGATAGTCTAAACTTCCAGGCATTCGAAGATATTCTGGCCCTTCTGATATATGGCTTGGTACTGTTTCCTAACTCTGACTCCTTTGTTGATGTGAATGCGGTAAAAATCTTCATCTCTAGTAATCCTGTACCCACTCTCTTGGGTGACATTCTTCATCAGCTTTATGTCCGTCCTGCTCAAAGGCGGGGAACCTTGATGTGTTATGCTCTATTATTGGCAAGGTGGTTTATTTCTCACCTTCCCAAATCAGTGCTGAAGAACAAAGAAGGCATGGGCTGGGCTTATAGGGTTATGTCTCTCTCTCACAATGACATCATTTGGACCATTAAGGGTATGGATGAGGTGGCTATTATTTATCAATGTGGGGAATACCCCAATGTTCCACTGATAGGAACCAACGGAGGAATTACTTACAATCCATGTTTGGCCTTACGTCAGTTTGGGCGTGCTAGGAGAGAAGGTCCTCATGAATTGCTAATGCCTAGTATCATCTTTGATTTTCAAGGGGATAGTGACGAGAAACGCCGCAGATTCATAAGGGCTTGGGATAGAGTTCACAGATCTGATCCACACGAGCTGGGTCCAAACACTTCTCTTCCGATGGATCCATATCTCAGATAGGTTCGTATCCGTGCCCAAAAGCTGGGAATGCCGTATGAAGTCGTCTTGCCTATCATTGTTGAAGTTGCAAATGAAGAGGGGGTTCTTCCTACCATCCTCCATCCCCATATGCCCACTGACATTGGGGCACTGAAAAGATCATGGATGCAGCTGAGAGAAGAGCGGGATACTTACCGAGAAAAGTATCACGAGCAAGAGCAGAAGATTCAGAAGTTGACTAGGCAGCTGGAGAATGAGCGGATCCTCAATGACTATGTCCGCACCGACAAGAAGCGACCATGGGAACACTGATTGTCCTTTTTTTATTTCCAGTTTTATTTACTTTTCAGTATTTCCTTTCTTGTAACGCCTTAAAGGCATCTGTTGAACAATTTGAATTTCAAGTTTATCTAATAAAAGTGTGTTTCATGTTTGGTTTAAGAATTTGAATCTCTTGATGTCTTTGAAATCATAGCATACGCATTTCATTCCACGCACCTCATAACAGGTACCCTTAAAGGTTTTCTCATCTTCTTCGCTGTTTATTTCAGCATCATGTCTTCTGAAACTTCAACTGAACAAGCAATCAAGGCTCTACAGGCCCAAAACGCCCAGTTCCAAAAATTGTTCATGAAGGCCCTTATCTTGAAAGAGAAGAAGAAGAAGACGGTCCTGTTCAATATGGGTCACAGATTCGGAAACAATTTGCGAGATGAAGTTGATTTGACCACCTCATCTGGAGGGAAAGATAATCAGGAAGAAAGGAGGGCTCCTAGCCCTGTGGTTTCAGACAACGAGACGGACTTCGACGAAGACCAGTATCCTCCGGCTGAGGATAAATACAAGCAACTGGAAGACCGGTTGAGTGCGATGGAAGTTCAGAAAGTGCCTGGCCTGGACTTTGGTGATTTAGGACTGTCATCTGGGGTGGTGATTCCCCACAAATTCAAAGCACCAGCCTTTGCTAAATACAACGGAGTTTCTTGCCCGAAACTGCACCTTCAGTCGTACGTAAGGAAGATTCAGCCGTACACCGCTGATAAGAACCTATGGATCCACTTCTTTCAAGACAGTCTCTCAGGGACTCGGCTTGAATGGTTTTACCAGTTAGAAGGAGCCAGTATCCGCAGTTGGGAAGATTTGGTTGCTGCTTTCTACAGGCAGTACCAATATAATGCCGACCTCGCTCCCACGCGTACCCAACTCCAGGGTATGTCAATGGGTGCGGGCGAAGGTTTCAAAGATTATGCTCAGAAGTGGAGGGACCTTGCTGGAAGAGTGCAACTACCCTTGGCTGATAGGGAACTAGTGGACATGTTTCTAGGGACCTTATCTGGTCTGTATTTCAACAATCTGATTGGGAGTTCATCGTCCAGATTTACGAAGCTGATTATGACTGGGGAAAGGATTGAGGCTGGTATTAAGTCTGGTAAAATATAGAAGGGTGCTTCATCAGACACCGAGAAGAAGCCTTTTAAGAAGGAATCCAGTGCTGTTTACAGTTCAAAAAGCCAGAATATACCTGAACACCGCCAAGTTGTTAATGCGGTTGTTATTTCAAGACCTGCTGGTGCTCCTCAGCGCAACAATCAGCCAAAGGCCGAGCAACCATGAAGACAATTCACTCAGCTCAACATGACTTTATCTCGGATTCTGCCACAGTTATTGAAAACCAATCTAGTGATTCCAAGGGAGGCCCCGCAGAATCCCAACACTACATCACCAAAGTACAACCCTAATGCTCGCTGTACTTTTCACTCTGATAGCCTGGGGCATGATATAGATGATTGTTGGGTTTTGAAGAACAAAATACAGGACTTGATTGATGCTAAGGAGATTGAGTTTGAAGCACCTGAAAGACCTAATGTTGTGACAGCTACTATGCCCAAGCATGGAGTAAATGCTATAGAGGAGGACTCATTTGTGGTTTCTGTGAAGGATATTGCTACTCCATTGATGACTGTGAAGAAGAACCTTTCGTTAGTCGATTTATTTCCGGGATATGACGAAGGTTGCCTTATGTGTTCTGTCCTACCTACCGGTTGCCATCTTTTGAAGTCAGGTGTCCAACGCCTGATGGATAATAAATAAATTCGGTTTGAGAAGACTGTTGTTCCTTTAGTTCATACTGAAGAAGTTGCTATAATCACCATTTTCGACAATTCTTCCAAGGCTTCCACGAGAAAGCTTGTTAGAATTACATTTGTTCCAAGAATCACGCCATTGATCATCACTGTTCCAGGGCCTATCCCTTATACATCTGATAAAGCTTTCCCTTGGCATTACGGGGCCGATGTTTACTATCACGGAGTTAAACAAGATTTGGATGTTGATACTGACGTCAGCAATATTGTTGGACCGGCTAAAGTCACCCGCAGCAGAAGACTTTTCTCCCCTGATATCTCTCCACCAACTTCCCGGAAACCTGTTGTTATTACACCTGCCAGTGTACCTGCTACTATTCCTGTTCAAGTTCCCATTCTTACCCCTGTCGTCGAGTCATCTGACACCCGGGGAAAAGGGACCACCAGTGAGCCTGCCTAGATGGAGGCACCGAAAAAGATTACCGTTGAAGCCTCTAGACAAGAGATGGAGGAGATTCTAAAGATTATCAAAAAGAGCGACTACAATATAGTCGAACAGCTGGGGCAAACCCCGTCCAAAATCTCTATGTTGTCACTGTTGCTATGCTCAGAAGCCCATGCCAAGGCTCTGATTGCTTTCCTGAAGACTACACACGTACCTCAAGAGACATCAGCTGATCAGTTTAAAGATTGCATGGCTAGTCTGACTGCCGATAATGGGTTGGGTTTCTCTGATGTCGACTTGACTGTTAAGGGGAAGAATCACAATGACGCCCTGCATGTCTCCATTGAATGCAGGGGCACTACTCTTGCTCATGTATTAGTGGATACTAGTTCCTCATTGAACGTTTTACCTAAGAAAGCTCTAGACCGGTTGGACTGTGAAGGTTTAGAGTTGAAGCCAAGTAACATTGTTGTTAGGGCCTTTGATGGGTCAAAGAGAATGGTACATGGAGAAGTTGATATCCCGATTAAGGTTGGTTCTCAGGTTTTCGCATCTACATTCTATGTGATGGACATTCGGCCATCTTATTCTTATTTGCTGGGTCACCCATGGATCCATAAAGCTGGGGCAGTGACGTCTACGCTCCACCAGAAGTTGAAGTACCCAGTGAAAGGGAAGATTGTGACAGTGCAAGGAGAGGAAGAGTACATGGTGAGCCACCTTAACTCTTTCCGATATGTAGAGATGGATGGGGAGTTCATTGAGACCCCGTTTCAACATTTTAAAGAGGTTCCCCAGACGCTGGCATCAACTGAGACTGTTGTTGAAGATCCTCCTATGAAGATGGCTTCCTTCAAGGATGCCCGAGTTGTTGTTGAGAAAGGTGGGTGTGCAAATTGGGGTCAACTCCCTGATTTTGCACATAAGACTAACAAGTTTGGTTTGGGTTTCACTGCAGAAGCTCAAAGGGCTGTTCGGAGTGCACGGATCGAAAGACCTCCCATGTTCATCAGCAATTCGGGAGTGAATGCCATTGAAGACGATGTGGAAGAGTCTTAGTTTGACAGCTGGATCTATCCTACTACTGATGGTGGACTAGGCAACTGGACAGCAAAGGACTTCATCCCAATTTCTTTTGTTACCCAGTAATGAGACTTTTTGTTTTGAATTTGTAACAGACAATGTTTTAAACTTTATGGCCCGATGTCTTACCCGGAGCACCGTGGCTTCATTTGTGAGGGCTTTATGTGTGTCATCTACATATATCATTAATAAAAGCATTGGACGTTTTCTTGCATTTCAAAATTTGCGCTCCTTGTTTTTCTTTTATTACATATTGCAAAAACAGCTATTTTACACACACTCACATATACAGGTCTACATCCACTCTGGATCTCACAGGTAACGACTCTGCTACTGCCAGTTATGACTTTGAAAATCCGATCAACTTAGCCGAAGACGAAGGTGAAGATGATTGCGAAGTGCCTGGTGAACTTGCAAGACTGTTACTTCGAGAAGAGAGGGCTATACAGCCACATGAAGAGCCAGTGGAAACAATGAATCTGGGTACAGAGGTAGACAAGAAATAAGTTAAGATCGATGCAAATCTGGAAGCTAGTGTGAAGCAACGGCTGATTCAGATGCTGCGAGACTATGTTGAGATCTTTTCCTGGTCTTATGAAGATATGCCTGGGTTGGATAATGATATTGTGGTTCACCAATTTCCCACCAAGGAAGACTGTCCTCCAGTGAAACAGAAGGTCCGCCGAATGCGCCCAGATATGTATGAGAACTTCAAGGCTGAGGTTATGAAACAGTTTGACGCCGGTTTTCTAGCAGTTACTTCTTACCCACAGTGGGTGGCCAATGTGGTTCCCGTACCAAAGAAGGATGGTAAAGTTCGAATGTGTGTTGATTATAGGGATCTGAATAGGGAGATCCCCAAGGATGACTTCCCTCTACCTCATATCGACGTTCTGGTTGACAATACCGCTCAACATAAGGTATTCTCCTTTATGGATGGTTTCTCCGGTTATAATCAGCTTAAAATGGCTCCCGAAGACATGGAGAATACAACCTTTGTTACTCAATGGGGCACCTTTTGCTACAAGGTCATGCCTTTTGGATTGAAGAATGTTGGGGCAACGTATCAGCATGCCATGGTTGCTTTGTTCCACGACATGATCCATCATGAGATTGAGGTATACGTCGATGACATGATTGCAAGATCCCAAACTGAAGAAGAAGATCTGGACCATCTTCAAAATCTGTTTGACAGGTTGAAGTTATACAAACTGAGATTAAACCCGAACAAGTGCACCTTCGGGGTGAGATCTGGAAAGCTGCTGGGTTTTGTCGTAAGTGATAAAGGTATTCAAGTGGATCCTGCAAAGGTGAAGGCTATACAAGAGATGCCAGCTCCCCAAACAGAGAAAGAAGTCAGAGGCTTTCTGGGATGACTGAACTACATTTCCTGATTCATCTCACACCTGACTGCTACTTGTGAGCCAATCTTCAAGTTACTGAAGAAAGATCAAGTAGTACGTTGGAACGATGAATGCTAGGCCGCTTTCGAAAGGATCAAAGAGTATCTCTAAGAGCCACCCATTCTGATGCCTCCAGTTGAAGGGAGACCTCTGATCTTATACTTGACAATACTTGACAACTCAATGGGGTGTGTGATGGGTCAGCATGGCGAGTCTGGCCGAAAATAGCATGCTATTTATTACCTTAGCAAAAAGTTTACCGACTGTGATACCCGATACTCACTGCTCGAGAAAACTTGCTGCGCTTTGGCATGGGCTGCTCGCCGGCTGAGACAGTATATGCTGACTCACACTACTTTACTGATATTGAAAATGGATCCAATCAAGTATATCTTCGAGAGGCCTGCCTTGTCCGGAAGAATAGCAAGATGGAAGATGATTTTGACTGAGTATGACATCCAGTACACGACTCAAAAGGCAATCAAGGGAAGTGTGTTGGCAGACCATTTGGCACATCAGGCCGTGGATGATTATCAGTCTATGAACTTTGAATTCCCGGACGAGAATATCATGATAGTGACTGACTGTGAGACACCTGGACCGGATGAAGGACCTGAGGAAGGATCCCGATGGTCTATGTACTTTGATGGGGCTTCAAACACTTTAGGTAATGGCATTGGCGCCATGATGATATCTCCTAAAGGCTCTCATACTCCGTTCACCGCCCGACTATGTTTCAACTGCACCAACAACATGGTGGAGTATGAAGCATGCATCATGGGTGTTCGAGCAGTAATGGACCTAAGGATTAAGTTCTTGAGTGTCTTCGGAGATTACGCTCTCGTGATCAGCCAAATCAAAGGCGAGTGGGATACGAAACACCCAAATCTTATTCCTTACAAGGAGCATGTGTTGACTTTACTTCCGCACTTTGAGGAGATAACCTTTGAACACTTCCCGAGAGAGGAGAATCAGTTAGCAGACGCGCTGGCTATGATGTCTTCTATGTTCAAAGTTAATTGGGACAACGAAGCTCCCCGGATTATAATTGAAAGACTGGACAAACCTGCACATTGCTGTGACATTGAGATTGAAGAGGTAACAGAAAAACCCCAGTTTCATGAAGTAAAGAGGTACCTTGAGGCTCAAGAATACCATGAGGGTGCATCTGTTAATGACAACAAGTTTCTGAGGAGGTTCGTGGCAAAGTTATTCATCAGCAATGCCACTCTTTACAAGCGTAACCATGATTCGACCTTACTGCGTTGTGTGGATAAGAATGAAGCAGACAAAATCATGAAAGATTTACATGAAGGTACTTTCAGAACTCATTCTAGTGGACATACCATGGAAAAGAAAAACCTACAGGCAGGATATTATTGGTCCACAATGGAAGCCGACTGTTATCAGCATTCTCGGATATGTCACAAGTGTCAGGTCTATGATGATAAGGTGCACATACCCTGAGTTCCTATAAACATCTTGATGGAACCTTGGCCTTTTGCAATGTGGGGCATTGATATGATCGGCGAGATCAGACCTACAGCGTCTAACGGGCATTGTTTCATCATGGTAGCTATTGATTACTTTACGAAGTGGGTTGAAGCAGCTTCCTTTGCTACTGTAACCAAGAACATCGTGGCACGGTTCATTCGGCACAATCTGATTTGTCAATACGGTGTACCAGAGAGGATCATTACGGACAATGGTACCAATCTCAACAACAAGATGATCACTGAGCTCTGCAAACAGTTCAAGATACAGCATCACAACTCTTCTCCTTACCGACCGAAGATGAATGGGGTTGTCGAAGCGGCTAATAAGAACATTAAGAAGATTGTGCAGAAGATGACAGTGACATACAAAGACTGGCACGAGATGCTACCGTTTTCTCTTCATGGGTACCGTACCTCAACACGGACGTCAACAGGGGCAACACCCTATTCATTGGTATATGGAATGGAGGCAGTCTTGCCCGTTGAAGTTCAGATACCCTCTCTTCGGATCATGAAGGATGCAGGTTTGAGCGAAGATGACTGGATTCAGACCTGGCTTGATCAGTTGAACCTAATCGATGAAAATAGACTTACCGCTATTTGTCATGGTCAGACGTACCAAAAGCGAATGATCAAAGCATTTAACAAGAAAGTTAGACGACAAGAGTATCAAGTTGGGGATCTGGTAATCAAATGCATTATCCTACCTCAAGGTGATCCCAGGGGTAAATGGACCCCTACTTACGAAGGGCCGTTTATGGTTAAGAACATTTTCTCAGGAGGAGCTATGATTCTAACCAACATGGATGGTGACGACCTTCCTCACCCCGTCAATGCAGACATAGTGAAAATATACTATGCATAATCAAAGATCCGCTAGGTTGACTGGCCTAGGTAAAAATAAGGGCTCCCCGGCGAACCAAAAGGGTCCGGGCAAAAATAAGGGATGAAAATAAAAAAATATGCACACCCGACAAGTCGAAAACCTGAAAAGGCGACTTGGGCAAAAAAGGGTATCCCGGTGGACTGAAAACCCGAAAGGGAGGTCCAGGAAAAAATTAGGGATCAAAGTGTAACACTGTGTCTCATTGGATCACCTTGCAACCAGATTTCGGCATCGACTATCAAGCTCGGACGACACTAATCAATCTGATCTACCTTTAACCAGTAGCAAAGTGATGAGATGCTAGAGGACATAAAGGCAATAGCAGAGTTGGAACCTAGTGGGATTATTCACATAGTTGTTTTGCTTAGTTTTTCACAAATTGTATAAACTATATCTCTTCGGCGGCGTTCTCTTACTAGGATGTCATCCCCTTGTACAAAAACGCCTATTTATAGGCCAATCTTCAAAATCAATACAATTCATTTTCAAAGAAATTTCAAACTGTTTTTCCTTTATTTGTTTTAATTCGCAAAGAACGTCCAATGTTCATTTTTGATATATGCATTTGACATTAATTGCTGCTCATAAATATTTACATACAAAACAAAAGACGATTACTGGTAATATCAGAAATAGGGGCAAATGAGAATTGTCCAAACTGTACAATTGCTTTATCCACCAGGTACAAAGGTAAATTCAGCTGAAGAATATGGCCAAGGTGCTTTCACTCCCCGCAGAGTAAGACGGTAATGATAGCTCTCCCCAGCTGAGGCTTGCAACTGTGAATGAGTCGGTAATATTCTCCCCAAGAAGATTTTATCTACCACCAACACTGAAAAGGCTTAATATCCCCGACAGTCTTAATATTCCCCAGTGGAGTATAAGAATATTCCGCGGCAGAATACAAGATATCCCCAGTGGAGTTAAAATTTTCCCAGCGCAGTCTGAAAAAGCTTCCCCTAAGGAGTTGAAGAATCATCTCCAGTAGACTCTGGAAGTTCGTCCCCGGCAGAGTATAAAAATAAATATCCCCAGCCGAGTTCAAAGGAAGATTGTCCCCAGCAAAGCTCAAAGGATTATCCCCCATTAGATTCTAAAGGTTATCCCCAGTGAAGTCGCAACTGAAAGATCATCCCCAACGGAGTTCTTTCCTTTCGCAAACAGGAATTCAATCCCCAACAGGATTCGATATCACCAGCGACGATAATTCGTCCCCAACGGAATTTCCTCATCAGTATGTTCCCTAACAGAGTTATCCTCTCCTGCAGGTCTATTCTCACAATCATCTTCGTTCGTCATCCCCAGCGGAAATGAAGAATCCAACTCTATTCTCCAGCAACTATCCAGGATTTATTTTCCCCAGCTAAAAACATTACATTTCCATACATCATGACACATACATATACGCATCATACAACACAATCTCATTTATTTTGAGAACATCATTACTTGATATATATCATGCATTGCATATGACTGACCTTTACCTTTCAGGAAATATGCAGTTAAGTTCTCAGCTTAGTCGAAGACCTGAACGGTTCTTAAATCTCAACTGAATTATCCTCGGTTGAATTTCAGATAAGGTTCTCAATCTCGACAATTTTCCTCCATCAAAGTGTGGACAAGTTCTACAATCTCAACGGTATACTACATTGAAGACCAGACAGTTCCTAGATCTTGATGAAGATGTTTCCCTCCGTCATAGTGTGGACAAGTTCTACAATCTCAACGGTATACTACGTTGAAGACCAGACAGTTCCTAGATCTTGATGAAGATGTTTCCCCCCGTCATAGTGTGGACGAGTTCTACAATCTCAACGGTATACTACGTTGAAGACCAGACAGTTCCTAGATCTTGATGAAGATGTTTCCCCCCGTCATAGTGTGGACGAGTTCTACAATCTCAACGGTATACTACGTTGAAGACCAGACAGTTCCTAGATCTTGATGTTTTCCTCCGTCATAGTGTGGACGAGTTCTACAATCTCAACGGTATACTACGTTGAACACCAGACAGTTCCTATATCTTGATGAAGATGTTTCCCTCCATTATAGTGTGGACGAGTTTTACAATCTCAACGGTATACTACGTTGAAGACCAGACAGTTCCTAGATCTTGATGTTTTCCTCCTTCATAGTGTGGACGAGTTCTACAATCTCAACGGTATACTACGTTGAAGACCAGACAGTTCCTAGATCTTGATGTTTTCCTCCGTCATAGTGTGGACGAGTTCTACAATCTCAACGGTATACTATGTTGAAGACCAGACAGTTCCTAGATCTTGATGAAGATGTTTCCCCCCGTCATAGTGTGGACGAGTTCTACAATCTCTACGGTATACTACGTTGAAGACCAGACAGTTCCTAGATCTTGATGTTTTCCTCCGTCATAGTGTGGACGAGTTCTACAATCTCAACGGTATACTACGTTGAAGACCAGACAATTCCTAGATCTTGATGAAGATGTTTCCCTCCATCATAGTGTGGACGAGTTCTACAATCTCAACGGTATACTACGTTGAAGACCAGACAATTCCTAGATCTTGATGTTTTCCTCCGTCATAGTGTGGACGAGTTCTACAATCTCAATGGTATACTACGTTGAAGACCAGACAGTTTCTAGATCTTGATGAAGATGTTTCCCCTCGTCATAGTGTGGACGAGTTCTACAATCTCAACGGTATACTATGTTGAAGACCAGACAATTCCTAAATCTTGGTGTTTTCCTCCGTCATGGTGTGGACGAGTTCTACAATCTCAACGATATACTACGTTGAAGATCAGACAGTTCCAAGATCTTGATGAAGATGTTTCCCCCCGTCATAGTGTGGACGAGTTCTACAATCTCAACGGTATACTACGATGAAGACCAGACATTTCCTAGATCTTGATGAAGATGTTTCCCTCCATCATAGTGTGGACGAGTTCTTCAATCTCAACGGTATACTATGTTGAAGACCATACAGTTCCTAGATCTTGATGAAGATGTTTTCCTCCGTCATAGTGTGGACGAGTTATACAATCTCAACGGTATACTACGTTGAAGACCAGACAATTCCTAGATCTTGATGAAGATGTTTTCCTACGTCATAGTGCGGACGAGTTCTACAATCTCAACGGTATACTACGTTGAAGACCAGACAGTTCTTAGATCTTGATGTTTTCCTCCGTCATAGTGTGGACGAGTTCTATAATCTCAACGGTATACTACGTTGAAGACCAGACAGTTCCTAGATCTTGATTAAGATGTTTCCCCCAGTTGAATTACGGACAAGTTCTTAAAACTCAGCAAATATGTTCTCTCAGCTGAGGTACATGCAAGTTCCTAAATCTCAATAAAAGATAGACTTGCCCAGCGAAATCTTCTACAACAACATGTATGCAAGTTCTCTCTAAGGAATCTCTTATGCGGTCGACACTCCGGAAGATGGAATCTGTAAGCCCATGCTCCTACCGATAATCTCCAAATGGAATTTGTAAGCCCATTCCCGACATCACTAGGCTGATATCACTTCATGCGAGTGCAAATTTCTGGGCACTCTAGTGTTCAATCATCTTCCACCTTCGGATCAAGAATGGCACGAAAGCCAATCTACATCCTCAGGTTTAAGAAGCTTGAACAGGGGCAGCTGTTGTACCCCAAAATTTTCCCTCTCATATTTCTCAAAACATTGCAAGAAAAATCTCCAAGTGGCTCAAGATTGCTCAAGAGCTGGACAGTCAAGCTATCTCCTAAGGCAGTCAACTCCAAATTAGGGTTTTGTGTTGCATATTGATCCCTGAGTCCACATGACCTCAAGTGCTCCCCAATGTCTTAATATGTTCTCAAGGTAATCCATGTCAAATTTCAAGCCTTGCAGAGGAAGTTTTCTTGGTCAATTGCTCAAAGGGCCCAAAAATCGACAGTGCTAGGGCAAAAGTCAACTGTAACCTATAAACAGTCAAACTTCAAGATTTTTTGCCAACATTCTCATTTTGAAGGTTATTTCATCATTTGATCAAGGGTTGATCATGATTCATCAAGGATTGCTCAAAATTCATCAAGACTCAAAAGTTACTAAATTAGGGTCTTGTAGGAAAAGTCAACTCAACTTTGACCAAACATAACTTTCTCATACTTTATGAGAAATGACCCATAAAAAGCTAATTTTTAAGAGGATGAAATTTCCTACAATCCATCTTCATACCCCAAGATCAAGAAATGAACTCACAATAAGTTATAAATTTGGACATTATAGGTCATTTTTGAAAGTAAAAAAAAACACCTTTTTTGTCAAAACTTATAACTTGAGCATGGAATGTCAAAATGAGATGATACCAAAAGGGTTGCTTAGAGGATATCTCAAGCTTTCTAGAAAGTCAAAGAACACCTCCAAAAGTTCAAAAATGGAAGAAGTTATGCATTGTTGAAAAAGTTAGGGATTTAAAGCATATGACTATGTCCCGTTGGATCACCTTACGGATAACCTGCAAACTTGACGGTTCTGATCAATTCAATCAGCTTCAGACAAGGCAACAAATAGACGAGACACTCAGAGATACAAAGGCTATAGCATAATGGGAACCCCAAGGGATAAGTACACAATGGTTATCTTTTCTTTGTATTTAAATTTTCATTTTTCTTACGACGGCGTTCTCCTACTAGAATGTTTGTCTCACTGTACAAAAATATTTACTCAAAGTCAATACATAGATATCCCTTTGAAAATACAAAAACTATCTATTTTTCTTTACGCTTGTGTTTTGTTTACAAAAATGTCCAATGATTCATTGTTGAACATATGCATTTGAACATATTTACTATTTACAAATAAACAAAAGACAATTACTAATGTCTTTAAGATGCAGGGAAATCTCTCTAAGCTATTTCCATAAATCCCCCAAAATGTACATTTTAATACTCAGCGAAACAAAGCTTCCATTTATCAATCCCCAGTAGAAGTCGTCAAAATTCTCAGGATTCCCCAATAGGATTTTACAAGCAGTACATGGCATTTCCTTTACAACAGAGTTTATTTCTCTAAACAGAAATTCATCAACACTTAGACTTCACAGCATGAAGACTTATACTCCATATCCTCAGTAGCAGTCAGGAATTTATTTTCTCCAATCCAACAATAGTGCAACAAAATAGCTCACATACGCATACATTACATCCATATATCATAAACATTGATAACGTGAATGCATTATACTATGCATTTCATAAAACATAAACATTGCATATTATCTAACATTTTACCTTTTTCAGGATAAGATTAATCAAACAGCTACCATTAACAATATTCAAAGTTTTCAGATACAGTTCAGATACGCTCCAGCCACGGATGTCATTATGATACTCATTCAGATTCAAATCTCAGATACAGTTTAGATACACTCTAGACACGGATGCCATTCTGATACTCATTCAGATTCAGTCTTCAGATACAGTTCAGATACGCTCCAGACACGGATGCCATCCTGATACTCATTCAGATTCAACCTTTTGATACAGTTCAGATACGCTCTAGACACGAATGCCATCCTGATACTCATTCAGATTCAACCTTCAGATACAGTTCGGATACGCTCCAGACACGGATGCCATTCTGATACTCATTCAGATTCAACTCTCAGATACATTTCAGATACGCTCTAGATACGGACGCTATTATGATGCTCATTCTTTCAGCTTACAAATTATAATAGAAATAATCTCTTGGATGACATCTTTAAGCCCATCTAATTCAACTTTCTATTACCTCTCCAAATGGCATCTTTAAGCCCATTCCCTCAACCATCGGATCGTCGAGTGCAAATTTATGGGCACTCTAGTGTCCAATCATCTTCCACCTTAGAGTCACGACTGGAAAAACATGCCAATCTAACTCTTCAGGATTAAGAAGATTGAACAGGGGAAGCTGTTGTACCCCAAAATTTTCCCTCTCGCTTATCAAGAATTTTCTCACAAGATCTCCTTGGGCTCAAGACTGCACGAGGGTTTGATCAGCTCAAGACACGTCCTTACGCACTGATGACCAAAATTAGGGTTTGAGTTTTCACAAGGATTTTTTAACTATCAATTCCCCATATGACTTTCATGGACCATTATGGACTTTCAAGACTACTCATGTCAAGTATCAAGCCTTGGATCACATTTTTGCTCAGTCAATTGAACAGTTGACCTAAAAATCACCTGTATTGGGGAAAAAGTCAACTATGGCCAATTTACAGTAAAACTTCATAATTTTTGATCCACATCAACATTTTAAACCCATATGTATCATTTGATCAAGTTTGGACCATAATTCCTCAAGAAATTTGATCAAATCTCCAAAAGGGTAAAATGGTCAAAATTAGGGTATTGACTAGGAAAGGGCAATTTCTGATTTTTGACCTAGAAAATGGTCAATTGATTTAAGGCATGATCTCAAGAGTCTAATTGCATCATTTTTACCTAATGACATGATTCAAAACATTACAAATCCATTGGATTGACATATGAATTTTGCAGTCAACTGGTCAAAAGTCAACTGTATACTGAAAAGTTAAACTTTGACTTTTTGGTCAAATTCAAGTACGAAAGATCAAAATTCATCAAAACATGTCAAAATAGGAAACTTATTCATCAAGAAATAAATAAATCAAGATTTCATTTTGAAAAGTCAAAATTTCTAAGCTTAGAAATTTTTCTAAGTGTAAAAAATTTCTTATTTTTCATAACTTTGAGCAATTTTTTCATTATGATGCAAGATGATTCAAAGGAAATTTCCAACATGAAAGTTGTAGATCTCCATAAAATATACAAATTTTAATCATAGAACTTCTCCTAAAAGTTCTTAGATCTCAAGTTATAAATTTATGAATACATGCTCATGAACTAAAAAAGACTTTGTGAAATTTTGCCCCAGTTAGGCAGATTTTTGACCTATATTTATGGCAATTTTTCACATAGTTCCAAGGAGAATCTTTAAAACTAATTCAAATATGGGTTGTAGAGCACATTTCAAGCTTTACAAAATCTCTAAGAACTCCTTGAGATCATTCTTGAGTAGGGATAATCGAAGAGGTGAAGTTGGTGTTTTGTCATTGGAATTATAGGTCATTTTCATGATGAACACAAATGCAAATCAATGTTAGGCTGCATAATCTTTGCTTTACAAGCCTCAAACTTGTTTGTCACTCCATAATTAATGGATTACACAAATGTTTGAGCTATAATCCAAGTGATTTAAGCTTTATCCAATTCACATTGCCATTTTGGGAAGAAAGTTAATAATACCATTCTTGAAAAGCAAGCTTTATGCATAAAGTCTACTCTTGAGCCTCTAACTTGTTCCCTCTGATCACACTTCATCTACAAAGTCAGAAGCAAGTGTGTTTAAAGCATAACCACTCTATCTTTGCAAGTACACAAGGCATTGAAACTTGTTTTCTCAAAAAATCACATGTTTAGCTTAAGGATGCAAATTCAAATTCTGATCAACAACAAGTCTCAAAACTTGTTGCTTATAAATAAAAGCACTATTTGTAAGCTAGGACACGAGCTGGAAGACCCTTAAATTCACTCAAACTCTCTCTAGCCAGAAATTGTCTCAAAACACCATTGTTGTGCAAGTTCTGACTTTACATACCAAACTCCAAATTCCCTCGTGTGTTCTTTGGCCTTTCACTTCTAAAAACTTCTAAACATCAAATACAAACCATCAAAAGTCTATTTGCTCAACTGTAACACCTCCATCATCAAGTTCCATTTTCAAAAACAGGGGTCTGCAACTTGACTTCTCCAAAGCTCCTCAGCCACTTTCAGCTCAAGCTAATCATTGCATTAGCTTCCTGGGACCTCAAGGAAGCTAACCTGATCCTTGCAGCACTTTGAATCAAGCTCATTTGCATTTCACGATTTCCAGTTTTGAGGGCGCCTGGGCCTTTGGGCCTTTTGTTTTTTTACTAACGAACCTCCCTGCCTGCTTATGCACCCCTGGCCCAATTTATTTTATTTTTTTAATTTTATTTGTTTTTTTCTTAATTATTTTTCACTAATATTAAAAATCATAAAAAATATAAAAAAAAAATTTATCTTCATTTTAATTTAGTTTATTTTATTTTTCTCACCAAAAAATATTTTTATTAATTGTACTTTATTTATTTTTTTACAAATCACCTTGTAAATTTAATTAAAACTAGGTTAATATTTATTTTTATTTTACACCTATTAAAATATATTATTTTTGATATAGAAAAGACTAAAAATATTTCATGATGCTATAAATATAATTTAGATAAAGATACCAAAAATACTTTTCTTAAACTTATTTTCTTTTGATTAATTAATAAATTAGGGTTTTCTTTTAAAATCTTTTTCTTAATAAATTCAAATTTAATTAATCATTTTCTTTATTTAAATTAGGTTAAGACCAAAAAATCTTTCTTTATGAAAATCAAACAAAATTCATTTTCTTTACATTTTTTATTCTTATAAATTTATTCATCATTATACTTATGTAATTCTTGTACAAATTCAATTTGGTTGTAATAGATTAATTAGGTTTATATTCTTGCAATCCCCATTTACCAATTGTACACCCCCTCCTAACAAAGGTTGTAATAGCATAGTAACTTTAAATTTCGCAATTTATCGCCTTTACATAACATGCTAGTAATTAAGGTTTGTATGGAAAGAATAAAAATCAATCAAATAGAAAACCCTAATTCAAGACAAAATCAAGCATGAAAATAATACACTTGCACACAAGCACCCTTAGGGTTATCCCACTTGGTTTCCTTATACAAAATGGCCATATTACGCATGTAAGCTATCTTAGCAAAAACAAGCAAATACAATATCATAGTCCCTCGATGACGCTATCTAAGTTGCCTTACAAATGATCTTAGTCCCTCAAAAAGAATCCTAAGATACTTTGCAACATTGCTAATCATGGTTATACAATGACCCATGCCCGTCCCGTTTACATCCAAAGATAGGGTTGTTTACCAAATCAATGGTAAGACAACAATGTCAATGGAAAAGAAAATGAACAAGAAAGACATTTGAGTAGGTAGATTGCTCCTAATTACTTGCTCCATTTCAAAACAAACATCCTTGCTATTTTCAAAACAATCACATACACTTTCAAACATCTTACAAAATTGAAAACATTTTCAAAAGATCAACATCTTTGTATACATTCTTACGAACAATAATCATTACAAAGATTGCCTAAACAATGGCCTCTTTACAAAATACTTTCAAAAACCACACAAAACACAATTTCAAACAAAAGAAAGTGATCTAGCAAGTAACTAAGAGTCCATGGAAAAACCATGGATGAAAAGGGTGCTAATACCTTCCCTTTTCATAATCTACCCCCCGAACTCAAGAAACAATATCAAAGGTCTTTCCTGTGCTTTTTCACCTTTTCTTTTGGATAAAAGAAAAGTCGGTGGTGACTCTTGCTAACCGCAACATTTGAGATAAAACGCAAAACCTTCAAGTCAGTTCTCCCACCGTACTACAGGGGGGGGTGTTTACAAGTTACAGGCCCATTGTGTTTTTCGGCAGCCCATTTGTTGTCGTTACTGTTTTACTTTAGGGAAAGTATTTTTAGTAACATTTTTGTTAAGGAAACATGACATTATTATTACTATTAAACTTTTTCACTTATCAAGAAAACTTTTATAATAATGTTTTTATATTAATTATTATTTATATAATTTATTTATTAAAGATTTTGTTTTGAAAAAAGATTTGCTGGGCCAAAATTTGTAAATTTAGGCCCAATTCGTACCAAAATAATAATACCGGCTGCAAATAATAACAAAACAAGTCTTGCTTTTTGCTGTAAAGTGCTGGGCTGAAACAGTGTGAGGCCCAAAAAGTGATTTTTGGGCAAAAGAAATAATAAAAGCGCAAAGCCTAAATCAGTAACACATAATGTGGCGATCGAAGCCAACAAATTATGCAATAACACTTACTGTTTAGATTGCAATTGAAATAAAATAAAATATAAAAAGTTACTAAAATAAATCTTTTGCAGTCAACACAAATATTCCGAATACGAATTACATTTAATCAAGTGTGCAAAATCAACAAAATCGGTAAATTACAATGTTCTCAATCAATTAACAGAAATCAAATCCCTTATTCTTCCTAATTTCCTAAAATCTTGCTAATCTAACCTATAACAACAATCAACAGTAACACCTACAATACAAAGGCAAAGATTACGAAGAAGGGGGTTCGATTACGGAAGAACATGAAGAACAGAAGAACAAACCAAAGTTGTTGAAGATCCGAAAGAGGGACAATTAGGGTTTCAACATCTGAAACCCTAATCGTCGTTACATCGCCACCATCATCAATCTTTCTTCACCAAAGCCCTCGCCGTTGACCTGTGCATCAAAGAAACCGAAGAGAGAAATTAACTTGAAACAGAAACGCAACGGTACAATCACAAGTGAAGGTAAATAAGAACTCGACTTTATTGTTTTTATGGGTTTTACTGTTGCAATTTAGAGAAGATAAGGGATAGAGCTTGAGCGCCTCCGCAATTGTGGTTTTAGGGTTGGGGTGGAAGATGAAGCGTTGTGTGTAAAGCGGGAGAGAGGGAGGAGATTGGAAACAGAAAAGAAAAAAATGAGTTGTAAAAAATGAAAACAATATTGTATATGCCGTTTGATTCCAATGCCCGTGCGCTTACTATAGTTAACATGCTCCCTCAATTTTCATCCATGTGATCATCATCGGACGGCCGATAGGCCAATCCCATTGTAACACCTATGCACCCTCGCGTACCCAATCTCTCAAATATTCTCTCAAATGCATTTGGGCCTGGACCAACTACTCTGCGCACCCCCTTTAGTCATTTTTACTAAACCCATAAACAATTTGTACCCCACAGGCCTGCTGGGCCTGAATTCAATTCAGACCCTAACTCTTTGCACCCCATCTTTTACTAGCTTAAACAAAAAACGCACCTCCTGAGTTAATTAATATTTTCTTTTTACTTTTTTATTTTTTGCTATTTAATTATTCTTCTATAATAATTATTACATTTAATTTTTTATAAAAATTATATTATATTATTTAGTTTTCTTAATTCTTATTTTTTGCATATTTTTAATTTTTATCATATTATAATTATCATGTAAAATCAATAGTTTTATTAAAAAACTCATGTACGTATTTACTATATATTTGCATTAAAATATTTTTTATCATGCATTAATTAATATTTTTCGCAATTAATTTGATAAAAAATATACAACAAATATCACATTTTTTTTTCGCAATCAACTAAGTTAATCAATTGTTTTTGCAAAAGGGTTTCAAACAGATTTTGACTTACCGTGCATTTAGTCAAAATCTCTGCAATCACTACTCCCGGCCAAAATACGAGGCGATTCAAAATATGTTTGCGACCCATAAAAAACACCAACCCAATACGAACTACAAATTGGGACTCTGATTCCTCATAAGAGGATACATAGGCATACGATCAAAAATCGTAACGAGTTCCCCTATAAAAAAATTAAACGCTTTCGCCTATTAAAACTTAAAACCCTATTTTACCCAAACCTGAACCTAAAACCTAGTATCCTTGTGAACAAGGTAGATGAAAGGTGCCTAACACCTTCCTTTCATCTAATGAAGTCCGAAACCTAGAATCTCTGTTTGCGAATTAGGGTTTTCTGTTAGATTCCATTCCTTAGGATAAAAACTAATAGTGGAGGCCCTGGTTTAAAAACCAGTTGCTACAGGATCCATCCAAAATCTTGATATTCCAATCACAAAATTCATAATCAAATCATAAATCTAAATCATTATCAATTGTTATGGTCCGCGAGAAGTGTATATCTCTCATCTTGTTGGAAGACATTTTATATTGATCTAAAATGGTTCTTTATGCCATGGCATAAAGAACACCGTTGACACAAGTGTGCGGCACAAAAAGAAACATTGGCCTACTTAAATGGTGTAAAACCGTGAGCAAAATTTAGTCGCGGTTTTAATTAGTGACCATAAACAAACTGTGGCTAAACTTAGGCAACTAAATCGTAGGCTATACATTAAATAAGAACCGTGGCTAGATTCGGCCATTGTTAATAACCGATGTGCAAGATAAACCGCAGCCTTAACCTTGATACCTAAATCGTGGCCTATTCAAGCCTCAAATGTTTAGAAAACATGGCTCAAACATGAAAAGTGTGGCGTATAATTTAGGCCACGACTGCATACCCCACACTCACTTATTCGTGGCCATACCATGGCCAAAGCTTATAACCATGGTTATTTTACATATAACCTAAATTTTCTGGCCGTGGCATGTGACCTTTTTTGTAGTGTAAGAATCGCACAGAGCTCAAATAAGACACTTATTATGAGACAAAAGGAGTATTTGAGAAGGAACAAGCTCAAGCATTATGATAAGGGTTTAATAAACTTTGGAAACACTCACCCTCCTAAGAAATAATATAAGAACAAAGATGGTGATATTACATGTTACGAGTGTTGTAAATCGGGTAACTATAGAACAACTTGCTCAGGTCTCACCAAACATCATAAAAAGAAAGATAAGGAATATTACAAGACAAACGGAAAAAGCTCCAAATGTCATAAAGACTATATCGCGTGGGAAGAAGTGGGTGAGAGCTCCTTCTCAGATTCTTGCTGAAGTTCAGATGATGAGTGTGCTATCCTATGTTTGATGGCACGTAAGAAAGGTGAAACGTCAAAGGTATATAATTCTGACTCCGATAATGAATATTCTTATAGTGAGTTATCGAAAGCTTTTAATGACATGTATCCTGATTATATAAACACTTTTAAGAATATTTTTCTCCAAAATAAATTATCATGACACTTGAACATGAGATAAATAATCTTAATTGTGCTATAGATTGTCTTAAAGACGCACATACATCTCTAGTCGATGAGCGTTATAATGTTTCTGATACTTTAGCAGAAAATATGGAAAAATTAGAATGTGTTGAATGTACAATTATAAAAATTGAAATTAAGAATCTCAAAGGACAATTAACTCATGTTACTTCACCTTCTTGTTCATGTTCAACCTCTTCAAATGATAAAGGGATTGGTGTTAAGGAAAACCCTCGTGTCACTAGGAGAAATAGAAGACACATTTCATCTAAAATTTGTTGTCATTATTGTAGTAATAAGGAACACATTAGGCCTCAATCTCAAATTAGGATCTTCCAAGTTCCAAATAGTAAGATGGCATGAGTTCCTAAGTGTACCTCAACTAACCCAAAGGACCCACTAGTTAGGGACCTAAAACATATACCTAATTGATTGTCTGGAGGAATGTCTTTTTTCTATGAAAAGATTATAGTGTCTAGATAGCGGATGTTCATTACACATGACAAGAGAAGCTTCTATGTTCATCAAGTTTAATTAGAAAGAATATGGTCACGTGACCTATGGTGATAACACACGAGGTGACATAATAGGAGAAGGTATTGTAGGAAATACCTCTATAATTACCATTGAAAATTGGGTAAAAGATTTTCCAGGTTCATGCGAGATTGGGGTTGTTTTCATTGGTGCTAAAAAAATTCCAGTGAAAAGAAGAAGGTCTTGTCTCCATAATTGCCTTAGTAGTTATTGTATTGAAGGATACAAATAATGCGAAGTTCTTTTTACATCACATATAATTCACCGCTCAAGGAATTGTTAGGATCAATGGGTTGATTTCTACACACGATGGTTTGGAGCATAATTAGTGACATTAGAAAGTTGGAAGCATTGATAAAGTAAAGATTGTGCATACGAGTTTGGCATTTGGTCGTATACAAGTAAAAATCCAGATTGAAGATTTTATTTTTTATTTTTCTTTAGCATTATCATGGACTAGTGATTGTATATACTCTCAATATATTTGGTAAAATAAAGGAACAACTATTAACGTGGATGTAGACTCACACGAGGACTACATAGTCGAAGCACTATAAATCTCGGTGTCATCTTGTAGCGGTAGAAATGTTTAAGACTAAGCCATTGAATTGACTAGACTTATACATATCAAAATAAAAATCGCCACCGCGCTTTATTTTTCCAAAGGAATGGGAAAAGAGCGAATAACCCAAAAAGATGGGGAAAGATTCAAGGTAAGGGGTTGGTTATGCAAAGGGAAGGTATTAGGACCCTAAACATCTATGGTACTCCACAGGAACCTCTTTATAAAAATTTGTATATTTTGGCTATAAAATGTTGTATAAAATATAGATGGTGGAGGTGAGAAAAGAAGTATTTTTTAAATATTTTTGCACCCATCGCGGTTGCAAACCTTTAGTGCCTACATACCACCTTTCATGCAATAGGGTATTAGGATACACGTAGTTCATCTTTAAAAATTTTAAAACACAAATGTGTTGGTTAATTTTATGAGATAAGACATCATCGTCATTGTCCGTGTGGAAAACATACTTACAACCCACAATCACGAGAAAGGAGAATTTGCATCATCTCAAAGTGGAGGACATGGCTTGGATTTTAAAATCAACAATTCCTCACTCAACACCCAGGTAGAAAATATCTCACTTCACTACATATTGTAGAAGTATAGTTGTTTGCATCACTACAAGGATTGACAAGAGTCTAATCTTTTGAGAAATTTTTTTAAAATAAAAGCCAAAAGGGAAAAATTGTTTGAAATGAGATTGATTGACTTTTAGTCTTCTCACAAAAAAAGTCAAGGTATTATTAAATTGATTGAAGTTTATTTATGAAAATGTTTTGAAAATGCATGGACATAAGTCCAAGTTTATTATGAAAGTGGTTCAAGTTTTAAAATAAGAAGAGTTTTCAAAAGGAGGAAGAAGATTTTTGAAATTAAAGAAGATGAGAGGAGATGAAGGGACTATCCTAAAGCATAAGGTAATAGATAAGGAGAAGAACCATCTAACCAACAAGAAGCCAATACTTGACATTATGAGTCAATATAGAATTCCCATTCTTTGGATTGAAACCAAGCAAGCAAAGATACTAGACCTCTTGAGAGAATCAAACTTCAAGTGTATTAAGTCTTCGCAAAAATTTGGCAGAGTAACGACTGTATACTGGTGAATTCCAGATTACAAACAAAGTATGTAATCACAATAACCTGCACACAAAATAAACAAACAACCCAATGTCTTGAGGTAAACCCCAAGAACTCCAGAAAAAATATCAATTAAGGTCACAAGGTCTCCAACATAGGTCAAGGTCTCTAATCCTAAGTCCAAGAAGTCCATCACTCCATAATGCCAATGATAGTAACCAAATAGTCCAAGTATCATTAAAGTCTTTTATGGTTCTTGTTGATTATTAAGTGTCTTCAAAAGAAAAAGAAAAGCTCAAGTGAGCAAAATGAAAATGACATAAAAGCAAATGCTCAAGTGAGCAAAGATGAAAATAGCATGAAATGTAAAATGCTAAAAGTAAATGGTACACAAAGTAAAGAGCATAAGATAAAAGTATAAAATAAAGTCAATTGTTAGAGATTAGTGGTTAGTTGGATGACCATATTGAAACTTGCATTTGGAACTCATTAGAGGATTAGTAGAACCAAATCCTCCACACAACAAGTTTCCTTTGCTTTTTGTCAAGTATATCATCCATTTTGGAGTCCTCAAAAGGTAACATTTAATGATCAACGATGTTTAAGTGATCCGCGTTGACCAAAATTGATGAAGATCCATTAGAGTATTGGTAGAACCAAAGCCTCCACAAAATGAATCTCAAGTTTATTGGACAAAAGAGATCAAATTAATATACTTGGGCTTGCAAATATAGGTTTGGGCCACGAATGATCATTTATTCAAATCGGGACAAAATTTAGCGCTATGTTAAGAAATCGTAAGTGGACTTATGTAGAAGTCGCACCTATTTTGAGGTCGGTCAATAGAAATCTATGTACTTCATGTTTGGATAAATGATATAGAGATCAACATCCCTTAACATGTTGCACAATTAAAAAAGAAAGGGATACGATGAAGAGGGAGGGGAATGATAAGATAATTTGGTTCACTACTTTAAATTTCTTTCTCCTTTAAATTCAATCACTCCTCTAGATGGGTTAAAGCACTAAACATATCATTAATCCAAAGCACCAAAAATGAATTAAATAATTCAATCTTTGGTAGATTTGAATTGATGAACATTTATCCAACTTCATCTACATCACAAAGTCCATTGAGTTTAAATAGAAATTGGACATTTAAAATTACAATCCAAACCAACAATCAAAAGGAGTGAGTAGAAAAACATTTATGGATCAAAATAGCCCCAAAACAAGGCAAAAAATGCATTTTGTTTGTGTAAATCAATTGCACTAAAGTGTAAATCCATTTACACAGTACAACTTTCAAAAATCTACGCGAAATTGGTTCTGTGGAATCGATTGCACTGTTAGTGCAATCGATTGCACGCTGTTACAGACAACAAAATAGCATTTTAAAAGGCCAAATTCTTGTTCAAACTTTCCATCAAATACCTTATGATCATGGATCCAATTGAGCACGAAAATTCCATCAAATTATGAGAAAATAACACCATTGGAATCACAAAATAATGCTCAATGAATCAAACCCAAAGATCAACAAGAGATCACATTGTGAAAGATGAATTATCCAACTTACCAAAGGTAGATCTAAAGAATTATCAAAACAACTTCAAGAATTTGCTTCAATTCAACCACAAGAATCAATTTCCAAAGCTTAGATGTAGAGAATTCATAAAGAAAAAAGTGTTTGGATGAAGGCTTAGCTCAAAGATTAGTAAGCTTCAATGCCAAGCTTACTAACTTTTTGAAAATGGAGCTTTGAGTGAATTTGGTAGATGGAGAGAATGAGATATTTTTTAGCAAGGTGGATTTGGCTATCAAAATCTTGAAATTTGAATAAAATGAGGGCTCTATTTATAGAGTTTTAGGATTGGGATTAGTGGTAATTTAATAATTGATTCTTGGAGCCAAAATTTGAATTAATGATAATTCTTTCAAATATTAGAGCCAAAATTTGAATTAATGATAATTCTTCTTAAAAATGAAAGATTGACACTAAAATTTGAATTAATGATACATCTTTCAAAAAAATGAATAAAAATTGGAGCCAAAATTTGACAATCTTAAAATTGCTGATTTTTTTCAAATTTTCACGCTGTGCAATCGATTGCACTATAGTGCAAATCGATTTGCACAGTGTATTTTTTCAAAAATGGCGCAAAATGCACTATGTGCAATCGATTTCACTCTAAGAGAAATCGATTGCACCAGTGAAAAAATGAATTTTTGTTAATTTTTCTTTTGCAAATAGAGATTTTAGGAAAATAATACCAGAAATCTTTATTTGTCAGATGCTTCGACTTGGTACCTACAAAACAAAAATATACAAAGACAAATATTTTTTGTATTTTGATCAGAAGTTAGTCATTAACACATATATAAAATACACAACTAAGGTGCTTGGAGATTTCTCAGGAGTAAACTTAAAGATAGGAGATAGAAAAAGAGGAAGAATCAACCCTAATGTGATCTTGTTATGATCGAGTTGATATGATATGATAGAGGAATCTTAGGAGCAAAAATTGGGGTAACAGCTGCTCTTATTTAAGTGTCTTCTATTCGGAGATACGAAGGTTAAAAATCTTCGGGTCGACGCAATTGAAGATACTTAAATATAAAATAAGCCCTATTTTTGTCCCTAAGATGCCATGCAATGCTTATGATTATTAATGAAGATGGACAAATCTAAAGAGACACAAGACACCACTGTGGATGTAACAAAGGAAATAAGGAAACAAAAGATAAACCCGATCAGGAAAATAAATCACCGGTGGACCAAAAGACCCGACTCATAGAGGATGGGAGAAGGTCAAAGGATACACCAACTTTTACTGAAGGCGAAACTAACGACGTTCACTGAAGGTAGTAAGAGAATAACATCGACTTTCACTAACGATGAACTACCAACTTTCACTAATGGTAGAGAAAAGAAATATCATAGCACTGCAATCCACTGACAGTGAACTACCAATGTTCACTGAGGGTAGCAAAAAGATAACAATCACCAAATTTCACTGAAGGTGACCTACCAACTTTCACTGAAGGTAGAGATAAAATATATCATAACATCGCCGTTCACTGACGATGAACTACCAACATTCACTGAAGATAGAAAAAATATAACAAACACCGACGTTCACTGCCGATGTCCTACCAACTTTCACTGAAGGTAGAGAGAAAATATATCATAGCATCGCCGTTCACTGACTATGAACTACCAACGTTCACTGAAGGTAGCAAAAAGGTATCAATCACCAACTTTCACTGAAGGTGACCTACCAACTTTCACTGAAGGTAGAAAGAGAAAAGAAATATCATAGCACCACCGTTCACTGACGATGAACTACCAACATTCACTGAGGGTAGAAAAAATATAACAATCCCCAACTTTCACTGAAGGTGATCTACCAACTTTCACTGAAGGTAGAAAGAGACAAGAAATATCACAGCACCTCCGTTCGCTGATGATGAACTACCAACGTTCACTGAGGGTAGCAAAAAGATAACAATCACCAACTTTCACTGAGGGTGACCTACCAACTTTCACTGAAGGTAGAAAGAGAGAATATATCATAGCATTGTCGTTCACTGACAGTGAACTACCAACGTTCACTGAGGGTAGCAAAAGATAACAATCACCAACTTTCACTGAAGGTAACCTACCAACTTTCACTGAAGGTAGAGAGAAAATATATTATAGCACCACCGTTCACTGACGATGAACTACCAACGTTCACTGAAGATAGCAAAAAGATAACAAACACCGACGTTCACTGCCGATGTCCTACCAACTTTCACTGAAGGTAGAGAGAAAATATATCGTGTTTTCCCCAAAATTCTGGCATTGCACCTAGAACGGGTCTCAACTTCTTCTTTAACCAAGGCATTCTGTCTGGAAATGGTAATATGTAAGCTTTATCAAATAAAGAGACTTCTACTTGCAAATATTTCACAACGAGCTGTTTATGTGAATTTGAAAGTCTTGCCATCTATTGGCGTAAACTGGCGGCGGACTGTAAACTAACCACTCATAGAGGAAATAGCAAAAAAAAGTTACGTCGACTTTTGCAGGGAAGCACGAGTTGCTCAAATAAAGAGACCTGCTACTTGTTATCATGGAGGATTGCAAAAAGAAATGACTTTCTTGGGATAGAAATATGGCTTCCTGGGGAAAGAGATATGACTTCCTGGGGATATGCCACGATATTCTTGCTGAGGAGATAGAGTCTTCTCGTGAAAAATAAATGCACCAAGCAAGACTTGAAGTTTTCAGAAATACAAAGTAAATAATATTGTCATGGAACCACAAATCCAAACCAGAAATAAACTGGAATGAAACAGTCAACCAAAATACATCCTTTTGAGAAATAAGCTCAAGAGGGAAAACCAAATCCATCCAAACAAGGAGCTGTACAGGTAGGCTAAAGCAAAAATCTTCCACGAGGGACAACTTAGTGGGGAAATTGAAAGAATATACACTTTTTGCTTAAGGCCAACACTCTATTGAAAAGAGGACAACGTAACTCTGCAAGATAGGGTGATAAGTCGACAAAATATTAATAAATGTCAATGAAAAATGATTTTCCAATTTTATCTATGCATGATATATGTATGAATGTATGAGTGTTATCATGTACATGCTGACAAAACAGATATATAACACTGGGAACAAACAAACAAAACCAACTCGGGCACAAACAACGCTGAGCTGAACTTCATCCAAGATGAACATTCCAAAAGTAAATGCGAACCGAGGGAACAAAACCTACTGGCTACTTTAGCTTTACTGGGGAGCGACATGATCTGAAAGTAAGAAAAACAAAGTGATAGAATAGTACAGATACATGGATAGAACATCCTTCTTCAGGCCTCACTAGGGAAACAAATGTTTTCAAAAGTAATACTTCTACTGGGGATTGCAAAAACAATCTCAAGTAAAGCAGATGGGCACCAAAACATCAGAACATTCACTGGGGAATTCAGGCCTACTTCAATGGGGAGGTTAACACCACATCCACAAAGGGAAAAACACAATACGTCCCTCACTAGAGAAACAAGAGACTCGTGTTCTTCAAGAGTGATTATGGTACCAACTTCTCGGGAAAAAGAACTTCCATCCAACCGAACAAAAACTTCACTAGAGAAAATGAGGAATGAAACTTCACATCATGAAGACTCAAAAAAGAGGAGAAATGAGTCCAAACTTGACCGAGGATACCAGAGTCATAAACCTAATACGGCGAATCATCCTGAGTAAACTCTCTGAGGGGAACAAAAACTTCTCCAAACAACTGGAATTTGTCCCTTCCTGGGATCACCATTTTTGTTGTCATTGTTTCATCACAAATCCCAAAATAAAAGCAAATTGTAAATTCTTTTTGAAAAATCGATTTTGTTATTTAATCTTTTTTCTTTGAAAGTTATTATCAATAATAAATGGAGTCTTTGCAGGCTAAATAAAATAAGATATACAAAGAATTGGGTAAAAGCTCAAATTTCATTAATAGAATGGTAGTCTGTGAATGGCGAGACTCCGTAGATGATTACAAAGTTTGAAAAATGGTAATATATAATGGAAAAGATACATTGAGATGCAATGACCACTATCCCCTCTAACAATTTTAGAAATCCTGAGCAGCAACTTCTGTCAAAGTATGGTTAGGATCCGAGAAGATTGTTGCTTCAACGATCAAGTCTTGTCTGACGTAGTTACTTGCCAAGAAAATCCCTAACTTTTGCCTAAGATGCCCTTGTGGGTTTTCAACTCAGCGGGAAATTTATTCTGTTTATGTCTCTAATTTTTGCCTAGATCGCCCTTTAAGGTTTTCAGCCTACCGAGACGCTCCTTTTTTGTCTAAGCCGCCCTTTCGGGTTTTCAACTTAGCGAGCTGTTCTTTTATTTCTTTAGGCAAAGTATTTATTGACTGCATCAGCACTCATGGGACGTGGGAACTCCTCACCATCCATAGTTTCAAGAATTAATGCACCGCCAAAGAAGGCTTTATTGACAACATACGAGCCTCCAAAATTGGGAGTCCACTTGCCCCTAGAAATAGAGTTGAAAGACATGATCTTCCTGAGCACGAGGTCTCCTTCTCTGAATTCACGAGGTTTGACCATTTTATCAAAAGCTTTCTTCATTATTTTCTGATATAATTGTCCGTGACATAAAGCTGTCATCCTCTTATCCTCAATCAAATTCAATTGGTCAAACCTGTTCTGGACCCATTCAGCCTCTATCAACTTGGTTTCCATTATCACGTGCAACGAGGGAATCTCTACCTCAACTGGGAGTACGACATCCATTCCATATACTAGGGAGAACGGGGTTGCTCCTGTTGAATTTCAGACAAATGTCCTATATCCATGCAGAGCAAAAGGGAGCATTTCATGCCAATCCTTATAAGTGACAACCATTTTCGGGATAATCTTCTTGATATTCTGATTAGCAGCTTTAACAGCCCCATTCATCTTGGGACTGTATGGAGACGAATTTTAATGGACAATCTTGAATTCTTCACAAAGTTCTATCATCATCTTATTGTTCAAATTCGAGCCATTGTCAGTGATGATTCTGCTCGACACACCATACCGACATATAAGGTTATTCTTAATGAAGCGCATAACCACTTGCTTAGTAACATTAGCATATGAAGCAGCCTCCACCCACTTGGTGAAGTAATCAATTGCCACCAAGATAAAGCAGTGTCCATTCGAAGCTTTGGGTTCTATCATCCCAATCATGTCAATACCACACATAGACAAAGGCCACATGGAGGGAATCACATTCAGAAGTTTCAGAGGCACATGAACCTTATCTGCATAAATCTGACATTTATGACACTTCTTTGCAAATTTGTAACAATCAGACTCTATTGTCAGCCAATAATAACCCTCCCTTAGCATCTTTTTAGCCATCGAATATCCATTGTCATGAGTGCCAAATGAACCTTCATAAATCTCATGCATCAACATGTCTACTTCGTGTCTATCCACGCATCTGAGCAAGACCATCTCATAATTTCTCTTGTACAACACATTTTCACTGAGGAAGAAACTGCCAGGCAATCTTCTCAATGTCTTTCTTTCTTTCTTCGAAGCACCAATCGAGTATTCCCGAGTCTGAAGAAAATGCTTGATATCATAACACCAAGGTTTTTCATCTGCTACCTCTTCTATTGTAAACACATGAGCGGGCCTATCCAGTCGCCGAACTATAATTCGAGGCATATCATTCCAAGTATTCACTTGGTACATAGAAGCCAAATTTTCCAGAGCATTCTCCATTTGATTTTCATCTCTAGGAATGTGATGGAATTCCACTTTGTTAAAGAAGGGTAACAATCTTCTAGCATAATCTTTGTAATGGATCAAGCTGGGGTGACGAGTATCCCGTTCTCCTTTAATCTGATTTATTACCAAAGCTGAATCACCATACACATCTAGAATTTTATTTATGAGATCAATAGCTTCCTAGAGACCCATGATGCAAGCCTCGTATTCTTCCATATTATTAGTGCAATCAAATGTTAACCTCGTGGTAAAAGGAATGTGTGATCCATGAGGAGTGACAAGCACTGCACCAATTCCTTTACCATAAGCATTCACAACTCCATCACATATCATACTCCGACGAGATTCAGGGTCAGGACCTTCCTCAGGCAATGGTTCATCACAATCTTTCACTTTCAAGAACATCACATCCTCATCGGGGAATTCATATTCTGCAGACTGGCGATCCTCCACTGTTTGGTGAGCAAGATAATCTGCCAATACACTGCTTTTGATAACTTTTTGAGTGCGGTATTCGATATCATATTCAGATAACAACATCTGCCAACGGGAAATTCTCCCAGTAAGAGAAGGCTTTTCAAAAATGTACTTGATTGGATCTATTTTGGAGATCAACCAAGTAGTGTGATTCAGCATATACTGCCACAAACGCTTTGCCTCCCAGGCCAAAGCACAACATGTCTTTTCCAGCATGGAATACCGTGACTCACAATCAGTGAATTTTTTACTGAGATAATAAATGGCGAACTCCTTCTTCCCTGTTTCATCCTTTTGTCCCAGAATACAACCCATGGATTTATCTAACACTGTCAGATACACAATCAACGGTCTTCCTTCTAAAGGAGGGAGCAAGATAGGAGGTTCAAGTAGATATTCTTTAATACTTTCAAATGCCTTTTAGAAATCATCCTTCCACACACAACCTTGATCTTTCTTTAACAACTTAAAGATCGATTCACATGTTGTAGTCATATGGAAAATGAATCTAGAAATATAATTCAAACGCCCGAGGAAACCTTTGACTTGCTTTCCAGTTCTTGGCACTGGCATCTCTTGAATTGCCTTGACTTTATCAGGGTCAACTTCAATTCCTTTTTGGATAACAATGAAACTTAACAATTTCCTCGATCGAACACCGAAGGTACATTTATTTGGATTCAAGCGGAGATGATACTTCCTGAAACGCTGAAACAACTTCAATAAATCATCTACATGCCCTTCTTCAGTATGGGATTTAGAAATAATATCATCAACATATACCTCAATTTCCTTGTGCATCAGATCATGGAATAGGGTTGTCATATCCCTCTAGTACGTTGCACCAGTGTTCTTCAACCCAAAGGGTATCACTCTGTAACGGAATGTTCCCTAGGGTGTGATAAACGTTTTTTCCCCATGTCCTCTGGAGCCATTCTTATTTGATTATACCTGGAAAATCCATCCATGAACGAGAATACTTTGAATTTTGCTGTGCTATCCACTAACATGTCAATGTGTGGAAATGGAAAATCATCTTTTGGACTAGCTTTATTTATATCTCTGTAATCTACGCACATGCGGACTTTTCCATCTTTTTTCGGTATTAGGACAATATTGGCGATCCATTGAGGATACACTGACGTCACAAGAAAACCAGCATTAATCTTCTTTAGAACCTCCTCTTTGATTTTCACTTCCATGTCTGGGTGAGTTCTTCTCAACTTTTGTTTGATTGGCGGACACTCTGGCTTCAACGGCAAACGGTGCTCTACAATATCTGTATCTAGACCAGGAATATCTTGATAAGACCACGCGAAAATATCCATATACTCTTTCAATAGCTCAACCAACCTGCTCTTCACATCAAGACACAACAATGCTCCAATCTTGGCTTCCTTTGGATCTTCTTCTGAACCCAAATTGATCACTTCCAATGGTTCTTTATATGGCTGAATGGTATTTTCTTCGTGCTCAAGAAACCATGAGACCTCTTCTAGAATCTCATCATAATCTTCTTCTTCAGCCCCATACACAGGACATTCAAAGTTGGGAGAGGGTGCAGGGTCATTGTATTCAACTGGTTTTTTAATTAATCTGCACATATGATTTATGATTGCATTTAGAAACTGACACATATAACAAGTGATCATGCATATTGAATTTCAGTTATTATTTATTTTGAAAGGGTTTTTTTCTTCTGATTACCATTTTCCAAGAAAAGTAGAAAATAAAGACACAATTTTGGTAATAAAGACAACTTTTATTATTGATTTTAAAAGTCACAGCAAACAGATAAGCCCTACAACATTAATACTTCCACCTTAGGCACAGTGAAAGCTTTTTCAAAAATATTAACACAAACAAATTACTTTGAAACATGCATGCAAGAGGGAGCATCGATGGTGATCCAGTTCTGAACCCTAATTCCGTGCGTCACATAATTCGACATTTCTTGCTCTACTTCATCTTCTACAATGGCGTTAATCCTGGAAAAAGCCGGATGAAGATAACCCCCGCTCCGGAAAATGTCTTGATACCTTCCTGCTGCAGACTTCGGATTCATGCTCTTACTTTTATCATTCTTCGAAGAGAACCCCAAGCCAGTTCAGTTCTTGTTCACATGTGGATCCATAATTCGTCCCCACACTTCACTACGACCCTTACATACAACCTGTTGTGCGTCCTTCAGCGAAACCATGGAATTCTCATTTCCTCTGATGTTGTCAATCGATAAGGCTTGGAACTAGGTTACAACAGTAGCTTCATCTGCCTCTACAATGATGAAAGAGGACAAATGAGATATCAATAATTCCTGCTCCCCATTTATGATCACTACTTTCCCTTCACGTACAAACTTTAGTTTCAGGTGTAGAGTTGAAGTGACAGCCCCTGCCTCATGTATCCACGACCGTCCTAGCAAACAGCTATAAGCGGGAACAATGTCCATGACCTGGAAAGTTATCTGAAACAAATGTGGTCCTGTATGAATAGGCAAGTCCACTTCACCAATAACAGATTTCCTTGACCCATCAAATGCTTTCACAATGATGCCACTTGGGCACATAGGCGTTCCTTGATATTTTAACTTCATAAGCGTACTCCTCGATATAACATTCAATGAGGATCCATTATCAATCAACACATTGGATAGTGAATCATTCTTGCAGTTCATAGAGATGTGGAGGGCCAGGTTGTGATTCCTTCCTTCATCTAGCAGTTCGTCATCGCAGAAATTCAAGTTATTACACAATGTAATGTTTCCTACTACGCTGCTGAATTGGTCTATTGGCATATCACTCTCCACAAAAGCTTGGTCCAGTACCCTCATCAAGGATTCTCTGTGAGCAGATGAGTTCATCAATAAAGCCAAGATAGATATTTTCAAAGGAGTCTGCAGTAGCTGATCTACAATTCTGTAGTCGCTCATCTTGATTATCTTCAAAATATCATCCACTTCTTTCTCTAACGTAACTCCACTAGTATCACCCGTAGCCTTCTTGGGTTCAACGTTCTCATCAATTTTCTTTCCAGCTCTAAAATCTCCTCGAACAACTGGTGCAAATACACGACCATTGCGGGTCACTCTGCTATTCTCAGCAATATTTCCAACATCAGGCATTGGCTGAATGGGAACTTCCACACCATCCTCCAAGATTGTAGCATTGTATTTTAAAGGCACATCCTTATCTGACTTATAGGGGACATGACCCGACAAACTAATCACCAATGGGGTAACATCTGGTTTTCTATGATACTCAACTTCAATATGGGCGGGTGCACCAAAACAAGGCACAATGATGTTTACCCCTTCTTCAACACAATCAGTCATCAATAAGTCATTTCTGAAAATCAAATTTTCGTCTGAAGAGAAATACTCATCTGCAGAGGTATACTTTTCATCCGACTCTTCTTCAGCCAAGCAAACCTCAATCATATCAACTTCATGGTAATCATCCCTTTGACCTGTAACCTTGATAGTTCCATTGTACAACAACAACTGAACACCTTTCCTCACGATTGAACATCCTCGGGAGTCTCGATAGCAAACTTGGCAAGATCCATATTGGTGTTCCACCTGACCAGCCGTATGGCAGAAGGTAGCATGAAACTGCACGAGGTCCTCATTCATATACTCTATATCAAAATTTTGAATTCTCCAGGACATCCAGAAACCATATTCACTTCCTCTTCATACTCTGCCTTAGGCCTGATTATGTGGATGAGGCCCTCATCCATCATCTCCTGTAAATCAGCCTTTATCTTATCGAAACCCTGTATGTCTGTATTATAAATAGCACAACCGGAATGGTCATGCGTATAGTAGCTAAATTCATAGAGATCTGCATGAATTTTCACCAAATATTCTCTAACCAGATTAATATCAAAAATTCAGAAGTCGCCTGGACAACCAGCCACCATATTCACTACATTTACTCCCCCATGCTTGGGTAGAGGATTGTCTTTCACATTAGGTCCCACGTCCTTGAAAGATAGAACACTAGACTTCACCAACTTCTGCACCTCAGTCTTCAAAGGATAACAATTCTCAACATTATGACCTGGTGCTCCCTGATTAAAAGCACATGTTTGGTCTGCCTTGTAATACCAAGGAAATGGTGATGGTACGGAGGGAGGTGGTCGGGTCTAAACCAACTTCTTATGAATCAATGCTGGTAGTAACTCTGTATAGCTCATGGGAATAGGGTCATAACTCTCCCTTCTCTGGTTATACCCTTGATTCCCCTGTTGGGACGGTCTTTGATAAGCAACGGTAGTTGGAGCGACACTCTTAATGGGAGTAACTAAGGCGAATTGCTGATGACGCTGATAATTCATTCTAGGATTATTAACTCTCCTCTCTTGTATAACAACATTTCCATCTCCTTACTTCTTATTGGTAAACCCATAAGATGGCTTCTTCACACCTCTAGATCCTTCACTCTTCGTCAAACGACCTTCTCTCACAGCCTCTTCTAAGCGGATACCCATTCCTACCATTTCAGCAAAGTCACTTGGCTTTCTTGCTACCATCCTCTCGTAGTAGAAAGCATCCAGCATCTTTGTGCATATTCTTTGAATGATTCCCTGTCTTTCTGAACTATGGCCCTGAGTTGATCACGGTCAGGCGCCATGTCCACGTTGTACTTGTATTGCTTGATGAATGCTTCTCCCAAATCATTAAGAGTATGGATGTTGGCGCTGTCCAAACTCATATACCACTTCAGTGCAGCACTGGTCAAACTATCCTGAAAAAAATGAATCAGTATACGCTGATCATCAGTATGGGTAGACATTCTTCTCACGTATATCACAAGATAGGCACGAGGGAAAGTGTTTCCCTTATACTTCTCAAACTCCAGGACCTTAAACATAGCAGGTATCTTAACATTCAGGACCAAGCATAACTCATTCACATTCTGCCCAAATAGCACTTTTCCCTTAAGGGCCTTCATTTCTCTCTGCATCTTGTCAAACTGCTCTTGAAAATCATCCATTCTGTCATAGAGACCCAAGTCTTCACTTGGTTGAGGGAAAGGACGACACACATCATCTTTAACAAGCGGGACCATATTCACTGAAGGCGGTGCAGCAGGAACATGCACCACAGGAGGTGCAGGAGTAACAATAGTCTGAACAACTGGAGTATCTTGAGGAACAAGATTGAAACCTTCAAGTGCAAAATTCTCTGGTGTTCCCCATGGATAACCCTGGGGCATACGATTCTGAACAACAGCTAGAGTAGCAGATACGAGAACAGTAGGAGGTTCAGTAGTTGCCCTTGTTGGTTGAGGTTAAACACTCAGTGGCTGATTCTGAGCAGCCACCAGAGCTTCCATCAGAGTAGTCAGATTGGCCATGCCGGCCTTCAAAGCAGAAACTTCCTCGCGTAGCTCGCGATTCTCTTGTTCTAAATTGTCCATCTTCTTTCTAAAATTAGCTCGAGTATTGTAGTGGTGAGTCAGCTTGCTGAACAAAGTAAAGAAGCTTGGTAAGACACATGGATATGCATAACAAATGCAAGAAATATGTGCAATATGATGCATGATATGTAATGCACATGATTATTTTATTTTGTTATTTAATATTTCAAGGGATTTAAAATTTGATGGACATATTGCAAATATCAAAGTAATAGCGCATTTGAAATACTAAATATTTTATTATAATAACTTCAAAATGGATTACATGTTTCAATGATCCCAAATACAAGATGAAAATAAAATTTGAAACCCTGAGAAATAGAACTGATGGAGATCACTCTATACGTTGGCGCTTCCCTGTGAGCGTGGCAATCTGAGCCTTCAACCTCTGGTTTTCATCCGCATATCTGGTGGCAACCTCCTTCCAATCACCTAAATCAGGGAGTGAGCGAATAGCATCTGACTGAGGCTTAGGATAAAATAAATCCCCTTGCCTCTTCATCATCTCTACAGCCAAACTCTCAAGCATCTCAATCAAGTCATCTTTCTCCTTCAAGTCTTCTCTATAGGAAATCTCTAAATTTTGGCACTTATTCTTCCAAGCATCCTTTTCCTGTTGCACCCTGACCAAAGTAAGATGCAGCTCTTCTAGATCATCCAATAAGGGAGGAGTAGTCTTCACAAACAAGTCAAGCATAGGTGCTTCCCGAGAATACGAAATCTTCAACTAAATAACTCTCATTTTGACCCACTGAAGATATGGCTCTAAAGAAACAGACCCTCTCGGTCCCAAATCTTTCCTACTCTTCCTATGAATGTGACGCGAGGCCTTCAAAATCTTCTCCCTAGCTTCCCTGTGGTCTTCTCCTTCCTTCAGAAAGAAACTATTGAAATGAATATCGTTCAGTTTATCCCTCATTGGATAACCAAGTTGTCACCGTGCAAGAACATGGTTATAGTTAATTCCTCCCTTTGTACCAAGAAGATGTACATTGGGGAAACTACCACAACTATCAATGATCTCTATATCCTGGTAAGCTCGATGATACCAATCAATATCTGAGTGAGTAAGTTCCATGATCTTAGGAGCCCAACGGGGTTCCTTCTTGACATCACAAAAAACATCAGACTGGGGCATATGAGAGATAAACCATCGGTACAACAGAGGCGTGCAATAGATAATCATCCCCCCGTGATAAGAATTCTGAAGATGAATAGAGTAGTAAGCATCACCCAATAATGTAGGAACTGGGTTTCCAAACATGAAGATCCTGATAGCATTAACGTCAACAAACTTGTCCACATTAGGAAATAAGAACAACCCGTAAGCAAGTAGAGCAAACGTGGCCTCAAAAGCAACTGTACTCTTCATCATGGAAAAGTAACGAGCTTTCAGCAATAGTTGTAGAGCTTGTTGCTGAGGAGACATTCCTTATACCATTCTCAATTCTGACATGCCTACTAACCTCAAGGAATTGAATAAGTCATGGATTCAACTCAAGGGATAAAGAGACACCTTTGAAGCTCGATTCTATGCAAGCAAGAAGAAAGCGTTGGAGCTTACCAAGAAACTTCACGAGGAGCAAAGCCTGAACGCCTACATCGACACGAAGAGGAGTCTGTGGGAGACTTGAGCTCTTTTTTTTTAGGAGTTCATTTTGTTGTCTTTTCAAGACCTTTTTGTCTTTTTATTGTAAGCCCAAAGGGAAATTGTAACTCTTGAACTTATTAATGCAATTGTTGTTTTTGTTTCTTTTTTGGCTAGCAAATTTAAATCTCTTGAGGTCCTTGAAAACATTGCATCCACATATCATGCCTCATCTCATAAGCAGGTTTTCTGATATAGGTTTCCTCATATTTTTACTCTTTATTTAAGCATAAGATGGCTCTAGAGCAAACCGTCAAAGATCTGCAAACTCAAAATGCACAACTCCAAGAGACTCTCCTGAACCTAGCCAAAGGTCAGCTAGAGACGATGGAACTCCTTGTCACCAAAAAGAAGACTAAAAAACGGGTTGTTGTCATCAACATGGGAAAAAGGTTCAAAGGCCCTGCCCGACTGTCTCAAATAGAAGAGGCTTCTCCCGAGGAAGAAGAAAATCAAGAAGAGGATGTTAGAAGCACCAGGGCTGGGGTGGAAATAACCAGATTTCTGAGGACGAAGACTACTTTGATGAACAGTACCCACCAGCGGATTGCAAATACAAACAACTAGAAGACCGACTCAAGACTGTGGAGATCCAAGCAGTGCCTAGTTTGGACTTTGGAGACTTAGGTTTGGTCCTTGGGGTGGTCATTCCTCTTAAATTCAAGGTTCATGTCTTCATCAAATATGATGGGATCTCTTGCCCGAAACTCCATTTAAGGTCATATGTCTGTAAGATTCAACTACACAACGTCGATAGGAAGTTATGGGTTCATTTCTTCCAAGACAACTTATCTGGGACACAGTTGGAGTGGTTCTATCAACTAGAGGGAACTAATATCCACACATGGGAGGATTTGGCTGCTGCCTTCTACAGACAATACCAATATAATGCTGACCTTGCACCAACTCGCATGAAATTACAAAGCATGACTATGGGCTCAAATGAAGGCTTTAAGGAGTATGCCCAGAAATGGAGGGACCTAGCTGGAAGGGTGCATTCCCCTTTGACTGACTGAGAATTGGTGGACATGTTCATGGGAATTCTGGAAGGTCCATTCTTTAATTTTCTGATTTGGAGTTCTTCGTCAGGGTTTACTGAGCTGATTTTGACCGGCGAACAAGTTGAAAGTGGAATCAAAAGCGGAAATAATCAGATGGCTACATCCTCTAATACTGTAAAGAAACCATTTGTTGGTAAGAAGGAAACTAATGATGTTATGGCTAGAGGAGCTGTATCAATAATGATAGTCATCAGTCGGTAGGAGCAGTATTGATTTCTAACCCAACCCCAGTTCAACGACCACAACAACAAAACAATCAATGTGGGTCAGACGCTCCGAGGAGACAATTCACCAAGATAAACATGCAGTTGTCTCAATCTTTAAAACATCTGCTGAAAGCATAATTGATAACACTGCAGGATCCTTCACAAAATCCCAACACATCATCTCCGAAGTATAACCCAAATGCAAGGTGTGCATACCATTCCAATAGTCCTAGGCACGACACAAATGATTATTGGGCCCTAAAAAGCAAAATCCAAAATTTGATTGACAACAAAGTGATTTATTTTGACCCTTCAGAAACCTCTAATGTGATTATCGCACCCATGCCCATTCATGGTAAAGGTGTTAATGTTGTTGACGATGTTTCCTATGTCTCCTCCATTAGTGATTTGACTACTCCCTTGATAACCGTTAAGAAGAATATGTTAAGAGCCAGTTTATTTCCAAGCTTCCGTGAGAATTGTTACCATTGTGCTTCCTAAACTAATGGTTGTATGTGGCTAAAGAAAGTTATCCAACGCCTAATTGATAGCCATGAAATTCTGTTCGAGAAAACTCCGTCCATGAACAGTTTTCCTGAAAGTATATCCAAAGAACTGAGACTTGAAGATGTTTCCATAATCACAATTTCTAATACTCCAATAAGGATCACCTCTTGAGGCCCTATAAGGATTCCTGCTAAGCCAAGAGCGACTCCCTTAATCATCACTACGCCGGAGCCAGTCCCCTATTCCTTTGACAAAGTTGTGCCTTGTAACTATGGGGTAGGAGTTTATTATCATGGTGTCAAGCAAGAACCATGGATCATTGAAGAGCCTGGAATTACAAACATTATTGGAACTATTAAGGTCACTAGGACATGAAGTATCTTTTCTCCAGAGATCTCTCCTCCAACAACTACTACAACACCTATTTATACTCCTGTTGTTGGGCCAACTGTTGACGCCCGAGGTAAAGAGAAAGTATTTGAACCTGCCCTAATGGAGGCGCCATCCAAAGATGTTACAATTGAAGACCCTTCAACACAAGAGATGGAAGAAATTCTGAAGATCGTCCGAAAAAAGTGACTAAAAAATAGTTTAATAACTAGGACAGATACCCTCCAAGATATCCATGTTGTCCTTGTTATTATGCTCCAAAGCACATGCCCAAGATTTATTGAAATTCTTGAAGAATGCCCATGTACTACAAGAGACTACTGTTGATCAATTTGAGAATTGTGTTGCAAGCCTAAATGTTGATAATGGTCTAGGATTTTCTGATGCAGATTCAACTCCGGCAGGGAAGAATCATAAAAAAGCTCTACACATCTCTATTAAATGTAAAGGAATTAATTTGGTGCATGTGTTAGTTGATACAGGTTCCTCCCTGAATGTATTACCAAAATGTGCTTTCGATATACTGGATTGTGATGGGCTGGTGCTAAAACCTAGAAATATTGTGGTAAGAGCCTTCAATGGGTCAAAGAGAATGGTACATGGAGAGGTTGATCTTCCGATCAAGGTGGGATCTCAAGTCTTCAATACAACTTTTTATGTAATGGATATCCGCCTGACCTATTCTTGCTTGCTCGGACGCCCATGGATCCATGGGGCATGCACGGTTACCTCTACATTACATCAAAAGTTGAAATACCCAGTGAAAGGGAAGATTGTCACAGTTTGCAGAGAGGAAGAATATATGGTCAGTCATTTGAATTCTTTCAAATATGTTGAAATGGATGGCGAATTCATTGAAACTTCCTGCCAAGCATTTGAAGAAATCCCTATAACGATTGATGTTGCTAAAGTTATGTCTGCTACTCCTAATATTTCCAAGGACACACCAAGAATAGCCTCTCTGAAGGATCCTAGAGTTGTTGTAGAAGATGGAGGTTGCACTATCTGGGGACAACTTCCTGATATCCCCTACAAATCCAACAAATTTGGGTTGGGTTTCACTTCAAAAGCTTAGAAAGAGGTTCGTCGTGTTCGTGCTGGAGGACCGTCTCTCCGTATTAGCAACAATAAAGTCAATGCTCTGGAAGACACTGATAGTGATGGTGACTTGGACAACTGGATATTCCCAACTACTGACGGTGAACTTAACAATTGGAAGGCCAAAGACTTTGTCTCAATCTCCTTTAGCCAGGAGTATTTTCTATTTCCTATTTTTATTGATTTAAGAAGTTTGTCTGTAATTTCTTTTAAAACAATGACATTAAACCTTATGCCTCTCCAGGAGCACAATGGTCCATTTATTAAGGATTTCCATTTCATATATCATATTCTCATTTAATGAAGACGTTGGACGATTTTGCATTCAAATTTTGCGCTCCTTGTCTTTCTTTTACTTTACTGCATTTTCAAAATAGCCATGTGACCTTACACGCACATACATTTGCAGATCCACATCCACTCCGGATCTCATTGACAACAATTATGCTATTGCCGTTTATGACTTCTAAAATCCAATCTATCAAGCCGAAGAAGAAGGTGAAGAAGATTGTGAGATACATGGAGAACTCACTAGACTTCTAATACGAGAGGAAAAGGCTATCCAACCGTACGAAGAACCGGTCGAAGTGATAAACTTTGGTACTGAGGCAGATAAAAAAGAAGTCAAGATTGGTGCCAACTTGGAAGACAGTGTCAAGAGAAGATCGGTTCAAATGTTGCACGACTATGTTGAGGTATTCTCTTGGTCTTACGAAGACATGCCAGGGCTCGATACTGATATCGTGGTTCATCGTCTTCCAATGAAAGAGGGTTTTTCTCCGATCAAACAAAAAGTTCGTCGCATGAGTCCTGATATGTCATAGAAAATCAAGGTTGAGGAAATGAAACAGTTCAATGAAGGTTTCTTGGCAGTAACATCGTATCCCTAATGGGTTTAAATTGTTGTTCTAGTGCCGAAAAAAGACGGTAAGGTCCGTATGTGTGTAGACTACAAGGATTTAAACAGGGCGAGCCCCAAAGATGACTTCCCACTACCACATATTGATGTCTTGGTTGACAAAACTGCTTAAAACATGGTATTCTCCTTCATGGATGGTTTCTCGGGTTATAACCAAATCAAAATGGCGCCTGAAGACATGGAGAAAACTACCTTTGTCACACAGTGGGGCACCTTCTGTTATAAGGTCATGCCTTTTAGGCTTAAGAACACATGTGCAACTTATCAACGGGCTATGGTGGCTTTATTTCATGACATGATTCATCATGAGATGGAAGTCTATGTTGATGACATGATAGACAGATTAAAAACTGAGGAAGAACACCTTGACCATCTGCACAAGTTATTTGAAAGGCTGAAGAAATACAAGCTGAGGTTGAATCTCAACAAATGCATCTTCGGGGTAAGGTCTAGAAAAATCCTAGGCTTCATCGTTAGTGGAAAAGGTATTGAGGTTGATCTTGCAAGGTCAAAGCTATCCAAGAAATGCCAGTTCCAAATACTGAAAAGGAGGTCAGAGGTTTCTTAGGACGAATCAACTACATTGCCTGACTCATCTCTCATTTGATTGCTACTTGTTAGCCAATCTTCAAGCTGCTGAAGAAAGATTAAGTCGTAAGATGGAATAATGACTGTCAAATGGATTTTGACAAGATCAAGGAGTACTTACAAGAACCTCTAATTCTGATGCCACCAGTTGAAGGAAGAGCTCTGATCATGTACTTAACTGTATTAGAGAATTCAATGGGGGTGTGTGTTGGGGCAACATGACGAGTCTGGTTGAAAAGATCATGCAATATACTACCTTAACAAAAAGTTTAACGACTGTGAAACAAGATATTCACTGCTCGAGAAAACTTTCCACACTTTGGCATGGGCTGCTCACCGACAAAGACATTATATGCTGACCCATACTACTCTATTGGTATCTAAGATGGATCCCATCAAATACATCTTTGAGAAGCCATCTCTCTCCAGGAGAATAGCTCGATGGCAAATGATCTTAACTGAATATGACATCCAATACACCACACAAAAAGCAATCAAAGGAAGTGTGCTGGCAGATCATTTGGCGCATCAAGCTGTAGATGACTATCTGTCTATGCACTTCGAATTCCCAGATGAGAATATCATGCTGATTACAGATTGTGAAAAGCCTGGACTGTATGAAGGAACTAAGCAAGGATCCCGATGGACTATGGTTTTTGATGGAGCTTCCAACGCACTGGGTAACAAGATTGGTGTTGTGATCATTTCCCCCGAAGGTTGCCATACGCCTTTCACTTCCAGGCTTTGCTTTGATTGTACCAACAACATGGCTGAGTACGAAGTGTGCATGTTGGGTTTTAAAGCTACTATTGACCTAAGAATCAAATTCTAAAGTGTATATGGAGACTCATCTTTGGTAATCAGTCAAGTTAAAGGAGAGTGGGATACAAAACATCCAAATCTTATCCCTTACAAAGAACTTGTGCTAACCTTGATCCCGTACTTTGAAGAGATTACCTTTGAACACATTCTGAGGGAAGAAAATCAACTGGCAGATGCCTTAGCTACCATGTCATCTATGTTCAAGGTCAAATGGGACAACGAAGCTCCCATAATTATTGTCGAAAGATTTAATGAACTGGCACACTGCTTTGAGATTGACACTGATGGAGTAGAGGAGAAGCCTAGGTTTCATGAAGTGAAAAGGTATATTGAAATGCAAGAATAACCTGAGGGAGCTTCAATCAATGACAAGAAATTCCTATGGAGGTTCCCTGCAAAGTTCTTCCTGAACAATAGGGTCTTGTATAAGCGCGACCATGATTCAACCCTGCTTCATTGTGTGGACAAGAAGGAAGCAGAGAAAATTATAGAGGACATGCACGAAGGCACCTTTGGTACTTACTCTAGTGGACATACTATGGCCAGGAAGATTATGAGAGCTGGTTACTACTGGTCGACCATGGAAACCGACTATCATCACCACTCAAGGACTTTCCATAAGTGCCAGATTTATGCTGATAAAGTTCATGTACCTTCGGTTCCTTTGAATGTCATGACTGATCCTTGACCATTTGCATGTGAGGTATTAATATAATCAAATAAATCAAGCCTACTTCCTCTAATGGATATCGTTTCATTCTTGTCACCATTGACTACTTTACCAAATGGGTTGAAGCAATTTCATTTTCCTCAGTTACCAAGAGTGTTGTGTCTTATTTCATTAAGCATGACCTCATCTGTCGGTATGGTATCCCTAAGAGAATCATCACTTAAAATGGTACCAACCTCAAAAATGCCATGATTACTGAATTATGCACATAATTCAAGATCAAGCATCACAACTCTTCTCTATACAGACCTAAGATGAATGGCACAGTGGAAGCCGCCAACAAGAACATAAAGAAGATTATGCAAAAGATGGTGGTGACCTACAAAGACTAGCATGAGATGTTACCGTTTGCTCTTCATGGCTATTGTACTTCGGAGCGAACATCAACTGGGGCAACCCCATTCTCTCTAGTCCATGGTATGGAAGTTGTCATGCCTGTTGAAGTGCAAATCCCTTCTCTAAGGATTATGAAAGAAGTAAAATTAGACGAAGACGAGTGGATTCAGACTAGGTTGGATCAGTTGAATCTGATTGACGAGAAAAGGTTGGCGGCTGTTTGTCATGGTCAGATGTATCAAAAATGTATGATCAAGGCATTCAACAAGAAGATCAAGCATTGGGTATACCAGGCTGGTGACTTGGTAATAAAGCGCACCGTTCTACCACAAGGAAATCCCAGGGGAAAATGGACTCCCACCTACGAAGGGCCATTTGTTGTCAAGAAAGTATTCTCGGGCGGTGCTATGATGCTAACCACTATGGACGGCGAAGATTTCCCGCACCCTGTGAACGCGGACATAGTCAAAAAATACGACGCATAAGAATGACTTGCTAGATTGACATACCTAGGAAAAAATAAGGGTATCCCGGCGAACCAAAAGGGTTTGGGAAAAAATTAGGGATATATACAAAAGATGGTACACCTGACAAGTCAAAAACCTGAAAAAGCGACTTGAGCAAAAAGGGTATCCCGGTGGACTGAAAATCTGAAAAGACGGTCCAGGAAAAAATTAGGGATTAAAGCGTACAACTATGTCCTATTGGATCACTTACATGCAAGCTTTATTACCAAAGTTGAAAGTTCAAATGGTTCAATCAACTTCTTCCGATGGCAAGGGACGAGATGTTAAAAGACATAGGGGCAATAACAGAGTTTGGAACCCAATGAGATCACTTCCACATGGCTATATATTTTGTTTTCACTTTGTACTATTTTCATTTCATGAAGACTTCCTCTTACTAGGATTTTCGTCTCTTTGTATAAAATTGTCTGTTTATAAGCAAATTATCAATACAAGTACATCTTAAAGTTCAAACACTTGGTTTTTTTTATTTTGTTTGCAAAAACGTCCAATGACTAAATTAAATGAACATATGCATATGGACATGATTAATTGTTAACAAATATATGCATAAGAACATGAATAAGCATTTACTCAAGATTCTAGGAGCTGGAATGACACTCAAGCTATCCATAAATCCCCACAGAGCTACTCCTATGAGATTATCTCCACAGAGTAATCTTCAAGAATTCATCCCCAATAAAGGATGTATCCCCTGCAATTTCCCTACAGAGTTCCGATCAATGTACTTTATGGAAATTCTCTTCCCCAGCCGAATTCCAAAACTATAAAACCGATAAAGTTCTCCTCTCTAGGAAATTCAATTTCCCCATAAGAGTTTGTTTCCCCCGCAGGGCAGTTCTCCATCAATAGGGTTTATTTCCCCAAAAGCATACAAATTCCCCTGCTCGAGCCTATTCCTCCGACTACTACAAATAACTGACAAAATTCTTCTCCCTAGTAAAGTTGCCACTATCCCCAGAAACTTTCTGCAAAAACTGGAATCGGACCAGATATCAGTTAGCCTTATCTTCCCCAGATAAGTCTGAATGTTATCCATCTCTTTTATCCCCAGTCAGGATATATGAGAATTATCTTCCCCAAACAAGTCAGAAGGCTATCCATCTCTTTTATCCCCAGTCAGGATATATGAGAAAGAAACTCCCAAGTAGAGCAACAGACGACCAAGGTTCTTAAACTCTACTTCTCAAACAGAAATCAATACTTCCCCTGCAGAGTTTCCTCAAACAAGTAAGCAGAAATTCCCAATGGAAGTATTATAGACAAAAGATCGAAGATGCATATGCTTTTCATCCCCAACAATAGTCAGGTATTTATTTTCCCAGACAAAGATACTACACGGGCTTACAAATACACTTCACTACACATTCATACATCAAAACATATGCATACGAAACACATGTAGCACAATCTCATTTATTTTGAGAACGTCACTACGCAATGCATTTCATACATCATGAAGTTGCATACAGTTAACTCTTTACCTTTTCAGGAAGAATCAATCGACAGACCGATGTCTTCAACAAATTCTCAAAACATATTGTAGGTCATTCCCTGAAACAAGACAGGGAAAATACCTACATGATGGACACTCCCTTCAAACATTTGCTAGCTCAGGTTAAATTAACCAAAGATTTATTCTGATACTTCTCCCAGTTAAAGATTTAAAGACATCTGCTGGCTCAGTAAATCGACCAAAGATTTATTCTAATACTTCTCTCAGTAGACTTTTTCTGGCTCATATTAAATCACCAAAGATTTATTATGATACTTCTCCCAGTTAAATATTTAAAGACCTCTACTGGCTCAGATTAAATCGACCAAACATTTATTCTGATACTTCTCTCAGTAGACCTTTTCTGGCTAAAATTAAATCTACCAAAGATTTATTCTGATACTTCTCCTAGTTAAAGATTTAAAGACCTCAGTTGGATCAGATTAAATCGACAAGATTTATTTTGATACTTCTCTCAGTAGACCTTTTTTGGCTCAAATTAAATCGCCAAAGATTTATTCTAATACTTCTCCAAGTTAAAGATTTAAAGAACTCTGATGGCTCAGATTAAATCGACCAAAGATTTATTCTCCAATTCTTCCGGTAGACATTTTCCTGGCTCAGATTAGATCGACCAAAGATTTATTCTCCAATTCTTCCGGTAGACATTTTCCTGGCTCAGATTAGATCGACAAAGATTTATTCTGATACTTCTCCCAGTTAAAGTCAAGCGTATACTTAGTCTAATTTCTCTATCAACAGTTACTTTGGATGGCATCTATAAGACCATCTCCGACAAATTTTCATTGCCTTTCCAAATGGCATCTTTAATCCCATTCCCGACATAATCAACCAACAACATTACTTCGTTCACAAGCGAGTGCAAATTTTTGGACACGTAAGTGTTCAATCATCTTCCACCTAAAAGACGCAAATGGCGAACATGCAAATATAACTCTTCAAGTTTAAGAAGATTGAACAAGGGAAATTTTTGTACCCCAAAATTTTCCCTCCCTTTTCTTCAATACATTTCTCACTAAAGATCTCAAATGCTCAAGGATTCTCAAAGAGTTTATCAGACAAGCTCACCTCATAAGCACTGAGACCACAAATTAGGGTTTTGATTTCCACAACAAAAATTGGACTTCTAATGCCTTAAATGAATTTCATGGTTCATCATAGACCTCCAAGAATGCTCATTCCATGTTTCAAGTCTTGCATCTGAAAGTTGCACAATCAATTGCTCAGATGACTGAAAATCAACTATATTGGGTAAAAAGTCAACTGTGATCAATATACAGTCAAACTTCAATATATTTGGCCAACATCAATATTTTGAAGTCATATTAATTATTTGATCAAGGGATGATCATAATTCCTCAAGGAAAACATTCAAATCATCGAAGGGGCAAAATTGACCAAATTAGGATTTTGACTGAGAATGACTGATCATTGACTTTTGACCTAGTACATGACCTATTGACTTGAAGCATGATCTTAAGGATTCAAAACAATATCTTGACCTAATTTCATGGTTCAAAACATCCTCAAAGATCAAGTGATTGATAGTTGAAATTTGGGTCAACTGATGAAAAGTCAACTGACACACAAAAGTTAAACTTTGACTTTTTGGTCAACATTGAATTTCAAAGATCAAGATTCATCAAGATATTCAAAAATATCAAACTTGATCATCAAGAATCAAGAAAGTCAAGAAAATTCAACAAAAAGTCAAGATTTCCAAGACTTAGAAAAATTCTAAGTGTTTTTATCCTTGATAAAAAATTCTAAGTGTTTTTATCCTTGATAATTTCACTACTTCATGACCATTTTTCAGTATGATGCACGATGATTCAAGGAAAACTTTAAACATGAAAGTTGTAGATCTTGATGAATTATACAATTTTGTCCATGAGGGTTGATGTCTAAAAAATGCTTATATTTGGAGATATAGGCTCATGAAGTCATGACATTTTTACCAAAAACACTTAGTGAAATTTTAACAAGTTTGGTCAGATTTTTGTCCCAAATTCTTGGCAATTTTTCACCAAGTTCCAAGTTAATTTTGCCAAAATGATCAACATGAAGGTTGTAGATAATGTTTAAAGCTTTCCAAAATTTCCAAGAACTTGAAGAGATCATTTTTGAGCTAGGAGTTTTGAAGAGATGAAGATGGCATCACAAACTTGAATTTTAGGTCATTTTGTGATGAACCTTATGATCCAATCTTCAAGCATGCTGCATAATCTTGCTTTGAAGGCCTTCTAACTTAAAAATCACTCAATAATTTAATGTTTACACAACTAATTGATCCATTGTCCAAGTGATTCAAGCTTTGTCCAAGTTGATTTACCATTTAGGGAAGAAAGTCAAGACTTCTATTTTGGAAAAGTGGATTAATCACAAAGTCCACTCTCCTTGAGCCTTGCACTTGTTTCTTCTGAGCATACACAATATCAAATCCAATAAGAAACCATCTACAACCTGTTAACCACCCTACAAGCCTTTTTACTATGTATTGAAACTGTTTATTTCAAGATTGCTTCAAAATCAAGTCACATAACCATAACACGTGATCTTTGATTTATGATTACTTGAGCCTATAAATTTTTTTATCTATAAATAGAGAGGATGTTTGCAAGACTTAGCACGAGTTAAATAGCCCTCTAACCCCCTCAAACTCCATGAAATCAAAATTTGCATATGAAACTCCATTGCTTGCCATTTCTAACTTTAAACACCAAACTCATATTCCACTCGTGCATTTTCCATTTTAATCAATCAAAAATCATCTATACACCATATAGAAGTGATCCAAACACTTGAACCACTTTTGTAATCCCTCCATCACCATCCACCATTTTCAAAACTCAGCTCTGCAACTTGACTTCTCCAGAAGAATCCAGGCACTCTCAATCCAAAGTAAGCATTACAATAGCTTCCAAGGATTTCAGTGAAGCTATCCAGATCATCACCACACCTCCAAGAGTGCTCAAAATTCAAACATGATTTCCAATTTTGAGGTAAGTTTTATCAACTTTAAACTTCTTATAAAAGCATCATTAATGGTTACTTTGTGAATGAAAAACATAGACATCATTTCCCTGAAGCTAACCATGCCTTTAGTTTTCATTTATGTTAACTGTACATGGAGAATTTTGAGTTTGAACTTTCAGAAAAATTAGGTTTTAATTTGTTACCAAGAAAAACTCATGTTCATCTTTGACTTAAATTTAAGTTCTTTACATGGTTGAATTCATGGTGAAATTTAGAACCAGTTTCATGTTTACATTTTTGAAAATGGTTGAGAAATGAAGAAGTTACAGATTTAACCATGGAGATGTTCATCTCTGCGCATGCAAGATAGAAGATGAAGTCGTTTTCAAATTTTAGAAATGAGTTTATTTTAAGTTTATTGCAACCTGTATTATGAATGGATGAAACAACCACCCCAATGACAGAGAAGCGTGCACTAAGTCACTTGCATATTGGGACCTGGGTTTGAGCCCCAGTGGTACCCTTTTGTTTTTTCACATTATTTCCTTGCAGATTCAGTACATCAAACATAGTGCGCATGCCATATATCCTCATGACTGGACCATCAGATCATTGTGCAAAAAAATCCAATGCCTCAAGTGTGCTTTTCCACCATGAGCTATCAAGAGCCAACCACACTTGATCATGCAGTGCCTGGGCCTTTCTGTTTTGAGCTTGTCATTTTTGCTATTTCCTCATCCCTATTTTACTTTTCAGCGCAGGCCCATTTCTTCATTTTTTATTTCATTTTTGATTTTAACAAAAACATGTTGGGCCTAACTTTTTTTGTTTTATTTTTTCTTCTTAACCTCTATTTTACTTTTCAAACACCCAAGCCCAGTTTTTTTATATATTCTTTATATTTTCTTTATTTTTATCTATTTATTTATTTTTATTTAACAAAAATACAAATATATATTTTCTTAAATAATTAAGTTAAAAATATTTTAATTTTAAAAACTTTATTTTATTTATTTTTAATTAAATTATATTTTATTACTCTTTTTCTACATTATAAAAATATTTTCTTTCCTACTTAATATTAACATTCAAATTATTTTCTAAAGAAATCATTAGATTTAGGTTTCATTTTCTTAAATTCAATCAACTTAGATTTTAGGTTAGATAAATAATTAATTAACTTCCCTTGTAATTAAAATTAATTAACTTGATTAGGTTAATCATAAAACCTTTTCCATCAAAAACCACAAAAATAATTTCTTTATTCTTCATCTCTATATTTTGTGCATTTTATTATTATTCATATTCAATGGTTTTTAATAGATAATTAGGCTTTATTGCTTTCTTCCCCTCATACACAAAATTGTACCCCCCCATTCCCAAAGCGTTGTAATAGCGTAAGACATTTAAATTCCACAACTTATTGTTTTCCTTGTTATTGTTAGTAATTAGGATTTGTATGACAAGATAAAACCAACCATAGCAAAACCCTAATTCAAGATAAGATACATGAAAACAAAACACCTTACACACATGCACCTCAAGGGCAATCAACACTTCTTACCTCATATTAAAACAGTTATGTCCCTCGAACATGAGATGCTTTAGGAAAGACCCTCGATTAAAAGATCGTAGTCCCTCGATGACCCTTCAATGTTGCCTTCGGTAAACGATCTTAGTCTCTTACGAAAATTGCTAAAGCATCTTACAAGTTGCCTTCTATGACTGTACGATGACCCCTCCCTATCCCTCACCTCTAATGATATGGCTCCCTACCAACCAATGGTAAAGTAGAACTATCTAAAGGAGGAGGAAAAGAACAAATACTTTTTGAGTACGTAGATTTCTCGTAATTGCTTTCTCACAAATTAAAACCATTTTCACACCTCACACTTTCAAAAACAAACATCTTTCCAAACACTACCTTTTAACAAATATTTTCAAAACAAACATTTTGTATAAATTCTCAACGATATGAGAATCAATGCAAAATTGCTGCACTAAGGCGTTTTCAAAATATTTCCAAAAAAAACATTTTGTAAACATTCTCAACGATACGAGAATCATTGGAAAATTACCATTTTCAAAACATCTTTGTTGTACCCCCAAATTTTCCCTCTCATTTTATTCAACACATGCTCATTGAGATCCTTAACTTGCTCAAGGATACCCAAGGGTTGACCAGACAAACTCTCTCATAAAGCAATAAACCTCCAACTAGGGTTTCCATTTTCATCAAGGTGGGTGAGCTCCAAAGGCCTCATATGCTCTCCATAGTCCTAATATGTTCTCAAGTCCCTCCAAGTCAAGCTTCAAGCCTTGCATAAGAAGTTTGCCCAGTCAACTGCTCAGATGCTTGAAGATCAACTATATTAGGTCAAAAGTCAACTGTGGCCCACATACAGTCAAACTTCAAGATTTTTGGTCAACATCAACATTTTGAAGTGATATCCATAATTTGATCAAGGGTTGATCATGATAACTCAAGGAATTCTCCTAATTCATCAAGATTCAAAAGTTGCTAAATTAGGGTTTCTTAGGAAAAGTCAACCAAACTTTGACCAGGCATAACTTCCTCATACTTTATCATAAATTTCTCATCCAAGGATCAATTTGAAGACAATCCAATTCCCTTCAACTCATATTCATCCCTAAAGTTCAAGAAATGAACTCATCAAAAGATATGGATTCAGACATTATAGGTCATTCCAAAAAGTCAACAAAAACACCTTGTGGGTCAAAGCTTCTTACATGAACATGGAAGATCCAATTGAAATGAAACCAAAAGGGTTGTTTATAGGACATCCTAAGATTTCTAAAAAGTCCAAGAATGCCCTCTTAAGGTCAAAATTGAGAGAGAGAGAGAGAGAGAGAGAGAGAGAGAGAGAGATGCATTGTCAAAGTTGGCCATTTTTGGAAATTTGCATAAAGTCAACAATGCCCAAAATTGCTTTTTTTCTTAAACGGGCCTAACCTTTTTTGCTTGCATTGTGCTTCTAACATGGCCCACGACCCTTGATCTCACTCATATATTTTTCCATTATTTTTATTATTTATTTTGATTATTTTATTCATTAAAAGTCAAAATTAAATAAATAAATAATGAGCAAAATCAAATCATTGAAAGCAATTATTTTTCTCATTGAAAGCATGGATTGCTTTCTTCTGTTGTTGACATAATGCCTTCTAATACATATACAGAACATGGACAGACCGAGTAGGCACGTAGCTGATGCAAAAATAACTGATCTCAAGCTTCTAAAATTGATGGAAAAAAATTAAAGTCGGATTTTACATTGCAGCCTTCCTCAAGGGGATTTGAGGATTGCAATCCACTCCTGGGAACCTCTTGAAGCTAACAATACCATTTGCACGCCTCAAAACTCCAGGAATTGTTGCATAACATCATCACGGTTTGCCATTTTTTTCAAATTCGTATCCATACCTTCTTGCATTGTTAATCTGTTTTGATTGCATATTCGTGTTCATATGGATGCCTAGAAGCTTTATGAGTACTTAATTTCTAGTTTTGATGCATCAATGCCAAATTGCCATTGTTAGGGTTTTAACCTCTGTTTTAGGGCTTTGAGATACAGGGAAAATTGGACCAAAAGAAGGTTACCATCATACTCGTGAGATCCAAACGAGTTGATCTGTATGCTTAGAATTGAGTTATCATGCCTGACTTTGATTTTTTAGGTTTGCAGGGTTGTAGTGACAGTGAGCGTCTGTAGGTAAAAGGGTTGATATCTAAAGCCACGGTCCAGGGAAGAAGACGGTAGCATGGAAGTCAACCACTGACCAATTTGAACTTACGCACGTTTTTAGGCATAAGGCGTGCGTTGTTATTATAATATTGCTTGTTTATTATATTACCAGATAAGCAATATAATGTAGATGGCAAGGAGTGTGGACATGTGAAGCAAGGGACCTAGGTTCGATCCCAGGTCTAAACATTTTCTCATTTTCTGAACAATTCTTTCCAGATCTAGTATGCCTCACAATCAAGTGCCCATCATACGTCCCCATCAACAGTCCGTCAGATCTCCTCAAGCCTGGATCAAACGTCCCAGATTTGATGACCACGTTGGAGATTCAAAGGGTTAGCATCACAGGATCCTTTGCAGCTTTTGGGCCACCAACCTTGGGCACATCAAATTCAGAATCACACCCCCCCCCTTTTTCCTTTCAGCAACAGGCCCAATTCCAATTCTTTTTTAACTTTTAATTTTTTTTATTTGTTTTAACTATTTTACAAAAACCATTTGATTTAACTATTTCACAATAATTTTTTTTTATTAAATCATAAAATCAGAAAAAATCACAAAAATATTAGATTTAGTTAATTATTTTCATAAAATATTTATTTGCATTTTATTAACTAGTTTTAATTAGGTCAACTTAAACATTTTTTTTTGTAATTAAAATTTAATAGAAATTAGGAATAACTTGCAAATTTTAAAATTCATGTTATTTTCTCAATAAAAAAAATACAAAAGCTTTTTTTTAATTAAATAGATTTTATTACTCTTTGACTTATTCCCATCTTAATTCTTCGCGCGTTTATTTCTTTCCGTACCATTTTTTTCAATTAATGTAACTGTTGATGGTTTGTAATAGTTTCAAATTAGGGTTTTAATTAATGTTTATTCCCCGGTTTTTGATCATGTAATCCCCTCCCCAAAGCCTTGTAATAGTTAGGATTTTAATTTCTCGCTTTTAATTTCCGCAACTATTTAACTGTTAGATGTATGGACAATAGGCTTGCATGTGAAAGATGAACGATTAATACAGTAGAAAACCCTAATTGTGCAAAGATAATTAACTGGAAAAAACATACTTGCACATGTTCACTCCTAGGGTTTTCTCCACTTGGTTTCCTCGGAAATAATGGTCGCGTCCCTCGAATGTAGGGATACCTTAGAAATGACCCGCGATTCAAACTCGTCATAAAGATCATAGTCCCTATTGGTCCCTCGAGTTGGCTACAAATTGATCTTTTGACGATAGTCCCTTCGAAACGCTAAGGCATCTTTACTTGTTACCTTCAATGGCCATTTCTTCCCTTCGAACGTCCCTTTATAAATCCAATGACGGAGCTACTTCCTCCTTAATAGTAGGATAGCATTGTCTAAAAGAAACGAAAACGAACAGACTTTTTCGAGTAGGTAGAAATCTTAAGTACTTGCTCAAAATAAAAACTTTTTTTTTCACACAAACACTTTTCGAAACAGTTTTCAAAAACAACTTCGTCACACTCTTGGGGACCGATACAAGGGTTATCACGAAGTAAAGAAAAACTTTTCAAAACAAAGCACACACATGCAATTCAAAAATGAGCAAGTACCTAAAAGCCTGTGGAAAACCATAGATAGAAAGGATGCTAACACCTTCCCTTTCTATAATCTACCACCCGTACTCAGAAATATCTCGAAAAAAGGTTTTTTTCTGTTCTTTTTCCTTTTCCTTTTTTGGATGACATAAAAGTCGGTGGTGACTCTTGCTTACCGCGACATTTGCAAATACAAAATGCAAACCAATATTAATAGTCAGTTCTGCCACCGTATCACAGAAATGGCGACTCTGTTGGGAAATTATTAATAAGTGGGGTACACCTTAGGATCTAGTTCATTTTAATTGCTTTCTTGTCTTCTTTGCCTGCTTTATCTTTAAAGGATTTTTGCTTGGGTATTATTGAAGATCCTACACCCGGATCTGGGGACACTCTTTAGGTAAACAGCAATAGATTCTGGAGACTGTACGACGTAGACCGATATGGTTTAAGCGATTGCTGTGTTGGTGTGACACTTTGGTTGGTACCGGTATCCTTCGTGTTGAAACGAGGAGAATACGGGGCCGCCGCATGGTGTCGTGAAGCACTAACGGAACTTAGAACCTTAGTTGAACAAACTTGGCCATTAGAAAGTAGTGAGATAGCCGGCCTAGGTATAAAGTTGAGGATTGGTTGATACTCGATGTTACACTCATTGAGATCAGACTTTCTGGATATTTCGACCGTAAGAAAAGATTGCCTGAGCTGAAACAATGCCTGATAAGTGATGATCAATGATATTGAGAATCTTTAGAACCTGGTTACTTTTCTAAGACAGGTTTGAAACCAACTAAACTTCAAGAGGGTACTTACCTTTAACCTCATGAAAGCCTTTGAACCTAAGGTCTATTGTGTGTTTTGCTTGTGTGTGATTTATTCTGTTTGAACATAACATCATGCATCATAACATAACACCCATTCTTATTACACTAACCATTTCAAGGACCAAGGGAATTTATCTTTGTTATGTTTTGCAGATCATGGCTTCCGCTCGTAGAAACACTATCCGAATCAGCTTTGTGAGAATACCTCCCCAGCTCAAGGAGCTAGTATTAAGGGTTCCTAAAACTTTTGTGTTCAATAAGAGACATGGTCAACTTCTCAACCTGGTTACTTCAAACTTTGATGAAAAGATGATCAGTGTACTCTTTCAGTTCTTTGATCCCAAGCACCACTTCTTCACCTTCCCAGACTATTAGTTGGTGCCTACCATGGAAGAATTCTCTCAGCTATTGGATATACCTATTCTTAAACAGTTGCCTTTCACAGGTTTAGAAGAGGTTCCTAAGCCAGAAGTCATTGTCTCGACCTTGCATCTGAAACGGGCCAACGTGGTATCCAATTGGGAAACAAGAAGCGGAGTCAAGAGTTTTCTAGCCAAGTTCCTAATAGACAAGGCCCAGATGTTTTGGGATGATATGGACTTTCATGCTTTTGAGGAGGTCTTGGCCCTTCTAATCTATGGGTTAGTACTATTACCTAATCTAAACTTATTCATATATGTGAATGCTATCAAGATCTTCCTCTTTCGTAACCCTGTGCCTACCTTGTTCGAAGATATTTTGCATGCTCTCCACACTCGTACCATGAAGAGAAGAGGGGTTCTTATGTGCTGCATGCCATTTCTGTCAATGTGGTTTATTTCTCACCTCCCTAAGTCCGTACTGAAGAATGAAGAAGGTTTGGGTTGGTCGCAAAGGATAATGTCACTCGCTCACACAGAGCTATGGGAGATACTTCTATTATTGACCGCTGCGGGGAGTACCCTAATGTCCCATTACTTGGCATCAGAGGAGGCATAACTTATAACCCTTGTTTAGCTCTACGACAATTTGGTTACGCTCGAAGGGATGGTCCCCATGAATTACTTATCGAGGGCATTATGTTTAACTATGAGGATGATGTTCAAGGGTATCGACAAAGGTTCATACGAGCTTGGAGCATGGTAAACAGATCTGGCGCCAAGGCTTTGGGGCCGAAGGCTTCCATTCCTATGGAACCTTATCTCCAATGGGTACGAGCTCGCGCCCAGAAACTTATGATGCCCTACATGGCCGTTTTACCAGTGATTGTGGAACCCACTACTGAATGGGGTATTCCTTACACGGTTCTCCATCCTGGTATGCCCACTGATCCTGGAGAACTATAGAGGTCTTGGATTTAGTTGAAAAAAGAGAGGGATGCTTACATGGATAAGTTCTATGCCCAAGAGAGGAAGGTTTTAGAGCTCACAAGGCAGCTTCATGAGGAAAGAAGCCTTAATGTCAATCTCGACACAAAGAGGAAGCATCCATGGGAAATTTGATTTTTTTCTAGTTTTTTTAGAATTGTTTTAATTGTAACGCCTAAAAGGAAATTGAACTTTGAATTCTACTAATAAAATCTTTGTTTCATTTTGGTTCGCAAATTTAAATTTCCCAAAGTCTTTGAAATCATTACATACGCATCCCATCCATAAACACTGCATATACAGGTACCATTACAGGCTTCTCATCTTCTTCGCTGTTTATTTCAGCAGAAATGTCTTCTGAACAAAGCATCAAAGATCTTCAGGCGCAAAATTCCCAATTCTAACAAATGTTCATAACTCTGGCGAAAGGGCAGGAGGATCTGAAAGCCCTCATCCTGAAGGAGAAAAAGAAAAAGAAGAAGGTCTCTGGTATTCTGAATATGGGCAGAAGGATCAGGGGGCCGTTAAAGCAACCAGTTGATTTGACCTCCTCATCCAAAGAAGGGGAGAACCAAGAAAGAGAGACAAGGGAAAAGGACCCCATTCCTGAAGTTTTTGGCAATGATACAAACTACAATGATGAGAAGTATCCTCCTACTGAGGATAGATACAAGCAGTTGGAAGATCGTCTGAGTGCTATGGAAATCCAGAGGATACTTGGGTTGGATTTAAAAGAATCGGGATTGGTGTCGGGAGTGGTCATCCCGCAGAAGTTTAAGGCTCCAATTTTTTCAAACTACGATGGGGTGTCTTTCCCAAAACTCCATCTCCCTTCCTATGTAAGAAAGATCCAACCCCACACTGCTGATAGAAACTTGTGTGTTCACTTCTTTTAAGACAGTCTGTCAGGGACTCAACTTGAATGGTTCTACCAACTGGAGAGAACCAGTGTCCGAAACTGGGAAGATTTGGCCGCTGCTTTTTATAAGCAGTATCAATACAACGCTGGCCTTGCCCCCACTCGTACTCAACTCCAGAGTATGACCATAGGTGCAAGTGAAGGCTTTAAGGACTATGCGCAGAAGTGGAGAGACTTGGATTGAAGAGTCCAACCCCCTTTATTTGACAGGGAGTTGGTCGATATGTTTCTTGGGACGCTGTCTGGTCCTTTCTTTAAACATTTGATTGGTAGCTCATCAGCTGGTTTCACCGAGCTGATATTAATAGGAGAAAGGGTAGAAGCTGGGATTCGGAGCGGTAAGATACAGAAAGACACCTCTTCAAGTTTGGTAAAGAAGCTTTTTACTAGAAAAAAGGATGCTAGTGCCATCTATAGCCCGAGAGGCCAAAGCAGAGCCGAACACCATCATACAATAAGTGCTATAATGATACCTAGACCTGCGGCTGCTCCATAATGCAACAATCAACAAAGGGAATAAAGACCAGAATGAAAGTTTACCCGGATTAACATGACGTTGGTTGAAGTTCTACCCCATCTGCTAAGATCCAACTTGGCAACCTTGAAAGAGGCTCCCAAGAATCTGAATACCACATCATTCTGAGAGTCCTGGCCACAATATAAATGACTACTGGGCTCTGAGAAATAAGGTACAGGATCTAATCGAGGCCAAGGAAATTAAGTTTGATGCTCCGGAAATTCCAATGTCATAACTGCTCCCATGCCTAAGCACAACTGTGGAGTTAATGTTGTTGATACCGATCTGTTTGTAACCTCAGTTGATGAAGTTTTTACTCCTCTTATGAATATTAAGAAGAATTTGTTGTTGGCCGATTTATTTCCGGGTTGTGGTGAAGGTTTCCACGTGTGTTCATCTCTGCCTTCCGGTTTCCATTTGCTGAAAACAGGTGTCCAACGTCTGATGGACAACAAAGAGATTTTGTTCGAGAAAACTTTGATTCCAACTATTCCATGTGAAGATATTGGAATTATAACCATTTCCGCCAATCCTTCCAAGGTCTCCTCGAGAAGACCTGTTAGGATTACATCTGCTCTAAGAGTCGTTCCGCTAATAATCACCCTTCCTGGTCCTGTCCCATACGCCTCAAACAAAGTTGTCCCTTGGCACTATGGCGCCGATGCCTATTACCATGGTGTTAAACAAGTCCTGAAGAATGAAGAGGTTGATCCCAATGTCGGTAACATTGTCGGGACCAGTAAAATTACAAGAAGTGGAAGGGTTTTCTCCCTCGAGATTTCCCCAAGGACTATCAATAGACCTGTTGTTATTTCACATGTTATTCCTACTGATTCTTCAACTACTACTCCCGTTCTTACTCCAATTGTTACCTCTGCCGGTGAGTCATCTGTACCCGAGGAAAATAAGTTATAGGTGAGCCTACCCGGACGGAGGCACCTAGGAAAATTGTCGTCGAAGCCTCTAAGCAAGAGATGGAGGAAATATTGAAAATAATAAAAAAGAGCGACTACAATATGGTCGAGCAGCTAGGGAAGACCCCCTCAAAGATATCCATGTTGTCTTTGTTGTTGTGCTCTAAGTCCCATGCGAAGGATTTGATCGCATTCCTCAAGACTGCGCACGTGCCGCAGGAGGCCTCAGCTGATCATTTCAAAGTCTGTGTGGCCAGCCTGACTGCTGACAATGGACTGGGTTTTTCAGATGCAGATTTGACACCGAAAGGGAGAAAGCATAATGATGCTCTGCATGTCTCGATCGGATGCAGGGGCACCACTATGGCTTATGTGTTGGTAGATACTGGGTCTTCACTGAATGTCCTGCCGAAGAAGGCTCTCGACCGACTAGATTTTGAGGGCTTGACTTTAAAGCCTAGTAACATTGTGGTAAGGGCTTTTAACGGGTCAAAGATAATGGTGCATGGGGAGGTGGATATCCATGCCAAGGTAGGTTCTCAGACCTTTGAGTCCACTTTCTATGTAATGGACATCCGACCGTCATACTCTTGTTTGTTGGGTCGGCCTTGGATCCATGAAGTTAGGGTTGTTACTTCTATACTTCACCAAATGCTGAAGTATCCAGTAAAGGGGAAGAGTGTCATTGTACATGGTGAAGAGGAGTATATGGTGAGCCACCTTAACTCCTTCAGATATGTAGAGATGGACGAGGAATTCATAGAGACTCCTTGCCAGAATTTTGAAGAGGTTCCCCAGATCTTGGCATTGACTGAAACTACTACCAGCAACAAACCTCCTCTTAAGATGGCTTCTCTCAAAGACGCCAGAGCAGTGGTTGAAGAAGGTCCTGATTTTACTCACAAAACTGACTAGTTTGGTTTGAGCTTTACTTCAGGAGCTCAAAGGGATGTTCAACATGCTCGAGCTGAAGGACCTCCCCTACGCATCAGCAATCGGGGAATTAATGCCATTGAAGACAGTGAGGAAGACTCTGACATTGACAGCTGGATCTACCCAACTATAAACAGTGGACCGAGTAACTGGACGGCTAGGGATTCTATACTAGTTTCTGTTAGAACAAAGTTTGAATCTACTACCCTAAGTTTAAGTTTTGATGATAACAAAATGCTAAGATACATTAATTGTATGTTTCATGTAAGACTCATATGCTATCTAAAAAATTACATTCTGTTTTACAGAAACTCTGATGGGTATCATCATGAGAACATCCTCATCAGCATCAGAAAATTGGATACAACATCAGCATCAGAAGATGTTATATCAGATACCAGAATCAGAAGATTAACTTGCACTTATGCTGAAGCTTGATGAACAGATCTGCGCTTAACCATCTGAACTCTGATCTAGAAAACAACAGTTCATCAGCACCTAAGCAGCGCCAGAATGAGCCAAAACCAGAACACGCTTAAGTGGCAACGGTACTGTGCATTCAAGATGATTCATTACCAACGACATCATTCCAGACAAGATCTGCTTAATAAGGAAAGAATGTTATTGGCATTGAAACAGAATTATTACTCCAACGTACACTATTTCCAATGCTATATAAACAAGTCAATGAAGATTGAATTGGCTAATGCTCTACAACAATCTACACGCCTAAAGCTATTCATCATCTTCCTCACTCTCAGTTTGCTAAAAGCTCTCAATTCCTTACTCAATTATTTTAGCAATTTAGTTCTCATAAGCTTAAGTTGTGTAGTATCACAGTTGTGATAAACAGTTTTTGTAGAAAACATTCACACACCTAGATATCAATTCATTGAAAGAAAGTAATTCCTTGAGAAACTGGTTTATGGTTTGCATCAAGAAGGCTTTAGCAGTTGTTAAAGCAGCTGTAATATTCAGTTGAATATAGTGGATTAAGACCTCGTTGGAGAGAGGCGAAATCACCTTGACGGGTGGACTGGAGTAGTTTGAGATCAAACGAACCAGGATAAAAATACCGTGTTGACTGCAATTGATTTCCAGTTTTTACAATTCAACCCCCCTTCTTGTGTTTTTCACTTCTTCAATTGGCATCAGAGCGCCTGGTTCTGAGCTAAAACACTTAACCGTGTCAGTACAAGATCCAGCGTCAGAAAAACACAATGGCAGGAATTTATCAACACACCAGCAATGACAACAATGAAGACAGAGACAGATTCAGCGGCAAACCTCTAGTTTTTGATGGAGAAAATTTTGATTACTGGAAAGACAGAATTGAAAGCTTCTTTCTGGCACATGATGTTGATCTGTGGGACATGGTGACAGATGGATACACGCACCCAGTGAATGCAAGCAGTCAGAAGATTGACAGGAAAGCAATGTCTGACCAACAAAAGCGTGACTTCAAAAATCACCACAAGGCCAGAACCATTCTTCTCAGCGCCATCTCTTACGCTGAATATGAAAAGATCTCTAACAGAGACACAGCAAAGAACATGTTTGACTCACTCAGAATGACGCATGAAGGGAACGTTCAGGTCAAAGAAGCTAAAGCTCTTGCGCTCATTCAGAAGTATGAGGCATTCAAAATGGAAGAAAGTGAATCCATTGAAACAATGTTCTCAAGATTCCAAATTCTGGTGGTTGGTCTCAAGGTTCTGGACAAAGGATACTCTACTGCTGATCACGTCAAGAAGATAATCAGAAGCTTACCAAAGCAGTAGAGGCCAATGGTTACAGCTCTGAAGCTAGCAAAAGATCTCAACAAAATTTCTCTGGAGGAACTTATCAGCTCCCTCAGAAGTCCTGAGATAGAGCTAGAAGCTGATAAACCTCAGAAGCAAGGTAAGCCTTTAGCATTAAAATCTAACAAAAAATCTGAGTCTAAAGTTTTGCAGGCAGTTGAAGAAACATCTGATGGATCCTCATTAGAAGAAGACGAACTTTCTCTCCTCTCCAGAAGAGTGAACCAACTGTGGAAGCAGAGGCAAAGGAAGTTCAGGAATCCCAGAAGATCTGATCAGAATGAGTCTTCTTCCAGATACAGAAGTGCAGATTCTTCCTCTGGATACAGAAGATATGAAGGCTCCTCAGGAAGCAGAAAGCCAAACACCAAGGACATCATCTGCTATGAGTGCAATGAGCAAGGAAACTACAAGAGTGACTGCCTAAAGCTTCAAAGGGAAAAGCCTAAAAAGAATTTTGGAAGAGAAAAGAAGAAAAGTCTCATGGCTACATGGGATGACTCTGACTCGTCTGAAGCTGACTCAGAATCAGATGATGAGAGAGCAAACATAGCTCTCATGGCCAACATTTCAGAAGACAGTGAAGCTTCTGAATCAGACTCAGAATCAGATACTGAAGAGGTATTTCCTGACTTTGCAATTAATTTTACTAAGGCTGAACTTGCTGAAAGCCTTAATGAAATTCTGGAAAGGTACCAGCAGATTAGAGTTAAATTCAGAAACCTGAAAAGGAATCTTGAATCTGACTCTGATAAGACTGAGAGTCTTAAATTGGAAAATTCTGAGCTGAGAAATAAAATTTCAAAATTAGAAAATGTTTTACAAAACTCTCAGAAGGAACCAATTTCTGAAACTCCCAGCAGCGCTGATGAGATCATCAAGGAGTATGATCACAGTTTCCAGAAGTTCCTTGCTAAAAGTATAGATAGAAGCAAAATGGCTTCAATGATCTATGGAGTTAGCAGAAACGACAGGAAGGGAATAGGATACCAAGGTAAGGTTCCTACACCAAAGAATGCCATGGATTTAACCATTAAACACACTCCTCTGAACTCACATTTTGTGTATGGTCACACATATGATATTAAATACACTAGCAGTAAGTATTCTGTGAAACCAAAATTCAACCAGAGTTTTGGTAAATCTAACAAATCAGGACCCAAGAAAATCTGGGTACCTAAGGATAAAATAATACATGTTGCAGATATCTTTAGCAGCAAATCAGAAACACCAGTCATGGTACCTGGACTCTGGCTGCTCGCGACACATGACGGAAAGAAGGCATATGTTCCAAAGCCTGGAACTTAAGCCTGGAGGCCACGTTGGCTTTGGAGGCAATCAGAGGGGAAAGATCATTGGCTATGGAACTGTAGGTAATGGAAATCTTCCCTCTATAAATAATGTTCTTCTAGTAGATGGATTAATGCATAATCTGTTATCCATAAGTCAATTAAGTGATAACGGTTATGATATAATCTTTAATTAAAAATCATGTAAAGCTGTTAGTCAGAAAGATGGGACTATCCTGTTTAATGGAAAGAGGAAAAACAACATCTATAAAATCAAACTTTCTGAACTGAAAAGTCAGAATGTAAAGTGTCTTATATCTGTTAACAACGAGCAGTGGATCTGGCACAGAAGATTGGGGCATGTTAGTATGAGAAGAATATCTCAGATTAACAAACTCAATCTGGTCAGAGGACTTCCTAATCTGAAGTTCAATTCAGATGCTCTGTGTGAAGCATGTCAGAGAGGCAAGTTTGCAAAACCTTCTTTCAAATCTAAAAATGTTGTTTCTACCTCTAAGCCATTAGAACTTCTGCACATTGACTTATTTGGACCAGTTAAAACTGCTTCAGTCAGTGGCAAGAAGTATGGGTTAGTAATCGTAGATGACTATAGCAGATGGACATGGGTAAAGTTCTTAAGACACAAGGACGAGTCACACTCTGTGTTTGTTACCTTCTGTAACCAAGTTCAGAATGAAAAGGATCTTAGAATCGTTAAAGTCAGAAGTGATCATGGTGGAGAGTTTGAAAACAAAGATTTTGAGTCATTCTTTAATGACAGAGGCGTTCTGCATGATTTCTCTTGTCCTAGAACTCCCCAACAAAATGGAGTTGTAGAACGAAAGAACAGAACATTGCAAGAAATGGCCAGAACCATGATCAATGAGACAAACGTTGCTAAGATCTTCTGGGCAGAGGCAATAAACACAGCGTGCTACATTCAGAATAGAATCTCAATAAGACCTATTCTGGAAAAGACTCCATATGAATTGTGGAAGAACAGAAAGCCCAACATTTCATATTTTCATCCATTTGGATGTACTTGTTTTATGTTAAATACAAAAAATTATTTGAACAAGTTTGACTCTAAAGCACAGAAGTGTATTATGTTAGGATACTCTGAACGCTCAAGAGGGTATAGAATATACAATACAGAAACACAGATTGTGGAAGAATCAATCAGTGTTCGTTTTGATGATAAGCTTGACTCTGAAAAGTCAAAGCAGAATGAAGTTTTTGCAGGTATGGAAATTGAATTTACAGGTTCTGAAGACAAGTCATCAGAAGCTCTCAACAAAGACACTCCTTCAACATCTGAAAGGAGCACTGCTAGCAATCCTACAACAGCTGCTGATCAACCTCAGAAGAGACTACCCAGAAGCAGCCTGGACCACCCAGAAGAAACTATCTTAGGATGAAAGGAAGATCCAATCAGAATAAGAGCCAGCTTCAGAAACTCTGAAGAATCCCTCATGGGACTTGTGTCTCTGATTGAACCTTCTTCTGTTGATGAAGCACTTCTGGACAACAACTGGATTCTAGCAATGCAAGAAGAGCTGAATCAATTCACCAGAAATGACGTATGGGATCTTGTTCCCAGACCTAAAGGATTCAACGTCATTGGAACAAGATGGGTGTTCAGAAACAAGTTGAACGAACAAGGTGAAGTTATCAGAAACAAAGCACGACTGGTAGCACAAGGTTATAGTCAGCAAGAGGGGATAGAATATACAGAAACCTTTGCCCCAGTCGCCAGGTTAGAATCTATCAGACTTTTAATTTCATTTGCTGTTCATAAAGGCATCACTCTGTATCAGATGGATGTCAAGAGTGCATTTTTAAATGGTTATATATAAGAAGAGGTTTATGTGCACCAACCCCCTGGTTTTGAAAGTACAAAAAACCCAGAACATGTTTTCAAACTAAAGAAGTCACTATATGGTCTGAAACAAGCTCCCAGAGCTTGGTATGAAAGACTAAGTAACTTTCTGTTAGAAAATGAATTCACCAGAGGGAAGGTGGACACTACCTTATTCTTAAAGTCAGTTAAGAATGACATCTTAGTCTGTCAAATTTACGTAGATGATATTATTTTTGGATCTACTAATCCTTCTCTTGGAAGAAAATTTTCTAAGTGTATGTAGGCAGAATTTGAGATGAGCCTCATGGGAGAACTGAAATTCTTTCCGGGAATTCAGATCAATCAAAACCCAGAGGGAACTTACATTCATCAGAGCAAATATGTCAGAGAACTTCTGAAGAAATTTGACCTCTCAGAATGTAAGCCATCAAAGATTCCAATGCATCCCACGTGTATTCTGGAAAGAGAAGAGGTAAGCAAAAAGGTAGAACAGAAGGTCTACAGAGGTATGATTGGTTCTCTCCTTTATCTGACAGCTTCAAGGCTTGATATCTTATTCAGCGTATGTATTTGTGCTAGATTCCAATCAGATCCTAGAGAATCTCACTTAACATCTGTTAAGCGAATTTTCAAGTATCTGAAAGGTACTACTAATCTGGGTTTATTTTATAGAAAATCTAGTGATTACAGCTTAGTAGGCTACTGCGATGCTGACTTTGCTGGAGACAGAGTAGAATGTAAAAGTACTTCTGGAAGCTGCCAGTTTCTGGGAGAAAATCTGATCTCTTGGTCCAGCAAAAGGCAATCCACAATTGCGCTATCAACAACAGAAGCTGAGTACATAGCAGCAGCTGAATGTAGCACACAAATGCTCTGGATGAAAAGTCAGCTTGAAGACTTCCAGATTTTTGAGAGTAACATCCCTATACTCTGTGACAATACTTCTGCCATTTGCTTAAGTAAAAATCCTATTTTGCATTCTAGGGCTAAGCATATAGAAATAAAACATCACTTCATTAGGGACTATATTCAGAAAGGAATCTTGAATTTAAAATTTATTGATACAGACCATCAATGGGCTGATATCTTCACTAAACCTCTTTCTGAAGATAGGTTCAATTTCATTCTGAAACATCTCAGCATGAAACTCTGCCCAGAGTGAAAATGTTTTAATTCTATATATTAACCTTCAGAATGTGTTTTCTCTTTACTGTGAACTTCTGATCAATCTCTTTCAGAAAGATAGACATGCAGATTGTATCAGATTCTATTCTTAAAGATCTGAGCGATTCAGCTCAAGGATAGACGTGCTGCTCACTAAATCAAACAAGTGTCATCCAATCATCAGCAAATCTCTGAAGCAGAACACGCATGCACGCTTCTGAGAAGGCAAAACGCTGATTGGGTGCATTGAGACACATGTCTGGTAACCGTTTTAAGTATCTTTCTCAAATCCCCCAAAATCAGCAAGCATTAAATGCACGTAATCATGTTTTAAAACGTAATCATGAATTATTTCTCTTTCTTCAAACCGTTTACGTTTTCAAAAATCATTTTGAAATCTATTTAAGCACATTAACAACCTTCATTAAACTTTTACCGTTTCTTACAATCATCCAAAGCTTTTTCTGCATTTTTACTTGTGCAATCATCTTTCTCAAAAGAAACCCTTTTTCTCAACAAGTTTTTCTGCTCTGATCGTTTTAGCTTATATTACTTACACTTTTTGATTGCTGACAAAAAGGGGGAGAACAAGAATGATATTTTTCAATAACGGATTACTGAGACAAAAAGTCTCAAACATTCTAACACTCTGATATACTTGAATGTTTTCTGTTTTTGAATAAGCTTACAGGTACAAGAAGTTAATCATCTCTGATACTCTCTCTGATATTCTGTACAAGAAGTTAATCAGCTCTGATATTCTGATGTTCAAAGAAAGTCAATAAAGATCTGATCCTGAAGAACTCTTGGAATTAAAAAGGGAAGTAATAAATTCAGGGGGAGTATCTCTGATCTAAACTCTGATATCTCTTTATCCCTTATCTTTGATAACTTCCTGATTAATTATGATACAACTTATTACTTAGTTATCTCTGATACTTTTCACGCTACTTTTCAATTAAAAATATCTAGTTTTTGTCATCATCAAAAAGGGGGAGATTGTTAGAACAAAGTTTGAATCTACTAACCTAAGTTTAAGTTTTGATGATAACAAAATGCTAAGATACATTAATTGTATGTTTCATGTAAGACTCATATGCTATCTAAAAAATTACATTCTGTTTTACAGAAACTCTGATGGGTATCAGCATGAGAACATCCTCATCAGCATCAGAAAATTGGATATCAACATCAGCATCAGAAGATGTTATATCAGATACCAGAATCACAAGATCAACTTGCACTTATGCTGAAGCTTGATGAACAGATCTGCGCTTAACCATCTGAACTCTGATCTAGAAAACAACAGTTCACCAGCACCTAAGCAGTGTCAGAATGAGCCAAAGCCAAAACACGCTTAAGTGGCAACGGTACTGTGCATTCAAGATGATTTATTACCAACGGCATCATTCCAGACAAGATCTGCTTAATAAGGAAAGAATGTTATTGGCATTGAAACAAAATTATTACTCCAACGTACACTATTTCCAATGCTATATAAACAAGTCAATGAAGATTGAATTGGCTAATGCTCTACAACAATCTACACGCCTAAAGCTATTCATCATCTTTCTCACTCTCAGTTTGCTAAAAGCTCTCAATTCCTTACTCAATTATTTTAGCAATTTAGTTCTCATAAGCTTAAGTTGTGTAGTATCACAGTTGTGATAAACAGTTTTTGTAGAAAACATTCACACACCTAGATATCAATTCTTTGAAAGAAAGTAATTCCTTGAGAAACCGGTTTGTGGTTTGCATTAAGAAGGCTTTAGCAGTTGTTAAAGCAGCTGTAATATTCAGTTGAATATAGTGGATTAAGACCTCGTTGGAGAGAGGCGAAATCACCTTGACGGGTGGACTGGAGTAGTTTGAGATCAAACGAACCAGGATAAAAATACCGTGTTGACTGCAATTGATTTCCAGTTTTTACAATTCAACCCCCCTTCTTGTGTTTTTCACTTCTTCAGTTTCTTTTATTCTGCAGTAATTGTCTTACTTGTTTTTGAGATTTGTAATAAACAATTTAAAGTCAACAGCCGTACAGGAAGATGAGGACGATTGTGAGGTGCCTGGAGAACTTGCTAGACTGTTACATCAGGAAGAAAGGGCTATACAGCCCCATGAAGAGTCAGTTGAGACAATAAACTTGGGCACAGAGGTAAACAGAAAAGAAGTCAAGATCGGTGCGAATCTGGAAGCTAAGATCAAGAAGCGATTGATACATATGTTGTACGAATATGTTGAGATCTTCACTTGGTCATATGAAGACATGTCTGGTTTAGACACTGATATCGATGTGCATCACCTACCGACTAAAGAGGATTGTCCTTTGATTAAAAATAAGGTTCGTCGTATGCGCCCTAAAATGTCAGAGAAGATCAAGGCATGGGTCATGAAGCAGTTTGACGCAGGTTTCTTAGCTGTCACCTCCTATCCGCAGTGGGTTGCTAATGTTGTTCTGATGCCAAAGAAAGACAGTAAGGTACGGATGTGTGTGGAATATAGAGATATGAACAGGGCAAGCCCCAAGGATGACTTTCCGCTTCCTCACATTGATTTTCTGGTTGACAACACCATGCAACACAAAATCTCATCCTTCATGGATGGTTTCTCTGGCTACAACCAGATCAAGATGGCTCCTGAAGACATGGAGAAGACAACCTTCGTCACACAGTGGGGCACCTTCTGTTATAAGGTGATGCCTTTTGGGTTAAAAAATGTTGGGGCACCCTATCAACGAGCCATGGTCGCTTTGTTCCATGATATGATTCACAACGAGATCGAGGTTTATGTTGATGACATGATATCTAGGTCTCAAACCGAGGAAGAACACCTAGATCATCTACAAAAGTTGTTTGACAGGTTAAAGACGTACAAGCTGAGGTTGAATCCGAAAAAATGCACCTTCGGGGTACGGTCTGGCAAACTTCTGGGTTTCATTGTCAGTAACAAAGGTATTCAAGTGGATCCCGCAAAAGTAAAGGCCATACAAGAGATGCCGACTCCTTGTATAGAGAAGGAAGTTAGGGAATTCTTGGGACGTTTAAATTATATTTCCAGGTTCATTTCACATTTGACTGCTACTTGTGGACCCCTCTTCAAGCTTCTGAAGAAAGATCAAGTGTTAAAATGGAATGATGAGTTCCAGACGGCGTTCGAAAGGATAAAAGAATATCTCTAAGAACCGCCAATTCTGATGCCTCCGGTTGAAGGAAGGCCTTTGATATTATACTTAACAGTACTAGACAATTAAATGGGGTGTGTGTTAGGGCAGCATGATGAGTCTGGCTGAAAAGAGCACGCAATATACTACCTTAGCAAAATGTTTACCAACTGTGAGACACGATACTCACTGCTTGAGAAAACTTGCCGCGCTTTGGCATGGGCTGCTCTCCGACTAAGACAATACATGTTGACCCACACTACTTTGTTGATATCTAAGATGGACCGAATTAAGTACATCTTCGAGAAACCCGCTCTCTTCGGAAGAATAGCGAGATGGCAGATGATCTTAACTGAATACGATATACAATATACAACCCAGAAAGCAATTAAGGGGAGTCTATTGGCTGATCATTTGGCTCATCAGGCCATGGATGACTACCAGTCCATGAATTTTGAGTTCCCGGATGAGAATATTATACTGGTGACTGACTACGAAAAACCTGGACCAGATGAAGGACCCGAGGAGGGATCCCAATGGACTATGGTTTTTGACGGAGCTTCGAACGCACTCGGTAACGGCATTGGCGCAGTAATAATATCTCCTGAAGGTTGTTATACTCCTTTCAATGCTCGGCTATGTTTCAACTGAACTAACAATATGGCGGAATATGAAGCCTGTATCATGGGTCTCAAGGCTGCTATCGACCTAAGGATCAAGTTCTTGAATGTTTTCAGGGATTCAACTTTAATGATAAGTCAAATCAAAGGAGATTGGGATATGAAGCATCTGAATCTCATCCCATACAAAGAGCACTTATTGACGTTGCTCCCACACTTTGAGGAGGTAACCTTTGAACATTTCCCATGAGAGGAGAATCGGTTAGCAGACGCGCTAGCTACCATGTCTTCTATGTTCAAGGTCAGGTGGGACAACGAAGCTCCCCGAATCACCATTGAGAGGTTGGATGAACTAGTGCACTACTGTGAAACTGATATTGAAGAGGTAGCAGATAAACCCTGGTTCCATGAAGTAAAAAGGTACCTCGAGACTCAAGAGTATCCCGAAGGGGCATCTGTCAACGATAATAAGTTTCTGAGAAGGTTCACTGTGAAATTCTTCCTTAGTAGTGGAATCCTCTACAAGCGCAACCATAATTCTACCTTACTGCGGTTTGTAGACAAGAGCGAAGCAAAGAGGATTTTGACGGATCTACATGAAGGTACCTTCGGAACCCATTCCAGTGGACATACCATGGCTAAGAAGATCCTACAGGAAGGATATTACTGGTCCACTATGGAAGCAGATTGTTATCAGCACTCCCGAACTTGTCATAAGTGCCAAATCTACACTGATAAGGTGCATGTGCCTCCGGTTCCCTTAAACGTATTGACAGCTCTGTGGCCCTTTGCAATGTGGGGCATTGACATGATCGGAGAAATCAGGCCTACTGCTTCCAAGTGACATTTCTTCATCTTGGTGGCCATAGATTACTTCACGAAATGGGTTGAGGCGGCCTCCTTTTCTACTGTGACCAAGAACATTGTGGCGTGGTTCATCAGGCATAATATGATTTGTCGGTATGGTGTGCCAGAAATAATTATTACTGACAATGGTACAAATATCAATAACACAATGATCACCGAGCTCTGTAAACAATTCAAGATACAGCATCATAACTCTTCTCCCTACCGGCCAAAGATGAACGACACTGTTGAAGCGGATAACAAGAACATCAAGAAAATCGTACAGAAGATGATGGTGACATACAAAGACTGGAATGAGATTTTACCATTTTCTCTTCATGGGTACCGTACCTCAGCACGGACGTCGACAGGGGCAACGCCCTACTCTCTGGTATATGGCATGGAGGTAGTCTTACCCATCGAGGTCTAGATACCTTCTCTCAGAATTATGAAGGATGCAGGTTTGAACGAAGACGACTGGATCCAGACTCGACTTGATCAACTAAATCTGATCGACGAGAAGAGACTTACTGCTATTTGTCATGGTCAGACATATCAAAAGCGAATGATCAAGACTTTTAACAAGAAATTCAGACGTTAAGAATATCAAGTTAGGGATCTGGTAATCAAGCGCATCATACTGCCACAAGGTGATCCCAGGGGAAAATGGACTCCCACCTACGAAGGGCCATTTGTGATTAAAAACATTTTCTCGGGTGGAGCCATGATTCTAACCACCATGGACGGTGACGACCTTCCTCACCCGTTCAATGCAGACATAGTGAAAAGATACTACGCTTGATTAAAAGACCTGCTAGGTTGACCGGCCTAGGAAAAAATAAGGGCTTCCCGATGAACCAAAAGGGTTCGGGAAAAAATAAGGGATGAAAATGAAAAAATTTATACACCCGGCAAGTCGAAAACCTGAAAAGGCAGCTTGGGAAAAAAGGGTATCCTGGTGGACTGAAAACTCGAAAGGGAAGTCCAGGCAAAAGTTAGGGACGTAAAGCGTATCACTATGTCCCGTTGGATCACCTTGCGGTCAAACCTCATTATCGACTATCAAGCTCGAACAACACCAATCTAATCAACTTTCGGCCAAGTAGTAAAGTGATGAGATGCTCGAAGACATAGGGGAAATAGCAGAGTTAGAACTCAATGGGATTGTTACACATAGCTGTTTTCTTTTTACACAAAATTGTATAGCTTCTATTTTTACGGTGGCGTTCTCTTACTAGAGTGTCAGTCTCCTTGTACAAAAACGCCTATTACAGGCCAACTTAAAAAAAATCAATACAAAATCATTTTCACAAGAAACTATGAGTTTCTCCTTTTCTGTTTTTTTTGCACGAACGTCCATTGATTTATTCTTGACATATGCATTTGAATATGGTTGCTGCTCATAAATATTTACATAAGAAATGAAAAAGACAATTACTTGTAACTTAAGAAATAGGGGCAAAAACAAGAAATGTTAAAGAACACCCTCTTAAGGTCAAAATTGAGAGAGATATGCATTGTCAAAGTTGGCCACTTTTGGATATTTGCATAAAGTCAACAATGCCCAAAACTGCATTTTTTCTAAAATGGACCTAACTTTTCATGCTTGTATTGTGCTTCTAACATGGACCACGACCCTTGAGATCACTCATATATTTTTCCATTATTTTTATTATTTATTTTGATTATTTATTCATTAAAAATCAAAATTAAATAAATAAATAATGAAAAATATGTAAGATATGATTGTGAATCTTTTTCTCATCAAATAAACATCAAAATGTGTTGGAAAATCATAGGGGAATCATGGAAAGAGAGCAAGATTGGATTTTTTCCAAAAATGAGCAAAATAAAATAATTGAAAGCAATTATTTTTCTCATTGAAAGCATGAATTTCTTTATTCTTTCGTTGACCTAATGCCTTATAATACATATACACAATATGGCCAGACCCAGTAGGCACGCAGCTGATGCAAAAATAACTGATCTCAAGCTTCCAAAATTGAATAAATAACTCAAACACGGATTCTACATTGTAGCCTTCCTCAAGGGGATTTGAGGATTGCAATCCACTCCTGGGCACTTCCTGAAACTAACAGTACCATTTGCACTCCTCAAAACTCCAGGAATCATTGCATAACATCATCACAGTTTGCCATTTTTTTCAAATTCGTATCCATACCTTCTTACATTGTTAATCTGTTTTGATTGCATATTTGTGTTCATATGGATGCCTAGAAGCTTTATGAGTATTTAATTTCTAGTTTTGACGCATCAATGCCCAATTGCCATTGTTAGGGTTTTAACCTCCATTTTAGGGATTTGAGATGCATTGAAAATTGGACCAAAAGAAGGTTACCGTCATACTCGTGATATCAAAACGAGTTGATCTGTATGCTTAGAATTGATTTATCATGCCTGGCTTTGATTTTTGAGGTTTGCAGGGTTGTAGTGACAGTGAGCGTCCGTAGGTAAAAGGTTTGATATCTAAAGCCACGGTCCAGGGAAGAAGAAGGTGGCGTGGCAGTCAACCACTGGCCAATTTGAACTTACGCGCATTTTTAGGCATAAGGCGTGCATTGTTATTATAATATTTCTTGTTTATTATATTACCAAATAAGCAATACAGCGCAGATGGCAAGGAGTGTGAACATGTGAAGCAAGGGACCTAGGTTTGATCCCAGGTCCAAACATTTTCTCATTTTTTGAACAATTGTTTCCAAATCTAGTATGCCTCACAGTCAAGTTCCCATCATGCGTCGCCATCAACAGTTCGTCAGATCTCCTCAAGCATGGATCAAATGTCCCATATTTGATGACCACGCTGGGGATTCAAAGGGTTAGCATCACATGATCCTTTTCAGCTTTTGGGCCACCAACCTTGGGCCCATAAAATTCAGAATCACCCCCCCCCCCTTTTTCCTTCCAGCAACAGGCCCGATTCCAATTCTTTTTTAACTTTTAATTTTTTTTATTTGTTATAATTATTTTACAAAAACCATTTGATTTAATTATTTCACAATAATTTTTTTTATGAAATCATAAAATCATAAAAGAATTACAAAAATATTAGATTTAGTTAATTATTTTCATAAAATATTTATTTGCATTTAATTAACTAGTTTTAATTAGGTCGACTTAAACATTTTTTTTGTAATTAAAATTTAATAGAAATTAGGACTAACTGGCAAATTTCAAAATTCATGTTATTTTCTCAATAAAAAAAATACAAAAGCTTTTTTTTAATTAAATAGATTTTAGTACTCTTTGACTTATTCCCATCTTAATTCTTCACGCGTTTATTTCTTTTCGTACAATTTTTTTCAATTAATGTAACTGTTGATGGTTTGTAATAGTTTCAAATTAGGGTTTTAATTACTATTCATTCCCCTGTTTTTGATCATGTAATCCCCTCCCCAAAGCCTTGTAATAGTTATGATTTTAATTTCCCGCTTTTAATTTCCGCAACTATTTAACTATTAGATGTATGGACAATAGGCTTGCATGTGAAAGATGAACGATTAATACAGTAGAAAACCCTAATTGTGCAAAGATAATTAACTGAAAAAAACACACTTGCACATGTTCACTTCTAGGGTTTTCCCCACTTGGTTTCCTCGGAAATAATGGTTGCGTCCCTCGAATGTAGGGATACCTTAGCAATGACCCGCGATTCAAACTCATCATAAAGATCATAGTCCCTATTGGTCCCTCGAGTATCCTACGAATTGATCTTATGACGATAGTCCCTTCAAAACTCTAAGGTATCTTTACTTGTTGCCTCCAGTGACCATTTCGTCCCTTCGAACGTCCCTTTATAAATCCAATGACGGAGCTACTTACTCCTTAATAGTAGGATAGCGCTATCTAAAAGAAACGAAAACAAATAGACTTTTCGAGTAGGTAGAAATCTTAAGTACTTGCTCAAAATAAATTTTTTTTTTCACACAAGCACTTTTCGAATCAATTTTCAAAAACAACTTCGTCACACTCTTGGGGACTGATACAAGGGTTATCACGAAGTAAACAAAACCTTTCAAAACAAGCACACATAGACAATTCAAAAATGAGCAAGTACCTAAGAGCCCGTGGAAAACCACGGATAGAAAGGATGCTAACACCTTCCCTTTCTATAATCTACCCGTACTCAAAAATATCTCGAAAAATGGTTTTTTCTGTTCTTTTTCCTTTTCCTTTGTTGGATGAAATAAAAGTTGGTGGTGACTCTTGCTTACCGCGATATTTGCGAATACAAAATTCAAAACAATATTAACAGTCGGTTCTGCCACCGTATCACAATCTTCAAAAAAATTTCCAACTTACACAAAACACGAAGCTTTTCAAAGTGAGCTAGCAATTAAGAGCCCGTATATAACTACAGATGAAAAGGGTGCTAACATCTTCCCTTTTCATAACCTACCCCCCGAACTCAAGAAAATTCTCAAAAGGTCTTTCCTGTTCTTTTCACCCTTTCCTTTATTGGATAATAGAAAAGTCAGTGGCGACTCTTGCTATCCACAACATTTGTGATAAAATGCAAAACACCAAGTCAGTTCTCCCACTGTATTACACATACATTATGTTTCTTTATCTAAGTCATTACAATATTTATAAAGTGATTTGAGTTGCTACTTAATAATTGTCAATTGAGTATAATTTCATATTTTCTCTCTACAAACTTCCACGTGCAAACTCTGAAAAACTCTGGTTATTCTCATTTGAAGAATTACTTGATTTTGTTTTTTAAAATTCTATTCACCCCCTTTGTACTATTTTATATTGCTATATTCTCACCCAAAACTTATCAATATAAAGCTTTGTTAGATTTACTTCAACAACCATTATCAGCCAATTCTCACAGTGTTAATAAGCTTATCACTCAACCAAAATCTAACTCAGGTATTATTTGGACTTTACCTCAGCTTGTCAAATCTAGAACATTCGTTCTTGACACTGGTGCTACAGACCATGTTTGTTTTTCTCGTAATTACTTTACATGTTTTAAAATAATATCTCTCATCGCATCTAAACTCCCTAACGACTCTCTAGTTACTACTGAATTCACACTAACTATTTAGTTTGATTTAAATTTCATGTTAACCAATGTTTTATACATGCGTCACTTTTCATATAACCTCATATAAGTTCCAAAATTGACTCAAAACCATGATTGTCAACTCAGTTTTAATCATTTCACTTGAATCATAAAAAATATTTCTCCAAGAAGATGATTGGTACAACTGATTTACGAGAAGGACTCTACATTCTCAACCAACCTGAAGTTATAATTCCTGACACGCCACCCATTTCCACTGATGCATTAGTCAATTCATTCATTTTCTAGAGTAATACTTGTAATAATTTTGTCAATAAGCATGATATTACACATGACACTCATTATAACATTTGGAATTTAAGGCTTGGTCACCCTTCCCATGACAAATTAATAGAGATACAAAAATATTTCCTTTTTGTCAAAACTATACAAATTTATTCACCTAGTGATATGTGTTTCTATACCAAACAAAAGAGATTTCCATTTCCCCATAGCAATCATAAGTCAGTTGATATTTTTTACTTAGTTCATATTGAAATTTTGGCATTTGCAGTACAGATGTCAAGATTGATGTCCCAACACCACACAATTTCAAGACAAATGTTCGAACACTTGCTAAATCTGGAGATTATGCGAAAAAATAAAATTACAGAAAATTAAACAACACAATAAATTATTAATCCAGGTCGGTGCAACGTCACCTACTCTGGGGACTACCAAGCCAGGAAGGAAATTCACTATAATATTATTAGTTCAAAGCCTAAACAACCCTAGTTTAGCCCTTCTCTCCTAATCACTACCTTGTTCAAATTCTACCTAGACACCTCTAGACATGAGATCCCCCTCTCACTTCCAATCACCTCAGTGATACCTACAGTCACAACCTGTGACTAGACCAAAAGAACCAAATAGAAGATTACACTTCCAATAAACAATACTTAGTTTTTCTTAAAAGCTTCAACTAAGAACAATACTCAACTCTTTGATTAAAAGCTCATGAGTTAGAATAACCAGTCAACCTCAATGTACAAAAGATACATGAGTGATATACAAAGAAAAAAACACAAAGAACTTAAAAGACTCCTAAACCCTAATTCTTATGTTGCACCCATTGTTTCTTCAATGTCAATGCTTGCTATTTTAGGTTTAGCAAGTCCTTATTTATAGACTCTTACAAAATGGGCTTGGACTCTTAAAATCAAATCCATTCTTCTATTTTGATTCAGCTACAACATCTTCACATAAAAATAGGAACAAATCTTTTTGAAATTTTGGTATTCAGATCAAAGATGTCCTAAGAGATGTCGAGACACCTTCTACTGAACTTGCACACAGTGAACAATATGAATGATAAACACAGTAACGAAAATTAAAGAACACACATAATTGTTTACCCAGTTCAGTGACTCACACCTACTCTGAGGGCTACCAAGCTAGGGACCAAGTTAACATGATAGTATCAATTCGTAGACCCACAAAAAACTTTCTTCTAGTTCACAATCTACTCACTTAATCACTACTTGTTCTTAAATTCTACCTAAGGCTAACTTAAGTATGAGACCCTTCTCAAATCCCTTCCGATAATAGTCATAATGATTGACCAATTCTAAACACTTAGAACAAACACTGAAGTCACACTTCAAAGACACACAATCATTCACTGCTTAAAAGTTTTGGAATGATTGACAGAACTTACAACTCAATAAAATAATCCTTCTCTTTTATTAACATGATAATCGACAGGCCTAAAATAAGCACACAAACCCTAATAAAAATTACAATGTAAGTTCCACACTAAAATAGGTTAGTGACATTCTATTTAAAGCCATCCTCTAGACTGTATTGGGATTTTCAATATCAGCAAAACAATTGCTAAATCTTAGCAGAATCTTCTGCACATATTTGGGCTTCAATAATTAGTTTCCTAGATTTTATCTTAATTTAGAAACTAATAATATTCCTTGAATCCATCTAGAATCTTTTTCAATCCTCGGCTTGTGCATCACACGGGATAACAAAATATATCCAAAATATTCTGCACCTGTAACAACTAAACATAAATAATATTCCAGTTGTACAAAAACACGATGTCAGATGAACCTTCATGGGACATTGCATTTGACATGTTGCATTTATTGATAGAACATCTTCATTTAACATGGTTCTACTAAGTTGTTTTACCAAACATAATGCTAACCATATTAATAGAGAATTAACAATCTACCCCTTTGGCTTATTTTGGCTAAAATAACTTAGCAAATCTTCCACCCATAAATAACTGAACATCTGCATAGGTTTAAACAAGATCAAACACACAATTCATCATCATCAAAGAACACAGCAGCATCAGAAGCATTCAGCAGAAGTCAGTATAGTCATATCAGAGTGTCAGCACCAATCAGAGTACCAGCAACAACTAGTGGAAGCTACAATCAAGAGAACGAAACATTCTGAGCATGTCAGGACGTCTTGTTTAACATTTCTTCAAAACATTCTTCTACTAAGAGAAAAAGAGAATTTGATGATTCTCCCCCTCAACAAAAAGTCATATCACCAGCCAATTTTCATCGTTTTGCATCCTCATAACCATGTGCATCTACATAACTTCATAACCATCCAAGCTACTCCACCTCAAACTTGGAATCAATACTTGATACAAAATGTATAGGTTGATACTGACTTAGCAAACATTCATCACATCCAGCAAAAATCTCTTCTCCCCCTTTTTTATCCAAAATAATACATAGTTAGTCAATCCTTAAATTCTTCCAAGAATATAGGATCTCCTTGTTCTTAGTGCACCATCCTCTCTTCCCAAGTCTTGACTGTAGAGGTATAACTTCTTTATCTTAGGAGAACCACCCTTATTCACGTGATCCAGACCACTAGAGCCTACACCACATCTTCACCTTTCATCAAAGCTTGCTTCATACGTTAGAGTCAACTTACACTCGACATGACCCTCTGTTGAGCTTTGCAGAAAACTTCAGAACCAAACTCTTTCCAATCATATCAACAGCCACACATGAATCCACAAGGAAGAATTTTCTAAATATTGCCAAGAATAATACTTCATCCACTTCACCAATGAGATTTCACACAAAAAGCTCTTCCTTTCTTATGAAGCTTTTAAGATGATGAGATGATGTCCCAACATCAGTCTGAGAGTTTCAACCAACATTCCTTAATATTTCATGGTAAACCACTTATAGAAGATTTATTCTTCATAAAACTAATCTATCATTCTCCTTTCAAGATACACATTAGGGAGCAGTAAACCAATATGAACTTCTCAAGTTCATTCTTTGAAAAGATGTTGTAGCATTTGATATGACATATTTCACACATACAAGTCTCCATCAGCAACAACATAGAAGACACACTATAGCTATGGAAACTTGACAAACATGGTTGTCTTCAGATGAACCACCTCTTGCCTCTGTCAAATAGCCTTCTGCACTCCTTGAATATGTCACAAGCATTGAGAGTGACATTACCAACTTCACTAGTCACCACCTCATAAAAGTTCTCTTTTAAACACTTATTCCTTTGTCGGGACTCTTTGTTCCTTCCTTTATCAGAAACAATCACAGCAACTTGGAGGAGAGATATATAAATTATTGTACTCCTCCCCATATGTGATTGCTATAAACCCTTGAAGGTTTCAAAACCATTTGATATATCTTTGAAGAGTTTCATCCATGCAGACTTTGAGGAATCCTTAGTTACATCCATGATCCTCTTTTTTCCACCCTTGCCAATCTGAGTTTTCAGCTGATAGGTAACTTTGGATACTTTTCTTGACATACCTTTCTTCATATCATTCAGATGTATTATGTCACCTTTTTTTATTACATACCTTCATTTCATCTTCTTTTGTCATTAAGCTTGTAGTTGGATAACCTATTTCTTGAGAAGACCACAAATAGCAGTTGTCTTTAGACCTACTTCCTCTCATGATTATCTTATTATTACCATTTGTCACCAAACAATCAGATTTAGTGAAATTAACTTTGAGACCTTGGTCACACAGTTGACAAACACTAATCAAATTAGTAGTCATCCCCTTGACAAATAACACATAATTAAGATTAGGTTGTCCTGAATAGTCTAGCTTTCAGCACCCTTTATTTTACCTTTTGATCTATCTCCAAATCAGACATAATTAGTTAGACATGATTTAATGTTCATCAGAAATTTTTTGACACCAGTCATGTTCCTGGAACACCCACTATAAAAAATACCACCCATTTCTCTTTGAATCTATGAGAGGTGTATGAGCTACAAGTCCAGACACTCCCTTTCTTGAGCTCCATTTCTTCACTGCCTTAGTATCCACTTGTTTTCTTCTAATTTGTGCTTCATATTTGGGATGGCCATATAACTTGTAGCAGACCGATTATATATGACCAACCCTACCACAATAATAACACATCCTTTGTTGATAATTATTTCCAAATTTATGTATCTATTGTTGTTGCAACATTTTGTTTGACACCTTTTGTTCCACAACTCTCATTGGTTGAACAAATTTTACTTCTTCCCATTTGCTCTTGTTCTTCACAGACTGGCTGACATACCCGAGTCCTTGAACATTTTCAGCACACTTACCATACTTGATAATCTCATCATGAACATTAAAACTGCTGTTAAGCATTCTTATGGACTTGGTCATACTATTAAGTTATGATTTTATCTCAATCACTTAATCCTTCAGGTCGTAGATGGTAGCTAGATACTCTATGTTTTCTGCCTTTAGTTGGGAGATAATTTTCTCTGGATCTTCTTCCAGTCGACCCTTCCCTTGATTTTTAAGACACACTTCCTTGTAAGCTTCAACAATCTCATCTAAGGATAGCTCTTCACATAATGAATCCTTATCTGAGACACAAGTCCCCAGTTAAAGTTGTAAGCTCTTTGGCTTTTTATTCCTCATGATCACTTTCAGAGTCTTCGTCTAACAATGACACATACAAAGCTTTCTCCTTTCTCCTAAATTAAGTGGGATATTCATATATTATGTGTCCAAAGCCTTCACACTCGTGACACTGGACTCCTTTTCCTTGATATATCTTCTCTTCAGATCTGCTATCTCTTCCAACATCTTGTTTTTAGCTGACGTCGAAGGACTTGTCGAAAGGCTTGTTCCTGACATTTGATCTTGATTTCCCGTCTAATTTTTTTAACACTTGTTTAAATTATTTTCCAAGCAGAAAAATAGCATTAGATACCTCTTCTTCTAGATCAAGGTTACACTCATCTTTTGAGTCATCAGCACTAGAAGCAAAAGCAATACTTTTCTAATTTTTATATTTTTCACTGATTCCTAACTCAAAGGTTTGTAACGATCCAATGAGATCATCAACCTTCATGTTGTTGACATCTTGGGCTTCTTCAATGGCAATCACCTTCATGTCAAATCTCTTTGGAAGAGATCTGAGAATCTTTCTTACCAACTTGGCTTCTAATATCCTTTCCCCAAGCGCACTTGAGGCATTGGCTATCTCAATGATATTCATGTAAAAGTCATGAATACTTTCATCCTCTTTCATTCCCAGATTCTCAAACTGAGTAGTAAGAATCTAGAGTCATGACATCTTTACTTTATAAGTTCCTTCATGAGCATTCTTCAAAATCTCCCAAGCTTCTTTGGCAACAGTACAATTTCTTATAAGCTTGAAGATGTTATTATCCACACCATTGAATAGGGCATTCAATTCTTTAGAGTTTCCCTCTGATGATTTTTCATCAGTATCATTCCCGTCTTCCTCAGATTTCACAACCTCAATAGCCTTTCCATCTGGATCAACAACCTTTGGAGGATGTCATCCCTTGACCACAACTTTCCAAGCCTGGCTATCCATGGACTTTATGAAATCCATTGTACCAGCTTTCAAATAATCATAATTTTTCCCATCAAGCACATGTGGTCTTTTCCCAAATCCTCCTTCCTTGTTCATTATACCAGAAAGTAACTTCCCTAAATATCACTCAGAGTCAGAGGAGGATGTCTTCTCTAATACCAATTGAAATTCTGGTATTCAGATCAAAGGTGTCCTAAAAGATGTCGAGACACCTTCGACTGAACTTGCACACAATGAACAATATGAATGATAAACTCAATGCATAAAAGTAAAGAACACGCAAAATTATTTACCAAGTTCGGTGACTCACACCTACTATGGGGCTACCAAGCCAGGGACTAAGTTAATCTGATAGTATCAATTCATATACTCACAAACAAATTTAAGCTAGTTCACAATCTACTCACTTAATCACAACTCGTTCTTAACTTCTACCTAAGACTCACTTAAGTATGAGACCCTTCTCAAATCCCTTCCATTCAAAGTCAAAGTGATTGACCAATTCTAAAAACTTAGAACAAACACTAAAGTCACACTTCAAAGACACACAATCATTCACTGCTTCAAAGCTTTGGAATGATTGACAAAACTTACAACTCGATAAAACAGTCATACTCTTTTATCAACACGATGATCGAGAGGCTCACAATAAGCATACAAACCTTAATAAAAATTACAATGTAAGTTCCACAATAAACTAGGTTAGTGAAATTCTATTTAAATTCATCCTATAGACTGAATTGGATTTTTCAATTGCAACATAATAGCTTCTAAATCTCAGCAGAATCTTCTGCCCATATTAGGGCTTCAATCATTAGTTTCCTAGATTTTCTCTTAATTTAGAAACTAATAATATTCCCTGAATCCAGCTAGAATATTTTTCAATCTTCATCTTGCATGTCACATGGGATAACCAAATATATCCAGAATATTCTTCACCTATAACAACTAAACATGACTAATATTTTGGTTGTACAAAAGCATGATGTCATATGAACCTTCATGGGACATCGCATTCGACATGTCACATCCGCTGATATAACATCTTCATTCAACATGTTTTTACTAAGTTGTTTTACCAAACATAATAACAACCATAGAATTATATAATTAACACTTTTAAAATTTCCTAAAAAGTCACCAAGATCCTTATAAGGAAACCAAATCAAATTTGCACTTGTTCCTAATAAATATCCTTGACCTATGCAAAATAATGAGATATATCCAAAAGGATATCTAAAAAATAAATCAAAACTAACAAGAGATATAATAGCAGTGGCTGCTGCATAAAAGGCCAAGATGTCAAGACATCTCACTCAACATCTGTCGAATAAGCATGACAGCAGAACATGTCATAACATTTGGTCAAGATGTTATAACATCTTGCTCAACATTAGTCCAGAATAATGTTTTTTCAAAATTTATGCCAAGCCTAAAACCATGGATTTAACAATCTCCCCCTTTGGTAAATTTTGGCTAAAACAACCAATGCACAATATTCCTGGAGAGAGATATCAAACCACAACACAAGCTACATGCAAACATGTAAACTTTGTACAAACTACAACAGAAACATATATCAGAGTATACATGCAGTTATAAATCACCATATTCAATACGTCAGAAAATAGATGTCCAGACATGTGGTCTGACATCACAGACAGGTCCAAACACCCCCTGTCACTCTGGACCAAGACTTATCCTCAAAGGGAAAACCCAAATCACCATAAAATTCAGTATACCAAATATGAACTACCCAAGTTCACACATAAGAGGCACATGCAATAGAAGATAAAATAGCCTCACATCAGAATTTCCCATATCAGACAAGATGTTAGAACATAAGATAATACATCATGGACACAAACTCCACCAGTAGCAACAGCAATAGTAGAAGCACTAACAATCATGACAGATAATCATGGTCCCCATAAATAGTTGCATACAACAAGCAACCACAATCACTAATCTCCCTTTAGCAGCAACATAATCCTATCAGCATGCTAATCAATATGTCAAGACATGTTTCATAACATCAGGACAAACACACTAACATTTTACTCCCCCTTTTTAGCCAAAAATTGACAAAAAATAGAGTAAATGTAAAAATACACATTGAAAACATGCAAACATAAAAATACAGATGGAAGCACACAACAGTAGGTGGAAATGAACAATAACTGATGGAAATAAACAAACTTGATCAATTTTAGGTGGTCTTCCACATATTATCCCTGTCAAAGATCCTCCTACACTCCTTTGTGTTGTCACCAGCCCATTTATCATGCAGAGACCCTTTGTTCCATTTAATATCAACTTCCTTAGGCTTCCCAAGCATCATAACATAGAGTAAAGATGCAATATCAATTAAACTCCTCCATATCTGTAATTGCTATAACTCTTCAATAGTGCAAGTTCCAACCCCACTACTTATGTTATCAATATGATCTTTAAACATAACAATAAGTTGTTCCTTGTTTCCCATATACTCCATAGTAATAACCTTTCCTTTAACAAGATTCTTGATAAGTTGATTATGACTATCAAGGTTCTGGTTCTAACCATGTTCAATATGATATCTGATATCATTCAAATATTCACCAAGTAATATTATAACATCATTTTTGACATTATGATTCTTCAACATCTGGTCAGTCCATACCAGTTGATAACAACATATCCTCGTTCCACCATACTCATATTCAGTAGTATTTCCAGAGGCACAAATTTGCTCCTTATTGAAATAAGAAATCATATTGTTTCTTAGATACAAATACCTACTGACCAACTTTGACCTAATGATGCAGTTCAAGATCCTTATTTCTTAAAAAGTAGAATATAACCTTGGTTCAAGCTTAGAAACAAGATATGAATTTGATATTTCTTTATTGAATTATGTAATGTCTGCTTAATTAGAGTGTCTTATATTGATCTCCTTGAGTTTTCCGATCTAAATTCAAACTTCAGAGTTATCTGGATCAACACTTATGGACTCACATATTGTTTCTTTTCTTGTCTCCTCAGTTTGTACAGAAGATATTCCAACATTGTCTTCGACATCCTTCTCCCTTTCACTGAATGAATCATCAATTACCATACTTTTGGATTCTATAACATCTTTAGTTCTAGATTTAAAAACTCTATAAGCTCTTCTATTTGAAGAGTATCCCAAAAATATCCATTCATTCCTTATGAGATCCTCCTTACCTTTTTTTATATTTGTTCATCAAGACATAGCATTTACTGCCAAAGGTATGAAAGTACTTGACTGTAGGCTTCATTCCTTTCCATATCTCATAGAGAGTAGTTGATGTACCTCCTCTAGAAGTGACCCTATTATGAATGTAGCAAGAAGTAATCATAGCTTAAGTGCAAAACTCCCAATGGTAATTGCTTAGCAGAAAGTATAACTCTAGTTGATTCCTATACAACCCTAGTCTTTTGCTCAATAATTCCATTTTCTATATAAGTAATGGAACAAGAGAACTCATGACTAATACCTTTAGAAACACAAAATTAAGAGAATTTTGCATTCTCAAACTCCTTGTCATGTTCACTTATAAACTTAGCAATCACACTATTCTTTTCTTATTGAATGTTTAGACACATATTTTTGAAGACTTCAAAAATGTATGATTTGTCTTTAAGAAAGTTCATCTAAGTATACCCAGAAAAATCATCTATAACCATATAGACATACCTCTTTCCACCCAAGCTTTCTATTTGCATTGTTCCCATTAAGTCCATACGAAGGAGTTCTAGCACATTAGAAGTAATTTGATGTTACAACATTGTGTGTGACATCATGTCTTGCTTCTTAATTTCACACTCATCACAAAATTTCCCTTCTTCAATCTTGAGCTCTGATATTCCTCTAATGACTCCTTTAGATATGATTTACTTCATTCTATTGAGACAGAGTTGTCCAAGTTTTGGTGCCATAAATTCACTTCATTCTTATTGGATATTAGACATGTGGAAGAGTAAGAAATTATTTGAGATTCCAATAAATAACAGTTGTCTTTAGACCTTATGCCATTCATCATAACATCATCTTTCTCATCTTTGGCCAGACATTCAGATTTTGAGAAATTGACTAACAATCCTTGGTCACACAATTGACTAATTCTAATAAGATTAGCAGTTAATCCTTTCACAATAAGAACATCTTCTAAACTAGGTGAACCAACACACATCAACTTTCCAACTCCTTTGATTTCACCTTTAAACCCATCTCTAAATCTGGCAGTTTCTGTGGGATGAGGCTAATATCCACTAACAACTTCTAAAACCTTGTCATATGTCTGGAGCACACGCTATCAAAGTACCAATATTCTCCATTTTATTCTCTTAAGGAAGTATGAGAAATAAAGTTAATATCCATATTTTCAACACTTCTCTTTTTACTCACTTTATCAGCTTTAAAATAAACTGAAGATTTTTTATCTCTATACAATTTAAAACAAAAAGGCTTTATATGACCATGCTCACAATAATAATGACATCTCCAAGTTAAGGATTTAGATTTGGATAAAATCACATCATGTCTTCCAGATGTTGTAACATTTGATTTGACATGGTAATTATTTTCTTCTTTTCAGGAGGGAAGATATTTTCTTCAGGCCTTTTCTTCTTTTAATTATCAGACTGATAACTCACTCTAGTATCTTCATCCTTTTTTACCATTCTCAAGGAATTTATCAAGTTTTAATGCTTGAAATTTAGGAGAGTTACCTCATTTTTTAGATGATAAACATACATAGAAGATCCTTCTTCTCATTCTCCAATTCAAATATGATCTTCCTCTGTTCGTCCTCAATTTTAAGACTTTCTTCACACTTATCACAAGCATCTTTGTAGGATACATCCAGATCTTTATAGATATCATTCTCATCATAATCTTCTACTTCATCTACCCATCTTCCAGTAAGAGCCATCACAAGTTTAGCAGTCTGAAGATTAGATTCATCTTCTGACTTATCATCATCATCAAACCAAGATACAATGAAGCCCTATTTTTGATTCTTGATAAAGTTAGGAAATTCTGGTCTTATACAACCAAAACCTTCACACTCATAACAGTTAATTCCTTTGCTTTGATTGGTGTTATTATCAGCTCTGGCATTTTTCTAAAAATCCTCATCATTCCTGATGTGAGGTGATATGTTCCTAACATTTGGTCTTCCTCTTATGTCCATTCTTTTCATAATTCTATTGAGTTGCTTTCCCAGTAACACAATGGTATTGGACAATCCTTCATCAGTATCCAGATCAGTTTGACTCTCTTCATCTTCAACATTAGAAAAAAGTTATGCTCTTGTTCTTTCTTAGTCTTATCACTAACAGCCAATTCAAAAGTTTGAAGTGACCCAACAAGTTCATCAACTCTCGTGTTGTTGATGTCTTGAGATTCTTCAATAGAGGTTACCTTCATGTCAAATTTCATAGATAAGGACCTAAGAATATTTCTAACAAGCTTTTATTCTGACATCTTTTCTCCCAATACACTAGATTCATTTTCTATTTCAAGAACCTCCATATGATATTTCTGGATGGTCTCATCATCATTCATCTCTAGGTTCTCAAATTTAGTAGTGAGAAGCTGAAGTCTTAACATTTTTCCTTTGGGTGTACCTGCATGAGTTGTTCTAAGAACTTCCTAATCATCCTTGGCTACAGTACAAGTATTAATCAACCTGAACATATTTTTGTCTACTGCATTGAATAAAGAATTCAAGGATTTATAATTTCCAAGCACTAATTTATCATTCTCATCATTCCAATCTTCCTCTGGCTTCAAAGATGCATTCTCATCTTTATCCTTTTCAACAGGATATTCCCATCTCTTCAAAACAGCGTTCCAAGCTTTGTTGTCCATGGATTTCAAAAAAGCCATTGTTCTAACTTTTCACTAATCATAATTTGAACCATATAACAAAGGTTGTATGTTGTTGTATCCTCCTTCTTTTTCCATAGTACTTGAAATTCTTCTCCTTGGAGCTCACCCAATAACAATAACATGGTGCCTTCTCTGATGCCAATTAAAATTCTAGCACTTGCAATACAGATGTTAAGACTAATGTCCCAACACCACACAATATCAAGACATATGTTACAATATCTTTTGACAGAACACTTGATAAATCTAGAGATTTTGCAGAAAAATAAATTGTAGAAAATGAAACAACACAATCAATTGTTAACCTAGTTTAGTGAAACGTCACCTACTCTGGGGCTTCCAAGCCAGAACAAAAATTCACTATAATAAAATTAGTTCAAAGCCTAAACAACCCTAGTGCATAAATTCTTGCCTAATCACTACCTTATGCAACTTCTACCTAGACACCTTTAGATATGAGACTCCCCTCTCACTTCCAATCCCCTCAGTGATACCTACAGTCACAACTAGGGGTGGCAAAATGGGCCTGGCCCGTTGGGCATGCCCATTTTTCCAGCACTTTAGTGCGGGGCGGGTAAAGGGTTTAGGTCCTCGCCCTCTAATGCATCCTCTCTGCCCCGCCCCATTTTTTACGCGTGCTTTTGCGGACACGTGCATTTACATAAATTTTGTGTTTTTAGCCTAAAAAGATGCAGTGCCCACAGGCTTTTCCTGCCCCGCCCTTACTTTTTTGCAGGGCGGAGATAGGTTTTAGGCCCGCATCCTCAACAATTCCTGCCCCGCCCTATTTTTTTATGGGCTTTTGCAGGGCAGGTCTAAATGGGGGCGGGCATGCCTGTTTTCCACCCTTAGTCACAACCCATGACTAGACCAAAAGAACCAAATAGAAGATTACACCTCCAATAAATAATACTTAGTTTTTCTTAAAAGCTTCAACTAAAAATGTAACACCCTTCTTACCCCACAATTATTATTCGTTTAATTTACGAAATAAATCAAGATAAAATTACCACTCAAGGGTATCACACGTCATATAAAACATCTTAATAAATCATCCTTCTCCGTACCACGGGTTTTCAACATTCATAATCATTTCGTTTTTAGAATATCAACACATAAAAAAAAACTTCAAAACGGAGTATTAGTCTTAAAATAACTTCATCATATTCTTCAAATTATCATCATCATAACCTTTCACAAGTTGTAATTTAAAATCACTTAGACAATCAAAATAACTCATAAAGTATGTCAACAAAAGGAACATAAACATTAACTCAAGCGTTCCCAACCTGATGTTACATATCAGATCAAGACACCTTCTATTCAAGAGAAAACTAAATAAATAAGTCTAAAGCTATCTTAAATGCTTTTATAAGCTATTCCTGAGAATCTGCGCGTTATCCACGTGGAGGCAACATTAAAAAGGAAAGGGTGAGTAATCATAATTCATTACAAAAGATATACATAAAAGATATAGTAGTTGCAAGCAACATCATCATGAAATCCATATATCATCATTTATCAAGTACTACACTCACACCTTCATATCATAATTACATATACACATCTTCGTCATAAAATCATCAAAACACCATTTAATTCACAACATCATAAAATCACTTAATCAACAATCATCATCAAAGCATCATTTAGTCATATAGTTCACAATTTTCATCATATCGCAACTCACCAACACTTCATGATAACACAATACATCGTAACATCACATATACATATTTCATTGTAAAAACATCACCTAATCACATAGTCCACAATTATCATCATTCACAACTCATCAATAATTTTATGCAATGTCATATAAGATGTAAATGCAACACAACTGACTCTAATGCATGTGGTACTAACTCATTGATGAACACTTGGTCATCACCCTCCAAATATCCCTACCATAGGATAAATTCCATCTATGAACCATAGCACATCATAAATGCACACATTCCACACAATGGGATTGAGGCTCTTCGTAAGAGGAACACCTTCCAAAATAGCAGATCACTCTCCAAAATGTTATGAATGTGTGATGCACAACAATGTCATATGAAATTCGACCACGACTAGTCAAGTGCATCATCATTCATATAATCATCACATAATCATCATAAAATCATCATATAGTCATCACATAATCGTCACATAATCATCACTTAATCATCATAGAATCATCATATTGTCATCACATAATCGTCACATAATCATCACATAGTCATCACATAATCGTCACATACTCATCACTTAATCATCAAAGAATCATCACATAGTCATCACATAATCGTCACATAATCATCACTGGTCATCACACAATCTTTACATAATCATCACTTAATCGTCACATAATCATCACATAGTCATCACATAATCATCACATAATCATCACATAGTCATCACATAGTCATGTATTATATATTTCCAACATGCATATCACTGAAACATCATCATAATTCACATCTTTTATGTCACAACAACGTCATTAACAGATCTTTAAGATATAACAACACAATCAACATCATATTCACCATCTAAAATAGAACATCATAGTATAGCAAATAAGCATAATGTCTTTCCACAAGTTCCACAAAAAAACAAAACTCGACACACACCAAACACATGTTAACATGTCAAATAGTTGGAATTATGGTACATAAAATGATTTTAAGTTAAAGTACACAAAATCAGATTTCCAACGATTTGAACAACACATCAATTGGAAACTCAGAACTAAAGTTATGAATTTTCAAAGTTTTTAAAAAAATATGATGTACCAGTGGTAACGGGTTACCTTAAAAGTGGTAACCAGTTACACCCTTCAAAAATAGCCAATCCATGCCACTGTTTCATAGAGTAACCGGGTACCCAAAAAGAAGTACCCAGTTACCATACCCGAGTACCCAAAAAGCATTACTCGGTTACATGCAGAGCAAAAGTACTTTTTTGCTACTTTTTGACACGAAAGTCACTTTTTCTCTACACCTTAACATCCCCAACTCCTACACAATACACAAAAAAAGATTCCAAGTTCAATTTATAATCACATGCCTCATTGGTAACATTCTAATTCACCAAAACACAATTAAATACATAAATTCGGCACAATTAAGTCACACTCATTTACATTGACATAAACATACAATTCACCATCATCAATTGCACCCAACACCATCACCAAAACAAAATTTTATCATTGAGGATTTTACAAATGAAGTAGAATTAGGTTCTAACAAGAAATTGATACCTACCCACCAATCATTACACACCAACAATACATAATCACATATATTATATGCATCAAATCATGGTATTTTCACATCATTATTCACAAAATCATCATGGTTTCTTCTAATATTTCATTACAGAACACAAAACAATCCTACATATACCTAAACCACATATCAATCATAATATTTTGGATCACTCCCTTACCTTAATTCCTAGCAATCCCCCCCCCCCTTCACGTTCATATGACAAATCCCCTTTGGTTCTTTTGCCCTAGCTCTTTCTCCATAACTTTTCTCCAATTCCACAATCGTAACAATGAAACAAAAACTCTCTAATTCTCCTATTGTCAATCTTACCCCTTAGACCATTTTTATGACATTTCACTTATGCTCTCACTTAACCTCTTAGAATTACCAACAAGCCCTCAATATCACTACACTAATATTACCTTTACTTTAATCATGATTAATTTGTAATAATCTCAACTAAATTATTGAAATTAAAATACTTCTAATTATCACATAACTTTAACACTACCCCACAACACACATTATTCAACAACAATTCACATAAATTAACCAATAAATCATAATTAACCAATTAAATAATTAATTATAATTTTTGGGGTGTTACAACTCTCCCCCACTTAGAACATTTTCGTCCTCGAAAATTTACCCGATGTAAACAACTCTTGCTATGACTCTCGCATCCTTCTCTCCAACTCCTACATCATGTTTGACAACATTTCGAATATCACTAATCAACATTCCACACTATTAACCATAATAATCCAACAAGATGCAATGCTACCGAGTTATGAATGCACAAGTTCATTTCACTCCTTATCACATCACTCTAGGAAACATGATCTATCACCTTAGGATCTCGTTCACTCTTGAACTGAATCACAATGATATCATTACCATCACCAAGGGTAACACTTCTCTAATTCCTCTTTATCGGAATGAGCTACTCGTGCTCGAAACCTTTCCATAGGAAATGAGGCAACACCATAGTTTAAGAACGTAGAGTTTCACGACATGAACATCATCTCTATCATTTCATCATACAACAACATCTTAATCCATACTATCCTACAACATACCACATACGTCACACGGAAAATAACCAAAAATTCACCAATAATCAAGTAAATAAATAAATTCTAAATTTGGGGTGTTATAACTCTCTCCCACTTAAAAGAAATTCGTCCTAAAATATTACTTGAGGAAAACAGAGTCGGGTACGAATCTCTCATTTGATCCTCATTCTCCTAAGTAAAACTTCCACCAGCTGATCCACCCTATGTAACACCCTTCTAAGCCCCACAAAATATTCATAATTATTTAAAATAATATCAGAGTAATACAACAAAAGGGCGTCATATTTTATTCGTGAAATAATCATACGTGCTAGTCTTACTCCGTAACACGGGTTTTCAAAATTATTCATGTGCATATCCATTATCAAGGTTTCACATACTTGCAGCGGAATCATAGTCCAAACAAGTCCATTAAAACACTTCATAGTGCCCCATGATTCATAGTTCACAATTCAACATAATTTAAACTCCATGGAAACAATTTAAATGTCATAACAAAACAAGAACAAAATAATTTTCAAAACAAAGCAATCTTGTCCCCAATGTTACATATCAGAGCAAGACCTTCTAGATCAACGAAAATAAAACACACACTCCAAGCTATTCTTCTAAGACTTTAGGGACTGCTCCTAATTACCTGCACGTTACCCATGTAAAGGCAACATTCAAGCAGAAAGGGTGAGTTCATCACAATCATTATATAAGATATAAGCAATAGACATAGCAGAATAAACCAAAAGTATCACAACATAAACTCGAGATTGTTATATTCCAAGCACCTCAACAATCATACAAATTTAATAACACAATACAATATCATCAATTTAAGAACCATGAAATGCCACATAAGATGTAGTGAAAGGACATAGACTCATGCATGTGGTACCAATTCATTTGATGGACATTGGGCCATCACCCTCCAAAGACCCCAATCATAGGATCAATTGTAACTTGGAACTAAAGAAAATCATAGACATCCTAAACCCATACAATGGATTGAGACCAGATCACTGGACCAACGTCCTAAATCATCAAAACAAACCCAAGTTGTCCAATGAATGCATGATGCACAACAATAATATAAACGACCACAACTAGTCATACACATCATCATTCATGTAATCTCCAACATCATCATATAAACCTCATCATATGTACTCATATAAGCAGAGCATCATCATCATGTCATCATATAAAACATAATCATCATATTAAAAACATATCAACATTATGAACCAAGCATTATCATAAGATCGTCATATCATCATCATACTTCATTACCATAAAACATCATAACGATTCAACACGGGGAAACTAATTCTATCTTAACTTGGGTACTAGAATTATCCTTATCATTCTTCATTTTACTCCTTACAAATAGAGTTCATCGTGTTAGCTATCCAATTCTTCAAACGACACCTCAAACAGAGTCTGGAAACTCAAGTTATGGCCTTTAGAAAAATATGTCAAAAATTAGAATGCTTGAGTCGACGCATGCCCCTTTGAGTCGACGCATTAGTATTTTTTCTGCCATGGGTATGCTCAGGTCGACCCAATGAGTCGACGCATACTGAGTCTTGAACCTGCATGATTCGATGAATGACCTATTTGAGTCGACGCATGTTGTTTTGTGCTGAATTTTTCTGTGATTTCACTGCGAATTCACTACCTTATAGGTCCTAAAACATCATCTAATCACAGGGATTCATCATCTATCAACAACTTAATATACTACATCAATTAAACAACATTTACGGGTCATTATTCATTACTAATCTATCAATTCTCAATCAAGCAACATCGAATCACCATCTATGAAACCTAAGGCAAATCCTACCTCTATCTGCCACTTAAATCAAATATAATAATCAGATAAACACCCCTTACCTTATTGCTTCGAGTGATTGATTACGTTCTTCGTGCCACTTATAATGATTATCTCCAAAGCCTTTGTGCCATAGCCTATTGTTGTACCCCTAAATTTTCCCTCTCATTTTATCAAGATTTCCCCTCACAAGACTCTTTGGACTCCAGACAGGATTAGGGTTTGCTCTGCTCAAGACACCTCTTTGCACTATTGACCTGAAATTAGGGTTTGAGTTTGCACAAGTATTTTTGGACTTCCAATGCTCAATGTGACTTTCATACTTCATGTTGGACTTATAAGATTTCCCATACCAAGTTTCAAGCCTTGAATCAAATTTTTGCCCAGTCAATTGGACAGTTGACCTAAAAATCAACTGTATTGGAGAAAAAGTCAATTGTGGCCAATTTACAGTCAAACCTCATAATTTTTGATCCACATCAACATTATAGGCTCATATGAACCATTTGATCAAGTTTGGACCACAACTCCTCAAGAAATTTGATCAGATCATCAAAAGGGCAAAATGGTCATTTTTAGGGTTTTTGACTACAGAAGGGCAATTTCTGATTTTTAACCTAGCCAATGGCAAATTGGGTTCAAGCATGGATTCAAGGACTCAATGGCATCATCTTGACCTAATCACAAGGTTCAAAAGATCTCAAATGCATTGGATTGACAGATGAATTTTCCAATCAACTAATCAAAAATCAACTGTACATTGAAAAGTCAAACTTTGACTTTTTGGTCAAAATCAAGTGCCAAGGGTCATTTTTCATCAATATGTTTCAAAACATGAAACTTTTTCACCAAGAAACCTAATTTTGAAAATTAGGGTTTAAAATGGAAAATTTTCATAACTTAGAAATTTTCTAAGTTATGAAAATTTCTTATTTTTTCCCAACTTTCCCCAACTTTTTCACCATGATGCAATTGGATTCAAAGAAAAGTTCCAACGTGAAAGTTGTAGTCCTCCATGAAATCTACAACTTTGATTCACAAAGTTTTCCCAAAATATGCTTGGATCTCAAGTTATGATTTTATGAATAAGGGTCCAAAAACTTTCTAACTTAGTGAAATTTTGCACTAGTTTAGGCAGGATTTTGACCTATCTTTATGGCAATTTTTCACCTAGTTCCAATTTGAATCTCAAAATCTATTTTAAATATGGATTGTATAGCATGTTACGATCTTTCCAAAATGTCAAAAAACTCTCCAAAATCATTTGTGGTTATGGAGAATCGAAGGTTTGAAAATGGGAAATTATCACTTTGGTCCATTGCATTTTTCATGTTGATACAAGTTGCAATTTCTGTCCAACCATGATTGTACTTGGTTTAAAGGTACTTAAACCATTCCAAACTCAAAAATTGAATGCAAATACAATGGATTAAGGTATTATTCTGATCTTTGAAGCATAATACAAAGGATTAATCCATTTTTGGCAAAAAGGCAACAATGCCATTTACATAAAGCACAACTTTTGCAAATTTGTTTCTCTTGAGCATTGCACCAAGCCTTTTGCAGCAAACCAACTCCACAAACTTAGGCAAAAGTATACCAACTATGCACAGATCCTAAGCTAGAATGTACAAGCCTTTGCATTGTCAAAATCACCTTTTACTACAAAACCAAGTCAGTGTGCCAAAAGTCCATATCTTTGCAATCTGATAAAGCCAAAGCTTGTGAACATTTGAACCAACTTGAACACATTATACTAGGCCAGAAACACGAGCTAGCAACCTATAAAACACCCTTGTACACCAAAAACCCCATTTTTTTCCAAAACAGGGCAGGATCTGCAAATCATAAGCCAAATCAGAATCCACTCGTGCGTTTTGCTTGCAACCAGTTCTAACACACTCCATACAACATACCTAAGCTATCCCAACCATTCTAAAGTCACTGTAACTCCATTTATACACTTCACCATTTTCAAATTCTGACTTTGCAGGTTGAGTTCTACATGCATATTCAAGCTATTTCAAAGCAGGCTAAGCATTGGGAAAGCTCAAAGGAACTTCAAGCAAGATCACAAGTATCTCAGGCCTCACTCACAACCCCTCCATTGCCATACCCGAGCTTGACTGAAACAGGTAAAGTTCAAACTTCTATCTCTCTATTTAGGAATCATTAGGCTTAAGTTTGTGAATAAAAAATGTAGTCCTCATTGCCCTTGAGCTGTACATATGCATAGAATTCATTTAAGTTAACTGAGCTGGGAGAATTTTAATGATGAACTTTCTGAAAAAACTAGGTTAGAAATTAGGGCCAGAGAAATTCTCTCTGGTCTTTGAGAGTTAGATTAAGTTTTTTACATGGTTAGAATCGTGTGATCATGCTCTATAACTTTCTTATTGCAAGTTTTTGTTTTTAAGTACAAATGCAGGAGATACACTTTTGACCAAGAAACGCGCGTGTTCTTTCTATCTCAAGGACAAGGATGAAGGAATCTGGGCTAGGCCTTGGTTTGGCTTGCTATTTTCACCCCTTAGCTTGCTGTTTACACCCCCTTGGCCCATTTGATTTATTTTTGTATATTTTTCTATTTCTTTTACATTTCTGACTTTATTTATTTTTCTAAACATTAAAAATTGCCAAAAATATTTTTCTTAATTTTTCAAATTTTATTTTATTATTTTTATTATTTTTTTTAGCATAAGAATAGTTATTAAATAATATATACATTTATTTTCTTAAATAAAAACTTGTAAATACTACAAAAATATTATATATTTTTATTTTTATTATTTATACATATAAAATAATATTTTCTCACATATTTTATTTTTTAACATTTTGTATATATATTTTATTTATTTTCTTTATACATAAATGAATAAATAAATAATATAATATATATATTTTTCTTAAAACAAAAATTAGGGTTTTTACCCTTTTCAGAAATAATCTTTTATTTTATTATATTTGATACATTAAATAAACTTATTTTTACATACATAAAAATAAATACAAAAGCATTTTTGCATATTTATATTTAATTGCTTATTTAAATATTTGTCCATTTATTTATTTGTACAAAGAATTCAATATGGTTGTAATAATCTTAGGGTTTTATTTTCTTGCAAATATCCCCCTATTCAAACTTGTATCTCCCTCCCCATAATCATGTTGTAATAGTATTAAATTTACTTTTACGCACTTTATTGCTTTCAAATATGCATGATAGAAAGATTAGGGTTTGTATGCAAAAATCCAAAATCAAACAAATAGCTTGACTAATACAAGACAAAAATGCATGAAAATGACAACACAATACACATAAGCACTCCTAGGGTTTCATCCACTTGTTGCCTTTAAAATGGCCATGGTATGCATGTTAAGTATCTTGGCAAAACAAAAACAAAATAAAAGATCATAGTCCCTCGATGACGCTATCTTGTTTGCCTATACAAAAAATGATCTAGTCCCTCAAACAAAAAACTTCCTAAAGATACTTAGCACCATTTTTATCATGGTCATACGATGACCCGCGCCTGTCCCGTTTAACATCCAAACACAAGGTTGTTTACCAAATGCAATGGTAAAACAACACTGTCAAAGGGTTAAAAATGTGTAGGAAAGATCTTTGAGTAGGGTAGACAACTCTTAGTTACTTGATCATACTTGCAAACATCCTTGCTATTTTCAAAACACATCACAACACAATTTCAAAATATTTCCCAAAACAAACTTTCAAACATTGAAAAAATTTTCAAAAGACAAACACCTTTGTATACATTCAAACAAGAATCATTACAAAGGTTGCCTAGACAAAGGCCTATTTTCAAAATACTTTCAAAACCACACACAAAATCACCATTTCAAACAATTTAAAAGCAAAAGCAAGTGATCTAAAACAAGTAACTAAGAGCCCATGGAAAACCATGGATGAAAAGGGTGCTAGCACCTTCCCTTTTCATAATCTACCCCCCGAACCCAAGAACAATCTCAAAGGTCTTTCCTGTGCTTTTTGACCTTTCCTTTGGATAAAATAAAAAGTCGGTGACGACTCTTGCTAAACCGAAACATTTGCGAACACAAACGCAAAACCTCAAGTCAGTTCTCCCACCGCATCACAGAACTGGCAACTCTGCTGGGGATTAAATATAAAAGTGGGGTTACCTTAGGGTTTTAGATCACCTTTACATTCTTATCCTGTTTGACTTGATTGCTTTACATTTGGTTCTATTGTTTGGGTTTGAATCCTCTACCCAGATTTGGGAAACATTCATAGGTAAATAGCAATACATTGTGGAAATTGTGTGGGGTATACCGACACGGTTGAAGAAATAGCTATATTAGTGCGACATATTTGTGGGTATCGGTAGCCTTTGAGTTAATCAAAGAGAATACGGGGCCGCTGAGTGATGTCATGAAGCACTAATGGACTTTTAGAACCTTTACTTGACCATCTTGGCCTTTTTAGGGGTAGTGAGATGACCGGCTTTGGTGCAGTCCGAAGTTGGTAGATACTCGATACTACACTCATTGAGGGTTATTTTCTTGGAATATTTCGGTCGCCAGTAAAGTGGCTAAACTGAAAAAATGAACACAGAAAATAATCCAGTGATATTGAGCTCCTTAGAACCCGGTTACTATTTATAGGACAGGTTGAACCAACTAAACTTCAAGAGGGTACTTACCTATGAAACCCCATGCAAGCCTGAAACTAGGATCTTGTTTGATTTGTTTGTACATATATACTTGTGCATAACATCATGGACATCATGAAGCATCATATGCATCCACTAACCATTTCAAGGATTTGGATCTTCATCTTTGTTCCTGTTTTGTAGGTAATGGATTCACTTCGCAGGAAAACAATTCAAGTCAACCTTGTAAGAATTCCTCCTCAACTAAAGGAGCTAGCTTAAAGGATTCCTGAGAACTCTCCGTTCACCAAGAGGCATGGTCGTCTTCTCAACTTAGTCAACACCAACACTGAGGAAGACATGGTGAAAGTTCTCTTCCAGTTCTTTGACCCCCTACACCACTGCTTCACATTTCCTGATTACCAGCTTGTGCCTACTTTGGAGGAATTTTCTCAACTCCTGAGGATTCCTATTCTCCATTAACTACCCTACAATGGTACGGAAAGAGATCCAAAGCTTGAAGATATTGGTCAGGCCCTACACTTGCAACCATATGATATCATAGGCCATTGGGAAACCAGAAGTGGTGTCAAGGGTTTCTTGGCAAAGTTTCTGTTTGAGAAGGCCCAAAGCTGCTGGAATTCATTGGAGTTACAACCTTTTGAGGAGATTGTGGCTCTTCTCATCTATGGGTTGGTCTTGTTCCCAAACCCTGACCAGCTTATAGATGTCAATGCTGTCAAAATCTTCATGGCTCGCAACCCGGTGCCTACATAGCTTGGGGATATCCTCCACTCATTTCACACACGAACAATGAGAAAAAGAGGTGTTCTCATGTGTTGTACTCCTCTTCTAGCAAGGTGGTTTATTTCTAACCTTCCCCAATCAGTTCTGAAGAATGAGCAAGGTTTGAGGTGGTCACAACGATTGATGACTCTTACCCATTCAGATGTTCATTGGTGTTCTCGATCCTGAGAAAATGTTATCATAATTGATTGTTGTGAGGAATTCCCTAATGTCCCATAACTTGGCATTAGGGGAGGCATTACCTACAACCCCTGCTTGGCTTTGAGACAGTTTGGGTATGCCCGAAGGGATGGCCCACATGACATGTTGATTCCAGACTTGGTTTTTGACTTCAGCAATGACGATGAAGGACTTTGACAAAGGTTTATCCGAGCTTGGAGAATGCCCAACAAGGTTGACAGTAAGACCCTGGGACACAAGAATTCCATCCCCATTGAGCCTTACCTCAAGTGGGTACAAACCCGCGCCCAAAGTCTTATGATGCCTTACACCTACATGCTTCCTGTGATGCAAGAGCCTGTTATGGAAGGAGAGGTTCCATACACCCTCCTACATCCTGACATGCCAACATCACTTGAAGATTTACAATGGAGTTGGATACGGCTCAAGGGAGAACGCGATACGTTTGAAGCCCAATTCTACGCCAGTGAGAAGAAGGTTTTGGAACTTACTCGCCAACTTCACGAAGAGCAGACTCTCAACACCTACATCGCACCAAAGAGGACGCGCAACATCTTTTTACATTAGAATTTTGTATTATTTTGCCCATGGGGCATTTATGTACTAACAAATTCTATCTTATTAATATGACGTGTGTTCTTTTTGTTTGCAACAAATTTGCATTTCTGAATCCTTGAATGCATTACATGAATAACATATCATTCATCATATGCATAAGCAGGTCTTCACACTAGGTTTCCTTATCTCTCTGTTGTTTATTTCAGTAAGATGGATATAGAGCAGACGGTCAAAGACTTACAAGCGTAGAATTCACAGTTCCAACAGCTACTCATGACCTTGGAAAAGGGTCAGGAGGAGCTCAAAACCTTGCTGGAAAAGGAAAAGGAAAAAAAGAAAAAGAAGAGAGTTGGTGTGGCTACCCTGGGTAGAAGATTTGAATGCCAAGCTAGAAGGGTCCTGGATTTCCCCTAACGTCTGATGAAGGGGTAGGAAAGGGTAAAGGAACTCCGTGTAATCTGAGTGTGAGGAAGAAGAAGAAGAGGGGGATGAAGACTATTCTGAGAAGCAGTACCCTCCTGCAGATGACAAGTACAAGAATCTAGAAGAGCGTTTGGCTGCCATGGAGGTGCAAAGAGTGCCTGGGATGGACTTTGAGGAGCTTGGTTTGGTTGTTGGGATTTTCATTCCCCCTAAGTTCAAGGTGCCTATATTTGCTAAATACGATGGTTTGTCTTGCCCAAAGATGCATCTGCGGTCCTACGTCAGAAAAATTCAACCGCATTCTTCTGATAAAGACCTATGGGTTCATTTCTTTCAGGACAGTCTTTCGGGGACGCAGTTAGATTGGTTCTACCAGCTAGAGAGGTCTGATGTGCACAATTAGGAGGATTTGGCAGCTGCCTTCTACAGACAATATCAATATAATACAGACTTAACACCTACCCGTACTCAATTACAGAGTATGGGCATGGTCTCAAATGAAGGTTTCAAAGAGTATGCCCAGAAATGGAGAGACTTTGCGGGACTAGTACAACCTCCTCTATCTGAGAGGGAGCTGGTAGATATGTTCTTGGGTACACTGTCAGGTCCCTTTTTCAATCACCTGATTGGAAGTTCGTCTGCAGGGTTCACCGAGTTGATTCTGACTGATGAGAGATTTGAAGCAGGCATAAAGAGCGGAAAAATTCAAAAGGATGCATTTGCTTCCGCTGCCATCAAAAAGACCTTTCCAGCAAAGAAAGAAGTCTCAGCTGTCTACTCTCAGAGAAGTCAAGGAAGAGTTGAGCGCCGGCCAGCAGTGGGGGCCGTAACGAGTCAGAAGTCTGCAGTTGATCAGTCTCGAAACAATCAACCCAGAACCAACCAAGCAAGAGTGGAAAGGCCTGCACGGCAATTCACCCGGATCAATATGACACCTGCTCAGGTTCTCCCTCATCTTTTGAAGTTAAACCTTGCCAGTTTGAAAGAGGTGCTGAAGAATCCGAATACCTCTTCTCCTTACTACCATTCAAATGCCAAGTGTGCTTATCATTCAGACAACCTAGGGCATGACACCAACAATTGTTGGGACCTCAAAAATAAGATTCAGGATTTAATAGATGCTAAAGAAGTGGAATTCGACGCCCCTGAAAAGCCTAACGTGATCTCTGCTCCGATGCCAAAACATGGTCACAATGTCCATGCTGTTGAATAAGATCTTTTTGTTGCTACTGTTGATGATTTGATGACTCCACTACCGATAATCAAGTTGAATTTGTTGAAGGCTGGGATTTTCCCAGGATGTGAAGAAGATTGTTGCCTTTGTTCCTCCTTACCAACCGAATGTCCATTGTTGAAGTTAGGCATCCAACGCCTAATGGATAACCAAGAAATCCTTTTTGAGAAGACTCCTGTTACGCCGACTCCTGTCAATGATGTTTCGATAATTACCATATCCGCCAATCTTTCCAAGGTATCCAAAAGACCTGTTAAGATTACATCCGATCCGAAGATTGTACCTTTGAAGATAACTATGTCGGGGCTTATCCCGTACAAGTCCAACAAATCAATACCGTGGAACTATGGGGGAGAGATCTTCTACCACGGTGTTAAACAAATTGAATCAACTGAAGAGAGTTATGATGAAGAGACTTCCGACATTGGAAACATTGCTGGAACGAGTAAAATCACCCGCAGTGGAAGAATTTTCTCTCTGAAGATTGCGCCTCCAAAGGAAATCTTCGGACCCTCAGCCGCTCCTAAGGTTACTCTTGTGCCGGTCAACATATCTGCAAGAACACTAGTTATTGAAGAACTTGTGACTCCTGAAGTTGTCCCCTCTGCTGCTGCTGATGATAGAGGGAAAGGGATCCAAGAAGAGCCCGTTAGGACGAGGGCTCAACCGTTGATCATCCCTGAAACCTCTCAAAAAGAAATGGAAGAGATTTTGAAAATAATCAAGAAAAGCAGTTATAATATTGTGGAGCAACTGGGGCAAACCCCCTCAAAAATCTCTATGATGCCCTTGCTTGTTTGTTCAGAAGCTCATGCCAAAGCTTTAATCAAATTTTTTAAGACGGCCCATGTGCCCCAGGAAACCTCCGCATACCAGTTCCAGGAATATGTATCTAGCCTAACAGCAGACAACAGTCTAGGATTCTCCGACGCTGATCTAAAAATCAAAGGGAGAAAACATAATGATGCCCTGCATGTGTCGGTGAATGCAGAGGGACTACTCTGGCACACGTTTTGGTAGACACTGGTTCATTGCTGAATGTCTTACCAAAGAAGGCATTGGATAGGCTAGATTGTGAAAGTTTAACCTTGAAGCCCAGTAACATCATTGTCAGAGCCTTTGATGGTTCCAAGAGGATGGTCCATGGGGAGGTGGACATCCCAATTAAAGTGGGTACTAAAACCTTCAACTCCATATTCTATGTCATGGACATCCGTCCCTCCTATTCTTGCTTGTTGGGAAGACCCTGGATTCATCATGCTGGAACCGTTACTTCAACCCTGCATCAGAAGCTCAAGTACCCTGTCCAGGGGAAAATTGTAACTGTTCACGGTGAGGAGGAATATATGATAATACATCTTAATTCTTTCTACTATGTGGAATTGGATGGTGAATTCATCAAAACCTCCTTTCAGCATTTTGAAGAGGTAGCTCAGGAGATTGCAGCAATCAAGACAATTCCTTCTGTACCCATGATTACCCGACCTCCGCCTCGGATGTCGTCACTCAAAGATGCAAGGGCTGTGATTGAAGAAGGAGGAAGCATAATCTGGGGGCAACTTCCCGATTTTCCTTTCAAGTCTGATAAATTCGGCTTGGGTTTCACTGCTTCTGCTTAAAAGGTTGTGCGCCGCTCCCGGGATGGAGGGCCACCAGTGAAGATCACCCATCATGGAGTCAATGCTTTGGAGGATGGTGAAGAGGAGAGCAACCTAGAAGACTTGATTGTCCCTACCATTGAAGGAGGCTTGTGTAATTGGGAGTCAAAGGACTTTATTCCCATTACTTTCATCAATCAGTAATTTATCTTTCAAACATTTCTTTTGGTTTGTAATAATTCTTAAATAATTCGTATACTTTTAACCTTGTGCCTTACCCGAGGTACATAGGTCCATTTGTAAGGGTTTGATTTTTCATCTTCATATGCCATTTTAATGAATCATGGACGTTTTCATATATAAACTTTTGTGTTCATTGTTTTTCTTTTTACATTTTATTTGTTTAAAGGTGGCTATCCCTTACACATACCCACACTCACCAATGCAGGTACCCATCCATTCCGGATTCGATGGGCAATAATTCTGCTATGGCCTTCAGTGACTCTGAAGACCTGGTCTACCATGCCGAATACGAAGGTGATGAAGACTGTGAAGTGCCTAGAGAATTGGCTAGACTGCTACAACAGGAAGAAAGGGATATTCTACCTCACGAGGAGTTGTTAGAGACAATCAACTTGGGAAATGAGGAAGACAGAAAAGAAGTTAGAGTGGGTGACAACCTAGAGCCAAGTGTCAAGGAGCGCTTAGTTCAGCTGTTGAATGAATATGTTGAGATCTTCGCCTGGTCCTACGAGGACATGCCGGGACTTGATACAGATATTGTGGTTCACCGTCTCCCTACAAGAGAAGAATGTCCACCAATTAAACAGAAAGTTCGCCGCATGAGGCCCGACATGTTTGAAAAGATCAAAGTTGAAGTGATGAAGCAGTTCAATGCTGGCTTTCTTGCTGTTACATCCTATCCACAATGGGTTTCTAAAATTGTGCTCGTGCCTAAGAAGGATGGCAAAGTCAGAATGTGCGTTGATTACAGAGACTTAAACAGGGCTAGCCCTAAAGATGACTTTCCACTACCGCACATTGACATATTGGTTGACAATACAGCTCAGCACAAGGTATTTTCTTTCATGGATGGATTTTCAGGGTACAACTAGATCAAAATGGCCCCTAAAGACATGGAGAAAACTACTTTTGTTACACAATGGGGTACGTTCTATTATAAAGTGATGCCATTCGGACTGAAGAATGTCGGGGCAACCTATCAATGCGCCATGGTAGCTTTGTTTCATGATATGATACATCATGAGATAGAGGTCTACGTAGATGACATGATAGCCCGTTCACAAACCGAAGAAGAACACCTCGACCATCTACAAAAGTTGTTTGTCAGGTTGAAAAAGTCCAAGCTCAGACTGAACCCTAACAAGTGCACTTCCGGAGTCAGGTCCGGTAAACTTTTGGGTTTCATCGTCAGTAACAAAGGCATCGAGGTTTTTCCTGCCAAAGTCAAAGATATATAAGAAATGCCTGCCCCTCGCACTGAGAAGGAGGTCAGAGGTTTCTTAGGACGCCTAAACTACATTGCAAGGTTCATTTCTCACCTAACATCTACCTGTGAACCAATCTTCAAGCTGTTGAAGAAAGATCATGTGGTTAAATGGAATGATGACTGTCAAGTTGCTTTCGATAAAATCAAGGAATATTTGCTAGAACCTCCTATCTTGATGCCACCCGTCGAAGGAAGGCCGCTAATCATGTATCTGACTGTCCTGGAGAATTCAATGGGGTGCGTATTGGGCCAACATGACGAGTCTGGCCGAAAATAGCAAGCCATTTATTACCTTAGCAAAAGGTTTACCGACTGTGAGACCCGCTACTCACTGCTCGAGAAAACTTGTTGCGCTTTGGTATGGGCTGCTAGCCGGCTAAGGTAGTATATGTTGACTCATACCACTTTTCTGATATCTAATATGGATCCAATCAAGTACATCTTTGAAAATCCTGCTCTATCCGGGAGAATCGCTAGATGGCAGATGATCCTCACAGAGTATGATATACAGTACACGACCCAAAAAGCTATAAAGGGGAGTGTGCTAGCCAATCATCTGGCCCATCAAGCTGTCGAAGATTACCAATCCATGAGGTTCGACTTCCCCGACGAGGATATCATGACTTTGAGAAACATTGAAGAGAACAGACCGTATGACGGACCTGAACAAGGATCTCGATGGACCCTGTACTTTGATGGTGCCTCCAATGAACTTGGCAACGGTATCGGTGCAGTACTTATCTCTCCAGAAGGTTGCCATACACCTTTCATCGCCAAACACTGCTTCAGCTGCACCAACAACATGGCCGAGTATGAAGCTTGTATCTTTGGTCTCAAGGCTGCAATTGAATTGGGAATCAGATCCTTGATTGTATTTGGGGACTCAGCTTTGGTTATCAGTCAAATCAAAGGAGAGTGGGATACTAAACATCCAAACCTCATCCCTTACAAAGAACATGTCCTGACATTGTTACCACATTTCGAGCAGATCACCTTCGAGCACTTCCCGCGAGAAGAGAATCAGCTAGAAGATGCTCTAGCTACAATGTTATCCATGTTTAAACTCAACTGGGATAATGAGGCTCCTCAAATCACCATTGAACGGATGGATGAAACTGCACATTGTCACGAGATTAATACCGAAGAAGTAGTGGACCGACCGTGGTTTCATGACGTCAAAAGGTATCTCGAAGCACAAGAATACCCTGAAGAAGCTTCCGTCAACGACAAAAAGTTCTTAAGGAGGTTCTCAGCTAAGTTCTTCCTAAGAAATGGTATCCTATACAAGCGCAATCATGATTGCATTCTGCTCCGTTGTATGGACAAGGTTGAGGCTAAACATATCATGGTTGAACTGTACAATGGTACCTTTGACACTCACTCAAGCGGACATACAATGGCTAAGAAGATTCTACGGGAAGGCTATTACTGGTCTACCATGGAAGCTGACTACCATCAACATTCCCGTACTTGTCACAAATGTCAAATCTATGCTGACAAGGTACATATACCTCTAGTTCCTCTCAATGTCTTAACAGCTCCTTGGCCATTCGCAATGTGGGGAATCGGCATGATTGGAGAGATCAAGCTTACAACATCCAATGGACATCGTTTCATCCTGGTAGCCATTGATTACTTCACCAAGTGGGTCGAAGCTGCTTCCTTTGCATCCGTCACAAAGAATGTTGTTGCCCGGTTCATCAAGCAGAACCTTATTTGTCGGTACGGCATCCCCGACAGGGTCATCACTGACAACGGTACAAACCTAAACAACATTATGATCACATCCTTGTGCGAGCAGTTCCAGATTCAACATCACAATTCATCTCCCTATCGGCCTAAGATGAACGGTTTTGTCGAAGCTGTGAACAAAAATATCAAGAAGATCATACAAAAGATGACAGTCACCTACAAGGACTGGCATGAGATATTGCCGTTTTCTCTGCACGGGTACCGTACCACGGCACGAACATCAGCTAGGGCAACACCCTATTCTTTGGTATACGACATGGAAGTTGTTTTACCTATCGAGGTTCAGATTCCCTCCTTGAGAATCATGAAGGATGCTGGTTTGAGTGAAGACGATTGGATTCAGACCCGGCTTGATCAACTTAACTTGATTGACGAAAAGCGACTTACTGCTATCTTCCATGGTCAGGCGTATCAGAAACGAATGATCAAGGCTTTCAACAAGAAAGTCAGACGCCAGGTATATCAAGTTGGGGACCTTGTAATCAAGCGGATCATCTTGCCGCAAAGTGATCTCAGGGGGAAATGGACTCCTACTTACGAAGGACCATTTGTGATCAAAAACATATTTTCTGGTGGGGCAATGATTCTGACCACCATGGACGGCGACGACTTGCCGCACCCTACGAATGCAGACATAGTCAAAAGATACTACGTATAAACGACCCGACAAGTTGAAAACCCTAAAGGGAGACTTGGGCAAAAATGGGCATCCCGGTGAATCGAAAACCCGAAAGGGCGGTTCAGGCAAAAATTAGGGATAACAAAAAAAATCTGTACACCTGGCAAGTTGAAAACCCGAAAGGGCGACTTGGGCAAAAAAGGGTTTCCCGGTGGATCGAAAACCCGAAAGGGCGGTCCAGGCAAAAGTTAGGGAATTAAAGCGTATGACTATGTCTCGTCGGATCACTTTAAAGTCAATCTCTTCACCAAACAAGCTCCAGGCTTCTGATCAATCAAATCATCGTCAGAAGAAGCAACGAATGGACAAGATATCCAGAGTTACGAAGGCTATAGCAGAATGGGAACCCCATGGAATTTTTACACATAGCCATCTTTCTTTGTATAAATTTTTCTCATTTTTATGACAACGTTCTCTTACTAGGATGTCTGTCTCCTTTGTACAAAATACTTACACAAAGTTAATACAAAGATACTTCAAAGTGCAAAAAACTATTTGCCTTTTCTTTTTCTTTACACTTGTGTTTTATTTGAAAATGTCCAATGATTTATTAAATGAGAATATGCATTTGAATATAATCATTGTTTACAAATAAACGAAATGTGAAAGAATAATTACTGACAGGTTGAAAGGATAGGAAAACGTCTTTAGGCTATTCCAAAAGAAATCCCCTGCAATACATCATCTAGATCCCCGACGGAGCTACAACCTTGAAAAACATATCCCCAGCGGAATTAAATTTCAAAATCCTCTCCAGAGTTAAACTTCAAACTCCCAATCCCCGACGGAGTTATATTTCAAACCCTTAATTCCCATCAGAGTTAAGTTTCCAAACCCCCAGTCCACAGCGGAGTAAACACTTTGGGTCATAAATCTCCAGCAAAGATGAAACCTTCTTCCCCAGCGAAGTCAAAATTCCAACTATCAATCCACAGCGGAAACCATTCAGTTTTTCCCAGATTCCCCAACAAGTTGTCTTAAAGTCTAAGAATCAACCAGATAACAGTTAACTTTTATCCCCAACTAAGGATAATTCCCCAGTAGATTGGCATGCAACACAAACTCCTGAACTTTTTCCAAACAGGAACAAGCCTTTTCCCTCAGAGTCTTGAACTTACTCTCCAGCAGTATAGCTATTTCCCACAGAGTTTTTACTCCCCAAGAGAATTAAGATTCTCATTCTTAACTCCCCAGCTTGAAGTCCCCAGGGATTTATTTTCCCCTAGCAGATTGAAGATTCTCATTCTTGGTTCCCTAGTGAAGTTGCCAGAATTTTCACCACTCCCAGCATGAATTTGTCAGAATTTTTAATCCCTTACAGATCGAATATTCTCATTTCTCACTTCTCCAGTAGAGTCCCAAAGGATTCAATTTCCCCAGGAGATCGAAGTTTCTCATTCTTAATTCTCCGCAGAAGTCATTAAAGTCTTCCTTATTCTCCAGCAGATCAAGGTTTTCCTTTGTTTAATCCCCAGTAGAGATCGTCAGAGTTTTCCTTATTTCCCAGCCGAGTAAGGATCCCCATTTGTGTAATCTCCAACCATAGTCATCAAAGTTCTCGGGATTCCCCAAGCAGGTTTCTCAAGCAGACTTGAAGGATCCCTATATCCCTAGGAAAGTCGTGAAGGATTCTCATATCCCCATAGAAGTTGTCAAAGTTCTTGCACATCCCCACTAGTTTCCAAGGATTTTCTATCCCCAACAGTGATCAAAGGATTTCTCATCCTCAGCAATCAAAGATTTTGAATCTCCAACAGCGGTCAAGGATTTATTTTCCCCGACAGCGGTCAAAGATTTCATTATCTCCAAGCCATCAAGGATTTATTTTCCTCAGCAAGATAGCTAATCAGCTTACATGCACATACATTACATTCGTATATCATAAACATTGATAAAGCACATTTTATTGCATCATACATTTCATGCAACATAATTTGGTGTTTCAGCTAACATTTTGCCCTTTTCAGGATAAGAATAAAAGCTATCTTTAACAAATGTTCAAAGATTTCAGATACAGTACGGATACACTCCAAGACATGGAAGTCATTCTGCTACTCGTTCAGATCTCTTATTCAGATACAGTATGGATACATCCCAAACACGGAGGTCATTATATTACTCATTCAGAATTCAAAGTCAGATACAGTACAGATACGCTCCATACACGGATGCCATTCTGCCACTCATTCAGACTTCAACAATCATATACAGATTAGATACGCTCCAGACACATAAGCCATTCTATTTCTCATTCAGATTCAACTATCAATTTCAAGTTCAGATACACTCCATACACGGAAGTCATTCTGTCACTTATTCAGATCCCAGTTACAGTACGGATACACTCCAGACACGGAAGTCATTATGCTACTCATACAGATCTCAACTTTAGATACAGTCCAGATACGCTCCATACACGGTTGCCATTCTGTCACTCATTCAACTTTTTCCCCAGCCCATAGTTGCTCCAGACACGGATGTTATTCTGTCACTTATTCAAATTTCAGATTCAGATACAATACAGATACACTCCAGACGGGGCTGTAATTTTGTTATTCATTCAAGAATCAAATACATTTACAACTCGGACACGCTCCAGACACGGACGCCATTCCCTTGCTCATACAAATCCAATCTCCAGATACAACTCAGGTACGTTCCAGATACGGATACCATTCTGATGTTCATTCTCCTGATATTCAACAAACATTCTTGGATGGCATCTTTAAGCCCATCTCCAGCAATATCCAATCATCTCCAAATGGCATCTTTAAGCCCATTCCCTCAATCACATTTTGACGAGTGCAAATTTACGGGCACTCTCGTGTCTAATCATCTTTTACCTTCGAGTCACGAAAGGAAAACTCGTCAATCTAACTCTTCAGGTTCAAGAAGATTGAACAGGGTTAGCTGTTGTACTCCAAAATTTTCCCTCTGATTTTATCAAGATTCCCCTCACAAGACTCTTTGGACTCCAGACAGGATTAGGGTTTGCTCTGCTCAAGACACCTCCTTACATTGTTGACTTGAAATTAGGGTTTGAGTTTGCACAAGGATTTTTGGACTTCCAAAGCTCAATGTGACTTTCATACTTCATGTAGGACTTATAAGATTTCCCATACCAAGTTTCAAGCTTTGAATTAAATTTTTGCCCAGTCAATTGGACAGTTGACCTAAAAATCAGCTGTATTGGGGAAAAAGTCAAATGTGGTCAATTTACAGTCAAACCTCATAATTTTTTATCCACATAAACATTATAGGCTCATATGAACCATTTGATCAAGTTTGGACCACTACTCCTCAAGAAATTTGATCAGATCATCAAAAGGGCAAAATGATCATTTTTAGGGTTTTTGACTGCAGAAGGGCAATTTTTTATTTTTAACCTAGCCAATGGAAAATTGGGTTCAAGCATGGATTCAAGGAATCAATTTCATCATATTTACCTAATCACAAGGTTCAAAAGATCTCAAATGCATTGGATTGACAGATGAATTTTCTAGTCAACTGATCAAAAATTAATTGTACACTGAAAAATCAAACTTCGACTTTTTGGTCAAAATCAAGTGCCAAGGGTCATTTTTCATCAAGATGTGTCAAAACATGAAAATTTTTCACCAAGAAACCTAATTTTGAAAATTAGGGTTTAAAATGGAAAATTTTCATAACTTAGAAATTTTCTAAGTTATGAAAATTTCTTATTTTTTCCCAACTTTCCCCAACTTTTTCACCATGATGCAATTGGATTCAAAGAAAACTTCCAACATGAAAGTTGTAGTACTCCATGAAATCTAAAACTTTTATTAACAAAGTTTTCCCAAAAGATGCTTGTATCTCAAGTTATGAATTTATGAATAAGGGTCCAAAAACTTTCTAACTTAGTGAAATTTTGCCCTAGTTTAGGCAGGATTTTGACCTATCTTCATGGCAATTTTTCACCTAGTTCCAATTGGAATCTCAAAATGAATTTCAAAGATGAATTGTAGAGCATGTTACAAGCTTTCCAAAATTTACAAAACTCTACAAAATAATTTGTGGTTAGGGAGAATCGAAGGTTTGAAAATGGGAAATTATCACTTTGGTCCATGGCATTTTTCATGTTGATACAAGTTGCAATTTATGTCCAACCATGCTTGTACTTGTTTTACAGGTCCTTAAACCCTTACACACTCAAAAATTGAATTAAAACACAATGGATTAAGGTATTGTTCTGATCTTTGAAGCATTATACAAAGGATTAATCCATTTTTGGCAAAAAGGCAACAATGCCATTTACATAAAGCACAACTTTTGCAAATTTGTTTCTCTTGAGCATTGCACCAAGCCTTTTGCAGCAAACCAACTCCACAAACTTAGGCAAAAGTATACCAACTATGTGCAGATCCTAAGCTAGATTGTACAAGCCTTTGCATTGTCAAAATCACCTTTTGCTTCAAAACCAAGTCAGTGTGCCAAAAGTCCATATCTTTGCAATCTGATAAAACTAAAGCTTGTGAACATTTGAAACAACTTGAACACATTATACTAGGCCAGAAACACGAGCTAGCAACCTCTAAAACACCCTTGTACACCAAAAACCCCATTTTCTGCCAAAACAGGGCAGGATCTGCAAATCATAAGCCAAATCACAATCCACTCGTGCGTTTTGCTTGCAACCAGTTCCAACACACTCCATACAACATACCTAAGTTATCCCAACCATTCCCAAGTCACTGTAACTCCATTTACACACTTCACCATTTTCAAATTATGACTTTGCAGGTTGAGTTCTACAAGCATATTCAAGCTATTTCAAAGCAGGCTAAGCATTGGGAAAGCTCAAAGGAACTTCAAGCAAGCTCACAAGTATCTTAGGCCTCACTCACAACCCCTCCATTGCCATACTCGAGCTTGACTGAAACAGGTAAAGTTCAAACTTCTATCTCTCTATTTAGGAATCATTAGGCTTAGGTTTGTGAATAAAAAATATAGTCCTCATTGCCCTTGAGCTGTACATATGCATAGAATTCATTTAAGTTAACTTAGCTGGGAGAATTTTGAATGATGAACTTTCTAAAAAAACTAGGTTAGAAATTAGGGCCAGAGAAATTCTCTCTGGTCTTTGAGAGTTAGATTAAGTTTTTTACATGGTTAGAATCGTGTGATCATGCTCTATAACTTTCATGTTGCAAGTTTTTGTTTTTAAGCACAAATGCAGGAGATACACTTTTGAACAAGAAGCGTGCGTGTTCTTGCTGTCTCAAGGACAGGGATGAAGGAATGTAGGCTTGGCCTTGGTTTGGCTTGCTATTTGCACCCCTTAGCTTGTTCTTTACACCCCCTTGGCCCATTTGATTTATTTTTGTATATTTTTCTATTTCTTTTACACTTCTGACTTTATTTATTTTTCTAAACATTAAAAATTGCCAAAAATATTTTCTTAAATTTTCACATTTTATTTTATTATTTTTATTATTATTTTTAGCATAAGAATAGTTATTAAATAATATAGACATTTATTTTCTTAAATAAAAACTTGTAAATACTACAAAAATATTATATATTTTTATTTTTATTATTTATACATATAAAATAATATTTTCTCACATTTTTATTTTTTAACATTTTGTATATATATTTTATTTATTTTCTTTATACATAAATGAATAAATAAATAATATAATATATATATTTTTCTTAAAACAAAAATTAGGGTTTTTACCCTTTTCAAAAATAATCTTTTATTTTCTTATTTTTGATACATTAAATAAACTTATTTTTACATACATAAAAATAAATACAAAAACATTTTTGCATATTTAGATTTAATTGCTTATTTAAATATTTGTCCATTTATTTATTTGTACAAAGAATTCAATATGGTTGTAATAATCTTAGGGTTTTATTTTCTTGCAAATATCCCCCTATTCAAACTTGTATCCCCCTCCCCATAATCATGTTGTAATAGTATTAGATTTACTTTTACGCACTTTATTTCTTTCAAATATGCATGATAGAAAGATTAGGGTTGTATGCAAATATCCAAAATCAAATAAATAGCTTGACTAATACAAGACAAAAATGCATGAAAATGACAACACAATGCACACAAGCACCCCTAGGGTTTCATCCACTTGTTGCCTTTAAAATGGCCATGGTATGCATGTTATGTAGCTTGGCAAAACAAAAACAAAACAAAAGATCATAGTCCCTCGATGACGCTATCTTGGTTGCCTATACAAAAAATGATCTAGTACCTCAAACAAAAAACTTGCTAAAGATACTTAGCACCATTGTTATCATGGTCATAGGATGACCCGCGCCTGTCCCGTTTAAAATCCAAACACAAGGTTGTTTACAAAATTCAATGGTAAAACAACACTGCCAAAGGGTTAAAAATGTGTAGGAAAGATCTTTGAGTAGGGTAGACAACTCCTAGTTACTTGATCAAACTTGCAAACATCCTTGCTATTTTCAAAACACATCACAACACAATTTCAAAACATTTCCCAAAACAAACTTTCAAACATTGAAACATTTTTCAAAAGACAAACACCTTTGTATACATTCAAACAAGAATCATTACAAAGGTTGCCTAGACAAAGGCCTCTTTTCAAAATACTTCCAAAACCACACACAAAATCATCATTTCAAACAATTGAAAAGCAAAAGCAAGTTATCTAAAACAAGTAACTAAGAGCTAGTGGAAAACCATGGATGAAAAGGATGCTAGCACCTTCCCTTTTCATAATCTACCCCCCGAACCCAAGAACAATCTCAAAGGTCTTTCCTGTGCTTTTTGACCTTTCCTTTGGATAAAATAAAAAGTCGGTGGCGACTCATGCTAAACCGAAACATTTGCGAACACAAACGCAAAACCTCAAGTCAGTTCTCCCACCGCGTCACACCTATCTTCTCCAACTTTCACGATTGGTTGTGAGAATAACAACCATTTGTTCTCTATTATCACAAAGGACTCCTAATATCTTTCTCAATTGCCCTCGCTTAGTCAACCTCTATTTACCATCACGTCCTCACTCTTTCTACTAATTCCCAACACACCACTCTAATTAAAATAACCATATAAATAATTATTCTTATTATTATATTCTCAATAATAATCCAAATAATTACTAAATAATTATTTAACCATTATAATACTTCTAATCATCATAATTCACATCATGCACAACTTCATACCAGCACATCACACATATAATCATATAAAACATCAATTATTCATATACACTCCTAATAATTCATTAAATAAATAACTTCTAAAAGTTGGGGTGTTACAACTCTCCCCCACTTAAAGAATTTTCTCCCTCGAAAATTACCTGAGGAAAATATAGTCAGATACAACTCACTCATTTGATCCTCACGCTCCCAAGTTAAACTTTCATCGGCTGACCCACCCCACAACACCTTTACTAAGGCAATATCCTTACCTCTCAATTGCTTCACTTCATGACCTTCTATTCTCAATGGTAATGCTTCAACAATCAGGTTATCTCTCACATGTACATCATCCATCTGAATTACATGTGAGGGATCTGGAATGTACTTTCTCAACTGAGATACATGAAACACATCATGAAGATTCGCAAGTGACGGAGGTAAATTAATCCAATAGGCTACCTCACCTATCTTCTCAGATATCTGATATGGACCAACGAAATGCGGCGTAAGCTTCCTTGATTTCAGAGCCCTACCAACACCTATTACCATAGGAATTCTCAAAAACATATGATCATCTTTATGAAATTCCAAGGCCTTCCTTCTCTTATCATGATAGATTTTCTGACGACTCTGAGAAGCCTTCATCCTCTCATGGATCATCTTAATCTTCTTAGTTGTTTCTCGCACAATCTCAGGTCCGAGTACGGAACTCTCGCCTGACTCATGCCAACACAATGGAGTTCTACACCTCCTACCATACAATGCTTTGTACGGTGCCATTCCAATACTTGAATGGAAACTATTATTGTATTTAAATTCAATCAATGGTTAGTGACTATCCCAAGATCCTCCTTGTTCTAACACACAATCCCTCAACAAATTCTCCAAAGACTGGATAGTCCTCTCTGTTTGAAAATTCGTCTGCGGATGATATGCGGAACTCAATTTCAACTTGGTATCGAAAGCATTCTGCAAACCTGTCTAGAATTTCGGTGTAAACCTCGGGTATCTATCCGACATGATACTCGAAGGTATACCATGCAACTTTACAATCTCATCAATATACATCTTAGCCATCTTTTCTATAGGATGATTGATCTTTATTGGCAAGTAATGAGCCGACTTAGTCAACCTATCCACTATTACGCAAATCGAATCATCGCATCTAGCAGTCTTCGGTAACCTTGACACGAAATCCATAGAAACATTATCCCATTTCCACTATGGAATACTCAAAGGTTGCATAAGACCTGTAGGCTTCTGATGTTCAATCTTTGACTTCTGGAAAGTCAAGCAAGCATACACAAACTTAGCAATTTCTTTCTTTATATCTGGCCACCAAAACATTTTCTTTAAATCCTGATACATTTTTGTAGCACCTGGATGAATACTCAAATCACTTCGATGCCCTTACTCAAGAATTCTCTTCTTAAGTTCTGGAATATCAGGAACACATACTCTATCACCAAGTCTTGCCACACCATTCTCATCCACTAGTAATTCACCTATGTTGCCTTGGTTAATCAATGTTAGTCAATCCACCAACTCAAATCAGACTTCTGACCTTCTCGGATCTCTTCAAGAATCCCACTAGTCAGTTTCAACATTCCTATCTTCACATTGTTGGATGTCTCTTCGCATACCAAACTTAAATCTCTAAATTGTTCGATCATCTCTAACTTTCGAACCATAAGCATTGACATATGCAAATATTTCCTACTCAAAGCATCGACTACTACATTTTCTTTACCAGGATGGTAACTCAAATCAAAATCATAATGCTTCAACAATTCGAGCCATCTTCTCTGCCTCATGTTTAACTCCTTCTGATCAAATAAGTATTTTAAACTCTTATGATTATTGAACACTTCAAATTTAGATCCAAAAAGATAATGTCTCCAAATTTTAGCATGAACACCACATTCGCCAATTCTAAGTTATGCGTAGGATAGTTCCTCTCATGAACTTTTAATTGTCTAGAAGCATAAGCAATAACTTGTTCATATTGCATTAGCACCCCTCCAAGACCCATATTACAAGCATCACAATAAACTACAAAGGATTCATTCGGATTCGGCAAAATCAACATCGGAGCAGTCATCAATCTCTTTTTCCATTATATAAAACTTTCTTCGCATGCAACATCCCACACGTAAACCTGGCCCTTTCGAGTCATCTGAGTCAATAGTAACACCAACTTAGAAAATCCCTCAATGAATGTTCGGTATTAACCTGCTAACCCAATAAATCTCTGAATCTCAATTGTAGATTTTGGTGTCTCCCACTGTAACACAACATCAACCTTAGAAGTATATACCACAATTCCACAACTAGAAATCACATGGCCAAGAGAGCTCCCTTCCATCAACCAAAATTCACATTTTGTCAGTTTCACATACAACCTCAAGTCTCCAAACTGTTCAATAAGTCTCAACTCTTTCACAATCACTTATCCATTAGGTTCACCCAAAATTATGAACGAATATTCCCTTGATGGAACGTTAAACACTTAACACACCATTAAGCTGGTAAGACAAGTCTATCACATCCAACACAATCCCGTCTACTATCAACAAGAGATCAAGGGTGATCATCTCCTCAATTTTTCAATACGTATCCGACAACCATGATAGCGCATAAACCATCATTAATAAACTATAATAATGTTTCTTTAAAACTTATACTCAAAGTTACCTAAAGCACCATGTTCAAATTAATCTTCGTCATTCTAATCATTCTTACTCGGCATAAGTTGTATCTTCATGTGCTCCTCTAATATATCCATATTCTCCCTAATATGAAACATCTCATTCCTTCAATTCATTCATTTACAACATATCATACTTGACCTCGTCATAAACAAGCTGCGACAATAACTAGTTAAGCCTAAGAAGCTTCTAGTCTATGTAACCGACTTTGGAGTCTCTCAATGTAGAACCATACATGCTTTGGATGGAACCATATATACCATCATTCGAAATAACATGCTCAAGAAAATTCTCCTCTGTAACGTGGTGGGAGGACTGACTTGGTTTTTTGGCATTTGTATTCGTAAATGTTGCAGTTAGCAAGAGTCACCATCGACTTTTCTTTTACCGAGAAGGAAAGGCTGAAAAGAACAGGAAAAACCTTTGAGATGTTTTCTTGAGTTCGGGGGGTAGATTATGAAAAGGGAAGGTTTTAGCACCCTTTTCATCCATGGTTTTCCATGGGATCTTAGTTACTTGCTAGATCACTTTCTTTTATTTGAAAATGTGCTTTGTGTTCTTTTTGAAAGTATTTTGAAAAGGCGCCATCGTTTAGGCAAACTTTGTAATGATTCTCGTTCGTAAGAATGTATACAAAGTGTTGATCTTTTGAAAATGTTTTCAAGTTTCAAAGATGTTTTTTTAAAGTGTTGGTGTTTGTTTTTGAAAATAGCAAGGATGTTTTAGTTAGAAATTGAGCAAGCAACTAGGAACAATCTACCTACTCAAAGGTCTTTAATGTTTATTTCCTCTTTCCTTTGACATTGTTATCTTACCATTGATTTGGTAAGAAACCCTATCTTTGGATGTAAAAGGGACGAGCAAGGGTCATCGTATAGCCATGATTAGCAATGTTATAAGATATCTTAGCATTTTCTTTAAGGTACTAAGATCATCTTTGAAAGGCAACTTTGATAGCGTCGTTGAGGGACTATGATCTTGTATTTTGTTTGTTTTTGCTAAGATATCTCACATGCATAATATGACCATTTTGTAAGGAAACAAAGTGGGTTTACCATAAGGGTGTAAGTGTGCAAGTGTATTGGTTTACATGCTTGATTTGTCTTGATTAGGGTTTGCTATTTGTTGGTTTTAATCTTTCCATACAAAACCCTAATTACTAGCATTTGTATATAAATCATTAAATTGCGGAATTTAAATGTCCTACGCTATTACAACGCTTTAGGGGATGGGGTGTACAAATTTACAAATGGGGAAATTGCAAGAAAATTAAATCTAAATAACTATTACAACCATATTGAATATTGTACAAACAATGAATAAATAGAAATGCAAGAATGTAAATGCAAAAGGAAATGTGATTTTTGTTTGGTTTTCAAGAAAAGAGTTTTTTGACCTAGTTAACTAAGATGATTAACTAAAAATTAAAATAAAAATTAAATTTAAACTAAATAAGAAATAAGTTAAATGAAAAATGTATTTTTAGGGTTTTTATATGAAAGGTTTTATCTTAATGAAAATACAAATGAAAATTAATTAATTAAAATAAACCCAAGTTCTAAATTAATTTTATTCACAAGAAAATAATATAACAGTTAAACCCTAGTCTAAATATTTATCGAATAAAAAAAGAAATTAATTTATTAAATGAAAATGTTTTTGTTCTTTTGTTTTTATGAAGAAAATATAAAACCAACATTTTCTAAATATGCAAATAAATAAATAAAATATTTTTGGATTCTTTATTAATAATAATAATAATAAAGAAAATATAAAATGAAAATAAAATTAAAAAAAGAAAGAAAATAAAATAAAAAAGAAAAATAATGGGCCAGGGGTGTAAACAATAAGGCAGGGGGTCCGAAATAGCAAAAAAGGAAAGACCTAATCTTTTGGAGGCCCGGGCGCCTGTTTTTGGAACAAAAAAGAGGAAATTGTAGAAAAATAGCAAAAGTGGCAGCGCTGGGGCTTGAACCCACACCCTTGACCATAAACACGCACTACCTTTACCACTGGGGTGGCTATACATCCGTTAACTTAACTGAAATGATAAATATACAATACAAAATGAGTCATGCATACACTTCAACTTCAACCTCCAGCCAAAGGACCTGTAACTTCATCATTTCTCAACCATTCATAAAACTTCCAACATCAAACTTGTTAGAAATTTTCTCACGATTCTGAATATATAAATAACTTAAGCTAATTCTCAAAAATGAGCATGATTTTCTAATGGTCCCAAATCCTGACCTAAATATTTTCAGTGAATTCAGATTCAAAATTCTAACTACTCAAACAACAATAATGATATCTAAGTACATGGTTAGCTTCAGGACAATAATATCTACATTTCTTATTCACAAATAAACCGTTAATGATGCTTGTATGAAGAGTTCAAAGTTAGGAAAAACTTACCTCAAAACTGGAAATCGTGTTTTGAGTTTGAGCTTGTTTCAAGTGATGGTGATGATCAGGTTAGCTTCCTTGAGGTCCCAAGAAGCTAATGCAATGATTAGCTTGAGCAATAGATGGATGAAATGATCTAGAAAAGTCAATATGCAGACTCTGTTTTTTGGTTATGGAAGATGGTGCAAATGGTGTTACAGTCGTGTTACAGGGTGTGGGATCAGTTCTAAATGGTGCATGGAAGCTTTGTTATTGAATTTGAGTGAGAACGCGCGAGTGAAATGTGAGTTTGGAATTCAAAGTCAGAAATGACACAAAAATGGAGTTTGTGTGCAAAGTCTAATTTTAGGGAGTTTTAGGGAGTTTCTCGGCTTATCAATTCATGTTTTAGCTTGCATACGATGCCTTTATTTATAAGCAAGAGGTTTGGATACTTGAAGTGGTCAAAATCACAAGATCACAAGTTATGGGATTTTGACTTGTTTTTGAAGCAAGCTTGACAAGTATGGTTTCAAGGCAAGGTACAAAGCTATATAGAGTGGTTTCCAACTTTAAACATGCTCATATGACTATGTAGAGGAAGTTTGTGCAGAAGGAACAAGTTCAAAGATCAATGCAAGTTGACTTTGCATAAAATTTTCTTTCTATAAATGGCAATGGTGCCTTTGTGCCATTAATGGAAAATTATCTTGGATAAAGCTTGAATCAAATGGATAATAGCTCAAAAGCAAGTGTAATCTTATGATTAGGGAGAGATATTGAGGTTAAGAGGCCTGCAAAGCAAGATTGTGCAGTATAGGCTTGAGATTTGAATTCTTGTTCATCACAAAATGACCTATAATTTTAGTTTGAAACCCTAACTTCCTCTCTTCGATTTTCCTTGCTCAAGAATGATCTCAAGGAGTTCTTTGACATTTCTATGAATCACTTTTGAAAATTCCCCTTGGAACTATGTGAAAAATGGCGATGAAGTTAGGTCAAAATCCTGCCTAAACTAGGGCAAAATTTTCACTAAGTGTTTAGTTTCATGACCATGACTTCATGGATTAATAACTTGAGATCCGAGAAGTTATAGGAGAAGTTGTGTAAATCAAAGTTTTAGATCTGATGGAGATCTACAACTTTCACGTTGAAAGTTTCCTTTGAATCATATTGCATCATGGTGAAAAAATGGCTCAAAGTTGTGAAAAAATATGAAGTTTTCAACACTTAGAAAAATTTCTAAGTTTGGAAACTTTGACTTTTCAAAATGAAATATTGACTTTTTTAAATTTCTTGACGAACAAGTTTCATATTTTGACATGTTTTGATTAATTGTGATCTTTGCCACTTGATTTTGACCAAAAAGTCAAAGTTTGACTTTTTAGTGTACAGTTGACTTTTGATCAGTTGACTGAAAATCAACTATCAATCAGTTGATCTTGAAGGATGTTTTGAGTCATCCCATTAGGTCAAAATGATGCAATTGAACTCTTGAGATTATGCCTCAAACTAATTAACCATTTTCTAGGTCAAAAATTAGAAATTTTCTTTTCTCAGTCGAAACCCTAATTTTGACCATTTTGCCCTTTTGATGATCTGATCAAATTTCTTGAGGAATTGTGGTCCAAACTTGATCAAATGATACATATGAGTTCATAATGTTTATATGGATAAAAATTATGAATTTTGACTGTAAATTGACCACAATTGACTTTTTCCCCAATACAGTTGATTTTTAGGTCAACTGCCCAATTGACTGAGCAAAAATGTGATCCATGACTTGAAACTTGACATGAGTAATCTTTAGGATCCATAATGATAATATGAGGCTTTAAAAGTTCAATTATCCTTGTGCAATCTCAAACCCTAATATCAGTCATCATTGCTTAAGGAGATGTCTTGAGCTGATCAACCCTTATGCAATCTTGAACCAAAGGAGATTTTGTGAGAAAATATTTGATAAATGAGAGAGCAAATTTTGGGGTACAACAGCTGCCCCTGTTCAATCTTCTTAAACATGAAAAGTTAGATTGGCGGATCCGCCATTCGTGACTTGAAGGTGGAAGATGATTAGACACTAGAGTGCCCATAAATTTGCACTCGAAGATGATAGGAATGGGCTTATATATGCCATTTGGAGGAATGATGGAGATTTTCCGGAGATGGGTTTGTAGATGCCATCCAAAGGTGACTGTTGACAGAAAATGGACTAAGTCTGAACTTGATTTCAACTGGAAAAGAATCAGAATAAATCTTTGGAGCGACTTATCTGACCCAGAAGAAGTCTTGTAAGTTGCTTAACTGGGGAGAGTCAGAATAAATCTTGGAGCGATTTATCTGAACCAGAAATATTCATTTGGAAAGCATCAGGATAAACCGTTGAGGGGTTTAAACTGAACTAAAAGAGGTCTTGAATATTCTTTAACTGGAAAGAATCAGAGTAAATCTTTGAGCAATTTATCTGAACCAGAGACAGTGTCTGCGGGAAAGAATCAGAATAAACCATTGAGAGATTTATCTGAACCCAAAGTGTCTACGGAAAAGAATCAGAATAAATCGTTGAGCGATTTATCTGAACCCGAAGTGTTCCTTTGGAAAGTATCAGGATAAACTGTTGATGGGTTTTAACTGAACCAAAAGAATCTTGAATGTTCTTTAACTGGAAAGAATCAGAGTAAATCTTTGAGTGATTTATCTGAACTAGAGAAAGTGTCTGCGAGAAAGAATCAGAATAAATCGTTGAGAGATTTATCTGAATCCTAAGTGTTCCTTCGGAAAGTATCAAGATAAACCTATGAGGGGTTTAAACTGAACCAAAAGAGATCTTGAATATTATTTAACTGGAAAGAATCAGAGTAAATCTTTGAGTGATTTATCTAAACCAGAGAAAGCGTCCGCGAGAAAGAATTAGAATAAATTGTTGATAGATTTATCTGAACCCGAAGTGTTCCTTTGGAAAGTATCAGGATAAACCATTGAGGGGTTTAAACTGGACCAAAAGAGATCTTGAATATTCTTTAACTGGGAAGAATCAGAGTAAATCTTTGAGTGGTTTATCTGAACCAGAGAAAGCGTCTGCAGGAAAGAATCAAAATAAACCATTAAGAGGTTTAAACTGAACCGACAGGGATCTGGAGAAGAATCAGAAGAAATCATTGAGAGATTTATCTGAACTAGAGAAAAAGTCTGCGGGAAAGAATCAGAATAAAATGTTGAGGGATTTAAACTGAACCGGAAGGGGTCTGAAAGAAATATCTATTATGTAGATGGTTGATCAATCCTTTATTTGGAATTGATCTATAATTGACTTGTTGAAATTTGACGATAATTTTCTTTTGATTGATCTTTCCTGAAAAGATAAAAGGTTAGTTGTATGCAATGTCATAATGTATGAAATGCATGGTGCAATGATGTTCTCGAAATAAATGAGATTGTGTCGTATGTATCTGTGTTGTCAATGCTATGACGTATGGGTGTAATGTATGGACACGTTAATTGTTATGCCGCAGTATTGCTGGAGTCAGGGAAAATAAATACCTGAGCATTGTTGGGCATGAGGAGTGTAAGTCTTCATGTTTTGATGAGTTTCCAATTGTTAGAGAAATAAAATCTGTTGTGTAAGGGAAACGCCGTGCATTGCTTGTGGTCTGCATGAAATCCTGTAAGGGAAACCTGAGAAACTGGGCAACTTTCACTGGGAAATCTTAGGAGCGGTAACTGGAAGTTTGTTCCATCAGGGATGTGAGAGCACTTGATACCATTAAGCTGCATACTGGAGATACGTTAGCGATCCTATGGTGGGATGTCCCGTTTTCTGCTCTCGCAGGAAAAGGTACTTGCAGGGGATTTTATGGAATAGTCTAAAGATATTATCCTATTTCTTAAAGCCATTAGTGATTGTATTTCTATTTTCTGTTCCTCTTTTTTTGTTCATTTGTAAACAACATTCATGTTCGAATGCATATGTTCAAAAATAATCATTGTACGTTTTCGCAAACAAAACACGGAAAAAGAAAAACATATATTTTTGCACTTTCAAAAGGGATATCTTTGTATTAACTTGAATAAGTATTTTTGTACAATGAGACGAGAATTCTAATAAGAGAATATCGTCGTAAAAAATGGAAATTGATAAAGAAAAGATAACTATTTAAAATAATCCCATGGGGTTCCCATTCTGCTATAGCCTTTGTGTCTCTGAGCGTCTTATCCACTTGCTGCCATATCCAAAGCTGATTGGATTGATCAGAACCATTGAGTTTGTCAGTTGATGCTAAAGGTTGTATGTAAGGTGATCCAACGAGACATAGTTATACGCTTTAATTCCCTAACTCTTTCCTGGACCTCCCTTTCAGATTTTCAGTCCACCGGGATACCCTTTTTTGCCCAAGCCGCCCTTTTGGGTTTTCAACTTGCTGGGTGTACAGATTTTGTTTTATCCCTAATTTTTGCCCGAACCTTTGTGGTTCACCGGTATGCCCCTATTTTTCTTAGGTGTGTCAACCTAGCTGGCCTCTTATGCGTAGTATCTTTTTACTATGTCCGCGTTCACAGGGTGCAGAAGGTCGTCGCCATCCATAGTGGTTAAGATCATTGCTCCACCAGAGAATATGCTTTTGATCACAAATGGTCCCTCGTATGTAGGAGTCCATTTGCCCATGGGATTACCTTGTGGTAATATGATACGCTTGATTACCAAGTCACCAATCTGATATGCCTGACGTCTGACTTTCTTGTTAAAAGCCTTGATCATGCGTTTTTGGTACATCTAGCCGTGACAGACAGCCGTAAGCCTCTTCTCATCAATTAGGTTCAACTGGTTAAGTCGATTTTGGACCCAATCATCTTCATTCAGCTTTGCATCCTTTATGATTCTCAGAGAAGGTATTTTGACTTCAATTGGTAGAACAACTTCCATGCCGTATACCAAGGAGAAAGGAGTTGCCCCTGTTGATGTGTGCGCCGTGGTACGGTAACCGTGGAGAGCGAATGGTAGCATCTGATGCCAGTTTTTGTAGGTTAATGTCATTTTTTGTATGATATTTTTGATGTTCTTATTTGTGGCTTCGACAATTCCATTCATCTTTGGCCGTTAAGGAGAATAATTATGGTGTTGGATCTTGAATTGCACGCATAGTGCGGTGATCATAGTATTGCTGAGATTCGTACCATTGTCTGTGATAATTCTCTCTGGGATACCATACCGATAGATGAGATTTTGTTTGATGAATCAGGCTACAACATTCTTGATAACGAAAGCTAAAGAAGCTTCCTCAACCCACTTAGTGAAATAGTCAATGGCCACTAAGATGAAGTGGTGTCCATTAGAAGTTGTAGGTTTGATTCTCCAATCATATCGATTCCCCACATCGTGAATGGCCAGGGAGCAGTCAGGACATTTAGAGGAATCGAAGGAACATGCACTTTGTCAGCATAGATCTGACACTTGTGACAGGTTCGTGAATGCTGATAGCAATTTGCTTCCATGGTAGACCAGTAATACCCTGCCCGTAGGATCTTTTTAGCCATCATGTGCCCACTGGAATGGGTGCCAAAAGTGACTTCATGTAGATCAACCATGATCTTTTCTGTCTCATCCTTGTCTATGCAACAAAGAAAAACATAGTCATGGTTACGCTTGTAGAGAATGCCATTACTGAGGAAGAACTTAACAGAGAATCTTCTAAAGAACTTCTTATCATTGGCTGAAGCTCCTTTCAGATACTCTTGGGCCTCGAGATACCTCTTAACTTCATGGAACCAAGGTTGGTCCACTATTTCTTCAATATCAATCTCGTGACAGTAAGATGGTTCGTCCATCCGCTCATTGGTGATTTGGGGAGCCTCGTTACCCCACTTGATTTTAAACATGGATGACATGGTGGCCAGTGCATCCTCTAGTTGATTTTCCTCTCGTGAAAAATGCTCAAAGGTAATTTCCTCGAAATTTAGGATTAGTGTCAACACATGTTCTTTGTAGGGGATGAGGTTAGGGTTCTTCGTGTCCCGTTCTCCTTTGATCTGACTGATGACTAAGGTTGAATCTCCAAATACACTTAAGGACTTGATCCCCAAATCTATGGCAGCTTTGAGACCAAAAATGCACCCTTCGTATTCTGCCATATTATTAGTACAGTTGAAACAAAGTCTTGCAGTGAATGGAGTATGACATCCTTCAGGGGATATGATTACAACACATATGCCATTGCCGAGTGCATTGGAGGCTCCGTCAAAAACCAAGGTCCATCGGGATCCTTGTTCAGGTCCATCATATGGTCTAAGTTCTTCACAGTTGTTTACCATCATGATGTCTTCATATGGGAATTCGAATTTCATGGACTGATAGTCATCCACAGATTGATGAGGAAGGTGATCGGCTAGCACACTGAACTTTATTGCTTTTTGGGTAGTGTACTGAATGTCGTATTCAGTCAGAATCATCTGCCATCTTGCTATCCTCCCACAGAGGGCAGGTTTCTCGAATATGTATTTAATTGGATCCATCTTGGATATCAATAAGGTAGTATGGGTCAGCATATACTGTCTTAGCCAGCGAGCAGCCCATGCCAGAGCGCAACAAGTTTTCTTGAGCAGTGAATATCTTGTTTCACAGTCGGTAAACTTTTTGCTCAGGTAATAAATAGCATGCTCTTTTCGGCCAGACTCGTCATGCTGCCCCAGCACACACCCCATTGAATTTTCCAAGACAGTTATATACATGATCAAAGGTCTTCCCTCGAATGGCGGTATCAAAACAAGAGGCTCTTGTAGGTACTCCTTGATCTTGTCGAAGGAAGCTTGGCATTCATCATTCCATTTGACTACTTGATCTTTCTTCAGTAATTTGACGATTGGTTCACAAGTAGCGGTTAGGTGAGAAATGAATCTGGCGATGTAGTTAAGCCGTCCTAAGAATCCTCTAACTTCCTTCTCGGTGCGAGGAGCAGGCATTTCTTGTATTTCTTTCACTTTGGCATGGTCCACTTTAATACCTTTACCGCTAACGATGAAGCCTAGGAGTTTACAGGACCTCACCCCAAATGTGCATTTATTCGGATTCAACCTTAGTTTGTATTTCTTTAGCCTTTCAAACAATTTCTGCAAATGGTCAAGATGTTCCTCTTCAATTTGAGATCTAGCTATCATGTCATCCACATAGACCTCTATTTCGTGATGGATCACATCATGCAATAGAGCTACCATGGCAGGCTAATAAGTTACCCCAACGTTCTTCAACCCGAATGGCATAACCTTGTAACAGAAAGTGCCCCACTGTATGACGAAGGTCGTTTTCTCCATGTCCTCAGGTGCCATTTTGATTTGATTGTAGGCAGATAAACCATCCATGAAGGAAAACACTTTATGTTTTGCGGTATTGTCAACCAAAATATCGATATGGGGAATTGGGAAATCATCCTTAGGGCTTGCCCTATTCAAATCTCGGTAATCCACACACATGTGCACTTTGCCGTCCTTTTTAGGCACTGGAACAACATTGGCGACCCATTGTGGATAGGAGGTGACGACTAAGAATCTGGCGTTGAATTGTTTCATGACTTCAGTTATGATCTTCTCTGACATGTTTGGCCGTATGCGACGAACTTTTTGTTTTACCGGAGGGCAGTCTTCTTTTGTTGGTAGACGATAGACCACGATATCAGCATCAAGTCCTGGCATGTCTTTGTACGACCAGGAAAAGACCTCAATATAGTCATGTAGTAACTGAGTTAAGCGCTTCTTGACACTAGGTTCCAGATTGGCACCCACCTTGAATTCTTTCTTGTCCTCTTCGGTACCTAGGTTAATTGTGTCCACTAGTTCTTCGTGGGGTTGTATGGTCCTTTCTTCCTGTTGTAGTAACCTGGCTAGTTCCCCTGGTACTTCACAATCTTCCTCACTTTCGTCTTCGGCTTGGCAGATTAGATTTTCAAAGTCACAATAGGCCATAGTAGAATCGTTACCCATGGGATCCTGAGTGGATGTAGATCTGCATTTTGATATGTGAGTGTGTGTAACAGCATAGCTATTATTGAAAAAATAAACATGTAAAAAAAGAAAAACAAAGAGCGTAAAGTTTGTATGCAAAAACGTCCATGATTCATTGATGACATATGAAAATGGAGTAACAACCCTTACAAATGGACCGTTGTGCCTCAGGTAAAACACAAGGTTTTAAAAGTCTGAATAATTTAATTATTACAAGTCCGACAAAAATTTAAAGATAATTACTATTGGATAATAGTAATTGGGACAAAATCTTTGGCTTTCCAGTTGGTGAGTCCTCCGTCGATAGTTGGGAAAATCCATTCTTCAAGGTCACAGCTAACATCATCATCTTCCATTGCGTTGACTCCATGGTTGCTGATCTTCAAAGGCGGTCCCCCGGCAGGAGAACGACGAACAAATTTCTGGGCTCCTGAAGTGAAACCCAAACCAAATTTGTCAAATTTGTAAGGGATATCCAGGAGTTGTCCCCAAATAGTACACCCATCTTCTTCGATCACTGCCTTGGCATCTTTCAGTGAAGACATCATTAGCGGAGGTCTTGTAATCTTTGGGACTTGGGAAACAGTCTTGGTTACTGCCACTATTTGTGGGACTTCCTCGAAGTGCTGAAACGGAGTTTCAATGAATTCATCATCCAATTCCACGTATCTGAAGGAGTTCAGGTGACTGACCATATATTCCTCCTCTCCATGGACAATAATGATTTTTCCCTTGGTTGGGTATTTCAGAATCTGATGTAATGTAGAGGTGACGACACAAGAGTTGTGAATCCAAGGTCGACCCAATAAACAGGAATAAGAAGGGAGAATGTCCATCACGTAGAAAATTGAATCAAAGGTTTGAGTTCCAAATTTTATGGGGATGTCCACCTCCCCATGCACCATTCTCTTCGATCCGTCGAAGGCCCTTACCACTATGTTGCTGGGTTTTAAGGTCAGACCTTCACAATTTAGTCTATCCAAAGCCTTCTTAGGCAGCACATTTAAAGATGAACCAGTATCAACCAGGACATGGGCCAAAGTTGTTCCCATGTATTCGACAGGGACATGCAATGCCTCTTTGTGTTATCTCCCTCTAGATGTCAAGTCAGCATCAGAAAACCCTAAACCGTTGTCAGCGGTCAAACTGGCCACACAGTCTTGGAATTGATCAACAACAGAGGTTTCTTCTGGCACATGGGCAATTTTAATAAATTTCACCAAGGCCTTTGCATGAGCCTCGGAGCACAAAAGTAAAGCCAACATAGAAATCTTTGACGAAGTTTGCCCTAGCTGTTCGACTACATTGTAGCCGCTTCTCTTTATAATCTTAAGAATTTCTTCCATCTCCTTTTTGGAGGCCTCCAGGATAGATACTGATTGGGCCTTCATCCAGACAGGCTCAAGCAGAATGCCTTTGCCCCGAGTCTCGGTCGACTCGGTGGTAGGGGTGTCAGTAGGGGTAACCATAGGAATTGTAGTAGTAGGAACAAAAACAGGGATGATCACAGGACCGGTAATAGTTTTCAGAGGAGAAATATCTAGGGAGAATACTCTTCCACTTTGGGTTATTTTGCTGGTTCCTGCAATATTTTTGATGTTGGGGTCAACCTTCTCAAAAACTGAGTCTTTGTTAGCCAGCCAATCCTGTTTGACACCGTGATAGTAAATGTCACCCCCATAGTTCCATGGGACAGTTTTATCTGAGGAGTACAGGATCGGCCCTAGCATAGTAATTATCAGTGGAGTCACCTTAGGAATAAATGTAATCCTAACGGGTCTTTTGGTGGAGACCCTGGAAGGATTGGCGGAAATGGTTACTATTGAAACATCCTTGTAAGAAATGGTTGGAAAAGGAGTCTTTTTAAACAAAATCTCTTTGTCATCCATTAGGCGCTGGACACCTGCTTTCAACAAATGGCAACCAGTTGTAGGGATAAACAGAGGTGACAGCCTTCGCCACAACCCGAAAACAAACTGGCCTTCAACAGGTTCCTCTTGACAGTCTGGAGAGGAGTAACAAGTTCATCAACAACAGTAACAAACATATCATCTTCAACAACGTTAACATCATGGCCATGCTTGGGCATAGGAGCGGTGATAACATTTGGGATCTCAAGAGCATCAAATTCAATTTCTTTTGCCTCGAGAAGGTCTTGCACCTTGTTTTTCAAAGCCCAACAGTTGTTGGTATCATGGCCTAGACTTTCTGAATGGTAAGCACAACGAGCATTAGGGTGGTAATGAGGAGAGGCGGTGTTGGGATTCTTTGGGGCTTCCTTCAAAGTTACCAGATTAGACCTCAACAAATGTGGCAGGACTTGAGACATCGTCATATTTATCCGGGTAAATTGTCTTACCGGTCTTTCTATTCTAGTCTAGTTATTCCTTTGTTGAGTAGGTGCAGGTTTGGGGATCATGATGGCCCCTATCGTTGGACGGTGTTCAAATTTGTCCTGATTCCTTTGAGGGTATATAACAACAACCTCTTTCTTCCTAATGAATGGTTTTCTCATGGCACTGGAGGATGCGTCTTTTTGGATCTTCTCACTCTTAATCCCAACTTCCACTCTTTCCCCGGTCAAGATTAATTCAGTGAAGCCTGCTGAGGAGATTCTAATTAGATGATTAAAGAAAGGACCGGACAAGGTACCCAGAAACATGTCTATTAGCTCTCTGTCAGATAGGGGTGGCTAGACTCTTCCTGCTAAGTCCCTCCATTTCTGAGCGTAGTCTTTGAAACCTTCGCTTGAAACCATTGCCATACTATAGAGTTGAGTATGGGTGGGAGAAATGTCTGCGTTGTACTGATACTGTTTATAAAAAGCAACAGCAAGGTCTTCCCAATTATGGACATTGGCCCTTTCCAGTTGATAGAACCAATCTAGTTGAGTTCCAGATAGACTATCCTGAAAGAAGTGGACCCACAAATCTCTGTCAGTAGTCTGAGGTTGTATCTTCCTCACATAAGATCAGAGGTGCATCTTGTGACACAAAACCCCATCGTACTTAGAAAACACTAGTTCTTTAAACTTTGGTGGAACAAAAATCCCAGACACCAAACCAAACTCTTCAAAGTCCAGCCCGGGCACTTTCTGAATCTCCATTACACTTAGACGTTTTTCCAGATGTTTGTATTTCTCATTAGCCAGAGGATACTATTCTTCAGAGTAATCATTGTCTTCTTCCTCTTCAGATTCTGGCTAGGTAATCACTTTCTTGCCTTTCACTTCTTGATTATACTTTTCACCAGATGATATGGCGAAGTCTAGGGTCCGTCTGGCTGGCCCTGGGAACCTTCTTCCTAGATTCAGGACACCGGTTGCTTTCTTTGCTTTCTTCTTCTATTCTTTGATCAGTAAACTTTTGAAATCATCTCGTCCTTTGGCTAAAGTCAAGAACATTCTTTGAAACTGAGCATTCTGCGCCTGGAAATCCTTTATCGTCTGTTCCATGTTCATCTTACTGAAATAAATAGTAGAAAGATGAGGAGACCTGTTGTAAGAAACCTGCTTATGTTATGATGAATGAAGATGCATATGCAATGATTTCAAGGAAATTAGAGACTTAAATTTGCTTTAGACCAAAAAGGAACACACGTTATATTAATAAATCAAAGTTTGAGTACATCATGCCTCTTTTGGGCTTACAAAGAAATACAAAAACTCTAAGATAAAAAAGTTGAACGCATCCTCTTTGGTGCGATGTAGGCGTTCAGACTCCGCTCCTCATGAAGCTGCTTGGTGAGTTTCAGAATCTTCTTCTCGGTGGCGTAGAATTGGGCCTCGAAAGTGTCTCTCTCCCCCTTAAGTTGTATCCAATCCCTTTGCAAGTCTTCGAGAGAGGTGGGCATGTCAGGATTCGGGATAGTGTATGGGACATCTCCTTGCACAATAGGCTCTTTGATAACCGGGAGAATGGAGGGGTAAGGCATCATAAGACATTAAGCACGAGCTCGTACCCATTTGAGGTAAGGCTCAAGAGGGATGGAATTCTTATGCCCCAATGTCTTGCTATCTACCTTGTTCAACATCCTCCAAGCTCGGATAAACCTCTGGCGGTGACCTTGATCGTCATTCTCGTAGTCAAATACCAACCCTTGAATAAGCATATCATGTGGACCATCCCTTAGGGCGTAACCAAACTGTCTTAAGGCTAAGTAGGGGTTGTAGGTGATACCTCCTCGAATTCCAAGTAAGGGGACATTAGGGAATTCTCCACAACAGTCGATGATAGTAACAATCTCTACAGATCGGGAACACCAATGAATGTCTGAATGTTTGAGCATCATCAACCTATGTGACCACCTTGAACCTTGCTTGTTCTTAAATACAGATTGGGGAAGATGCGAAATAAACCATCTTGCCAAGAGAGGAGTACAACACATTAGAATACCCCTTTTCCTCATAGTGCGAGTGTGAAAATAATGTAGGATGTCTCCTAACAAGGTAGGCACAAGGTTACGTGACATGAAGATTTTGACAGCATTTACATCTATGAGTTGGTCAGGATTTGGAAACAAAACCATCCCATAGATGAGGAGAGCCATAATTTCCTCAAAAGCTTGCAAGTCCAAGGAATTCCAACAGTTTTGAGCTTTCTCAAACAAGAACTTGGCTAAGAAACCTTTGACACCACTCCTTGTTTCCCAATTAGTTGTGACATCAGATGGTTGCAAGTGTAGGGCTTGAGCAATCTCTTCTGGCTTTGGATCTCTTTCCGTACCGTTGAAAGGTAGTTGATTGAGAATGGGAATCCTCAAGAGTTGGGAGAATTCTTCCAAAGTTGGCACAAGTTTATAATCGGGAAATGTGAAGCAATGGTGTAGAGGATCAAAGAACTGGAGGAGCACCTTCATCATGTCCTCATCAGTATTGGAGGTAACCAAGTTTAGGAGGCGACCATGTCTTTCAGTGAATGGAGAATTTTTGGGAACCCTTGATGCTAAATCTTTATGTTGAGGAGGGATCCTTACAAGATTGACTTGAATGGTTTTCCTACGAAAAGAATCCATGTCCTAAAAAATAGAACAAAGATAAATCCTAAAAATCCTTGAAATGGTTAGAGTATGATTATGATGTTATGATGTTTATGATGTTATGCACAAGAAAATATATACAAACAAAACAAACAAGTCCTTAAGTTTAGGCTTGCATGAAGTCTCATAGGTAAGTACCCTCTTGAAGTTTAGTTGGCTTAAACATGTCCTAGCAATAGTAATCGGGTTCTAAGGGAGCTCAATATCAATAGTTTGTTTCCTTGGGCATTGTTTCAGTGCAAGCCTCTTTAATGGCGACCGAAATATCCCAAAAAACCAAACCTTAATGAGTGTAGTATCGAATATCTACCAACTTTGGACTGCACCAAAGTCGGTCATCTCACTACGTCCTAATGGACAAGTTGGTCAAGTAAAGGTTCTAGAAGTTAGTTAGCTCTTCATGACATCACTCAGCGGCCCCATATTTTCCTTGACTACTCAAGGGCTACTGGTACCCACAAATATGTCACATTAACATAGCTATTGCTTAGACCATGTCGGTATACCCCACACAGTTTCTACAACGTATTGCTACTTACCTATAAGGTATCCTAAATCCGGGTAGAGGATTCAAATCCAAACAAAGAACCAAAATATAATGCATACAACAAGTCAAACAATGAAAGCAAATAAATGTGATATAACCCTAAGGTAACCCCACTTTTAAAATCCCCCCCGCAGAGTCGCCAATTCTGTAACGCGGTGGGAAAACTGACTTGGTTGTTTTGCGTTTGTATTCGCAAATGTTGTAGTTAGCAAGAGTCGCCACCGACTTTTCTTTTATCTAAAAGGAAAGGCTGAAAAGAACAGGAGAGACCTTTGAGACGTTTTCTTGAGTTCGAGGGGTAGATTATGAAAAGGGAAGGTTTTAGCACCCTTTTCATCCATGATTTTCCATGGGCTCTTAGTTACTTGCTAGATCACTTGCTTTTGTTTGAAAATGTGCTTTATGTGGTTTTTGAAAGAATTTTGAAAAGGCGCCATCGTTTAGGCCAACATTATAATGATTCTCGTTCGTAAGAATGTATACAAAGTGTTGATCTTTTATAAATGTTTTCAAGTTTGAAAGATGTTTTTTGAAAGTGTTGGTGTTTGTTTTTGAAAATAGCAAGGATGTTTTGGTTTTAAATTGAGCAAGCAACTAGGAACAATCTACCTACTCAAAAGTATTTCATGTTTATTTCCTCTTTCCTTTGACATTGTTATCTTACCATTGATTTGGTAAGAAACCCTATATTTGGATGTAAAAGGATGAGAAAAGGTCATCGTATAGCCATGATTAGCAATGTTGTAAGATATCTTAGCATTTTCTTTAAGGGACTAAGATCATCTTTGAAAGGCAACTTTGATAGCGTCATCGAGGGACTATGATCTTATATTTTATTTGTTTTTGCTAATATACCTCACATGCATAATATGACCATTTTTGTAAGGCAACAAAGTGGATTTACCCTAAGGGTGTAAGTGTGCAAGTGTATCGGTTTACATGCTTGATTTGTCTTGATTAGGGTTTGCTATTTGTTGGTTTTAATCTTTCCATACAAAATCCTAATTACTAGCATTTGTATATAAATCATTAAATTGCGGAATTTAAATGTCCTACACTATTACAACGCTTTAGGGGATGGGGGTGTACAAATTAACAAATGGGGAAATTGAAAGAAAATTAAATCTAAATAATTATTACAACCATATTGAATATTATACAAACAATGAATAAATAGAAATGCAAGAATGTAAATGCAAAAGGAAATGTGATTTTTGTTTGATTTCAAGAAAAAGGTTTTTTTGACCTAGTTAACTAAGATGATTAACTAAAAATTAAACAAAATTAAATTTAAACTAAATAAGAAATAAGTTAAGTTAAAAAAGTATTTTTAGGGTTTTTATATGAAAGGTTTTATCTTAATGAAAATACAAATGAAAATTAATTAATTAAAATAAACCCAAGTTCTAAATTAATTTTATTCACAAGAAAATAATATAATAGTTAAACCCTAGTCTAAATATTTATTGAATAAAAAAAAGAAATTAATTTATTAAATGAAAATGTTTTTGTTCTTTTGTTTTTATGAAGAAAATATAAATGAGCATTTTCTAAATATGCAAATAAATAAATAAAATATTTTTGGATTCTTTATTATTATGAATAATAATTATAATAATAATAATAATAATAATAATAATAATAATAATAATAATAATAATAATAATAATAATAATAATAATTATAATAATATTAAAGAAAATATAAAATGAAAATAAGGCAGGGGGTCAGAAATAGAAAAATAGGCAAGGCCCAATCATTTGGAGGCCCAAGCGCTTGTTTTTGGAACAAAAAAGAGGAAATGTTAGAAAAATAGCAAAAGTGGCAATGCTGGGGCTTAAACCCACGCCCTTGACCATAAACGCGCGATGCCTTAACCACTGGGGTGGCTATACATATGTTAACTTAACTGAAATGATAAATATATAATACAAAATGAGTCATGAATACACTTCATCTTCAACCTCCAGCCAAAGGACCTATAACTTCATCATTTCTCAACCATTCTTAAAACTTCCAACATCAAACTTAGAAATTTTCTCACGATTCTGAATATGTAAATAACTTAAGCTAGTTCTCAAAAATGAGCATGAATTTCTAATGGTACCAAATGTTGACCTAAATATTTTCATAGGTTCAGATTCAAAATTCTAACTACTCAAACAACAATAATGAAATCTAAGTACATGGTTAGCTTCAGGACAATGATATCTACATTTCTTATTCACAAATAAACCATTAATGATGCTTGTATGAAGAGTTCAAAGTTAGGAAAAACTTACCTCAAAACTGGAAATCGTGTTTTGAGTTTGAGCTTGTTTCAGGTGATAGTGATGATCAGGTTAGCTTTCTTGAGGTCCCAGGAAGCTAATGCAATGATTAACTTGAGAAATGGATGGCTGAAATGGTCTAGAGAAGTCAATGTGCAGACTCTGTTTTTTCGTTATGGAAGATAGTGAAAATGGTGTTACAGTCGTGTAACAGGGTGTGGGATGAGTTCTAAATGGCGTATGGAAGCTTTGTGATTGAATTTGAGTGAGAACGCACGAGTGAAATGTGAGTTTGGAATTCAAAGTCCGAAATGACACAAAAATGGAGTTTGTGTGCAAATTCTGATTTCAGGGAGATTTAGGGAGTTTCTCGGCTTATAAATTCCTGCGTTAGCTTGCATACAGTGCCTTTATTTATAAGCAAGAGGTTTGGATACTTGAGGTGGTCAGAATCACAAGATCACAAGTTATGGGATTTTGACTTGTTTTTGAAGCAAGCTTGACAGGTATGGTTTCAAAGCAAGGTAAAAAACTATCTAGAGTGGTTGCCAACTTTAAACATGCTCATATGACTTTGTAGAGGAAGTTTGTGCAGAAGGAACAAGTGCAAATCTCAATGCAAGTTGACATTGCATAAAAGCTTGCTTTATGTAAATGGCAATGGTGCCTTTGTGCGATTAATGGAAAATTATCTTGGATAAAGTTTGAATCAAATGGATAATAGCTCAAAAGAAAGTGTAATCTTTTGATTAGGGAGAGATCTTGAGGTTTAGAGGCCTACAAAGCAAGATTGTGCAGCATAGGCTTGAGATTTGAATTCTTGTTCATCACAAAATGACCTATAATTTCAGTTTGAAACTCTAACTTCCTCTCTTCGATTCTCCTTGCTCAAGAATGATCTCAATGTGTTCTTGGACATTTTGGAAAGCTTGTAATGTTATCTAGAACCCCTCTTTGAATCACTTTTGAATATTACCCTTAGAACTATGTGAAAAATTGCCATGAATTTAGGTCAAAACCCTGCCTAAACTAGGACAAACTTTTCACTAAGTGTTTAGTTTCATGAACATGACTTCATGGATTAATAACTTGAGATCCAAGAATTTCTAGGAGAAGTTGTGTAAATAAAAGTTTTAGATCTCATGAAGATCTACAACTTTCATGTTGAAAGTTTCCTTTGAATCATCTTTCATCATGGTGAAAAAATGGCTCAAGGATGTGAAAAAATATGAAGTTTTCAACACTTCGAAAAATTTCTAAGTTTGGAAACTTTGACTTTGCAAAATGAAATCTTTACTTTTTTTATTTATTGAGGAACAAGTTTCATATTTTGACATGTTTTGATGAATTGTGATCTTTGACACTTGATTTTGACCAAAAAGTCAAAGTTTGACTTTTCAGTGTATAGTTGACTTTTGATCAGTTGACTAAAAATCAATTATCAATCAATTGATCTTGAAGGATGTTTTGAGTCATGCCATTAGGTCAAAATGATTCAATTGAACTCTTGAGATCATGCCTCAAACCAATTAACCATTTTCTAGGTAAAAAATCAGAAATTGCCCTTTCTTAGTCAAAACCCTAATTTTGACCATTTTGCCCTTTTGATGATCTGATCAAATTTCTTGAGGAATTATGGTCCGAACTTGATAAAATGATACATATGAGTTCATAGTGTTGATATGGATAAAAAATTATGAAGTTTTACTGTAAATTGACCACATTTGACTTTTTCCACATTATAAATGATTTTTAGGTCAACTGCTCAATCGACTGAGCAAAAATGTGATCCATGACTTGAAACTTGACATGAGTAATCTTGAGGGTCCATATTGATCCATACAAGTAATATGAGGCATTAAAAGTTCATTTATCCTTGTGCAATCTCAAACCCTAATTTCAGTCATCAGTGTTTAAGGAGATGTCTTGAGCTATCAACCCTTGTGCAATCTTGAACCAAAGGAGATTTTGTGAGAAAATATTTGATAAATGAGAGGGAAAATTTTGGGGTACAACATCCTCCTTATACCACGATCTACACCTTAACAACTTAGCATAAAGTCTCTTCCCTTTCAACATTGTAATTCACAACATTCGACATTCCCTTATTCTGACTTAGATTAACTTATAATGTCCTCAACAAACACCACAACAAACTAATCTAAATATTCGTAATGCATACACAAGTTTTAAAATTTGTCCTCTAACTATCCTCACCCTTCATTTGAATCTGAAGGTAACCTTTCTCAATTTGATTATACTGTAGACATACTCGCCTAACAGTTGGTCCATCAAATCGTCAATCCCTTGAAGTGGATAAATAATATCACCCATTACCTTACTCAATTGTCGGTAATCCATACACGACCTCATTCAACTATTGTCACAAACATGCAGACCTCTAAGCCTCATATCCTAAGGGTTATCCTACTTGCTTAGTAGATAAAAACATTAGTTCTCTATTGTCACTAAACTCAGATCCATGCTCTGGAGGCAAGACGTGAATATCTTTAGGAAAAACTTTGGGAATCATACAACATTGGCATATCACTAGCCGTCACATTGCTCTCTATTCTTCAATAAGCGGACATCAACAATACCTGATTGTTATCTATCAAAGACAATACCAACTTGACCGGCAGAGAGAAATCATAAATCCGTACTCTCTTCAGTTTTGAGAAACAACATAGCTCCAACAACACTTGCACTCTTGCAATTCAGCAGTATATTGCACCAACTCACACACTTGAAACATCTCATAGAAGCAAAATCTTCTCCCGCACTTGTTTCAGACTAAGCCCTACAGACAAACAGTTAGAAAAACAAGCAAGTGCCGACAGTGTTTCAGACACATGTCGCATATTAAGGAACAGACAACATTAGACAACCTGGTCGGACGGATCGACCTACTCTGATACCACGAATGTAACACCCTTCTAAACCCCACATAATATTCATAATTATTTAAAATAATACCAGAGTAATACAACAAAATGGCATCTCATTTTATTCGTGAAATAATCATACATGCTAGTCTTACTCCGTAACACGGGTTTTCAAAATTATTCATGTACATATCCATTATCAAGGTTTCACATACTTGCAGCGGAATCATAGTTCAAACAAGTTGATTAAAACACTTCATAGTGTCCCATGATTCATGGTTCATAATTCAATATAATTTAAACTCCATGGAAACAATTTAAATGTCATAACAAAATAAGAACAAAATAGTTTACGAAACATAGCATTCTCGTCCCCGATGTTACATATCAGAGAAAGAACTTCTAGACTCAACAAAAATAAAACACACACTCCAAGCTATTCTTCTAAGCCTTTAGGGACTACTCCTGATTACCTGCACTTACCCACGTAGAGGAAACATTCAAGTAAAAAGGGTGAGTTCATCATAATCATTATATAAGATATAAGCAATAGACATTGCAGAATAAACTAAAAGTATTACAACATAAACTCGACATTGTTATATTCTAAGTACCTCAAGAATCATATAAATTAAACAACACAATAAAACACCATCAATTTAAGAACCATGCAATGCCCCATAAGATGTAGTGCAAGGAGATAGACTCGTTCATGTGGTACCAATTCATTTGATGGACACTTGGCTATCACCCTCCAAAGACCCCAATAATAGGATTGATTCCCACTTGGAACCGGAGAAAATCATAGACATTCCAAATCCACACAATGGGATTGAGACCAAATCACTGTACCAACGTCCTAAGTCATCAAAATGGACCAAAGTTTTCCAATGAATGCATGATGCGCAACAACAATATAAACGACCACAACTAGTCATACGAATCATCATTCATGTATTCACCAACATCATCATATAAACCTCATCATATGTACTCATATAAGAAGAGAATCATCATCATATCATCACATAAAATAGAATCATCATATTAACAACATATCATTATTATGAACCAAGCATTATTATAAGATCGTCATATCATCATCATACTTCATTACCACAAAACATCATAGCGATTCAACACGGGGAAACTAATTCTATGCTAACTTGGGTATTATAATTATCCTTATTGTTCTTCATTTTACTCTTTATAAATAAAGTTCATCGTGTTAGCTATCCAATGCTTCAAACGACACCTCAAACGAGGTCCGAAAACTCAAGTTACCACCTTTAGAAAAATCTGTCAAAAATTGGATTGCTTGAGTCGATGCATGCCCCCTTTGAGTCGACGCATAGGTATTTTGTCTGCCCCGGGTGTGCTCAGGCCGACCCAATGAGTCAACGCATACTGAGTCTTGAACCTGCATGAGTCGATGTATGACCTCTTTGAGTCGACGCATGCTGTTTTGTGCTGAATTATTCTGTGATTTTTCTGCGATTTCACTACCTTATAGGTTCTAAAACATCATCTAATCATAAGGATTCATCATCTATCAACAACTTAATATACTACATCAATCAGAAAACATTTATGGGTCATTATTCATCACTAATCTATCAATTCTCCATCAAACAACATCGAATCACCATCTATGAAACCTAAGGCAAACCCTACCTCTATCTACCACTTAAATCAAATATAATAATCAGATAAACACCCCTTACCTTATTGCTTCGAGTGATTGATTACGTTATTCGTGCCTCTTACAATGATTCTCTTTAAAGCCTTCGTGCCCTAGCCTCTCTTCTCCAACTTTCACAATTGATTGTGAGAATAACAACTATCTCTTCTTTGTTATCACGAAGGACCCCTAATATCTTCCTCAATTGTCCTCGCTTAGTCAACCTCTATTTACCATCACGTCCTCACTCTTCATACTAATTACCAACACACCACTCTAATTAAAATAACCATTTAAATAGTTATTCTTATTATTATATTCTCAATAATACTCCAAATAATTACTAAATAAATATTTAACCATTATAATACTTCTATTCATCATAATTCACATCATGCATAACCTCATACCACCACATCACACATATAATCATATAAAACATCAATTATTCATAAATACTCCTAATAATTCATTAAATAAATAACTTCTAAAAATTGGGGTGTTACACTCTACAGTACCTTTACCAAGGCAGTCTCTTTACCTCGCAATTGCTTCATTTCCTGACCTTCTATCTGCATTGGTGATGCTACAACTGTCAGGTTATCTTTCACATGTACATCATCAATTTGGATCACATGTGAAGGATTCGGTACGCACCTCATCAACTGGGATACATGAAACACGTCATGAAGGTTTGCAAGCTTCAGTGGTAAAGTAATCTGATAGGCCACCTCACCTATCCTTTTTGAAATTTGATATGGACCAATAAAATACAGTGTAACTCTTATAATGACTCTATGAATCTTTCATCATCTCTTGGATCATTTTAATCTTATTAGTCTTCTCCTGCACAATCTTAGGTCCAAGCACAACATTCTCTCCTGACTCATACCAACACAATGGAGTCCTACACCTCCTACCATACAGTGCCTCATATTGTGCCATCCCAATACTAGCATGGAAACAATTATTATAAGTAAACTCAACCAATGACAAGTGGTTATCCTAAGTTCCTCCATGTTCTAGCACACAAGGCCTCAATAAATCCTCTAATGACTGAATGGTCCTCTCTGTCTGAGCATTTGTCTGTGGAAGATATGTGTTGTACCCCAAAATTTTCCCTCTCATATCTCTCAAAACATTGCAAGAAAAGTCTCCAAGTGGCTCAAGGTTGCTCAAGAGTTGGACAGTCAAATTATCTCCTAAGGCAGTCAACCCCAAATTAGGGTTTTGTGTTGCATCAAGATCTTTGAATCCAAATGATCTCAAGTGCTCCCTAATGTCCTAATATGTTCTCAAGATCATCCATGACAAGTTTCAAGCCTTGCAGAGAAAGTTTGCTCAGTCAATTGCTCAAAGGGTCCAAAAATCGACTATGCTAGGGAAAAGTCAACTATGACCTATAAACAGTCAAACTTCAAGATTTATTGTCAACATTCTCATATTGAAGGATATTTCATCATTTGATCAATGGTTGATCATTATTCACCAAGGATTGCTCAAAATTCATCAAGACTCAAAAGGTGATAAATTAGGGTTTTGTAGGAAACGTCAACTCAACTTTGACCAAGCATAACTTTCTCATACTTTATGAGAAATGACCCATCCAAAGCTCATTTTGAAGAGGATTCAATTTATTACAATCCATATTTATACCCAAAGATCAGAAAATTCACTCACAAGAAGTTATAAATTTGGACATTATAGGTCATTTTTGAAAGTCAACAAAAACACCTTTTTTGTCAAAGCTTATATCTTGAGCATGGAATATCAAAATGATATGAGACCAAAAGGGTTGGTTATAGGACATCTCAAGCTTTCTAAAAAGTCAATGAACACCTCCAAAATTTCAAAATTGAAGAAGTTCTGCATTGTTGAAGTTGCACATTTTTGCAAAATTGCCAAAAGTCAACTATCCCAAAAACTTCAAATTTTGTCAAATGGGCCCATTCTTTTCCACTTGGTTTGAGCTTGCCACGTTGCACACATGGCCTAGCTTCAGCCTTGAGATCATATTTCTTTTTTATTATTTAATTTAATTTTTATTGAATTATTTCATTTTTAATCAAATTATATCAAATAAAATCCAAATATTGATTACTTGGGATCTTTTTGGCTATTTCAGGTTGAGATCATCATCATTAAGAGCATCAAAATTCGTATCAAGCATATCATGTACAAAAATATGGAGATTTGATAAATTTGGCAAGCTTTAAAAGGTGAATCAAATCAAATCATAAGGCATTGATTTAGAGGGATTCCATCCATATTTGTTACCCTAACACTTTGTATCATGCATAAGCAAGAGAGGCACATGAAATTGAAGGTTAGAGACTGCAAGAACAATCAAGACAAAACTTGAAAAAGTGTGGAAAAAGCTTGAATCTGAATTCAGACTTAGAGGCGATCTCAGAAGCCAAGAAGGGACTCAATCGATTCATTAACGATCACTGAAGCGTAACCAATCCCAAGCAAGCCTCCACGCGCATCACAAAGCACTGTAAGTGTCACAAAAACCCGCTTCCTTCTTGAATTCATAAATCACCATTCTTTCATCTTTTGTACAAATTAATTGCATATTCATAACCCTTGTAGCATTTCTAAACTTTTGGCAATACATAATTTGATTTATATGGACTGTAACCTCATAACAACGAGGCTAGGGTTACGTTTTGGATTTTAGGGATTTGTATTTCAGGTGAAATTGATTCTCATGATAGGCATGGTTGCACTCAGGAGAGGGGGACGAACCCAACCATGTCTTAGAAGGTCATTTTTATGGCCTGGAGCTGATTTTTGGATCGACCTGCGCATTTAGCTGCGGATCCAAATCCGCAGGTAAAGTTACAGGGGTTGGAGGTAGGGGATGTAGACGTGTCAATACCCCAATGGCTGATTCAAAAAACACGCGCGCATTTTTTATTTTTTCTGGCATATAACGCATTTTCTCTTATTATTATTATTGTTTAATATACTAACAAGTAAAACCAAGTGGCCTAGTGGCGAAGCAAGCATTCCAAACGCCTATAGGACCTGGGTTCAAATCCCAGGTCCTTCACTTATTTGTTATCATCATTTTCCAGGTGATCATATGTGTCTTCAAGCGTGAAGCTCATCATGCGTCCTCAAGCATCTGATGGCCAGATGGCCATAGGCCAAATCTGGTGATCCAGAGATGATGGTCCATCGTAGACCCAGTCAACCAGCGCATAGGAGATCTCAAAAGGTCAAACGAGGCCAACTTGCAATGGGCCTCAACTTGCTATTCTGACCTCCAAACAGGCTCATACCCCTCTAACTCTCTCTATTTCATTTATCTTGTTTTAATTGATTTAATTATTTTTATTATTTTCTAACTAATCAATTTTTTTCTCTATAAAATTAAAACCAAAAAATATTTTCTTTATTAAATTAAATTTTAGTATTTTATTTTTTATTAACAAAATTATTAATTAAGTTAGGCTATTAATTAGAAATAACTTTAATATATTTTTTCAACAATTAAAATCAATTAGACTTAATTAGGTTTTTAATAACATTAATTAATTTTATTTTATTTCTTTAAATACCAAAAACCCAAAAATATTTATTTTCATTAATTTATTTATTTATTTATTTAATAATTAATTTAGATTATTTTCTTTCTTAATTCAAAAATAAACAAAAAAATCGTTTCTTTAATAACAAAAAGGGTCAAAACCCTACTTGCGCTCAATTTAATTTTCCCGCACGCGATCTATTTATTCAATATTGTATTTGTTCCCGGAATGTAATAGATAATTAGGACCATTTAATTATTTTTATCGCTTTATTTATTTTCCGCATTTAAATTTCAAAGGGTTGTTTTTGGCGATGTAAATACCCGACGCCTTGTAATTTAGTTTCCGCAATTTATTTCCCGCAAATTATAACTGTTAGATGTTTGATAATAGAGGATGCATGACAAGACTGAATGTTTTAACCTAAAATCAACTTAGATCACCATTAACATGTACAAAGATAAAATTAACTGAAAACAACACACTCGCACATGCGCACTCTTAGGGTACACCTCACTTGGTTGTCTTCGTACGCGGTCATTGAGTATATGTCACTTTAGAGGTCGTCCTCTTGTCCAAAGATCATAGTCGCCTCGAAACAGTTTCCTCGAATATTGTTGCCTCAAACAAATGATCTAAGACATTAGGGTTACCGCTAAGGCGTCCTAACATTGCTTTGGTGACCGTAAGTCCCTAAATTCAAATTGACTCTTAAACTCCAACGATGATGCTACCTACTCATTCATAGCGGGATAGCATTGTCTAAAGGAAATTAGCATAGAACGATTCCTTTTTCGAGTAGGTAGATGGTTCTTAAGTACTTGCTCTTTCGAAAAAACAAAATCTTTTTCACACTTACACTTTTCGAACAAAGTTTTCAAAAACACTTCATATACTCTTGAGGACAGAAACAAGAGTTAAATCGAAGTTTCAGACAAAAACTTTTTCAAACCCACAAGCACAAAGAAAGCAAATTTTGAAAACAATTGAGAAAGTACCTAAGAGCCCGTGGATAACCACGGATAGAAAGGGTGCTAACACCTTCCCTTTCTATAATCTACCCCCCGAACCCGAGAAATATCTCAAAAAAGGAATTTTTCTGTGCTTTTTTCCTTTCCTTGTTGGATAAAATAAAAGTCGGTGGCGACTCTTGCTTACCGCGACATTTTGCTAACAAAAAACGCAAAATGCAAACCAGCATTCCAAAAAACAGTCATTTATTTCCCACCGTATCACAATATGCATAACTCAACCTCAATTTAGTACCAAAAGCTTCCAGAAAACCCTCCCAAAACTTCGACGTAAACCTCAAATCTCTATCCTACACAATATTCAAAGGTATACCATGCAATCTCACAATATCTTCGATATACATTTCAACCAACCTTTGCATAGGATGATTAATCTTTATCAACAAGCAATGAGTCGACTTAATTAGCCTATCCATTATCATCCAAATCGAACCATTTCCCTTAGTAGTCTTCAGCTAACACGACACAAAATCCATTGAAATATTATCCCATTTCCACTTTAGAATAATCAAAGGTTGCATAAGATCCATAGGCTTCTAATGTTCAATCTTCAATTCCTGACAAGTCAAACAAGTATAAACAAATTCACCAACTTCCTTTTTCATATCGGGCCACCAAAATAATTTCTTCAAGTTCTGATACATCTTTGTAGCATCGAGATGAATACTTAGACCACTTTGATGTCCCTCCTCAAGAATACTGTCTGGTACATCCAGAACATAAACTCAGTTTTTGAACCTCATTATACCATTCTCGTCAATTCGAAATTCACCTCCATTACTTTGTTAATCAGCAACATCTGGTCTACCAAACTCGGATCATGTTTATGAATTTCTCTAATCTCTTCAAGAATACCACTAGTCAGTTTAAACATCTCTAGCTTCACACTAATAGGAGTTTCTTCACACACCAAGCTCATATCTCTGAATTGCTTAATCAATTCTAACTCGCGCACCATAAGCATTGACATATGTAAGGACTTCCTTCTCAAAGCATCTGCCATAATATTTTCCTTACTAGGATGCTAACTCAAATCAAAATCATAATCCTTCAATAACTCAAATCATCTTCTCTGCCTCATATTTAATTTCTTCTGATCAAACAAGTACTTCAGACTCTTGTGATCACTGAACACCTTGAATTTGGATTCGAACAGATAATGTCTCCAAATTCTTAACACAAATACCATAATTGCCAACTCTAAGTCATGCGTAGGATAATTCTTTTCATGACCCTTCAGTTGTCTAGAAGCATAAGAAACAACTTCACCATTTTTCATTAACACGCCACCAAGACCCATCATCAACGTGTCACAATACACCATAAAAGGTTCACTCAGATTTGGCAAAACCGATACTGGAGAAATCGCCAACTTCTTCTTTAATTCCATAATACTTCCTTCACACGCAACATCCCACACATATGTTAGCCCCTTTCGAGTAAAATGAGTCAAAGGTAATGCTAACTTAGAAAAGTATTCTATAAACCAGTGATAATAGAAACATCACATCATAGAAACATCATAACAAAAAGTCCTGCTCCGTAACACCGTTTACATCATTTCGAAACATACATTGACTTATAAATCATCACATCATTTTAGAAACATTGAAACGAAATTCATTCTCATATAACATAATTAACTTCTCAAAAATCTATGACATTAGTCTCATCAATTATTAAAACCAAAACTACAATCAAAATCTCCATGAAACATGTCAACATAACATAAAAGAAATATCATATTCGCAAAATAATGCGTTTCCAACCCGATGTTACATATCAGAGCAAGAAACCTTCTATTCAACTAAAAACTAAATAAATAACTCCAAATCTATATTCAATGCTTCTACAAGCTACTCTTGAGAATCTGTGCGTTATCCACGTGGAGGCAACATTCAAACGGAAAGAGTGAGTAATCATAATTAAATATAAAAGATATACATAAAATATATAGTAGTTGCAAGAAACATCATCATGAAATCCATATATCATCATTTATCAAGTATTATACTCACACATTCATATCATAATTACAAATACATATCTTCATCATAAAATCATCAAAACACCATTTAATTCACAACATCATCAAATCACTTAATTAACATTCATCATCAAAGCATCATTTAGTCATATAGTTCACAATTTTCATCATATCGTAACCCATCAAGATTTCATGTTAACACAATACATCATAACATCACTTATACATCTTTCATTGTTAAAAAATCACCTAATCACATAGTTCACAATTATCATCATTCACAACTCATCAACAATTTTATGCAATGAAACATTAGATGTAAATGCAACATAACTTACTCAAATGCATGTGGTACTAACTCATTGATGAACACTTGGTCATCACCCTCCAAAGATCCCCACCATAGGATAAATTTCCTCTAGGAACCAGAGCATATCATAAATGCACAAAATCCACACAATGGGATTGAGGCTCGTCATAAGAGGAACACCTTCCAAAATAGCGGACCACTCTCCAAAATATTATGAATGCATGATGCACAAAAACGTCATATGAAATTCGACCACGGCTAGTCAAGTGCATCATCATTCATATAATCATCACATAATCATCACAAAATCATCACATAGTCATCACATAATCGTCACATAATAATCACTTAATCATAAAAAAATCATCACATAATCGTCACATAATCATCACATAGTCATCATACAATTGTCACATAATCATCACTTAATCATCAAAGAATCATCAAAGAATCATCACATAGTCATCACATAATTATCACATAATCATCACATGGTCATCACATACTTATCACATAATCATCACAGGATCATTACATAGTCATCACATAATCGTCACATAATCATCACATAGTCATCATATAGTCATGTATTATATATTTTCAACATGCATATCCTCTAAACATCATAATAATTCACATCTTTTACGTCACAACAACATCATTAACAGATCTTTAAAATATACAACATCATATTCATCATCTAAAATAGAACATCATAGTATAACTAACAAGTATAATGTCTTTGCACAAGATCCACAAATAACAGAACTCGACACACACAAAACACATGTTAATGCGTCATAGATTGGAATTCTGGTACAAAAAATAATTTTAAGTTAAATTACACTAAATCAGCTTTCTAAGGATTTGAACGGCGAATCAATTGGACACCTAAAACAAAAGTTATGAATTTTCAAAGTTTAAAAAAAAAAGGATGTAATAGAGGTAACGAGTTACCTTAATAGTGGTAACCCGCTATACCTTTCAAAAACAACCAATCCACGCCACTATTTCATAGAGTACCCAGGTATCCAAAAAGCAGTACCCAGTTACATGCAGAGCATAAGCACTTTTATGCTGTTTTTTGACACGAAAATTACTTTTTATCTACACCCAAACATCCCCAACTCCCACATAATACACAAAAACAGATTCCAAGTTCAATTTCTAATCACATGCCTCATTAGTAACATTCTAATTCACTAAAACAATATTAAATAATGAGTTTCACACAATTAAGTCACACTCATTTACATTGACATAAACACACAATTCATCATCATCAATTGCACACAATATCATCACCAAAATATAATTTTATCATTCAAGGTTTTGCACATGAAGTAGAATTAGGTTCTAACAATTAATTGATCCTCACCCACCAATCATTACACAACAACAACAATATATCATCACATATATTATGGGCGTCAAATCATGGTATTTTCACATCATTATTCACACAATCATCATGGTTTCTCCTTATATTTCATATCAAAATACAAAACAACCTTACATATACCTAAACCATATATCAATCATAATAATTTGAATCACCCCCCTTACCTCAATTTTTAGCAATGATTTCCCCCCTTCGCGTTCCTATGGAATATTTTGTTTGGTTCTCTGTGCCCTAACCCTTTCTCCACAACTTTTCTCCAATTCCACAATCGTAACAATGAAACAAAAACTCTCTAATTCTCCTTTTGTCAATCTTACCTCTTAGACCCTTTTTATGACATTCCACTTATGCCCCCACTTAACCTCTTAGAATTACCATCAAGCCTTCAATATCTCTACACTAATATTATCTCTATTTTAATTATTATTAATTCTAAATAACCTCAAATGAATTACTCAAATTAAAATACTTCTAAGTATCACATAACTTCAACACTACCCCACAACACACATTATTCAACAATAATTCACATAAATTCACCAATAAATCATAATTAACCAATTAAATAATTAATTATAATTTTTGGAGTGTTACAAAGAACAATACTCAACTCTTTGTTTAAAAGTTCATGAGTGAGAACAATCAGCCAACCTCAATGTATCAAAAGATACATGAGTTACATACAAAGAACAAAAACACAAAAACTTAAAAGACTCCAAAAACCCTAATTTTTATGTTACACCCATGATTTCTTCAATGTGAATGCGTGCTATTTTAGGTTTAGCAAGTCCTTATTTATTGACTCTTGCAGAATGAGCTTGGACTCTTCAAATAAAATCTAATCTTTTGTTTTAAATCAACTGCAAGATCTTCACATAAAAATAGGAACAAATTTTTAAATTATGATATTTATCCTTGACCTGCACAAAATTATGAGAGATATCCAAAAGGATCTCTAAAAAACAAATCAAATCTGTAAAGAGATATAACAGCAGCGCCTACTACATAACATGCGAAGATATCAAGACATCTGACTCAACATCTGTTTGATAACCATGCCAGCAGAACCTATCATGACATATGGTTAAGATGTTATGACATCTTGCTCAACATCAGTCTAGAACCATATTTTAGCAAAATTTATACCAAACCTAAAACCATGGATTTAACACATATGAACATATGGGGTCCATTGTCTATTCCCTCTATCCATGGTCACAAATATCCTTACAGTTGTAGATAATAAGAGTCGATTTATATATAATTTTCTTATGAAATGTAAATCAGAAACTACCACTGTTGTCAAAGCTTTCGTATCTCTAGTTCATGCACAATTCCATAGAAACATAAAATGCATCAGTATAGATAATGGAAGTGAATTACTTATCAAGGATTTCTATAGAGTATTTGGTATTATACATCACACTTCATGTGTTGGAACTTGTGATACAGTGGCAGAACTGACTGTTAATATTTTGGTTTTGTATTTTGTATTTTCAAATGTTGCGGTAAGCAAGAGTCACCACCGACTTTTCTTTTATCCAACAAAGGAAAGGGTGAAAAGAACAGAAAAAGACCTTTTTCGATATTTTCTGAGTAAGCGGGGTAGATTATGGAAAGGGAAGGTGTTAGCACCCTTTCCATCCTTGGTTTTCCACGGGCTCTTAGGTACTTGCTCATTTTTTAAAATTGTTTGCGTGTTTGTGTGAAAAAAAATTTGTTTGAAAATGCCTTAGTGTGGTGATTCGCTTTATGATAACCCTTGTATCAGTCCATAAGAGTGTGATAAAGCGTTTTGAAAACTTTGTTTGAAAAGTGTTTGAAAGTGTGGTGTGTAAAGATATTTTTTTGAGCAAGTACCTAACAGTTATCTACCTACTTGAAAAAAGTTTGTTCTTTTCCTCCTATCCTTTAGATAGTGCTATCCTACTATTAATGAGTAGGTATCCATAGTCGTTAGATGTTTGAGGGACTATCGAAAGGGACGTACGGTCACTAAGGCAACATGGAAAGATCTCTTAGCAACTGTCCTAAAGCCCTAAGATCACTTTTATACCGAGGAAATAGTCGAGAGGGTCATCAAGGGACTAGTGATCTTTAGAATTAAGGACAACCACTAAGAATTCTCACGTTTCGAGAATTGTGACCGTAATTCAAAGGCAATCGAGTGAGGTATACCCTAAGGGTGCAAGTGTGCAGCAATGTGCTTTTTCCAGATATATTTATCTTGGGTTTAGTGATCTACTGATTGATTGATTAATCATACACGCCTAGGTTACTATAAATTATATACAAGCATATAAAATATAAAAGCGAGAAATAAAGATCTTACGCTATTACAAGGCTTTGGTGTAGATACATAAATAATTATTGAAAGTAAAATGCCGAAATAAAACCCTAATTAAGCTATTACATACCCGGTTGCAGTTACATCAATAATGAAAAATAATCGTACGACAAAAATAATTAAGCGCGAGAATTAAAAATTGGAGAAAAGATTCAAAACCCTAAAAAAACCCTAATTTGATCATTTAAAATATTTTTGGGATTTTTATGAAAAAGATTTGAATTTGACCTAATTTTTCTAATTAATTTTAATTAATGAAAAATAAATTAAAGTTGATGAAATTAATTTATTACGAAAAAAACTAAGTTCTATTTTTGTGATTTTGATTTTATGATTTTTATGAAAAGAATTTATTTAAACAAAATAACTAAACTAATTTAAACAAAATAACTAAACTAGTTTAAACAAAATAAAAATACTAAAGTTAAAAAGAGAAATAGAATAAGCCTGAGGGGGTATGAGCTCAAACTGGGGTTGCAAGTTGAATTTCTGTGTAAAGCCCAATCTTTTGTGGCCCACAACAAACGTTGGATTCAGTAGGGATGTGCCAGGAGGGTCCACCATGAGGAGCTTCATTGGAAGCATTTGATCTGGGCGCAGATGATTCAAGGGTGATGGATCTGGAGGTTTATGATGAGCGCGCTTGTGATAAAAGCATAGGATCTGCAAGGAAATGTTGAGAAAAATATTTTGTAGGAGGCAGGGATCGAACCCCTTACCTCCTACACGCGCGCTTTGAAAACCCTTCGCCTGTACCACTGAGCCAACGTTTCATTCGTTGAATAATATAAACACAATATATTATATTTAATATTGGTTAGTAGTGATAAATAAAAAGCGCGTGGCATTCAAACTGGCCACTCATGTTTTGACACTCCTTTATCTTCTTCGCTGGATCGTTGTTTTAGGAGAGGGCTTTTACCTACGGACATGTTTTATAGCTATAAACCTGCATATCTAAAAAAATCACAATCACAAAATAAAAATTTAACCCAAGAATACATATCAACTGGGTTTGATCTCGTGAGTACAATGGTAGTCATCTTTTGCCCTGATTTTTCCTGAAACGAAAAACCTTAAAAAGAACCTTGAAACCCTAACAATGGCATTCAGTCAAATATGCATCAAAATACACAATTAATTATGCAAACATGTTCTAAATTATTAATCAAACATGGATATATATTTAGAATTCATTTATCATGCGTGTATAGTCAAAACCAAATTCAAGAAAAAAGGCAAACTGTGGTATTGGTATGGGGCGTTTCTGGGTGTGTTGAGGCGTGGTAATGGTCCAGATAGCTCCCAAATTCTGCCAAGAATTGATAGCTAGCCTTGAAAGTCCTTGAATCTCCTTGTATACAAAAATTTGATTACCACTTTCTTTTCAAAAATATAAGTTTTTTCTCTCAATTCCACACGGCAAATCCTTCTTTTTGTGGTCTGGAAATGTTATGCATATATAGTAGAACAAATTAGGTTAACAAAACTGAATTAAATCTTGAACATTGAGTGAGAAAAGATTTTATTTGTGTCTTGTATTTTTTGTTTCTCAAATAGGCCAAATATTGCTATTTTTATTCCAATCACCACTTGCATGAAATCCTTGATTTGCCAGCTAATTATAGACTCATCATGTGCTCATAAAATCAAATCTTGGATGTTATTTTATTATTCCACTATTTCATTTGATTTATTTTGATTTTAATGAATAAAAAATAAAAACAAATAATAAAAATAATGAAATAATACATGAGTAAGCTCAGGGGTTATGGGTCATGTTAGGAACATGTTTCAAGCATGAAAACATGGGCCCATTTGGGAAAAAATTAAGTATGGTCATTATTTGCTTCATGCACATTTCCAAAAATTGGTCAACTTTAGCAATGCATATCTCTCTAATTTTTAACCCCAAGGGGGTGTTTTTGGACTTTTTAGAGAGCTTAGGATGTCCTATAAACAACCTTTTTGGTTTCATCTCAATTAGATCTTCCATTTTCATGTAAGGAGCTTTGACCCAAAATGTGTTTTTGTTGACTTTTTGAAAGGACTTATAATGTATGAACTTGTATATTTTGATTGAGGCATTTATTGTACTTGAGGGATGAAGAGAAGTTGTAGGGCATTTGATTCTCTTAAAAATGAGCCTTGGTTGGAAAAAAATTCTGATAAAGTATGAGAAAGTTATGCTTGGTCAAAGTTTGGTTGACTTTTCCTATAGAAACCCTAATTTGCCATTTTTGACTTTTTATGAGTTATGAGCATTTCTTGAGGAATCATGACCAACCCTTGATCAAATGGTGGATATTACTTCAAAATGTTTATGTTGACCAAAAATATTGAAGTTTGACTGTATTTGGGCCACAATTGACTTTTGACCTAGTACATTTGATTTATAGGCATTTGAGCATTTGACTGAGCAAGTTTGTTGTTCAAGGCATGAAATTTGGCATGAATAATCTTGAGGACATATTATTACAATGGAGAAAATTTTGGATCCTTTGAACTCACACATCTTGCTTAGGAGTGAAACCCTAGTTTGAGGCTTATTGTCTTAGAAGGAGAATTTGTCTGGTCAATTCTTGGTCATCCTAGGACAAGTTGGGGACCTCAATGGGCATGTGTTGAGTGAAATGAGAGGGAAAATTTTGGGGTACAACAGTTGCCTCTGTTCAATCTTCTTAAACCTGGGGATGTAGATTGGCTGGTCTGCCTTTCGTGATCTGAAGGTGGAAGATGATTGAACACTAGAGTGCCCAGAAATTTGCACTCATCTGAAGCGACACTGTTGGTGGATAATTGTCAGGAATGGGCTTACAGATTCCATTTGAGAAAGCAGACAAAAGGCTGTCGGAGACGGGCTTAAAGATGCCATCTGGAATAATGTCGATTTCATGAGATATTCCTTTGTGGGAATTCCTATGCCTGTTACTAAGGAGGACTCCACCGAGGAATGTTGATCTCTATTTTGGGGGATAGGGTTTAGGAGCTTCAGTTCTACACTACTCTACTGGGGAGTCATCTCTTGATTCAAGAGACGAAAGTGAACGACTATCTAGTCAGGATCCAGGCTTCACAGTGACTTGTTGAGGATAATAAGGTTGGTTGCTATCTGGTCGTATTCCAAGCTTCATAGTGACTTACTGGGGAAATGAGATTAAACTGTTATCTGGTTATACTCTAGGCTTTGCAGTTTTTTTAAACTGTTATCTGGTCGGAATCTGGGCTTCAGTGACTTGGGTTGTTATCTGGTCGTGTCCAGGCTTCACAGTTTCTTTAGCTGGAATAGAAATCGGAAAAATCTTAGTATCGATTTAACTGAACCATAGAAAGGTCTTGAGTTGTCTTCCACTAAAATAGAGATAAAGAAAATCTTAGAATCGATTTAGTTGAACCAGAGGAAGGTCTTGAATCAACTTTGACTAGAATGGAAATCAGAAAAATCTTAGTAAGGTTTAACTGAACCAGAGAAAGTTTTGGAATATCTTCAACCGGAATAGAAATCAGAGAGATTCTAGTGTCGATCTGACTGAACCAAAGAAGGACTTTTGTTAAATTTGGCTGGAATGGAAATCAGAAGAATATTAGTATCGATTCAACTGAACCAGACAAAATTCTTGGAGTATCTTCAACTGGAATAGAAATCAGAGAGATCTTAGTGTCGATCTAACTGAACCAGAGAAGGTCTTTTGAGAAAATCTTTTGGAGGAAGATGCTGAAATAGCCCTTCGTCAGACATAGCCTTTGAGAAGACTGTCAGGTCATGTACATAGTCAAAAGTATCTGTTGAATTGATCTTTCCTGAAAAGGTGAAGAGTTAGTCATGATGTATGAAATGCATTTTGTAATGATGTTCTCAAAATAAATGAGACTATGTTGTATGCGATGTGTATGCGCATTCCATGATGTATGAATACGGAATGCTGTTGCGATGTTTCTTAGTTTGGGAAAGTAAATCCCAGAATGCTGTTGAAGAATCTTGGGAGGATGAATCCTTCATTTCTGTTGGGGATGATGAATGAAGACGATTCACTGGGGATTTCCTCTTTCTGTCTAAGGATATTCTGTCGGGGATTGACTCCGCTTGAGAATAAACTTTGTGGAGAGAGATGTGTTATTAGAAGATTCTGCCATTATAGAGAAATAAAAACTGTTGGGGAATGAGCTTCCGTAGTTAGAGAAATAAACTCTACTCGGGAGGAGGTTTTATAACTGTTGGATCATACAACTCGGCTGGGGAATATAGATTTTAGCTCTCTGAAGGAACTTTGCTGGAGAAGATAAATCCTGCTTGGGGAAGGATAGATAGAAACTTTGGTTGTTTCTACTTTGCGGGGAACATAGACGTCAAAGGGGTCATATGAAATGGCGACGTCGTCTCAAAAATGTCTCTACCCCTATACCTGCTGGAAGGAGTAACCTGTCAGGACTGAAATTGTTTTTTAGACTTTGCCTCGTTCCTTAAAGTCATGAGCAACTGTCTTTCTGTTTCTTTTGCAAATATTTGTGAATAGCAATCATATTCTAATGCATATGTCAAGAATAAGTCATTGGACGCTTTTGTGAAACAAAACAGAGAAAATAAAAAAACAAGCAGCTTTGTACTTCCAAAGAAATGATTTATATTGATTTTTGATGTTTGCCTATAACAGGCGTTTTGTACAAAGAGGTTGACGTTCTAGTAGGAGAACACTGTCGTGAGAGTGAAAACTATACAAAATAGTATACAATAAGAAGAAAACAGATATGTGTAATGATTCCATTGAGTTTCAATTCTTCTAATGCCCCTATGTCTTCGAGCGTCTCATCACTTTGTAACTTGTCTGAAGCTGACTAGATTGATCGGTGCCGTTTGAGCTTGATAGTTAATATTGAAGTCTGGTCACAAGGTGATCCAATGGGACAAAATGATACGCTTCAAATCCCTAACTTTTACCTGGACCGCCCTTTCGGGTTTTCAGTCCACCGGGATACCCTTTTTTACCAAAGCCGCCTTTTTAGGTTTTCGACTTGCCGGGTGTACAAATATTTTTTGTTTTCATCCCTAATTTTTTCCCGAACCCTTTTGGTTCGCCGAGATGCCCTTATTTTTTCCTAGGACAGTCAACCTAACGGGTCTTTATTCATGCGTAGTATCTTTTCACTATGTCCGCACTAATAGGGTGAGGAAGGTCATCACCATCCACGGTGGTCAGAATCATGGCTCCACCCGAAAATATGCTTTTGATCACAAATGGCCCTTCGTACGTGGGAGTCCATTTTCCCCTGGAGTCACCTTGCGGCAATATGATGCGCTGTATCACTAGATCCCCGACTTGATATACTTAGCATCTGACCTTTTTGTTGAAAGCCTTGATCATCCTTTTTTGATACATTTGACCATGACAGACAACAGTAAGCCTTTTCTCATCAATCAGATTCAGTTGACCAAGTCGAGTCTGGATCCAATCGTCTTTATTCAAACCCGCATCCTTCATGATTCTCAGAGAAGGGACTTGGACCTCAATAGGCAGGACAACCTCTATACCATATACCAGAGAGTAGGGTGTTGCCCCTGTCGACGTTCGTGCGGAGGTGCGGTACCCATGAAGAGTAAATGGTAACATCTCATGCCAGTCTTTGTATGTCACCGTCATCTTTTGTATAATTTTCTTAATATTCTTGTTAGCATCCTCCACAGTGCCATTCATCTTCGAACGGTAAGGGGAATAATTATGATGATGGATCTTGAATTGTTTACAGAGTTCGGTGATCATCGTATTGTCGAGATTTATACCATTGTCAGTGATGATTCTCTCTAGCACACCGTACCGGGAAATCAAGTTATGCTTGATAAACCGCACCACAACGTTCTTGGTAACAGTAATAAAAGAGGAAGCTTCAACCCACTTTGTGAAATAATCAATGGCCACCAAGATGAAGCGATGCCCATTGGAAGCGGTAGGTCTAATCTCTCTGATCATGTCAATGTCCCACATTGCAAAGGGCCAAGGAGCCATCAGGATGTTCAAAGGAACTGGAGGTACATGCACCTTATCGGTATAGATCTGGCATTTGTGACAAGTTCAGGAATGCTGATATCATTCAGCTTCCATAGTGGACCAATAGTATCCTGCCCGTAGGATCTTTTTAGCCATGGCATGTCCACTAGAATGGGTTCCAAAGGCACCTTCGTGTAAATCTGCCATAATCCTCTATGATTCGCTCTTGTCTACGCACCGAAGTAAAGTAGAGCCATGGTTGCACTTGTAGAGGATTCCATTACTAAGGAAGAACTTTGCGGCAAACCTTCTGAGAAACTTCTTATCACTGACAGATGCCCCCTCGGGATATTCTTGAACCTCGAGATACCTTTTCACTTCATGAAACCAAGGTTTGTCTGCTACTCCTTCAGTGTCAATCTCGTAGCAGTATGCTGGTTCATCCAACCTCTCAATGGTAATTCGAGGAGACTCATTGTCCCATTTGACCTTGAACATAGATGACATAGTAGCTAGAACATCTGCTAAATGATTCTCTTCTCGTGGAAAATGTTCAAAGGTGACTTCTTCAAAGTGTGGAAGCAATGTCAGCACATGTTCTTTGTAAAGGATAAGATTCGGGTGCTTCGTATCACACTCGCCTATGATTTGACTTATTACCAAGGCTGAATCCCCGAAAATGCTCAAGAACTTGATCCTCAGGTCAATAGCAGCTTTGAGACCCATGATGCATGCTTCATACTCCACCATATTTTTCGTACAGTTGAAACATAATCTGGCGGTGAATGGAGTATGACATCCTTCAGGAGATATAATTACAACGCCAATGTCATTGCTGAGTGCGTTCGAGGCTCCGTCAAAAACCATAATCCATCGAGATCCTTCTTCAGGTCCTTCATTCAGTCAAGGTTCTTCATACCCAGTCACTAGCATAATATTCTCGTCCAGGAACTCAAAGTTCATGGACTGGTAGTCATCCACAACTTGATGAGCCAAATGATCAGCTAGTACACTCCCCTTGATTTCTTTATGGGTCGTGTATTGGATATCATATTCAGTCAAGATCATTTGCCGTCTTGCTATTCTTCCAGAGAGGGCAGGCTTCTCAAAGATATACTTGATCAGGTCCATCTTAGATATTAGAAAAGTAGTGTGGGTCAACATATGCTGTCTCAGTCGGCGAGCAGCCTATGCCAAAGCACAACAACTTTTCTCGAGTAGTGAGTATCTTGTTTAACAGTCAGTAAACTTTTTTCTAAGGTAGTATATTGCGTTCTCTTTTTGACCAGACTCGTCATGCTGCCCTAGCACACACCCTATTGAATTATATAACACTGTTAAGTACATTATCAAAGGTATTCCTTCAATCGGAAGCATCATAATTGGTGGTTCTTGAAGGTATTCCTTTATTCTTTCGAAGGCAGTCTGGCATTCGTCATTCCACTTCACCACTTGATCTTTCTTCAAGAGCTTGAAGATTGGCTCACAAGTAGCAGTTAAATGGGAAATGAACCTGGCAATGTAATTTAGTCGTCCCAAAAATCCTCTAACCTCCATCTCAGTGTGAGGAGCCGATATCTGTTGTACAACCTTTACTTTTGCAGGGTCTACCAGAATTCCCTTGTCTCTGATAATGAAACCTATCAGTTTACCAAACCTTACCCCGAAGGTGCACTTGTTTGGATTCAACCTCAGCTTGTACGTCTTCAACTTATCAAATAACTTTTGTAAATGATCAAGGTGCTCTTCCTCAGTTTGAGACCTGGCTATCATGTCATCCAAATATATTTCTATCTCATGGTGAATCATGTCATAAAACAAGGATACCATGGCTCGTTGATAGGTTGCCCCAACATTATTTAATCCAAATGGCATCACTTTGTAGCAGAAAGTGCCCCATTGCGTGACAAAGGTTGTCTTCTCTATGTATTATGTGCCATCTTGATCTGGTTGTAACCATATAAACCATCCATGAAGGAAAAGATCTTGTGTTGCACGGTGTTTTCTACCAGAATGTCGATGTGGGTGAGTGGAAAGTCATCTTTGGGGCTTGCCTTGTTCAGATCTCTGTAGTCCACACACATCCGTACCTTGCCGTCCTTTTTAGGCACCGGCACCATGTTGGCAACCCATTGGCGATAAGAGGTGACGGCTAAGAAACTAACGTTGAACTACTTTATAACCTCTGCTTTGATCTTCTCTGACATTTTAGGGCGCATGCGACATACCTTCTCCTTTACCAGAGGGAAATATTCTTTAGTTGGCAGATGGTGAACCACAATATCTGTATCCAGACCCGACATGTCTTCATATGACCAGGCAAAGATCTCAACATAATCATGCAACATCTATATCAACCGCTGTTTAACACTAAGCTCCAGATTTGCATCGATCTTGACTTCTTTTTTGTCTTCCTCTGTGCCCAAGTTTATTGTCTCAACTGGCTCTTCATAAGTCTGTATAGCCTTCTCTTCCTGCTGTAATAACCTAGCAAGTTCTCCAGGTACCTCAAAATCTTGCTCACTTTCGTCCTCGGCTTGGTTGATCGGATTTTCAAAGTCATAACTGGCGATAGCAGAACTGTTATCAATGGGATCCATAGTGGACATGGATCTAGAGTTTGATACATGAGTGTGTGTAAGAGTATAGCTGTATAGACAAAGTAAAAGTAGAAAATAAAAACAGAGAGCACAAAATTTGTATGCATAAACGTCAAATGCTTTATTAATGCCATATGAAAATAGAACATGATAACCCTCACAAATAAACCGATGTTCCCCGGGTAAGACACATAGCCATAAAGTTATATTATTTATTACATATCCAAAAAACAAGAAAGATAATTACTTCTGAACAAAAGTAATCAGTACAAAATCTTTTTTTGTCCAGTTACTGGGTCCACCGTTGGTAGTAGGGAAGATCCAGTTGTCCATGTCATTGTCACCGTCTCCATCTTCTAAAGTGTTGACCCCATGATTGCTGATGCATAGAGGAGGTTTTCATGCATGAGCACGTCGAACATCCCTTTGAGCCCCTAAAGAGAAAACCAAACCAAATTTATCAAACTTGTATGGAATATCAGGGAGCTGACCCCAGATGGTAGACCCACCTTCTTCGACAACCGCTTTTTCATCCTTGAGAGAAGCCATCTTCAAGGGAGGTCTGGTGATCTTCGGTACATTGGTAACAGTTTCGATTGTAGCCAGAGTCTGAGGTACCTCTTCGAAATTCTGGCACAGAGTCTCGATGAACTCGCCATCCATTTCTACATATCTGAAGGAATTCAGGTGGTTGACCATGTATTCTTCTTCACTGTGTACAGTGGCAATTCTCCCTTTGACTGGGTATTTCATCATCTGATGCAGAGTGGACGTAATAGCTCCCGCCCCATGAATCCAAGGGCGACCCAATAAACAAGAATATGATGGTCTGATATTTATCATATAGAAGGTAGAGTCGAAAGTCTGAGAACTATCTTTGATAGCGACGTCCACCTCCCCGTGCACCATTCTCTTTGAACCGTCAAAGGCCCTCACCACAATATTGCTGGGATTCAAAGTCAAACCTTCACAGTCTAGTTTATCCAGAGCATTCTTAGGCAGCACATTCAATGACGAGCCAGTATCTACTAGGACATGGGCCAAAGTAGTTCCCTTGCATTCGCTAGAGACATGAAACGCATCATTGTGCTTCCTCCCTCTAGGAGTCAAATCATTATCAGAAAATCCCAAACCGTTATCCACCGTCAAGCTGGAAACACAATCTTCAAATTGGTCAGTATTGGTCAATAGAGGTTTCCTGGGGCACATGGGCAATTTTCAGAAACTTCACCAAAGCCTTCGCATGAGCTTCGAAGCACAATAACAAGGCTAGCATAGAGATCTTTGAAGGGGTCTGCCCCAGCCGTTCGACAATGTTGTAGTCTCTTTTCTTGATAATTTTCAAAAATTCTTCCATTTCTTTCTTGGAAGCCTCTAGGACAGATATTGAATGTGCCTTTGTTTGGACAGGCTCAACCAATATGTCTTTGCTCCGAGTCTCGGTCGACTCGGTGATAGGGGTGTCGGCTTGGGTAATCACAGGGATTGTAGTAGTAGTATCAACAAGAACAAAAGTAGGAATGATTACAGGACTAGTAACAACTTTCGAAAGAGAAATCTCATGGGAGAACACTCTTCCACTTCTGGTTATTTTGCTGGTTCCCACGATGTGGCCAATGTCGGGGTCAGCCTTCTCGGAAACCCGGTGTTCATAATCCAGCCAATCTTGCTTGACGCTGTGGTAGTAGACGTCACCCCCATAGTTCCAAGGGACAATTTTATCTGAGGAGTATGGGATTGGTCCTGGCATAGTAATTATCAGCGGAGTAACCTTCGAAACAGATGTAATCTTGACGGGTCTTTTGGTGGAGACCTTGGGAGGATTAACGAAAATGGTTATTTATCGAAACATCTTTGCAAGAAATGGTTGGAACGAGATTCTTATCAAACAAAATCTATCTATCATCCATCAGGCGCTGAACACCTACCTTCAACAAATGACAACCAGTCGGTAGAGATAAACAGAAGTGGCAACCTTCGCCACAACCCGAAAATAAACTGGACTTCAATAAGTTCCACTTAACGGTCATAAGAGGAGTAACAAGCTCTTCAACAGTAGTAACAAACATATCATCTTCAATAACGTTAACACCATTGCCGTGCTTGGGAATAGGAGCAGTGATAACATTTGGAATTTCAGGGGCGTCAAACTCAATTTCCTTCACCTCGAGAAGGTATTGTACCTTGTTTTTCAAAGCCCAACAGTCGTTTGTATCATGACCCAGACTTTCCGAATGATAAGCACAGCGGGCATCTGTATTGTAGCGGGTAGAGGCAGTGTTGGGATTCTTTAGAGCTTCCCGTAAGGCCAGATTAGATTTCAGCAAATAAGGCAAAACATGGGATAAAGTCATATTTATTCGGGTAAACTGTCTTACCGGACTTTCTGCTCTCTGCTGATTATTCCTCTGTTGAGTGGGTGCATGCTTAGGGATCATGACAGCCCCTACCGTTGGATGGTGTTCAATTATGTCCTGATTTCTTTGATTCTACACAGCACTAACCTCTTTCTTGTCAGCAAATGGCTTCCTCACTGCACTGGAGGATGCATCCTTTTGGATCTTACCACTCTTAATTCTAGCTTCCACTCTTTCCCCTGTCAAGATTAATTCAGTAAAGCCGGCCGAGTAACTTCCAATTAGGTGATTAAAGAATGGACCAGACAGGGTACCCAGAAACATATCCACTAGCTCCCTATCAGACAGGGGAGGTTGGACTCTTCCTGCTAAGTCCCTCCACTTTTGAGTATAGTCTTTAAAGCCCTTGCTCGAACCCATAGCCATAATTTGGAGTTGAGTACGGGTGGGAGCAAAGTTTGCATTATACTGATATTTCTTATAGAAAGCAGCGGCCAGGTCTTACCAATTATGGATGTTGGTCCTTTCCAGCTGGTAGAACCAATCTAACTGAGTTCTGGATAAACTATCTTGAAAGAAGTGGACCCATAAGTCTCTGTCAGTAGTGTGAGGCTGTATCTTTCTCACATAAGATCGAAGGTGCATCTTGGGACATGAAACGCCATTGTACTTGGAAAACACTAGCACCTTGAACTTTGGCGGAATGACAATCCCAACACCAAACCCATCTCTTCAAAGTCCAGCCCAGGCACTTTCTGAATCTCCATTGCACTCAGACGCTCTTCCAGTTGTTTGTACTTTTCGTCGGCCGGAGGATACTGCTCTTCATTGTAATCAGTCTCGTTATCAAATTCCCCCGGACTAGGGTCTTCCTCTCTTGTCTCTCCCTCTTGGTTATCTCCTTCTTTTAATGAAGATGTCAGCTCAACCACTTATCTTAGCAGTCCTTTGAATTTCCTTCCCAGATTTACCACACCAGTTGTCCTCCTTGGCTTCTTAGTCTTGTCCTTAATAATTAGGGCTTTCAGTTCCTCTTTCCCCTTGGCCAGAGCCATAATCATCTGTTGGAATTGTACGTTCTGAGATTGTAGATCCTTCACTGTCTATTTGAGAGCCATTTCTTTACTGCGTGAAATAAACAACAGAGAAGATGAGAAACCTGCTATGAAACCTGTTTATGCAATGATATGTATTACATGTGTATGCAGTGATTTCAAGGATTTTGGGAAATTTAAATTTGCGAACCAAAATGAAACAAATATTTTATTAGTAAAATTCCAAATACAATTGCCTTTTAGGCGTTTCAATTGAAGATTAAAAAAACTAAAAAAAGTTAGGCTTCCCATGGGCGCTTCCTCTTCGCGACGAGATATACATTAAGACTTCTTTCCTCATGAAGTTGCTTCGTGAGTTCTAAAACTTTCCTCTCATGGGTATATAAATGATATTTATAGGTATCCCACTCTTTCTTCAGTTGAATCCATGATCTCTGCAGTTCTTCAAGATTAGTGGGCATATCAAGATGAAGAACCGTATAGGGAATATCCCCTTCAGTAATGGGCTTCACAATCATTGGTAAGATGGATATATATGGCATCATAAGGTTCTGAGCATGAGCTCGTACCCATTGGAGATAAGGTTCCATAGGAATGGGAGTCTTCGGCCCCAAAGTCTTGATGTCAAATCTGTTTACCATGCCCCAAGCTCGTATGAACCTCTGACGATACCCTTGAACATCATCCTCGTAGTTAAATATAACACCCTAGATAAGCATCTCGTGAGGACCATCCCTTTGAGCATAACCTCCCCTAATTCCAAGTAGTGGGACATTAGGGAATTCCCCACAACGGTCAATAATAGAAATATCTCCCATAGATCGGGAATACCAGAGAATATCTGTGTGAGAAAGTGACATTATCCTTTGCGACCAGCCCAAACCTTCTTCATTCTTCAGTACTGTTTTAGGGAGGTGAGAAATAAACCACCACGAAAGCAATGGCACACAACACATAAGAATCCCTCTTTTCTTTGTGGTACGAGTGCATAAGGTATGCAAGATATCTCTGAGTAAAGTGGGCACAGGGTTGCGAGAAAGGAAGACTTTGATAGCATTAACATCTATGAGTAAGTATGGATTAGGGAACAGTACTAACCCATAGATGAGAAGTGCCAAGACCTCCCCAAAAGTCTGGAAGTCCAAATCATCCCAAAACAACTGAGCCTTCTCTATTAGGAACTTGGCTAGAAAACCCTTAACTCTACTTCTTATTTCCCAGTTGGATACAGCGTCAGACCATTTCAGGTGTAAAGTTGCTCCAATAATCTCCGAATTTGGAGCTTCTTCCAAACAGGTGAAAGGCAACTGATCCAAAATAGGTATACCCAATATCTGAGAGAACTCTTCCATGGTGGGTACCAACTGATATTCTGGAAAAGTGAAGCAATGGTGCTTAGGGTCAAAGAATTGAAAGAGCACACTCATCATTTTCTCATCAAAACTTGAGGTAACCAGATTGAGGAGTCGACCATAGTTATTGGTGAATGAAGAAGTCTCGTAAACCCTGGATACTAGCTCTTTGAGTTGAAGAGGTTTTCTCACAAAGTTGATTCAGATGGTATTTATATGAGCGGAAGCCATGATCTGCAAAACAGAACAAAGATAAATTCCCCTAACCCTTGAAATGGTTAGTGTAATGAAGAATTAATGTTTATGATGCATGATGTCATGTTTAAGCAAATTAATAACACACAAGTAAAGCACACAAGACCCTAAGTTTAGGCTTGCATGGGTTTTATAGGTAAACACCCTCTTGAAGTTTAGTTGGTTTCAAACCTATCCCAGAAATAGTAACCGGGTTCTAAGAAGTCTCAATATCACTGATATTTCTTTATCGGTATTATTTCAGTTTAGCAATCTTTTCTTGTAACCGAAACATCCCGAAAGTTCGATCTCAATGAGTGTTGTATCGAGTATCAACCGATTCCTAGATTTACACCGAGGCCGACTATCTCACTACTTTCTAATGGCAAAGTTTGTTCAACTAAGGTTCTAAGGTTCGTTAGTGCTTCACGACACCACGCGGTGTCCCCGTATTCTCCTAGATTCAACACAAGGGATACCGGTACCAACCAAAGTGTCACACCAACACAGCTATCGCTTCAACCATATCGGTCTACATCGTACAGTCACCATGATCTATTGTTATTTACCTAAAAAGATGCCCCAGATCCGGGTATTAGATCGATAGTAACCCAAACAATACCCTCAAAGACAAAGCAGTCAAAGCAAACAGATAAAGAAATTTTAAAATGATCTAGACCCTAAGGTAAACCCCACTTTATTATTATCCCCAACAGAGTCGCCAGTTCTTTAATACGCTGGAAGAACCGACTATTAATATTTTGATTTTGCATTTTGTATTTGCAAATGTTGCGGTAAGCAAGAGTCACCACTGACTTTTCTTTTATCCAACAAAGGAAAGGATGAAAAGAACAGAAAAATACCTTATTCGAGATTTTCTGAGTAAGGGGGATAGATTATGGAAAGGTAAGGTGTTAGCACCCTTTCCATCCTTGGTTTTCCACGGGCTCTTAGGTACTTGCTCATTTTTGAAAACTGCTTGCGTGTGTTAGAACATAGTTTGATTCTATAACCCTTAGTTAGAGTTTTGATGATAACAAATACAAAGAACAAATATGCACCTCAAAAATTAAGTTATTGTGTATGCAAAAGTTCTGACCAAAGCAGCATCAGAAGTTAAGCCTTAAGAGCTACACGCTGAAGCAATCAGAACATACGCTGAAGATTGATGACCAGAACATGCGCTTAAGTGAAGTAAACTCTGATTCTCAACAAGAGCATAATAATCCAAGTCATAAATGTGATGAAGTATCAGCAGCAAGCAAGGATGAAATATTTTGAAGCGTTACTAATCATTCAATACAACATCAATTACAACGGCTTCTTTCAGATAGGATCTTCTCCAAATGGAAACTGTGTTAATGTCATTTAACACGCTTGATGATCAATGTAAATCCATTGCCTATATAAACAAGCTCAGTGTTCAAATTGTTAACGATTTTGCTAAGACAATTCACGAGAATTTAAAAAGCTGCAAGAATTATTCATCATCTTTCCAAGATCTAATTTTGTGTAAATTATCACAGTTGTGATAACAGTTTTTGTAACGAAAAACAATAACACATATTCTTGTATCTTTTTTTAAAACAGTGTTCCTTGAGATTAACCGGATTGTGGTTGTACTCAAGAAGACTTTAACAGTTGTTAAAGTAGTGATTGTAATCCTTTTGTGATTAGTGAATTAAGACCTCGTTGGAGAAAGGCGAAATCACCTTGACGGGTGGACTGGAGTAGTTTGAGATTAAACGAACCAGGATAAAAATACTGTGTCATTGCGCTTTTGATTTCAAGTTCTCAATTCAACCCCCTTCTTGTGTTTTTCACTTCTTCAATTGGTATCAGAGCGCCTGGTTCTGAGCTTAAACACTTAACCGTGTCAGTACAAGATCCAAGCTGCAGAAAAACACTATAGTGGGACCAAGCCAAAACATCAACAAAGACTACCATGAAGACAAGGACAAATTCAGTGGTAAACCTCCAGTCTTTGATGGAGAAAACTTTGACTACTGGAAAGATAGAATTGAGAGTTTCATTTTGGCCCATGATGCTGATTTGTGGGACATGGTAACTGATGGATACACACATCCAGTGGGTGGAAGAGGTCAGAAGATAGACAGAAAAATGATGTCTGACCAGCAGAAATGTGACTTCAGAAACCACCATAAGGCCAGAACAATACTCCTCAGCGCTATCTCATACTCAGAATATGAGAAAATCTTAAACAGAGAGACTTCCAAGAACATGTTTGACTCTCTGAGAATGACGCATGAAGGAAACATTCAAGTCAAAGAAACCAAGGCCCTTGTGCTCATTCAGAAGTATGAGGCATTCAATATGGAAGGCAGTGAATCCATAGAAGCTATGTTTTCAAGATTCCAAATCCTTGTTGCTGGACTGAAGGTTCTTGACAAAGGGTATTCTACTACTGATCACGTTAAGAAGATCATCAGAAGCTTACCCAAGCAATGGAGGCCAATGGTCACAACACTTAAGCTAGCAAAATATCTCAACAAAATATCTCTGGAGGAACTTGTCAGCTCCCTCATAAGTCACGAGATAGAGCTAGAAGAAGATGAGCCTCAAAATCAAGGTAAGCCACTAACTTTAAAATCTAATAAAAAATCTGACTCTAAGGTTTTGCAGGTTGTGGAAGAAACTTCTGATGGATCCTCATCAGAAGAAGATGAACTGTCTCTCCTCTCCAGAAGGGTGAACCAACTGTGGAAGCAGAGACAAAGGAAAGTCAGAAATCCTAGAAGATCAGAGAATCAGAATGAATCCTCCTCCAGATACGGAAAGTCTAAGTCTTCCTCTGGACACAGAAGATCTGAAGGTTCTTCAGGATACAGAAAGCCAAATAACAAGGACATCATCTGATATGAGTGTAACGAGAAAGGGCACTACAAAAGTGACAGCCCAAGGCTTCAGAAGGAGAAGCCAAAAAATAAGTCCTTCAAGGAAAAGAAGAAAAGCCTCATGGAAACATGGGATGATTCAGACACCTCTGAAGCTGACTCAGAGTTAGATGATGAAAGAGCAAACATAGCTCTCATGGCAAACATGTCAGAAGAAAGTGAAGCTTCTGGTTCAGACTCAGAATCAGACACTGAAGAGGTATTCCCTGACATTACCATTAATTTTACTAAGGCTGAACTTGCAGAAAGTATAAATGAAATTCTAGAAAGGTATCAGCATATCAGAGTCAAATTCAAGAACCTGAAAAGGGATCTTGCCTCTGACTCAGAAAAGTCTGAGAGTCTCAGATTATAGAATTCTGAGTTAAAAGAAAAAATTTCAAAATTAGAAAATGATTTGCAAAATTCTCAGAAGGAAACAATCTTAGAGACTCCCAGTAATGTTGATGAGATCATCAAAGAGTATGATCACAACTTTCATAAGTTTCTAGCTAGAAACATAGATAGAAGCAAGATGGCTTCAATGATATATGGAGTTAGTAGAAATGGCATAAAAGGGATAGGATATCAAGGTAAGGTATCTACACCTAAACAGGCCATGGACTTAGTCATAAAACGCACACCACTCAATTCACATTTTATATATGGGCACACACATGACATAAAATACACAACTAGTGATTATTCTGTCAAACCAAAATTCAATTAGAATTTTGGTAAAACTAACAAACCAGGACCTAAGAAGATATGGGTACCTAAGGATAAAATCATATATGTAGCAAATATCTTTAGCAGCAAGGCTAAAACACCAGTCATGGTACCTGGACTCTGGCTGCTCTCGACACATGACGGGAAGAAGGCATATGTTCCAAAGCCTGGAACTTAAGCCTGGAGGCTACGTGGAATTTGGAAGCAACCAAAGAGGAAAGATCATTGGCTCTGAAGCAGTAGGTAATGGAAATATTCCCTCTATAAATAATGTATTATTAGTTGATGGATTAATGCATAACCTGTTATCCATAAGTCAATTAAGTGATAACGGTTATGATATAATATTTAATCAAAATTCATGCAAAGCTGTTAGTCAGAAAGATGGGACTATCCTATTTAATGGAAAGAGGAAAAACAACATTTATAAAATAAAACTTTCTGAACTAAAGAGTCAGAATGTAAAATGCCTACTTTCTGTTAACAACGAGCAATGGGTCTGGCACAGAAGATTGGGGCATGTTAGTATGAGAAGAATATCTCAGATTAACAAACTCAATCTGGTTTGAGGACTTCCAAACTTGAAGTTCAGCTCAGGTGCTCTGTGTGAAGCATGTCAGAAAGGCAAATTTGCAAAACCCGCTTTCAAATCCTAAAATGTTGTTTCCACCTCTAAGCCATTAGAACTTATGCACATTGACTTATTTGGACCAGTAAAAATTGCATCTGTCAGTGGCAATAAGTATGGGTTAGTAATCGTAGATGGCTATAGCAGATGGACATGGGTAAAGTTCTTAAGACACAAGGACGAGTCACACTCTGTGTTCGTTACCTTCTGCAACCAAGTTCAGAATGAAAATGGTTTTAGAATTGTCAAAGTCATAAGTGATCATGGTGGGGAATTTGAAAATAAAAAGTTTGAATTATTTTTTAATGAAAAAGGCATCTTGCATGACTTCTCTTGTCCTATAACTCCCCCAACAAAATGGAGTTGTAGAACGAAAGAAAAGAACATTACAAGAAATAGCCATAACCATGATCAATGAGACTAACATTGCTAAGATTTTCTGGGCAGAGGCAATCAACACAGTGTGTTACATTCAGAATAGAATCTCCATAAGACATATTCTGGAAAAGACTCCATATGAATTGTGGAAGAACAGAAAGCCCAACATTTCTTATTTTCATCCATTTGGATGCACTTGCTTTATTTTAAATACAAAAAATTATTTGAACAAGTTTGACTCTAAAGCACAAAAGTGTATTATGTTAGGATACTCTGAACACTCAAGAGGGTACAGAGTATACAATACAGAAACACAGATTGTTGAAGAGTCAATCAGTGTTAGGTTTGATGATAAGCTTGACTCTCAAGAGTCAAAGCAGAAAGAATTCCTTACAGGTATGGAAGTTGAACTCATAGGTTTTGAAGATAACTCATCAGAAGTTCTCAACAGAGACGCTACCACAACATCAGAAAGAGTTATTGCAAGCAATCCAGTACCTTCAGTTGATCAGCTTCAGAAAAGACTATCCAGAAGTAGCATAGCTCACCCAAAAGATAAAATACTGGGAAAGAAGGATGATCCAATCAGAACAAGATCAACATTTAGAAACTCTGAAGAATCCCTCATGGGACTGGTCTCTCTGATTAAACCAACAACAATTGATGAAGCGCTTCTGGATAATGACTGGATTCTGGCAATACAGGAGGAATTGAATCAATTCACCAGAAATGACGTATGGGATCTGGTTCCCAAACCAAAAGGATTCAACGTCATTGGAACAAAGTGGGTGTTCAGAAACAAACTGAACTAGCAAGGAGAAGTCATCTGAAATAAAGCACGACTGGTAGCACAAGGTTATAGTCAGCAAGAGGGGATAGAATATACATAAACCTTTTCTCTAGTCGCCAGGTTAGAATCTATCAGACTTTTAATATCATTTGTTGTAAACAATGGCATCACTATGTATCAGATGGATGTCAAAAGTGGATTCTTAAATGGCTATAGATGAAGAGGTATATGTGGACCAACCCCCTGTGTTTGAGAATTCCAAACACCCAGAATATGTTTTCAAACTAAAGAAGTCACTCTATGGTCTGAAACAAGCTCTTAGAGCTTGGTATGAAAGACTAAGTAACTTCCTGTTAGAAAAGGAATTCACCAGAGGGAAAGTGGACACAACCTTATTCTATAAGACAGTTAAGAATGAAATTTTAGTATGTCAGATTTATGTTGATGACATCATCTTTGGATCTACTAAACCCTCTCTAGGAAGAGAGTTTGCTAAATGCATGCAGGCAGAGTTTGAGATGAGCCTAATGGGGAAACTCAAATTCTTTCTGGGCATTCAGATAAACCAAACTCCAGAAGGAACTTACATTAATCAGAGCAAATATGTCAGAGAACTTCTGAAGAAATTTGATCTCTCAGAATGTAAGCTCCTAAAGATTCCAATGCATCCCACGTGCATTCTGGAAAAGGAAGAGGTAAGTAAAAGGGTAGAACAGAAGGTATACAAAGGTATGATTGGCTCTCTCCTGTATCTAACGTCTTCAAGGCCTGACATTTTATTTAGTGTTTGCTTATGTGCTAGATTCCAATCAAATCCTAGAAAATCTCACTTAACAGCAGGTAGGCAAATTTTCAAGTATCTAAAAGGTACTACTAATCTGGGTTTGTTTTATAGAAAATCAAATGATTACAGCTTAGTAGGATATTTTGACGCTGACTTCGCTAGAGACAGAGTAGAGCGTAAAAGAACTTCTGGAAGCTGCCAGTTTCTGGGAGAAAATCTGATCTCATGGACCAGCAAGAGACAGTCCATAATAGCACTATCAACAGCAGAAGCTGAATACATAGCAGCTGCTGGATGTATCACGCAAATGCTTTGGATGAAAAGTTAACTTGAAGACTTCAACATATTTGAGAGTAACATTCCTATCCTCTGTGACAATACTTCTACTATTTGTATCAGTAAGAATCCAATATTGCATTCTAGGGCTAAGCATATAGAAATAAAACATCATTTTATTAGGGACTATATTCAGAAAGGGATTCTTAGCTTAAAATTTATTGAATCAGACCATCAATGGGCTGATGTCTTTACAAAACCTCTTTCTGAAGATAGGTTCAACTTCATTCTGAAACAACTCAGCATGAAGTTATGCCCAGAATAAAATGTTTTATTTACATATCTTAACCTTCAGAACTTTGTCATTTTCTGTGAATAACTGATCAACCTGTCTTCATAGTTTAGAAGTACAAATTGCATCAAAATCTATCCATGAAGATCTGAACGTTTCATTTCAAGGATAGAAGCGTGCAGTTCACATCATCAAGCAGTTGTCACCCTCTCATCAGCTACTTTCTGAGGCTGAACACACGTTCAATTTCTGAAAGGTCAAAGGCCCTGATTGGGTGCATTGAGACACTTGTCAAGGGTAACCGTTCAGTATCTTTCTAAATCCCCTAATTTCTGGTGTCATTAATGCATATAATCATGACTAATTTTTGTGTCTTTCTTACTGCTTACGTTTTCAAGAAACCTATTTAAACTAAAAATTACTTTTTACATTCATTCACTTTTATTCTAATATTTTCTCTCGTTTCAAGTTCTTGCTTTCAAAAACCCTTTCATCTTCCTCAAAAATCCCGTGTGAACAATGGCTTCTTCAAGTCTAAAAAATGTCAGTACTCATGAATCTGCTTCAATGTAACAGTATGAAGAACCCCACAGAACGCTCCTCACACCTATTGATAATCTGGAAGTTCTCTCTGAACTAATTATTGACTTTGAAAGCTTGCAAGAAAATGGCTTCAACTTGTATGAAGACGTTACAGCACAAGGATGGAACAGGTACTTTGACCGTCTATTGGGTCCAACATTTCCCATTCTTGTCAAAGAATTCTGGATACATGCTTCTTCTTCAAATCATTAGGTTACTTCTTATGTAATGGGGAAGAAAATTGTTATTACAGAAGTCCTTATTGCGAAACTTCTTGGATACAGCGGTGGTGGTGTCAGATGCATTGACATGGCTGAGAGATGCTCTGACCTAAGATCAATTGCAAAGGAAATTTTTACTCATGGACTACCCTCTAGTAAAATCAGAGATTTGAAGGATCACCACAGAATTTGGGCCAGAATCATTCTAGGGTGTATCAACCACAGGAAGCCCACAAGCTCTCCTGATTATATCAACATTGATCAGCAATTTCTGATCTATTTCATTGCTAAGAGGACAAAGGCAAATCTTCCACACTTGTTGTTTAACCATCTCAGAAAAAGTGTGAAGGAAACAAGAGAAGACGAAAGGACCAAGAGGGATTGGATTCCCTTAGGAAGGCTGATATCAGATATTCTAACAGAGAATAGGCTGATAGAACATCTGACGGAGGCTCAGGAAATCAACACATTGAAAGCAACTGCTGGGAAGCCTCTGAACGCTAAAAATCTGAAGAAAATGAAGATCATTGAGAATATCAAGAAGGAACCAACTGTTACCCCTCATGAGACCATTACTTCAAGAAGGATACCTCTGGAGGATTCTCCTTTATTTTCTGAGATACCTTGAAGCATGCAAGGCTGATGGAGCTGCTCCAGAAATTAACATTCAGGATTTGCACAAGGCTGCTCCAGAGGTTGTTCTGAAGAAATCAAAGAAGAGGAAAGCAGCAAGAGAAAGACCCTCTCAGAGGAGACCAAAAGCTTCCAAAAAGAAAGGTAATCCCTCCTCTGTTTCTGTTATAGAATCAATAAATGTATCAACATCTGAAGCCATGCCTTCACCACCAAAAAATTCATTACCCCAAACCTTTGAAGACTTTGACATAGGGTTTGATCCATTTGAAACTCTAGGTCATTTTCTGAATGAACCTCACTCCACCTCTCAAAATCCAAATCCTGAACATGACCAACCAGAACTTGCTAAAGTTCTGTCTGATATTGATTTATTTGATCAAGATTTTTCCTCTCCCTTACCATAAAATCCAAACTCTCAACAACCACCAGAAATTCCGCAACCACACTCTCCACAAACAAAAATTCCTCAACCAGAAATACCACAACCGGAAGATCTGAAATCTAACTCACCACAACCAGAAACTCAACCATATGAAATTCCATCATTTGATATTTCTGAATTAGAAAACCAACACACCTCTACAAACCAATCTGAAGACTCTCATTCAGACTCTGATACCACAATCCCAATACCTAGAATTACAGAACCTCTTGCGGTTCGCATGCCTCTCACCATTCACGACATTCTAAAAATCCCTTCATCCCTTAAATCCACACTTCCAAACACCCATACCAGACCAATTATCATTCCTGACTCTCCCACTCCTTCACCCACTAAGAGTCCAGTTGACAACGTAAGACTTGTCATTGATCCAATTGTGCTGGAAAGATTAGCTTCCATCTCACACAAAACTACCATTCCCAAACCTAAACTAACTGCAACCACATCATATGTGTGTACAAGTTTGTTGATTTTTTAAACATGAATGCAGGAATGGATAAATTCTTTGAAGCATGCAAGTCAGGAGATATCTAATCCTGTTGCTTCTGATTATATGTGGGCAAGTTTCAGAAACTGGCTTAACTCTAAAACGCTGAAGCTGAAGGAATTGTGTTATGGAAAAGCTCAGCAGAACTTTAGTGATAAGCTGAAGGCTTTTCAAGACCAAGTTCTTAGCCAACTGTTCAATAAAGATATCCTCTCGCTGGATAATGCTCCACGGAAAGAGCATCATCCTTCAGATGTAGCTGAACCAGAATCAGAAAGTCTCTCTCTGACTACTGCTCCAGAAGAATTGACTACAACAGAAGAAATGGTTCACTCAGAAGAAGCTGCAGAATGCTCTGAGCAACATCCAACTCCTGAAGAGACACCAGCTTCCTCCTTAGTCATGCAAACTCTGGAAGAGTTGAAGAAAGAAAATGCTTTAATCCATGCAAGGCTGGATAAGCAGGAGGATACAAACAAGGAGATTAAAAGTATTTCGGGTAAACAAGAAGATGCCCCAAAGGAAATCAGAGGCATTTTGGGCAAGCAAGAAGAGTCAAATAATCAGATCAATAGCTTGCTGGAAGCGTTGTTCACATGTCTTCCCCCTCCTTCTTAGATTTTCTTTTAAAACTGTTTATCTGTAACTTTTATTTTTACCTCTTTGTTTCTAGAACTTGTCATTGCATTATGTTTTAAATATAATTCATCTATTTTGGATATGATTATATTGCCTTTTTGATACATGACAAAAAGGGGGAGAAAGTAAGATATTTTCAATAATGGTTTACCGAGACAGGAGTCTCAAACATTCTGAATTACTTAACCTCTACTTTCTGAAAAGTTTGAACAAGTACAAATTCTGATAAGAGTGCAGCTAAACTCTGATGAGAAGGAACTTAAGGGAAGTAATCAACTCAGGGGGAGTTTCTCTTAAACCTTTTGTTCTTTATTTTTCATTGAAAAATCTAGTTTTTGTCATCATGAAAAAGGGGGAGATTGTTAGAACATAGTTTGATTCTATAACCCTTAGTTAGAGTTTTGATGATAACAAATACAAAGAATAAATATGCACCTTAAAAATTATGTTATTATGTATGCAGGAGTTCTGACCAAAGAAACATAAGAAGTTAAGCCTTAAGAGCTACACGCTGAAGCAATCAGAACAAACGATGAAGATTGATGACCAGAACCTGCGCTTAAGTGAAGTAAACTCTGATTCTGAACAAGAGCATAATAATCCAAGTCATCAATATGCTGAAGTATTAGCAACAAGAAAGGATGAAAGATTCGGAAGCGTTACTAATCATTCAATACAACATCAATTACAACGGCTTCTTTCAGACAAGATCTTCTCCAAATGGAAACTGAGTTAATGTCATTTAACACGCTTGATGATCAACGTAAATCCATTGCCTATATAAACAAGCTCAGTCTTCAAATTGTTAATGATTTTTATAAGACAATTCACGAGAATTTAAAAAGCTGCAAGCATTATTCATCATCTTTCCAAGCTCTAATTTTGTGTAAATTATCACAATTGTGATAACAGTTTTTGTAACGAAAAACAACAACGCACATTCTTGTATCTATGTTTTAAAACAGTGTTCCTTGAGATTAACCGAATTATGGTTGTACTCAAGAAGACTTTAACATTTGTTAAAGTAGTGATTGTAATCCTTTTATGATTAGTGAATTGAGACCTCGTTTGAGAGAGGCGAAATCACCTTGACGGGTGGACTGGAGTAGTTTGAGATCAAACGAACCAGGATAAAAATACCGTGTCATTGCGCTTTTGATTTCAAGTTCTTAATTCAACCCCCCCCCCCCCCCCCCCCCCCCCCTTCTTATGTTTTTCCCTTCTTCAGCGTGTTTGTGTGAAATTTTTTTTTTTTGAAAATGCCTTAGTGCGGAGATTCGCTTTATAATAACCCTTGTATCAGTCCTCAAGAGTGTGATAAAGCATTTTGAAAACTTTGTTTGAAAAGTGTTTGAAAGTGTGGTGTGTAAAGAGATTTGTTTGAGAAAGTACCTAACAGTTATCTACCTACTCGAAAAAAGTTTGTTCTTTTCCTCCTATCCTTTAGATAGTGATATCCTACTATTAGTGAGTAGGTAGCCCTAGTCGTTGGATGTTTGAGGGACTATCAAAAGGGACGTACGGTCACTAAGGCAATAGGGAAAGATCTCTTAGTAAATCTCCTAAAGCCCTAAGATCACTTTTATACCGAGGCAACAGTCGAGAGGGTCACCGAGGGACTAGTGATCTCTAGACTTAAGGACAACCACTAAGAATTCTCACATTTCGAGAATTGTGACCGTAATTCGAAGGCAACTGAGTGAGGTATACCCTAACGGTGCAAGTGTGCAGTAGTGTGCTTTTTCCAAATATATTTATCTTGAGTTTAGTGATCTACTGATTGATTGATTAATCATACACACCTAGGTTACTAGCAATTATATACAAGCATATAAAATATAAAAGCGAGAAATAAAGGTCCTACGCTATTACAAGGCTTTGGTGTGGACACATAAATAATTACAGAAAGTAAAGTGCGAAAATAAAACCCTAATTAAGCTATTACAAACCCGGGCGCAATTACATCAATAATGAAAAATAATCGTACGACAAAAATAATTAAGCGCGAGAATTAAAAACTGGAGAAAAGATTCAAAACCCTAAAAAAACCCTAATTTGATCATTGAAAATATTTTTGGGATTTTTATGAAAAATATTTGAATTTGACCCAATTTTTCTAATTAATTTTAATTAATGAAAAATAAATTAAAGTTGATGAAATTAATTTATTTACAAAAATTAATTTATTACGAAAAAAACTAAGTTCTATTTTTGTGATTTTGATTTTATGATTTTTATGAAAAGAATTGATTTAAACAAAATAACTAAACTAATTTAAACAAAATAAAAATACTAAAGTTAAAAAGAGAAATAGAATAAGCCTGAGGGGGTATGAGCCCAAACTAGGGTTGCAAGTTGAATTTCTGTCCAAATCCCAATCTTCTGTGGCCCATAGAAAATGTTGGATTCAGTGGGGCTGTTCCAGGAGGGTCCACCATGAGGAGCTTCATTGGAAGTGTTTGATCTGGGCGCAAATGATCCAAGGGTGATGGATCTGGAGGTGTATGATGAGCGCGCTTGTGATAAAAGCATAGGATCTACAAGGAATTGTTGAGAAAAATATTATGGAGGAGGCAGGGATCGAACCCCTGACCTCTTACACGCGCGCTTTGAAAACCCTTCGCCTGTACCACTGAGCCAACATTTCATTCGTTGAATAATATAAACACAATATATTATATTTAATAATGGTCAGTAGTGATAAATAAAAAGCGCGTGCCATTCAAACTGACCACTCATGTTTTGACACGCCTTCATCTTCTTCGCTAGACTGTTGTTTTAGGCGAGGGTTTTTACCTACGGAAATGTGTTGTAGCTATAAACCTGCATATCTCAAAAAATCACAATCACGCAATATAAATTTAATCCAAGAATACAGATCAATTGGGTTTGATCTTGTGAGTACAATGGTACTCATCTTTTGCCCTGATTTTGCCTGCAACGAAAAACCCTAAAAAGAACCTTGAAACCCTAACAATGGAATTCAGTCAAATATGCATCAAAACAAACAATTAGTTATGCAAACATGTTATAAATGATTATACAAACATGGATATATAATTAGAATTCATTTATCATGCGTGTATAGTCAAAACCAAATTAAAGAAAAAAGGCAAACCGTGGTACTTGTATGGTGCATTTCTGGGTGTGTTGAGGCATGGTAATGGTCCAGATAGCTCCCAAGTACTGCCATGAATTGATAGCTAGCCTTGAAAGTCCTTGAATCTCCTGTTAGACAAAAATCTGATCACCACTTTCTTGTTAAAAATTTGAGTTTTTTCTCTCAATTCCACACGACCAATCCTTCTTTTTATGGTCTGGAAATGTTATACATATATATTAGAACGAATTAGAAACAAAACTAACTTAAATCTTGAAGATTGAGGGAGAAAATATTTGATTTGTGTCTTGTATTTTTTGTTTCTAAAATAGGCCAAATCTTGCTATTTTTATTCCAATCACCACTTACACGAAATCCTTGATTTTCCAGCTGATTATAGACTCATCATGTGCTCATAAAATCAAAAGTTGGATTTTATTTTATTATTCCACTATTTTATTTGATTTATTTTGATTTTAATGAATAAAAAATAAAAACAAATAATAAAAATATTGAAATAATACATGAGTAAGCTCAGGGGTCGTGGGTCATGTTAGGAACAAGTTTCAATCATGAAAACATGGGTCCATTTGGAAAAAAAATCAAGTTTGGTCATTATTTGCTTCATGCACATTACCAAAAATTGGTCAACTTTAGCAATACATATCTCTCTCATTTTTAACCATAAGAGGGTGTTCTTGGACTATTTAGAGAGCTTAGGATGCCCTCTAAACAACTTTTTTGGTTTCATCTCAATTGGATCTTCCGTGTTCATGTAAGGAGCTTTGACACAAAAGGTGTTTTTGTTGACTTTTTGAAAGGACCTATAATGTATGAACTTGTATCTTTTGATTGATGCATTTCTTGGACTTGAGTGCTGAAGAGATGTTGTAGGGAATTGGATTCTATTCAAAATGAGCCTTGGTTGGAAAATTTCTGATAAAGTATGAGAAAGTTATGCTTGGTCAAAGTTTGGTTGACTTTTCCTATAGAAACCCTAATTTGCCATTTTTTACTTTTGATGAGTTAGGAGCACTTCTGGAGGAATCATGACCAACCCTTGATCAAATGGTGGATATTACTTAAAAATATTGATGTTGACCAAAAATCTTGAAGTTTGACTATATTTGGGCCACAATTGACTTTTGACCTAGTATAGTTGATTTCCAAGCATTTGAGCATTTGACTGAGGAAACATGTTGTTCAAGGCATGAAATTTGGCATGAATAATCTTGGGGACATATTAGGTCAATGGAGAACATTTGGGATCCTTGGGAATCACACATCTTGCTTAGGAGTGAAACCCTAGTTTGAGGTTTATTGTCTTAGGAGGAGAATTTGTCTGGTCAATTCTTGGTCATCCTAGGACAAGTTAGGGACCTCAATGGGCATGTGTTGAGTGAAATGAGAGGGAAAATTTTGGGGTACAACAGAACCACTAAAAAAATGTCATAGTTTAGAGGAAGTATCAACATATCCTTTCCATCACTAGAGCCCTTTTATTTGAAGCCAATTTACCCAAAATTTTCTGGTCTTATGCAATTAACCATGTATTTCACATAATAAATCAACTTCTTACACATTTCTTGCACAACAAGTCACCCTTTCATGCTTTACACAAATGCCTACCTGGCATATTTCTTAGAGTTTTTGGTTCAATTTTCTTTGCATCAACAAAATAAGCCAGAAGGAAAAAAGTTAGATTCTAGATCTAGGAAATGCATATATCTTGACTTATAAAAAGGCATTAAAGGTCACATCTCGTTTGACTTACAGTCTAAAGAAATTCCATCTCTCGAGATGTTATCTTTTTAATCCATCTTCCCTTATAAATAATTTACACACACATTATCTAATCCTCATTCTGCATCCCTTAATCCCTCATATTCACTGTTGTACCCCAAAATTTTCCCTCTCAACTTCTCAAAGATTCTCTCACAAAATCTCCATTGATTTAAGACTGCACAAGGTTTGATCAGTTCAAGATACCTCCTCAAACACTAATGACTCAAAACTAGGGTTTTAGTTTGCACAAGTACAATTGGACTTTTAATGCCCCATATAGTTTCCATGGATCATATTGGGCTCTCAAGCATCAGGTGGAAGATGGAACTTCTGAATCCTCGAAAGGAGGAAGTGGAAATTGTCGAAAGGGTAAAGTAGATAAAAAAAGGTGTGCAGTTGCAGATAACCATGTCAAATTCAAAATTTGGTTCAGGCTATTCGAACCACATGACTGATCGAAAGGAGTGGTTGGCATATTTTGACAAGTCGAAGAAGAGCAAGCTTGCTTCGATCCCCAAGCTTCAACTGGGCAATGGCTTCTTTGAGAAACCTGCTTTGATCCACCTCTAAACCCTTCGACACACATAGTTTTGACACTATGAACTACCATTTAACAAAAAAACTTGCTGATAATAGTTCATTGCAAGAAGAAGGTACTGGAAACATAGTCTTTCAAATGAGTAACGGAGGAAAAGTTATGATTAACGATGTGCTCTATGCACCTTAAATAAAGTGCAACTTGCTAAGTGTTAAACAACTAGTTGACAAAATTTTCTCAAATGTTATCAAAGATGGAGTTTTGAGATTGTTCGACACCAAGAATAATTTGGTCATAAAATCTCCGTTGTCGAAAAATAGGACATTTAAGACAATGATCAATTTGACATAAGTTCAATGTTTGAAAACTGTTCGACCACGAGGATAGTTGGTTGTGGAATTTGAAGTTTGGAAATTTGAACTATCGACCACTTAATCAACTGATTAATCAAGATATAGTTACTGGTATTCTAACTCTTGAGATGCCTGAAAAAAACTTTGTGAAGTTTGTTTAGTAGGAAAGCAATCCAGAAATTCTTTCATTTCGACTATGCCAATGAGATCATCTTGCATACTCAAAGTGGTACATTCAGATGAATGTGGTCCATTCGAAGAACATACAATTGGTGGAAACAAATATTGTTTTATCTGTTGATGAGTTTGGTCAAAAGTTATGGATCTATGTGATCAAAACGAAAGGACGGAGTATTCGACATCTTTAAGAGATTGAAGATTCTTGTCGAAAACCAGAGTAAGAAAAATATCAAAGTTTTAAAGAGATTCAAGATCTTTGTAGAAGGAATCAAGTTGAAGACAGAATTTTGAAGAACATTGATCAAATCCATAGGCCATGCTACATGATCTTGATTTGCAGGTCTCAAACTTGTGCTTCACTCCATAATTAATTATTTACATAATTAATTAAGCTCTTACCCAAGTATTTAAATTATTGTCCAAGCCAATTCTCCCTTAATGGCACAAAGTTACCATTGCCATTTTAGAAAAGTAAGATTTATACAAAGTCAATTTATATTGAGCCTTACACTTGTTATTTATGCACACACAACCCCTACAAACTAAAAGCAACATGTCTAAGGCTACTACCAACTCAGATCATGCTTGTAGAATATTTTGGGACCTATCTTCTCACTTTCCTTGAAAAAAGCAAGTTATAGAGCCAAAAGACTAGAACTCAGAAATCTGGGATGCAAGAAATCTCTAACCTTTTCCATACATATATACAAGTATTTGACAAGAAGAACACCAGGAGGAGAAAAAAGGATGAGAGAGAAGAGATCACAGATGCAGAAGCCCTCAAAACTTCTCAAAACTCCTTGAACTCAGAATCTGCATCAAAGCTACATTGTTTGCCATTTCTGACTTTGAAGAGCCAACTCCAAAATCCTTCTGGATTTCAAAGAAAAGTAGTGATCCCACTAGCTCAAGGAAGGTCCCTGCAAGCTTAATCCATCATCAAACCATTTTTGCAAGTCATATAGAGGTCATTTGATTTTCACTTCAAGAGGTAAGATTTCTTAACTGCGATATTTTGATACAAGCATTTTCAGCACATACAAATAAAAGAAAAGATGTAGATATCATATCTAGTAAGCTAACCATGCTCTTAGTTTTGATTTTCATTGCTTGTGTCTTAAGAATTTAGACTATGACCAGTTAGGTTTTGATTTTGGTACCAAACAAAATTCGTGCTAACCTCTGATCCATAGCTTTTAAAAGTTCCATGGTTAGATTCGTATTAAAATTTTGAGCGAGTTTGATGTTTACAATTTTTGATTTGGATGAGAAATTAAAGTTTTAGAAGGTTAACAATGGTGATGTGTATCCCTACGCGCGCGAAGGAAGAAGATGAAGCCATGTTCAAATTTTCAGAAATGACTTCATTTTATATTTAGTGCAAGTTGTATAACTAATGGAAGAAACATGCCACCCCAGTGGTACAAGAAGCGCGCGCGTATTAGAAGGTTATGGTTTCGAGCCCCAACGAGACCTTTTGCAATTTTCACATTTTTTTCCATTTCTTTTTTTGTTTGAATCAGGAAGTGCTTGGGCTCTATTATTGGGCTTTGGACAATATTTCTCAGCCATACCCCCCCCCCCCCCCATTCATGTTTTAACTACGCAACCCATTAACACTTTTTATTTTCTTTGTTTTCTGACTACAAAAATATATATTGGGCCAGGCTTAACCAAAAACTGTTTTCACACAAAAAACACCCCATTCTGTTTTTTTTCACCCCCTGACTTTTTTTCTTTATTTTAGTTTATTTTCTTATATTCTTTTCTTTAAATATTATTATTATTATAAATATTATTTTAGTAATAAAAATAAGACAAAAACATTTTTTCTCTTCCTTAATACATCACATTTATTTCCTTGTACATTTATTCATTCTTGTACATTTAATTCAATATGGTTGATAGATAATTAGGGTTTAAATTCTTGCAATCCCCATTTGTAATTTGTATACCCCATCCCCTAAATTATGTAATAGCGTAGAATATTTATTTTTCGTAATTTATCGTTTTCACATAAATGCTAGTAATTAGGGTTTGTATGGAAAGATAAAATCAATGCCTAGAAAACCCTAATTTATGATAAACCAAGCACGAAATATAAACACTTGCACACTTTGCACCTCTAGGGTTAACTCCACTTGTTTCCTTGAGAAAATGGTCATGTTATGCATGTGAGATGCCTTAGCAAAAACGATCAAAAAAATACAAGATCATAGTTCCTCGATGACGCTTTGAATGTTGCCTTACAAATGATCTTAGTCCCTCAAGAGAAAATACTAAGATATCTCACAACATTGTTATCCATGACTATACGATGAACCACACCCGTCCCTTTACATCCAAAGATAAGGCTTCTTACCAATCAATGGTAAGATAGCAATATCAAAGGAAGAGAGAAATGAACAAAATACTTTTGAGTAGGTAGAATGTTCTTAGTTGCTTGCTCACAATCCATATTAAAAAAGAAACATCTTTTCAAACACACCAAACACTTTGAAAACATGAAATATTTTCAAAAAGTCCAACACTTTGTATGCATTCTTATAGAGACGAGAATCATTAAAAAGTTTTCCTAAACAAAGGCGGTTTTCAAAAATACTTCCAAAACCCACCACAAATGCATTTCAGACAAAGCAATTTCAAAAGTGATCTAGCAAGAAACTAAGAGCCCGTAGATAAGTACCGATTAAAAGGGTTCTAACACCTTCCTTTTTCATAACCTACCCTCTGAACTCAAGAAAATATCTCAAAGGTATTTCTTGTTCTTTTTATCCTTTCCTTTATTGGATAAAAGAAAAGTCGGTGGCGACTCTTGCTATCCGCAACAATTGCGATAAAACGCAAAACAACCAAGTCAGTTCTCCCACCATATTAAAGAACTGGCGACTCTACCGGGGATAGAATTTAAAAGTGGGGTTACCTTAGAGTTAGATAATATTTAATTGTTTTCATTGTTTGATTTGTTTGCTTTATATTTTTGGGTATTTGTTTGGGTTTCTATTGATCCTCTACCCGGATCTGGGAACATCATTAGGTAAGTAACAATAGATTGTGGGAACTGTACGGTGTAGACCAATATGGTTGAAGCAATGGCTATGTTAGTGTGACGCATTTGTTGGTACCGGTACCTTGTGTTGAATCGAGGAAAATACGGGGCCGCTGAGCGGTGACATGAAGCACCAACTGACCTTAGAACCTTTAATTGAATAACTTGGACATTAGGAAGTAGTGAGATAGCCGGTTTCAGTGGAAAGCTGAAAATTGGTTGATACTCAATGCTACGCTCACTGAGATCGGACTTTCAGGATATTTTGGTCACCAATAAAGAGGCTTGCGCTAAAACAATGCCCAATGAAGAAAGATCAATGATATTGAGATTCCCTAGAACCTGTTTACTTTGTAGGACTTGTTGAACCAACTAAGCTTCAAGAGGGTATTTACCTATGACTCCATGCAAGCCTAAACCTAAGGACTTGTTTTCTTGGCTTGTGTATGTTTACTTGTAATAACATCATGACATCATACCATAGTGTGATACGGCGGGAGAACTGACTTGGTTGTTTTGCATTTTATCGCAAGTGTTGCGATTAGAAAGAGTCGCCACCTACTTTTCTTTTAACCAAAAGAAAAGGCTGAAAAGAACAGGAAAGACCTTTGAGATTATTTCTTGAGTTCGGGGGGTAGATTATGAAAAAGGAAGGTGTTAGCACCCTTTACATCCATAGTTATCTATGGGCTCTTAGTTGCCTTCTAGATCACTTGATTTTGTTTGAAAGTGTGCTTTGTGTGGTTTTTGAAAGTATTTTAAAAAGGCGTCATCGTTTAGGCAAACTTTGTAATAGTTCTCGTTCGTAAGAACGTATACAAAGTGTTGATATTTAGAAAATGTTTCAAGTTTGAAAGATGTTTTGAAAGTTTTTTTGAAAGTATTTTTGAAAGTGTTGGTGTTTGTTTTGAAAATAAGCAGGTGTGTTTGATTTGAAATTGAGCAAGCAACTAGGAACAATCTACCTACTCAAAAGTCTTAGTTCATTTCTTCCTTTCCTTTGACATTGCTATCCTACCATTGATTTGGTAAAAAGCCTTATCTTTGGATGTAAAAGGGATGGGCAAGGGTCATCGTATACTCATGAATGGCAATGTTGTAAGATATCTTAGCATTTTCTTTGAGGGACTGAGATCATTTGTAAGGAAATGTTCGAAGCATCATCGAGAGACTATGATCTTGTATTTTCGTTTGTTTTTGCTAAGACGTCTTACATGCGTATTATGACTATTTATTTCTCAAGGAAACAAGTGGAGTTAACCCTAGAGGTGCAAAGTGTGAAACTGTATCTTTTTCATGCTTGATTTGTCTTGTATTAGGGTTTTCTAAGCATTGATTTTATCTTTCTATACAAACCATAATTACTAGCATTTATATAAAGCAATAAATTGCGAAAAGTAAATATTCTACGCTATTATATTATTTGGGGGATGAGGATTGAAAGAATTTAAATCTAATTAACTATTACAACCATATTGAACAATGTACAGGAATTGAAATAATAATGTACAAGCATGAATAAATGGGAAAGAGTATGAATTTGTTTGGATTTTCGTTAAGATAGGTTTTGTTTGTTTTAACCTAAATAAACTAGAAGAAAATATTTAATGTAAAGAAATAGAAAATTTAATTAAGTTAATTAGAAAAGAAAAGTTTTTTAGGTTTTTTATGAAAAAAAGGTTTTGAATATTAATCTATTATTAATTAAATAAAAGGAACTAGGGCATCTAAATTAACCTTAATTAGAAAAACTAATTAAACCTAAGTCTATTATTACTTAAATAATTAAAAGAGAAATTAATTTGTTAAAGAAAATGTTTTCTTTTAGTCTTTTTAGTCTTGAGAGAAATAAAATATAAACATATTATTACCTAAATAATAAATAAAATAGTTCTGGGATTTTTTATTAATAAAAATAAATATTATGATAATATTAATAATAATAAAAATATAAAGATAAATAAAAATATAAAAGGGTAAGTCAGGGGGTGAAAAAGTTAATTTGTGGTGTTTTCAAGTAAAAAAATAGTTTTTGACTAAGCCTGGCCCATTAGCATTTTTTGAAATAAAAAATAAAAAAAGGTTTTTGGCTGCGTGTATATAAGCGAACAGGGGGTGATGTTCAGCAAAAATGCTAAGCCCATGGGGTTGAGGCCCAAGTGCTGCCTGATTAAAAAAAGAGAAATGAAAAAAATTGTGAAAATTTCAGAAGGTCTCGTTGGGGCTCGAACTCAGGACCTTCTAATACGCACACGCTTCTTGTACCACTGATGTATCCTGTTTCATTCGTTCATATAATAAAAGCATAAATATATATTAGAAACTGCTTCCTGAAGACAAATTCATCTTCAACTTCGCGCCTAGCCAGACCACCTCAAAACTGGAAACTGTGTATGGAGTTTGAGCTGCTTTCAATGAGTTCTAGTGATTGGGTTAGCTTCCTCAAGTTCCCAGGAAGCTAATGTGATGCTTGGCTTGAGCTGAGAGTGGCTGAGGAGTTCTGGAGAAGTCAAGTTGCAGACCCCTATTTTTGAAAATGGAACTTGATGATGGATGTGTTACAGTTTGGCAAAAGGACTTTGGATGGTTTGTATTTGATGTTTAGAAGCTTTAGGAACCAAAAGGCTTGGAAACGCACGAGGGAAATGTAAGTTTCATGTTTTTGGTCAGATTACACAACAATGGAGTTTTTGTGTATGATTCAGAGTTTTAGGGAGATTGAGGGCTCATGTATCTAATTTTTGGCTTGTAAATAGTATCTCTATTTATAGAGGAAAGGTTTTGAGGTTTGAAATGACAAGAAACAAAGATCACATGTTATGAGTTCTTGACTTGTTTTTGAAGTTATCTTGATAAACACGGTTTCAATGCAAGGTACATGTCTTATAGTGTGGTAGAAGTTTTAAACATGTTTGTTCTGAGTTTATAGAGTATGCTTGTGCAGAAAGAACAAGTGCAAAGCTCCATAAAAGTTGACTTTGTGATTAAAGTCACTTTTCAAGAATAGCAATGGTGCATTTCTTCTAAAAATAGAAATGCAACTTGGATAATGGTTCAAATGCTTGGACAATGGCTCAATATGTTGTGTAAATAATTAATTAAGGAGTGAAACACAAGTTAGAAACCTGCGAAGTGAGATTATGCAGCACGGCTATGTGATTTGGTCCATTGTGTATCACAAATTCTGCCTTGTAAAACAACTTGAAACCCTAACTTCTTTCCTTCGATTCCCCTTGCTCAAAAATGATCTCAAGGAGTTCTTGGACATTTTGGAAAGCTTGTAATGTTATATACAACCCCTCTTTGAATCACTTTTTCAAAATCCAATTGGAACTATGTGAAACTTGGCCAAGAAGTTAGGTTAAAATCCTGACCAAAATGCTCAAAATTTCACTAAGTGTTTTAGTTTCATGAACATGATTTCATGGATTAATAACTTGAAATCCATACATTTCTAGGAGGATTTGTGTTCAGCAATTTTTTAGATCTCATTGAGATCTACAACTTTCATGTTGAAAGTTTCCTTTGAATCATCTTGCATCTTGGTGAAAAATTGGCTCAAAATTGTGAAAAAATATGAAGTTTTCAACACTTAGAAAAATTTCTAAGTTTGGAAATTTTGACTTTTCAAAATGAAATCTTGACTTTTTGATCTCTTGATGACCAAGTTTCATATTTTTACATGTTTTGATTAATTGTGATCTTTGACACTTGATTTTGACCAAAAGGTCAAAGTTTGACTTTTCAGTGTACAATTGACTTTTAATCAGTTGACTGAAAATCAACTATCAATCAATTGATCTTGAGGGAAGTTTTGAGTCATACCATTAGGTAAAAATGATGCATTTTAAACCTTGAGATCATGTCTCAAACCAATTAACCATTTTCTAGGTCAAAAATTAGAAATTGCCCTTTCTCAGTCAAAACCCTAATTTTGACAATTTTGCCCTTTTGATGATCTGATCAAATTTCTTGAGGAATTGTGGTCCAAACTTGATCAAGTGACATATATGAGTTTATAATGTTGACATGGATAAAAAATTATGAAGTTTGACTATAAATTGACCATAATTGACTTTTTTCCAATACATTTGATTTTTAGGTCAACTGATCAATTGACTGAGCAAAAATGTGATCCAAGACTTGAAACTTGTCATGAGAAATATTGAGAGTCCAAAATGATCCATGAAAGTCATATGAGACATTAAAAGTTCATTTGTCCTTATGCAATATCAAACCCTAATTTTCATTCATTAGTGCTTAAGGAGGTGTCTTGAGCTGATCAACCCTTGTGCAATCTTGAACCAAAGGAGATCTTGTGAGAAAATACTTGATAAATGAGAGGGAAAATTTTGGGGTACAACAGCTGCCCCTGTTCAATCTTCTTAAACTTGAAGAGTTAGATTGCCGGATCTTCCATTTGTGACTTGAAGGTAGAAGATGATTGAACACTAGAGTGCCCAGAGATTTGCACTCGAAGATGGATTGTGAATGGGCTTATAGATGCCATTTGGAGGAATGTTGGTAATCACTGGAAGAAGTACTAGCACAAATCTCTTCTTGATTTATACTAAAACTTGATGTTTTACTTGTGAGAAAAAGAGTTAGTAAAATGCATATGTATGCATGATGTTTACCAGATGTGGTATTATGCTACATGCATTTGTATGTATATGCTACAATGTATGAATGTGAGATGTATGTTTTTTTCCGGGAAAATAAATCCCTGACTGTTGTTGATGAGTTTTGGGAAGTTGACTCCTGGATTGCCGTTGGGGATGAAGAATATACATATCTTCAAACTTTGTTGAAAGGATGCTTCCGCTGGGGAATATCTCTTGAATGTTAGTTGTTATCTGGTCGGATCCAGGCTTCACAATAACTTACTGGGGAAGAGACAATTTAACTATTATCTGGTCGGATTCCAGGCTTTGCCGAAAATTTCTTGGAATTGAATTGTTATCTGGTCGGATCTTTGCTTCACAAAAAATTTCTTGGGATAAGGAAGTCAACTGTTATCTGGTCGGATCCAGGACTTATAGTAACTTTGAAGTGGTAACTACTATTTGGTCGGGTCTAGGTTTCATGGTTCTTGGAAAGTTGTACTATTATCTGGTCGGGTCCAGGCTTCACAGTGTCTCTATGGGGATCACAGTTGATTGTTATCTGGTCAGGTTCCAGGTTTTCACAATAACTTGCTTGAAAACTGACATCTGATCGGGTCCAGGCTTTGCAGATTTGTAAGGTTGATGAGATTAATTGTTATCTGGTCGGGTCCAGGTTTCATAATAAACTGTTTGGGAATTTAATTGTTATCTGGTCCGGTTCTAGGTTTCACAACGAATTTTCGAGGGTAATTGCTATTTGGTCGGATCCAGGCTTCACAATAACTTGTTTGGGTAGAGGAAAACTCTACTAGGGAAAATAAGTTTTGCTAGTGATTTTTTAGCAATTAAACTATTATCTGGTCGGGTCCAGGCTTCAGCAATTTTGAACTTGAGGTTAACTGGTATATGGTTGGGTCCAGGTTTCAGAAACTCAAACTGTTATCTGGTCGGGTCCAGGTTTCAGTAATTGATAAAGTCAAACTAATATTTGGTCGGGTCCAGGCTTTAGTAACTTAAAATTGAGATTAACTGTTATCTGGTCGGGTCCAGGTTTCAGAAAATCAAATTGTTATCTGGTCGGGTCCAGGTTTCAGAAAATCAAATTGTTATCAGGTCGGGTCCAGGTTTCAGTAATTTAAGGGTTACACTATTATCTGGTCGGGTTCAGGCTTCCTAGTGTTTGGAAAGTTGTACTAGTATCTGGTCGGGTCCAGGCTTCCTAGTATCTGGTCGTTTTTTGTCGATCAAGTTCAGCTGATCCAATCTCGTTTGAATCCACTCGATTTCACTTAAGCCTGCTTCATTCATAATCCTCAGTGATGGAATCTAAACCTCCACTGGCAAAATAGCTTCCATGCCATAGACTAGAGAAAAGGGAGTTGCCCCAGTTGATGTTCTAGCTGAAGTGCGGTAGCCATGTAGAGAAAACGACAACATCTCATGCCAATCCTTATAGGTTACTAACATCTTCTACACAATCTTCTTGATGTTTTTGTTGGCCGCTTCGACTGTGCCATTCATTTTCAGTCTATATGGAGAATAATTGCTCTGCTCCGAGGCTCATGCCAAAGCCTTGATCAAATTCCTGAAAACGGCGTACGTGCCTCAAGAAACTTCTGCGGATCAGTTTCAAGAGTGTGTGGCTAGCCTTACCGCCGACAATGGTCTTGGCTTCTCTGATGCTGATCTAACATCTAAGGGAAGAAAGCATAATGATGCACTGCATGTCTTGGTGGAGTGCAGAGGGACCACACTTTCTCATGTTCTGGTTGATACCAGTTCATCTTTAAATGTCCTACCAAAGAAAGCATTAGACATGCTAGACTGTGAAGGTTTGACCTTAAAGCCCAGTAATATCATTATTAGAGCCTTCGACGGTTCTAAGCAGATGGTTCACGGAGAAGTGGACATCCCAATTAAGGTGGGAACAGAAGTTTTCAACTCTACATTTTATGTGATGGACATCCGTCCTTCATATTCATGCTTGTTGGGAAGGCCATGGATCCACAACGCTGGGGCAATCACTTCTTCTCTACACCAAATGCTAAAATATCCAGTCCAGGGTAAAATCATAACAGTTCATGGTGAAAAGGAGTATATGATAAGCCACCTTAACTCTTTCAGCTACATGGAGTTAGATAGTGAATTCATGTAAACGCCTTTCCAACACTTTGAAAAGGTTCCTCCTGAAGTTGCGGTAGCCAAGACAATGACTGATGTGCCCGTCATTACCAAACCTGTGTCCCAAATGTCATCCCTTAAAGATGAAGAGGTTGTGATCAAGGAAGGAGGAAGTACAGTGTGGGGTCAGCTACCAGATTTTCCTTTCAAGATAGATAAGTTCGGTTTAGGTTTCACTGTTGCTAGTCAGAAGGTTGTGTGTCACTCCCGGGCTGGAGGACGCCATTGAAAATCACTCATCATGGAGTTCACGCTTTAGAGTATGATGAAGAAGAAAGAAAGTTTAAAGACTGGATCTTTCCAACTATTGAAGGAGGACTGAACAACTGGGAGGCGAAAGATTTCGTTCCCATTACTTTCATCAATCAGTAATTTATCTTTTGAACATTTCCTGTTTGGTCTGTAATAATTATTAAACAATTCGTACGCTCTTTTCGCCTTATGCCTTACCCGGGGCATGTAGGTCCATTTGTAAGGGTTTTGATTCTTCATTTTCATATGCCATTTTTAATGAACCATGGACGTTTTCATCTATAAAATTTTGTGTTCATTTTCTTTCTTTTTTACATTTCATTTTGTTTAAAGGTGGCTATCCCTTACACACACCCACACTCACAAAATGCAGGTACCCATCCATTCCGGATTCCATGGGTAACAATTCTGCTATGGCCTTTAGTGACTCTGAAGATCTGGTCAATCATGCCGAATACGAAGGTGATGAAGACTGTGAAGTGCCTGGAGAATTGGCTAGACTTTTGCAACAAGAAGAAAGGGCTATACTTCCCCATGAAGAGTTGTTAGAGACTATCAATTTGGGTACTGCCGAAGACAGAAAAGAGGTTAAAGTGGGTGCCAACCTGGAGCCAAGTGTCAAAGAGCGCTTAGTTTAGCTATTGAATGAATATATTGAGATCTTCGCCTGGTCCTATGAGGATATGCCGGGACTGGATACATATATTGTGGTTCATCGTCTCCCTACAAGAGAAGACTGTCCACCAATCAAACAGAAAGTCCGCCGAATGAGACCCGACATGTCCGAAAAGATCAAAGTTGAAGTGATGAAGCAGTTCAATGCTGGCTTTCTTGCTGTTACTTCCTATCCACATTGGGTTGCTAACATTGTGCTCGTGCCTAAGAAGGACGGAAAAGTCAGAATGTGTGTGGATTATAGAGACCTGAACAGGGCTAGCCCTAAAGATGACTTTCCACTACCACACATTGACATCTTTGTCGACAATACAGCTCAACACAAGGTATTTTCTTTCATGGATGGATTTTCAAGGTACAACCAGATCAAAATGGCCCCCGAAGACATGGAAAAAACTACTTTTGTTACGCAGTGGGGTACCTTCTGCTATAAAGTGATGCCATTCGGACTGAAGAATGTCGGGGAAACCTATCAGCGAGCCATGGTAGCTTTGTTTCATGACATGATACATCATGAGATCGAAGTCTACGTAGACGGCATGATAGCCCGTTCACAAACAGAAGAAGAACACCTCGACCATCTGCAAAAGCTGTTTGTCAGGTTAAAGGAATACAAGCTCAGACTGAACCCTAGCAAGTGCACTTTCGGAGTCAGGTCCGGTAAACTTTTGGGATTCATTGTCAGTAACAAAGGCATCGAGGTTGATCCTGCCAAAGTCAAAGCTATACGAGAAATGCCTTCCCCTCGCACTGAAAAGGAGGTCAGAGGTTTCTTGGGACGCCTAAACTACATTGCAAGGTTCATCTCTCACCTAACATCTACCCGTGAACCAATCTTCAAGCTGTTGAAGAAAGACCAGGTGGTTGAATGGAATAATGATTGTCAAGTTGCTTTCAATAAAATCAAGGAGTATTTGCTGGAACCTCCTATCTTGATGCCACCCGTCGATGAAAGACCTTTAATCATGTATCTGACTGTTTTGGATAATTCAATGGGGTGTGTATTGGGCCAACATGACGAGTCTGGCCAAAAAGAGCATGCCATTTATTACCTTAGCAAAACGTTTACCGACTGTGAGACTCGCTACTCACTGCTCGAGAAAACTTGTTGCGCTTTGGTATGGGCTGCTCGCCGGCTAAGGCAGTATATGTTGACACATACCACTTTGCTGATTTCTAAAATGGATCCGATCAAGTACATCTTCGAGAAGCCTGCTTTATCCGGAAGAATCACTAGATGGCAGATGATCCTCACCGAATATGATATATAGTACACGACCCAAAAAGCCATAAAAGGGAGTGTGCTAGCCGATCATCTGGCCCACCAAGCCGTCGAAGATTACCAATCCATGAGATTCGACTTTCCCGACGAGGATATCATGACTTTGAGCAACATTCAAGAAAACAGACCGTATGACGGACCTGAACAAGGATCCCGATGGACTCTGTACTTTGATGGTGCCTCCAACGCACTTGGGAACAGTATCAGCGCAATACTTATCTCTCCAGAAGGTTTCCATACACCTTTCACTGCTAGACTCGACTTCAGCTGCACCAACAACATGGCCGAGTATGAAGCTTGTATCTTTGGTCTCAAGGCTGCTATTGACTTGGGAATCAAATCTTTGATTGTATTTGGGGACTCAGCTTTGGTTATCAGTCAAATCAAAGGAGAGTGGGATAATAAACATCCAAACCTCATCCCTTACAAAGAACATGTCCTGACATTGTTACCACATTTCGAGCAGATTACTTTCGAGCACTTCCTGCGAGAAGAGAATCAGCTAACATATGCGCTAGCTACAATGTCCTCCATGTTTAAACTTAACTGGGATAATGAGGCACCTCAAATCACCATCGAACGGATGGACGAGCCTACACATTGTCACGAGATTAAGACCAAAGAAGTAGTGGAACGACCGTGGTTTCATGACGTCAAAAGGTATCTAGAAGCACAAGAATACCCTGAGGGAGCTTCATTCAAAGACAAGAAGTTCTTAAGGAGGTTCGCGGCCAAGTTCTTTCTGAGCAATGGTATCCTATACAAGCGCAATCTTGATTGTGTCCTACTCTGTTGTGTAGACAAGGTTGAAGCTGAGCAAATCATGGCTGAACTACATAATGGCACCTTTGGCACCCACTCAAGCGGTCATACGATGGCTAAGAAGATTCTACGGGCAGGCTACTACTGGTCTACCATGGAAGCTGATTGTCATCAACATTCTCGTACTTGTCACAAATGCCAAATCTATGCTGATAAAGTACATATTCCTCTGGTTCCTCTCAATGTCCTAACATCTCCTTGGCCATTCGCGATGTGGGGAATCGACATGATTGGAGAGATCAAGCCTACAACATCCAATGGACACCGTTTCATCCTGGTGGCCATTGATTACTTTACCAAGTGGGTCGAAGCAGCTTCCTTCGCCTCTGTTACAAAGAATGTGGTTGCCCGCTTCATCAAGTAGAACCTCATATGCCGATATGGTATCCTCGACAGGATCATCACTAACAACGGTACAAATTTGAACAATACTATAATCACCGCTCTGTGTGAGCAGTTCAAGATTCAACATCACAATTCATCTCCCTATCAGCCTAAGATGAACGGTGTTGTCGAAGCCGCGAACAAAAATATCAAGAAGATCATTCAAAAGATGACAGTCACTTACAAGGACTGGCATGAGATATTATCGTTTTCTCTACACGGGTACCGTACCATGACACGCACCTCAACTGGGGCAACCCCCTTTTCTTTGGTATATGGCATGGAAGTTATTTTACCTATGGAAGTTCATATTCCTTCCTTGAGAATCATGAAGGATGCTGGTTTGAGTGAAGACGATTGGATTCAGACCCAACTTGATCAACTTAACTTGATTGACGAGAAGCGACTTACTGCTGTTTGCCATGGTCAGGCGTATCAGAAACATATGATCAAGGCCTTCAATAAGAAAGTCAAGAGGTAACTATATCAAGTCGGGGACCTTGTAATCAAGCGGATCATATTGCCGCAAAGTGATCCCAGGGGCAAATGGACTCCTACTTACGAAGGACCATTTGTGATCAAAAACATCTTTTCTGGTGGGGCGATAATCTTAACCACCATGGACGGTGATGACCTGCCGCACCCTGCGAACACAGACATAGTCAAAAGATACTACGCATAAATGACCCGGTAAGTTGAAAACCCGAAAGGGCAACTTGGGCAAAAGTGGGCATCCCGGTGAATCGAAAACCCGAAAGGGCGGTTCAGGCAAAAATTAGGGATAAATATAAAAAATCTGTACCCGGCAAGTTGAAAACCCGAAAGGGCGACTTGGGCAAAAAAGGGTTTCCCGGTGGATCGAAAACCCGACAGGGCGGTCCAGGAAAAAGTTAGGGAATTGAAGCGTATGACTATGTCTCGTCGGATCACTTTAAGGATAATCTCTTCACAGACAAGCTCCAAGATTCTGATCAATCTAATCATCTGTGGACGAAGCAACGAATGGACAAGATACTCAGAGTTGCGAAGGCTATAGCAGAATGGGAACCCCAAGGAATTGTTACACATAGCCATCTTTCTTTATATAAAAATTTTCTCATTTTTATGACAACACTCTCTTACTAGGATGTCTGTCTCCTTTGTACAAAATACTTACACAAAGTTAATACAAAGATACTTCAAAGTGCAGAAATTGGTTTGCCTTTTCTTTCTTTTTTAAACTTGTGTTTTATTTGAAAACGTCCAATGATTTATTAAATGAGCATATGCATTTGAATATAATCACTGCTTATAAATTAAACGAAATGAGAAAGGATAATTACTGATAGGTTGAAGGTATAGGAAAATGTATTTGGGCTATTCCAGAGGAAATCCCCTGCGGTACATCATCCAGATCCTCAACAGAGTTGAAGCCTTGAATACATATCCCCAACAGAATTAAGTTTCAAAAATCCCCGTCAGATATAAGTTTCCAAAACTCCTAATCCCCAGCGGAGCCAGAAAATTCTGAACTGCAAACCCTCAGTGAAGATGAAGCTTTCTTCCCCAGCGGAGTCCAAAACTCCAACTCTTAAAACCCAGTGGAGATCATCTAGTTTCCTCCATTGCCCCTGAAGAGTCACTTTAAAACCAGGTAATTCCCCAGAGAGTTATTCTTCCCCAATGAAGTCTTCACGATCAAATCAGCACGTCATTGAGATCCCCGGCGGAAGCCATTCAGTTTTCCCTTGATACCCCCATTAGAACAGAGATTCTAGAGGTCCCTAGTAGATTGGCATACAACCCAAACTCCTGATCTCCCTGGCGGTATAGCCTCTCCCCACAGAGGTTGCCAAAGATTTCGAATCTCCAACAGTGGTCCAGGATTCATTTTCCCCGACAGCGGTCAAAGATTTTATTATCTCCAGATATCCAGGATTTATTTTCCTCCGCAAAACAGCCAATCAGCTTACATACGCATACATTACATTGCATCATACATTTCATGCAACATAATTTTGTGTTTCAGCTAACATTTTACCCTTTTCAGGATGAAATTGATAGTTACCTAAGACAGGTATTCAAAGCTCAGAAAACGGCTTAGAGATGCTCTGGACATGGATGCTCTCTTATTTGCTTATTCGAATCAAGGGGCAGATTCCTGTTCCAGTTATGAAGCCTAGTTTCGACCAGATAATACCTTGACTATACTTAAGCCCAGAGATCGGCCGGAAAATAGTTGAATCCCCTGATATCCTTCTGAGGACTGGACGTTGACCAGATAGGAAGCAAAGTATCATGAAGCCTGGATGTTGACCAGATAGCAATACAAGACTGTGAAGCCTGGATGTTGACCAGATAACAGTAAGGTACACTGTCAAGCTTGGATGTTGACCAAATAACAGTTTACTTGGCCAATTACTTTGAAGCCCGGATCTAACCGGATATTAGTAGGCCCTAAAATCAAAAGGGAAACCCGGATGCTGATTGGATAACCATTTGATATCCTTCTGAATACTGGACGTTGACCAGATAGGAAGCAGAGTATCGTGAAGCCTGGATGTTGACCAGATAGCAATACAAGACTGTGAAGCCTAGATGTTGACCAGATAATAGTAAGGTACACTGTGAAGATTGGATGTTGACCAAATAATAGTTTACTCGGCCAATTACTTTGAAGCCCGAATCCAACCGGATATTAGTAGGCCCCAAAATCAAAAGGAAAACTGGAGGCGACCGGATAACCACTTGATTTCCTTTTGAAGCCTAGATGTTGACCAGATAGGAAGTACAGGACTGTAAAGCCTGGATGTTAACCAGATAACAGTTCACTGTCACCTCTCCAATCAAAAGATGACTCCCCAGTAGACTAACAGACGACTGAAGTTCTATTTCTACCACAACAGAGACCAGCATTCCCCAGCATAGTACTCCTCAACAACAGGTGTATGGGCCCTCGCAAAGGAATCTCTTATGCGATTAATTTTTCTTGGATGACATCTTTAAGACCATCTCCGACAAGATTCTGTCACATCTCCAAATGGCATCTTTAAGCCCATTCCCTCAGCTATACTCTGACGAGCGCAAATTTACGGGCACTCTAGTGTCCAATCCTCTTTTACCTTCGAGTCACGAAAGGCAAACTCGCCAATCTAACTCTTCAGGTTCAAGAAGATTGAACAGGGGCAGTTGTTGTACCCCAAAATTTTCCCTCTCATTTTATCAAGATTTCCCCTCACAAGACTCTTTGGACTCAAAACTAATTTAGGGTTTTGCTCTGCTCAAGATATCTCCTTGTACTGATGACCTAAATTAGGGTTTGATTTTGCACAAGGATTTTTGGACTTCTAATGCTCAAAGTGACTTTCATACTTCATGTTGGACTTACAAGATTACCTCTACCAAGTTTCAAGCCTTGAATCAAATTTTTGCCCAGTCAATTGGACAAGTGACCTAGAAATCAGCTATATTGGGGAAAAAGTCAATTGTGGCCAATTTACAGTCAAACCTCACAATTTTTTATCCATATAAACAATATAGACTCATATGAACCATTTGATCAAGTTTGGACCACAACTCCTCAAGAAATTTGATCAGATCATCAAAAGGGCAAAATGGTCATTTTTAGGGTTTTGACTGCACAAGGGCAATTTCTGATTTTTCACCTAGCCAATGGAAAATTGGACTCAAACATGGATTTAAGGAATCAATGGCATCATCTTGACCTATTCACAAGGTTCAAAAGATCTCAAAAGCATTGGATTGACAGATGAATTTTCTAGTCAACTTATCAAAATTTGACACTAAAAAGTCAAACTTTGACTTTTTGGACAAAATCAAGTGCCAAGGGTAATTTTTCATCAAGATATGTCAAAACATGAAACTTGTTCATCAAGAAACCCAATTTTGCAAATTAGGGTTTAAAGTTGAAAATTTTCATAACTTCGAATTTTTCTAAGTTATGAAATTTCCTTAATTTTTTCCAACTTTGCCCAATATTTTCACCATGATGAAATTGGATTCAAACAAAACTTCCAACATGAAATTTATAGTCCTCCACAAAGTCTACAACTTTTATTCACAAAGTTTCACAAAAGAAGCTTGGATCTCAAGTTATGATTTTTGGAACAAGGGTTCATGAAACTTTTAACTTAGTGAAATTTTGCCCTAGTTTAGGCAGGATTTTGACCTATCTTTTTGGAAATTATTCACATAGTTCCACTTGGAATCTTAAATTTCATTTCAAATATGGATTGTAAAGCATGTTGCAAGCTTTCCAAAATGTCCAAGAACTCTCTAAAATCTTTTGTGGTTAGGGAGAATCGAAGGCTTGAAGTTGGCAAAAACTCACTTTTTATCCATGGCATGTTTATATTGATACAAGTTACAAACTCGAATCAGCCTTGCTTGCACTAGATTACAGGTCTCAAAACCCTTCCATACTCAATAATTAAATGCAAATCCATTGGTCTAAGGCTTTGTTATGATCATTAGGGGATTATACAATAGATTAATCCAAAAATGGTAAAAGGTATATTACCATTTTTGTCAAAATCTTGCTTTATGTCAAATGGCATCCTTGAGAATTGAACCATATCTTGTACTGCACATAATATCCACCAATTTGAGGAGCCAAGAGCATAGAGTGCAAGAGGATAGATAGCCTGTACAGGCCTGTCTTGCATCACTTGTCCACTTTTGCTTCATATACAAGAAACTTGTAAAACACAAGATATCATACACATCTGTTGAAACCAACTTTTAAAAACATTTGAGACAAGTTTCATACATCCCTTTGAGCCAGAAACACGAGCCTTTGAGACCTCAAACCTTCCATAGCACAAAATCACCTTCCATTGGCAAAACAGGGCAGCTTCTGCATCTTGAGTTCTATCTCACAAGTTGCTCGTGTGTTTTGCCTCAAACTTGTTCAAACACCTTCCACATAACCTATCCAAGCTATCCCAACCCTTAAACACTGACTGTAACTCCCTTTACAAGGTTTTCCATTTTTGATTTCAGCTTGTGCAGGTTGAATTCTACAGGCTTGTTCAAGCACATTCAAGGCAGGCTAGGTATTGGGGAAGGTCAGAGGAAGTCCAAGCAAGTTCCCAAACATCTCAGGCCTCACTAAAAAGCTCCACATTGCCATACACGAAGTCAACTGAAACAGGTTTTTGTCAACTTCCTATCTCTCTATTTAGGAATCATTAGGCTTAGGTTTGTGAATAAAAAATGTAGTATTCATAGCCATGAAGTTGTACATATGCTCAGTTTTCATTTAAGTTAATCATGTTAAGAGAATTTGATCCATGAACTTCCTGAAAAAATTAGGTTAGGATTTAGGGCCATAGAAATTCTCTCTGGTCTTCGAGAGTTAGAATGAGTTCTTTATATGGTTGTATTTGTCTTGAAAAATGCTACAACTTTGATGTTATTTATTTTTGCATTAGAGCACGTATGCATGATCTGGCATTGTGTACAGGGCGCGCGCGTTTTTGAACCAAGGTTGAAGATGAAGTCTGGATTTGGGCTGGGCTTTGGTTTTTTTTTTGTTTTTGACACCCCCCTTTTACTGATTGCACCCCTCTGGCCTATTTTTTCATATTTTTATATTTTTTGTATTTATTTTCATTTCTGATTTTATTTTCTTATTTTCCAAACATAAAAAATATCAAAAAATATTTTTATAAATTTTCACATTTATTTTGTATTTTATTTTTATTTTTCACTAACATAAAAATAATTCAATTAGTATATACTTTTATTTTATTTAATGAAAACTTGAAAATAATACATTAAATATTATACTTTTACTTTTTCCATTATTTATGCTTAAATAATATTTTTTCTAAATATATTTTATTTTGTATATACATTATTTATTTTATTATACATAAAAAATATATAATATATATTTACTTTCTTAAAAGAAAATTGGGGTTTTTGCCCTTAATAAAAAAATAATCTTTTTATTTCTTTCTTTTTTACATTAAATATTTTTTACATACATAAAAAATAAACATAAACATTTTTGCATATTCATAATATTTTGCATATTTGTTTAATTTATTTATTTAAATATTTGTCTATTTATTATTTGTACCAATTATTCAATTTGGATGTAATAGTAAATATTAGGGTTTTATTTTCTTGCATATATCCCCCATTCAAAAATTGTATCCCCCTCCCCATATCAAATGTTGTAATAGTGTAGATTTATTTTACGCATTTATGCCTTTAATTATGCCATGATTGTAGATTAGGGTTTGTATGCAAAAGTCCAAAATCAAAAACAAATAGCTTGACTAATACAAAGACAAAAAGCATGTAAAATGACAACACAATGCACACTTGCACCCCTAGGGTTTCATCCACTTGTTGCCTTTTAAATTGGCCATGTTATGCATGTTAAGTACTTTGGTAAAACAAAAACAAAACAAAAGATCATAGTCCCTCGATGACGCTATCTTGGTTGCTTATACAAAATGATCTAGTCCCTCAAAAATTTCTAAAGATACTTAGCACAATTGCTATCATGGTCAATATGATGACCCGCGCCTGTCCCGTTTAACATCCAAACACAAGGTTGTTTACCAAATGCAATGGTAAAACAACACTGTCAAAAGGGTTAAAAACGTATAGGAAAGATCTTTGAGTAAAATAGGGTAGACAACTCTTAGTTACTTGATCAAAACTTGCAAAAAATCCTTGCTATTTTCAAACACACTTCACAACACAACTTCAAAACATTTCCCAAAACAAACTTTTAAACTTTCAAACATTGAAATCTTTTCAAAAGACAATACACCTTTGTATATATTCAAACAAGAATCATTACAAAGGTTGCCACAACGATGGCCTCTTTTTAAAACATTCTCAAAACCACACATACAAAGCACCATTTCAAACAATTGGAAAAGCAAAGCAAGTGATCTAAACAAGTAACTAAGAGTCCATAGATAACCATGGATGAAAAGGGTGCTAGCACCTTCCCTTTTCATAATCTACCCCCCGAACCCAAGAAAACATCTCAAAGGTCTTTCCTGTGCTTTTTGACCTTTCCTTTGGATAAAATAAAAATTCGATGGAGACTCTTGCTAAACCGAAACATTTGCAAACAAAAACGCAAAACCTCAAGTCAGTTCTCCCACCGTATCAGAGTTCATTTTATATTTAGTGCAAGTTGTATAACTAACGGATGAAACATGCCACCCCAGTGGTACAAGAAGTGCGCGAATATTAGAAGGTCTTGGGTTCGAGCCTCAGCAAGACCTTTTGCAATTTTCATATTTTTTCCATTTCTTTTTTGTTTGAATCAGGCAGCGCTTAAGCTCTATTGTTGGGATTTGGACTATTTTTCTTAGCCATACCCCCCCCCCCCCCCCAATTCATGTTTTAACTACGCAGCCAATTAACTCTTTTTATTTTCTTTCTATTGTGACTACAAAAATATATATTGGGCCAGGCTTAACCAAAAACTATTTTCACACAAAAAACACCCCATTCTGTTTTTTTTCACCCCCTGGATTTATTTCTTTATTTTAGTTTATTTTCTTATACTATTTTCTTAAAATATTATTATTATTATTATAAATATTATTTTTAGTAATAAAAAAAAGACAAAAACATTTTTTCTCTTCTTTAAAACATCACATTTATTTCCTTGTACATTTATTTCCTTGTACATTTATTCATTCTTGTACATTTAATTCAATACAGTTGTAATAGATAATTAGGGTTTAAATTCTTGCAATCCCCATTTGTAATTTGTATACCCCATTCCCTAAATGATGTAATAGCGTAGAATATTTATTTTCCGCAATTTAGCGTTTTCACATAAATGCTAGTAATTAGGGTTTGTATGGAAAGATAAAATCAATGACTAGAAAGTCCTAATTCTAGATAAACCAAGCATGAAATACAAACACTTGCACACTTTGCACCTCTAGGGTTAACTCCACTTATTGCCTTGAGAAAATGGTCATGTTATGCATGTGAGATGCCTTAGAATAAATGATCAAAAAATACAAGATCATAGTCCCTCGATGATGCTTCGAATGTTTCCTTAAAAATGATCTTAGTCCCTCAAGAGAAAATGCTAATATATCTCACAACATTTCTATCAATGACTATACGATGACCCACACTCATCCGTTTACACCAAAAGGTAAGGCTTCTTATCAATCAATGGTAAGATAGCAATATCAAAGGAAGAGAGAAACGAACAAAAGAGTTTTGAGTAGGTAGAACGTTCTTAGTTGCTTGCTCACAATCCATCTTAAAAAATAAACATCTTTTCAAACACACCAAACACTTTCAAAACATGAAATATTTTCAAAAATTCCAACACTTTGTATTCATTCTTATAGAGACGAGAATCATTACAAAGTTTTCCTAAACGAAGGCGCTTTTCAAAAATACTTTCAAAACCCACCACAAACGCATTTCAAACAAAGCAATTTCAAAAGTGATCTAGCAAGCAACTAAGATCCCGTAGATAACTATGGATGAAAAGGATGCTAACACCTTCCCTTTTCATAACCTACCCCCCGAACTCAAGAAAATATCTCAAAGGCCTTTCCTGTTCTTTTCACCCTTTCATTTATTGGATAAAAGAAAAGTCGATGGCGACTCTTGCTATCCGCAACAATTGCGATAAAACGCAAAACAATCAAGTCAATTCTCCCACCGTATTACATTCACATTATGTTTTTAATTTCCATTTTATTTATGATTCTCCTAATTCTGTTACATCAGATCCTACATTTCATACCTCTCATCATAATCCTACATCAGATCATGATCCATGCATTATTCATAACCCTATCACCTTATCCACTTCCAACAGCTCACCCTTTCTCTAATTATCCAAATTGATACTACTCATATTACTCCTATCAATACTCCATAAATCAAAGTTCCTGATATTTCTTTTCAACCTAGGGGGTCTGATAGAGCTACTCACCCTCCTATATTTCTGCAAGATTACCATTGCGACTTGGTTGAGAATGCATACTCTTTTCCTAATCTAGTTGAAATTCCAATTTATTCTATAATTAAGCATCTCGTTTCTTCTTCTTTATCCTATCATAACTTATCTAACACACATGCTCAATACATTCTTAACATGACTTCCATCCCTGAACCAAAATCTTACGAGGAAGCTATAACAGATATGAATTGGAGCAAATCAATTTAAACTAAATTGCATTCTCTTATAAAGATGAGCACATGGAAACTTGTTTCCTGGTCTAATCACAAGAAGGCTATTGGATATTTTGATGCGGTGGGAGAACTGAGTTGATTGTTTTGCGTTTGATCACAAATGTTGCGGTTAGCAAGAGTCGCCACCGACTTTTCTTTTATCCAAAAAAGAAAGGTGAAAAAGCACAGGAAAGACCTTTGAGATTGTTTCTTGAGTTCGGGGAGTAGATTATGAAAAGGGAAGGTATTATCACCCTTTTCATCCATAGTTTTCCATGGGCTCTTAGTTACTTTCTAGATCACTTGCTTTTGTTTGAAATTGTGTTTTGTGTGGTTTTGAAAGTATTTTGTAAAAGAGGCCATTGTTTAGGCAATCTTTGTAATGATTCTCGTTCGTAAGAATGTATACAAAGATGTTGATCTTTTTGAAGATATTTTCAATGTTTGTAAGATGTTTGAAAATGTGTAGGTGTTTGTTTTTTAAAATAGCAAGGATGCTTGTTTTTGAACTGGAGCAAGTAACAAAAAGCAATCTACCTACTCAAATGTATTTTTTGTACATTTTCTTTTCCTTTGATATTATTGTCTTACCATTGATTTAGTAAGCAACCCTATCTTTGGATGTAAAAGGGACGGGCGTGGGTCATCGTATAGCCATGACTAGCAATTTTGCAATGTATATTAGCATTTTTGAGGGACTAAGATCATTTTATAAGGCAACTTTGAATAGCTTCATCGAGGGACTATGATCTTGTATTTGTTTGTTTTTTGCTAAGACACCTTACATGCGTAATATGGCCATTTTTGTATAAGGCAACGAAGTGGGATATCCCTTGGGGTGTTTTGTGTGGAAGTGTGTCATTTTCATGCTTGATTTTGTCTTGAATTAGGGTTTTCTATTTGATTGATTTTATCTTGCCATACAAACCCTAATTACTAGCATGTTATATAAAAAGCGATAAATTATGAAATTTAAATGTCTTACGCTATTACAACATTTGTGGGAGGGGGTATACAATTTATGAATGGGGATTGCAATAATATAAACCTAATTAGTCTATTACAACCAAATTGAATATGTACAAATATTGTAATAAATAATATACAAAAATGAATTAAATATGCAAAGGTATGTAAATGCAAAGAAGATTTTTGTTTGGTTTTTTATGTGAAAAAGGTTTTAACCTAAACCTAATAAATAAATCAAGATTAATCTTAAATCAATTAAGAAAAGAAATTATTTTTTTAGAAAATATTTTTGAATAAACCCTAATTCTATTTGATTAAAATAAAATAAATTTCTTTAAGAAAAAATAAGTATTTTTTTGTATTTTTTATCTTGAAAATAGTATATGACCCTATGAGATATTTTGGTCTCTTTTTTATAGTAAAATAAATATTTAATGAGTATAAAGAAAAATGAATATTAAACTAGTCCTAATTTAATTTACAAAGTTAATTAAGAAAAATGGATAATATATTTAACTAAATAAAATATTTTACATGAGAAAAATAAAATAAAATGAGCCAAGATACAAATCTATCATTTTTATATTTTTTGTGATTTTTAATATTAAGAAAAATATATTTAATAAAAATAAAAATGAAAATAGAAATGAATAATAAAAATATATTGGGCCAGGGGTGCTGCAAGCAAACGGGATGCAGAGTTAGAAAAAAACATAGGCCCAATGGAACAAAAAGCCCAACGATGCAAATGGGACAAAAGGCAAAATGTGAGAAAAATTGCAAAAGGCAGGCGCCAAGGCTCGAACCCGTGACCTATAGTATTTTTGCGCGCTGCCTTACCATTGGGGTGGCTGTACATCCGCTTATAGAAACACAAAGATAAATATATATTAGAAAATGCCCTCTGATGGCAACTTCATCTTCAACCTTGAGCCATGGCCGGACCACCTGTATCTCTCTCATTTCTCCATGAAAATGGAAAGTCCAAACATGAAAATTATGGGGTTTCTTCCCACGAGTTCAACCATATAATTTATGTAAACTAACAATCAAAGATCAAAGCTAATTTTATTTCCCTAATTTGAAACCTAATTTTTACAGAAATTTCAAATCTAAAATTCTCTATGCACAGTTAATATAAATGAAATCTATGAATATGATTAGCTTTAGTGCAAGGATATCTATATTTTTCTTTCACAAATCAGGACCAAAGGATGCTTGTATGAAGAGATAAAAGTTTGAGTTTTTACCTATTTCAGTTGAGATCGTGAATGGAGTTTGGGAAAGTTTTGAGAAGGCCTGAGGATCTATTTAGCTTTCTTGGACCTCCCTGAGTGTATTCTAATCCTTACCTTGTCTTGAAAGTGTCTGAATCTCCCTACTCAAGTCAACCTGTAAGCTTGATATTTGAAAATGGTGGATGGAGGAGGAGGAGTTACAGTGAGGGAACAGGGGTCTGGATCACTTAGACATGAAGTATATTAAGTGTTTAGGTGGTTAAAATACAAAACGCACGAGTGGTTTTGGAGATGGCTGTGTAAAATACAAAACTGTCAAGCTATGGCAGATTTTCAATGGCAGAGTGTTTGGGAGTATTTATGAGTCTTAGCATGCGTGTCTTAGGTTGCAATACAATTGTGTATTAGTATGAGAGAGGTTAGACATCAAGCTTTCTCAAGATTTCTGAGTTATAGCCTTTTGGCTCTATTACTTGCTTTTGAAGAAAAGTGAAGAGACAAGTCCGTAAGTGTTGTACAAGCATGGTCTGGTTTGGTAGAGGATTCAGGCAAGTTTCTTTTGGTTTTGGCTTTCCTTGTGTGTAGAGAAAACAAATTCAAGGCTCAAGGAGTGGAAAATTGCAAAAGTAGTGCTTTATCAAAATGGAAATGGCACCTTTGTGCCAAAAATGGAATTGTTCTTATACAATGAATTTAATGTTTGTCTTAAAGCTTCCAACATCTGTGAAAACATTTAATTGTGGAGTGAAATTCAAGTTAGGAACCTACAAAGTAATATTTGTTCAACATGCTTAAGGATTTGAATTTTTGTTCTTCATGAAATTTCTTGAAATCAAAGTGATAAATCACCAACTTCATCTCTTCGATTCTCCCTACTCAAGAATGATCTAAAGGAGTTCTTGGACATTTTTTAAATCTTGAAATGTGATTTACAACCCATCTTTGAATTTCTTTTGAATATTCCTCTTGGAACTATATGAAAAATTGGCATGAAGTTAGGTCAAAAATCTGCCTAACTAGGGAAAAATTTCGCTAAGTTATTTTGGTTCATGAGCATGTATTCAAAAAATTATATCTTGAGATCCAAGAATTTTTAGGAGAAATTGTGTGAAATAATATTTTAGATTTCATGGAGATCTACAACTTTCATGTTGGAAGTTTCCTTTGAATCATCTTGCATCATGGTGAAAATTTGGCTCAAAGTTGAGAAAAAATAAGAAATTTTCTATACTTAGAAAAATTTCTAAGTTAAAATTTTCAACTTTTCCAAAACGAAATCTTAAAAACTTGGTTTCTTGATGAATAAGTTTCACATTTTTGACAAGTTCTGATGGATTATGATCTTTGGCACTTGATTTTGACCAAAAAGTCAAAGTTTGACTTTTCAATGTACAGTTGACTTTTAATGAGTTAACTGCAAAATTCATCTGTTAATCCAATGGATTTCTAATGTTTTGAACCATGCCATTAGGTCAATATGATGTAATTAAACTCTTGAAATCATGCTTCAAACCAATTGATCATTTTCTAGGTCAAAAAAAATCAAAAATTGTCCTTTCTCAATCAAAACCCTAATTTTGACCGTTTTACCCTTTTGGTGATTTGATCAAATTTTTTGAGGAATTATGGTCCGAACTTGATCAAACGATACATATGAGTCTAAGATGTCGATGTGGATCAAAAGTTATGAAGTTTGACTGTAAATTGGCCATGGTTGACCTTTTCCCCAATATAGCTGATTTTTAGGTCAACTATCCAATTAACTGATCAAAAATGTGATTCAAGGTTTGAAACTTGACATGATTAATCTTGGGGGTCCATAATGATCCTTGAAAGTCGTATGAAGCATTGATAGTCCAAAAATCCTTGTGCAAACTCAAACCCTATTTTTGGTCATCAGTGAATGAGGAGGTGACTTGAGCTGATCAAACCCTAATGCAGTCTTGAGCCAAAGAGATATTGTGAGAAAAATATTGATAAGTGAGAGGGAAAATTTTGGGGTACAACAGCTTCCCCTGTTCAATCTTCTTAAACCTGAAGAGTTAGATTGGCGAATTTTGCCATTCGTGACTCGAAGGTGGAAGATGATTGGACACTAGAGTGCCCAGAAATTTGCACTCGGTGATGCGATGATAGAATGAATGGGCTTATAGATGCCATTTGGAGAGGTGATAGAAAGATTTAGGAGATGGGCTTGCAAATGCCATCCAAGAGTGATTGTTGAATTGTAATTTGTAAGCTGAAAGAATGAGTATCAAAATAGCGTCTGTGTCTGGGGCGTATCTATACTGTATCTGGAAGTTGAGTCTGAATGAGCATCAGAATGACATCCGTGTCTGGAGGTATCTGAATTGTATCTATAAGGGGCTTTGATTAAGTATTAGAATGGCATCCGTGTCTGAAGCATATTCGTACTGCGTTTGAAGTTTGAATATGAATGAGTATCAGAATGGCATTCGTATTTGGAGCGTATCTAAATTGTATATGAAAGTTGAATCTGAATGAGTATCAGAATGGCATCCGCGTCTGGAGAGTATCTGAACTGTATCTGAAAATTGAACTTTGAATGAGTATCAGAATGGCGTCCGTGTCTGGAGCGTATCTGAACTGTATCAAAAGTTGAAATCTGAATGAGTATCAGAGTGGCATCTGTGTCTGGAGCATATCTGAATTGTATCTGATAATTAAAATTTGAATGAGTATCAGAATGTCGTCCGTGTCTGGAGCATATCTGAACTGTATCAAAAGTTGAAATCTGAATGAGTATCAGAATGGCATCCGTGTATGGAGCGTATCTATACTGTATCAAAAGACTTTGAATATTTGTTAATGGTAGCCATTAACCTTATCCTGAAAAGGGTAAAATGTTAGCTAAAACATAATGTTTATGTTGTATGAAATGCATAATATAATGCAGTCATGTTATCAATGTTTATGATATATGGATGCAATGCATGCGTATATGAGCTAGCTTGCTGCACTACTGTTGGACTAGGGAAAATAAATCCCTGACTGCTGCTGAGGATATGGCATATAAGTCTTCATGTTGTGAAGTCTAAGTGTTGAAGAATTTCTGTTTAGAGAAATAAACTCAGTTGTAAGGGAAATGTCGTATACTGCTTGTAAAATCCTATTGGGGAATCCTGAGAATTTTGGCGACTTCTACTGGGGATTCACAATTTGAAACTTCATTACGCTAGGGATTTAAATGACATACTGTAGGGGTTTACTTATGGAATAGTCTTAGAGATATTTTCCTATCCTTTCAACCTATCAGTAATTGTCTCTTTTCATTTCGTTTATTTATAAACAGTAATTATGTTCAAATGCGTATGCTCAACAATGAATCATTTGACGTTTTTGTAAACAAAACAAGCGTAAAGAAAAGACAAATAGTTTTTGCACTTTCAAAGGAATATTTTGTATTGACTTTGAATAAGTATTTTTGTACAAGGAGACAAACATTATAGTAAGAGAATGTTGTCGTGAAAAAATAAAAATTTGATACAAAGAAAAGATAGCTATGTGTAATAATCCCATGGGGTTTCCATCCTGCTATAGCCTTCGTATCTCCGAGCGTCTTGTATATTTGTTGCCTCGTCCGAAGATGATTGAATTGATCAGAACCTCTGAGTTTGTCAGTGGAATCCAAAGGTAGTCCGTAAAGTGATTCAACGGGACATAGTCATATTCTTTTATTCCCTAACTTTTTCCTGGACCTCCCTTTCGGGTTTTCAGTCCACCGAGAAACCCTTTTTTTCCCAAGTTTCCCTTTCGGGTTTTCAACTTGCCAGGTGTACAAATTTTTTTGTTTTATCCCTAATTTTTTCCCGAACCTTTTTGGTTCACCGGGATGCCCTTATTTTTCCTAGGTGTGTCAACCTAGCAGGTCTCTTATGCGTAGTATCTTTTGACTATGTCCGCGTTTGCAGGGTGTGGCAGGTCGTTGCCATCCATGGTGGTCAAGATCATTGCCCCACCAGAGAATATGTTTTTGATTACAAATGGTCCTTCATAGGTAGGAGTCCATTTTCCCCTGGGATCACCTTGTGGCAAGATGATACGTTTGATCACCAGATCCCCAACTTGATACACTTGGCATCTGACCTTCTTGTTGAAAGCCTTGATCATCTGTTTTTGATACATTTGACCATGGAAAACAACAGTAAGTCTCTTTTCATCAATCAAATTCAGTTGACCAAGTCGAGTTTGGATCCAATCATCTTCGTTCAACCCTGCATCCTTCAAAATCCTCAGAGAGGGGATCTGAACCTCAATAGGCAAGACATCCTCAATGCCGTAAAACAAAGAATATGGTGTTGCCCAGGTTGATGTGCGAGTCGTGGTATAATATCCGTGGAGAGTGAATGGTAACATCTCATGCCAGTCTTTGTATGTGACTGTCATTTTTTGTATGATCTTTTTAATGTTCTTATTTGCAGCTTCGACAACACCATTCATCTTTGGCCGATAGGGAGAATAATTGTGATACTGAATCTTGAATTGCTCGCACAAGGAGGTGATCATAGTGTTGTTGAGATTTTTACCGTTGTCAGTGATGATCCTTTCGGGGATACCGTACCGGAAAATGATATTTTTCTTGATGAAACGGGCCACAACGTTGTTGGTAACGCAAGCGAAGGAAGCTGCCTCCACCCATTTTGTAAAATAGTCAATGGCCACCAGGATGAAGCGGTGTCCATTGGAGGTTTTCGGCTTGATTTCCCCAATCATATGCATTCCCCACATGGCAAATGGCCAAGGAGTCGTCAATACATTCAGAGGAACTGGAGGTACGTGCACCTTATCTGCATAAATATGGCATTTATGGAAGGTTCGAGAGTGTTGATAGCAATCTGCTTTCATGGTAGACCAGTAATAGCCTGCCTGTAGGATTTTCTTTGCCATCGTATGCCCACTGGAATGGGTTCCAAAAGTGCCTTCGTGTAATTCAGCCATGATCCTTTCAGCTTCAACCTTATCTACGCACCGAAGTAACATAGAGTCATGATTGCGTTTGTACAGGATGCCATTACTAAGGAAGAACTTAGCAGAAAATCTCCTTAAGAACTTCTTATCATTGATTGAAGCTCCTTTTGGATATTCTTGAGCCTCGAGATACCGCTTGACTTTGTGAAACCAAGGCTGGTCCACTACCTCTTCAGTATTAATCTCGTGATAGTGTGCTGGTTCATCCATTCGTTCGATGGTGATCTGGGGAGCCTCGTTATCCCAATTAAGTTTAAACATAGATGACACTGTGGCTAGAGCGTCTGCTAGCTGATTTTCTTCTCGCGAGAAATGCTCGAAGGTAATCTTCTCAAAATATGGTAGCAATGTCAAAACATGCTCTTTGTAAGGAATAAGGTTAGGGTGTTTGGTGTCCCATTCCCCTTTGATATGACTGATGACCAAAGTTGAATCTCCAAACACATCTAAGGATTTGATTCCCAAGTCTATGGCAGCTCTGAGACCGAAGATGCACGCTTCGTATTCCGCCATGTTGTTTGTACAATTGAAGCAAAGTCTGGCATTAAATGGAGTATGACACCCTTCCGGAGATATGAGTACAACACCGATACCATTTCCAAGCGCATTGGATGCTCCATCTAAGAACAAGGTCCATCAGGATCCTTGTTTAAGTCCGTCATATGGCCTGAATTCTCCACAGTTGTCTAATGTCATGATGTCTTTATCTAGAAATTCGAACTTCATGGACTGGTAGTCTTCTACAGCTTGGTGAGCGAGGTGATCAGCTAGTACACTCCCCTTTATAACTTTCTGGGTAGTATACTGTATGTCATATTCTGTCAGGATCATCTACCATCTCGCTATTCTCCCAGAAAGAGCAGGCTTCTCGAAGATGTATTTTATCAGATCCATCTTAGATATCAACATAGTAGTATGAGTCAGCATATATTGTCTTAGCCGGCGAGCAGCCCATGCCAGAGCGTAGCAAGTTTTCTCAAGCAGTGAATATCTGGTTTCACAGTCGGTAAACTGTTTTCTCAGGTAGTAAATAGCGTGCTCTTTTCGGCCAGACTCGTCATGCTTCCCCAATACACACCACATTGAGTTTTCTATAATAGTCAGATACATAATCAATGGTCTTCCCTCGACTGGTGGCATCAACACAGGAGGATCTTGTAAATATTCTTTGATTTTGTCAAAAGCAACTTGGCACTCATTATTCCATTTGACTACTTGATCTTTCTTCAATAGTTTGAAGATTGGCTCACAAGTAGCTGTCAGGTGAGAAATGAATCTGGTGATATAGTTCAAACGTCCCAAGGATCCCGTGACTTCCTTTTCAGTGTGAGGAGCAGGCATCTCTTGTACTTCTTTAACATTAGCAGGATCTACCTCGATACCTTTGTTGCTGATGATAAAGCCCAAGAGCTTACCAGACCGTACACCAAATGTGCACTTGTTTGGATTCAACCTCAGCTTGTACTTCTTCAGTCTCTCAAATAGTTTTTGTAAGTGATCAAGATGCTCTTCCTCTGTTTGCAATCTGGCTATCATATCGTCCATGTATACTTCTATTTCGTGATGTATCATGTCGTCAAATTGAGCCACCATGGCACGCTAATAGGTTGCCCCAATGTTCTTCAGTATGAATGGAATCACCTTGTAGCAGAATGTGCCCCACTGTGTGACAAATGTTGTTTTCTCCATGTCCACAGGCGCCATTTTGATTTGGTTGTAACCTGAGAATTCGTCCATGAAGGAAAATACTTTGTTATGTGCCATATTGTCAACTAGGATATCAATGTGGGGGAGTGGAAAATCATCCTTAGGGCTTGCCTTATTCAAATCTCGGTAGTCCATACACATTCGCACTTTGCCGTCCTTTTTGGGTACGGGAACAACATTGGCAACCCATTGGGGGTAAGAGGTGACAGCCAAGAATCCAGCGTTGAATTGCTTCATGACTTCTGCTTTAATCTTTTATGACATATCAGGCCTCATGCGGCGAACCTTTTGTGTTACTAGCGGACAATCCTCTCTTGTAGGCAGACGATGTACCACAATATCTTAATCAAGTCCCGGCATGTCTTCATATGACCAGGAAAAGACTTCGACATAATCATGTAACAACTGAATCAGACTCTTCTTGATATTGGGTTCCAAATTGGCACCCACCTTGACCTCTTTTTTTATCTTCTTCGGTACCTAAGTTGATCATATCCACGGGTTCCTCGTGAGGCTGAATGGTTCTCTCTTCTTGTTGTAGCAGTTTGGCAAGTTCCCCTGGTACTTCACAATCTTCCTCACCTTCGTCTTCGGCTTGGTAGATCAGATTCTCAGAGTCACAATAGGCCATAGCAGTATCGTTACCCATGGGATCCAGAATGGATGTATACCTACATTGTGAGTGTAGGTGTATTTAAGGGTATAGCTATCTTTGAAAGAAAGTAAAAATGTAAAAGAAAAACAATGAGCACAAAAGTTTTAATGCGAAAACGTCCATGATTCATTGATGTCATATGAAAAATGAGATAATAACCCTTACAAATGGACCATTGTGCCTCGGGTAATACACAAGGTTTTAAGAGTGTGAATTGTTTTGAATATTACAGATCCAACAAAATTTAAAGATAAATTACTGAGGGATGAAAGTGATTGGGATGAAGTCTCTAGCCTCCCAATTATTGAGCCTTCCATTGACAATCGGGAAGATCCAATCCTCCAGGTTGCAACCATCTAAACCATCTTCTACCACGTTGACCTCAAGGTTGCTGATCTTCAAGGGTGGCCCTCCAACACGAGCACGACGTACAACCTTTTGAGCACTTGAAGTGAAACCTAGGCCAAACTTGTCAGACTTATATGGGATATCTGGGAGTTGTCCCCAAATAGTGCATCCCCCTTCTTCCACTACTGCTTTAGCATCCTTTAGTGACGACATCCGGAGTGGAGGCCTTGTAATCATGGGAACAACCTTGGTTAGTTCCACCTCTTGGGGGACCTCTTCAAAGTGTTGAAATGGAGTTTCAATGAATTCACCGTCCAATTCCACATATCTAAAGGAATTGAGATGGCTGATCATGTATTCTTCCTCTCCATGGATGGTGATAATCTTCCCTTGAACCGGATATTTCAACATCCGGTGTAATGTAGAGGTAACAGCGCCAGCATTGTGGATCCATGGTCGGCCTAGCAGGTAGGAGTATGAAGGGCGGATATCCATCACATAAAAAGTTGAATTGAAAGTTTGGGTTCCAACCTTTATGGGAATGTCTACCTCCCCATGTACCATTTCTTTGAACCGTCAAAAGCCCTTACCACTATGTTACTTGTGTGATACGGTGGGAAGAACTGACTGTTTTTTGGAATGCTGGTTTACGTTTTGCGTTTTTTTTCGCAAAATGTCGCGGTAAGCAAGAGTCGCCACCGACTTTTATTTTATCCAACAAGGAAAGGAAAAAAGCACAGAAAAAATCCTTTTTCGAGATGTTTCTCGGGTTCGGGGGGTAGATTATAGAAAGGGAAGGTGTTAGCACCCGTTCTATCTGTGGTTATCCACGGGCTCTTAGGTACTTGCTCAATTGTTTCCAAAATATTTCTTTCTTTGTGCTTGTGGGTTTGAAAAAGTTGTTGTTTTGAAAACTTCGATTTAACTCTTGCTTCTGTCCTCAAGAGTGTATGAAGTGTTTTTGAAAACTTTGTTCGAAAAGTGTAAGTGTGAAAAGTTTTTGTTTTTTGAAAGAGCAAGTATCTAAGAACCATCTACCTACTCGAAAAAGGAATCTTTCTATGCTAATTTCCTTTAGACAATGCTATCCTACTATGAATGAGTAGGTAGCATCGTCGTTGGAGTTTGAGGGTCAATTCAAATTAGGGACTTACGGTCACTAAAGTAATGTTAGGACGCCTTAGCGGTGACCCTAATATCTTAGATCATTTGTTTGAGGCAACAATATCCGAGGCAACCATTTCGAGGCGACAATGATCTTTTAGACAAGAGGGCGACCTCTAAAATAACCTATACTCAATGACCGCGTACGAAGGCAACCAAGTGGGGTGTACCCTAAGAGTGCGCATGTGCGAGTGTGTCGTTTTCAATTATTTTTATCTTTGTACATGTTAAGGGTGATCTAAGTTGATTTTAGGTTAAAACATTCAGTCTTGTCATGCCATCCTATTATCAAACATCTAACAGTTATAATTTGCGGAAATAAAATGCGGAATTTAAATTACAAGGCGTCGGGTATTTACATCGCCAAAGACAAACCCTTTAAAAATAAATAAAGAGATAAAAATAAATAAAAGTCCTATTCACTATTACAATCCGGGAGCAAGTACATTATTGGTAAAAAGAAAGTAAGTCGCGTGCGGGAAATTAAGTCGTGCGCAAGATTAGGGTTTTGACCCTTTCGAAGAAAACATATCTTTTTTTGTTTTGTTTTTGAATTAAGAAATAAATAAATCCTAAATTAATTACTAAATTGAATTAATAAATAAATTAATTAAAAATAAATTATTTTTGGTTTTTTGTTATTTTAAGAAAGAAAAATAAAATAATTAATGTTAGTAATTAAAACCTAATTAAATCTAATTTAATTTTAATTATTTACAAAAAAATAGGTTAATGTTATTCTAATTAAAATCTAAATTAATTAATTAGTGTTTATTAATAAAAATAAAAATTTGATTGAATAAAATATTTTTTGTGGTTTTTATTTGATAAAGAAAATAATTTTTTTGATTGGTTAGTAAATGAAATAAAAATAATAAAACAAATTAATAAAGCAAAGTAAATAAAATAAAAGAGAGAGGGGTTTGGGCCTGTATTTATGGTGTAGAAAGCAATCATGTAGGCCCAAAAGCGCTGGCCTTCTTGGACTTCCTGGAATCTAGTGTACACGTGTTGACTTGGATTATGGTGGACATCCACTCCTGGACCACCAGATCTGGCCTTTGGCCATCTGGCTACTGCATGGACTAGGGTGCACGGTGTTCTGCATGCTCAAGCATGCACAGGAGTACCTGAAGAGGAAAAATATAGAGAAAGTGGGGAACCTGGGATTCAAACCCAGGTCCTGGAGGAATTACATTGCTTGCCTTGCCACTACACTGCTTTGATATGTTTGTTAGTAATATACAAATAAAACATAATATAATAAAATAAGTCATATGCCAGTAAAACAAAAAAATGCGCGAAAATTATTTGAATTGGCCAATCAGAGGATGACACGATCTCATCCCTGTCCTTAGACCTGTAACAACATTACCTGCAGATTTGAATCCGCAGCAAAAGACGCAAGCTTATGCTAAAACTCCCTACAGGCCAAATAAATCCATTCCAAGAACATGGTTGGACTCGTTAAAGCCTCCTGATCAAAGCCATGTTCTTCTTGAGGATCAATTGTTCCTGAAATAGAAAACCCCAAAAACGCTTCCAAGAACCCTAACCATGGCGTTTTACATTACAAATTAGATAAACAAAATTGAATTATGCAAATAGCTTGGAAATGTTGTGAGGATTACAAATATGCCAATGGTTTTCTCAAATGATGCAAGAATAAGCCAAATCGATTTCAAGAATAGAGGTAGTTATCGCGACACTTATAACGTGTTTGGATGTCTGAACAAGCTTGCTTTTGATCCAGGTAGATTGAGTGAACACCCGGGAAGCGATTGGGACAAGTCTTGGCTTTTGAAAATGCCTCTAGCTATGATTTTGATTTCAAGCTTTTTAGTGAATTTTTCAACTTTTGTCTTGCCTCTGCCTGCAGCTTCCAACCCTTATTTCGTCCCTTGTGGCTTGCTTATGTATTGTATAGTGTGTCAGGGTAACAAATATGGACTGGATCCCTTCATATCAATGCACATGATTTTGATTTGATCTCCATTATTAACCTTTCCAATTTTGATTTGATTCAATATTTTTGTGCATGATTTGCTTTGATACGAATTCCATGGTGTTGCTAGCTGTAAACAAAGCCTAAAACAATCAATAAATCAAGAGTTATTAATTATTTGGATTTTCTACGATTTTATTTGATTTAAAATGAATAAATTCAATAAAAAATCAAATTAAATAATAAAAATAAAATATGGGCTCATGGCTGAAGCTAGGACACGTGGGAAACTATGCAAGCCCAAATCAAGTGGAAAAGAATGGACCCATTTCACAAAATTTGAAGTTTTGGGGATAGTTTACTTTTGGCAATTTTGCAAAAATGTCCAACTTCAACAATGCATAACTTCTTCAATTTTGAACTTTTGGAAGTGTTCTTGGACTTTTTATAAAGCTTGAGATGTACTCTAACTAACCCTTTCGGTATCATCTCATTTTGATATTCCATTCTCAAGTTACAAGCTTTGGAAAAAACGGTGTTTTTGTTGACTTTCAAAAATGACCTATAATGTCCAAATTTATAACTTCTTGTGAGTGCATTTTTTTATCTTGGTGTATGAAGATGGATTATAGGGAATTGAATCATCTTCAAAATTATCTTAGGATGGGTCATTTCTCATAAAGTATGAGAAAGTTATGTTTGGTCAAAGTTGAGTTAACTTTTCCTACAAACCCCTAATTTAGCAACTTTTGAGTCTTGATGAATTTTGAGCAATCCTTGATGAATCATGATCAACCCTTGATCAAATAATGAAATATCCTTCAAAATGAGAATGTTGACAAAAAATCTTGAAGTTTGACTGTTTGTAGGTCATAGTTGACCTTTGCCCTAGCAGAGTCGATTTTTGGACCTTTTGAGCAATTGACTGGGCAAACTTCCTCTGCAAGGCTTGAAATTTGGAATGGATGACCTTGAGAACATATTGGGAAATCGGGGAGAACTTGAGGTCATTTGGGCTCAAGTATCTTGATGCAACACAAAACCCTAATTTGGGGTTGACTGCCTTAGGAGATAGCTTGTTTGTCCAACTCTTGAGCAAACTTGAACCACTTGGAGATTTTTCTTGAAATGTCTTGAGGAATATGAGAGGGCAAATTTTTGGGTACAACAGCTTCCTTTGTTTAATCTTAAACCTGAGGATGTAGGTTGGCTTTTGTGCCTTTCGTGATCCGAAGGTGGAAGATGATTGAACACTAGAGTGCCCAGAAATTTGCACTCGCATGAAGTGGTATCAGCCTTGTGATGTCGGGAATGGACTTACAGATGCCATTTGGAGATTGTCGATGGGAGGATGGGCTTACAGATACCATCTGGAGGAGTGTCGATCGCATAAGAGATTCCTTAGCGAGAGTTTGTATACCTGTTGTTGTGGACCATTCCGCTTGGGGAAGTCTGATCTTATTGAGATTTAGAAATTTGCCTGAACTTCAACTGAGAGAACATCTCTACTGAGTTTAAGAACTTGTCTGTAATTCAACTGGGGGGAAATCTTTCGAGATTTAGAACCTTATCTGTAATTCAACCGAGACTAATTCAGTTGAGATTTAAGAACCGGTCGGTACTTCGATTGAGGAGAATTGCCGAGATTTAGAACCTTATCTATAATTCAACCGAGAATAATTCACTTGAGATTTAAGAACTGGTCAGTACTTCGACTGAGGGAAATATCTTCATCGAGATCTAGGAACTGTCTGTACTTCAACGGAGGATAATTCTGTTGAGATTTAAGAACTTGTCCACACTTCGATGGAGGAATTTTGCCGAGATTTAGAACCTTATTTGTAATTCAACCGAGACTAATTCAGTTGAGATTTAAGAACCGATCAGTACTTCGATTGAATGAAACATCTTCATAGAGATCTAGGATTGTCTGTACATCAACGGAGGATAATTCTGTTGAGATTTAAGAACTCGTCCACACTTCGACGGAGGAAAATTGTCGAGATTTAGAACCTTATCTGTAATTCAACCGAGACTAATTCAGTTGAGATTTAAGAACCGGTCAGTACTTCGACTGAGGGAAACATCTTCATCGAGATCTAGGAACTGTCTGTACTTTAACGGAGGATAATTCTATTGATATTTAAGAACTCGTCCACACTTCGATGGAGGAAAATTGTCGAGATTTAGAACCTTATCTGTAATTCAACCGAGACTAATTCAGTTGAGATTTAAGAACCGGTCAGTTGTTCGACTGAGGGAAACATCTTCATCGAGATCTAGGAATTGTCTGTACTTCAACGGAGGATAATTTTGTTGAGATTTAAGAACTTGTACACACTTCGGCGGAGGAATTTTGCCGAGATTTAGAACCTTATCTGTAATTCAACCGAGATTAATTCAGTTGAGATTTAAGAATCGGTCAGTACTTCGACTGAATGAAACATCTTCATCGAGATCTAGGACTGTCTGTACTTCAACAGAGGATAATTCTGTTGAGATTTAAGAAATCGTCCACACTTCGACGGAGGAATATTATCGACATTTAGAACCTTATATGTAATTCAACTGAGAATAATTCAGTTGAGATTTAAGAACCGGTCAGTTCTTCGACTTGGGTAAAAAACTTCATAGCTGAGAACTTAACTGCATCTTTCCTGAAAGGTAAAGGCCAGTCGTATGCAATGCATGATATATATCAAGCAATGATGTTCTCAAAATAAATGATATTGTGTTGTATGATGCGTATATGCATGTATCATGATGTATGGAAATGTAATGTTTTGGTTGGGGAAAGTAAATCCTGTATAGCTGCTGGAGAGAAGAATTGAATGTTTCGTTTCCGCTGGAGATAGTGGACGAAGATGATTGTGAGAATAAACCTGTAGGAGAGGATAACTCCATTGAGGAATAAAATGATGAGGAGATTACTCTGTAGGGAAGAGATATTCTGCTGAGGATTCCACCGATAAATTCCGTTGGGGATGAATTACCGTTGCTGGTGATACTGAATCCTGTTGGGGATTGAATTCCTGTTTGTGAAAGGAATGAACTCTGCTGGGGATGATTCTCCAAATTCCACTGGGGAAGCTTTTTCAGACTGCGTTGGGAAAAAATTTCAAACTCCACTGGGGATATTTTGTATTCTGCCGAAGAATATTCTTATACTCCGTTGGGGAATATTCTTATACTCTGTTGGGAATATTAAGACCTTTCAGTGCTGATGGTAGATAACCTCTGCTTGGGGAGAATATTACCGATTCCTTCACAGTTGCGAGTCTCATCTGGGGAGAGCTATCATTACTGTCTTTTCTTATTCTGCGGGGAGTGAAATTACCTTAGCCATATTCTTCAGCTAAATCTACCTTGGTACCTGGTGGACAGAGCAACTGTACAGTTTGGACAATTTTATTGCCCCTGTTTCTGATATTACCAGTAATCGTCTTTTGTTTCGCATGTAAATATTTATGAGAAGCAATTAATGTCAAGTGCATATATCAAAAATGAACATTGGACGTTCTTTGCAAAACAAAACAGATAAAGGAAAAACTGTTTGAAATTTCTTTGAAGATGAATTGTATTGATTTGATGTTTGGCCTAAAATAGGCGTTTTTTGTACAAGAGGTTGACGTCCTGGTAAGAGAACGTCGCCGAATAAATAGTTTATACATTTGTGTAAAAGAAAACAAAACAGCTATGTCAACAATCCCACTGGGATCCAACTCTGCTATTGCCTTTATGTTCTCGAGTATCTCATCACTTTTCTACTTGGTTGAAGATGAATCATATTGATTAGTGTCGTCCGAGCTTGATAGTCGATACCAAAGTCTGGTTGTAGGTGATCAAATGAGACATAGTATTACGCTTTAATCCCTAATTTTTGCATGGACCGCCCTTTCGGGTTTTCAGTCCACTGAGATACCCTTTTTTTCCCAAGCCGCCTTTTCAGGTTTTTCGACTTGCCGGGTGTACATTTGTTTTCATTTTCATCCCTTATTTTTGCCCGAACCCTTTTGGTTCACCGGGAAGCCCTTATTTTTTCCTAGGCCAGTCAACCTAGCGGGTCTTTGATTATGCGTAGTATTTTTTCACTATGTCTGTATTGACGGGGTGAGGAAGGTCGTCACCGTCCATGGTGGTTAGAATCATGGATCCTCTTGAGAAAATGTTCTTAACCACAAATGGCCCTTCGTAAGTAGGGGTCCATTTGCCCCTGGGATCACCTTGTGGCAGTATGATGCGCTTGATAACCAGGTCTCCAGCTTGATACTCTTGTCGTCTAACTTTCTTGTTAAATGCCTTGATCATCCGTTTTTGATACGTCTGACCATGACAAATAGCAGTAAGTCTTTTTTCGTCGATTAAGTTCAGCTGATCAAGCCGGGTCTGAATCCAGTCATCTTTGCTCAAACCTGCGTCCTTCATAATCCGAAGAGAGGGTATTTGAACTTCAATGCGCAAGACTGCCTCCATATCATATACCAAGGAATAAGGTGTTGCCCCTGTTGACGTCCGTGCTGAGGTATGGTACCCATGAAGAGCAAACGGTAACATCTCGTGCCAGTCTTTGTATGTCACCGTCATTTTCTGCGCAATCTTCTTAATGTTCTTATTAGCCGCTTCCACAGCTCCATTCATCTTCGACCGGTAAGGAGAAGAGTTATGATGCTGTATCTTGAACTGCTTACAGAGCTCGGTGATCATCTTATTGTTGAGATTGGTACCATTATCCGTAATGATCCTCTCTGGTACACCGTATCGACAGATCAGATTATGCCGAATGAACCGTGCCACGACGTTCTTGGTTACTGTAGCAAAGGAAGCTACTTCAACCCACTTCATGAAGTAATCAATCGCTACCAGGATGAAACAATGCCCGCCGGATGCCGTAGGTCTGATCTCGCCGATCATATCAATGCCCCAAATTGCAAAAGGCCAAGGTGTCGTCAAGATGTTCAGGGAAACTGGAGGTATGTGCACCTTATCAGCATAGACTTGGCACTTGTGATAGGTCCGAGAATGCTGATAATAGTCGGCTTCCATTGTGGACCAATAGTATCCTGCCCGAAGGATTTTCTTTGCCATGGTGTGTCCACTGGAATGAGTTTCGAAGGTACCTTCATGCAAATCTGCCATGATCCTTTCTGCCTCGTTCTTATCCACACATCGCAGTAAGGTCGAATCATGGTTACGCTTGTAAAGAATACCATTGCTGATGAAGAACTTTTCCGCGAACCTTCTCAGAAACTTCTTATCATTAACAGATGCACCTTTGGGGTACTCCTGAGCCTCAAGGTATCTCTTCACCTCATGAAACCAAGGTTTATCTGCTACCTCTTCAGTCTCAATATCACAGTAATGTGCAGGTTCATCTAACCTTTCAATAGTAATCCAGAGAGCTTCGTTGTCCCAATTGACTTTGAACATAGAAGACATCATAGCCAGCGCGTCCGCCAACTGATTCTCCTCTCTAGGGAAGTGTTCAAAGGTTATCTCCTCGAAATGGGGAAGCAAAGTCAACACATACTCCTTGTAAGGAATAAGATTTGGGTGTTTCGTATCCCACTCGCCTTTGATCTGGCTGATCACGAGAGCGGAATCTCTGAAGACACTTAAGAACTTAATCCTTAGGTCAATTGCTGCTCGAAGACCCATGATGCACGCTTCATACTCCGCCATATTGTTGGTGCAGTTGAAACATAGTCGGGCGGTGAACGGACTATGAGAGCCTTTAGGAGATATGATCACAGTGCCAATGCCATTGCCCAAAGCGTTCGAAGCTCCATCAAAGTACATAGACCATCAAGATCCCTCCTCAGGTCCTTCATTCGGTCTAGGTTCTTCGCAGTCGGTTACTATCATGATATTCTCAACCGGAAATTCAAAGTTCATAGACTGGTAATCATCCACTGCCTGATGTGCCAAATGGTCTGCCAACACACTTCCCTTGATTTCCTTTTGGGTCGTATATTAGATGTCATACTCAGTAAAGATCATCTGCCATCTTGCTATTCTTCCGGACAAGGCAGGCTTTTCAAAGATATACTTGATTGGATCCATCTTTGATATCAATAGGGTAGTGTGAGTCAGCATATACTGTCTTAGCCGGCGAGCAGCCCATGCCAAAGTGCAGCAAGTTTTCTCAAGCAATGAGTATCGGGTCTCGCAGTCGGTAAACTTTTTGCTAAGGTAATAAATAGCATGCTCTTTTCAGCCAGACTCGTCATGCAGACCCAGCACACATCCCATTGAGTTGTCGAGTACTGTCAAGTATAAGATCAAAGGTCTTCCTTCAACTGGAGGCATCAGAATAGGCGGCTCTTGGAGATATTCTTTGATCCTTTCGAAAGCGGCCTGACATTCATCGTTCCATCTTACCACTTGATCTTTCTTCAGTAGCTTGAAGATTGGCTCACAAGTAGCAGTCAGGTGCAAGATGAATCGGGAAATATAGTTCAAACGTCCCAGAAAGCCTCTGACCTCTTTCTCTGTTTGGGGAACTGGCATTTCCTGTATAGCCTTCACCTTTGCAGGATCCACTTGAATACCTTTATCACTTACGACGAAACCCAGCAGCTTACCAGATCTCACCCTGAAGGTGCACTTTTTCGGGTTTAACCTCAACTTGTACAACCTCAACCTATCAAATAACTTTTGAAGATAGTCTAGATGTTCTTCCTCAGTCTAGGATATTGCAATCATGTTGTCGACGTATACCTCAATCTCACGATGGATCATGTCGTGGAACAAAGCAACCATGGCACGCTGATATGTTGCCCCAGCATTTTTCAATCTGAAAGGCATGACCTTGTAGCAAAAGGTACCCCATTGAGTGACGAAGGTTGTCTTCTCCATGTCTTCGGGAGCCATTTTAATATGATTATAACCGGAGAAACCATACATAAAGGAGAAGACCTTATGCTGAGCGGTGTTGTCAACCAGAACGTCGATATGGGGTAAAGGGAAATCATCCTTGGGGCTTGCCCTATTCAGATCCCTATAGTCGACACACATTTGAACCTTACCATCCTTTTTCAGCACAGGAACCATGTTGGCCACCCACTATGGATAAGAAGTAACTGCTAGAAAACCGGCGTCAAACTGTTTCATAACTTCAGCCTTGATTTTCTCAGACATATTCGGGCGCATTCAACGGACTTTCTGTTTCACTGGAGGACAGTCTTCCTTGGTAGGCAATCAGTGAACCACAATATCGGTATCCAACCCAGGCATATCTTCATAAGACCAGGAAAATATCTCAACGTAGTCACGCAGCATCTGAATCAACCGTTGCTTAACACTAGCTTCCAGATTTGCACCGATCTTGACCTCTTTCTTGTCTACCTCTGTACCCAGATTTACTGATTCCACGGGCTCCTCATGTGGCTGTATAGCCCTCTCTTCCTGAAGTAAGAGTCTAGCGAGTTCACTAGGCACTTCACAATCATCTTCACCTTCGTCTTCGGCTAAGTTGATTGGACTTTCGAAGTCATAATCGACAGTAGCGGAGTCGTTATCAGTGGGATCCAGAGTGGATGTTGACCTGTATATGTGAGTGTGTGTAAAATAGCTATTTTTTGCAATATATAAAAGGAAAAAACAAAGAGCGCAAAATTTGAAATGCAAGAAATGTCCAATGATTTTATTAATGATATATGTAGATGACACACATAAAGCCCTCACAAATGAAGCCACGGTGCCTCGGGTAAGACACCGGGCCATAAAATTTAAAACATTTTCTGTTACAAATACAAAACAAAAGTTTCATTACTGGGTAACAAAAGAAATTGGGATGAAGTCCTTTGCTGTCCAGTTGCTTAGTCCACCATCAGTAGTAGGATAGATCCAACTATTAAATTCAGATTCTTCAACATCGTCTCCAATGGCATTCACTCCTTAATTGTTGATAAATAGGGGAGGTCTTCCAGTCCTTGCACTTCGAACAACCCTTTAAGCTTCTGCAGTGAAACCCAAACCAAACTTGTTAGTCTTATGTGCAAAATCAGGGAGTTGGCCCCAATTTGCACACCCACCTTTCTCAACAACAGCCCGAGCATCCTTAAAGGAAGCCATCTTCATGGGAGGATCTTCATTGACAGTTTCAGCTGACGCCAGTGTCTGGGGAACCTCTTCAAAATGTTGAAACGGGGTTTCGGTGAACTCCCCATCCATCTCTACATATCGGAAAGAGTTGAGGTGGCTCACCATGTACTCCTCCTCCCCTTGTACCGTAACAATTTTCCCTTTGACTGGGTATTTCAGCATCTGGTGAAGCGTAGAGGTGACTGCCCCAACTTTGTGGATCCATGGGCGACCCAGTAAACAAGAATAAGATGGCCGAATGTCCATCACATAGAAAGTAGACGCAAAGACCTGAGAACCAACCTTCACTGGAATATCCACTTCTCTGTGTACCATTCTCTTTGACCCATCAAAGGCCCTGACAACAATGTTACTTGTCTTCAACTCTAAACCCTCACAGTCCAACCGGTCTAGAGCTTTCTTAGGCAAAACGTTCAATGACGAACCAATATCCACCAATACATGAGCAAGAGTAGTGCCCCTGCATTTAATGGAGACATGCAGGGCATCATTGTGATTCCTCCCCTTAGCAGGCAGGTCGGCGTCAGAGAAACCCAGCCCATTATCAGCAGTCATACTGGCCACGCAATCTTTAAACTGATCAGCTGACGTTTCTTGCGGTACGTGTGCAGTCTTCAGGAAAGAAATCAGAGCCTTGGCATGGGCTTTTGAGAAAAGTAACAGAGACAGCATAGAGATTTTGGATGGGGTTTGCCCCAGCTACCCGACTACATTATAGTCACTCTTTTTGATGATTTTCAAAATTTCCTCCATCTCTTGTCGAGAGGCTTCAACAGTAATCCTCTTTGGCGCCTCCGTCCGGGCAGGCTCATCAGTGGTCCCTTTGCCCCGAGTGTCAGATGACTCGGCAACAGGGGTAAGAATGGGAACTTGAACAGGAATAGTAGCAGGTACACTGGCAGGTGTAATAACAACAGGTTTCTGAATAGTTGGTGGAGATATTTCAGGGGAGAAAAGCCTTCCGTCGCGGGTGACTTTGGCAGGTCCAACAATATTGTTGATGGCAGTATCAGCCTCTTCAGCATTCAAATCTTGTTTAACTCCGTGATAATAAACATCAGCCCCGTAATGCCACCGGACGGCCTTATCTGATGTATAGGGGATAGGCCCAGGAACAGTAATGATCAAGGGTGCAATTCTCGGAACATATGTAATTCTAACAAGCTTTCTCGAGGAAGGCTTGGAAGAATTTTCGAAAATGGTGATGATAGAAACTTCTTCAGTAGGAACTAAAGGAACAAAAGTCTTCTCAAACAGAATTTCTTTATTATCCATCAGGTGTTGGACACCTGAATTCAAAAGATGGCAACTGGTAGGTAGGACAGAACACCTACGGCAACCTTCGTCACACCCTGGAAATAAACCGGCTAACAAAAGGTTCTTCTTCACAGTCATTAAGGGGGTAACAATGTCGTTCACAGAAACCACAAACGAGTCTTCATCTATAGCATTCACCCCATTCTTGGGCATAGGAGCAATCACAACATTAGGTCTTTTAGGTGCTTCGAATTCAATCTCCTTCGCATCGATCAAGTCTTGTACCTTGTTCTTCAGGACCCAACAGTTATCCGTCTCATGCGGGCTATCAGAGTGAAAAGCATAGCGGGCATTCGGATCGTACATCAGTGATGTTGTGTTGGGACTCTTTGGGGCCTCCCTCGGATTCACCAGGTTGGTCTTCAATAACTGCGGCAGAATTTGGGATAAAGTCATGTTAAGCTGAGTGAATTGTCTTTGTGGCCTTTCGGCCCTTGACTGATTGTTGTGCTGAGGAGCACCAGTAAGTATGGATATAACCACCGCATTAACAACTTGGTTGCGTTCAGGTCTATTATGGCTTTTTGAACTGTAAACAGCACTAGACTCCTTCTTAAAAGGCTTCTTCTCGGTGCTTGATGAAGCACCCTTCTGTATTTTACCGGATTTGATACCAGCCTCAATCCTTTCCCCGATCATAATCAGCTCTGTAAACCTAGACGAAGAACTTCCAATCAGATGGTTGAAATACGGATCAGACAAGGTCCCCAGAAACATATATACTAACTCCCTATCAGCCAAGGGTGGTTTCACCCTTCCAGCAAGGTCCCTCCACTTCTGAGCGTAATCTTTGAAACCTTCGCCCGCACCCATTGACATACCCTGGAGTTGGGTACGCGTGGGAGCAAGGTCGGCATTGTATTGGTACTGCTTGTAGAAAGGAGCGGCCAAATCTTCCCAATTACGGATACTAGCTCCCTCTAACTGGTAAAACCATTCAAGTTGAGTCCCTGAAAGACTGTCTTGAAAGAAGTGGATCCAGAGATTCTTGTCAGCGGTGTATGGCTAAATCTTCCTAACATACAAACGGAGGTGCAGCTTCGGGCAAGAAACCCCTTCGTATTTAGCAAAGGCTGGTGCTTTAAATTTGTGGGAAATCACCATCCCAGATGACATACCCAGATCACCAAAGTCCATACCAGGCACTTTCTGAACTTCCATCGCACTCAATCGGTCTTCCAGTTGCTTATATTTATCCTTAGCCGGAGGATACTGGTATTCGTCGAAGTCAGTCTCATTTTCGGAAACCACGGGGCTAGGAGCCCTCCTTTCTTCCTGATTATCTCCCCCTCCAGATGAGTGGGTCAAATCAACCTCTTCTCACAAGTCGTTTCCGAATCCGCAACCCATATTAAACAGGACCGTCTTCTTTTTCTTCTTCTTCTTCTTCTCTTTCAAGATAAGGGCCTTCAGATCTTGCTGACCCTTATCCAGATTCATGAACAACTCCTGGAATTGGGCGTTTTGAGCCTGCAGAGCCTTGATTGCTTGTTGAGTTGATGGTTCAGAAGACATGATGCTGAAATAAACAGCGAAGAAGATAAGAGACATGTAATGGTACCTGTTATGAGGTGCATGGGAATGATATGCGCATGATATGATTTCAAAGACTTTAGGGATTCAAATTCGTAAACAAAAAATGAAACACACTTTTATTAGATAAACTTTGAAATCAATTGTTCAACAGATGCCTTTAAGGCGTTACAAGAAGGGAAATACTGAAAAGTAAATAAAAACTAGAAATAATCAAAAGACAATTAATGCTCCCATGGTCGTTTCTTGTCGGTGCGGACATAGTCATTGAGGATCCGCTCGTTCTCCAACTGCCTTGTCAACTTCTGAATCTTCTGCTCTTGCTCGTGATACTTTTCTCTGTAAGTATCCCGCTCCTCTCTCAGCTGCATCCAAGACCTCTTTAACGCCCCAATGTCAGTACGCATGTATGGATGGAGGATGGTAGGAAGAACCCCTTCTTCATCAGCAACCTCAACAATTATAGGCAAGACGAATTCGTACGACATTCCCAACTTTTGGGCACGGATTCAAACCCATCGGAGATATGGCTCCATTAGAAGAGAAGTCTTTGCACCCTGCTCGTGCGGATCGGATTTGTGAACTCTATCCCAAGCTCGTATGAACCTGTGGCGTTGCTCGTCACTATCCCCTTAGAAATCAAAGACAATACTTGGCATTATCAACTCATGAGGTCCTTCCCTCCTAGCTCTCCCGAATTGACGTAAGGCCAAACAAGGGTTATAAGTGATTCCTCCATTGGTTCCTATCAGTGGAACATTGGGGTATTACCCACAGCGATCAATAATAGCCACGTCTTCCATGCCCTTGATGATCCAAATGATGTCATTATGAGAGAGAGACATAATCCTATAGGCCCAGCCCATGTCTTCCTTGTTCTTCAAAACTGATTTGGGAAGGTGAGAAATAAACCACCTCGCCAGTAATGGAGCACAACACATAAGGGTTCCCCGCTTCTGAGCAGTACAGGCATAAAGAGAGTGAAGAATTTCACCCAAGAGAGTGGGTACCGGATTACCGGACATGAATATCTTTACCGCATTCACGTCAACAAAGGAATCGGAGTTAGGAAACAATACCAAACCATATATGACAAGAGCCAGAATGTCTTCAAATTCCTGGAAGTCTAGACTGTCCCAGAACTGATTAGCCTTACCAACCAAGAATTTAGTCAAGAAGCCCTTTGCTCCACTACGAGTTTCCCAATTAGACATTACCTCAGCCTTTGTCAGATGAAGGGCTGAAGCAATCTCTTCTGGCCTAAGGATCTTCTCCCAACCTGTGAACGGGGTTTGCTCTAAAATAGAGATATCAAGCATATCAGAGAACTCTTCCAAGGTAGGGACCAACTGGTAGTCCGGAAAAGTAAAGCAATGGTACAGTGGATCAAAGAACTGGACTAAGACACTCATCATTTGTTCATCCAACTTGGAGGTGACCAAACTAAGAAGGTGCCCATGTCTTTTGATGAAGGAGGTAGTATCTGGCATCTTTGCAACCAATTCTTTAAGCAGAGTGAGAACCTGGACAAAGTTGATCCGAATAGTGTTTCTACACATGGGTGCCATGACCTGCAAAACAAAATAAAGATGAATCCCCTCTGTCTTTGAAATAGGTTAGTCCAATGCAATATGCATGTAATGTCATGATGTCAAGATAGAAAACACACCACAAGTATCCACAAATAGCAAACATGGTAAAGGCATACAAGTCACATAGATAGCCCTTAGATTTCAGGATGGCAAGGAGTCTAGGTACTACCCTCTATCAGTTCAGTTGGTTCAAACCTGTCCTAAAAATAGTAATCGGGTTCTAGAGGATCTCAATATCACTGACTACCCTCGATCAGTCATAATTCCAGTTTAGCAACCTTTTCTTGCGGTCAGAATCATCGCGAGAGTTTAGTCTCATTGAGTGTAGCATACTGCTACTGTTGTATGGCCAAGTTGGTCAATTTAAAGGTTCTAAGGTCAATTGGTGCTTAATGACCCCTTAGCAGACCCATATTCTCCTCGTTGTGCCACAAGGGATATCGGTACATACTAAAGTGCCACACCAATGTAGCTACTGCTTCAACCGTATCGGTCTACACCGTACAGTTCCCTCACAGTTTATTACTACTTACCTAAAAGGGTATCCCCAAATCCGGGTTAGGATCTATAGTAACTCCGATTCAAGCCCACAAAGATAAAGCAAGCAAATCATGCAATTGAAAACAATATGAACTATTCCTAAGGTACACCCCACTTATAATAATCCCCAGCAGAGTCGCCAGTTCTGTGATACGGTGGGAAGAACTGACTGTTTTTTGGAATGCTGGTTTGCGTTTTGCGTTTGTTTTCGCAAAATGTCGCGGTAAGCAAGAGTCGCCACCGAATTTTATTTTATCCAACAAGGAAAGGAAAAAAGCACAGAAAAATTCCTTTTTCGAGATGTTTCTCGGGTTCGGGGGGTAGATTATAGAAAGGGAAGGTTTTAGCACCCTTTCTATTCGTGGTTATCCGAAGGCTCTTAGGTACTTGCTCAATTGTTTCCAAAATATTGCTTTCTTTGTGCTTGTGGGTTTGAAAAAGTTGTTGTTTTGAAAACTTCTATTTAACTCTTGCTTCTGTCCTCAAGAGTGTATGAAGTGTTTTTGAAAACTTTGTTCGAAAAGTGTAAGTGTGAAAAGTTTTTGTTTTTTGAAAGAGCAAGTATCTAAGAACCATCTACCTACTCGAAAAAGGAATCGTTATATGCTAATTTCCTTTAGACAATGCTATCCTACTATGAATGAGTAGGTAGCATCGTCGTTGGAGTTTGAGGGTCAATTCGAATTAGGGACTTACGGTCACTAAAGTAATGTTAGGACGCCTTAGCGGTGACCCTAATGTCTTAGATCATTTGTTTGAGGCAACAATATCCGAGGCAACCATTTCGAGGCGACTATGATCTTTTAGACAAGAGGGCAACCTCTAAAACAACCTATACTCAATGACCGCGTACGAAGGAAACCAAGTGGGGTGTACCCTAAGAGTGCGCATGTGCGAGTGTGTCGTTTTCAGTTATTTTTATCTTTGTACATGTTAAGGGTGATCTAAGTTGATTTTAGGTTAAAACATTCAGTCTTGTCATGCCATCCTATTATCAAACATCTAACAGTTATAATTTGCGGAAATAAAATGCGGAATTTAAATTACAAGGCGTCGGGTATTTACATTGCCAAAGACAAACCCTTTAAAAATAAATAAAGCGATAAAAATAAATAAAAGTCCTATTCACTATTACAATCCGAGAGCAAGTACATTATTGGTAAAAAGAAAGTAAGTCGCGTGCGGGAAATTAAGTCGAGCGCATGATAAGGGTTTTGACCCTTTTGAAGAAAACATATCTCTTTTTTTTGTTGTTTTTGAATTAAGAAAGAAATAAATCCTAAATTAATTACTAAATTGAATTAACAAATTAATTAATTAAAAATAAATTATTTTTGGTTTTTTGTTATTTTAAGAAAGAAAAATAAAATAATTAATGTTAGTAATTAAAACCTAGTTAAATCTAATTTAATTTTAATTATTTACAAAAAAATAGGTTAAAGTATTCTAATTAAAATCTAAATTAATTAATTAGTGTTTATTAATAAAAATAAAATTTTGGTTGAATAAAATATTTTTTGTGGTTTTTATTTGATAAAGAAAAGAATTTTTTTGATTGGTTAGTAAATGAAATAAAAATAATAAAACAAATTAATAAAGCAAAGTAAATAAAATAAAAGAGAGAGGGGTTTGGGCCTGTATTTGTGGTGTAGAAAGCAATCCTGTAGGCCCAAAAGCGCTGGCCTTCTTGGACTTCCTAGAATCTAGTGTACACGCGTTGACTTGGATTATGGTGGACATCCACTCCTGGACCACCAGATCTGGCCTTTGGCCATCTGGCTACTGCATGGACTAGGGTGCACGGTATTCTGCAGACTCAAGCATGCATAGGAGTACCTGAAGAGGAAAAATATAGAGAAAGTGGGGAACCTAGGATTCGAACCCAGGTCCTGGAGGAATTACATTGCTTGCATTGCCACTACACCGCTTTGATCTGTTTGTTAGTAATATACAAATAAAACATAATATAATATAACAAGTCATATGCCAGCAAAACAAAAAAATGCGCAAAAATTATTTGAATTGGCCAATCGGAGGATGACACGATCTCATCCCTGTCCTCATACCTGTAACAACATTACTTGCGGATTTGAATCCGCAGCAAAAGACGCAAGCTTATGCTAAAACTCCCTACAGGCCAAATAAATCCATTCCAAGAACATGGTTGGACTCGTTATAGCCTCCTGATCAAAGCCATGTTCTTCTTGAGGATTAATTGTTCCTGAAATAGAAAACCCCAAAAACGCTTCCAAGAACCCTAGCCATGGCGTTTTACATTACAAATTAGATAAACAAAATTGAATGATGCAAATAGCTTGGAAATGTTGTGAGGATTACAAATATGCCAATGGTTTTCTCAAACGATGCAAGAATAAGACAAATCGATTTCAAGAACAGAGGTAGTTATCGTGACACTTACAACGCGTTTGGATGTCTGAACATGCTTGCTTTTGATCCAGGTAGATTGAGTGAACACCCAGGAAGCGATTGGGACAAGTCTTGGCTTCTGAAAATGGATCTAGCTATGATTTCGATTTCAAGCTTTTTAGTGAATTTTTCAACTTTTGTCTTGCCTCTGCCTGCAGCTTCCAACCCTTATTTCATCCCTTGTGGCTTGCTTATGTATTGTATAGTGTGTTAGGGTAACAAATATGGATTGAATCCCTTCATATCAATGCACATGATTTGGATTTGATCTCCATTATTAACCTTTCCAATTTTGATTTGATTCAATCTTTTTGTGCATTATTTTCTTTGATATGAGTTCCATGGTGTTGCTAGCTGTAAACAAAGCCTAAAACAATCAATAAATCAAGAGTTATTAATTATTTGGATTTTCTATGATTTTATTTGATTTAAAAGGAATAAATTCAATAAAAAATCAAATTAAATAATAAAAATGAAATATGGGCTCATGGCTGAAGCTAGGACACGTGGGAAACTATGAAAGCTCAAATCAAGTGGAAAATAATGGGCCCATTTGACAAAATTTGAAGTTTTGGGGATAATTGACTTTTGGAAATTTTGCAAAAATGTCCAACTTCAACAATGCATAACTTCTTCAATTTTGAACTTTTGGAATTGTTCTTGGACTTTTTAGAAAGCTTGAGATTTACTCTAACCAACACTTTTTGTCTAATCTCATTTTGATATTCCATGCTCAAGTTATAAGCTTTGGCAAAAAAGGTGTTTTTGTTGACTTTCAAAAATGACCTATAATGTCCAAATTTATAACTTCTTGTGAGTGAATTTTTTGATCTTGGGGTATGAATACGGATTGTAGGAAATTGCATAATCTTCAAAATGAGATTTGGATGGGTCATTTATCATAAAGTATGAGAATGTTATGCTTGGCCAAAGTTGAGTTGACTTTTCCTACAAAACCCTAATTTAGCAACTTTTGAGTCTTGATGAATTTTGAGCAATCCTTGATGAATCATGATCAACCCTTGATCAAATGATGAAATATCCTTCAAAATGAGAATGTTGACAAAAATTCTTGAAGTTTGACTATTTGTAGGTCACAGTTGACTTTTGCCCTAGCAAAGTCGATTTTTGGACCTTTTGAGCAATTGATTGGGAAAACTTCCTCTGCAAGGCTTGAAATTTGACATGGATGACCTTGAGAACATATTGGGACATTGGGGAGCATTTTAGGTCATTTGGGCTCAAGGATCTTGATGCAACACAAAACCCTAATTTGGGGTTGACTGCCTTAGGAGATAGCTTGTATGTCCAACTCTTGAGCAAACTTGAGCCACTTGGAGATTTTTCTTGAAATGTCTTGAGGAACATGAGAGGGAAAATTTTAGGATACAACAACTTGGATTTAAAGTTAACCCTTCATAGTCAAGTCTGTCAAGAGCTTTTTGGGGTAATACATTCAGAGATGAGCCAGTGTCCACCAAAACATGTGCCATAGTGGTGCCCATACATTCTACTTAGACATGCAGCGCCTCATTATGCTTTCTTCCCCTCGGCGTGAGATCAGCATCTAAAAAACCTAAACCATTTTCCATAGTTAAGTTGGCCACGCAGTCTTGAAATTGATCATCACACGTCTCTTGAGGTACATGGGCGGTTTTTAAGAACTTCACCAAGGCTTTTGCATGTGCCTCGGAACATGGTAGTAATGCCAACATGGAGATCTTAGAGGGAGTTTTCCCCAGTTGTTCAACTACATCGTAGTCTCTTTTCTTTATAATTTTTAAGATCTCCTCCATTTCCTTCTTGGAGGTCTCAGGGATAGTCAATAACTGAGCCTTCGTCCGGACAGGCTCAACCATAACACCTTTTCTTCGAGCCTCGGTTAACTCGGTAGTAGGAGTGTTAATAAGAATGATTACAGGGTTTGTACAACTTTGTCAATTGGAGTACTTACAGAGATGATTATGGGTGTAGGAGCAACCTTTGGAGCAGCTACAGGGATAATTACGGGTCCAGAAACTGCTTTTGGGGGAGCAATTTCTGAAGAAAAGATCCTACCACTTCAGGTAATTTTGCTAGTTCCGGCAATATTACTGATGTCAGAGTCTTCTTTCTCGGGATTTATCTCTTCGGTGACCGGCCAATCTTGCTTAATACCATGGTAATGGACATCCCCTCCATAATTTTATGGTATGTTTTGTCTAATGTATATGGGACTGGCCTAGGAACTGTGATTATTAAGGGAGCTGCTTTCGCAACTGATGTAATTCTAACGGGTCTTTTGGTGGAGACCCTGGAAGAATTGGCAGAAATGGTAATGATAGAAACATCTTCAACAGGAATAGGTGGAACACGAGTCTTTTCAAACAAAATCTCTTTGTTATCTATCAGGCACTGAATGCCTGCCTTCAACAAAGGACAACCAGTTGGTGTGGATAAGAAGAGATGGCAAACCTTATTACAGCCCGGGAACACACCGACTTTCAACAAGTTTATCTTAATAGTCGGAAGTGGGGCCATGAGCTCGTCAACTGAGGTAACAAACAAATCTTCTTCAATGGCATTTGTATTATGGCCATGTATGGGAATAGGAGCAGAAATGAAATTTGGCTTCTCGGGTGCATCAAACTCAATTTCTTTTGCTTCAATGAGGTCTTGTATTTTGTTCTTCAAGGCCCAACAGTTATTAGTATCGTGACCAGGACTTTTAGAGTGATATGCGCAACGGGCATTGGGATGATAATGAGGGGATGTTGTATTGGGTTTTTTTGGAGCTTCTTTCAAGGTCACCAAGTTGAATCTTAGTAGATGAGGTAATACTTGAGAGGGAGTCATGTTGATTCTGGTAAACTTCCTGACTGGCCTTTCTACCCTTGGTTGATTATTTCTTTGTTGATCAGATGCAGGCTTTGGGATCATAACCGCCCCCACCATTGGTCGGCGTTCGGCTCTTTCTTGGTTTCTTTGCGGATATACGGCATCCACCTCTTTCTTTCCGATCAAGGGCTTCCTTATAGCTGTTGAAGAAGATGTGTCTTTCTGAATCTTTCCATTATTTATACCGGATTCGACCCTCTCTCCGGTCAATATTAGTTTAGTGAATCCTGCAAATGAACTTCCGATTAAATGATTTAACAAAGGACTAGATAAGGTGCCTAAGAACATGTCTACCAATTCTCTCTCAGACAGAGGGGGTTGAACTCCCCCAGCCAAATCTCTCCATTTTTGTGCATAGTCCTTGAAACCTTCATTGGACACCATGGCCATACTCTGGAGTTGAGTACGGGTAGGCGCCAAATCAGCATTGTGCTGGTATTTCTTGTAGAAAGCTGCAGCAAGATCTTCCCAATTGTGAACATTAGCCCTTTCTAGTTGGTAGAACCAGTCAAGTTGAGTCCAAGACAGACTGTCTTGGAAGAAATGCACCCATAAATCTTTATCAGTGGTATGGGGTTGAATTTTCCTCACATATGATCAGAGATGCATTTTAGGGTATGACACTCCATCATATTTGGCAAATATAGGCACTTTGAATTTCGGGGGAATCACAATCCCCGACACTAGTCCCAACTCCTTAAAGTCCAAACCTGACACCTTTTGGATTTCCATCACGCTCAACCGCTCTTCAAGATGTTTATACTTATCATTAGTTGGAGGGTACTGTTCCTCATAGTAGTCCTTATCTTCTTCTTTCTCTTCTAATTTTGATGGGACAACTGTTTCCTTGCCTTTCCCCTCTCCTTCACCGGATGTTGTTGCAAAGTCCAAAGTCCTTCTTGTCTGCCCATGAAATCTTCTTCCCATGTTTAAGACTTCGGTTACCTTCTTTGTTTTCTTCTTCCTCTCTTCAGCCAACAGAGTCTTCAACTCTTCTTGCCCCTTGGCTAGGTCATGAGAAACTGTTGAAACTGTATATTCTGAGCTTGGAGATCTTTCACTGTTTGCTCGAGATCCATCTTACTAAAATAAACAGTAGAGAGATGAGGAGACTTGTTGCAAAAGACCTGTTTATGTTATGATGAATGATATGTGCATATGCAATGTTTTCAAGGATTTTAAAGATTCAAATTTGTTTTAGACAAAAAGGAAACACACGTTATATTAATAAGATAAAGTTTGAGTACATAAATTCCCCTTGGGAAAAATAATACAAAACTCTAAGATAGAAAAGTAGTGTGCATCCTCTTTGGTGCAATGTAGGCATTCAGAGTCTGCTCCTCATGAAGTGGCCTAGTGAGCTCCAAAACCTTCTTCTCGCTTGCTTAGAATTGGGCTTCAAAAGTATCTCTCTCTACTTTGAGTTGTATCCAGTCCCTTTGGAGGTCTTCAAGAGATATGGGCATGTCAAGATGTAGGATAGTGTATGGAACATCTCATTCCTTAACAGGCTCAGTGATTAACGGGAGAATGGAGGGGTAAGGCATCATAAGACTCTGAGCGCGAGTTCGTACCCATTTGAGGTAAGGCTCAAGGGGGATGGAATTCTTGTGCCCCAAAGTATTGCTATCCACCTTGTTTAGCATCCTCCAAGCTCGGATAAATCTCTGGCGAAGACCTTGATTGTCGTTGTCGTAGTCAAATACCAAACCTTGAATCAGCATCTCGTGCGGGCCGTCCCTTCGGGCGTAACCAAACTGTCTTAAGGCTAAGCAAGGGTTGTAGGTGATTCCTCCCCTAATTCCAAGTAAAGTTACATTATGAAATTCTCCATAACAGTCAACAATGATAACATTATCCTTGGATCGGGAGCACCAATGAATGTCTGAATGCTTGAGCGTCATTAACCTTTGTGACCACCTTGAACCTTGCTTATTCTTTAATAATGATTGGGGAAGATGAGAAATAAACCATCTTGCCAAGAGAGGAGTGCAACACATAAGGACACCTCTTTTCCTCATTGTGCGAGTGTGAAAAGAGTGTAGGATATCCCCTAGCAATGTAGGCACTAGGTTGCGGGATATCAAGATTTTGACGATGTTCGCATCTATGAGTTGGTCACGATTTGGAAAAAAACCATCCCATAGATGAGGAGAGCTACAATTTCCTCAAAATCTTGCAAGTCTAAAGAATTCCAACAGCTTTGGGCTTTCTCAAACAGAAATCTTGCTAGGAAGCCTTTGACACCACTCCTTATTTCCCAATGAGTTGTGATATCAGATAAGTGCAAGTGTAGAGCTTGAGAAATCTCGTTTGGATTTGGATCTCTTTCCGTACCGTTGAAAGTTAGTTGATTGAGAATGGGAATCCACAAGAGTTGGGAGAATTCTTCCAAAGAAGGCACAAGTTGATAGTCGGGAAATGTGAAGCAATGATGCAAAGGATCAAATAACTGAAAGAGCACCTTCATCATGTCCTCATTTGTGTTGGAGGTGACCAAGTTGAACAGATGAACATGTCTCTCAGTGAATGGAGAATTTTCAGGAATCCTTGAAGCTATCTCCTTAAGCTGTGGAGGGATTCTCACAAGGTTGACTTGAATAGTTTTCCTGCGAAGTGAGTCCATATCCTACAAAACAAGAACGAAGATGAATCCAAAAATCCTTGAAATGGTTAGTGGATGCATATCATGGTCATGGTGTCCATGATGTTATGTACAAGTATGTGTTGTACCCCAAAATTTCTTCTCTCATTTATCAAGACTTTTCTCACAAGATCTCGTTGACTCAAGACTGGATTAGGGTCTGGTCCGCTCAAGACATCTCATCTTGCACTGATAACCCAAAATTAGGGTTTGATTTTGCACAAGTATTTTTGGACTATCAATTCTTAATATGACTTTCAAACATCATTATGGACCCCTAAGATCACTCAGGACAAGTTTCAAGCCTTGAACCACATTTTTGATCAATCAATTGGACAGTTGACTTAAAAAATCAGTTGTATTGGGAAAAAGTCAACCATGGCCTATTTACAGTCAAACTTCATAATTTTTTATCATCATAAACATTTTAGACTCATATGTATCATTTGATCAAGTTTGGATCACAATTCCTCAAGAAATTTGATCAAATCATCAAAAGGGCAAAATGGTCAAAATTAAGGTTTTGATTGAGGAAGGGCAATTTCTGATTTTTAACCTAGAAAATGACCAATTGAGTTAAGGAATGATTTCAAGGATTCAATTGCATCATCTTGACCTTATTGCATGGCTCAAAACATTTCAATTTCATTGCATTGACAAATGAAATTTGCAGTCAACTGATCAAAAGTCAATTGTACACTGAAAAGTCAAACTTTGGCTTTTTGGTCAAAATCAAGTGCCAAGGGTCATAATTCATCAAAACATGTCAAAATTTGAAACTTTTTTTATCAAGAAATCCAAGTTTGAAGATTAGGGTTTAAATTTGAAAATTTTCTTAACTTAGAAATTTTCTAAGTATAGAAAATTTCTTATTTTTTCTCAACTTTAGGCCATTTTTTCACCCTGATGCATAATGATTCAAAGAAAATTATCAACATGAAAGTTGTAGACCTCCATGAAATATACAAATTTGCTTCACACAATTTTCCCTAAAGATGCTTGGATCTCAAGATATAAATTTATGAATACATGGTCATGAACTAAGTAACTTAGTGAAATTTTACCCTAATTTAGGCAGGTTTTGGACCCAACTTCATGGCATTTTTTTACCTATTTCCACGAGGTATCTCAAAATGAATTTCAAAGATGAGTTATAAATCAAATTTCAAGATTTTCAAAATGTCATAGAACTCCTCAATATCATTTTTGAGAAGGGAGAATCGAAGAGATGAAGTTAGCATTTTCTCACTTTTTGTCCAAGCCATTTCATGAAGAACAAAGTTTCAATCAGTACCTATGCTGCCTAATCCATGCTCTATAGGTCCCAAACTTGTTCCTTACTCCTTAATTTAATGCTTACTCAGTTGATAAAGCTTTGATCCAAGCCCTAGAACCATTACCCAAGTTGTAATTCCATAAATGGCATAAAGTTACCATTGCCATTTTGAAAAAGCTCAACTTTTGCCACTTTCCAATTCTTGAGCATTGCACCTGTCTCCATTGCACATACAAATCTTACAGGCCTAAAGAAAATTGTACAAGCATATACCAACCCTAAGAGAGCAAGTACAAGCATGGCAAGCCTTGTCACTTCACTTTACTTCAAAAGCAAGAAAGGTTACAAAAAGGTGGGAGCTAGCACATCTGTTGGGGGGTTGACATGAAATTGATTCTATACTAATATACAAAAATAATAAAACATAACACACGATTAGAAAAGGCCTGAAACACTCCCAAGCTCAAAAACACCAGAAAACTGTCAAGACTTGCAGTTTTGGCATAAGCATACCAATCTTCCATTTAGCCCGTGAATTTCAAGTCTTGATCATTAAAACATCTTACATACTTGATATCTAATCAATCCAGACCTTCATCCCTATACTGTAACCCCTTCTCCATCATCTGCCATTTTTGTTTTCAAAGCTTGCAGGTTGACTTGGCCAAGGAGTTTCAGACACTTTCAGAGCAAGGCAAGGGTGGGAATACATTCAGAGAAGTTCAAGGAAGCTCAAGCAAGCATCAGGCCTCCATCAAACTCACTCCAGTTCCATCCACGATTTCAACTGAAGGAGGTAAAATCTCAACTTCTATCTCTTTGTACAGGCAACCATTGGCCACGATTTGTGAATAAATAATGTAGCCCTCATTGCAACAAAACTGTACATATCTTTATCTTACATTTATTTGGCCTGGGTTGAGAGAATTTAGAACTTAAAGTTTCTGAAAAATTTAGGTTTAAATTTAGGGCTTTTAAAATTCTTTCTAATCTTTGATTGTTAGATTATGTAACTTATATGGTTAGAATCGTGAGATCAAATACTACAACTTTCATGTTATGAGTTTTCATTTTCATGGAAGAATGAGAGAGTTACAGGACATCTGGCCAATCTTGAGGAAGAAGATGAAGAACAGGGCAAGGACTTGTTTCAGGTTATATTATTTTTGCTTCACTTAAAACAATGGATGTATAGCCACCCTAGTGGCAAAGTATCGCGCTGGTGAGACCCATGTCATGGGTTCGAACCTGGGCACTACTTTTGTTTTCCGTATTTTGCCATTTTTCAGTTTTTGTGATCTTTTGCAAGGTGGGCCTCCATACTTGGGCCATGGTTTTTTTTGCTAACATGTTGTCTCTAGTCTGCTTGTTATACCCTCTTTGCCCAACTTTTTTATATTTTTATTTTTATTTATTTTATTTTCATTTATATATATATATATATATATATATATATATATATATATATATATATATATATATATATATATATATATATATATATTAAATATTACTTTGATGCATAAAAATCCTAAAAAATTGTAATTTTCATACTATTGCATTTTTATTTTATTTTAGTTTACTTTTCACATAAAAATATATTTTATTTTTTTAATATATATCATGTATTTTCTTAATAAACTTGTGAAATATAATTAAAATATATTTAGTTTATTTTATTTATTTCCTTTTCATCCCATACTTATACATATTTATTTTTGCATATATAAAAACTTTATTTTTTTATATATACAATATTATTTATTATTTTAATATAAAAATACATAAAAATAATACATATGAACTTCATTTTCTTTTAAAATAGGAATTAGGGTTAAAACTCCCCCTTCTAAAAAATTAATTTCTTTTCCTTATAATTTTAGGTTTAGATTAAAACTTCTTTTACATAAAAACAAAACAAAAAAATCTTTTCCTTACATGTATATTATATTGCATCTTTAAATATTGTATTGTATTTATTCTAATTCGTACAAATTCGATTTGGTTGTAATAATTTATTTAGGTTTACATTTTTGCAAACCCCCATTCAAATTTGTATTTCCCCCTCCCATAAAATTGTTGTAATAGCTTAGTAATATTTACATTATGCAATTTACCGCTTTACATGCCATGATTAGTAATTAGGGTTTGTATGATAAGATCAAAACAAAGCAAAATAGAAAACCCTAAATACAAGATAAAAACCAAAGCATGAAAATGATACACTTGCACACAAGCATCCTTAGGGTTTCTCCACTTGGTTTCCTAAAACAAAAATGGCCATATTACGCATGCGAAGTATCTTAGCAAAGCAAACAAATATAAAGATCATAGTCCATCGATGACGCTATTTAAAAGTTGCCTTACAAAATGATCTTGGTCCCTTAAAATGCTAAGATACTTTGCAAACATTGCTAATCATGGTTATACGATGACCCACGTCTGTCCCGTTTACATCCAAAGATAGGGTTGCTTACCAAATCAATGGTAAGACAACAATGTCAAAGGAATAAAAAATGCACAAGAAATACATTTAAGTAGGTAGATTGCTTGTAGTTACTTGCTCTATTTCAAAATAAGTATCCTTGCTATTTTCAAAATAAACACACATTTCAAAAACATCTTACAAACATTGGAAACATTTTCAAAAGACAAACATCTTGGTATACATTCTTACGAACGAGAATCATTACAAAGATTGCATAAATGAATGACCTCTTTTACAAAATACTTTCAAAACCACACCGAGCACATTTTAAAACAACAAAAGCAAGTGATCTAAGTAAGTAACTAAGAGCCCATGGAAAACCATGGATGAAAAGGGTGCTAATACCTTCCCTTTTCAGAATCTACCCCCCGAACTCAAGAAAACATCTCAAAGGTATTTCCTGTGCTTTTTCACCTTTCCTTTTGGATAAAAGAAAAGTCGGTGGCAACTCTTGCTAACCGCAACATTTGCGATAAAATGCAAAACCCTCAAGTCAGTTCTCCCACCGTATAACAGAACTGGAGACTCTGCTGGGGAGATACTTATAAAGTGGGGTTACCTTAAGTTTAGATCACATTTATTTTCTTACATTTTTTGATTTGTTTGCTTTACATTATGGTTCTTTATTTGGGTTTGAATCCTCCACCCAGATTTGGGAAACATTATAGGTAAATAGCAATACATTGTGGAAACTGTGCGGGGTATACCGATATGGTCTAAGAAATAGCTATGTTAGTGTGACATATTTGCGGGTACCGGTAGCCTTTGAGTCAATCAAAGAGAATATGGGGACACTAAGTGATGTCATGAAGCACTAATGAACTTCTAGAACCCTTTACTTGACCAACTTGGCCTTTAGGATGTAGTGAGATGATCGACTTTGGTGCAGTCCAAAGTTGGTAGATACTCGATACTACACTCATTGAGATTTGGTTTCTTGGGATATTTAGGTCGCCATTAAAGAGGCTTGAGCTAAAACAATGATTAAGGAAACAGTCCAGTAATAATGAGCTCCTTAGAACCTGGTTATTATTATTAGGACAGGTTGAGCCAACTAAACTTCAAGAGGGTACTTACCTATAAAACCCCATGCAAGCCTAAACTAAGAACTTGTTTGTTTTTGCTTGTATATACATACTTGTGCATAACATCATGGACATCATGAACATCATACGAATCCACAAACCATTTCAAGGATTTTGGAGATTCATCTTTGTTCTTATTTTGTAGGATATGGATTCACTTCGCAGGAAAACTATCCAAATCAACCTTGTAAGAATTCCTCCACAACTCAAGGAGCTAGATTCAAGGATCCCTGAGAACTCTCCGTTCACCGAGAGGCATGTTCGTCTACTCAACTTGGTCACCTCCAACATATAGAAGGATATGATGAAAATGCTCTTCCAGTTCTTTGATCCTTTGCATCATTGCTTTACATTTCCTGACTATCAACTTGTGCCCACTTTGGAAGAATTCTCTCAACTCTTGAGGATTCCCATTTTGAATCAACTACCTTTCAACGGTACGGAAAGAGATCCAAAGCCAAAAGAGATTGCTCAAGCTCTGCACTTGCACTCATCTGATGTCACAACTCATTGGGAAACTAGAAGTGGTGTCAAAGGCTTCTTAGCAAAGTTTCTGATTGAGAAAGCCCAAAGCTGTTGAAATTCCCTAGACTTGCAAGCTTTGGAGGAGATTGTGGCTCTTCTTATCTATGGGATGGTCTTGTTCCCCAATCTTGACCAACTCATAGATGTGAATGCCGTCAAAATCTTCATGTCACGCAATCCGGTGCCTACATTGCTAGGGGATATCCTACATTCTTTTCACACTCGTACAATGAGGAAAAGAGGTGTCCTTATGTGTTGCACTCCCCTCCTGGCAAGATGGTTTATTTCTCATCTTCCCCAATTAGTCTTAAAGAATGAGCAAGGATTAAGGTGGTCACAAAGGTTAATGACACTCAAACATTCAGATATTCATTGGTGCTCTCGATCCAAAGAGAATGTTATCATTGTTGACCTTTATGGGGAATTCCCTAATATCCCTCTACTTGGAATTAGTGGAGGCATCTCCTACAACCCACGCTTAGATTTAAGACAGTTTGGTTATGCCCGAAGGGATGGCCCACATGAGATATTGATTCAAGGCTTGGTATTCGACTACGACAACGACGATCAAGGACTTTGCCAGAGATTCATCCGAGTTTGGAGGATGCTAAACAAGGTGGATAGAAAGACTTTGGGACACAAGAATTCCATCCCTCTTGAGCCTTACCTCAAGTGGGTACGAACCCACGCTCAAAGTCTTATGATGCCTTATCCTTCCATTCTCCCGGTGATTATTGAGCATGTTAAGGAAGGAGAAGTTCCATACACTATCCTACACCCTGACATGCCCACATCTCTTGAAGAACTACAAAGGGATTGGATACAACTCAAAGGAGAGCGAGATACTATCGAAGCCCAATTCTACACAAGCGAGAAGAAGGTTTTGGAACTCACTAGGCTACTTCATGAAGAGCAGACTCTAAATGCCTACATCGCACCAAAGAGGATGCGCGCTAATTTTTTTATCTTAGAGTGTTGTATTATTTTGCCCAAGGGGCATTGATGTACTCAAACTCTATCTTATTAATATAAGGTGTGTTTCTTTTTGTTTAAAACGAATTTGAATTTTTAAATCCTTGAAAGAATTGCATGTATACATATAATTCATCATGACATAAGCACGTCTTTTGCAACGAGTTTCCTTATCTCTCTACTGTTTATTTCAGTAAGATGGATCTCGAATAGACAGTCAAAGATCTTCAAGCTCAAAACATGCAGTTTCAATAGTTACTCATGATCCTAGCCAAGGGGCAAGATGAGTTGAAGACTCTGTTAGCTGAAGAAAGAAAGAAGAAAACAAAGAAAGCCACTGGGGTTTTGAACATGGGGAGAAGGTTTCAGGGACAAACTAGAAGAACCTTGAATTTTGCAACCACTTCCGGGGAAGGAGAAGGAAAAGGAAAAGAAACAGCAGTTCCGTCAGAATCCGAAGAAGAGGAAGAAGAGGAAGATTACTCCGAGGAACTGTATCCTCCAGCGGATGATAAGTACAGACATCTTGAAGAGCGTTTAAGCGCTATGGAAATACAAAGGGTACCAGATCTAGACTTTGAAGAATTGGGGCTAGTATCGGGAATTGTGATCCCACCAAAGTTCAAAGTGCCATTGTTTGCAAAATATGATTTGGTGTCATGTCCTAAAATGCACCTCCGATCATATGTGAGAAAGATTCAGCCGCGCTCTGCCAATAAAGACCTATGGGTGAATTTTTTCCAAGATAGTTTATCTGGAACACAACTCGATTGGTTTTACCAATCAGAAAGAGTCGACGTCCACAACTGGGAAGACCTTGCCGCAAATTTCTATAAACAATACTAGTATAATGCAGATTTGGCGCCTACCCGTACTCAACTTCAGAGTATGGCTATGGCTACAAATGAGGGCTTCAAAGATTACGCGCAAAAATTGAGAGATCTGGCTGGGAGATTGCAACCCCCTCTGTTTGAAAGGGAGTTGGTAGATATGTTCTTAGGCACTCTATCGGGCCCTTTCTTCAATCATTTGATTTGGAGCTCTTCTGTTGGGTTTACTGAGTTAATATTAACCAGAGAGAGGGTAGAAGCTGGCATAAAAAGTGGAAAGATTTAGAAGGATTCGTCTGCCTCTACAGTTGTGAGAAAGCCTTTCACCGGAAAGAAGGAGGTATCTGTTGTTTATCCACAAAGGAACCAAGGGAGAGCTGAGCGCTGACCAATGGTAGGGGCCGTTATGATCCCAAAGCCTACATCTGATCAACCAAGAAGTAACCAACCGAGGGTGGAAAGGCCAGTCCGGCAATTCACCAGAATTAATATGACTCTAGCCCAGGTCTTACCACATCTTCTAAAATCTAATATAGAAACTTTAAAAGAAGCCCCAAAAAATCCCAACACTGCGTCCCCTCATTATCAGCCAAATACTAGATGCGCATATCATTATGAAAGTCCAGGTCACGACACTAACAACTGTTGGTCTTTAAAAAACAAAATTCAAGACCTTATAGATGCAAAATAAATTGAGTTTGATGCGCTCGAGAAACCAAACGTCATTTCCACTCCTGTGCCTAGGCATGGTCACAAGGCCAATGCTATCGAAGAAGATTTGTTTATTGCTATAGTGGATGAACTCTTGACTCCACTCCCAATCATTAAGATAAACTTGTTGAAAGCTGGTATATTCCCAGGTTGTAATGAAGACTGCCATCTTTTCTTATCCTCACCAATTGTTTTCCCTCTATTGAAGACAGGCATTCAACGCTTGATAGATAACCAAGAGATTCTGTTTGAAAATGCTCCTGTTTCACCTGTTCCTGTTGAAGACGTTTCAATCATAACCATCTCCTCCAATCCTTCCAGGGTCCCCAAAAGACCCGTTAGGATTACATCTGTTCCAAAGACTACTCCTCTTATAATTACAACACCCGGGCCGGTCCCGTACGAATCAGACAAAACAGTACCGTGGAATTACGGTGGAGAAATCTACTACCATGGTATCAAACAAGATGGGCTGACCGCCGAAGAAGTGAGTTTCGAAGAAGAAGATTCCATCATTAGCAATATTGCCGGAACCAATAAGATTACCCGTAGCGGTAGAATCTTCTCTCCAGAGATTGCCCCCCAAAGGCAGTTTTTGGACCCGTGGCTTTTCCAAAGGTTACCTCTGTACCAATAATCATATCTGCAAGTGCTCCTAATGACAAAGACGACACAACCCCTGCTGTTATCCCTACCAATACTCTTGCTGCTGAAATTCGAGGGAAATATATTCAAGAAGAGCCTGTCCAGACGAAGGCTCAACCACTGACTATCCCCGAAACCTCCAAGAAGGAAATGGAGGAGATCCTGAGGATAATAAAGAAGAGTGACTATGACGTGGTTGAACAGTTGGGGAAAACTCCCTCCAAGATCTCCATGCTAGCATTGTTTCTGTGTTCTGAGGCACATACGAAAGCTCTGGTGAAGTTTCTGAAGACAACCCATGTGCCATAAGAAACGTCTGCTGACCAATTCCAAGATTGTGTGGCCAGTTTGACAGCTGATAATGGCTTAGGCTTCTCTGATTCTAATTTTACACCAAGAGGGAGAAAGCACAACGAGGCATTACATGTCTCTATGGAGTGTAGAGGAACGACTCTGGCCCATGTCTTGGTGGACACGGGCTCATCTTTGAAATTTTTACCGAAGAAAGCTCTCGACAGATTAGATTGCGAAGGACTGACATTGAAACCCAGTAACATAGTTGTGAGAGCATTTGATGGCTCAAAGAGGATGGTCCACGGGGAGGTGGACATCCCCATAAAGGTGGGAACTCAGACTTTCAACTCAACCTTCTATGTAATGGACATCCGCCCCTCTTACTCTTGTCTGCTAGGACGGCCCTGGATCCATAATGCCGGTGGTGTCCCCTCTACACTGCACCAGATGCTGAAATACCCGGTCCATGGAAAGATTATCACTCTCCACGGAGAGGAAGAGTACATGATTAGACACCTAAATTCTTTCCGGTATGTGGAGTTGGATGGCGATTTCATTGAAACTCCTTTTCAACATTTTGAAGCAGTATCTCAAGAGGAAGCAGTAACCAAGGCGGTGTCCCAAATACCCAAGATCACAAGACCTCTGCTTCGGATGTCATCTCTAAAGGATGCCAAGGCAGTAGTAGAGGAGGGTGGATGCACCATCTGGGGACAGCTTCCAGACATTCCGTATAAATATGACAAGTTTGGCTTAGGGTTTACTTCAAATGCTTAGAAGGTTGTGCGTTGTGCGCATGCTGGAGGGCCAACTTTGAAGATTAGCAACCAAGAGGTCAATGCAGTGGAAGATAATGAAGAAGATGGCAACTTGTAGAATTGGATATTTCCTACTGTCAACGGAGGACTTCGCAATTGGTAAGCCAGAGACTTTGTCCCAATAACTTTCATCTCTCAGTAATTTATCTTTTACATTTCTGTTGGACTTGTAATATTCACAAACAATTCGCACATTAAAAACCTTGTGTCTTACCCGAGGCACAATGATCCATTTGTAAGGGTTTTTATTTCATCTTCATATGACATTCAATGAATCATGGACGTTTTTTCACATACAAACCTTTTGTGCTCATTGTCTTTCTTTTTCATTTTATTGTTTAAAGATGGCTATACCCTTACACACACCCACACTCACAAATGCAGGTACCCCTCCATTCCGGTTCCCATGGGTAACGATACTTCTATGGCCTTTAGTGACTCTGAAGATCTAATCTACCAAGCCGAATACGAAGGTGAGGAAGATTGTGAAGTACCAGGGGAGTTGGCCAGACTACTACAACAAGAGGAAAGTGCTATTCAGCCTCATGAGGAACCGTTGGATACAATCAACTTGGGTACCGAGGAAGATGAAAAGGAAATTGGGGTGGGTGCCAATCTAGAGCCGAGTGTCAAGGGGAGTCTAATTCAATTGTTGCATGATTATGTTGAGATCTTTGCCTGGTCATACGAAGACATGCCAGGACTTGATACAGACATTATGGTACATCGTCTACTCACAAGAGAAGACTGTCCACCAGTGAAACAAAAAGTCCGCCACATGAGACCTGACATGTCAGAGAAGATCAAAGCGGAAGTCATGAAACAATTCAATGCTGGATTCTTGGTTGTCACTTCCTATCCTCAATGGTTGCCAACATTGTTCCCGTGCCTAAAAAGGACGGCAAAGTTCAAATGTGCGTGGATTATAGAGATTTGAATAGGGCCAGCCCTAAAGATGATTTTCCACTTCCCCACATCGATATCCTGGTTGACAATACGGCCCAGCACAAAGTTTTTTCCTTCATGGAAGGATTCTCAGGTTATAACCAAATTAAAATGGCACCTGAGGACATGGAGAAAACTACATTTGTCACACGGTGGGGCACATTCTGCTACAAAGTGATTCCATTCGGACTGAAGAATTCTGGGGCAACCTATCAACGTGCCATGGTAGCCTTATTTCATGATATGATACATCATGAGATATAGGTCTATATAGATGACATGATAGCCCGATCACAAACTGAAGAGGAGCACCTTGATCACTTGTAAAAGTTGTTTGTGACATTGAAGGAGTACAAGTTAAGATTGAATCCAAACAAGTGTACATTCGGAGTCTGGTCCGGTAAACTCTTAGTTTTCGTTATCAGCAACAAAGACATCGAGGTTGATCCTGCCAAGGTTAAAGCAATATAAGAAATGTCTGCTCTTCGTACTGAGAACAAAGTCAGAGGATTCTTGGGACGCCTGAACTATATTGCCAGATTCATTTCTCACCTGATAGCTCCTTGTGAGCCAATCTTCAAACTATTGAAGAAAGATCAAGTATTCAGATGGAATGATAAAGGCTAGATTGCTTTTGACAAGATCAAAGAGTACTTACAAGAGCCTCCTGTTTTGATGCCACCAGTCGAGGGAAGACCACTGATCATGTATCTGACCGTTTTATAGAACTCAATGGGGTGTGTATTGAGGAAGCATGACGAGTCTGGCCGAAAAAAGCACGCTATTTACTACTTGAGCAAAAAGTTTACCGACTGTGAAACCAGATATTCACTGCTCGAGAAAACTTGCTGCGCTCTGGCATGGGCTGCTCGTTGGCTAAGACAGTATATGTTGACCTATACTACTTTGTTGATATCTAAGATGGATCCGATAAAGTACATCTTCGAAAAGCCTGCTTTGTCTGGGAAGATAGCTAGATGGCAGATGATCCTAATAGAATATGACATACAATACACTACCCATAAAGCTATAAAGGGTAGTGTATTGGAAGATCATCTTGCTCACCAAGATGTAGAAGATTATCAGTCCATGAAATTTGAATTCCCGGATGAAGACATCATGACATTAGACAACTGTGAAGAAATCAGGCCATATGATGGACCTGAACAAGGATCCCGATGGACCCTGTTCTTTAATGGGGAATCCAATGCACTTGGTAATGGTATCAGCGTTGTACTCATATCTCCGGAAGGGTGTCATACTCCCTTTACTTCCATACTTTGCTTCAATTGTATGAACAATATGGCGGAGTATGAAGCATGCATCTTCGGTCTCAAGGCTGCCATAGACTTGGGAATCAAATCTTTAGATGTGTTTGGAGATTCAGCTTTGGTCATCATCCAGATCAAAGGAGAATGGGATACTAAGCACCCAAACCTTATCCCTTACAAAGAACATGTTTTGACATTGCTACCACATTTTGAGGAGATTACCTTCGAGCACTTCCCGCGAGAAGAAAATCAGCTAGCAGATGCTCTAGCCACAATGTCATTTATGTTTAAACTTAATTGGGATAACGAGGCTCCCCAGATCACCATTGAACGAATGGATGAACCAGCACACTGTCACGAGATTAATACTGAAGAAGTAGTGGACCAGCCTTGGTTTCATGAAGTCAAGAGGTATCTCGAGGCTCAAGAATATCCAGAAGGAGCTTCAATCAATGATAAAAAGTTCCTAAGGAGATTCTCTTCTAAGTTCTTCCTGAGTAATGGCATCCTATACAAACGCTATCATGAATCCATTCTGCTCCGTTGTGTGGATAAGATTGAGGCTGAAAAGATCATGGCTGAATTACATAAAGGTACTTTTGGCACTCACTCCAGTGGGTATACTATGGCGAAGAAAATCCTACGGGCAGGCTATTATTGGTCTACCATGGAAGCAGACTGCTATCAACACTCTCAGACCTATCATAAGTGTCAAATTTATACGGACAAGGTGCACGTACCTCTGGTTCCTCTGAATGTCTTGACGGCTCTTTGGCCCTTTGCTATGTGGGGAATCAATATGATTGGGGAGATCAAGCCTACAGCCTCCAATGGACACCACTTCATTCTAGTGGCCATTGACTATTTTACAAAATGGGTCGAAGCAACTTCCTTCGCATCCGATACTAAGAATGTTATTGCCCGCTTCATCAACCAGAATCTCATTTGCAAGTACGGTATCCCAGAAAGGATCATCACTGATAATGGAACCAACCTTAACAATACTATGATCACCGCCTTGTTCGAACAGTTCAAGATTCAGCATCACAATTCATCGCCCTATCGGCCAAAGATGAATGGTGCCGTTGAAGCTGCAAATAAAAACATTAAAAAGATCATATAAAAAATGACAGTCACATACAAGGACTGGCATGAGATGCTACCATTTTCTCTCCACGGGTATCGTACCACGGCTCGCACATCAACTGGGGCAACACCTTATTCTTTGGTTTATGGCATGGAGGTTGTCTTGCCTATTGAGATTCAGATCCCCTCTTTGAGAATTATGAAGGATGCAGGTTTGAATGAAGACGATTGGATCCAGACTCAACTTGATCAACTAAACTTAATTGATGAAAAGAGACTTGTTGCTGTTTGCCATGGTCAGATGTATCAAAAACGGATGATCAAGGCTTTCAACAAGAAAGTTAGACACCAAGTATATCAAGTTGGAGATCTAGTGATCAAACGCATTATCTTACCACAAAGTGATCCCAGGGGAAAATGGACTCCTACCTATGAAGGACCATTTGTAATCAAGAGCATATTCTCCGGTGGGGCAATGATCTTAACAACCATGGACGGTGACGACCTATCGTGCCCTGTGAGCACAGACATAGTCAAAAGATACTACGCATAAGAGACCCGCTAGGTTGACACACCTAGGCAACAAAAAAGGGCATCCCAGCGAACCAAAAAAAAGGTTTCGGGCAAAAATTAGGGATAAACTTAAAAAATTTGTACACCGGGAAAGTTGAAAACCCGAAGGGCGACTTGGGCAAAAAGGGGTTTCTCGGTGGACTGAAAACCCAAAAGGGAAGTCCAGGCAAAAGTTAGGGAATTAAAGCGTACGACTATGTCCCGTCGGATCACTTTGAGGACAATCTCTTCCACTGACAAACTCGGAGTTTCTGATCAATTCAATCATTTTCGGAAGAAGCAATAAATAGACAAGATGCTCAGAGATATGAAGGCTATAGCAGAATGGGAACCCCATGGGATTATTACACATAGCTATATTTCTTTGTATAAAGTTTTCTTGCTTTTTATGGCACCATTCTCTTACTATGATGATTGTCTTCTTTGTAAAAAATACTTATTCAAAGTCAATGCAAAGATATCTCTTTGAAAATACAAAAAAAAAACTATTTGTACTTTTTCTTTACACTTGTGTTTTTTATTTGCAAAAACGTCCAACGATTCATTAATGAACATATGCATTTGAACACAATTACTGTTTACAAATAAACAAAATGAGAAAGACAATTACTGATAGGTTGAAAGGACAGGAAAATGTCTTTAGGCTATTCCGTAAGTAATCCCCACAGTACGCCATTTGAATCCCCAGCGGAATAAATTTCAAATTATTAATCCCCAGTAGAGATCGTCAAAATTCTCAAGATTCCTCAAGCAGTATATGGCATTGCTCTCACAATAGAATTTTGTCAATACTTCAACTTCAAGACGTGAAGAATCCACATATCCTCATCAGCATTCAGGAATTTATTTTCCTCAATCAGACAACAATACATCAAATTAGCTTACATGCACATACATTACATCCATATATCATAAACATTGATAAAACACGTATATTGCATCATACATTTCATGCAACATAATTTTTTGTTCCAGCTAACATTTTACCCTTTTCAGGATAAGATTAATAGCTACCGTTAACAATATGCAATCATGATACAATTCAGATACGCTCCAAATACGGATGCCATTTTGTTATGCATTCAGATTCAGCTTTCAGATACAGTTATGATATGCTCCAGATACGGATGTCATCCTGATACTCATTTAGATTCAGCTTTCAGATACAGTTCAGATACGCTCCAGACATGGATGCCATTCTGTTACTCATTCAGATTCAGCTTTCAGATATAATACAGATACGCTCCAGACACGAATGCCATTCTGTTACTCATTAAGATTCAGCTTTTAGATACATTTCAGATACGCTCCAGACACGGATTCCATTTTGATACTCATTCAAGATTTCCAGATCAGGTACAATTCAGATACGCTCCAAACACGGACACCATTCTGATACTTATTCTTTCGACTTACAACTTATAATTCAACAAACATTTTTGGATGGAATCTACAAGCCCATCTCCAACAAGATTCTATGACTTCTCCAAATGGCATCTTTAAGCCCATTCCTTCTACCATCGCATCGCCTAGTGCAAATTTCTGGGCAATCTAGTGTCCAATCATCTTTCACCTTCGAGTCACGAATGGCAAGACTCGCCAATATAACTCATCATGTTTAAGAAGATTGAACAGGGGAAGCTGTTGTACCCCAAAAAATTTCCTCTCATTTATCAAGACTTTTCTCACAAGATCTCTTTGACTCAAGACTGGATTAGGGTCTGGTCAGCTCAAGACATCTCTTCTTGCACTGATAACCCAAAATTAGGGTTTGAGTTTACACAAGTACTTTTGGACTACCAATGCTTCATATGACTTTCAAACATCATTATGGACCCCTAAGATCACTCAGGACAAGTTTCAAGCCTTGAACCATATTTTTGATCAATCAATTGGATAATTGACCTAAAAAATCAGGTGTATTGGGACAAAGTCAACCATGGCCAATTTATAGTCAAACTTCATAAGTTTTGATCATCATCAACATTTTAGACTCATATGTATCATTTTATCAAGTTTGTATCACAATTCCTCAAGAAATTTGATCAAATCATCAAAAGGGCAAAATGGTCAAAATTAGGGTTTTAATTGAGGAAGGGAAATTTCTGATTTTTAACCTAGCAAATGACCAATTGAGTTAAGGCATGATTTAAAGGATTCAATTGCATCATCTTGACCTTATTGCATGGCTCAAAACATTTCAATTTCATTGGATTGACAGATGAAATTTGCAGTCAACTGATCAAAAGTCAATTGTACACTGAAAAGTCAAACTTTGACTTTTTGGTCAAAATCAAGTGCCAAGGGTCATAATTCATCAAAACATGTCAAAATGTGAAACTTGTTTATCAAGAAATCCAAGTTTGAAGATTAGGGTTTAAATTTGATGCATAATGATTCAAAGAAAATTCCCAACATGAAAGTTGTAGACCTCCATGAAATATACAAATTTTATTCACACACTTTTCCCTAAAGATGCTTGGATCTCAAGATATAAATTTATGAATACATGGTCATGAACTAAGTAACTTAGTGAAATTTTTCCCTAATTTAGGCAGGTTCTGGACCCAACTTCATGGCATTTTTTCACCTAGTTCCACGAGGTATATCAAAATGCATTTCAAAGATGAGTTATAGAGGACATTGAAATCTTTACAAAATGTCCAAGAACTCCTCAAGATCATTTTTTAGTAGGTAAAATCGAAGAGATGAAGTTGGAATTTTCTCACTTTTTGTCCAAGCCATTTCATGAAGAACAAAGTTCTAATCAGTACCTATGCTTCCTAATACATGCTATACAGGTCCCAAACTTGTTCCTTACTCCTTAATTTAATTCTTACTCAGTTGATAAAGCTTTGATCCAAGCTCTAGAACCATTACCCAAGTTGTAATTCCATTAATGGCATAAAGTGACCATTGCCATTTTGAAAAAGCTCAACATTTTCCACTTTCCAATTCTTGAGCATTGCACCTGTCTCCATTGCACATACAAATCTTACAGGCCTAAAGCAAATTGTACAAGCATATACCAACCCTAAGAGAGCAAGTACAAGCATGGCAAGCATTGTCCCTTCAGTTTACTTTAAAAGCAAGAAAGGTTGCAAAAAGGTGGGAACCGGCACATCTGTTGGAGGGTTGACATGAAACTGATTCTATACTAATATACAAACATAATACAACACAACACACGATTAGAAAAGGCCTGAAACACTCCCAAGATCAAAAACACCAGAAAAATGTCAAGACTTGCAGTTTTGGCATAAGCATACCAATCTTCCATTTGGCCCGTGCATTTCAAGTCTTGATCATTAAAACATCTTACATACTTGATATCTAACCAATCCAGACCTTCATCCCTGTACTGTAACCCCTTCTCCATCATCTGCCGTTTTTGTTTTCAAAGCTTATAGGTTGACTTGGCCAAGGAGTTTCAGACACTTTCAGAGCAAGGCAAGGGTGGGAATACATTCAGGGAAGTTCAAGGAAGCTCAAGCAAGCATCAGGCCTCCATCAAACTCACTACAGTTCCATCCACAATTTCAACTGAAGGAGGTCAAATCTCAACTTCTATCTCTTTGTACAGGAAAGCATTGGCCACGATTTATGAATAAATAATATAGCCCTCGTTGCAACGAAACTGTACATATCTTTATCTTACATTTATTTGGCCTGGGTTGAGAGAATTTAGAACTTGAAGTTTCTGAAAAATTTAGGTTTAAATTTAGGGCTTTTAAAATTCTTTCTGATCTTTGATTGTTAGGTTATGTAACTTATATGGTTAGAATCGTGAGATCAAATACTACAACTTTTATGTTATGAGTTTTCATTTTCATGGAAGAATGAGAGAGTTACAGGACATCTGGCCAAGCTTGAGGAAGAAGATGAAGAACAGGGCAAAGACTTGTTTCAGGTTATATTATTTTTGCTTCACTTAAAACAATGGATATATAGCCACCCCAGTGGTAAAGTAGTGTGCTGGTGAGACCCATGTCCTGGGTTCGAACCTGGGCGTTACTTTTGTTTTCCATATTTTGCCATTTTTTTAGTTTTTGTGATCTTTTGCAGGGTGGGCCTCCATACTTGCGCCATGGTTTTTTTTGCTAACATGTTGTCTCTAGTCTGCTTGTTATACCCCATTTTCCCAACTTTTTTATATTTTTATTTTTAATTTATTTTATTTTCATTTATATATATATATATATATATATATATATATATATATATATATATATATATATATATATATATATATATATATATATATATATATATATATATATATATATATATATATATATATATATATATATATATATATATATATATATATATATATATATATATATATATATTAAATATTTCTTTGATGCATAAAAATCCCAAAAAAAATGTAATTTTCATACTATTACATTTTTATTTTATTTTAGTTTACTTTTCACATAAAAATATATTTTATTTTTTTAATATATATCATGTATTTTCTTTATAAACTTGTGAAATATAATTAAAATATATTTAGTTTATTTTATTTATTTCCTTTTCATCCCATACTTATACATATTTATTTTAGCATATATATAAACTTTTTTTTATATACAATATTATTTATTATTTTAATATAAAAATACATAAAAATAATACATATGAACTTCATTTTCTTTTAAAATAGGAATTAGGGTTAAAACCCCCCCTTCTAAAAAATTAATTTCTTTTCCTTATAATTTTAGGTTTAGATTAAAATTTCTTTTACATAAAAACAAAACAAAAAAATCTTTTCCTTACATGTATATTATATTGCATCTTTAAATACTGTATTATATTTATTCTAATTTGTACAAATTCGATTTGGTTGTAATAATTTATTTAGGTTTACATTTTTGCAAACCCCCATTCAAATTTGTATTTCCCCCTCCCATAAAATTGTTGTAATAGCTTAGTAATATTTACATTACGCAATTTACCGCTTTACATGCCATGATTAGCAATTAGGGTTTGTATGATAAGATCAAAACAAAGCAAAATAGAAAACCCTAAATACAAGATAAAAACTAAAGCATGAAAATGATACACTTGCACACAAGCATCCTTAGGGTTTCTCCACTTGGTTGCCTAAAACAAAAATGGCCATATTACTCATGCGAAGTATCTTAGCAAAGCAAACAAGTATAAAGATCATAGTCCCTCGATGACGCTATTCAAAAGTTGCCTTACAAATTGATCTTGGTCCCTTAAAATACTAAGATACTTTGTAAATATTGCTAATCATGGTTATACGATGATCCACGCCTGTCCTGTTTACATCCAAAGATAGGGTTGCTTACCAAATCAATGGTAAGACAACAATGTCAAAGGAATAAAAAATGCACAAGAAATACATTTGAGTAGGTAGATTGCTTCTAGTTACTTTATATATTTCAAAACAACTATCCTTGTTATTTTCAAAATAAACACACATTTCAAAAACATCTTACAAACATTGGAAACATTTTCAAAAGACAAACATCTTTGTATACATTCTTACGAACAAGAATCATTACAAAGATTGCCTAAACGAATGACCTCTTTTACAAAATACTTTCAAAACCACACCGAGCACATTTTAAAATAACAAAAGCAAGTGATCTAAGTATGTAACTAAGAGCCCATGGAAAACCATAGATGAAAAGGATGCTAATACCTTCCCTTTTAATAATCTACCCCCCGAACTCAAGAAAACATCTCAAAGGTCTTTCCTATGCTTTTTCACCTTTCCTTTTGGATAAAAGAAAAGTCAGTGGAGACTCTTGCTAACTGCAACATTTGCGATAAAACGCAAAACCCTCAAGTCAGTTCTCCCACCGTATCACAATATGCATATACAAACAAAGCAAACAAATCCTATATTTAGGCTTGCATGGAGTTTTATAGGTAAGCATCCTCTTGAAGTTTAGTTGGCTTATAATTGTCCTAGCAATAGTAACCGGGTTCTAAGGAGCTCAATATCACTGGATTGTTTCCTTGGTCATTGTTTCAGCTCAATCCTCTTTAATGGCAACCAAAATATCCCAAGAAACCAAACCTCAATGAGTGTAGTATCGAGTATCTACCAACTTTGGACTGCACCAAAGCCGATCATCTCACTACATCCTAAAGGCCAAGTTGGTCAAGTAAAGGTTCTAGAAGTTCATTAGTGCTTCATGACATCACTCAGCATCCCCGTATTCTCTTTGATTAACTCAAAGGCTACCGGTACCCACAAATATGTCGCACTAACATAGCTATTGCTTAGACCATGTCGGTATACCCCACACAGTTTCCACAATGTATTGCTACTTACCTATAATATATCCCAAATTCGGGTAGAGGATTCAAACCCAAACAAAGAACCATAATGTAAAGCATACAAGTCAAATAATATAAGCAAGTAAATGTGATATAATCCCTAAGGTAACCCCACTTTTAGAATTTTCCCCAGCAAAGTCGCCAGTTCTGTGATACGGTGAGAGAACTAACTTGATTGTTTTGCGTTTGATCGCAAATTTTGCGGTTAGCAAGAGTCACCACTGACTTTTCTTTTATCCAAAATGGAAAGGTGAAAAAGCACAGGAAATACCTTTGAGATTGTTTCTTGAGTTCGAAGGGTAGATTATGAAAAGGGAAGGTATTAGCACCCTTTTCATCCACGGTTTTCCATGGGCTCTTAGTTACTTGCTAGATCACTTGCTTTTGTTTGAAATTGTGTTTTGTGTGGTTTTGAAAGTATTTTGTAAAAGAGGCCATTGTTTAGGAAATCTTTGTAATGATTATCGTTCGTAAGAATGTATACAAAGATTTTAATCTTTTTGAAGATATTTTCAATGTTTGTAAGATGTTTGAAAATGTGTAGGTGTTTGTTTTTGAAAATAGGAAGGATGTTTGTTTTTGAACTGGAGCAAGTAACTAAAAGAAATATACCTACTCAAATGTCTTTTTTGTACATTTTCTTTTCCTTTGATATTGTTATCTTACCATTGATTTAGTAAGAAACCCTATCTTTGGATGTAATGATTAGAAATGTTGTAAGGTATCTTAGCATATTTGAGGGACTAAGATCATTTTATAAGGCAACTTTGAATAGCGTCAACGAGGGACTATGATCTTGTATTTGTTTGTTTTTTGCTAAGACACCTTACATGAGTAATATGGCCATTTTTGTATAAGGCAACCAAGTGGGATAACCCTAGGGGTGTTTTACGTGCAAGTGTGTCAGTTTCATGCTTGATTTTGTCTTGAATTAGGGTTTTCTATCTGATTGATTTTATCTTGCCATATAAACCCTAATTACTAGCATGTTATATAAAAAGCGATAAATTGCGAAATTTAAATGTCCTACGCTATTATAACATTTGTGGGAGGGGGTATACAATTTATGAATGGGGATTGCAATAATATAAACCTAATTAATCTATTACAATCAAATTGAATATGTACAAATATTGGAATAAATAATATACAAAAATGAATTAAATATGCAAAGGTATATAAATGCAAAGAAGATTTTTGTTTGGTTTTTTATGTGAAAAAGGTTTTCACCTAAACCGAATAAATAAATCAAGATTAATCTTAAATCAATTAAGAAAAGAAATTATTTTTTTAGAAAATATTTTTGAATAAACCCTAATTCTATTTGATTAAAATAAAATAAATTTCTTTAAGAAAAAATAAGTATTTTTTTGTATTTTTTATCTTGAAAATAATATATGGCCCTATGAGATATTTTGATCTGTTTTTTATAGTAAAATAAAAATTTAATGAGTATAAAGAAAAATGAATATTAAACTACTCCTAATTTAATTTACAAAGTTAACTAAGAAAAATGGATAATATATTTAACTAAATAAAATATTTTACATGAGAAAAATAATATAAAATGAGCCAAGATACAAATCTATCATTTTTATATTTTTTGTGATTTTTAATATTAAGAAAAATATATTTAATAAAAATAAAAATGAAAATAGAAATGAATAATAAAAACATATTGGGCCAGGGTGCTGCAAGCAAACAGGATGCAAAGTTAGAAAAAAAAACATGGGCCCAACGGAACAAAAAGCCCAGCGCTGCAAATGGGACAAAAAAATGGCAAAATATGAGAAAAATTGCAAAAGGCAGGCGCCAAGGCTCGAATCCATGACCTATAGCATTTTTACGTGTTGCCTTACCACTGGGGTGGCTGTACACCCGTTTATAGAAACACAAAGATAAATATATATTAGAAAACACCCCCTGAAGGCAACTTTATCTTCAACCTTGAGCCATGGCCGAACCACCTGTATCTCTCTCATTTCTCCATGAAAATGGAAAGTCCAAACATGAAAATTATGGGGTTTCTTCCCACGAGTTCAACCATATAATTAATGTAAACTAACAATCAAAGATCAAAGCTAATTTTACTTGCTCTAATTTGAAACCTAATTTTTACAGAAATTCCAAATCCAAAATTCTCCATGCACAGTTAATATAAATTTTATCTATGAATATGGTTAACTTTAGTGCAAGGATATCTACATTTTTCTTTCACAAATCAGGACCAAAGGATGCTTGTATGAAGAGATAGAAGTTTGAGTTTTTACCTCTTTCAGCTGAGATTGTAAATGGAGTTTGGGCAAGTTTTGAGAAGGCCTAAGGATCTGTTTAGCTTGCTTGGACCTCCCTGAGTGTATTCCAACCCTTACCTTGTCTTGAAAGTCTCTGAATCTCCATACTCAAGTCAACCTGTAAGCTTGATATTTGAAAATGGTGGATGGAGGAGGAGGAGTTATAGTGAGGGAAAAGGAGTCTGGATCACTTAGATATGAATTATATTAAGTGTTTAGGTGGTTAAAACACAAAACGCATGAGTGGTTTTGGAGATGGTTGTGTAAAATACAAAACTATCAAGTTATGGAAGATTTTCAATGGCAAAGTGTTTGGGAGTATTTCTGAGTCTTAGCATGTGTGTCTTAGGTTGCAATACACTTGTGTATTAGTATGTTAGAGGTTAGACATCAAGCTTTCTCAAGATTTTTTAGTTATAGCCTTTTGGCTCTATTACTTGCTTTTGAAGAAAAGTAAGGAGACAAGTCCCTAAGTGTTGTACAAGCATGGTCTGGTTTGGTAGAGGATTCAGGAAAGTTTCTTTTGGTTTTGGCTTGGCTTGTGTGCAGAGAAAACAAGTGCAAGGCTCAAGGAGTGGAAAATTGCAAAAGTAGTGCTTTATCAAAATGGAAATGGCACCTTTATGCCAAAAATTGAATTTATCTTGTATAATGCATTTAATGTTTCCAACATCTGTGAAAACATTTAATTAAGAATTGTTCAGCATGCTTGAGGATTTGAGTTTTTGTTCTTCATGAAATGGCTTAAAATCAAAGTGATAAATCACCAACTTCATCTCTTTGATTCTTCCTACTCAAGAATGATCTCAAGTAGTTCTTTGACATTTTGGAAAGCTTTCAATGTGCTTTACAACCCGAATTTGAATTGCTTTTAAATATTCCTCTTGGAACTATATGAAAAATCGGCATGAAGTTAGGTCAAAATCTGCGTAACTAGGGCAAAATTTCATTAAGTTATTTTGGTTCATGAGCATGTATTCACAAAATTATATCTTGAGATCCAAGAATTTTTAGGAGAAATTGTGTGAATAAAAGTTGTATATTTCATGGAGATCTACAACTTTCATGTTGGAAGTTTTCTTTGAATCATCTTACATCATGGTGAAAATTTGGCTCAAAGTTGAGAAAAAATAAGAAATTTTCTATACTTAGAAAAATTTCTAAGTTAAAATTTTCAACTTTTCCAAAACCAAATCTTAAATCCTTGGTTTCTTGATGAATAAGTTTCACATTTAGACATGTTTTGATGAATTATGATCTTTGGCACTTGATTTTGACCAAAAAGTCAAAGTTTGACTTTTCAGTGTATAGTTTACTTTTGATCAGTTGACTACAAAATTCATTTGTTAATCCAATGGATTTGTAATGTTTTGAACAATGTCATTAGGTAAAGATTATGTAATTGATTTCTTGATGTCATGCTTCAAACCAATTAATCATTTGCTAGGTCAAAAAAATCAGAAATTGTCCTTTCTCAGTCAACACCCTAATTTTGACCATTTTACCCTTTTGGTGATTTGATCAAATTTCTTGAGGAATTATGGTCCAAACTTGATCAAATGATACATATGAGTATAAGATATTTATGTGGTTAAAAAATTATGAAGTTTGACTGTAAATTGGCCATGGTAGACTTTTTCCCCAATACAGTTGATTTTTAGGTCAACTATCGAAGTGACTGATCAAAAATGTGATTCAAGGCTTGAAACTTGACATGAGTAATCTTGGGGGTCCATAATTATCCTTGAAATTCGTATGAAGAATTGATATTCCAAAAATCCTTGTGAAAACTCAAACCCTAATTTTGGTCATCAGTGCATGAGGAGGTGTCTTGAGCTGATCAAACCCTAATGCAGTCTTGAGCCAAAGAGATCTTGTGAGAAAAATATTGATAAGTGAGAGGGAAAATTTTGGGGTACAACAGATATAAATGTGTATTTAAATTCAAGCCACATGCTAATGGATCAGTGTAGAGATATAAGGCTTGTTTGGTAGCTAAGGGTTTCACTAAAATTGAAAGACTCGACTATCTTGAAACATTTAGTCCAGTTGTCAAAATGACAAACATATGAATTTTCATGGTCATTGAAACTGATTATAGCTAACTATTATTTCATCTAGATGTCAACACAACCTTCTTGTATGGTGACCTCAATGAAGAAGTGTATATGCAGGTTCCACCTAGTCTTAATGTCCCTCAACCTAACATGGTGTGTAAGCTCCAAAGGTCTTTGTATGGCCTCAAACAGGCTAGCAGACAGTGGAATACCAAACTTACTTACACTCTAACATAATCATGTTATCTCCAATCAAAATATGACTATTCATTGTATACTAAATCCAAAGGTGCGTCATTCATAATAATCCTTTAATAAGTAGATAATTTGGTCTTAGGGGGGACTAATATTGATGGGATTACTCACATTAAGACCCTTTTAAATGACAAATTCAACATCAAGGATCTAGGAGAACTTAAGTATTATCTTGGTTTCAAAGTAAGAAGATCAAAAGAAGGAATTTCTTTGTGCTAAAGAACGTATGTTCTTGACCTCTTATAAGACACAAGATTTAATTTAGCTAAACCTTGTAACACGCATATGCAACCCCCACTTACAGTTGCACAATGAATACGAGACAACACTATCTAATCCAACTGCATATTGGATATTCACTGGAAGACTCATATATATAACTCACTCAAGACCAGAGATTTCTTATTTTATAAGTAAACTGAGCCAATTTCTAAGTTTACCAACATATGAGCACATGCTAGTAGGACTTCATGTTCTAAGGTATCTCAAAGGTAGCCCAGGCAATGGTCTTTTATTCAGTTCATCAGTTAAGTTAAAACTCAAAGGTTTTTTTTACTCATATTTTAGAGCACGCCTTGATAGATGAAGGTCTACTACTGGAATATGCTTCTTCCTATGGAAATCATTGATTACCTTGAAACTATAGAAGCAATCACTGGTATCTTGATCCTCATCAGAAGGTGTGTATCGAGCCTTGGCTCAAGCAACATGCGAATGGCAGTGGGTTTTGTATCTCTTGAAAGATTTTCATATAGAACACCATTCTCCAATCTTGATATGTTGTGATAACAAGTCAACACTACACATAACTGCAAATCATGTCTTCCATGAGAGAACTAAACACAAAGAAATTGTCTACCATGTGGTTAGAGACAATGTTTAAGATGGAATAGTTCACTTGCTGCTAGTTGCATCAAAGGAACAAGTAGTTGACTTAACGACCAAGTCTTTGCATATAGGAAACATCCATATTATGCAAAGAAAACTTGGAATGATTGATATCTATTCCATATTGAGGGGGAATGTTGAACATAAAGAGATAATGAAGATTAGGGAAGTAACTTGCTCGACAAGTTAACTTCACTATGGATGAAACAATCACACAACTTTGATGTAATTGATCAAACTGCTTTCTACTAGGTTGTTAGAAGTTAGTTACTAGTTCTAACTAATTTCAACTGATATAAATAGTAGATAGCTCCATTATTTTTGTATATTTTGTGTAATATCTCATTATATCAATGCAATAATAGCTCTTCAATTTTGTGCAATAATGTTTTATTTTATCTTTCACAAAAATGAATTTTTTGAAAGCATTATTTTACCGTGAACTTGGTTCATAGCTTGAATAAAAACAAAATTTATTTTTAACTTTTCCGGATGTTGCTTCAAAATTAAAATTAAATTAAAATGGATTGAATTTAATTGTATTCAATTAATAGATCTTTGCTTATAAAAAGTTAATATTTAATTTTGAAGTTAAATATATTTTTAAGGATAATGGTAACATGTGCCCTAAGAGAACAAGTTAAAAAACCTAGAAATAGAAATTTTATTTTGAAAAAATATTTAAAAAATTAATTATATATTTGTAACAACTTCAATACACAATTTTCAAGATAAAATTTCTTTATTTAGTTCTTAACATGTGCCCTAAGTATTACCTTATTTTTAAATTTTATTATCTTTTTTATATCCAAAGATCTATAAATTGAGTACAAGGTAATCAAACTCATGAACTTAATTTATAGTTATAATTAAATCAATATTTGATTTTGACTTTGTCTATGGTGCTTCAACGCTTCGGGAAAAACTCTCTCTGACTTAGAAGGATGTGAAGAACTGGGGAGTGTTATCTCAAGGCAAAGGGTAATATAAGTTCTCTTTCACATGTGTTGAGGACATGAGAAAAAGTTGGTGCTTCGAGTACCATAAATCTCAATCCGGATTTGTTGAAGCTTTTTGCATGGTCGAAGGACTTTAATCCGGCACAACAAAAGTATACATCAGCTCATGTATGAGTCATATTCTTTGGTTTATCTCATGAGTATTGGAGACCTCGCATATTCTTTTCAGATACAAGTTGTATTGGTATGCCTATCTTCATTGATGCATCTTCTTCCAAGGATAGAATTGATAGAATCTTCAGTCAATACGTTCGGGCATTGGTTGATATGGACTTGACTCAACCCATTAACCATAACTTTTTGGTCGAACATGAAGGCTTTGCTTTCTTCTAGGATATCGAATATGAAAACATTCTTTCATTTTGTACTCACTACAGGAAAACTGGCCATGATCTACAGGAGTTTAAATTGCTGAAGAAACCCTCTAACCATCTGAATCCAAAGCCAAAAAAACCTTTGTTCCTAAACCTGTTACCAAACATAATACTGATGTATAGGTTGATAACCATATTGTTTGTGACCCTATTATTGATGCCATAATAGATTCTAATTCGGATGCAGATACTCCCTTGCATCAGGTGGATTTTAGTTTGGTTCCTCACAATCTACTCAATTTTATTTTCCAACCTTCAGAGGAATTCGATTCTTTGTTGTCTAATTTTGTGGATGCTTCCATTGGTGTGGAAGTTGGGTTACAACCTTTCATCTTATTTTTTTTCAAGATTTATTTTGCATATTTTTCTAGTGAAATAAAGATTTTTGTTTCTTCTTGTCGAACCTCCAGACCATGAAAGAATCTCATCAGACCTAAGTATGTCATCTCGAATTCACGTGTCATGGTGTTCTTGAATTCTTCTATCATCTGATCATCACTTCCTAGAAAAATAAGGTCATTGAGTTAGAGAGCAAAAAGTAATACATTACTTCCATTTTTCTTCACGTAGAGAGTATGTTCATATGAACATTTCTCGAATCCATTTGAAATATGTGTCGATACGTGTGTTCCATGCCCGTGGTGCTTGCTTCAGCCCATATAGATCTTTCTTCAATTTCAACACCTTCTTCTCTTCTCCAATCCTCATATACCCGAGTGGTTGTTCGACATAGACTTCTTCTTCGAGTACACCATTCAAAAATGTTTTCTTGACATCCATTTGAAATATCGACCATTTGAATTAAGCAGCTTGAGAAATGATCAATCAAATTGTCTCCATTCTTGCAACAGGTGAAAATACTTGGTCATAGTCAATTCATGCTTTCTATCTTTATCCCTTTGCAACAAGTCGCACTTTGTATCATTCTATTTCTCCTTGAGTGTTCATATTTTTCTTGAATACCCATTTTACAATAATGGGTCGACTACCTTTTGGAAATTCGACTAGCTCCTAGGTGTTATTGCGGTCTATTGCTATAATCTCTTCGTCCATGGCACTTTTCCACTTCTTGTCTCGTAACGCTTCTTCGAAACTGATGTTTTTCAGCATCTGCTACAAGGCATACAAGGTGTACTTCATTTGTAAAATCATACAAATCTTGCAAACTTCGCATTCTTGGTTGTAGAGGTTCATCTCCATTTTCAGCATCTTCATGTTCTGTTGAAATGCTTATTGGTACAATGATAGATGATTCTTCAACTTCGTCGATAACTTCTGCCGACTTGTTCTAGTCCCACTTTCTCGCTTTGTTTATTCGAACGTCTTTACTCATGATCACCTTCTTGCTTATGGGATCGAATAACTTGTATCCATTTATCTTCTCATCATACCCGATGAATATATACTTTTGAATTTTGTCTTCAAGTTTCATTCTTCGTTGATCTGGTACATGTGCATAAGATACACTACCAAATACTTTGAGATGCGAAATTGTTGGCTTATGTTCGCTCCATGCTTCTTGTCGTGTTTTATCTTCTAACTTCGAATGTGGACATCAATTCTGAATGTAAATTGCACGTTATACAACTTCTACCCAAAATTCTTTCGACATGCTCTTACTCTTAAGAATTGATCGAATCATGTCAAGAACTATTCGATTCTTTCTTTCCACCATACCTTTTTACTGAAGTGAATATGGTGCAGTTAGGAATCTCCTTATGCTCTCCTCTTCATAATACTTCATAAAGGCTGTCAAAGTGTACTCACCACCTCTGTCAGATCGAACTGCTTTGATGTGTCTGTCAGTTGCCTTCTCCACCGTTACTTTGAACTTTTTGAATACCTATAATGCTTTAGACTTTTCTTTCCAGAAGTAAACCTAGGTCTTTCGTGAGTAATCGTCGATAAAGAAAATGAAGTACCTTTTTCCATTGAAAGATTCTAGACTGATTGGCCCATATATGTCGGTATGAATCAATTCGAGAATATATTTAGCTTTATATTCTGAGTTCTTTTGAAATGAGGTTCTTGTTTATTTGTTGAACACACATTCTTCACAAAACTTTCCTTCATAATCCATGTCTGGTAGTTCGTGCACCATGTTCTTTTTCGCCAACCTTCTCAAACCAGCATGTTGTAGATGACCAAAGCATAGAGGCCATAGTGACGCTTTGTCTTTCATGTCAACTTGTAGACATTTCTCTTGAATGTTCCTCAGATTCAGTTTGTACATTCGATTTCTTTCCATTTCGACACAAGCGATCAAATGTCCCACCTTGTCCTTTAAATGCATTATCCAATCTTTTATAAGTATCGAAAATCCTTTTTATGTAAGTTGTCTCAAACTCAAGATGTTGGTCTTGAGATCAGGTACCTAGTAAACATCTTGGATTGATCCAATCAATCCATCCTTCTGTAAGTAATAGATTGTACCTTTTCCTTCGACCTTCACTTTCGATGCATCTCCGAAAGACACATTACCATCTTCAATTTTTTTCATTTCTTTAAACAGGTGTTTGTGACCACACATGTGGTTACTTGCTCCTGAGTCAAGATACGAAACATTGTCGTTATTGGTGTTGATTTCATTTTGGGACATCAAGAAAAACCCTTCATTTGCTTCAGCTTCCAAAGCTAGATTGGTTATTTCTTCTACCTTTTTTTCCGATTCGACAATCTTTTGTGAGATGTCCCACTTTATCACAGTTGTAGAATTTGTAGGAATTGCAATCCTTCGCGTAATGAATACTTCCCACACTTGTAGCATTCAAAGTTAGAGTGGTTCGACCGACCACCTCTTTGGCCACATCCTCTCCCATGCCAATTTTGCTGGTTTGACTATCCTCTCTCAAAGTTGTTGCCTCGACCACTGTCTTGACCTCCACAACCATGTCCTCTTCCTTGAAAGTTTTGAGAAAAGAGTACCTTTTTGTCTTTGATCAACTCCTTGGTTTGATTTTCTTCCTTGACTTCTTCTTCCTTCTTTTTCATCTTACGTTGTTCATGTGCTTTGAGAGAACCAGCGAGCTCTTCGACTAAGAGCGTCGAAAGGTCCTTCGACTCTTCTATTGTACACACAATATTCTCAAATTTATCTATTAATAATCTCAAGATTTTTTCAACAACTCGTGCATCAGTTACTGTTTCGCCATTTCTAGTGAGTTGGTTCACCACCTTTTGTACATGTGTGATGTAGTCAGATACAGTTTCTGACTCCTTCATCTACATCCTCTCCAATTCGCCACGAAGTGTTTGGAATCGAACTTGCTTCACTCAGTCTGCTCCTTTGAAAACTTTCTCAAACGTGTCCCATGCTTCTTTCGACGAAGTCGAACCGACAATCTTTTTGAAGCCTGATTCGTCAACAGCCCTAAACAACATGTATAGTGACATTTAATCCTTTGATCCCGTCTCTTTTAACACCTTGTTTTGAGCTGTCGTATATCCTGCAACATCTGTTGGTTCTTCAAACTCATCTTAGGTCACCTCCCACGTGTCTAGAGATCCAAGATGAGCTTTCATTTAGATACTCCAGTTTTCGTAATTTTACTTTGTTAGTCGTGACAACAATATTTGATTCATCTTGTTTGTCATTAGCTCCGATGCCAATTTGTTAGAAAGAGGAAGCAAATATTTTATAACTTTCTTATAACTTCTTATCAAATAGAATACAATCTTAGTGTTTATATACACTCAAAGATTTCTACTATTCTAGGAAAGCAAACAATATTAGTAAATACTATTATAAGCCATTATCTCTTGGCATTCCAACTACAACAAACTCTTAATATTTATACTAACTTATTAATAGAAACCCACTAACTATAACATTTAAAGTTTATTCAACAAACATTAGTAGAGCTTGGTGATGAGCCTATACACATTGAAAGGGTTTTTACATATTCCTTTTCAAAACTCAAGAAGAAACAATCTGCTAAGCTTCAGCAAAGTACATCACAAGGTTCCAAGAAAGCTCAAAACATAGTTCCACATGATGTGCCTCTATTGAAACATTAGAGAAGTGTCTAATTCTCCCTCCATATTAACACTTAAGAGACTTATTAAGCGACACAAACCTGATTTCATTTTTATTGCAGAGCCTAAAATGGACTTTGCTAAACAATTGGTTCTGCAAACTTGGTTTCAAATATTTTTCTTTCAACAATAAGGATCAACCTACTATGTGGTGTTTATGTTCCAATGATCTGGCTCCTAATATTTTGTCCATCATTAACCAGTTGATTGCTTTTTCTTTCACTTTAGACAACTGTTTACTTGCTTCTGTTGTCATATCCAGCAATCTCATCCAAAGGAGAAATATTTGGAAAGATATCAATGACCTTCAACTCATTCACCATATCCCTTGGACTTTCTTTGGAGACTTCAATGTGACTATTGGTGCTCATGAGCATAGAGGTAGGAATAGTCTGACTAAACATCCTATGTTAGATTTCATCAACTGGACTGAGAACAACAATCTCATACACATTCCCACCACTAGTGCCAAATTCACTTGGTCTAATAAGCGAGATGATCCTTACTTCATTGAGAGAAGGCTCAACAAATGCATTGGTAATCAACACTGGTTTGGAACTTGTAATCAAATTTTTGTTTCTATGTTGTCAAAATTATTTTTGGATCACTACCCTCTTTTGCCAGAGTTTTCATGTCAATTCTGCCAGGTTCGCTTATCACTTTAAATTCCTAAAAACATAGACTCTTCATAATTAATGTAGGTATTTGATTGAATCTTGTTGGTCACAGCATTTCATTGGCTTCCCTATGATCATTCTTACTAAGAAATTGCAATATTTGAAAAAGGATCTTAGAGGCTTGAATAAGAACATATTTGGGAATGTTACGGAAAATGTGAGAAAAGACGAGGAAAGCCTCGAGAAAATTCAACACCGGGCTCAAATTAGGGGAATCAATGATCAACTCAAATTGCAAGAGATGGAGGCTTAAAATATGCTTTCAAGTGTTTTAGATATGGAGGAAAGTTTTTGGGGAGAAAAATCCATAAATAAATGGAAGTTGGAGGGAGACTAGAACATGACATTTTACCATCGATGCAGTAAAATTAAAACAAAACTCAGGCCCATATCTATGCTCAATCATGAGAACAACTTTATCACTGATTCAAAGGAGATTGCTAACCACACTATAAGCTACTTCCAGTCCCTTTTTCTTCTAACTCTACTATTTTATAGGATCTCAAAATTGTAGAAGATATTATCCCCCTTCTGGTGGATGATAGGATGAATGCTCTCCTCACAAATATGCCTCAAATGGATGATATTTTGGCTGCTATGGCTCTTAAGAAAGACAATGCTCTTGGCCCAGATGGTTTTAGAGCCACCTTTTATCAGACTTACTCGGACATCATCAAAAAGGACGTTTCGAATGCGGTTCTCAAACTTTTTAATTAATTTTGGATTATGTCTGGTTTTAACTCTAACACCATCATTTTCATCCTGAAGACCAAGGGTGTTGACTCTTTGGACAACTTTCGGCCTATATCGGTCTCGAATTTCAAGTTTAAAATTATTTCTAAGATCATTGCAGACAGACTCTCATCTATTATGCCCATTATGATTTCTCCAGAGCAACGGGGTTTCATCCAAGGTAGGCATATTCATGATTGCTTAGGTTTAGCCTCTGAAGCTATCAACTTACTTGATTCTAAAGCTTGGTGTGGTAATGTGCCCCTTAAAGTGGACATCTCAAAGGCTTTCGATACCCTCAGTTGGAAATTTCTCTTCAAAGTACTTCAAATCTTCGGTTTCAGTTTTAATAACAAGTTATGTCAGTGAATTAGCTTCATTCTTCATTCTGTGCATATGTCTATTAATATTAACGGGATTCTTCATGGTTATTTCAATTGTTCTCGTGGTGTTCATCAGGGTGACGCCTTATCTCCTCTTCATTTCTACCTTGCAGAAGAGGTGCTTAGCCGGAAAATTCAGCAGCTCGTTTCTTCTAGCCAGCTGGAGCTTATTGAGGGGCTTAAAAATATCTCATTTCCTTCCCATATCTTATATGCTGATGATATCCTCATCTTCTGCAAAGGAAAATTTTCTAACATAAAAATGCTCATCTATATTTTGAGGATTATGCGTTGTCGACCGGGAAGAGGGTTAAGTGCAATAAATCTTTCATTTATGGTGGAGCTATGACTTCCTCTAGACTTAATATCCTTTCTAGGCTCTATGGTTTTAAGAAAGGTTTTGCTCCCTTCAACTACCTTGGAGTCCCCATTTTCAAAGGTAGACCGAAGAAAGTTCATTTGCAACCTATTTCTGACAAAATTATCAATAAGCTTGCTGCTTGTAAAGGTGCATTATTATCTTTTACTGGTAGAATTAAGTTGGTTAGGTCAACCATTCTTAATATGCTTTCTCATAACATATCTATTTTGGCTTGTTTCTCTTCTTCGGGATCTCGAACGTTCGATGAAAAGATTCATTTGGAGTGGAGAGATTTCTAATAACAAGGTTATCATTGTTTCTTGGAATAATATGTGTAACCCTTTGGAGGAAGGTGGTCTTGGGCTTCTATATTTTATCTCGTTAAATGAAGCGTCAAAATTGAAGTTGGCATGTGATCTTCATAATTTTTCTGAGTCTTGGGCCTCTATTCTTAGGCAAAGAATTTTCAGAAACAAAAGACTTTTTAATCATCATATCTTCTCCTCCATTTTGTCTAACGTCAAGAAAGAGATGACTATTGTTTTGAATAATTCTTCTTGGTGTCTCGGCAAGGCACTATAACAAATAACGCTTTTCATGACGAAACTTTCACGTCAATAACAAAAAACCGAAGTTTTCACCAACGTGCCCGATATAATTATTTAAAATAAAAAAGAAACAACTTGAGCCCTTGTTTATCTAGAAAACCACGGTGAAATACCATTCCGGATAAGCTTCGAACCCTAGGTATGACACTTTATGTTTCTATTTGTAAAAAAGTGTAAAATACATGATCTAACGCTTCGGGTTTTTTATAAACCGAGAGATAAATAATCAAATTTGACTATAAAAACACTCGTTGAACATATTTAACCCTAACATTATCTTATTTGTAGCCGCCCCACCATTTTTTTGGGATGGATTGCAAAACCAAAAAAAAATGTTCTTCTACCTTGAGCAAAACATTTTTCAAATTTTGAACAACTATGATATATTCGTCATTACTGATGGATTGCAAGTTCAGAAAAACATTTTCAAACTTTTACAACAAACACCTTATTAGAAGTTGGAAGCATTCAAACTCAGTGTCTATGATAGTGATGGCATTGATAATGATATCGCAATAATCAATCTAGGATGCAATGATAATGATACCACAACAACCAATCTTGTATCGCTAGCATCTTGTATGGGACATGGACATTTCGTATTTTTAATATTCTAAGTAAACAATGTAACCCTTAAAAAAATTAATTTAATCCCTTGGTTTATTTGAAAAGCCGAGGAGTTAGTTGAACTAACCCCTCGGTTTTATTCCAAAATCGAGAGAATATTTAATTTGATTTACTTAATATAAATATTTGTTTGCTTCTACAGGTTTCACATGACATTAACAATGCAATTCAAACCCTACTTCATCTATTACATTTCATAACAAAGTAAACATTAAACATAAAGGAGATAACAAAACATAACATCTTCAAATTTCCATAAATTTTTACTGATTTCAATTTGTTCTTTAGTGTCTTGTTATTCTTCTTTGAATCTTCATACATAACCTTCAAATAACCCATAGCTTCCACCTCTGACTTCATCATGCTCCCATCTTCATTTCCACCTTTTGCCACCATGTCTTCGTCCCATATGAACATATTACATGTCTCTTCAATCCTCCAAAATGGACATCTCAAAAAAAGTCTACCTTGATTTTTCCCCCTTCTTGCATTAGTATGAAACCATATGACCATCACACCCACTGAACGGTCTAGATCGTGATTTTATAGAAGTAGAATACATAGAAACACCTTTGGATGAGTTCGTCTTCAAAGATGACATTGTTTTAGTTTAGTTAGGCAATACAATATTCCAAAACTGAGATGATAGTTAAATTTTATTTTTCACTTTTTTCAACGGCCTTAAACAAATTTATTTCGTCCATTTAAAGGTTATTAACGCTCAAGAATCCTCCTTTAGTGATCCGCCTGAAACCTAAGGGACATCCACTATATAAGTTGTCTTACGATAATAAATCTAACCAAAATAAAACATGTGAAGCGCTCAAAACCTAAGAACGCTTGGAAAATTAGTTCTCTATGATAGATTGCAAGCGTAGAAAATCATCTGGTTCAAGGTTTGTTTTCTTAAATATTTTTTCATTATTTGATTTTTAGATTATTGTATTCTTAAATATTAATTACCTTACCTTTTTTTGCATCAGAAACCATTGCATGTAAGATCTAATATAAGATGTTCCCCAAGATTCTATTATACGAAGATCTAAATCTACATCTTAAGGGGAAACAAGATACATTAGAGAATTTGATTTTTATCTTTATTTCCTGGGTAAAAAATACAATTTTCTGGATAAACAATATTGTGTTTAAACAATGTAATATTCTAAATAAAAAATGTAAATGTAACAATTTAAAAATAAATTATATACCCCTCGGTTTTTGGAGAAATTGAGACAAAAGATACGCTAGTTTGGAATATTATAAAAGTTTGTCACCTGGGGTTTGAACTCATGTACTAAATGGTATTGAAATAACTATTCATATCGGGTTTGGAAACACCGATGTGTTAAATGGAGACTTTTCATGATGACCTTATTTATGTCGATTTTGTTACCGACGTACAATGTTTTTCGCGTCTGACATTAGAAGCGTTATTTATAGTAGTGACTATTCCTCTACCAGCCTTTGATATGATTCCCGGTGCGGCTCATATCTTTCTATCGACACCGACAATCCAATCTCTATTATTGGCCAAACTTTTAGTGATATCATTGTTAATGGTAGGTGGAATTTTTCTATGTCTTCTATCTGAATTCCCCACTCCCTTCAGACTCATATCCTCAATTTCCATATTCCTTTTGACCTTTGGCCAAACAAGAGAATATGGAATATCACACTTTCTAGAGACCTATCTCTAAAGCTTGCTTACTATTTCAAACGCTCTCGAGGCATACAAAAATATTAGTGGAAATCAGTTTGGTCTAAGTCGATATTGTCGTCAAAATCTTTCACGGTGTGGTGGTTGCTTCATAACAAGCTTCCCACGAATGAACAATGGTAAAGAAGAAGTTTCCATTTTCCCTGTAAATGTGATCTTTGCAATATGGAAAAGGAATCGACGAATGATTTATTCTTTGAATGTAATTATGCAATTAAACTTTGGAGTTGGTTCAAAAATACTATCAACACTGTGTATTCTTTTCATGGTTGGTAGGATATTTGGCGCTTTCATGGTCAATGTGGGTCTGACCAATGCAGGATCATTTACAATGTGGCTGTCATTTATGATTTTAACTCCATTAGGTTGGCCAGGAATTCAGTTAGATATAAGGGCAAGGTTCTCAATATCCACTCTTCTATTTCTTACATTCTGGTTGCGGTTTCTATTGCAAGAAGTTCCTTTAACTATTTCTCTCATTTAAGAGTTAATGATTTCATTATCCCGAAGAGATTCAAAGTTACAATTCATCCCCCAAAATCCTGCAACATGATTGAAGTCATTTGGCACCCACCTATGAGAAACTGGGTTAAATTAAATTGTGATGGGTCTTCTGTTGTTGGCTCCGGTCTTTCTGCTTGTGGTGGCCTTGCAAGAAATTATGATGGGTATTTTTTGGGTGCCTTTGTTGTTTTTATTGGAGTGTCAAGCTCTCTCTATTCAGAACTTTCGGGTGCTATGTCAACAATTGAGTTCGCTCATGAGAAGAACTAGATAAATGTTTGTTTGGAAACAAACTCGACGATGGTGGTTAAAGCCTTCAATCCTCCTTATATTGTGCATTGGAAAATTATGAATAGATGGATAAATTGTATAAATTTAGTTTCTAACTGGAATTTTGTCGTGTATCACATTTATAGTGAAGAGAGTAGTTGTACAGACACCCTTGCTAATCTAGGTCTTAGTCTCACGGATTCTACTCATTTTACTATCATACCTTTGTTTATAAAGGAAAATTTTGTAAAGAATAGGCTTGGTCTGCCTTTCTTTAGGTTTGTTACTCCCTGAGAGGGTTTTGGCCTAATCTCCCCTCTCTCTTTTTTAACTGTTTTCTTTCCTTTATTCAACCTTATTCAATCCCGTGTATTGTTCGCTAATGGATTGAATCTAATTGTATTATGAGTTTGAGAACCCAAATTTTTGTTTATAAAAAATTAATATTTAATTTTAAAATTAAATATAGTTTTAAATTTGATTAGTTTTTTATAAGCAAAAATCTATTAATTGAGTACAACGGATACTCAAAAGTATTAAGACTGTACCACCAAATGCCTTAAAATATATTTTTTTCAAGTTTTATATATGAACAAAGACTAACTTCTAAATACTAAATATTCAAAATATTGTAACTTCTTATTCAATCTTGGTCTAACATGTGTCATAATAAATTTAAATCCACTTTTGTCTCTTTCACTCTCATGAATCCCTCAAATCCATTTTATTTGTGTTGGATGGTATTTTCATAAAGAGAGAAATTCAAACCAAAAGTCAAAAAGGCTCTTTTAAGAGCATTAAATTATGAGGATTTGACTACATAAGCATGTCTACCATGGTTGACTTCACAGGCAGGCGACCAAGGTTTCATAAGTGCAGTCGACCAGAGAAAAGTTTATGGTGGATAGATTGGGCCCAGGAAGGTGAGAAGCCCAAAAGAGTTAAAAGTCCCATAAGCACCTAAAACTGTAAAGGAGAAACATTATGGATGGAGAATGTAGGTTTGACCATAATGAAGAACGTGAGTTCATAAAGAGAAGTAACAATAGAGAACATGGATTTGTGAGGGGAAGTTACGCAGAATACGTGGCATGCAAGGAAACAAATCCCACTTAGAAAGTAGTTTTTTGTGTTTTATAAATAAAGCACTTAGTGCACTTTTGTAAAAGGTCAAACTTTTCACATTCCTACATGCTAGTCACTCAAAGTAACCAAGCGAACGAGGGGAATGAGTTAGGAAAAGGTAATTTATGTTTGAAGCAACCTATTTTACAACTTTCTTTAACGTTATTTCATTATCTTTTACAAATTAAAATGCTTTTCATCTCCTTTACTTTGTATTTTTGTCATTATCTTTTACAATTTAAAATGTTTGGCACCCAATCAAACACACCCTTTTGAAAACACTTTGACTACGCATGCAAACTGAAGCATTGCTCTGAGATTCCCTGGTCGATTTCGCACGTAAACTTGTTTTAAAGAGACCAGAGTTGTTTACCAAATCCACAGGTAAACAAATTGGCACACCTGATGGGATAGTGCTAATATTTTTGTGTGTAGTTTCACAAAGTTCTTATAGTTAGTGTGTGTATGAATTTAAGAAGTGGTAAACTTGTTTTCTAAGTCTAGAATGCCATGCTCTGATGCAAACACTGCACACACGTAGATTTCTACACAAAATATAGATGTTATACTAGTAAGTACCACAACTCAAAGCACGACAGTTTTATCTCCCGTAAGATCGACCATAATTTTTGGTTCAGTGACGACAGTCACAATGACATAACCTAGGCATGGGGTATCACCATTTGACCCAAATCGAACACTCTTTCTAGGGGGTCCAGGGTCATCAATCGTCCCTCACCAATATGGTATGCCTTATTTTATGATGGTTTGGTTACACTCGAATCCTGTCAGAAATACAGAAAATGCAGTTGCCACTAGAAACCAAGGCAGTTATACCCCAAGTGGTTGACTAGGTGGTGTTAGTTATGTCTTGCAGTCGATTCCATCTTTGAATACTACATCCGTTATGGCTTTAAGGAAACATATGGATGAAAGTAATTTAGATTTAGTAAACGTCTTAACCCAACAAATAAGAGTCTCCCTAAACCCTGTATTTAACCAAATAGGTAAGTTGATTGACTCATTAGGGGTCCAACCAACTTAAACTCAAACGCGCCACAAGACATTAAGGGTTTCTAAAGAACTAGAGGGGGAAATAATGAGCGTCCTTTAGTCCTTGAAGAGTGGAAACACCCACTTATGATGAGGAAGAATTTGATGAACAATATGAACCTAGGCTGGTCGTAGTTAGGAGAAACCAAGATGTTGATCGAGTGTTAAGAAATTCCACTATTGGACGTAACAATATAGTGAATATGGTAGAAGAAGTATTAACATGATCCAGAGTAAATGTTGGCCTCTGGAGGCCAATTAGTCTTCACCCTTTCCTGATTACATTCGACAGGCAGAATTACCTAGAGGATGTAAGGTGCCTAAGTTTACCAAGTTTGTTGGTGATGCTAATGAGTCAACCATTGAACATGTTGCTAGGTACGAAACAAAAGCTGGTGATATCGCCAATGATGAGGGCTTAAAGTTAAGATATTTTCCTAATTCTTTGACAAAGAAGGCTTTTACTTGGTTTAACATGTTAACTCCAAATTCCATACAAATTTGGGAACAACTTGAGGGGATATTTCATGAACAGTTTTATGCTGGTCAGCCTAAGATAAGTTTGAAATAATTAACCTCCATCAAAAGAAGGTCGTCTGAGCCAATGGAAGTGTATTTGAATAGGTTTAGGGTCCTAAAATATAGATGCTTTACTAGGGTTCCTGAACATGAGCTGGTCGAAATGGCCACTGGGAGGTTAGATTATTCTATTAGGAAAATGTTTGGTCCATAATCTATTACAGATATGTCTCAACTAGCGGATAAGGTTTGATATATCGAACATTTGAAAACAGAGAAAGCTAGAGTGTCAAAGGAACATAGACAAGGCAAAATTTCCTATGTAGACACACATGATTATTCCAAAGAGTCTGAGGATGAATACATGGAAGAAAGAGAGGTTAACATGGCCGAATTGAAAGATGGGCCTCCATATGCATGTAAACCTATAAGGCCATTTAAGGGAAAGACGGTTGAAGGTCCAAAAAATGATAACACTGGTACTAAAACATATATTTTTTATGTTTAAAAATGTGATGAAATATTTGATGTTTTGATTTCAGATGGTCGGACTATAGTGCCCCCAGGAACTAAGGATCCACCATTAGAGCAAAAACAAAAAAGACGTTTTTGAAAATATCATAATTTTTTGGGTCATAATACTTATAAATGTTTTCTTTTCAGGGATTTGATTCAAAAGGCTTTGAAGGATGGTCGACTGAAATTTAGTGAGAAACCAAAAACCATGAAGATCAACTCGGATCCCTTGCATGTGGCTGATGAAAACTATGTGGAGCCATTTGAAGTGTTGATGATGGAGGCTACTGAAGGCCTCATGGACGAACACGTATACACTATTAACTCCCTAGCAATGTTGATGCTCAAGGCTACTGATGGTCTTGAAGACGAACCGGGTTTGGTTATAGCAGTCGAGACTACTGAGGGTCTTAAAGGTGGCAATGAAAATATGTATAAGCCACATGAAGTGATGATGGTTGATTTTGCTAAAAATCCTAAAGGTGATCAGGACGACAAAGCAAAATTGGACTGCAAAGATTAAGAGTTATCTGAGGAAACGGTGGCTGAATTAATGAAGGTCGTGTTTCCTAAACCTAAAGAGAAGTTGATAGACTTTCTGAACAGATGTAATCTAAGTAACTCTAGATCCATGTTATGACCAAACTGTAATGTGATCTATGACGAAGAAGCTGCAAAGAAGATCGAGGCACTTAAGAAAAAGCACCATCAAGGAAACAATCCAAAAGTGGTGTTCGACCATGCTAAGGGGCCAACCAATGTTCAAGTGCCTCGAGAGAAACCCAAGTTTCCATATCTGAGGACTTTTGTGCCACCAACTAATGTTCCCAACAGTAACTGGGTTCGTCCCTTTCATCCTTGGGGGGAAAACCAAAACTAGAAGGTGGTAAAAAAAAGGGTTAGGTTCGACCCACAAATGGGATATGATGGAAAAAGGATCTAGTTAGACTCAACTTGCTGAGACGGGGATCATCCCAAAGAAATACCACGTTCCTCCCACACACAAAGGGAAGAATCCTATGACAAGAACTTAATGGAGGAGGTTTTAGAGGAACAAGAAAGCGGCAAGGGAGGCTGCAACAAAATTTGTTCCACAACAGAGGAATAAGAATGATATGAGAGATGCTACAATAGAGGTTATTCCATAAAAGGGTGTGAGTGCCAAAAAGGAAGTACAATGTCGACCGGCCAAAGAAATATTGTTGATGCCAGTTGCGAATGAGTCGCCAACAAAGGTTTAAGATCTTGGTGACGACAACATGGATGATGAAGTATCAGATAACTTCGAAGATGGTTTAGAGGACGGTTTTATAATTCACTGCAACATTGTGTCGATTTTTCCCAATGAATATGGTTTTTCCTCATAGGCATCTGGGGATGAGGAAGAAGACATGTATGAAGAATCAGCAGGTCAAAAACCTTTATTTTATTATGTCATTAACAATGGGGTGGTAGAAGAGCAACATGCAATGTTTGAGAAACCTACAGCTGACATGATGTATCATCTCAAACCTTTGTTCATAAGAGATAAAGTTGATGAGTTACTGGTAAAATAAAGTGTTTGTTGATGGTGGAACTGTTGTTAGTTTGATGCCACAATCATTGCTGACAAAGATTAGTAAGTTCGACACAGACCTTAAAGCACATAATATAGTCATGTCGAACTATGAAGGAAAAAAAGTCACATCTTGGGTGTGATTCAAGTCAATTTGTCAGTTGTCTCGTCCTTGAGGCCAATTCTATTTATGGTGACAACGTCCAAGGAAAATTTCAACCTGTTATTGGAGCGCGAATGGATACGTGGAATAGGAGGTGTAATACGGTGGGAGAACTGACTTGTTTAGTGTTTTATCGCAAATGTTGCGGTTAGCAAGAGTCCCCACCGACTCTTCTTTTATCCAATAAGGAAAGGGTGAAAAGAACAGAATAAACCTTTAAAGATTTTTAGTTTGGGGGTAGGTTATGAAAAGGAAGGTGTTAGCACCCTTTTTATCCGTAGTTATCTACGGGCACTTAATCGCTTAGCTCACTTTGAAAATTTTCTTTTTGTGTGTGTTTGAAAATATTTTAAAAATGCCAATGTAAGGTGAACTTTGTAATGATTCTTGTATCTGTCCTCAAGAATGCGTACAAAGTGTTTTGAAAATATTTTTGAAAGTGTTTGTGTGAGATGCTTTTGTTTTGAAAAGTGTGAGAAATCGATTAATAGTATTCTACCCACTCAAGGTCTTTCTTATACTTTTCCTTCTCCTTTAGATAGTTTTATCCATACCATGAGTTAGTAGGAAACCCTATCGTTGGATTTGAAGGGACAGGTGTAGGGTCGTCATATGGTCATCGAAGGAAACATGTAAGGGTACTTTAACGATTCGAAGGAACTATCATCATTTTTCTCGTAGGGTCATCGAAGGGACTAGATCATTTTGTAGGTAACTCGAAGGATCATTGAGGGATTATGATATTTATTCGAAAGAGACCATGATGATATTGTTTAACCGAGGATCTTTGCTAAAGTATTCCCATTTTTGTGGGACATGACCAATATTTTCCGAAGGCAACAGAGGGAATTACCCCAGAGGCGTATGTGTGCAAAGTGATTCAATTACAGTTATGTTATCTTGGAATTGTTTAAGGTTATCTACCGATTAAGTTTATCTTTCCATACAAGCCTATTACTACACAGTTATATATATATATATATATATATATATATATATATATATATATATATATATATATATATATATATATATATATATATATATATATATATATATATATATATATATATATATATATATATATATATATATATATATATATATATATATATATATATATATATATATATATATATATATATATATATGTGTGTGTGTGTGTGTGTGTGTGTGGAAAAATAAAATGCGAGAAAGTAAAGACCTACAACTATTACATGGCTTCGGGAGAATTACAATATTTACAAATTTGAGGGAATTTAAACGCTAAGCTATTACAAAAAAAAACCCATGCGACCTACACAATCGTTTCTAATGAAATAATGGGCAAAAGTAAACACAAAATATTTGCAAAATTATTTTTAATGTCTTAATATCTAAAAGATTAGAAATTAAATTTTTTTGTGCATTTTTTGGTTTGATTTGAATAATCAAATAAATAGATTTTAAACCTAAATTAAATACTTAATTAATTATAAAAAACCTATGTCTAATTAATGAGTTAAGAAAAATATTGTCTAAAATTAAATTAATCTATTAAAAGTCTAAATATGATTTTATTATATTTTTTATGATTTTTTTGATTTAATAGAAATTAATTAAATGAGTAAGAAAATGTAAAGAAAGAAAGTTCGAAATAAGTGGAACTAAAATATGCATGGGGTGGGAATCAGTTCATCAATGGCCAACCAGGATTTGAATGTTATAAACTCATTGTAATAGTCACAACCTTTTCTAAACATCATCATAAACATACATGAACACACAAGATTAGTTAACAATGCATAAAATAGAAGTTTAGGATTTTAGAAAAGTTATCCAATCGGTATTCTTGAGAGAGCATGTCCTGGGATGTCTCGAGCTTGTTGAAAGACTGAAAACGACTCCTGGGATCTTCATGAATGTAACGGATTTCTCGAAATTGCTTGGGAGGGGATGCAAATAGGGTTTCACACTTGTCCTAGTTCTTGAGAATTTTTTGTGATTCTTGGAGCTTGCTCTTGAAGTATCAATTCGTGGTCTTGTTCATTGATGTTGGGTGTATTTATAGGTGAATAAAATAGATCAAGACAAAGGAAAAGACCAAGTATTTTATTCCTTGCCAAAACACAAAAAAACATGTTTTCAAACATTCCATTTTGATAAGATCATGTCTCAACACTTGTCTCCCATGTTTGCATGGCTGTGCAAGAGTCTTTGGGCCTTAAATTTGATCCAACACCAAGCCCATATGTTGTTGTCCATCATTTACTATTTTATTTAATTTATTTTGTATTTAATTAAATAAAAAACAAAATAAATGAAATAAAAATAAAATATAAGGCATGAGTGGACTTATGGGTCTCTTATCATGTCATGAATATGTTTTAACTTAAAAAATTAGGTCCATTAGTCCACAATTTCCAAATTGATCAATGTAAGTTTCATGCATTTCTCAAAATTTGCTAAACTTACATCAATCATAACTCTCTCAAATTTCATCATTTTAAAGTGATCATGGACTTTTTGGAAAACTCAAGATGTCCCCTACAACCTCTATGTCGATCATGTTTTCATTTTAAGACTTTATCTTGATGTAAGTTGCCTTGACAAAAAGTGTCTTTTTGTTGACTTTTGAAATGACCTATAATGTTTTGGCCCATATCTCTCAAATGAAGCATTTTTTGGACTTGAGCTTAGAGATACAAAGTTGTAGAGAATTGAATTTCCTTAAAAACAAGATTTGGTTGAGAAAAATATGATGAAGCATGTGAAAGTTATGCTTAGTCAAAGTTCAGTTGACTTCTCCTTAAGAAAACCTTAATTTGGTAACATTTTGACTTTTGATAAATTGAGAGTTTTCTTGATGAATCATGATCAACCCTTGATCAAATGATAAATATGCCTTCAAAATGTTGATGTTGATCAAAATTCTTGAAGTTTGACTGTATGTTGACCACAATTCACTTTTTGTTCAATATAGTTGATTTCAATCATCTAGGCAATTGACTGAGAAAACTTGTGATGTAGGGATTGAAACTTGACATGAGGATTCTTTTAAGCATATTAGGAACCATGAAACTCACTTGAGGCATTAGAATCTAAATTTTCTTTGATAAAACCAAAACCCCAATTGCAGGCCATTGCCTATGAGAGGTGCTTATATGCTTAAACCCTTGAGTATTCTTGAGCAATTGAGAACCCTAGGAGCATGAGGAGGTTTCTTGAATCAATTGTCTTAAAAAATAGGAGGGAAAATTTTTGGGTACAACAGGCGGTATCATCGACCTTGTATCAGTGTGTGTCCATATGGCATCAGGATGGGATCGTTGAAAACATAGAGGCGGATCATAGCTATTTTACTGCTGAAGGTGGTAAGTCGAAAGAATTTCGATAAAGCATTTGTAACCATACCATCGTGCAGCCTAGAAGATGAAGTTTTCAAGTCGCATCCTGATGCAATCAATTTTTTTAATTTACACCCCACTCATGGTTTTATTTGGGACCTAGAAAATCTGAACACATATCCAGCTGTAGAAGGGGAGTTTGAGCCCACTGGGTGGGAAGAAGAACAAAATCATGATGATATCTGAGGCGAATGCTCTAGAAAGGATTTTGGCTTATATAGCCGAAAATAGAATAAATGCGACCTTATAGGTTGAAGATGTTGCAAATATGGCACCTGAGGCCATCATGGTGGAAGAGCTTGGAGAACCAAGCAAAACAACATTCTTAGAAAGCCAGAGGTTTGATTGTATATAAAAAGAAGAGCCTTTGGGGTTTGAGAAAGATATGAGAGACAATGTTTTAAATATGAAAGCACAAGATCCCTTGGAGGAAGTCGACTTGGGTGATGGTTCGATCAAGAAAATTACTTACATCACCACAAAGATCGACAGCCAGATGAAGGATCAAGTGATCAAATTGCTCAAATAATTTAGAGACTGCTTTACATGGGACTATAATGAGATGCCTGGTTTGATTAGAGAAATGGTGGAGATGAAGCTGCTTATAAATCTAGGCAAACGACCAATCAAGCAGATGCCAAGAAGGTTTGTGCCAGAAGTATATACAAATGAATAGCAAGTTAATCAGAACATCCAGGTATGTTAAATGGTTAGCTAATTTAGTCCCTGTGATAAACAAAAACTCAACTTTTAGAATTTGCACAGACTTTAGGGATTTAAATAAAGCCACCCTAAAGGACGAATATCCAATGCCTGTGACTAAAATGCTGATCGATTTGGCCACAGGATATGAATATTTAAGTCTTTTGGATGGATATTCATGCTATAATCAAGTTTTCATCGCTAAAGACGATACCCACAAACTATGTTTCGATGCTCTGGGGTGTTAGGCAAATATGAGTGGGTCGTCATGCCTTTTGGTTTGAAAAACATAGGGGCGAGTTATCAAAGAGCAATGAACTCAATATTTCATGATTTCATAAACACCTTCATGTAGGTGTACATTGATGATATTGTAGTCAAGTCACCCTTGAGAGTGGGTTATTTAGACCACCTTAGACAATCTTTTATTAGAATGAGGGAATATGGATTAAAAATGAATCCATTAAAGTGTGCTTTTTGTGTTCGTGCAGGAGATTGTCTGGGTTTTGTAGTGTACAAGAAAGGCATAAAGATAATTCAAAACAAAACCAATGCAATTTTGAATACCAAAGTGCTAACAACGAAGAAAGAACTCTAATCTTTATTGGGAAAAATAAATTTCTTGAGGCGGTTCGTGTCAAACATGAGCGGCAAAACTTTGGCATTTTCTCCTTTGCTGAAATTAGGCAAAGAGTCCGAATTTAAGTGGGAAAATAAACACCAAAATGCATTTGATCTCCTGAAAGATTATTTGATGAAGCCTCCAATGTTGGCACCTTCAAACAAAAACGACAGCATGAAACTGTATACCGCAGCGTCAGAGTCGACACTGGGAAGCATGTTGGCCTAGGAAGATGAAAATGAGGTCGAAAGAGCCATTTATTACCTTAGTAGAGTATTAAATGATGCTTAAACTAGATATAATGCAATTGAATAACTATGTTTATGTTTGTATTTCTCATGTACTAAACTCAAGCATTATATAAAACCAGTTGAAGTTTCTGTTTATTCTCATTTTGATGTCATCAAACATATGTTGTCTAAACCCATTTTGCATAGTCGAATAGGTAAATGGGCACTGGCATTAACTGAATACTCGTTAACATATGTCCCTTTAAAAGCAGTCAAGGGGAAAATCATTGCAGACTTCATAGTCGACCATTCAGTGATCGACACTACTGAAGCTTATGTAAGCACTAAGTCTTGGCAATGTTATTTCGATGGCTCTAAAAACAAACAAGGAATTGGGGTAGGTATTTTCATCTTATCACCATATGGCATTCCAACTAGATTTTGTTATAAAATCAAAGGTGAATGCTCTAACAATGAGGATGAGTATGAAGCCTTAATAATTGGTCTTCAAATTATGTTAGACATTGGAGTAAGAGATATTGATGTTAAAGGAGACTCAGAGGTAGTGATGAAATAGTTTACCAAAGAATACAATTACGTTAAAGATCACTTGGTAATGTATATGGCCAGAGCGTTGTCATTACTTCAAAAATTTGACAATGTGTCAATTAGTCATGTAAAGCGCATTGACAACCAAGAAGCGGATGACATGGCCCCGTTGGCATTTGGATACAAAATACCCAAAGAAAGCATAGATGAGTTCATTGAGGTAAACGAAAAATTGGAATTTGAAACCACACCAATGTCAAAAACTTGGGAGGAAACACCTGAAATAATCCCTGATCTCCTAAACTATGAGCACTTTGGAAATTTTGAAATGGTAGGTGAAGTTTTCTCCATTGATGCATTAGCTGAAGACGACTAGAGGAAACTCATAGTTGATTACTTAAAAAATTCAGTTGGGTCGACAGAGTGCAAGGGTAAGTATTGTTAGAACATAGTTTGATTCTATAACCCTTGGTTAGAGTTTTGATGATAACAAATACAAAGAATAAATAAATACAAAGAACAAATATGCACCTTAAAAATATGTTTTATGTATGCAGATGTTCTGATCAAATCAGCATCAGAAGATAAGCCATAAGTGCTACACGCTGAAGCAATCAGAACATACGCTGAAGATTGATGACCAGAACCTGCGCTTAATCAAAGTAAACTTTGAATCTGAAGAAGAACATATCAAACCAAGTCATCAATATTATGAAGCGTCATCAGCAGTAAGGAGAAAAGATTCTGAAGCGTTACTGAACATTCAAGACATCATCAATTCTAACGGCTTCCTTTCAGACATGATCTTCTCCAAAAGGAAAGTGTGTTAATGACATTAAACATGCTTTATGATCAACGTCATTACATTGCCTATATAAAAGAGTCAGCTTTCAAAATGATGCTAACGTACATACAACGATTTTTCTAGATCACCACTCACGCATATTCAAGCTACAAGCAAAATTCATTCTACATTTCTAATCTATAAACCTGTGTAATTTATCACAGTTGTGATAAACCGTTTTTGTTAGAAAAACAACAACACATATTGTATAATCATATTGAAAAAAGAGATCCTTGAGATTAACCGGGCCGTGGTTGTACTCAAGAAGACTTTAACAGTTGTTAAAGTAGCTTTTGTAATCTTGTTGAGATTAGTGGATTAAGACCTCGTTGGAGAGAGGCAAAATCACCTTGACGGGTGGATTGGAGTAGTTTGAGATCAAACGAACCAGGATAAAAATAATGTGTCATTAAGCTGTTTTAGATTCAAGTTTTCAATTCAACCCCCCTCCCCCTTCTTGTGTTTTTCACATCTTCAATTGGCATCAGAGCGCCTGGTTCTGAGCTTAAACACTTAACTGTGTCAGTACAAGATCCAAGCATCAGAAAAACACTATGGTGGGACCAAGCCAAAACATCAACAATGACAATAATGAAGACAAGGACAGATTCAATGGTAAACCTCCAGTCTTTGATGGAGAAAACTTTGACTACTGAAAAGACATAATTGAGAGTTTCTTTCTGGTTCATGATGCTGGTCTGTGGGACATGGTGACTGATGGATACACACATCCTGTGGATGGACGTGGTCAGAAGGTAGACAGGAAAATGATGTCTGATCAGCAAAAGCGTGAATTTAGAAACCACTACAAGGCCAGAACAATTCTCCTCAGCGCCATCTCATATTCAGAATATGAGAAAATATTAAACAGAGAAACTGCCAAGAATATGTTTGACTCTCTGAGAATGACGCATGAAGGCAACATTCAAGTCAAAGAAACCAAGGCCCTTGCGCTCATTCAGAAGTATGAAGCATTCAAGATGGAAGATAGTGAATCAATAGAAACTATGTTTTCAAGATTTCAAATTCTTGTTGCTGGACTAAAAGTTCTTGACAAAGGGTATTCTACTGCTGATCGCGTTAAGAAGATCATCAGAAGCTTTCCCAAACAATGGAGGCCAATGGTCACAACACTTAAGCTAGCCAAAGATCTCAACAAAATCTCTCTGGAAGAACTTGTTATCTCCCTCAGAAGTCACGAGATAGAGCTAGAAGAAGATGAACCTCAAAAGCAAGGTAAGCCATTAGCTTTAAAATCTAACAGAAAATCTGACTCCAAAGTTTTGCAGGTTGTGGAAGAAACTTATGATGGATCCTCATCAGAAGAAGATGGATTGTCTCTCCTCTCCAGAAGGGTGAACCAATTGTGGAAGCAAAGACAAAGGAAGTTCAGAAATCCCAGAAGATCAGAGAATCAGAATGAATCCTCCTCCAGATACAGAAAGTCTGAGTCCTCCTCTGGACACCGAAGATCTGAAGGTTCTTCAGGATACAGAAAGCCAAACAACAAGGACATCATCTGCTATGAATGTAACGAGCAAGGGCACTACAAAAGTTACTTCCGAAAGCTTCAGAAGGAAAAGCCCAAAAAGAAGTTTCTCAAGGAAAAGAAGAAAATTCTCATGGCTACATGGGATGATTCTGACACATCTGAAGCTGACTCAAAATCAGATGATGAAAGAGCAAACATAGCTCTCATGGCAAACGTATCAGAAGACAGTGATGCTTCTGGTTCAGACTCAGAATCAGACACTGAAGAGGTATTCCCTAACTTTATCCTAAACTTTACTAAGACTGAACTTGCTGAAAGTCTAAATGAAATTCTCGAAAGGTATCAACAGATCAGAGTCAAATTCAGAAACCTGAAAAGGAATCTTGCCTCTGACTCTGAAAAGAGTGAGATTCTCAGATTGGAGAATTCTGAGTTAAGAGAAAAAATTTCAAAATTAGAAAATAACTTGCAAAACTCTCAGAAGGAAACAATCTCTGAAACTCCCAGCAATGCTGATGAGATCATCAAAGAGTATGATCACAACTTTCAGAAGTTTATAGCTAAAAACATAGAAAGAAGCAAGATGGATTCAATGATCTATGGAGTTAGCAGAAATGGCAGAAAAGGGATAGGATGTCAAGGTAAGGTACCTATACCAAAAAATGACATGGACTTAGTTATAAAACGCACACCACTCAATTCACATTTTATATATGGGCACACACATGACATAAAATACACAAGTAGTGATTATTCTGTCAAACCAAAATTCAATCAGAATCTTGGTAAAACTAACAAATCAGGACCCAAGAAAATGTGGGTACCTAAGGATAAAATCATACATGTGGCAGATATCTTTAGCAGCAAGGCTAAGACACCAATCATGGTACCTGGACTCTGGCTGCTCACGACACATGACGGGAAGAAGGCATATGTTCCAAAGCCTGGAGGCCTTGTGGGCTTTGGAGGCAATCAGAGAGGAAAGATCATTGGCTCTGGAACAATAGGTAATGGAAATCTTCCCTCTATAAGTAATGTTTTATTAGTTGATGGATTAATGCATAACCTGTTATCCATAAGTCAATTAAGTGATAATGGTTATGATATAATCTTCAATCAAAATTCATGCAAAGCTGTTAGTCAGAAAGATGGGACTATCCTATTTAATGGAAAGAGGAAAAACAACATTTATAAAATAAAACTTTCTGAACTAAAGAGTCAGAATGTAAAATGTCTACTGTCTGTTAACAACGAGCAATGGATCTGGAACAGAAGATTGGGACATGTTAGTATGAGAAGAATATCTCAGATTAACAAACTCAATCTGGTCAGAGGACTTCCTAACTTAAAGTTCAACTCAGATTCTCTGTGTGAAGCATGTCAGAAAGGCAAATTTACAAAACCTGCTTTCAAATCCAAAAATGTTGTTTCCACCTTTAAGCCATTAGAACTTTTGCACATTGACTTATTTGGACCAGTAAAAACTGCTTCAGTCAGTGGCAAGAAGTATGGGTTAGTAATCATAGATGACTAAAGCAGATGGACATGGGTAAAGTTCTTAAGACACAAGGACGAGCCACACTCTATGTTTGTTACCTTCTGCAACCATGTTCAAAATGAAAAGGATCTTAGAATTGTAAAAGTCAGAAGTGATCATGGTGGAGAATTTGAAAATAAAGATTTTGAATTATTCTTTAATGAAAAAGGCATTCTGCATGATTTCTCTTGTCCTAGAACTCCCCGGCAAAATGGAGTTGTAGAACGAAAGAACAGAACATTGCAAGAAATGGCCAGAACCATGATCAACGAGACTAACGTTGCTAAGATTTTCTGGGCAGAGGCAATTAACACAACGTGTTACATTCAGAATAGAATCTCCATAAGACCTATTCTGGAAAAGACTCCATATGAATTGTGGAAGAACAGAAAGCCCAACATTTCTTATTTTCACCCATTCGGATGCACATGTTTTATTCTGAATACAAAAAATTATTTGAGCAAGTTTGACTCTAAAGCAAAAAAGTGTATTATGTTAGGATACTCTAAACGCTCGAGAGGGTACAGAGTATACAATACAGAAACACAGATTGTTGAAGAGTCAATCAGTGTTAGGTTTGATGATAAGCTTGACTCTCAAAAGTCAAAGCAGAATGAACTCCTTGCAGGTATGGAAGTTGAACTCACAGGTACTGAAGACAACTCATCAGAAGTTATCAACAGAGACACTCCCTCCATAACAGAAGGAGTCACTGCAAGCAATCCAGCACCTTCTGTTGATCAACTCCAGAAAAGACTATCCAGAAGAAGCATTGATCACCCAGAAGATACAATACTGGGAAAGAAGGAAGATCCAATCAGAACAAGATCAACATTCAGAAACTCTGAAGAATCCCTCATGGGACTGGTTTCTCTGATTGAACCAACAACAATTGATGAAGCACTTCTGGACAATGACTGGATTCTGGAAATGCAAGAGGAACTAAATCAATTCACCAAAAATGACGTATGGGATCTGGTTCCCAAACCAAAAGGATTCAACGTCATTGGTACAAAATGGGTGTTCAGAAACAAACTGAACGAGCAAGGTGAAGTCATCAGAAACAAAGCACGACTGGTAGCACAAGGTTATAGTCAGCAAGAGGGGATAGAATATACAGAAACCTTTTCTCCAGTCTCCAGGTTAGAATCTATCAGACTATTAATATCATTTGCTGTTAATAAAGGCATCACTCTGTATCAGATGGATGTCAAAAGTGCATTCTTAAATGGCTATATAGATGAAGAGGTATATGTGCACCAACCTCCTGGTTTTGAGAGTTCCAAAAATCCAGAATATGTTTTCAAACTAAAGAAGTCACTCTATGGTCTGAAACAAGCTCCCAGAGCTTGGTATGAAAGACTAAGTAACTTCCTGTTAGAAAATGAATTCACCAGAGGGAAAGTGGACACAACTTTGTTCTGTAAGACAGTTAAGAATAACATGTTAGTTTGTCAGATTTATGTTGATGACATCATATTTGGATCTACTAAACCCTCTCTGGAAAGAGAGTTTGCTAAATGTATGCAGGCAGAGTTTTAGATGAGCATAATGGGGGAACTCAAATTCTTTCTGGGCATTATGATAAATCAAACTCCAGAAGGAACTTACATTCATCAGAGCAAATATTTCAGAGAACTTCTGAAGAAATTTGATCTCCCAGAATGCAAGCCCTCAAAGATTCCAATGCATCCCACGTGCATTCTGGAAAAGGAAAAGGTAAGTAAAAAGGTAGAATAGAAGTTCTACAGAGGTATGATTGGTTCTCTTCTCTATCTGACGGCTTCAAGGCCTGACATTCTATTCATTTTTTGCATTTATGCTAGATTCCAATCAGATCCTAGAGAATCCCACTTAACAGTAGTTAAGAGAATTTTAAAGTATCTGAAAGGTACTGCTAATCTGGGTTTGTTTTATAGAAAATTAAATGATTACAGTTGAGTAGGATACTATGATGCTGACTTTGCTGGAGACAGAGTAGAACGTAAAAGCACTTCTGGAAGCTGCCAGTTTATGGGAGAAAATCTTATCTCATGGTCCAGCAAAAGACAATCTATAATAGCACTATCAACAACAGAAGCTGAATACATAGCAGCTGCTGGATGTAGTACGCAAATGCTCTAGATGAAAAGTCAACTTGAAGACTTCAATATATTTGAGAGTAACATTCCTATCCTCTGTGACAATACTTCTGCTATTTGTCTCAGTAAAAATCCTATTTTGTATTCTAGGGCTAAGCATATAGAAATAAAACATCATTTTATTAGGGACTATATTCAGAAAGAGACTCTTAACTTAAAATTCATTGACACAAACCATAAATGGGTTGATGTCTTTACAAAACCTCTTTCTGAAGATAGGTTTAACTTCATTCTGAAACATCTCAGCATGAAGCTTTGCCCAGAATAAATTGTTTTATTTACATATCTTAACCTTCAGAACTTAGTTTTCTTTTTTTGTGAACTACTGATCAACCTGCCTTCAGAGTTTTAGAAGTACAGATTGCATCAGAATCTATCCATGAAGATCTGAATGTTTCATTTCAAGGATAGAAGTGTGTTGTTCACGTAAGAAAACAGTTGTCATCCATTCATCAGCTACCTTCTGAGGCTGAACACGCGTTCACTTTTCTGAAAGGTCAAAAGCGCTGATTGTGTGCATTGAGATACACGTCATGGGTAACCATTCCAGTATCTTTCTGAATCCCCAAAAATCTGTTGTCATTAATGCTTATAATCATGACTAATTGTTTCTCTCTCTTACTGTTTATGCTTTCAAGAAAATATATTTAAACTCAAGTTTCACTCTTTACATTCTTTCACTTTTACTCTCTCAATACCTTCTATTGTTTTCAGTTCGTACTTTCAAACACCCTTTCATCTTTCTCAAAATTCTTGTGTGAACATGGCTTCTTCAAGCGTCCAAAACATCAGTACTCAGGAAACTGCTTCTATGGAACAGTACGAAGAACCTTACATAACGCTACTCACTCCCATTGACAATCTGGAAGTTCTTTCAGAACTGATTGTTGACTTTGAAAGCCTTCAAGAAAATGGCTTCAATTTGTATGAAGACGTCAATGCTCAAGGTTGGAACAGATATTTTGACCGTCTTCTAGGGCCAACATTTCCAATTCTTGTCAAAGAATTCTGGATACATGCTTCCTCCTCAATTCATCAAGTTACCTCGTATGTCATGGGGAAGAAGATTGTCATTACAGAAGACCTAATTTCAAGGCTTATTGGTTATAATGGTGGAGGTGTCAAATGTATTGACATGGCTGAAAGATGTTCTGATGTAGCTTCTATTGCAAGGGAAATATTTACTCTGGGCCTACCCTCCAGCAAGATTAGGGATCTGAAGGATCATCACATAATTTGGGATAAAATAATTCTGGGATGCATCAACCACAGGAAGCCAACTAGCTCTCCTGATTACATAAACATTGATCAGCAGTTTCTGATCTACTTTATCTCCAAGAAGACTAAGGTAAACCTCCCTCACTTGCTATTTAATCATGTGAGGACCAGTGTAAAGGAAACAAGAGAAGATGAGCGTACCAAAAGGGACTGGATACCCCTAGGAAGACTCATATCATACATTCTGACAGAGAATAGGCTGATAGAGCATTTGACTGAAGCACGAGAAATCAGCTCACTAGAAGCAATGGCTGGGAAGCCTCTGAACGCAAAAAATCTGAAAAAGATGAAAATCATTGAGAACATCAAGAAGGAACCCAACGTTACTTCTTTTGCAACCATCACTTCCAGAAGAATTCCTCTGGATGATTTTCCTTTTTTCTCTAAGATTGACTCCAAGCCTGAGATAATTGTCAGATATATGGATGCGTGTAAGGAAGACGGCACTGCACCAGAAATAAACATCCAGGACTTGCATCAAGCTGCTCTAGAAGTTATTCTGAAGAAGACCAAGAAAAGGAAAGCTGCAGCAGAAGGACCATCTCAGAACACTCCAGAAGCTGCAAGAAAGAAAGGTAATCCTTCCTCTATTACTGTTTTAGAATCAATAACTATATCAACATCTGAAACCATAACTACCCAATCAGAACATCCAACTCCACAAACTTTTGATGACTTTGACATAGGGTTTGATCCATCAGAAACTCTAAGTCTAAGTGAAACTCACTCCCTTCCTATTAATCCAAATCTTGAACAAACTCAACTAGAACATGCCAAAGTTCTGTCTGATATTGACTCTTTTGACCAAGGCATTTCAGCTCCCACACCATAAAATCCAAATCCTCAAATCCCTGATAATCCAAACTCTGAAACTACAACAGATGTTCCACAATAAGATATTCCACTGCCTCTCTCTCCATAACAAGATATTCCTCATCCACCATCACCTCAACCTGAACAACCACAACCAGAAGCTCAAACTTCTGAGAATCAACCATCTGAGACCCATGAACCATAACCTCACAATGTTTCAACCAACCAATCTGAAGAACCTACTTCAGATTCGAATACAATCTCAATCTCAGGAATCACTGAACCACTTGCCATTCGCATGCCTCTCACCATCCTGGACATTCCACAAATTCCTTCTTCTCTGGAATCCACACCACCAAATTCCCCTACCAGTCCAATCATCATACCTGACTCTCCCACTCCTTCACCCAAGAGAAATCCAGCTGACAACGAAAGACTTGTCATTGATCCAATTGCATTGGAAACATTAGCTGTTATATCTCACAAAACTGCCATTCCCAAACCAAAACCAACTGAAACCACACCAGATGTTGGTACAAGTTTGTTGATGTTTGAAACAGGAATACAAGAATGGATAACCTCCTTGAAGCATGCTAGTCTAGAGATGATAAATCTTTCTGCTTCTAATTATCTATGGACAAGATTCAGAAACTGGATAAGTTATGAAACACTAAAGCTAAAAGAACAGAGCTATGAACAGGTTCAACAGAATTTCAGTGATATGCTAAAGGTTTTTGAAGACCAAGTTCTGAGTCATCTGCTCAAGAAGGACATTCTCCCTCTGGATAATGCTCCTTGGTCAGAGCATCGTCCCTCAGATGAAGCTCAACCAGAATCAGAAGGTATCTCCCTGACTGCTGCTCCAGAAGAGATGATCACAATAGAGGAAATGGTTCAATGTGATCAAGCTGCAGAATGCTCTGAGAAGCGTCCAGATACTGAAGAATCTCCAGCATCTTCCTCAGTCATGCAAACTCTGGAAGAGTTGAAAATAGCAAATGTTATTATCCAGGAGAGGTTGGATAAGCAGGAGGACACAAACTAAGAAATCAAGAGCATCTTGGGAAAACAAGAAGAATCTAACACCCAGATCAAGGGCTTGCTGGAAGCTTTGTTCACATGCCTTCCTCCTCCCTCTTAGATTATTTACTGTTTTAAAACTGTTTGTCTTACCACTTATGTTCTGGACTACTTATCATTTCTTTTTTTTATAAATATAAATCAACTATTTTGGCTCTGATTATATTGCCTTTTTGATAACTGACAAAAAGGGGGAGAAAGTAAGATATTTTCAATAACGGTTTAATGAGACAGAAGTCTCAAACATTTTGGACTACTTAACCTCTATCTTCTGAAAAGCTTGAACATGTACAAACTCTGATGAAAGACGCAGTTAAACTCTGATGCTCAAGGACTCAAGGAACTTAAGGGAAGTAATCAACTCAGGGGGAGTTTTCTTCCTTATTCTAAACTTTTTATTCTTTATTTTTTAATTGAAAAATCTGGTTTTTGTCATCATCAAAAAGGGGGAGATTGTTAGAACATAGTTTGATTCTACAACCCTTGGTTAGAGTTTTGATGATAACAAATACAAAGAATAAATAAATACAAAGAACAAATATGCACCTTAAAAATATGTTTTATGTATGCAGAAGTTCTGATCAAATCAGCATTAGAAGATAATCCATATGTGCTACACGCTGAAGCAATCAGAACATACGCTGAAGATTGATGACCAAAACTTGCGCTTAATCAAAGTAAAATCTGACTCTGAACAAGAACATATCAAACCAAGTCATCAATATTATGAAGCGTCATCAGCAGTAAGGAGAAAAGATTCTGAAGCGTTACCGAACATTCAAGACAACATCAATTCCAACGGCTTCCTTCAGACAGCATCTTCTCCAAAAGGAAAGTGTGTTAATGACATTAAATATTCTTTATGATCAACGTCATTATACTGCCTATATAAATGAGTCAGCTTTCAAAATGATGCTAACGTACATACAACAATTTTGCTAGATCACCACTCACGCATGTTCAAGCTGCAAGCAAAATTCATTCTATATTTCTAAGCTATACACCTGTGTAATTTATCACAGTTGTAATAAACCATTTTTGTTAGAAAAACAACAACACATATTGTATAATCATATAGAAAAAAGAGATCCTTGAGATTAACTGGGTCGTGGTTGTACTCAAGAAGACTTTAACAGTTGTTAAAGTAGCTTTTGTAATCTTGTTGAGATTAGTGGATTAAGACCTCGTTGGAGAGATGCAAAATCACCTTGATGGATGGACTGGAGTAGTTTGAGATTAAACAAACCAGGATAAAAATAATGTGTCATTAAGCTGTTTTAGATTCAAGTTTTCAATTCACCCCCCCCCCCCCCCCCCTTCTTGTGTTTTTCACATCTTCAAGTACAAGGCGTTAAATCATAGATTAATGAGAGACAAGTTATTCAGTAAAATGCCTGAAGGAATGTTGTTAAAATGCTTAGGAAAGAATGAAGCATATATGGAAACATATGAAGTGCATAGTGGTTCTTGGGGAACGCATCAAGCAGGTAAGAAGATGAAATGGTTGTTGTGTCGAATAGGGGTATATTGGCCGACCATGTTAAAAAATTACATTGATTATGCCAAAAGCTGTCAAGAATGCCAAAAACATGCTGGAATTCAACATGTACCAGCTAGTGAATAACATTATGTTATCAAACCTTGGCCTTTTAGGGGATGGGCTTTGGATATTATTGGAGAAATTAAGCTTGCATCATCAAAAGGCCACAGGTACATCTTGGTAGGCATTGATTATTTTCAAAATGAGTAGAAGTGGTCACTTTGGTTAAAGTAGACAAAGAGGAAGTCATGGCCTTCATTCAAAACCAAATCATATATAGGTTTGGGACGCCAGACACCATAACAACTCACCAAGGGATTGTGTTCATAGGGTGAAAGATGAATGAGTTCGCTGCAGAAATGGGGTTCAAAATGTTAACATCGACACCATATTATGCCCAGGAAAATGGGTAAGTCGAAGCAGCGAATAAGACCATTATCAGTTTAATTAAGAAATATGTTGTCCAAAATCCTAGAAGTTGGCATATAACTTTGGGCCAAGCATTATGGGAATGTCGAAACTCACCAAAGGAGTTGACTAACACAACACCTTTCAATTTGGTTTATGGAAATGAAATAGTCTTTCCCTTAGAAATCCATTTGCAATCAGTGAGAATACAGAGGCAATCAGATATTCCTACTGAGTATTATTGGGGAATGATGCACGATGCGCTGATAGATGTTGAAGAACATAGTGTAGCAGCTTTAGACACTTTTCTCAGGCAAAAAGAATAAGTAGAAAAGGCCTACAACAGAAGGGTGAATGCAAAAGCGTTCGTCATTGGGGACTTGGTCTGGAAAGTGATCTTACCCATGGATCGAATCGACATAATTCTAGGAAAATGGTCACCAAATTGGGAAGAACTATTTCGAGTGGTTCAAGATTTTTCAAATAATGCTTATGAGATCAAAGAGCTCACGTCAGAAGGTCGAATGTTAAGAGAAAATGGTAAATACTTAAAGAAATATAGACCTATGTTGTAAGAAATTGTAATAAGAAAAAAGTAGAAAACCATTCATTACATAATAAAAGGCCACTAAAAGGCCTGCAAAATACAATGGGCATTACAAAGTTGGCTAAAAGGGCACATTATCCTTAAGGGTAAAATAACGGTCTCGAGTGAGGGACAATCGAGCATTGGTCAATGAAAGATAGATATCCGGTTCATCAAGCTCAATGTACAACGCCTCAACATGCTCCCAGTGAAGAACCCCAGTAGATGCTTCGTCATTCAGTTTCTTTTCAGTCATTTCAAATCCAACAACTTGCAAGTTTTCAGCTTCATTAATTTTCTTTTCCATCTCTTTAATTTGTTGTTTCAAAACAACAATTTGTCGCTGCCACAAAGAGATGTTATCGTCCTTCTTTTTAAAGTCCTCTTTGGCTTTGTCAAGAGCTTTCCTCAGTGCTTCACTAGCAGTTACAGAGGAATCTATGAAGGCCAATTCGAGGTTACGTTCCTTCTCCTTAGGAAGAAGTTTCCCCATAATCTCCTTGTGTTTGGCTAAGTTGACCAAAAACTGGTCAAGAGAAGAAGATACCTCAGCCACAAAGGTGACGACCTAAGGAGAGGTTGTATGAACGCCAACCTTTTGCAGCGCTTCTTTGACCTTAGCCCCATCAGCAGCAAATGCATCTAAATGATTGATCAGGTCAACATGAAATAGCTACATTTTCAGGCGATTGAGGACATCACCTTGGGTTCTAAGAGAATAAACGCCCCCAGAGACGGTCAAAGCGCTAGAGCCCCCATCAGTCAAGTGATTTCTAGAAGCCACCAAGAACTTGAAGTATTCTAGAGGGCTACTTTGTTTTAGAGCAGAAATGGATTGAGGAGACATGGTGGTGTTGGTAGGAACCATGTTGAGAGGAGTTAAGACAACGCCAAAGGGAGAATTTGTTTGAGGAGGCTCTTTAGCTCTTTGAAAAGGTTGCTGTTTAATAGTCGAGACCTCCAATTTGTCATCTCGAGCATCCCCCTCTAAGCTATTGTTATGGGTGCTATCTTCCACCCCCTCACTGATGGGAGAATACTTAGTGACCCCCTGATCGATGAGAGAGTTGAGATAACTATCAGTAGATTCACTATCTGAAAGAATCATGGGCATTTTATTTTTCCCCTTTGAATTCCTTAAAATGAGCTGAGTGGGGCATTATTTGGATTTGAGGGTTGGTCGTTGAAACAAACAGAGACAAGTAAGGATGAAGCTAGAAAGTAAGGGAGTGGTTGTGTGATCGTTGATGTAAAGTTTGCAGAATAAAGTCATGATTACAGTGACGTCACTTTACACTAAGAAGAAAGAATTAAAATGTCTATTTCTGCCTCTTCAGTCGAAAAAGACATTTTGGGGGGCAATTTGTTCGCTGGGATTTTCACAAAGAGAGAAATCCAAACCAAAATTAAAAAAGGCTATTTTAATAGAATTAAAGAGAATTAAATTATATGGAGTCGACTACATAAGCATGTCGACCATGGTTGATTTCACAGGAAGGCGACCAAGGTTTCATAAGCGCAGTGGACCAGAGAAAAGTTCATGGTGAATGGATTGGGCCCAGGAAAGTGAGAAGCCCAAAAGAGTTAAAAGGCCCATAAGCTCCTAAAATTGTGAAGGCGAAATGTTATGGAGGGAGAATATAGGTTCGACCATAATGAAGAACGTGGGTTCACAAAGAGAAGTTACAATAGAGAACGTGGATTCGTGAGGGGAAGTTACGAAGAACACGTGGCATGCAAGGAAACAAAGCCCACTTAGAAAGTAGTTTTTATGTGTATTATAAATAAAGCACTTAGTGAACTTTTGTAAAAGGTCCAACTTTTCACATTCCTGCATGCCAGTCACTCAAAGTAACCAAGCGAACGAGCAAAATGAGTTTGACAAAGGCAATGTATGTTTGAATCCAATGTATTTTACAACTTTCTTTAATGTTATGTCATTATCTTTTACAACTTAAAATGCTTTTTGTCTCCTTTACTTTGTCTTTTGTCCTTATCTTTTTCAATTTAAATACGTTTGGCTCCCAGTCGAACGTATCCCTTTGAAAACATTTTTACTACGCACGTGAACTGAAGCACTGCTCCGAGATTCCCTGGTCGATCTCACACGTAAGCTTGTTTTTAAGAGACCAGCTGTTGTACCCCAAAATTTTCCCTCTCATTTCATTCAAAAATATCCCTTCATACTCTTAGTGTTTCTAATTGCTTTAAGCTATCAAGGCTTCTCATACCTTAAGACATCTCAAACATATCATTAATTCTTTGTGTCATCAAAGAATTGAATATTTGCGAGTATTGTGAAGAGAATCACATCCGGACACAGATTAATTCCTGAAACAAGACAGGGACACTATCTGTGGAAATAAATTGTAGATCATTTCCCAAAATAAGACAGGGCGACTATCTACAAAAACAAATCAAAGATTAGTTCCCGAAATAGGACGAGGAAATTATCTTTCTTTCTTTATGGCCAGATAAAAATCTTTTCCCGAAACAGGACGAGGCGACTATCTTTATCACCAAATGGTATGAACTCCTGAAACAAGACGAGTTTACAAACAAAAATAGATCGAAGATTAACTCCCGAAACAGGACGGGGAAACTATCTTTCTTTCTTTATGGCCAGATGAAGATCAATTCCCGAAACAGGACGAGGCGACTATCTTTATCACCAAATCATATAAACTACTGAAACAGAACGGGTTTACCAACAAACACGTCGCAGATTAATTCCTGAAACAAGACAGGGAAACTATCTATATGACCGGATACAAATTAATTTCTGAAATAAGACAAGGCAACTATCTGTGGAAATAAATTGTAGATCAATTCCCGAAATAGAATGGGGCGACTATCTACAAAGACAGATCGAAGATTAACGCCTGAAACAGTATGGGGGAACTATCTTTCTTTCTTTATGGCTAGATGAAGATCTATTCCCGAAACAGGACAGAGCGACTATCTTTATCACTAAATGGTATGAATTCTTGAAATAGGACAGGTTTACCAACAAAAATAGATCGAAGATTAACTCCGAAACAGGACGGGGAGACTATCTTTATCCCTAAGTGGTATGAACTCCCGAAACATGATAGGTTTACCAGCAAAAGCAGATTGTAGATCAATTCTCGAAACAGGACTGGGTGACTATCTACATAACAAGCAGCTATCCTGGATGGAATCTATAAGCCCATCTCCTACGACTCTCCAACACCTCTGGGTGACATCTATAAGCCCATCTCCGACGACATTCTGTCACTCTCCAAATGGAATCTTTAAGCCCATTTCCGATACAATCAACCAACAACGTTACTTCTTGCACATGCGAGTGCAAATTTCTGGGAACTTAAGTGTTCAATCATCTTCTACCTTCAAGTCACGAATGGTAGATGCACCAATCTAACTTTTCAGGTTTAAGAAGATTGAACAGGGGCAACTCTTGTACCCCTAAATTTTCCCTCTCATTTCATTCAAAAATATCCCTTCATACTCCTAGGGTTTCTAATCACTTTAAGTTACCAAGGCTTCTCATACCTCAAGACATCTCAAACATCTCATTAATTCTTTGTGTCATCAAAGAATTAAAGATTTGTGAGTATTGTGAAGAGAATCACATTTTTCCTATCCATTGGTTTTGTGCTAGGGTTTTGACTTTTGAGTGTGTGACACTTTTTTTGGTCAAGTTTCATGAAGCATTATCTTCTTTTCATCATACAAGTCATCTTTGCTCAAGGGTTTCTCCCTCATGCCTTGAGGAGTTAAGGTTTTGAGCTTGGGACGTCATTGGTCAGAATTAGGGTCTATGTGAGCTATGAGGATTTTCGCTTCTATCAAGGGATGTTGAGTATATTCTTCATTAATTTTGGACTGAGAAATTAGGGTTTTCTGTTCATGTTCATTGAGGCTTCCTTCTTCTGTAAATCTTCTTCATTATGCCTCTTAATCAATTGGATTTGTGGTTACTTGTTGGTTCAATTTGTGAGTTCGAATGATGAAGTTATGATGCAAAGTCTAGTGAAGATCTTTCGCGATTTTAGAGTGCATCATTATTGGGCACGTGGGAATTAAAGATTTCATGTTTTGTATTCATTCCTTTTCAAGAGTTCTATTAAGGAATGTGATACGGTGGGAGAACTGACTTGGGTGTTTTGCGTTTGATCATAATTATTGCGGGTAGCAAGAGTCGCCACCGACTTTTCTTTTATCTAATAAGGAAAGGGTGAAAAGAACAGGAAATACCTTTGAGATGTTTTCTTGAGTTCAGGGGGTAGGTTATGAAAAAGTAAGGTGTTATCACCCTTTTCATCCGTAGTTATCTACGGGCTCTTAGTTGCTCGCTAAATCATTTGAAAATTCTTTGGTTGAAAATGCGTTATGTGGTGGGTGTAATTTTGAAAATATTTTACAAAATGCCTTTATTGCCTCTAACTTTGTAATGATTCTCGTCTCTATAAGAATGCGTACAAAGTGTTGGTTTTGAAAATAGTTCAAAGAGATGTTTGTTTTTGAAGATGTTTTGAAAGTGTAAGTGTGGAAATGATCTTCATTTGTGATCAAGAAACTACGAGCGCCCTACCTACTCAAAGGTCTTTGTTCTTTTCCTCCTACTTTAGATGTTGCTATCTTACCTTTGATTGGTAAGAAGCCCCATCGTTGGATGTGAAGGGACGGGCGGGGGCCAATCGTATAGTCATCGAAGGCAACTTATGAGACGTTTTAGAAATTTTTGTAAGAGACTAGATCGTTTACCGGAGGCAACATCGAGGGACATTGAGGGACTACGATCTTTTTTATCGAGGGTCTTTGCTAAAACGCCCATATTCGAGGGACATGACTATTTTCTGAGGCAACAAGTGAGATTACCCTAGAGGTGCACGTGTGTGAATAGTGTGTTTGATTGCATGCATTTTGTCTTTGAAATTAGGGTTTTATAACAGTTTATTTTATCTTGCCATACACACCTTAATTACTAACAATTTATATTAAAGCGGTAAATTGTGGAAATTAAAATCCTAAGCTATTACATCACTTTAGGGGACGGGGGATACAAATGTACAAATGGGGGGTGGAAAGCAATAAAAGTCCTAATTATTATAACCATACTGAATAGCAATTAAAGAAAATATATAGAAAATATAAAGACACAAAATAGTGCAAAAGAGATAAAGAATAAGTCTTTCGATTCATGTAGTAGGTTCGAAGTATGTGTCCTTTGATTCACACACCCCTTTTTGTTTTCTTTCGTTTGGGCCTGTAAGTCAGTGTGTATCGAAGCATACACCCTTCGATTAACAACTTTTTTTATTTTCTTTTGTTTGGTCCTACAAGTCAGTGTGAATCGAAGCATACACCCTTCGATTCACACCTTTTTTTGTTTTCTTTAGTTCTTAACACATAATTGACAAAATGGAAGACAAACGAAAGGTTAGTTTTGAAGGCAAAGGTTATTTACATGTTATGCTTGAAATAAAGGGTTTAAAATCAGGAAGACTTACCTTGAATCTGGAGTTGGTCTTTTGAACTCTGAGTTATTTCCCTAGATATTCTTGAATTCGAATGCAAAGAACAGGGGTATTGTGTTTCTTTGGTTTTGGATTCAAAATAAAATAAAAGAAGTGTTATGTTTCTTTGGCTCTGGATTCAAAAGAAAAGAAACAAAGGTGTTGTGTTTCTTTGGTTCTGGATTTGAAAGAAAAGAAACAAAGGTGTGGGTTTTTTGGTTCTGGGTTTGAGTGTTTTAAATGTTCTCTCCTCTCTTTTCCTTGCCAACAAACCTCTCTCCAGCCACTAAAAAATCCCCCCTTAGATGTGTTGTGAAACATCTTTTTTATAGAAAAGTTTTGCTAGGGTTTTGGGGGGAAAAACAAATGAAATTTGAATAGTTTGGGTATTCTGTTTTCATAGCTTTCAAGGTGCATCTATTATATGCTAGTTTGGTGCAAATTAGGAGCAACATAGTATGACTGCTTTGCAGCAGTTTTGGAGTGTTGTGGCAGTTTGGTGCAGGACTGTTTCATAGCAGTACAACAAACTTTGGTTTGACAGCATATAGGACTTTGTTCAGTAGTCTTCGACCAAACTCAACAAAAGATAAAACAATACTCGTTTCCACAAATTGTGTGTTCTCCGAATAGAACAATTGAATGTTCTTAGAATGGACCATATTGCATGTCCTACGAATAAACCATATTGTAGGTTCTTCGAATCCACCAATTATGTGTTCTTCGTATGGACCAATTGCATGTCCTTCGAATCCACCAATTGTGTGTTCTTCGAATGGGACACCAAATTTAGGTTCTTCGAATGGGCCACCAAATATGTGTTCTTCGAATCCACCAAATTCATGTTCTTCGAATGGGCCACCAAATATGTGTTCTTCAAATCCACCAAATTCATGTTCTTCGAATGGGCCACCAAATATGTGTTCTTCAAATCCACCAAATTCATGTTCTTCGAATGGGCCACCAAATATGTGTTCTTCGAATCCACCAAATTCATGTTCTTCGAATGGGCCACCAAATGTGTTCTTTGAATCCACCAAATTCATGTTCTTCGAATGGGCCACCAAATATGTTTTCTTCAAGTCCACCAAATTCATTTTCTTCGAATGGGCCACCAAATATGTTTTCTTCAAATCCACCAAATTCATGTTCTTCGAATGGGCCACCAAATATGTGTTCTTCGAATCCACCAAATATGTGTTCTTCGAATCCACCAAATTCATCTGAATGTACCACATTGGCGTAGTCAAAACGAAATAATTTTTGGATTGCCTTCCTACTAGTAACAATTAATTCATAGTGTAGAAACTATGTGTTTCGAAGGATTTAGAGGTGGAATCGAAGCAAGCATGAAGGAATCCATTGCCTTGTGGATCTAAGCAAACATGAAGGAATCCATTGTCTTGTGGATCAAAGAAAACATGAAGGAATCCATTGTCTTGTGTATCAAAGCAAGCATGAAGTAAGCCATTGCCTTGTGGAACGAAGCAAGCATAAAGGAAGCCATTTCCTTGTGGATCAAAGAAAGAATGAAGGAAACCATTGTCCAGTCAAAGCTTGGGAAATCAAACAAAGCTTGCTCTTCTTTAATTTGATGCTTGAAAGCCCAATGTGATCCATGGGAACTATATGGGACATTTAAAAGTCCAATTGTACTTGTGAAAACTTGAGCTTTTTGAAAATCTTTGTTAGAAAAGTCTTAAAAACAGAGAGGGAAAATTTTGGGCTACAACAGTTGCCCCTGTTCAATCTTCTTAAACCTAAAAAGCGAGGATGGTACGTCTTCGTTCGTAGCTTGAAGGTAAAAGATGATTGAACACTAGAGCGCCCAGAAATTTGCACTCGACCCTGTGTTAGTAGATTGTGTAGGGAATGGGCTTAAAGATGCCATTTGGAGAGATGATGGAGAGTTGTCGGAGATGGCCTTATAGATGCCATGCAAAGGTGATTGTTGATAGGAATATTAGGACGAGTCTATGCTTGACTGTATCTTGAAGAAAGCTTTTTTAGGATTCCGTCTCTGAAAGGGGAATGCTTTTCAGAACGAAGCGCTGAAGGAGATGCTTTTCAGAATAAAACTTCTGAAGGAGATGCTTTTTAGAATGAAGTGCTGAAGGGGAAATGTGTTTCAGAACTCTTATGAAGGAAATGCTCTCCAGAACTTGGTCTCTGGGGAAAATGCTTTTCAGGATTCCATATCTGAAGGGAAAATGCTTTTCAGAACGAAGCGCTGAAGGAAATGCTTTTCAGAATAAAACTTTTGAAGGAGATGCTTTTTAGAGTGAAGAGCTAAAGGGGAAATGCATTTCAGAACTCCTCTGAAGGAAATGCTCCCCAGAACCAGGTCTTTGGGGAAAATGCTTTTCAGGATTCCATATTTGAAGGGAAAATGCTTTTCAGAATGAAGCGCTGAAGGAAATGCTTTTCAGAATAAAACTTCTGAAGGAGATGCTTTTCAGAATGAAGTGCTGAAGGGGAAATGCGTTTCAGAACTCCTCTGAAGAAAATGCTCTCCAGAACTTGGTCTCTGGTGAAAATGCTTTTCAGGATTCCGTATCAGAAGGGGAAATGCTTTTCAGAACGAAGCACTGAAGGAGATGCTTTTCAGAATAAAACTTCTGAAGGAGATGCTTTTCAGAGTGAAGTGCTGGAGCGGAAATACGTTTCAGAACTCTTCTGAAGGAAATGCTCGCCAGAACTCGGTCTCTAGGGAAAATGCTTTTCAGGATTCCGTATTTGAAGGGGAAATGCTTTTCATAATGAAGCGCTGAAGGAGATCACTTGGTCGTGTAGTCACCATGTTTTGTTTCGGGAATTGATCTACAACTTGTTCATGTAGATAGTTGTCCTGTCTTGCTTCAGGTATTAATCTACAATTAGTCGCTCACAGATAGTTGTCTTGTCTTGTTTCTGGTATTAATCTAGAACTTTTTTTTGTTGGTCATAGAGATGGTTTCCCTTGCTTGTTTAAGTAATTAATCTTTGATCTATTTGAAAGAAAGATAGTTTCCTCGGCTTGTTTCAGGAGTTAATCTTCAATATGCTCATGTAAATAGTTGTCCTGTCTTGCTTCAGGTATTAATCTACAATCAGTCGCTCACAGATAGTTGTCTTATCTTGCTTCAGGTATTAATTTGGAACTTGTTTTTTGTTGGTCATTGATATTGTTTCCCTGGCTTGTTTTAGGAATTAATCTCTGACCTATTTGAAATAAAGATAGTTTCCCCGGTTGTTTCGGGAGTTAATCTTCAATCTTCTCATGTAGATAGTTGTCTTGTCTTGCTTCAGGTATTAATCTAAAATTAGTTGCTCGCAGATAGTTGTCCTGTCTTGTTTCAGGTATTAATCTGGAACTTGTTTTTTGTTGGTCATAGAGATAGTTGCCCTGTCTTGTTTTAGGAATTAATCTCTGACCTTAGAGAAATGGTTGTGGTATTTGCCCTAAGAGGATTTTTGTTGATTGCCTTTTCCTACAAGGAAGAGGTTTAGTTGTATGCAGATGTATGCATGGCTTGATGATATTCTCAAAATAAATGAGATTATGTTGTATTCATTTATCATGTATGTAATATGATATATGAATGTGAAATATTTGTTGAAATGTGTGATACGGTGGGAGAACTGACTATGGTTTTGCGTTTGTTTTCGCAAATGTTTTGGTTGAGCAAGAGTCGCCACCGACTTTTTATTTTATCCTAAAGGAAAGGTTGAAAAAAGCACAGCAAAAACCTTTTGAGATATTTCGTGGGTTCGGGGGGTAGATTATGAAAAGGGAAGGTATTAGCACCCTTTTCATCCATGGTTATCCATGGGATCTTAGTTACTTGGTTTTTTAGATCACTTGACTTGATTTTCGATTGCTTGAAAATGTGGTGTGTGTGAGTGTTTTTGAAAATGTTTTGGAAGAAGATGCCTTGTCTTAGGCTACCCTTGTAACAATTCTTTACTCGAATGTTTTACAAAGGTGTGTGTCTTTTCGAAAAGATGTTTCAAATGTTTTTGAGAGTTTGTTTTGAAAGTGTTTGTAGAGTGTGGTTTTTGAAAAGAAGGCAAGTGTTTTTGAAAGTTGATCTCAAGTAACTAAGAGTCTTGTCTACCCTATTGTACTCAAAGGTTTTATCTATGTTTTCAACCCTTTTTAACAATTTTGTTCCACCATTGAATTTGGTGGACAATCTTGCATTTAGGATGTTTAACGGGATGAGCGCGGGTCATCGTATGGACCATGAATGCAATGATGCCAAGTGTCTCTGGAAATTTTGCTTTGAAGGGACTATGATCATTCCATTTAGGCAACTTTCGAAAGCGTCATCGAGGGACTTATGATCATTTGAATTTGTTTTGCCAAAGATACTCAACGTGCAAGCATGGCCCATTTTGGAAGGCAACATGTGGGATTACCCTAGGGGGTGCAAGTGTGATTGTGTATTGATTTCATGTATTTGTCTTGTATTAGGTTATCTAGCGTCTGATTTTATGTACATGCAAACCCTAGGTCTAACCATGGTATAATTTGAAAGCGGTAAATTGCGGAAATGTAAAGTCTACGCTATTACAAAATAAGTATCCGGGAGTGGGGGTACAAATTTACAAATGGGGATGAGACTTTAGGAATATAGTGTCCAATAGATTACAACCAAATCGAATCGATCAAATGTAAATGTAACGAATAGCAATGTATAGAAATAGCAATTGTGTATAGGAGCAATGTAAATGTATTTGTATCAAGCATATAATGTGAAATGTATCGTATATTGTGTAAGTGTACGTGTATATGTGTATGTAATTATTTACAGGTGCGAAAATGTGAAATTAATGTATTATTAAGGTATGGTTAACTTAAAGAAAGAAATTAAATATTTATTTAATTAATCTTTGATTTGTGATCTTGTATTTTCTTTAATATGTACAAAAAAGAATGTTTTAATTAAATGTTTTAAATTCTAATTAAATTATGTATAAAAAATGTATCTTTATATTTTGTGTTTAATATATACAAAAAAGATATTTTAATTAAAAGATAGAAAGAATGTTTTTTCAATTTTAATTATATTATGTAAAAATGTATTTCCATTTATTATATACACAAAGAATATTTTAATTAAAAAAAAAAAAAAAATACCCTAAGTTCTATTTTTTATGTATCACTATCAATGTATTTCAATTTGTGTTTTTATGTACAAGTTAATTTTAAGAAAGAAAGTTTTAAGAAAAGATTTAAATCTATATATTTTACTTAGTATTCTTATATGCCAAATTAATATCAAAAAGAAAAAAAAAAGGTTATGTCAAAAGAAAACAAGCAAATGTAAATTAGCAAAAGAAGGAAGAAATGAATGGGCCAAGGGTTTTAGGGCTTAGTCAGAATTGGAAGCAAAGAGGGGGGGGGGGGGGGTGCCATTTAGGACATGTTTTGGGCTTAGGCGCTGGAGAAAGGGCAAGGCCCATCAAGTTTGACAAACGTTTTAGGGTTTTGATTATTGTTTGCAATTGGAAAATGCTTAGGGTTTTGAGACAGAGGCGCCGTTTTGATTTCATCTTCATCTTCTTCGTACGTTTCCTTCATCTCTCAAATCCAGGGCCAATGATCCCCTCCAACCTTCGACCACCGGGCGCCGCTTCCGTCCTCATCTCCTCATAGTTTGTTCAGTTAAAGATGGCAAAAGAGGTGACGAGTTTCTGGACATTTTAGGATTCTTTTTAATTACTGTCTTTGCATGTCATGATTGAATCTCATTTTGTGTTTTATTGTCATTTCTGTGAGCGAAAAAAAATAAGGGAAAGGGTTTATACCTTAGGCTTTTGGGAGATGGAGATGAGGCGGACCGGAGGCGCTGAGGATGGCCGGAGGGTGGAGGTTCGATGATGATGGACTTGGAACCCTGGTTTGTGTATTCTTTGTCTTTTACCCTTTTATTTGGTGATGATGATGAATTGAGCCTTTTTGATATTCACTCCCTTCTTCTTCTCTTTTACTGTATGCTCGTTTCTTAATATGCTTCTTTGTCCAATGATGAACCTAGGGTTCTGAGGCTTTCGATGGGTGGCCTTGAATGCTTGAGTATGCTTGACTGTTGTATGATGCCTTTTGATTTGCTTCTTTTTACTGCCTCGATACCTCTGTATGCTTGCCTTTTTACTGCCCTGTGATGAACCTTCTGAGGACCTGTGTGGGTTTGGAATTTGGTTCTATCTTCTGAGGTTTGGATAGTTCAAGTTTGGATGTTCTTCTGTATGCTTGGCTTATGGCCCTATGATGCTGTTGGATTGGTGTTTTGGGTTTTGAGGTTGTGGCCTGGATGTCTTTGTGTGCTTGAAAGGTCTTACTGGTTTTTTGTTTATCAGTTTTGGATTTTTAGGCCATTACAGGTTGGGTTGTGGTGAACTGGTTTTTGTTGTTTTTTGTTTTAAGGGTTTACAGGTTCTGAATGGCTAGGCCTGGTATCTGGTACAGGTTTGTGCTGGTTATTGTGTTTGAGTTGAATGGTAAGGTTTTGAGCTAGCCAGGTTTTGGTTAGGTGGTTTGATACCAGTTTAGGCTGGTGCTTCAGGTTTGGAACTGTCTTGCCTTTTGCAGGGTTTGGCATATGCAGGTTTTGTATACTTTTCTTATCAGCCAAGGCATGGTGTTTATCTGGTTTGTGGTGAGGTTTATGCAGGTCTGATGCAGGTTTTTGGTTATTAGCAGGTTTTGGCCTTTTGACAGCTTGTCTCAAGGTTTGGGTGAACTTGTGGCCTTTGTGTGCTTATGCCTGTAAAAAAACAGGTTCCAGGTTTTGAGACTGGAGGCTTATGCAGTTTTGTATATTTTTGTGTGTATTGGTTTGCCTCTTTTTCTACCTTTCTATTGGCAGGTTCAGTTTGTTTTATATTTCTCTTCATGCCTCAAGCCTAAGCCTGCTTTCTTTGTTCTCTTCTTCTCTCTCCAGTACAAAAACATTAAAATATGTTATGCTTTGTGCTTTTCTGAAAGGGCCACCTTTTGGGAAATGATGAAAAGAATATGTTGCTTGCATATCATGCTTTCTCTGCATTTTTTTGATATCTTCCAGATTTTGTGTTGCTTGATATCTTTCCAAATCTTCTTTTTTGATAGCTTTGAGTAACCTTGTGACAGTAACTTGTACTTTTGGCAGAAAGTTTGAATTTGGACTTTGTAGTTTGGACTTTGTAGTTTGATTTGCAACATGCTGTTTGAGATTTGAACTTATGCAGTTTGGACAATTTGACTTGTGCATTTTTAAATTTGTGCATTCAAAGTTTTAGCAAATAAATATTCGTCCCTCTTTGTGAACCGGGAAAAATCCCGTGATTTGCAGAGAGGGTTAATTGATCCCAATCAGTGGCCCTTAATGATGAACTGTAATTTTATCTGTCTCTTTTATTTATTTATCTGCTATTGACTTTCCTTTTTTTTCATTCGCAGATAAAAAAATGAATGGAGCACTGGAGCAAGAGATGGCAGATGAAGAATTGAAGATTAGAAAAATGTTTAGGATAGCTTTTTTATTTAAGTTTAAATAAAATGTAAAATCATTGTTGTAAACAACAAAACAATTGTACAATTAATTTAAAAATCAATAAAAGTTTCTTTATCCAATTAAATATTTTTCCTCCTATTGTTTATTTATTATTTAGAAGTCTTTAATTAAAATAATTGAAAATAAATTCCAATCATTTAATCTTAGAATAATAAATAATTTAAATAAACAATGCTTTAGCATTTGATCAGTTAAACCTGGTATTTCCAACATCCAAAGCAAAACAACAGTTAATCACAACAACTGATCAGACGCATTCCCATTTTTACTGATTTAATCACACAGTGCAAATTCAAACTGAATGTATCCTTTCACTGGTTCAATCAAACAAACGTGAATTCAATCCAAATGAATTCTTTTACTGATTAAGTCAAACAATGCAAATTCAAACCAAATCTCGGAATAACTTGCAAAGCACCGTAGAATTAAATCTTTCTGAAGAACCGCGCCTGAACAACCCTAATTCCCGATTAAATACCAAAGAATGTTCGCCTGATCAAAGTTGAGCCAAAATCAACCAAAACCCTAAACCAATTGTTTGAAACATTTCAGAGCCCTGAAAATCAGTAAAACCCTAATTGCGTCTGACTGACGAGAAAAAGTCTGTTTGACCGATTCTTGAGCCAATCTGAAAAATCAGGAAACGCCTGAAGCTGTGATTTCTTGTGGAAAAATGTGAGGGCAAATTTTGGGGTACAACAGTTGCCCCTGTTCAATCTTCTTGAACGTGAAGAGTTAGATTGGCAAGTTTGCCTTTCGCGACTTGAAGGTAAAATAAGATTGGACACTAGAGTGCCCAGAAAATTTGCACTCGGCGATGTGATGGTAGAGGTGAATGGGCTTAAAGATGCCATCTGATGCGATAGAATCTTGTCGGGGAATGGGCTTAGAGATGCCATCTGAGAATGGGCTTAAAGATGCCATTTGAGAATGGGCTTAAAGATGCCATCTGACGCGATAGAATCTTGTCGGGGGATGGGCTTAGAGATGCCATCTGAAAATGGGCTTAAAGATGCCATTTGATGACTGCTGGTAGGAGGATGGGCTTATAGATGCCATCTGAGAATGGGCTTAAAGATGCCATTTGAGAATGGGCTTAAAGATGCCATTTGGAAATGTTGAACTGTATGTCAATGGTGAGTGGACGAGTATCAGAAAGGCCTCCCTGTTTCGGAACATCTCTGAACTGGGGGTCTGAATAAGCAATAGATTGACATCCGTGTCTGGAGAATCCGTGAACTGTTTTCAGGAGTTGAGATTGAATAAGCAATAGAGCAGCATCCGTTGTTGGGAAGCGTCCGTAAACTGTTTTCAAAAGTTGAGAAGAGTCTGAACAAGTGATAGGTTAACATCCGTTACTGGAGAACCCGTGAACTATTTTCAGAAGTCTTGAAGTTGAATAAGCAATAGAGCAGCATCCGTTGTTGGGAAGCGTCCGTAAACTGTTTTCAAAAATTGCATCTAAACAAGTGATAGATTAACATCCGTTGTTGGGAAGAATCCATAAACTGTTTTCAGAAGTCTTGAGAAGAGTCTGAACAAGTGATAGGTTAACATCTGTTACTGGAGAACCCGTGAACTGTTTTCAGAAGTCTTGAAGTTGAATAAGCAATAGAGCAGCATCCGTTGTTGGGAAGCGTCCGTAAACTATTTTCAAAAATTGCATCTGAACAAGTGATAGATTATCATCTGTTGTTGGGAAGAATCCATAAACTGTTTTCATAAGTCTTGAGAAGAGTCTGAACAAGTGATAGGTTAACATCCGTTACTGGAGAACCCGTGAACTGTTTTCAAAAGTTGCATCTGAACAAGCGATAGATTAACATCCGTTGTTGGGAAGAATCCATAAACTGTTTTCAGAAGTCTTGAGAAGAATCTGAACAAGCGATAGGTTAACATCCGTTACTGGAGAACCCGTGAACTGTTTTCAGAAATCTTGAGTTGAAGGAGGAACCAGTGTAGGGTTTCCTGATGATGCATCCGTGTAAAACTGCATCGAAGTGAATAAGTATCAGAATGTCGCCGTGTCCGGGTCACATCTGAACTATTTCTGGATGAATTTCAGGAGATGATCTTTGTCTGTCCACTGATCTTACCTGAAAAGGTAAAGGGTTAGTTGTATGCAATGTTATGATGCATGATGCAATGTATGTGACATCAATGTTTATAACATGAATGTGATGAATGCGCATGTAAGCTGATGAGCTATCTTGCTGAGGATAAATGAATCCTGGATGGCTGAAGATAAAAGAATCTTGACTGCTGCCGGGGAGAATAATTCTTTGGCTGCTGTTGTAGAGGGGAAGAATCTCTTGATTGTTGAAAAAATGAGAAGTCTTGGGACCACTGTTGGGAAAATCAGAAGCTTGGGTTGTATGCCAAACTACTGGGGTCTTCCTGTTTTGAGGAGATCTGTGTAGGATTTCCTGATGATGAGTCCATGTAAAACTGCATCGGGTTTTTGAACACTTTTGACATTTGAATGCCCCAAGTGGTGATGTAGATAATTTCCTGGCTTGTTACAGGTGTTGATCCACAATCAGTCGTCCACAGATATTTTCCTGGCTTGTTACAGGTGTTGATCTGGAACTCTTCAGACGTGCCCTGGCTGGATACAGGAGTCGAGTCTGGAAATAGTCGTCAACAGATATGCCCTGGCTGGATACAGGAATCGAATCTTCAAACTCTTCAGACGTGCCCTGGCTAGATACAGGAATCGAGTCTGGAAATGTGATAGTTAACATATATGCCCTGGCTGGATACAGGAATTGAATCTTCAAACTCTTCAGACGTGCCCTGGCTAGATACAGGAATCGAGTCTGGAAATAGTCGTCAACAGCTATGCCCTGGCTGGATACAGGAATCGAATCCTCAAACTCTTCAGACGTGCCCTGGCCAGATACAGGAATCGAGTCTGGAAATAGTCGTCAACAGATATGCCCTGGCTGGATACAGGAATCGAATCTTCAAACTCTTCAGACGTGCCCTGGCTAGATACAGGAATCGAGTCTGGAAATGTGATAGTTAACATATATGCCCTGGCTGGATACAGGAATTGAATCTTCAAACTCTTCAGACGTGCCCTGGCTAGATACAGGAATCGAGTCTGGAAATAGTCGTCAACAGCTATGCCCTGGCTGGATACAGGAATCGAATCCTCAAACTCTTTAGACGTGCCCTGGCCAGATACAGGAATCGAGTCTGGAAATAGTCGTCAACAGATATGCCCTAGCTAGATACAGGAATCGAATCTTCAAACTCTTCAGACGTGCCCTGGCTAGATACAGGAATCGAGTCTGGAAATGTGATAGTTGATTTGTTGAACACTTTTGACATTCGAATGCCCCAAGTGGTGATGAAGGAGTCTTGAATCAGATTACTCTGCATATTGAGAGATTTCTTGAAATCTTGATTGGACTGCCCCAGGTTAATTGAATTTTGAAAGATCTGTTGAAACCTTGACTGGACTGCCCCAGGTTAATTGGATTTTGACATGTCATGCCCCTTGCTGATAGGAGATTTGTCGTTGGAAGTGTTATCCTCTTGAAGTGATTTTGCTCACTGAGAGTGTTTTCGTTCCTCCGAACATTCGCTGTATGAAATTCTTCGCTGTCAAACAAAAAGCCAAATGCAGACAGTGATATTCAAGCAATGCAAAGTTTATGTTTGTCTCGAAGTTTTGAAAAATGCATTTTTAGCAGAAAACTTTTTATAAGACAGATCAACACAAGATTTAGAGCAAAGCCTTACAGGAGTCAGGATACCTTTTGTAACAGTATGCTTTCGAACTAACCCATGCTTCAATTAGGACTTTTGAAGGGTTGTAACGTGGCTTGGTTCGCAGTTTAAGAAACAAAGGATAAAGGCTCAAAGTATATTTGTACCCACCCGCTCTTCGTTATGTTCTCCAACCTAAGCTCAGTTAATTGTGCGTCACACTCTGTTTTGAGTTTGGAACGACTTTTGGGCGATGGTTCATCAGTTGAATTTGGGGAGACAGTCATCATCTCCTTTTTTCTTTTTCAACATTTTTTCATGTTGTTGAGGATTTTGTAATGACCTCACTATTTTGATTTTGATTTGTTATCCCTAACTTTTGCCTGACTGTTCCCGTTTTTCGAGATTACCGTCAGCGGGATGCCCCAGCTTTCTTAAGCCTCCTTTATAGGTTTTGGCTTGGTGGGCTTTTTCTCTTTTTAGAGATTGACTGTCTATGTGATAGGGAACCACCCTTGTCTTTTGATTCCAAAGGAATGCTTTCTCTTTTTTTTTTGACGTCGTTCGTTGTATTACGAACTGAGAGTTTGCGGCTTCAATGCGCGCTTAACTGAGATACTACCCTGCCCCAGGTTTATATCAAAGGTTTTGATTGTTTAGAACAGAAAACTCCTACTTCTTTGGCTCGAAGGGGTTGACTAGGGATTATCTTCCTTATAACTCCAGTGTTTGGGAATTGAAAGAAATGCATGTACATCATCAGCAAGGTCTGTTCAAAAGCATACTGTATGGTATTGTTTCGTCATCCTCCCTCTAAAGGCTTACAACTTTTTATCAAGAGTCAAATATCATAAAGAAAAGCATAAGAGTAGTGAAACGAATGGATGAATTCAAGACAAACATATGTAATGCATTAATGAAAACAGAGTTTAACATCAACAGATAATTGTTTGACAGCAAAAGAAGTTACAACTTTGAAAATTCGAAAAGAAGCAAAAGTCTTTCAGCTTGAGGTTCGTCACTTCAGGTGGAGAACCCTTTAACGGAAGATTTTCATATCGCCGTCTGGCATGAATTCTAGCACCCCAATGTCGATCAGATCTTGAATCTTGTTCTTCAATGCCCAATAGTCGTTGGTGTCGTGCCCGGGGCTGTAGGAGTGATAAACACAAAATGCGTCGGGACGATAGTTAGGAGAGGAGATATTGAGCTTCTGAGGAGGATCCTTTAAGGTAAGCAGATTGTCCTCCAACAGGCGCTTCAGTATGAAGAATGATGGTATTTCAGTCTCCGTGAACTGTCTTCCCGACGTTTCTTGCTTACGCCGATTACCCCGTTGACGCTGGCGAGGTTGTTGATGGGCTTGTGACCCTGAAGCAAGCAAAGAAGATTTCCCTTATCTTCTTGAGTGGATGGAGGCTGAGCGGTGACTTGCTCTTCAACCTCAGATGTTTGCCCCAATTGGTTGTTTGGAAGCAGTTGACGGCAAGAACTCTGAGTTCCTCTTGTCTTTAAGATAGGTCTTGGATGAGAGCCATCTGGCCCACCAACTGTCCCATCACTTGGGTCCTTAATGTTGTCATATCAAACTGCATCTCTGCAAGCTGATCACTCCTGGCATTGTTTGAATTCTCCAAGCCCTTTGTGAGGAGAGCTTCCATCTCTTCTTGCCCCAGAGACAAGCTCAGGAACATCTCTTGCAGCTGAGCAGTCTGGTCTTGGATGTCTTTGACAGACCTTTCTAGAGCCATCTCTTACTGAAATAAACAGCAGGAGAGTAAGGAAACCTGAAAAAGGAAAGACTGTCAAAATGCAATGCATGATATGTGGATGCATGCTTTCAAGGATCTCTTGGGGTAAACACAAGAAAATGTTAGAGGTTGAACTTTGATCTTTGATTGGAGATCTTCGCACCGGTGGATGTCTTTCCACGAGAATCAAGCTCACCATGTCAAGTGGGTCATAGCCACTAATTCAAGTTGTTGCACTTGAACTTTGACTGGAGAACTTTGTATCGATGGATGTCTTTCCACTAGAATCAAGCTCACCATGTCGAGTGGGTCATAGCCACTGATTCAAGTTGTTGTACTTGATCTTTGATTGGAGAACTTTGTATCGGTGGATGTCTTTCCACGAGAATCAAGCTCACCATGTCGAGTGGGTCATAGCCACTGATTCAAGTTGATGTACTTGATCTATGATGGCCTTTGTTTAGAGGAGAAAACCCCTTGCCCCTTGGTAAATGTCTGGTTCAACGTAACCCTGCATCAACAGAACCCTCGAGATCCTTGAAATGGTTATTGAAAATGCTATGGTATGATGTCATGATGTTATGTACATGTATGCGAAAAGCAAGTGAGTGTATATACAGACAAACATATTCACACAAAGCAAACAAGTCCTTAGGTTTAGGCTTGCATGGGGTTCAAGTACTACCCTCTTTCTGTTTCGTTGGTTAAAACCTGTCCTATCAAAAGTAACCGGGTTCTAGAGGATCTCAAATCATTGGCTACCCTCGATCGGTCATAACTCCAACATCGCTATCTTTTCTTGCGGCCGGAACCATCATGAGAGTTTAGCCTCAATGAGTGTAGCATACTGCTACTATTCTAATGGCCAAGTTGGGTCAATTCAGGGTTCTAAGGTCGGTTGGTGCTTAATGACTCCTTGGAAGACCCATATTATCCCCGTTTCAACACAAGGGATATCGGTACAGACCAAGGTGCCACACCAATGTAGCCACTGCTTCACCCATGTCGGTATACCCCGGACAGGTCCCTCGCAGATTATGCTACCTAAAAAGGTTTCCCCTAGATCCGGGTTAGGATCTATGAAACTCCGATGCAAAGCCCACGTAAAAGCAAACAAAGCAATCAATTGAAAACAAAGGTGATCTAAACCCTAACGTAACCCCACTTTGAGTAGTACTCCCCAGCAGATTCGCCAGTTCTGTGATACGGTGGGAGAACTGACTATGGTTTTGCGTTTGTTTTCGCAAATGTTTCGGTTGAGCAAGAGTCGCCACCGACTTTTTATTTTATCCTAAAGGAAAGGTTGAAAAAAGCACAGCAAAAACCTTTTGAGATATTTCGTGGGTTCGGGGGGTAGATTATGAAAAGGGAAGGTATTAGCACCCTTTTCATCCATGGTTATCCATGGGCTCTTAGTTACTTGGTTTTTTAGATCACTTGCCTTGATTTTCAATTGCTTGAAAATGTGGTGTGTGTGAGTGTTTTTGAAAATGTTTTGGAAGAAGATGCCTTGTCTTAGGCTACCCTTGTAACAATTCTTTACTCGAATGTTTTACAAAGGTGTGTATCTTTTCGAAAAGATGTTTCAAATGTTTTTGAGAGTTTGTTTTGAAAGTGTTTGTGGAGTGTGGTTTTTGAAAAGAAGGCAAGTGTTTTTGCAAGTTGATCTCAAGTAACTAAGAGTCTTGTCTACCCTATTGTACTCAAAGGTTTTCTCTATGTTTTCAACCCTTTTTAACAATTTTGTTCCACCATTGAATTTGGTGGACAATCTTGCGTTTAGGATGTTTAACGGGACGGGCGCGGGTCATCGTATGGACCATGAATGCAATGATGCCAAGTGTATCTGGCAATTTTGCTTTGAAGGGACTATGATCATTCCATTTAGGCAACTTTCGAAAGCGTCATCGAGGGACTTATGATCATTTGAATTTGTTTTGCCAAAGATACTCAACGTGCAAGCATGGCCCATTTTGGAAGGCAACATGTGGGATTACCCTAGGGGGTGCAAGTGTGATTGTGTATTGATTTCATGTATTTGTCTTGTATTAGGTTATCTAGCGTCTGATTTTATGTACATGCAAACCCTAGGTCTAACCATGGTATAATTTGAAAGCGGTAAATTGCGGAAATGTAAAGTCTACGCTATTACAAAATAAGTATCCGGGAGTGGGGGTACAAATTTACAAATGGGGATGAGACTTTAGGAATGTAGTGTCCAATAGATTACAACCAAATCGAATCGATCAAATGTAAATGTAACGAATAACAATGTATAGAAATAGCAATTGTGTATAGGAGCAATGTAAATGTATTTGTATCAAGCATATAATGTGAAATGTATCGTATATTGTGTAAGTGTACGTGTATATGTGTATGTAATTATTTACAGGTGCGAAAATGTGAAATTAATGTATTATTAAGGTATGGTTAACTTAAAGAAAGAAATTAAATATTTATTTAATTAATCTTTGATTTGTGATCTTGTATTTTCTTTAATATGTACAAAAAAGAATGTTTTAATTAAATGTTTTAAATTCTAATTAAATTATGTATAAAAAATGTATCTTTATATTTTGTGTTTAATATATACAAAAAAGATATTTTAATTAAAAGATAGAAAGAATGTTTTTTCAATTTTAATTATATTATGTAAAAATGTATTTCCATTTATTATATACACAAAGAATATTTTAATAAAATAAAAAAAGAAAAGAAAATACCCTAAGTTCTATTTTTTATGTATCACTATCAATGTATTTCAATTTGTGTTTTTATGTACAAGTTAATTTTAAGAAAGAAAGTTTTAAGAAAAGATTTAAATCTATATATTTTACTTAGTATTCTTATATGCCAAATTAATATCAAAAAGAAAAAAAAAAGGTTATTTCAAAAGAAAACAAGCAAATGTAAATTAGCAAAAGAAGGAAGAAATGAATGGGCCAAGGGTTTTAGGGCTTAGTCATAATTGGAAGCAAAGAGGGGGGGTGCCATTTAGGACATGTTTTGGGCTTAGGCGCTGGAGAAAGGGCAAGGCCCATCAAGTTTGACAAACGTTTTAGGGTTTTGATTATTGTTTGCAATTGGAAAATGCTTAGGGTTTTGAGACAGAGGCGCCGTTTTGATTTCATCTTCATCTTCTTCGTACGTTTCCTTCATCTCTCAAATCCAGGGCCAATGATCCCCTCCAACCTTCGACCACCGGGCGCCGCTTCCGTCCTCATCTCCTCATAGTTTGTTCAGTTAAAGATGGAAAAAGAGGTGACGAGTTTCTGGACATTTTAGGATTCTTTTTAATTACTGTCTTTGCATGTCATGATTGAATCTCATTTTGTGTTTTATTGTCGTTTCTGTGAGCGAAAAAAAAAAGAAGGGAAAGGGTTTATACCTTAGGCTTTAGGGAGATGGAGATGAGGCGGACCGGAGGCGCTGAGGATGGCCGGAGGGTGGAGGTTCGATGATGATGGACTTGGAACCCTGGTTTGTGTATTCTTTGTCTTTTGCCCTTTTATTTGGTGATGATAATGAACTGAGCCTTTTTGATATTCACTCCTTTCTTCTTCTCTTTTACTGTATGCTCGTTGCTTAATATGCTTCTTTGTCCAATGATGAACCTAGGGTTCTGAGGCTTTTGATGGGTGGCCTTGAATGCTTGAGTATGCTTGACTGTTGTATGATGCCTTTTGATTTGCTTCTTTTTACTGCCTCGATACCTCTGTATGCTTGCCTTTTTACTACCCTGTGATGAACCTTCTGAGGGCCTGTGTGGGTTTGGAATTTGGTTCTATCTTCTGAGGTTTGGACAGTTCAAGTTTGGATGTTCTTCTGTATGCTTGGCTTATGGCCCTATGATGCTGTTGGATTGGTGTTTTGGGTTTTGAGGTTGTGACCTGGATGTCTTTGTGTGCTTGAAAGGTCTTACTGGTTTTTTGTTTATCAGTTTTGGCTTTTTAGGCCATTACAGGTTGGGTTGTGGTGAACTGGTTTTTGTTGTTTTTTGTTTTAAGGGTTTACAGGTTCTGAATGGCTAGGCCTGGTATCTGGTACAGGTTTGTGCTGGTTATTGTGTTTGAGTTGAATGGTAAGGTTTTGAGCTAGCCAGGTTTTGGTTAGGTGGTTTGATACCAGTTTAGGCTGGTGCTTCAGGTTTGGAACTGTCTTGCCTTTTGCAGGGTTTGGCATATGCAAGTTTTGTATACTTTTCTTATCAGCCAAGGCTTGGGTTTATCTGGTTTATGGTGAGGTTTATGCAGGTCTGATGCAGGTTTTTGGTTATTAGCAGGTTTTGGCCTTTTGACAGCTTGTCTCAAGGTTTGGGTGAACTTGTGGCCTTTGTGTGCTTATGCCTGTAAACAAACAGGTTCCAGGTTTTGAGACTGGAGGCTTATGCAGTTTTGTATATTTTTGTGTGTATTGGTTTGCCTCTTTTTCTACCTTTCTATTGGCAGGTTCAGTTTTTTTTATATTTCTCTTCATGCCTCAAGCCTAAGCCTGCTTTCTTTGTTCTCTTCTTCTCTCTCCAGTACAAAAACATTAAAATATGTTATGCTTTGTGCTTTTCCGAAAGGGCCACTTTTTGGGAAATGATGAAAAGAATATGTTGCTTGCATATCATGCTTTCTCTGCATTTTTTTCATATCTTCCAGATTTTGTGCTGCTTGATATCTTTCCAAATCTTCTTTTTTGATAGCTTTGAGTAACCTTGTGACAGTAACTTGTACTTTTGGCAGAAAGTTTGAATTTGGACTTTGTAGTTTGGACTTTGTAGTTTGATTTGCAACATGCTGTTTGAGATTTGAACTTATGCAGTTTGGATAATTTGACTTGTGCATTTTTAAATTTGTGCATTCAAAGTTTTAGCAAATAAATATTCGTCCCTCTTTGTGAACCGGGAGAAATCCCGTGATTTGCAGAGAGGGTTAACTGATCCCAATCAGTGGCCCTTAATGATGAACTGTAATTTTATCTGTCTCTTTTATTTATTTATCTGCTATTGACTTTCCTTTTTTTTTCATTTGCAGATAAAAAAATGAATGGAGCACTGGAGAAAGGGATGGCAGATGAAGAATTGAAGATTAGAAAAATGTCTAGGATAGCTTTTTTATTTAAGTTTAAATAAAATGTAAAATCATTGTTGTAAACAACAAAACAATTGTACAATTAATTTAAAAATCAATAAAAGTTTCTTTATCCAATTAAATATTTTTCCTCCTATTATTTATTTATTATTTACAATTCTTTAATTAAAATAATTGAAAATAAATTCCAATCATTTAATCTTAGAATAATAAATAATTTAAATAAACAATGCTTTAGCATTTGATCAGTTAAACCTGGTATTTCCAACATCCAAAGCAAAACAACAGTTAATCACAACAACTGATCAGACGCATTCCCATTTTTACTGATTTAATCACACAGTGCAAATTCAAACTGAATGTATCCTTTCACTGGTTCAATCAAACAAACGTGAATTCAATCCAAATGCATTCTTTTACTGATTAAGTCAAACAATGCAAATTCAAACCAAATCTCGGAATAACTTGCAAAGCACCATAGAATTAAATCTTTCTGAAGAACCGCGCCTGAACAACCCTAATTCCCGATTAAATACCAAAGAATGTTCGCCTGATCAAAGTTGAGCCATAATCAACCAAAACCCTAAACCAATTGTTTGAAACATTTCAGAGCCCTGAAAATAAGTAAAACCCTAATTGCGTCTGACTGACGATAAAAAGTCTGTTTGACCGATTCTTGAGCCAATCTGAAAAATCAGGAAACGCCTGAAGCTGTGATTTCTTGTGGAAAAATGCGAGGGCAAATTTTGGGGTACAACAAAATGTATCTTTGTTTCGGAAAATAAATCCTTGAGAAGTGTTGGGGAGCTTTGGGAAGTTAAATCCCAGTATGTTGTCGGGGATGAAGAATATGCACATCTTCAAATTTTGTTTAGAATGTTTCCACTAGAGATTCCCATTTCATTGTTTGAGGAGAAATCCACTGGGGAAGATTGGCTTTGGCTTGAGAAATATTTGTGGAGAGTGTTGATTTCTGCTTGGGGAAAATAGTTCAGGAGTTTTAGTTGTCCGTTGCTCTACTGGGGAGTTATCTCTTGATAAGAGAGAATGGAAGTTAACAACTTGTTGGGGATAAAGAAGTTAATTGTTAACTGATCGACTTCCAGGCTTTGCAGCTACTCACTGGGGATAGTGGCAAACTTTACCTGGGAAGAGGAGTTTTGTTAGTGATTTAAAGAAGTTAAACTATTATCTAGTTGGGTCCAGGTTTTAGTAACTTTTGTGGATAGTAACAAATCTATTGGGGATCTCAATGACTCTACCAGGGATTAAAGGGTTTTGTCTGTTGATTTATGTTGGTCTGGTGGATTCGTAGTTTGTTGGGGAAATAAACCCATTTGACAATCTGCTGGCGGAAATGTTTTCTTCTGGCAGAAATCCTCAAACTTCCTCTTGAGACCAGTTCAGCTAAGGAGAGGTTTTCCTGAGGTTGAAACTCTGGATGGCGGGTTGCATGAATCCAACTCTATGGGGATAATTCTTTGGGGATAACCTTATAAAAGAGACTTTGTGGGATTTGTCATTTTCCACAACAGTAAGTGTTGTAGTTACTGCCAGGAAATGTTTGCTTGGTTGTACGTGACCCTTTGCTGGAATTCATGTTCGGTTCCCCAAGTGATTCAGATGGAGACCTTCCCTGGTTATTCAGCACTTCTTGAGAGATTTATTGGAATCTTGACTTGACTGTTCTAGAGGTGTTGAACAATAACATGTTATGCCCCCTTGGTTATAGAGAGTTTGTCATTGGAAGTGTTTTTCCATTTGAAATGAATCTGTTTATTGAGAGAGTTTTTGTTCACTAGATATTCCTCGTGCGAATTTCTCCATTGTCAAACAATTAGCTATATACAGACAGCGGTATTCAAACAATACAAAGTTTATGTTTGTCTTGAAGTTTTCAAAATGCAGTTTTAATAAGTAAAAGAGTTTTGTAAGAATATGATTTCAACTCGGGATTTATAGTAAACCTTACATAGGTCAGGATACCTTTTGTAACAATATAATTTCGAACCAACCCATGCTTCAATTAGGACTTTTAAGGGATTGTAACGTGGCCTGGTTCACGGTTTTAAGAAACAAAGGATAAGGCTCAAAGTTTATTTGTCCCCATCCGTTCTTCATGATATTCTCCAGTCTTAAACTCAGTTAATTTCGCGTTTTGAATTATAATTGAGTATGGAATAATGTTTTGGTGATGGTTCAGACAAGTTAAGTTTGTTGGAGAAGGCAGTCATTTTGCAACATTTTTTATGTTTGTCGAGGATTTGTAGCGCCCTCTTTTTGATTTATTGTCCCTAATTTTTGCCTGATTATTCTTGTTTTGAGATTACATACAGCGGGATGCCCTAGTTTTCTTAAGTCTCCTTCATAGGTTTTGACTCAATGGGTTTTTCTTTTGAGAGATAATGACTGCCTATTTTTTTAGGGAACCAACACCATCTTTTGATTCAGAAGGATGTTTGTGTATGAAGTGAAAGCATATGGCTGAGCATGCATTTAAATTAACTGAGAAACTAACCCTGCCCCAGGTTTTGATTAAAGGTTTCAATTTGTGTGAAAAGAAAACTCCTACTTCTTTAGCTCAAAGGGGTTGACTAGGGATTATCTTCCTTATAACAACACTATTTAGGAATTGAAAGAACGCTTGTACATCGTCAGCAAGGTCTGTCCAAAAGCATATTAAAAGAGATTATGGCATTATTTTCGTCATCCTCCCTCTAAAGGCTTGCAACTTTTAACGAGAGTTGGATATCACAAAAAATCAGGGAATAAAAACACAGTTTAATTATAGTGAAAATGAATGGATTAATTCAAGACAAACATATGCAATACATCAATGAAAGTAACCAAAGTCTGACATAAAGATAAGTGTTTGAACAAACAAAAGAAATTACAATTGAAAATTCAAAATGAACTGGACGCTCTCAATGATTTGGCATGGGAGTAGTGATCACATTGGGAGTTTCAAGAGGGCCGAATTCAATCTCCTTTACGTTAATCATATTTTGAATCTTGTATTTTAGCGTCCAACAATCGTTAGTATCATGCCCATGACTGTTGGAATGATAGGCACATCTTGCATTGGGATTGTAGTTAAGAGAAGTAGTTTTGGGGTTTGGATGAGGTCCTATCAACTTAATCAGATTCATCCCCAACATGTGTTGCATTGCTTGAGACCGTGGCATGTTGATTTTGGTAAACTGTATCTCCGGCTCGTCTTGCCTTTGCTGATTTCCCCGTTGGTGTTGGCGAGGTCATTGTTGAACTCGTGATGTAGCAGCACTTTGGAAAGGTCTACTCTCCACCAAGCCAACTTCTTGTCTCATCAGGAGCTGATTAATGACTTGATCCCTAATTCTAGCTGTTTATCCCATATGTTTACATCCGTCTTGATGAAGCTTGTTGACGAGGGCTCTCAGCTCTTCTTGTCCCTGAGCTAAGTTTTGGATAAGATCCATCTGACCTACCATTTGTCCTATCATCTTGATCTTCATGGTTGCTATTTCAGTTTGTAATTGTTCCGACTGGTCATCCCTGACGTCCTTAGGATTCTTCTTGGTCATGCTCCTAGTGAGGAGTGTTTTCACTTCTTCTTGCCCCTTAGATAGGTTCAAGAACATTTCTTGAAGCTGGGCATTTTGGGTCTGAAGATCCTTGATAGTATGTTTTAGAGCCACCTCTACTGAAATAAATAGTAAGCAGATGAGAAACCTGTGTGGGGAAAACCTGTCATGATATGATGCATGATATGTGGATGCAATGTCTTCAAGGATCTCGCGGGGTAAACACAAGAAAATTTTAGAAGTTGAACTTTGATTACAACTTTGAAGAACTTCGTATCGTTGAATGTCCTTCTACGAGAATCAAGCTCACCGTGTTAAGTGGGTCATGGACCTTGACTCAAGTTATCGTGCTTTGGTCTTTGATGGTGTTTGGTTAGAGGAAAATAAATCCTCTTACCCCTTGATGGACGTCTGGTTCATCATGTCCCTGCATCACAGGCCCTTGAGATCCTTGAAATAGTTAGTGGAAATGATATGGTATGATGTTATGATGTTATGATGTTATGTACGAGTATGCACACAAAGTAAACAAGTCGTTATGTACAAATAATCATACACAAAGCAGACAAGTCCTTAGGTTTAGGCTTGAATGGAGTCATAGGTAAGTATCCTCTTGAAGTTTAGTTGGCTCAACCTGTCCTAGAAAGTAATCGGGTTCTAGGGGATCTCCATATCATTGATCTTTCTTTTAGGCATTGTCTCAGCACAATCAATCTTTTCTTATGGCCGAAATATCCAAAAATTCTAATCTCAATGAGTGTAGCATTAAGTATCAACCAATCTTCAGCTTTACACCAAAGTCAGCTATCTCACTACTTCCTAATGGCCAAGTTGTTCAATTAAGGTTCTAAGGTCAGTTAATGTTTCATGATGCCGCTCAGCGGCCCCGTATTCTCCTCGATTCAACACAATGGATACCGGTACCAACAAATGCTTCACACTAACATAGTCATTGCTTCAACCACGCCATATAGTTTCCACAATCTATTGCTACTTACCTAAAAGGTTCCCTAGATCTAGGTGTAGGATCAAAACCAAAACCCAAACAAGGAACGAAAAATGTAAAGCAAGAAAATCGAACAAAGAAAGTATTATAAAGGTGATCTAGCTCTAAGGTAACCCCACTTTTAAGTATATCTCCAGTAGAGTCACCAGTTCTGTGATACGATGGGAGAAAGAACTTGGGTGTTTTACGTTTGATCACAATTATTGAAAATAGCAAGAGTCGCCACCGACTTTTCTTTTATCCAATAAGGAAAGGGTGAAAAGAACATGAAAGACCTTTGAGATGTTTTCTTGAGTTTGGGGGGTAGGTTATGAAAAGGAAAGGTGTTAGGACCCTTTTCATCTGTAGTTATATACGGGCTCTTAGATGCTTGCTAGATCATTTGAAAATGCTTTGTTTTAAAATGAGTTTTGTGGTGGGTGTAAGTTTGAAAACATTTTGCAAAATTCCATTGTTGCGGCTAACTTTGTAATGATTCTCGTCTCTATAAGAATGCGTACAAAGTGTTGGTTTTGAAAATAGTTCAAAGAGATGTTTGTTTTTGAAGATGTTTTGAAAGTGTAAGTGTGGAAATGGTTTTCGTTTGTGAGCAAGCAACTACGAGCATCCTACCTACTCAAAGGTATTTGTTCTTTTCCTCCTCCTTTAGATGTTGCTATCTTACCATTGATTGGTAAGAAGACCCATCCTTGGATGTGAAGGGACAGGCGTGGGTCAATCGTATATTCATAGAAGGAAACTTATGAGACGTTTTAGCAATTTTCGTAAGGGACTAGATCGTTTATCGGAGGAAACATCAAGGGACATCGAGGGACTACGATCTTTTTTATCGAGGGTCTTTGATAAAACGCCCATATTCAAGGGACATGACTATTTTCTGAGGCAACAAGTGATATTGCCCTAGAGGTGCACGTGTTTGAATAGTATGTTTAATTGCATGCATTTTGTCTTTAAAATTAGGGTTTTCTAATGTTTGATTTTATCTTTCCATACACACCCTAATTACTAACAATTTATATTAAAGCGGTAAATTGCGGAAATTAAAATCCTAAGCTATTACATCACTTTAGGGGATGGGGATACAAATGTAATAATGGGGGGTGGAAAGCAATAAAAGTCCTAATTATTACAATCATATTGAATAGCAATGAAAGAAAATATATAGAAAATATAACGATAAAAAATAGCGCAAAAGAGAGAAAGAACAAGTCTTTCGATTCATGCAGCACGTTCAAAGCATGTGTCCTTCGATTCACACACCCCTTTTTGTTTTCTTTCGTTTGGGCCAGCAGTTCAGTGTGTATCGAAGCATACACCCTTTGATTCACACGTTTTTTTGTTTTCTTTCGTTTGGTCCTGCAAGTCAATGTGAATCGAAGCATACACCCCTCAATTCACACCTTTTTTTGTTTTCTTTTGTTTGGGCCAGTAAATCAGTGTGTATCGAAGCCTAAGACTCTGTGTCGAACCATGCTGTAATTTTTTATTCCAACATTGTTTTATGGTCTATACAAGTTAGTTCTTAACGTATAATTGACAAAAAGGAAGACAAATGAAAGGTTAGTTTTGAAGGCAATGGTTATTTACATGTTATGCTTGAAATGAAGGGTTTAAAATCAGGAAGACTTACCTTGAATCTGGAGTTGGTGTTTAAAACTTTAAGTTATTGCCCTGGTATTCTTGAATTCAAATGCAAAGAACAGGGGTATTGTGTTTCTTTGCTTCTGTATTCGAAAGAAAAGAAAAGAATTGTTGTGTTTCATTGGTTCTAGATTCGAAAGAAAAGAAACAAAGGTGTTTTCTTTCTTTGGTTCTGGATTCGAAAGAAAAGAAACAAAGGTGTGGGTTTTTTGGTTCTGGGTTTAAGAGTGTTTTAAATGTTCTACCATCTCTTTGTGTTGCCAACAAACCTCTCTCCAACCACTAAAAAATCCCCCTCTTAGATGTGTTGTGAAACATCTTATTTATAGAAGAGTTTTGTTTGGGTTTTGGGAGGAAAAACAAATGAAATTTGAACAGTTTGGGTGTGCTGTTTTCATAGATTTCGAGGTGCAACTCTTATATGCTAGTTTGGTGCAAATTAGAAGTAGCATAGCAGGACTTCTTTGCAGCAGTTTTGGAGTGTTATGGAAACTTGGTACATGACTGTTTCATAGCAGTACAACAGACTTGGGCTTGGCAGCATATAGGACTTTGTTCAGCAGCCTTCGACCAAACTCAACAAAAGACAAAACAATACTTGTTTCCACCAATTGTGTGTTCTTCAAATGGACCAATTGAATGTTCTTCGAATGGACCATATTGTATGTCCTTCGAATAAACCATATTGTAGGTTCTTTGAATCCACCAATTATGTGTTCTTCGAATGAACCAATTGTAAGTCCTTAGAATCCACCAATTGTGTGTTCTTCGAATGGGCCACCAAATGTAGGTTCTTTAAATGGGCCACCAAATATGTGTTCTTCGAATCCACCAAATCCATGTTCTTAGAATGGGCCACCAAATATGTGTTCTTCGAATCCACCAAATTCATGTTCTTCGAATGGGCCACCAAATATGTGTTCTGCAAATCCACCAAATTCATGTTCTTCGAATGGGCAACCAAATATGTGTTCTTTGAATCCACCAAATTCATATTCTTTGAATGGGCCCCCAAATATGTGTTCTTCGAATCCACCAAATTCATGTTCTTCGAATGGGCCACCAAATATGTGTTCTTCGAATCCACCAAATTCATGTTCTTCGAATGGGCCACCAAATTCATCTGAATGTACCACATTGGCATAGTCAAAACGAAAGAATTTTTGGATTGCTTTCCTACCAGTAACCATTAATTCATAGTGTAGAAACTATGTGTGTCGAAGGGTTTAGAGGTAGAATCGAAGCAAGCATGAAGGAAGCCATTTCCTTGTGGATCAAAGAAAACATGAAGGAATCCATTGTCTTGTGGATCGAAAAAAACATGAAGGAAGCCATTGTCTTGTGGCTCGAAGCAAGCATGAAGGAAGCCATTGTCTTATGGATCGAAGCAAGCATGAAGGAAGCCATTGCCTTGTGGATCGAAGCAAGCATGAAGGAAACCATTGTCCAGTCGAAGCTTGGGAAATACAAGCAAGCTTTCTCTTCTTCGATTTGATGCTTGAAAGCCCAATGTGATCCATGGGAACTATATGGGGCATTTAAAATTCCAATTGTACTTGTGCAAACTTGAGCTTTTTGAAAATCTTTGTTAGAAAAGTCTTTAAAAGAGAGAGGGAAAATTTTGGGGTACAACAAGGAACAAATTGATGTTACTTCATTTGATTCTCAAAATTTGCTTGCATTATTTGAATTTTAAAGAAAAATAAAGATGATTCAGATTTCGATTCATTCAAGCTTCACTCAAGAAATGTCCATTGAAATTTAATCTTGTAAATTGGCAAGTTGTGGTTCCAAGGTTGGTTTTCAAGGCACAAATATGATTCAAGTCTCTATGACTTAGATTCCATGTTTTTTTATGGAACATGCAAGAATGCCGAATTTCTTTTGTTTAAATCATCACATCATTATTGTTCCAAACAAGGTAAAACTCTCTGATTTACTTTCAACATTATGGTTACCAATTCAACATTCAAGAGGTTTTAAAGTTTCAAAGTAGAATTGAAGTCCTAAAGGCTAAGTATTGCACAAATTTGCAATAAGAATACAAGTTCCTTATTAAAATTCCTAATTCTCAGGCTTTACAAGTTTTATTACAAATTTGGATCATAAATCCACAACTTTTTTATTGGTGAATTCTTCTTCAATCTTCAAATTCTCCAAGTCTTCTTGCTTCATATTCAAGAGTTTTGTTCTCACACCTTTCCATGACTTCCTCTTCAAGTCCTTTCCACCTCTTTCTTTCTCTACCTCAATCTTGCCTTTGCCAATCCTCATTATCCATGAAAACAAGAAAAGAAAAGTTAAAGCAACACAAAACTTGAACAACAAACAAGAAATTTTCACAAAGAGCTATTTCATCACTAGGGTCTTGAGATAGGAATCAGAAAAATGGTTGTTTCTCAATCTTGTTCAAGCAAACATTAAAGCCTCATAAAATCATAATTTCAAGGTTTAATCATGGGCAGCGATTCATATATTGCAAATCACAAATGAATATTGGTTCACAAGAGATAAATTGAGAAGAGATAAAGATTAAACTCATAATTCCATCACAATTCCATCCCAATGGCAAAGTACAAAACATCACACTTTCGAGCCCAACAAGCATATCAGAAAAGATAATAAAATTATCTCAGTAAGTAAAGAATAACATTCCATCCCAACAAAAGCCTCATATTGCATTTGTTTCACAGCAAGAAAATCAGAAGTACAATGTTAATCACATGCCCAATTATCCTACTGCAAACCTCAAACAAACACACAAAAGGGGGGTTCATTTGGTTCACAGTAAAACAAAGCAGTAAAATATCACAGCTCAACGAAATCAAGTACAAACAAGGCTGCAGTAACACTGAATTCACACAAAACTAGCGAAGCATATCATAAAATAACAAAACAGAAAGTTAGAAGCCCAATACGGGAATGTAATTCTGACAAGCTTGTCATTCCAATCATTGAGTCCATAAACAGAAAAATCCTAGAGTAATTTCACAGTTGCACAAAGATCAAGAGAACACTGTTTATATCAGAAAAACGCAAAAGTTGCGCAAGCATCCATCCAACACAGAAACCCTAAAAAGTTTATCACCTCCCTTATCTCAAAAGCCCTTCAAAAACATTGTTCACAAAAAAAAGAAAAAGAGATTATCATTCGTGCACAGCCAAGAATAACAAAGAACAAACCCTAATTTTTGTTCATCATTTTTGCTAAATCACAAACCCTTCAGAAAATCGTGAAGACGAAGAAGAACACACAAGCTTAGAGTCAGAAAGATATTGTCGGGAGAACCATCAAAAGGTTGCAAACTTGTGAATCCGAATCTAACGGCCTCCGTCACTCTTGTTTCTTTTTATTTTCATTTCTATTTAGCATTTATGCATCATAATCATCATTTATTGACACATCTGAGAATTTAGGGTTTCAAAACCCCTTTCTAGACCTCGCCTCTATTTTTGATTTTCTGCAGAAACAAGTTCAAGATTAGTAACCATAGAAGACAGACGATGCTGAATATGTAAAACATTCAGAGATCAGAGAAGTATGCGGCGGCGCCGCCGCGATCTTCATCGCCGCCACCATGGAGTTCATGATCTCTACCATGGAGATTCATATGAACCACCGTGTGTTCATACTCAACCACCACTCCATATCTCTCATAATTTCTTTTTTGGGTTTTTAATTTGTTTGTTGTTGAATGAATATAGAGAAAACGGGAGAGTGTTAAGAGAGTATAGAGGATTATTTTCTGATAAAATAAATTAATGTGTTAATTTTTTGTCTTTTTTTTTGTTAACATTGTTTTGTAATGCCTAATATGGTGGTGACAATTGTCACCATGCTTAATCCTCCACTAGTCCAATCCCATGCATACTGCCCCATTGTTCTTATCATGCGCCTGCAAATTCCCTCACCATCAGATCATCATCATGTCACCATCCAATGAACCAAACTTATATGCCCATGCTACACCCTTTCTAGCCCGCCACGCTGGATTTCTAGGTTCCCTTTATTTGGGCTTTTTGACAACTTTCTTTCTGCACCCCAAATTTTCTTCAATCAAGCCAATTTCTAACTTTTCCCTTATATTTTCATTTGTTTATATTTATTTAGCTTTAATTTATACTTTAGTATTTATTTAAATTTGTAATAGATTAATATTGTCTTAAATAGTTATTAGTTTTGAAATAATTTTTGTTTGACATTATTAATTAAATTATTATTTAATTTTATCAAATGAAAAGAGTTTTAACTCAAATAGTTATTTAATAGTTTGGACTTGTATTGTGTGATTAAATTGTAGTTTAGGTGTTTATTTTTTATGTCATCCTCATTCATAAATTTGTACCCCCCATTCCCGAAGCGTTGTAATAGTGTAGAACTTTATTTTCCATACTTTACCGTATTTACTTATCATCGTCTAGTAATTAGGCGTGTATGGCAAGATTTAAAATAAACTGCTAGATAACCCTAATCAAGACAAATTAACTAAAATCAAAACACAATTTATACACGCACCTCTAGGGTAACCTCACTTGTTGCCTTAGGATAAAATAGTCATGACCCTCGGACGTGGGATGCTTTAGCAAATACCCTCGATTAAAAAAGATCGTAGTCCTTCGATGATCCTTCGATGTTGCCTTCGGTAAACGATCTAAGTCCCTCACGAAAATTGCTAAAGTTCCCTACAAGTTGTCTTCTATGACTGTACGATGACCCGCACATGTCCCTCACATCCAATGATAGGGCTTTCTACTAACTAATAGTAAGGTAGAACTATCTAAAGGAGGAGAAAAAGAACAAATACTTTTGAGTAGGTAGATCGCTCGTAATCGTTTGCTCACAAACTAAAACAATTTTCACACCTCACACTTTAAAAAAAAACAACTACTTTCAAAAACGCTTTATAAACACTCGTGAGGACTGGTACAAGAGTTATTATAAAGAAAACTGTCTTACACTGGCATCTCCAAAACACTTTTCATAAAATAACACTTTTCCAATAAATATTTCAAAAAAAATATTTTGTATACAATCTCAACGATATGAGAATCATTACAAAATTGTCACACTTAGGCGTTTTCAAAATATTTTCAAACATGCACAAACACAAAGAATTTCAAAGTGAGTTAGCGATTAAGAGCCCGTAGATAACTACAAATGAAGAGGGTGTTAATACCTTCCCTTTTCATAACCTACCCCCCTTACTCAGAAAAATTCTCAAAATGTCTTTCCTGTTCTTTTCACTCTTTCCTTTATTGGATAAAAGAAAAGTGGGTGGTGAATCTTACTATCCGCAACACTTGCGATAAGACGTAAAACCTAAAAGTCAGTTCTCCCACCGTATTCCAGAACTAGAGACTCTATTGGGGAAACGTAAAATAAAAGTGGGGTTACCTTAAGAGCTAGATCACCTTTATTTCTTTACTTGTTTTCCTTCTATGCTTTATATTTCGGGTTATGCTTGGGTTTATTTCTTGTATAAATCCTATACCCGGATCTGGGGCATTTTAGGTAAGTAGCAATAGATCATGGAAGTTTTACGGCATAAACCGATATGATTAAAGCGATGGCCACGTTAGTGTGACACATTGGTTGGTGTCAGTGTCCCTTGAGTCAGTCAAGGAGAATGTTGGGCTGCCGCGTGGTGTCATAAGCACTAACTAACCTTAGAACTTTAGTTGACACAACTTAGCCATTAGAAAGTAGTGAGATGGACGGCTTTGGTAAAGACTGAAGTTGGTTGATACTCAATGTTGCACTCATTGAGATTGGACCCTTGGGATATTTCGGCTGCAAATCAGATACTTGAGCTGAAACAATGCCTGAGAGAAAGATCGGTGATATTGAGATTCCTAGAACCCAGTTGTTTCTTTTAGGACAAGTTGAGCCAACTAAACTCAAGCTGGTACTTTCATATAAGCCCCATGCAAGCCTGAACCTAAGACTTTGTATCTCTTGTTTGTGTTTGATTAAAATTATTCGAACATGACATCATTATACATATCATTTCCACTAACCGCTTCAAGGACCTAGGGATTTATCTTTATTTCTTTGTTGTAGGTTATAGCCTCTTCTCACAGAAATACTATCCGTATCAATTTTGTGAAGATAACTTCTCAACTTAAGGAGTTAGTTTCAAAAGTTCCGTAAAGCTCTCAATTCACCAAGAGGCATGGTCATCTACTCAGTTTGGTTACCTCGGGTTTTAAAGAAGACATGATGAGTGTTTTATTCCAGTTCTTTGATCTTGTACATCACTGTTTCACCTTTCTAGACTATCAACTGGTACCCATAATGGAAGAGTTCTCTAGTTTATTGGGAATACTTGTTCTTGATCAGACACCTTTCACTGGTTTAGAGAAAGATCCACAACCTGAAGAAATTGCAGCAGCCTGACATCTGAAGCGGTCTGACACTGTAGCTAATTGGGAAACAAGAAGTGGAGTCAAGGGTTTTCTTGCTAAATTTCTGTTAGAGAAGGCTCAGATGTTTCTGGATGCTATGAGTTTTTAGGCTTTTAAGGAAATCTTGGCTTTGCTGATCTATAGTTTGATGCTATTCCCTAATCTATACCAACTCATAGATGTGAATACCGTCAAAATTTTCCTCACTCGTAACCTTGTTCCTACTTTGCTCGGAGATGTTTTGCACTCTCTTCACACTCGCATTATAAGGAAACGAGGAACTCTTATGTGTTGCATACCTTTACTATCCAGGTGGTTTATTTTACACCTTCCCCGATCAGTATTGAAGAATGAACAAGGTTTGAGGTGGTCTCAAAGGATGATGTTGCTCTCTCATTCAGATATCTATTGGTGTTCCCGATCTCTAGAAGATGTTACTATCATTGACTGCTATGGGAAATTACCTAATGTTCCACTCCTTGGCATTAGGGGAGGTATTACCTACAATCCTTCTCTAGCTTCACGTCAATTTGGTTATGCTCAAAGAGATGGTCCTCATGATGCACTTATCTAGGGTATCGTGTTCAATTACGAAAATGATCCTCAAGGTTTTCATCGAAGGTTTATACATCAACACAAAGAGGAAGCGTCTGTGGGAGACTAAAGTTTTAGGTTTTATAAGTTCATATTGTTGTCTCTTTGAGACCCTTTTGATTTTCATTGTATGCCTAAGAGGAAATTGTAATTTTGAACTTACTAACGAAGTCTTTGTTTTTGTTTCCTTTTGATTAATGAATTTAAATCCCATAAGGTCCTTGAAAACATTACATTTACATATCATGCATCATTACATAAATAGGTTTTTCATACAGTTTTTCTCATATGCTTATTGTTTATTTCAGTATAAGATGGCCCTCGAGAAGACCGTTAAGGAACTCCAAGCTCGGCATGCACAATTTCAAGAGACTCTTCTGAGTCTGGCACAGGGACAGGAAGATCTAATGGCACTTCTCTCCAAGAAGAAGAGGACTAGAAAGACAATCACTATCCTTAATATGGGGATAAGATTCAAAGGTTCTTCTCAACCAGTTCAAGTGAATGATATCTCTTCTGATGAAGACAACAACCAAGTGGAAGATGGTAGAAGTGTCAGGGCTGAAGGTAGGAATAACCATGGTTCTGAGATTATTCATGAAGATTAAGACTACTTCAACGAACATTACCCTCCTGTAGATAACAAGTACAAGCAGTTGAAAGACAAACTAAAGGCTATGGAAATCCAGAAGATGCCTTGATTGGATTTTGGAGAATTAGGTTTGGTCCTGATGGTGGTCATCCCACATAAGTTCAAGGTCCCCGTCTTTTCTAAATATGATGGGGTCGCGTACCCCAAACTTCATCTGATGTCGTATGTTCGAAAAACCCAACCTCATATGCCGACTAGAAATTATGGGTCCATTTCTTTCAAGAAAGTTTGTTCGGCACTCAACTTGAATGGTTATGTCAGCTGGAAGGAAACAACATTCACACGTGGGAAGGCTTGGCTGTTGCTTTTTACAAGCAATATCAATATAATGTTGACCTTGCATCGACTCGTGTACAATTGCAAAACATGTCCATGGACTCGAATGAAGAGTTCAAGGAGTATGCTCAGAAGTGGAGAGACTTAGATGGAAGGGTCCAACCTCCCTTGTCTGACTGGGAATTAATTGATATGTTCATGGGTATTCTGACAGGCCCATTCTTTAATCATCTAATTGGGAGTTCTTTATCTGGCTTTACTGAGCTAATTCTGACTGGGGAACGAGTTGAAAGTAGTATCAAGAGCGGAAAGATTCCAATGGTTGCGTCTTATAGTGCTGTGAAGAAGACATTCAATAATAATAAAGAGACCAATGTTGTTTATGGCCAGAAGGGTCGTGGTAAAAGTGACCGCAATAAGTCTATGGGAGTGGTGTTGATTTCTAATCTGACACTTGTTCAACAGCAACAACAGAGTAATTGGTGAAGGCCAGACGCTCCGCTAAGACATTTTACCAAAATTGGCATGCCTTTGTGTTTTACCCAAAAATTTTCTCTCTCATTTTACTCAACAAATGTCAAGTGAGGTCCCCAAGTTGCTCAAGGAAGCCCAAGAGTTGACCAGACAAGCTCTCTCATAAGGCAATGTACCTCCAATTAGGGTTTCTATTTTCATAAAGATGGGTGAACCACAAAGGCATCATATTCTCTCCATGGTATTAATATGTTCTCAATACCCTACATGTCAATTTTCATGCCTTGCACAAGAAGTTTGCTCAGTCAACTGCTCAGATGCTTCAGAATTGACTACATTAGGTCAAAAGTCAACTGTGACCCACATAAAGTCAAACTTCAAGATTTTTGGCCAACATTAACATTTTGAAGTAAATTTCATCATTTTATCAAGGGTTGACCATGATTCCCCAAGGAATGCTCCAAATTCATCAAAACCCAAAAGTTGCTAAATTAGGGTTTTGTAGGAAAAGTCAATCCAACTTTGGCCAAGCATAACTTCTTCATACTTTATCAGAAATTTTCCATTCAAAGCTCATTTTGAAGAGGATATAATTCCCTACAACTCAACTTCAGCTCACAAGTTCAAAATATGCACCCACAAAATGATATGAATTTCTACATTATGGGTCATTTTGAAAAATCAACAAAAACACCTTTTGGGTCAAAGCTTCATACATAAACATGGAATATCCAATTGAGATGAAACCAAAAGGGTTGGTTAGGGGACATCCTAAGATTTCTAAAAAGTCCAACAACACCCTCCTAGGTTAAAAATTGAGAGAGTTGTGCATTGTCAAAGTTGGCAATTTTTGAAAAATTGTCAAAAGTTAACATTGATCAAATTTGCATTTTTTCCAAAGGGGCCCATGCTTTCTTGCTTGAAACATGTTTCTAATAGGACCCATGACCTCTGAGCTTTTCCACCTATTATTTTATTACTTTTATCATTTATTTTTATTTTTTATTCATTTAAATCAAAATAAATCAAATTAAATGGTAAAATAATGAAAACAAATCAAATCTTGGGATTTTTATGCACATTTGGAGTCCATATACAGCTAACATGATGATCAATTCGTGAAAGGCTCATTAGGGTTGGAAAAGATTGGATTGAAGCTTGTTTTAGAAAGATATCATACATGAAGCAAATCAAATCCAATTTTCATAATTCTCAAAGATATGATACAATTTTGTTGACCTAATTCAGTCTACTATAAGTGCATAACAATTGCAGATAAAAAACATAAGGATTGGAGGCGCGAAATAGCAAGAAAGAAACTAAAAAATTTGGACAAAAATAGTGAGATTAAAATCCATCTTAGATCCATCCTCAAGGAGTTTCAAGGCTAGCAGTACGTTCCTGGATATCTCAGGAAGCTTCTCCATTCATTGCAAGCCTAAAAGCATCAAGAATTATCACATTACAGTATCACGGTTTGCACCCAAAACTTAAATATGATTTTAATGTTTCATGCATGATAAATCTATTCTATCTATATATTCTTGTTCATAATCATGTTTGCAAGCTTTCTGTATCACTTAATTGTACTAACAGTGCAGGAATCCATATTCACCATTGTTAGGATTTAAGAGCACGATTTGAGGATTTCTGATACAGGACAAATTGGACCATGAATAATGTACCATGATACTCATGAGACCAAGACGAGTTGATTGGTACCATCACAATTAATTTATCATGCTCATACGAGACTTTTGAATTTTTGAAGGGTTGTAGTTACAACAAACGTCCATAGGTATAAGTCTTTAACCTAAGACGATGGTTGCAGTGAAGAAGGTGGTGCATGGCAGCCCATGACCGGTTGATTTGAATTTTTGCACATTTTTTCTGGGCATCATGCGTTTTTATGTTATATTATATTATATTTTGTTTACTTGTATTAACAAAAGAGCGAGCAGCGCAGATGGGTGGGATGCATGCCTTTGATGCACACAGTAACGCCCGAAAATTCATTAATTATTTAAATGAATTATGGAGGATTTAAATTGTTGGAATTTAGTCGAAGAAGGAATTATCAGAATAATTATTAGGAGCATTATTGGATTGTTAGAATTGATAATCGAATAATTAGTCAATTTAGTCAAGTGAAATTAATATTGGATTTAATGTTGATTTTAGTAGAATGTTATTTTATTAGTTGGGTCAAGTGGAGTGTGTGAAATAGCAAGATTAGGAATAGAATTAATAGGCCCATTAAAGTTACTAGTAGACCTATTATTATATTAGGTTATAATATATAGAAGTTATAAACCAAAAGCAAAACAATTATCACGTAGCAGTAGAAGAAGCAAGGGTTTGGAGGCACCAAGTGGGAGACAAGCAAATTTAGAGAACTCGCTGTCAAACCAGTTGCAGTTTCAACCGGAGAATTCGACCGACCGAAAAACTAAAAGGTAAGGGTGGGGTTCGGATTTTATAACCGGGAATATGATGGTTAGTATGTAAGGGTGGGGTTCTGGCTTTATAATTGGGTTCATGATGTTTGATATACGGGGTTAGATGTAATTGCTATTTGTTCTTGCATAAATTGCATTATGAATGATGTATGATGAAGATTTGATGATTTTTTGATGAATAAGAATGTTATTATGTTGTTTGATCAATGGAGTAATAGAGTGTAATATTAGGTGATGAATTATCATGATCATAATAAGGTTCTTAGGGCTGTAGTATGATTTCCCATAGCAAAATACAGTAGAAAACATAGAAAATTATGCAGGATGTCGAAGGATGTGTCGACCCCAAGCTACATGTGTCGATACATGAAGGATATTCGACTCAGGATGAGTCGACACGAAGAGAGGATGTATCGATACATGAGTGTGTGAGACTCAGGATGAGTCGACCGGTGCGATGCATGTGTCAATACACGCTATGTTTTGAAGTCAGGATGAGTCGATGCATGGAGGGCTTGCGTCGATACATGTTAGTTGCAAGACTCAGGATGAGTCGATCAGTAAGGTGCATGTGTCGATACATGTTGTGAAGGAGAGCCAGAACGAGTCGAACCATAAGGAGGATGTGTCGACTCATAGTATACATATGAAGCAGGATGAGTCGATCGAAGGAGTTTTGTGTCGACCCATACTGAATAATTTTGACAGAATCAGTTTTTAAATTGCTGTAACTTGAGTTGTAGGATATTATTTGAGATGTCATTTGAAGCGTTGATTAGCTAACGCGATGAACTCTATTCTAGAGGATTAAAATGATGATGAAGAGGTGTAATCCTAGTAACTAATTTAGGATTTAGGATTAATTCCCGTAGATGACAGTTATGCTAGATTTTGGACAGAAAGATGGAAATGAGATGTTAGAGACTGCTATTAGGAATACGACAGTAGGATTAGTGACAGAAACGAAGTAGAACTGCAGAATAACAATATGGATTACTGTAGTAATAATATACAGCTGAGTTATTAGTGTGATGTTACTAATAAAGTGGTGTTTGATAATTTATGATGAACCAATGATGTTTGATAAATAAGTAATGTTTAATAAATTATTTTGAGATGTTTACGAGATGCTGTAATTGAGATGTTTTGAGATGTTTATGAGATGTTGTTATTTTGATATGATTGAGATGTTGTGTTCTGAAATGTTTATGAGATGTTGTTGTTTTGAGATAATTGAGATGTGATTGAATATGTGAAGTGTTAGGCTTATTGTCGGTGATGCAGGGATGTAGGCGAATGCCTCGTAATGAAGTTTGTGGTGAATGATATATATGTGATGTTGTATGTTACATGAGTCTCATACATTTGCATTTTGTGAAGGCCTGTATTGGCGGATTTGTGAAGTAGGCTTATGCCTTGTGCCTCTATTAATTGGAAATTAGTGAAGAGGGATGAAGCCCTGTTGGTACCACATGCATATGCACATTTGTGTCGCATTCGAATTGCATTTTGAATCGCTAATGATAATTGTGAATGTTTATTGATTGTTGTGTGTTGTTGAGAAGCGGTGAAGTTTATAATGCTCTTGTCTAATATATTAATTATCATAATCTTATTTATATTATTCGATGTCTCACCCCTTTATTTGTTTCGCCGTTGCCTTTATACTGGTAACGTACAGGTAACGAGGAGTAGAGACTTAGTAGCTTGTTGGTGTCGTCGCTCTGATACGTAGCACTCGGGGGGGATGAACGCTTATTTGATTTTATGATGTTTTAAGTTTAATTCAAGTTGTTGTTTTAAGAAGTTGTTTTCTTTGAATTAAGTTGTTTAAAAGATGCTATGTTTCCTTTGAAGTTTTAAAGTTATGAATCCGCTGCATATTTATGGAATCAAGTTGAAATACTTTTGAAGACTAATAAATTGTTATAAGTTCTTTGGATCAATATGTTCTATGTATCTATTATGATAGGTTTTTATGTTGTTGGTTTTTGGAATGAGAATGTAATGCCCCATGTTTGTGGAAATTTTGGCACTCTGATTTTAATATAACTGTGGGGTAGATTTGGGGTGTTACACACACGTCCTGGGTTCGATCCCAGGCATGTGCATTTTATTATTTTCCTAATTATTTCAGGCAAATCCAATGCTTCACTCCCTCACACGCCTTCCATATAACCTCAATGCCCAGCCATTGGATGCACTGCTAACCAGATCTCACGCTTCTCCCCTGAATGTCCTTGGTACACCTCAGGTCAACACTTGCACAAAATCCAGCGTGGTTGACTGGGCTTGGAGCTTAATGGACTGGGAAATTCATATTCCCACCCCCCTTCAGCTAACAACACAGGCCCATTTGGATATTTCTTTCATTATTTTTCTTTAATTTCTATTTCTTTATTTCTTTCCCTTTTTTTTATTAATACAAAAAATCATTTTTATTAAATTAACAAATCAAAAATCACAAAAAGATTAATTTTCTTAATAAATATTTTTTAAATTAATTAGTTTAACTAATTTAGGGCAACTTTAATTTCTTTCAGAATTTAAAAACAATTAGATTTAGGGTTTGAGATTGTACATAATTTAATTAATTTTCTTTAAAAAATACATCGAAAATCATTTTTTCTCATAAATATTTATTCCTTTAATTAATTAATTTAGTTAGGAAATTAGGTTAATTTGATTTCTTTCATAATTTAAAAACAATTAGAAATTAGGTTTAATTAATTTGCAATTAAACATTTTCTCAAATAAAAAATCCAAAAAATCGTTTTCTCTCAAATTAGGGTTTTAGATTATTTCTATCGTCCTCGCATTTAATTTGTCGCGCGCTTGTTAATTATTTGTCCATTATTTTGTAACTGTTCAGGGTTTGTAATAGTTAACTTAGGGTTTTTATTTTGCTGTTTAAATCCCCGATTTTTGGACATGTAATTAATCCCCCTCCCCGAAGCCTTGTAATAGCTAGGTTTATTTTTCGCATTTTAAATTCCCGCAATCTTTAACTGTCTAGATGTATGGCTAATAGGATTGTATGGCAAGAATGTCTGGAAAATTAAAACGGTAGATCACCTAATGTGCAAAGATTAAATAACTGAAACAAATCATATGCACATATTCACTCCTAGGGTTTACCTCACTTCGGTTGCCTTCGGTAAACAATCATTAAGCATAGGAGATTTTAGTGATTTCCCTCCAGTCTAAAGAGATCAAAGTGTCCCATTCGAATGTTGCCTCGGAAATGTTGCCTCGGAAAGATCTTAAGACTCTAGGGTTACTAATAGAGTTTTCTAACTATTGCTTTAGTGATTGTATTCTTCCCTTTTGAACGTCCCTTACAAATCCAATGACGGTGCTACCTACTCCTTAATAGTGGGATAACGCTGTCTAAAGGAAATAGAACGAACAATCCCTTTTTCGAGTAGGTAGAATCTTAAGTACTTGTTCAACAAAAACTGTTTCACACAAACACCTTTTCAAAACAAATTTTCAAAATAAACTTCGTCACACCCTTGAGGACTGATACAAGGGTTATCACGAAGTAAAAACATTTTCAAGACAAACACACACAAGAAATTTGAAAAAATGAGCAAGTACCTAAGAGCTCGTATATAACTACTGATAGAAAGGGTGATAACACCTTCCCTTTCTATAATCTACCCCCCGTATTCAGAATATCTCGAAAAAAGGTTTTTTCTTTTCTTTTTTCTTTTCCATGATTGGATGAAATAAAATTCGGTGGCGACTCTTGATTACCGTGACATTTTGTAAAAAAAAACGCAAAACGCAAACCAGTATTAAACAGTCGGTTCTGCCACCGTATCACAGAACTGGCGACTCTGCTGGGGAATGGTAAGTGGGGTATACCTTAGGATCTAGGTCATTAAATTGCTTCTCTTGATTGTCTTGATTACTTTACTTTTGAGGGTTTGTTTGGGGTCACTATAGATCCTACACCCGGATCTGGGGGCACTCATTAGGTAAACACCAATAGATCGTGGAGATTGTACGGCATAGACCGATATGGTTTAAGCGATGGCTATGTTAGTGTGGCACTTTGGTTGGTACCGGTATCCTTCATGGGGAAACGAGGAGAATACGGGGCCGCCGTGTGGTATCGTGAAGCACTAACGGACCTTAGAACCTTAGTTGAACAAACTTGGCCATTAGAAAGTAGTGAGATAGTCGGCCTCGGTGTAGAGCTGAGAACTGGTTAATACTCGATGCTACACTCATTGAGATCAGACTTTCGGGATATTTTGGCTGCAAGAAAAGATTGAGAGCTAAAACAATGCCCGATAAAGGATGGTCAGTGATATTAAGAATCTCTAAAACCTGGTTACTTTTTAAGACAGGTTTGAACCAACTAAACTTCAAGAGGGTACTACCTTTAACCTCATGCAAGCCTTAAACCTAAGGACTTGGTGTGACTTGACTGTGTTTGCTATACCTGTGTTTGTTATACCTGTGGTTTATCATGACATCATACATCATAACATGGCATCCATGCTTATTGCACTAACCATTTCAAAGACCAATGGAATTTATATTTGTTCTGTTTTGCAGATCATGGCTTCCGTTCGTAGAAACACTATCTGAATCAGCTTTGTGAAGATACCTTCCCAACTCAAAGAGCTAGCATCAAGGGTTTCTGAAACTTCTACGTTCACTAAGAGACATGGTCAACTTCTCAACCTGGTTACTTTAAACTTTGATGAAAAGATGATGAGCGTACTCTTTCAGCTCTTTGATCCCAAGCACCACTGCTTCACCTTTCCAGACTATCAGTTGGTGCCTACCTTGGAGGAATTATCTCAGTTATTGGATATACCTATTCTTGAACAGTTGCCCTTCACAGGTCTAGAAGAAGCTCCTAATCTAGAAGTCATTTCCTCAGCTTTACCTCTGAAACGCGCCGACGTGGTATCCAATTGGGAAACGAGAAGCGGAGTCAAGGGTTTTCTAGCTAAGTTTATGATAGACAAAGCCCAGCTGTTTTGGGATGATATGGATTTTCAGGATTTTGAGGAGGTCTTGGCTCTTCTTATCTATGGTTTATTTCTCTTTCCTAATCCGGATTCATTAATAGATCTGAATGCTATTAAGATCTTTCTCTCTCGCAACCCGGTGCCTACTTTGCTCGGAGATATTTTGCACACTCTCCATACTCGTACCATGAGGAGAAGAGGGATTCTTGTGTGCTGCATGCCATTGCTGTCAAGGTGGTTTATTTCTCACCTCCCTAAATCCATGCTGAAGAATGAAGAAGGTCTGGTTTGGTCACAAAGGATAATGTCACTCGCTCATACGGATATTCTTTGGTGTTCTCGATCTATGGAAAACATTGCTATCATTGACTACTGCGGGGAGTATCCCAATGTCCCACTGCTTGGTATTAGAGGGGGTATAACCTATAATCCTTGTTTAGCTCTGCGACAATTTGGTCACGCTCAAAGGGATGGTCCCCATGAGTTACTAATTGAAGGAATTTTGTTCAACTATAAGGAGGATATTCAAGAGTATCGCCGGAGGTTCATACGAGCTTGGGACATGGTAAACAGATCGAGCGTCAGGGCTTTGGGGCCAAAGACTTCCATTCCAATGGAACCTTATCTACAATGGGTACGAGCTCGTGCTCAGCAGCTTATGATGCCCTATGTGGCTGTTTTGCCAGTGATTGTGGAACCCACTACTGAAGAAGGAACTCCTTACACTGTTCTCTATCCTTACATGCCCACTAATCTTGGGGAATTACAGAGGTCTTGGATTCAGATGATGAAGGAGCGGGATACTTACAGGGATCAGTTCCATGCTCAGGAGAGAAAGGTCTTAGAGCTCACAAAGCAACTGCATGAAGAAAAAGGACTGAATTATTATCTGGGCGCAAAGAGGAAGCATCCATGGGATTTTTTATGTCTTTTATAGTTTTAGATTTGTTTTTTAATTGTAACGCATAAAAGGAATTTGAACTTCAAATTCAGCTAATAATGTTTTTGTTTATTTTGGTTTGCAAATTTAAATTTCCCAAAGTCTTTGAAATTATTGCATACGCATCCCATTATCATACACATTATTACAGGTACCATTACAGGTTTCTCATCTTCTTCACTATTTATTTCAGCAGAGATGTCTTCCGAACAAAGCATTAGGGACCTTCAGGCACAGAACGCCCAGTTCCAACAAATGTTCATCAGTCTGGCAAAGGGGCAGGAGGATCTGAAAGCCCTTATTTTAAAAGAGAAGAAGAAAAAGAAGAAGGCTACTGGTATTCTGAACATGGGCCAAAGGTTTGGAGAGAGGTTGAAGCGACAAGTCGATATGACCTCTTCATATAAGGAAGGGGAGAACCAAGAAGGAGAGAAGGACCCTAGTCCTGCAATGTCTGACAATGATACTAATTACAATGATAAACAATATCCTCATGCTGAGGATAGATACAAACAGCTAGAAGATCGCCTGAGTGCCATGTGTAATTGCAAGCTTCTCAAGTCATATTTAAAGCATGTGTTTTGATGAAGACAACATGGACATCAACATTCAAAGGATGTGCAAAAAGCTTATCAACATCAAATAAAAGTCTTGAAGATTATTGAAGAATTATTGAAGAATCATCAAATGTCAAATGGTATAAATAATTCTTAAAATCTTGAATATAGATGTTCACAATATGCATTCATCAACATATACATATTCCATAACTTTAACATCAAGGAAAAATTTGTTTGAAATATCTTTCAAAAAGTATTTTTGAAAATAACCCTTTAGGAACCGGTTCTTCCCTAACAGGGAACCGGGTTCCAGAATTTCTCAAAAAACATGTCCCTGGTTTTTGTACCAGGAACCGGGTTGTACCAATAGGGGAACCAGTTCCTGCGTGATATTTTTTGAATTCTAACTTATAACGTTCACTAAGAATTGGGTTCTGTCAGTGTCGGAACCGGTTCCTAGCGAACCAGTGCAGCTTTTACTTTGTTTTTTGAACATTTTTCAAGTGGTATCTTTTCATGAATGCATTGCAACTTTTCATATGAATTGGCATGAATGAAGAGGTTCTTGTAACTTTATAAAATACAAATTTTTTCAGTTTTTAAACAAGAACACATATAAAATTTTCAAACAACAAAAAACCTTCTTCATATTAACAATTTTCTCATTCATTCAAATTTGCACATAAACTTTCATGTGTTCATAATTTTGTGAAACTTGCCATATACACTTTCATTATCATTACAAGTTTCATACATACATTGTGAACATTTATATACATTGTTGAGAATTGTTTTTATCTTGAAGAAGAAGATAAATTGAAGATTGATAAAGCTCTCCATATACTTCAAACTAAATCATTGTATTACTTAAAGAAATTATTCCCTTACTATCCAGGATTGTTAGAAGTAAGTGTTGTGATTTGAAGAGGATTGTTCTTCATTCACATTAGTGTTTGTTTGGTCTTAAAGGTGTTAAGAACCTTTGATCACCCTATAGGTTAGATAGTAAGCATAGGCTGTACAATCATTCTAACTATAGTGAAATCTCTTTCGTGTTGGAAAGGGGACTGGAGTACTCTCGGATTGTAAGGGGAACCAGGATATATCACCGTGTTCTTTACTTTTCCGCATTTATCGCTTTCATCACCATAATTAGGAAAAGATAAAGATATAATCAAAACCTTCAAACACTTAACCAAAAATTACTACCAAGCATTCTCATAAAACCGAATAAATTTTTATAAGACCTAATTCACCCCCCCCCCCCCTTAGGCACTCTGAGACTTACAATTGGTATCAGAGCAAGTTATAGGTAACTTGTTCCTAAAGATCCAGAATGGCTTCCGCAAATCATCAACCAGTTTTCAGAGATGGTGGTAGTAACAACAAGCCTCCTCTATTTTGTGGTGAATATTTTGACTTCTGGAAAATACGCATGAAGGCGCATTTAGAAGCACAAGGAGAGGAAGTATGGGATGTTGTTGAAAATGGTCCATTTATCCCGATATCAGTAATCAATGGCATTGGTTCTGCAAAGCCCAAAACTGCATGGGACGACGATGATAAAAAGAAAGTTCTCTATGACAAAAAGGCAATAAACCTTCTTCAAGGTGCACTCAGTATGGACGAATTTTTTCGTGTCTCAAACTGCAAGACAGCAAAAGAAATATGGGATACCCTGGTTCAAACTCATGAAGGAACGGCTGAAGTAAAAAGATCAAGGCTAAATACCTTGAGTCAAGAATATGAACTATTTCAAATGCAGCCCGGAGAATCCATTCTTGACTTACAAAAGAGATTTGTGCATTTGACAAATCACTTAAATTCTCTTGGGAAAACCTTGACAAATGATGAACTCAACTTGAAAATCCTTAGATCATTAACTAGGGAATGGCAACCAAAGGTAACGGCAATCTCGGAAAAGAAGAGTCTCTCCGCAATGACCTCCGCTACATTATTTGGCAAACTTCAAGAATACGAAACGGAACTCGGTAGACTTGAAAAACATGAAAATTTAGAGAAGAAATCCAAAGGCATTGCTTTGAAAGTTGATTCAAAAGAAAGTCAAGATAAAGATGCATCGGAGGAAGATGAAAACTTCTTGCTTCTTGTAAAAAGGTTAGGAAAATATTTTGGTCATAAAAATAATCTTCATAATGCTAACTTTGTCAAGAGGAAGAAATTTTATAATCATAAAGATAAAGAAGCCTCCACATCAACACAAGATGTCACATGTTATGAATGTGGAAAGCAAGGTCACATAAAGCCGGATTGTCCAAAACTCTCCAAGAAAAATGGATTCAAAGGCAAAAAGGAGTTCAAGAACAAAAAGGCTTATGTTGCATGGGAAGATAAAGAGATAAGTTCTTCATCCGATTCGGAAAGCGACGAATGTGCAAATCTAGCATTAATGGCTTCACATCACTCCGACGATGAAGAAGAGATTAGTAATGAATTTAATCTTTTTGATGATGATGTTCAAGATGCTATTGATGAACTCTTGAAAGAATGCAAAAGTTTATACAAAAAGGTGTCAAATCAAGAAAAAGAACTCCTAAGTTGTTTAGAAAAAATTGACACCATGACTAAAGATTTTGAACTTCAAAAACAGAATTTTATTAAAGAAAAAGAAAACTTTGCATGCTCCAAGTGTGAATCAAATGTCTTTCAAATTGTTCAATTGAAAAGAGTCATTGAACGATATGAAAAAGGACAAATAGGATTGGAAGGATTACTAAGCCAACAACGTTATCCAAATGATAAAAGGGGTCTTGGTTATGTGAATTCTAAGAAACCAAGTAACAATCCCACTGTTTTTGTAAAGGCTAGTAATAGTTCCAAACCCAAGAAAGTAGAAAAGAAGCAAGTTGTTCATAATCATCAAAAGAAAAAGACTAATGTATCGAAAAAGAAAACATTTCCTAAGAAGAAATCTTATCCTTCTAGATATAGAAGTAACTTTGAACCTACCTGTTTTTATTGTGGTATTAAAGGCCATACACCTAATGCTTGCTATGTTAGAAACTTTAGTATAGCAATTGGGCATTATGTGTGGGTGAAAAAGGGAACTAACTATGAAGGACCCAAGGCAACTTGGGTACCTAACAAAGAATAATTTGTTTGTGTAGGTATGCTTGAAATCCACATCAAATGTTTGGTATCTTGATAGTGGATGTTCAAAGCATATGACAGGAGATGTACACCAATTTTCATATCTAGTACATAAAGCCAAAGGGTATGTCATCTATGGAGACAACACCAAAGGAAAAATTCTTGGCGTTGGAATAGTTGGCACACCTCCATCCATTCAAATTGAGGATGTTCTCTATGCTGAAGGATTAAAGCACAATCTTCTTAGCATAAGTCAACTTTGCGATAGAGGGTTCAAGATCAAATTCAACAAAGATGAATGTCTCATTATGGATGAGGCAACCAATGAGGTAAAACTCAAAGGTATAAGATCTAACAATATTTTTATGATTACTTTAGATGATTTGTCTCTGAAGGTACAATGTCTTATGGTAAACAACAATGACGCTTGGTTATGGCACAAGAGGATCGGTCACATTCACATGGAGCACTTGAACAAATTGGTTAAGCATGACTTAGTTATTGGTCTACCAAAGATGAAGTTCATCAAAGACAAATTATGTAATGCATGCCAAAAGGGCAAACAAACCAAAACAACTTTCAAATCTAAGAATGTGGTGTCTACTACAAGGCCACTACAATTGTTACACATGGATCTCTTTGGTCCATCAAGAACAAAAAGCTTCAAAAAGAACTTGTTTTTTTTGGATGAAGGTGATCACTAAATGTTTCTCATAAGGTGCACTCCTTCTTTTATATATGTTCTTTTTTTTTTATAAATATGTGTGTATATATTGTTTGTACAAAACTTTTCCTTTCATAACAATTTTTTTTTAAAAAGTTTTTGGCAATTCTTGCATGTGGAACCCGGTTCCCATAATGGTAGGAACCGGTTCCTGGTTCATTTTCCAGAAACGTTATTTTTTCAAAATCCAGGAATCGGGTTCACTATAGTGCAGAACCGGTTCCCAGCATGCAGACCGGCCACATGCCCCTTTTTATGCTTAAGTGCTTTTTAATGTGTTTTATGTCATAGTCAACATTCATCTCTCAAAACCCTTCCACCTCCATTGACACACCTCATAAAAGCTCCAACATCTCTTTTTCTTCACCAAATTTTAATACCCACTACTCCAAATCACTATATAATCACTTCTCCTTCCATATTTCATACTCAAATATCCCAATCTCTCACCTATTCCGAAAATCCCAAATCAAAACCCCATCTTTCAGATTTATCACAAATCTCCATGGGTCCTAAGAGAGCTACCAGATCCAGCAAGGGAAAGGCTCAGGTTGAAGAAGAGACTTCTAACATTCATCCTCAGACCATCAAATCCAGAAGGCTCACCTTCAAATCTCGTAATCGGAAGGTTCTTAAAGCTAAGTTTTGTAGGCTTCATACATTTCCTACTCATAGCTTTTTATTTCCTGCTCAGTTGGCCTCTGCTGGGGTTGCTAGATTTGTAGGTAACAATGGTGAAGTGTTTCCTGACCTTGTTAGAGAATTTTATCACAACTTAAAACTTATACGTAATGAATTTGGTGATTTTACTCTAACCTCTCATGTTCTGTCAAAAAGTATTTGTTTAACTGTTGAGGAATTTGGTGAATTGTTGGGTGTTCCGCATGAAGGTTTGGTTCTTGTTAATGGTGTTATTCCACATGACTGGCTACCATACAATAAGGCAGAAATTTTTATTAACATGTGTAGGCCAAATCAGCAAAATACTGCTCGTCAACAACTTCTCTCATCATCAAATTTGTTTGGCTCAAATCTCTCTGTAAGTGACAGAATGCTCCATCTTATTATTGCATATATCCTCTTTCCAAAGAATTCTAACCACTCGCGTATCAATGAGTTTGAATTAATGGTCCTTCATGCATTGAGACGCCGTTGTTCGGTAAATTGGGCACTTTCCATTATGTACCATATGCAACTTATGGAATCTCTTGATGGTGGTTTACCATATGCTCGAGCCATTTCTCACATTTTGGAAAATGCACATGTTAACCTTCAACGGGAAGTTACAAGAATTCAAGGAGATAAAGAGGCAATTACAGATGCAACCGCACTTAAAAACACAGGGATCATTCTAGATGCAAGAGGTCACTTTCACTACAAAAAGGACTTCGAACCAACTATCCAATATGTGGCTCAACCTCCCGAAGGCGGCTACACCTTAGACATGTTGTTTAATCAGATGACAATCTTCCAAAGACATGTGGATGATCGCTTCGATGTGCTCCAACAAGAAAATGCTTCAGCACGGCGACAACTACGAAATTTCCAAAGAACTCAAAAGCTTATTCTTGATCACTTTGACAGAAAATAAGTTCTAGAGGAAGAGGTATCCGGAAGTGCTAGTGGAAGTGATGAAGATGATGATGAGATGAATGAAGATAAAGATTAAAAGTTTTTTTTAAAAATATTTTTTCTATGTCATTTATTTTTAATGTATTTTACTTTGTAATGTTTAGACAATGTTCTATTTTTATGCTTCGTGATGTTTAGGCATTTTTTGTTTTATTGTTCTGTAATCGTACAATTCGTTGTTCGTATTTTAGTATGTTTGAAATCATACAATGTGTTTTGTTCGTACTTTAATGTATGGTTGTGTTTTATGCACGTCTTAATTTTTATATGTATTTATTTCACTCTTTTTCCCCATCCTTTTTGATGTTAACAAAGGGGGAGAAGAATATGCATATGTGTTGTTTTGTTTCAAAGAAATTGCAGGCCCAAATAAATATCAAACTCACTCCAAAATTCAAAGAATCATGGACTTAGGGGGAGCATACAATTTAGGGGGAGCCTTGAATTTGCTCAACATGTTTGCTATACAAAACAACATAAACTTTTCAAGAAATCGTTTTCAAGACTTGGTTGTCATCATCAAAAAGGGGGAGAATGTAATTGCAAGCTTCTCAAGTCATATTTAAAGCATGTGTTTTGATGAAGACAACATGTACATCAACATTCAAAGGATGTGCAAAAAGCTTATCAACATCAAATAAAAGTCTTGAAGATTATTGAAGAATTATTGAAGAATCATCAAATGTTAAATGGTATAAATAATTCTTAAAATCTTGAATATAGATGTTCACAATATGCATTCATCAACATATACATATTCCATAACTTTAACATCAAGGAAAAATTTGTTTGAAATATCTTTCAAAAAGTATTTTTGAAAATAACCCTTTAGGAACCGGTTCCTCCCTAACAGGGAACCGGGTTCCAGAATTTCTCAAAAAACATGTCCCTGGTTTTTGTACCAGGAACCGGGTTGTACCAATAGGGGAACCGGTTCCTGCGTGATATTTTTTGAATTCTAACTTATAACGTTCACTAAGAACCGAGTTTTGTCAGTGTCGGAACCGGTTCCTAGCGAACCAGTGCAGCTTTTACTTTGTTTTTTGAACATTTTTCAAGTGGTATCTTTTCATGAATGCATTGCAACTTTTCATATGAATTGGCATGAATGAAGAGGTTCTTGTAACTTTATAAAATGCAGATTTTTTCAGTTTTTAAACAAGAACACATATAACATTTTCAAACAACAAAAAACCTTCTTCATATTAACAATTTTCTCATTCATTCAAATTTGCACATAAACTTTCATGTGTTCATAATTTTGTGAAACTTGCCATATACACTTTCATTATCATTACAAGTTTCATACATACATTGTGAACATTTATATACATTGTTGAGAATTGTTTTTATCTTGAAGAAGAAGATCAATTGAAGATTGATAAAGCTCTCCATATACTTCAAACTAAATCATTGTATTACTTAAAGAAATTATTCCCTTACTATCCAGGATTGTTGGAAGTAAGTGTTGTGATTTGAAGAGGATTGTTCTTCATTCACATTAGTGTTTGTTTGGTCTTAAAGGTGTTAAGAACCTTTGATCACCCTATAGGTTAGATAGTAAGCATAGGCTGTACAATCATTCTAACTATAGTGAAATCTCTTTCGTGTTGGAAAGGGGACTGGAGTACTCTCGGATTGTGAGGGGAACCAGGATATATCACCGTGTTCTTTACTTTTCCGCATTTATCACTTTCATCACCATAATCAGGAAAAGATAAAGATATAATCAAAACCTTTAAACACTTAACCAAAAATTACTACCAAGCATTCTCATAAAACTGAATAAATTTTTATAAGACCTAATTCACCCCCCCCCCCCCCCCTCTTAGGCACTCTGAGACTTACACCATGGAAGTGCAGAGGATACCCAGATTGGATTTTGAAGAATTGGGTTTGGTGTAGGGAGTGGTCATCGCGCAGAAGTTCAAAGCTCCAGTTTTTGCCAAGTATGATGGGGTGTCCTGCCCAAAGCTCCATCTCTTCTCTTATGTTAGGAAGATTCAGCCACACACCGCTGATAGAAATTTGTGGGAGCATTTCTTTCAAGATAGACTGTCAGGGGCTCAGCTTGAATGGTTCTACCAGCTGGAGAGAGCCAATGTCCGAAACTGGGAAGATCTGGTTGCTGCTTTCTACAAGCAGTATCAGTACAATGCCGACCTTGCTCCCACTCGTACGCAACTCTAGAGTATGTCCATGGGTGCAGGTGAAAGTTTTAAAGATTATGCACAAAAATGGAGAGACTTGGCTGGGAGAGTTCAACCCCCATTGTCTGATAGGGAGTTGGTTGATATGTTTCTAGGAATGCTATCTGGTCCATTTTTCAATCATCTAATCGGCAACTCGTCAGTTGGTTTCACTAAGCTGATTCTAACTGGGGAGAGAGTAGAAGCTGGAACTCGAAGCGGAAAAATCCAGAAGGATGCCTCGTCAAGTTCAATAAAGAATCCTTTTGCTGGTAAGAAGGAAGCCAGTGTCGTCTATAGCCCGAGGGGTCAGAACAGGGCTGAACAACGTCATACAGTAAGTGCCGTGATGATACCTAGACCGAAAGTTGCTCCACAATGCAACAATCAACAAAGGGTGAAAACACCACAATGGCAGTTTACCCGGATCAACATGACATTGGCTGAAGTTCTACCTCATCTGCCGAGATCTAACTTGGCAACCTTGACAGAGGCTCCCAAGAATCCAAATACTACATCTCCCCGATATAATCTAAATGCCCGGTGTGCCTATCATTTTGAGAGTCCTGGCCACGATACAAATGACTACTAGGCTCTGATAAACAAAATACAAGACTTGATTTAAGCCAAGGAGATAGATTTTGACGCTTTGGAGAAGCCCAACGTCATAACTGCTCCCATGTCTAAACACGGTCGTGGAGTTAATGCAGTTGACACTGATTTGTTTGTTACCTCTATCGAAGAAGTGTCTACTCCTCTCATGACGGTCAAGAAGAATTTTCTGTTGGCCAGTTTATTTTTGGGTTGTGGTGAAGGTTGCCACATGTGTTCGCTTCTACCTTCTGGTTGTCGTTTACTGAAGTTAGGTGTTCAACGCCTGATAGATAGAAAATAGATTTTGTTCGAGAAGACTATGATTCCTGTTGTTCCAATTAAAGACGTTGCCATTATAACCATGTTTGTTAATCCTTCCAAGGTCTCCTCGAGAAGACCTGTTAGGATTACATCTGCTCCAAGAGTTGCCCCGCTGATAATCATTGTTCCTGGTCCTATCCCGTATGTCTCTGATAAAGTTGTCCCATGACATTATGGTGTTGATGTGTACTATCATGGCATCAAACAAGATCTGAAAGATGAAGAGGCTGATCCTGATATTGATAACATTATCAGAACCAGCAAAATCACCCGGAGCGGAAGGGTCTTCTCTCCCGAGATTTCCCCCAAGACTGTTAACAAGCCTATTGTCATTACATTTGTTGTTCCTGCTAGTGCATCAACTTCTGTTCCTGTTCTTACTCCAGTCGGAGAACCATCTGATACCCGCGGCAAAGAGATTGTAGGTGAGCCTGCCCAGACGGAGGCACCTAAGAAAGTTAATGTGGAAGCCTCTAAATAAGAAATAGAGGAAATACTGAAAATCATTAAGAAGAGCGACTACAATGTGGTCGAGCAGCTGGGGCAGACCTCATCGAAGATATCCATGTTGTCTTTGCTGTTGTGCACTGAGGCCCATGCGAAGGCTTTGATCGCATTCCTCAAGATTGCGCATGTGCCACAAGAGACTTCAGCTGATCAGTTCAAATATTGTGTGGCCAGCCTGACTGCTGATAATGGGCTGGGTTTTTCAGATACGGATTTGACACCAAAGGGAAGGAATCATAATGATGCTTTGCATGTCTCGGTTGAATGCAGGGGCACCACTATGGCTCATGTGCTGGTAGATACCGGGTCTTCACAAAATGTTCTATCGAAGAAGGCGTTGGACCGTTTAGATTGCGAGGGTTTAACTCTAAAGCCTAGTAATATTGTGGTAAGGGCTTTCAGCGGATCAAAGAGAATGGTGCACAGGGAGGTAGACATCCCTGTCAAAGTAGGTTCTCAAATTTTTGGGTCCACCTTCTACGTGATGGATATCAGGCCATCGTATTCTTGTTTGTTGGGCCGTCCTTGGATCCATGAGGCTGGGGCAGTCACCTCCACACTCCACCAAATGCTGAAGTATCCGGTGAAAGGAAAGATCGTCACGGTGCAGGGTGAAGAAGAATATATGGTGAGTCACCTCAACTCCTTCCACTATGTAGAGATGGATGGGGAATTCATCGAAACTCCTTGTCAAAATTTTGAAGGGGTCCCTCAGATCTTGGCATAAACTGAAATTACTACCAATAAACATCCTTTGAAAATGGCTTCTCACAAGGACGCCAGGGCCGTGGTTGAAGAAGGTGGGTGTGCCAATTGGGGTCAGCTCCCTGATTTCACTCAGAAAACTAACAAATTTGGTTTGGGATTTACTACAGGGGCTCAAAGGGCTGTTAGACGCGCTCGGGCTGGAGGACCTCCCCTACGCATCAGCAATCATGGGATTAACACCATTGAAGATAGTGAAGAGGAATCAGACATTAACAGCTGGATCTACCCAACTACCAACGGTGGACCGAGTAACTGGACAACTAGGGACTTCATACCCATTTCTTTTATTTCGGGGTAATTGACTTGTTTGTTTTAAGATTTGTAATAAACAATTTAAAACTTTACGGCCATGTGCCTTGCCCGAGGCACATTGGCTTTGCTTGTGAGGGCTATTATTTGTCATTTCATAATCATTAATAAAGCATTGGACATTTTCTAGCATACAAATTTTGCGCTCTCTGTTTTTCTTTTCTATTTTCACTTTATTAAAACAGCTATTCTCTTACACACACTCACTTATCATAATGCACATCCATATCCATTCTGGATCCCATTGATAACAACTCTGCTATTGCCAGTTATGACTTCAAAAATCCGATCAACCAAGCCGAGGATGAAGGTGAGGATGATTGTGAGGTTCCTGGAGAACTTGCTAGACTATTACAGTAGGAAGAGAGGGCCATATAGCCTCATGAAGAGCTGGTTGATACAGTGAATTTGGGTACTGAGGAAGACAGAAAAGAGGTTAAAATAGGTGCAAATCTGGAGCTTAGCATCAAACAGAGGTTGATACAGATGTTGCACGACTATGTTGAGATCTTCGCTTGGTCCTAAGAAGACATGCCTGGTTTGGACACTGATATTGTGGTACATCACCTGCCGACTAATGAAGACTGTCCTCTGGTTAAACAGAAGGTTCACCGTATACGTCCCGAAATGTCAGAGAAAATCAAGGCAGAGGTCATGAAACAGTTCGACGCAGGATTCCTAGTTGTCACTTCTTATCCACAGTGGGTTGCTAACGTTGTTCCGGTACCTAAGAAGGACGGTAAGGTACAGATGTGTGTGGATTACAGAGATCTGAATAGGGCATGCCACAAAGATGACTTCCCACTTCCTCACATCGATGTTCTGGTCGACAACACCGTGCAGCACAAAATCTTCTCCTTCTTGGACAGTTTCTCTGGCTACTACCAGATCAAGATGGATCCTGAAGACATGGAGAAGATAACCTTTGTTACACAGTGGGGCACCTTCTTCTACAAGGTAATGTCGTTTGGGTTGAAAAATGCTGGGGTAACCTATCAGCGTGCCATGGTCGCTTTGTTCCACGATATGATTCACCACGAGATCGATGTCTATGTTGATGACATGATAGCTAGGTCTCAGACTGAGGAAGAGCACCTTGATCATCTTCAGAAGTTATTCGACAGGTTGAAGACATACAAGCTGAGGTTGAATCCGAACAAGTGTACCTTCGGGGTAAGGTATGGTAAGCTTATGGGTTTTGTCGTCAGTGATAAGGGTATTCAGGTAGATCCTACAAAGGTGAAAGCCATACAAGAGATGCCGGTTCCCTGCATAGAGAAAGAGGTTAGAGGTTTCTTGGGACGTCTGAATTACATCGCCACGTTCATTTCACATCTGACTGCTATTTGTGAGCCAATCTTCAAGCTTCTGCAGAAAGATCAAGTGGTAAAGTGGAATGATGAATTCCAGTCCACTTTCGAAAGAATCAAGGAATACCTTCAAGAACTGCCAATTATGATGCCTCCAGTTGAAGGAAGACCTTTGATATTATACTTGATAGTGCTAGACAGTTCAATGGGGTGTGTGTTGGGGCAGAATGACGAGTCTGGCCGAAAAGAGCATGCCATTTACTACCTTAGCAAAAAGTTTACCGACTGTGAGACCCGATACTCATTGCTCGAGAAAACTTGCTGCACTTTGGCATGGGCTGCTCGCCGGCTGAGACAGTATATGCTGACTCACACTACTTTGTTGATATCAAAGATGGATCTGATCAAATATATTTTCGAGAAGCTCGCTCTCTCCGGAAGGATAGTAAGGTGGCAAATGATCTTAACTGAGTACGACATACAATATACAACCCAAAAAGCTATAAAGGGGAGTGTATTGGCTGATCATTTGGCTCATCAGGCCGTGGATGACTACTAGTCCATGAATTTTGAGTTCCCGGATGAGAATATCATGTTGGTGACTGACTACGAAGAACCTGGCCCGGATGAAGGACCTGAGGAGGGATCCTGATGGTCCATGTATTTTGATGGAGCCTCGAACGCACTGGGTAATGGAATTGGAACTGTAATCATATCTCCCGAGGGCTGTCATACTCTGTTCACCACCTGATTATGTTTCAACTGCACCAACAACATGGCGGAGTATGAAGCATGTATCATGGGTCTTCGAGCTGCTATTGACCTGAGGATTAAGTTCTTAAGTGTATTCAGGGATTCCGCTCTAGTGATAAGTCAGATCAAAGGCGAGTGGGATACGAAGCACCTGAATCTCATTCCTTACAAAGAATATGTACTGACATTGCTCCAACACTTTGAGGAGGTAACCTTTGAACATTTCCCACGAGAGGAGAACCAGTTGGCGGACACACTAGCTACCATGTCTTCTATGTTCAAGGTTAGGTGGGACAATGAAGCTCCCCAGATTACCATTGAGAGTTTGGATGAACCGGAACACTGCTGTGAGATCGACGCTGAAGAAGTGGCAGACAAACCCTGGTTTCACGAAGTCAAAAGGTATCTTGAGGCTCAAGAGTACCCCGAGGGGGCATCTGTCAATGATAAGAAATTTTTGAGGAGGTTCGCTGCAAAATTCTTCCTCAGTAATAGAATCCTCAATAAGCATAACTATGACTCCACACTACTACAGTGTGTAGACAAAAGTGAAGCAGAGAGAGTCATAACTGATCTACATGAAGGTACCTTTGGAACTCATTCCAGTGGGCATACCATGGCTAAGAAGATTTTACTGGTAGGATATTATTGGTCCACTATGGAAGCCGATTGTTATCAGCACTCTCGAACCTGTCATAAATGCCAACTCTATGCTAATAAGGTGCATGTGCCTCCAGTTCCTTTGAATGTCTTGACGGCTCCGTGGCCCTTTGCAATGTGGGGCATCGACATGATCGGCGAGATCAGACCTACTGCGTCCAACGGACATTGTTTCATTCTGGTGGCTATTGATTACTTCACGAAGTGGGTTGAGGCAGCCTCTTTTGCTATTGTGACCAAGAACGTCGTGGCGCAGTTTATCCGACACAATCTGATTTGTCGATATGGTGTACCAGAGAGGATTATTACTGACAATGGTACAAATCTCATCAACACAATGATCACCGAGCTCTGTAAACAGTTCAAGATACAGCATCATAACTCTTCTCCCTACCGGCCGAATATGAATGGCATTGTTAAAGTAACTAACAAGAACATCAAGAAGATTGTACAGAAGATGATGGTGACATATAAAGACTGGCACGAGATGTTACCATTCGCTCTTCATGGGTACCGTACCTCAGCACGAACATCAACAGGAGCAACACCCTACTCTCTGGTATATGCCATGGAGGCAGTCCTACCCATAGAAGTCCAGATACCTTCTCTCAGGATTATGAAGGATGCGGGTTTGTACAAAGACGTCTGGATCCAAACCAGGCTTGATCAGTTAAATATAATCGATGAAAAGAGGCTTACTGCTATCTGCCATGGTCATACATATCAAAAGAGAATGATTAAGGCTTTCAGGCGTCAAGAATATCAAGTCGAGGATCTGGTGATCAAACGCATCATACTGCCGCAAGGTGATCCCAGGGGCAAATGGACTCCCACGTACGAAGGGCCATTTGTGGTTAAGAACATTTTCTCGGGAGGAGCTATGATTTAAACCACCATGGATGGTGACGACCTACCTCATCCTGTCAATGCAGACATAATGAAAAGATACTACGCATGATCAAAGACCCGCTAGGTTGACTAGCCTAGGCAAAAATAAGGGCCTCCCGGAGAACCAAAAGGGTTCGGGCAAAAGTTAGGGATGAAAATGAAAAAAATCTATACACCCGGCAAGTCGAAAACCCAAAAGGGAGGCTTGGGAAAAAAAGGGTATCCCGGTGGATTGAAAACCCGAAAGGGAAATCCAGGAAAAAGTTAGGGATTAAAGCATATCACTATGTCTCATTGGATCATCTTGCGACCAGACTTTGGTATCAACTATCAAGCTCGGAAAACGCTAATAAATCTGATCAACCTTCGGCCAAGTAGCAAAGTCATGAGACGCTTGAAGATATAAAGGAAATAGAAGAGTTGGAACCCAATGGGGTTGTTTCACATAGCTGTTTTTCTTTCTTTTACACAAATTGTATAATTAATTTCTTTCGGCGGTGTTCTCTTACTAGAACGTCAGACTCTTTGTACAAAACGCCTATTACAGGCCGACTTCAAAATCAATACAAATCATTTTCAAAAGAAACTTCAATCTGTTTTTATTTTTCTGTTTTGTTTCGCAAGAACGTCCAATGATTTATTTTTGATATATGCATTTGAAAATGATTTCTGCTCATAAATATTTACATAAGAAACAAAAGACAATTACTCGTAATTCCAGAAACAGGGAGAATAAGAAGTGCCAAACCCTACAGTCATTTTGCCCCGCAGGTAGCGGGATAGAGTCATGCTTGGGAACATAATTATTGGTATACGCACTCCGCACAGAGTAAAAATATCCAAAGGCATTGGTGTCAGCTTTCCCAAAATAGGACAGAACTATTCCCAGCTGAGGTTCACAATCGCAGGTGAGTCAACAATTTTCATTCCCCAAGCAGAGCCTATTTCTACAGATGCAGAAGCTCAATCTCCAACAGAGCTCATCAGCAACAGAATTTCATCCCCAGCTAAATTTGTTCCTCCAGATCAGCAGGTCTACCAACAGAGTATCTTTTCCCCAAAGTATGGTCCCCGCAGAGTTATTCTCCAGCGTCTCTTCCCGGCAGAATATTCGCAAGTCTCCAGCAACCGTCAGGGATTTATTTTCCCAGACATGAGCCTACCCCGACAGCACTTCATGAACATACATCATGATATATGCATACATATCATATCACACATAATCTCATTTATTTTGAGAACATCATCTCACCCTACATTTCATGCATCGCATATAACTAACCATGATATCTTTTCAGGAAAAGACGATCACCTTCGACGAATCCAACAGTTATACAGATCACATCTACAGACAACTAATGGAAACTCAGTTCCCGAAATCAAACGGGTCAACTAATCTACATTATCATATCAAAGTAACCTTACCCCAGTTCATCCTGAAGTTTTACACAAACTTATAACCTTACCCCGGTTCCTACTGAAGTTTTACACAAACTTATAACCTTACCCCGGTGCATCCTGAAGTTTTACACAAACTTATAACCTTACCCCGGTTCATCCTGAAGTTTTACACAAACTTATAACCTTACCCCGGTTCATCCTGAAGTTTTACACAAACTTATAACCTTACCCCGGTTCCTCCTGAAGTTTTACACAAACTTATAACCTTACCCCGGTTCATCTTGAAGTTTTACACAAACTTATAAACTTACCCCGGTTCATCCTGAAGTTTTACACAAACTTATATCCTTACCCCGGTTCATCCTGAAGTTTTACACAAACTTATAACCTTACCCCGGTTCATCCTGAAGTTTTACACAAACTTATAGCCTTACCTCGGTTCATCCTGAAGTTTTACACAAACTTATAACCTTACCCCAGTTCATCCTGAAGTTTTACACAAACTTATAGCCTTACCCCGGTTCATTATGAAGTTTTACACAAACTTATCTCAAAGTAACCTTACCCAAGTTTTACACAGACTTAGCCCAAGCAACCTTACCCAGGTTCCTCCTTGGTTCAGATGCAGTTTTACCCAAACTCCTCACGAAACAACACTATCTAGGCTTTCATATCGAAGCAGCCCTACTACCCAGGCTTTCATACCGAAGTAACCCTACTACCCAGGTTCCTTCTCACAGCCCTACTATCCAGGCTTTCATATCGAAGCGGCCTTACTACCCAGGTTCCTTCTCACGGCCCTACTATCCAGGATTTTATATCGAAGTAGCCCTACTACCCAGGTTCCTTCTCACAGCCCTACTATCCAGGCTTTCGTATCGAAGCAACCCTACTACCCAGGTTCCTTCTCACAGCCCTACTATCCAGGCTTTCATATTGAAGCAACCCTACTATCCAGGTTCCTTCTCATAACCTTACTCTCCAGGTTCCTCCTCTCTTACCCCCAAACAGCAGTCCACAACACTGTAAGACCGGGACCTAATCAAACACGATTGGTTTCGCATTTCCCAAATAAAATTACGGACAACTGAAGCTCCTAAAATTCTATTCATCTTAAGACAGATACCAACGTTCCTCAGCAGATTCCTCATCAACAACAGCAATAGGGACTCTTGTCAAAGGAATATCCCAGGAAATCAACATTCTCTAGAAGGCATCTTTAAGCCCATCTCCGACAATTCTCCATCGCATCCAGGATGGAATCTTTAAGCCCATCTCTGACAATCTTCTATCATCGACCTCCAAATGGCATTTGTAAGCCCATTCCCGATATCACAAAGGAAGTGCCACTTCATGCGAGTGCAAATTTCTGGGCACTCTAGTGTTTAATCATCTTCCACCTTCAGATCACAAAAGGCAGACGAGCCAATCTACATCCTCAGGTTTAAGAAGATTGAACAGGGGAAGCTGTTGTACCCCAAAATTTGCCCTCTCATTTTACTAAACAAATGTCAAGTGAGGTCCCCAAGTTGCTCAAGGAAGCCCAAGAGTTGACCAGACAAGCTCTCTCCTAAGGCAGTGTACCTCCAATTAGGGTTTCTATTTTCATCAATATGGCTGAACCACAAAGGCCTCATATTCTCTCCATGGTCTTAATATGTTCTCAAGACCCTACATGCCAAGTTTCATGCCTTGGACAAGAAGTTTGCTCAGTCAACTGCTCAGATGCTTGAGAATTGACCGCATTAGGTCAAAAGTCAATTGTGACCCACATACAGTCAAACTTCAACATTTTTGGCCAACATTAACATTTTGAAGTAACTTTCATCATTTTATCAAGGGTTGACCATGATTCCTCAAGGAGTGCTCCAAATTTATCAAAACCCAAAAGTTGCTAAATTAGGGTTTTGCAGGAAAAGCTAACCCAACTTTGACCAAGCATAACTTCTTAATACTTTATCATAAATTTGCCATCCAAAGCTCATTTTTAAGAGGATACAATTCCCTACAACTCATCTTCAGATTACAAGTTCAAAATATGCACCCACAAAAAGATATGAATTTCTACATTATGGGACATTTTGAAAAGTCAACAAAAACACCTTTTGGGTCAAAGCTTCTAACATGAACATGGAAGATCCAATTGAGATGAAACCAAAAGGGTTGGTTAGGGGACATCCAAAGCTTTATAAAAAGTCCAAGAACACCCTCCTAGGATCAAAATTGAGAGAGTCGTGCATTGTCAAAGTTGGCAATTTTTGGAAAATTGTCAAAAGTCAACATTGATCAAGTTTGCATTTTTTCCAAAGGGGCCCATGCTTTCTTGATTGAAACATGTTTCTAATAGGACCCACGACCCCTGAGCTTTTCCACCTACTATTTTATTACTTTTATCATTTATTCTGATTTTTTATTCATTTAAATCAAAATAAATCAAATTAAATGGTAAAATAATGAAAACAAATCAAATCTTGGGATTTTTGTACACATTTGGAGTCCATATACAGCTAGCATGATGATCAATTCGTGCAAGGCTCATTAGGGTTGGAAAAGATTGGATTGAAGATTATTTTAGAAAGATATCATACATGAAGCAAATCAAACCCAATTTTCATAATTCTCAAAGATATGATACAATTTTGTTGACCTAATTCAGTCTACTATAAGTGCATAACAATTGCAGATCAAAAACACAAGGATTGGAGGTGTGAAATAGCAAGAAAGAAACTCAAAAATTTGGACAAAAGTGTGAGATCAAAATCCATCTTAGAGCCATCCTCAAGGAGTTTCAAGGCTAGCAATATGTTCCTGGATATCTCATAAAGCTTCTCCATTAATTTGCAAGCCTCAACGCATCAAGAATCATCACATTACAGTATCACAGTTTGCACCCATATATTTTGTTTACTTGTATTAACAAAAGAGCCAGCAGCGCATATGGGTGGGATGCACGCCTTTGATGCACATGTCCTGGGTTCGATCCCAGACGTGTGCATTTTATTATTTTCCTAATTATTTGAGGCAAATACAATGCTTCACTCCCTCACACGCCTTCCATACAACCTCAATGCCCAGCCATTGGATGCACTGCTGGCCAGATCTCACGCTTCAGCCCTGAATGTCCCTGGTACACCTCAGGTCAACGCTTGCACGAAATCTAGTGTGGTTGACTGGGCTTGGAGCTTAATGGGCTGGGAAATTCAGATTCCCACCCCCTTTCAGCTTACAACACAGACCCATTTGGTTATTTCTTTCATTATTTTCTTTAATTTCTATTTCTTTATTTCTTTCCCTTTTTTTATTAATACAAAAAATCATTTTTATTAAATTAACAAATCAAAAATCACAAAAATATTTATTTTCTTAATAAATATTTTTTAAATTAATTAGTTTAATTAATTTAGTGCAACTTTAATTTCTTTCATAATTTAAAAACAATTAGAATTAGGGTTTGAGATTGTACATAATTTAATTAATTTTATTTAAAAAATACATCAAAAATCATTTTCTCTCATAAATATCCTTTAATTAATTAATTTAATTAGGAAATTAGGTTAATTTGATTTCTTTCATAATTTAAAAACAATTAGAAATTAGGTTTAATTAATTTGCAATTAAACATTTTCTCAAATAAAAAATCCAAAAAAATCTTTTTCTCTCAAATTAGGGTCTTAGATTATTTCAATCGTCCCCGCATTTAATTTTCCGTGCGCTTGTTAATTATTTGTCCATTATTTTGTAACTGTTCAGGGTTTGTAATAGTTAACTTAGGGTTTTTATATTGCTGTTTAAATCCCCAATTTTTGGTTATGTAATTAATCCCCCTCCCCGAAGCCTTGTAATAGCTAGGTTTATTTTTCGCATTTTAAATTCCCGCAATCTTTGACTGTCTAGATGTATGGCTAATAGGATTGTATGGCAAGAATGTCTGGAAAATTAAAACGGTAGATCACCTAATGTGCAAAGATTAAATAACTGAAACAAATCATATGCACATATTCACTCCTAGGGTTTACCTCACTTCGGTTGCCTTTGGTAAATAATCATTAAGCATAGGAGATTTTAGTGGTTTCCCTCCAGTCTAAAGAGATTAAAGTGTCCCATTCGAATGTTGCCTCGGAAATGTTGCCTCGGAAAGATCTTAAGACTCTAGGGTTACTACTAAAGTTTTCTAACTATTGCTTTAGTGATTGTATTCGTCCCTTTCGAACGTCCCTTAAAACTCCAACGACGGTGCTACCTACTCCTTAATAGTGGGATAGCGATGTCTAAAGGAAATAGAATGAACAATCCCTTTTTCGAGTAGGTAGAATCTTAAGTACTTGCTCAATAAAAACTGTTTCACACAAACACCTTTTCAAAACAAATTTTCAAAACAAACTTCGTCACACCCTTGAGGACTGATACAAGGGTTATCGCGAAGTAAAAACATTTTCAAGACAAACACACACAAGCAATTTGAAAAAATAAGCAAGTACCTAAGATCCCGTAGATAAATACGAATAGAAAGGGTGCAAACACCTTCCCTTTCTATAATCTACCCCCCGTACTCAGAATATCTCGAGAAAAGTTTTTTTCTGTTCTTTTTCGTTTTCCATGATTGGATGAAATAAAATTCGGTGTCGACTCTTGCTTACCGCGACATTTTGCGAACAAAAAACGCAAAAAGCAAACCAATATTAAACAGTCGGTTCTTCCACCGTATCACACTTTGTCTCAGGCACTACAACATCTGTTGAAGGCAGAATTGATAACACTGCGGGATCCTCATCCAAATCCCAACACATCCTCTCCTAAGTACAATCTGAATGTGAAGTGTGTCTATCCTTCTAACAGACTGGGGCACGACACAAAGAACTGTTGGGCCCTAAAAAAAAAATTTAGGACATGATTGATAATAAGGAAATTGAGTTCGATCCTCCGGAGATGCCAAATGTGATTACTGCATCTATGCCGAAGCATGACAAAGGCATAAGTGTTGTTGAAGATGTTTCGTATGTTACCTATGTAAGTGATGTGGTTACTCCCCTCTCAACAATAAAAAATAATTTGTTACAAGCCGGTTTATTTCTGGGTTGTATTGAAGAATATTATTGCTATGCAGTTCAACCCAACGGTTGGGGGTTACTGAAGAAAGGCGTTCAGCGCCTGATGGATGAACATATAATTTTGATTGAAAAGGTTCTGTATGCGGAGAATTTATGCCAAGATTTGGTTGTTGTATCCAGTACTCCTTTCAGGATCACTTCCAAAGGTCTGGTAAGGATTTCCACCAATCCAAAAGCTGCTCCTTTAATCATTACAACACCTGGGCCCATTCCATATTCCTCGGAAAAGGCTATTCCATAGAATTATGGGCCTGACGTATATTACCACGACATTAAACAAGTGTTGTCTAATGAAGATGATGAAAAGGATGATCTCAGTATTGACAATATTGCAGGGACCAACAAAATAACTATGAGCGGAAGGATTTTATCCCCGAAAATCTCTCCACCTGTTCAATTCACAGTTACTAAGACAACTTCCTAGGCTCGAGGAAAATAGCCAATGATAGAGCCTACCCGGAAGGAGGCACCAAAAGAAACCACAATAAAGGACACATCTGAACAAGAGTTGGAGGAAGTTTTGAAGATCATTCGCAGAAGCGATTATAAAATTGTTGAACAATTAAGGCAGACCTCGTCTAAAATTTCCATGTTATCTTTATTGCTGTGTTCTGAAGCCCATGTGCAGGCTCTAGTAAAATTCTTGAATACTGCTCATATGCCACAAGAAATTCGGGTTGATCAATTTGGAAGTTACATGGCGAGTTTAACAACTGATAAAGGATTAGGCTTCTCCGATGCTGACCTGACTCCATATAGGAGAAATCATAATAGGGCCCTGTATGTCTCCATTGAATGCAGGGGAACTATGTTGGCTCATGTGTTAATTGATACTGGCTCTTCTCTAAATGTTCCGCCAAAAGGTGATCTTGACCGACTGGATTGTGAAGTGGTTGTGTTGAAACCTAGTAATATCATAGTTCGAGCCTTTGATGGGTCCAAAAGAATGGTGCATGGAGAAGTGGACCTCCCAATAAAAGTGGGTTCACAGATATTTGAGTCTAAATTCTATATAATGGACATCCGACCAGCTTATTCTTGTCTATTGGGACGCCCCTGGATCCATGGGGCAGGTGTCGTTACCTCCACCCTCCACCAGAAATTAAAGTGTCATGTGAAAGGCAAGGTTGTTACTATCTGCGGAGAAGAGGAATATATGGTCAGCCATCTGAATTCATTCCAGTACATAGAGATAGACGGGGAGTTCATTGAGACTCCTTGTCAGACCTTTGAAGTGATTTCCCCTGCGGCTATTAAAGACGTTATGCCATTCCAAAGACCAAAAGGACTTGTCACAAGATGGATTCTTTGAAAGATGCCAAAACAACTATAGAAGAAGCTTGTTGTACTATTTGGGGTCAGCTTCCTGATATCCCCTATAAATCTGATAAGTTTGGTTTGGGCTTTACTGTAGAGGGTCAAAGGACTGTTTGTCACGCTCGAGCTGGAAGACCTCCATTTCGTATCAGCAACTATGAGGTCAATGCTATCGAAGACACTAACAATGATTTTGATTTTGACAGCTGGATATTCCTTACCATTGGTGATGGACTCGACAATCGGAAAGCAGAAGACATTTTCCCTATCTCCTTTAGTCAGGAGTAATGGCTATTTCTGTTTTATTGCTTTAAGAAGTTTGATTATGTAATTTCTTTTAAAATAATGACTTTAAACCTTGTGTCTTACCCGGGGCATAATGGTTCGTTTGTTAAGGGTTGATAATTCAGAAACATTGTTCATTCAATAAAAACATTGGACGTTTTGCATACAAATTTTGTGATCTCTGTTTTTTTTCTTCTTCTTTTACCTTATTGAATTTTCAAATATCCATGTGTTCTTACATACACCCACACACTACATTGCTGATCCACATCCACTTTGGATATCATTGATAACAATCCTGCTATTGCCGCTTATGACTTTGAGAATCTGATCTACCAAGCCAGGGATGAAGGCAAGGAAGATTGTGAAATACCTGGAGAACTTTCCAGGCTCTTAATACAAGAAGAAAAAGTTATCCAACCACATGAAGAGTCGATCAAAGTGGTAAGTTTGGGTATCGAGACAGATAGAAAGGAAGTCAAGATAGGCACTAACTTAGAGAGCAGTGTCAAGAGAAGACTAATCTAGATGTTACATGAATATGAGGAAATATTTTATTGGTCATATGAAGAAATTTCAGGACTCGATACTGATATTATGGTTCATTGTCTGGCAATGAAAGAGGGTTGTTCTCCGATTAAGCAGAAGGTTCGTCGTATGCGTCCCAATATGTCAGAAAAGATCAAAGCTGAGGTAATGAAACAGTTCAACTTGGGTTTCTTAGAAGTGACATCATATCCTTAATGGGTTGTGTTGTACCCCAAAATTTTCCCTCTCATTTCACTCAAGACATGCCTCTAGGGGTCTTCAATTGCCCTAGGATGACTAAGAATCGACCAGACAAGTTCTCCTCCTAAGGCAATAAACCTCAAACTAAGGTTTCAATTTTAAGCAAGATGTGTCAGTCCCAAGGACCCAAAATGTTATCCATGGTCCTAAAATATCCTCAAGATCATCCATGACAAATTTCATGCCCTACACAACAAGTTTGCTCAGTCAACTGCTCAAATGTCTAAAAATCAACTACACTAGTTCAAAAGTCAACTGTGGCCCAAATATAGTCAAACTTCAAGATTTTTGGTCAACAACAACATTTTGAAGTAATATCCATAATTTGATCAAGGGTTGATCATGATTCCTCAAGAAATGCTCATAACTCATCAAAAGTCAAAAATGGCAAATTAGAGTTTCTATAGGAAAAGTCAACCAAGCTTTGACCAAGCATAACTTTCTCATACTTTATCAAAAAAAATTCTATGAAAGCTAATTTTGAAGAGAATCCAATTCCATACAACTTATCTTTAGCCCTCAAGTTCAAAAATGCCCCAATCAAAGGATACAAGTTCGTACATTATAGGTCCTTTCAAAAAGTCAACAAAAACACATTTTGGGTCAAAGCTCCTTACATAAACATGGAAGATCCAATTGAGATGAAACCAAAAAGGTTGTTTAGAGGACATCCTAAGCTCTCTAAAAAGTCCAAGAACACCCTCTTAGGGTTAAAAATGAGAGAGATATGCATTTGTAAAGTTGACCAATTGTTAGAAATGTGCATGAAGCCAATATTGACCTAACTTGAATTTTTTCCAAATGGGCCCATGTTTTCATGCCTGAAACTTGTTTCTAACATGGCCCACGACATTTAAGCTCAGTCATGCATTATTGTATTATTTATACTACTTATTTTGGTATTTTGTCCATTAAAATGCAAAATTAAATAAAGTAAATAATAAAAATAATGAAAATTTTGATTGTGAATCTTTTTCTTATCAAATGATGGACAAAACATGTTGGCATATCGAAATAAAAACATGCAAGCCAAGATGGGAAATGATGTCCAAAATAGGAAAGATTTTTAAGTGGATATTTGGAACAAATCTTGCATTCAATGCCATGGATCTTTTTCCACATTTGTTACCCTAATGAGATACACTATATATGCACAACAAGTTCAGACCTAATGCATAGGTGCAACTGCTACAGAAAGCCCTAGAAAAGTTTCAAAAATCTTCAAAGAAGTGTGACCTTGATTCACAAGGTCTAGCCTTCCTCAGTCAGTACCGGGAACTCCATTTTCATCCTAAGTTTCCCAGGAAGATAAGTCAGTCCTCACACACGCCTGAAACACCCTGAGATTGCCCAACTGAATCTCAACTTTTTTGGTAAATTCTTGGATCCCAAACTTTCACAATAGGCTATATAAATTTTGTTTAAGTTTATATTCATGTTGCTAATGATGTTTGTTGGATTTTTGACGTATTCCTTGAGACCATAGGGCATGGAATCATATTGTTCCATGGATGACCTCCGTTAGGGTTTTAGATTTGAACCCTGTGATGTAGGAGGAATTAGCCATTTTTGAGGTCGTATTCGTGATCAGCGGGTCTTTTTAAGTCAATTTGTATACTTTGTTTTTTTGTTTGACCACTTTTCCAGGTGACTCCATCGGAGAAGACGGTCGAAACAACTGGCTCCGGTGGTTGGATTGGCCGGTCTTAAGTCAACCAGCTGGCGTGGCAGGAGGAAAAAGTTCCATTGGCTGGATTCAAATGACTCTCCCTCTCTCAGCGCCTGATTGGACAATTTGAAATGCAGGGACCCCACTTGTGGGCGCGTGTTTGACAACTCAGCAGTTGTCCTTGTTTTACATTATATAATTTTTTTTTGTTTATATACACGAATGATCTAGCACCGCAGATGGAAAAAGCATAAGGGTGCAAAGGGAGAGACCTGGGTTCGATACCCAGGTTTGGAATTTTGTTTTTTTCCAACAAGTTATTTGCAGAGCCTGTGTTTTGGGTCTTAGCGTGTCCACCATGTAGCATCAAATCTGCACCATCCAATTTCCATAGAGCCAGATCTAACGCCTAGCATGCAGTCCCCACAGTGAATCCTCAAACACATCGCCCGTTGGATCAGGCACAAGAAATTGGGCTTGTACAAATCAGGGCATAGCGAATTGCCACTCACACCCCCAGTTTGCTTTCTCACCCCCCAGACCCATTTTTTTTTAATTTCTTTATTCGTTTTTATTTAGTTTATTTATTTAGTTTATTCTTTTTTTTTAAATCATAAAATCAAAAAATTTATCAAAAAATAGGATTTAGAGTTTTTTTTTAAGAAAAATTAATTTTTGCAAATTAATTTAATTAAATTTTAACTTTTTTCTTTAATTTAAAACTAATTAGAAATTAGGTTAAATTTCTAATTTTTTTCATAAAATACCAAAATATTTTTAATAGGCAATTAGACTTTTAGGGTTTCAAACGTAGGCCAGTCTTAATTTTTGCGCGTTATTTTTTTTTCATACGATTATTTTTATTATGTAACTGTGCCCGGTTTGTAATTGTTTAATTAGGGTTTTCAATTTCCGCATTTTACTTTTCGTTCATTATTTATGTAACTACACCAAAGCCTTGTAATAACTATAAAAACTTTATTTCTCGCTTTTATATTTCTTATATGCTTGTATATGAACTATTAGTAAAATTAGGTGCGCATAACAAGTATTAATCAATTAATCATTAGGTCATTAACTTCAAGATAAAATATCTGGAAAAAAGCACATTGTTGCACACTTGCATCCCTAGGGTATAACCTCACTTGTTGCCTTCGGAAATGGTCATGTCCCTCAAATGTAGGGATATCTTAGCAAAGACCCTCAGTTTAAAAGTCATCATAAAAATCATGGTCCCTTAATGTCCCTCGAGTTGCATACGAGAAATGATCTTGTCCCTCGATGTTGTCTACATGATGACAGTCCCTTCAAAATGCTAAGGTATCCGTACATGTTGCCTTCAATGACCATAAACATCCCTTTCGATAGTCCCTCAACATCCAACGATAGGGCTACCTACTCACTAATAGTAGGATAGCACTATCTAAAGGGTAGGAGGAAAAGAACATCCTTTTTCGAGTAGGTAGACAGTTCTTAAGTACTTGCTCAAATCTGATTCCTTTTTACAGTTACAAACTTTAAAAATTCTTTTTCAAAACGCTTTATCACACTCTTGAGACTGATACAAGAGTTATCATAAAGCAAGCAAAATCTTTCAAAACACACAAACACGAAAACATTTTTCAAAAATGAGCAAGTGCCTAAGAGCCCGTGGAAAACCACGGATGGAAAGGGTGCTAACACTTTCCTTTTCCATAATCTACCCCCCTTACTCATAAAATCTCAAAAAAAGTCTTTTTCTGTTCTTTTCACCCTTTCCTTTATTGGATAAAAGAAAAGTTGGTGGCGACTCTTGCTTACTGCGACATTTGCAAGTAAAAAACACAAACCAGTATTAACAGTCGGCTCTGCCACCGTATCACAGAATTGGCGACTCTGTTGGGGATAAATAATAAAGTGGGGTTTACCTTAGGGCCTAGTTCATTTCTAATCTGTTTTTTTTGTTTATTTTGATTGCTTTATTTTTAAGGGTACTGTTTGGGTTACTATAGATCCTACACCTGGATCTGGGGAAACCTTTTAGGTAAGTAGAAATAGATCGTGGAAACTGTGTCGGGTATACTGACATGTTTGAAGCGATGGCTACGTTGATGCGACACTTTGGTTGGTATCTGTAGCCCTTGAGTTAATCAAGGAGAATACGGGGCCGCCGCGTGGTGTCATGAAGCATCAACTGACCTTAGAACCTTTAATTGAACAACTTGGCTATTAGGACATAGCGAGATAGCCGTCTTTTGTGTATTCCCAAAGTCAGTTGATACTCGATGCTGCACTCATTGAGATTTGACTCCCGAGTTTTGTTTGGTTGCAAGTCAGTTGTCTATCGGAACAAAACTTGTGGGAAAGATCAGTGATATTGAGATCCCTTAGAACCTGGTTACTATTTATAAGACAAGTTGAACCAATCCAAACTTCAAGAAGATATTACCTTAAAACCCATGCAAGCCTTAAACTTAAGGTCTTTGTGTGATTTGCTTGTGCTTACTATATCTGTGATTTCTTAGCATAATCATGACATCATAACATGGCATATCATACTAACCATTTCAAGGATTTTCTAAGGCTTATCTTTGTCTTGTTTTGTAGGACATGACATCCGCTCGCAGGAACACTATCCAAGTCAACCTTGTGAAAGTACCTCCTCAACTCAAGGAATTAGCATCAAGGATTCCTGAAAGCTCTCCCTTCACTGAAAAACATGGTCGACTTCTCAACTTGGTCACTTCAAACCCTGATGAAGAAATTTTAAAGGTGCTTTTTCAGTTCTTTGACCCGTTACACCACTGCTTCACTTTTCCTGATTACCAGTTAATGCTTACTATGGAGGAGTTTTCTCAGTTATTAGGGGTACCTATCCTTAATCAGTTACCATTCAACGGTATGGAAAGAGACCTAAAACCCAAAGAGATTGCTCAAGCTCTGTCTTTACAACGGTCTGATATAATGGCAAATTGGGAAACCAGAAGAGGTGTCCAAGGATTTCCAACTAAGTTTCTATTTGAGAAAGCTCACTATTTTTTGGATACCCTGGATTTACAATCTTTTGAAGAAGTGTTGGCCCTTCTCATCTATGGGATGATACTATTCCCTAACAGAGACCAACTCATATATGTGAATGCGATTATGGTTTTTCTGTCTCGTAATCTGGTGCCTACTTTACTTGGGGATATTCTACACTATCTGCATACCGGTACTTTAAAGAGAAGAGTGACCCTTCTGTGTTGCACTCCTCTATTGGCTAGGTGGTTTATTTCGCACCTACCTCAGTTTTTTTGAAGAATGAGCAGGGTATGAGATGGTCTCGTAGGTTGATGTCCCTTACACATTAGGATATTCATTGGTGTTCTCGATCCCTGGAGAATGTTATCATCATTGATCATTGTGGGGAATTCCCTAATGTCCCTCTCTTAGGAATTAGGGGGGAATCACTTATAATCCTTGTTTTGCGTTGCGGAAGTTTGGTTATGCTAGAAGGGGTTGTCCTCATGACACACTCGTCTAAGGAATCACATTTGACTATGAGAATGATGTTCAGGGTTATCGTAAGAGGTTCATTCGAGCTTGGGGCATGATAAATAGAGTTGATAGCAAGACACTGGGGCACAAGAATTCCATCCCCCTTAAGCCTTACCTCAAATGGGTGCGAGCCCGTGCTTAATGTCTTATGATTCCTTAACCTGCCATCTTACCTATGATTATGGAGCCAATTGCTAAGGGAGACACTCCTTACATTGTGCTTCATCCTGACATGCCAACTGATTTTGAGGAACTACGGAAATCCTAGATCCAACTCAAAGAATAACAAGATACCTTTGAAACCCAGTTTTGCGCCAGCGAGAAGAAGGTTTTAGAACTCACAAGGTTACTTCATGAGGAGAAGAGTATAAATGCTTACATTGCACCAAAGAGGATGCGATAGTGGGAATCTTGAGTCTCTTTGCCTAGAGAGTTATTTTTGCTTTGTTCCCTTGTAAGCCCAAGAGGCATTATGGTGACTGATAAAACTTCTTAATGCAATTAATGTTTGTTCCCTTTTTGTTTAAAGCAAATTTAAGCCTTAGAAATCCTTGAAAACATTGCATACATATATCATACATATCATTGCATAAGAAGGTTTCATAGTAGGTTTCTCATCTTCTTCGCTGTTTATTTCAGCAATAGCTCTAGAATAAACAGTGAAAGATCTGTAGACTCAAAATGCTCAATTTCAACAGATGATCGCGGCTCTGGCCAAGGGGCAAGAGGAACTGAAATCCCTGATTGTTAAAGAGAAGACTAAGAAGCCAAGGGAGACAGCTGGTGTGGTGAATTTGGGAAGGAGGTTCAAAGGACCATTAAGGCAAGTGGTTAAGCTGACATATTCATCAAAAGAAGGAGACAATCAAGAAGGGGATACAAGAGAGGAAGACCCCAGTCCAAGGGAATCTGATAATGAGACTGACTATAATGAGGAGCAGTACCCTCCAGCCGATGAAAAATACAAACAGCTGGAAGAGCGTCTAAGTGCAATGGAAATCCAGAAGGTTCTTGAGCTGGATTTTGAAGAGCTATGTTTGGTTTCTAGGGTTGTCATCCCGCATAAGTTCAAGGTGTCGGTGTTCGCCAAATATGATGGGGTTTCATGTCCCAATATGAACCTCCGATCTTATGTGAGGAAGATCCAGCCTCACACTGCTGACAAGGACTTATGGGTCTACTTCTTTCAAGATAGTCTATCTGGGACTCAACTAGAATGGTTCTACCAGCTGGAAGGGACCAACATTCGTAATTGGCAAGACCTGGTTGTTGCTTTCTACAAGCAGTACCAGTATAATGCAGACCTTGCTCCTACCCTTACACAACTCCAAAGTATGACTATGGGCTCGAGCGAAGGCTTTAAAGACTATGCTCAGAAGTGGAGGGACTTAGCAGGAAGAGTCTAACCTCCCCTGTCTGATAGGGAGTTAGTGGATATGTTTTTGGGTACCCTATCTGGTCCGTTTTTTAATCATCTGATTGGAAGTTCCTCAGCTGGATTTACTGAATTTATTTTGACAGGAGAAAGAGTGGAAGCTGGGATTAGTAGTGGTAAGATCCAAAAGGATGCATCCTCCAGTACAGTAAGAAATCCATTTTTTGGAAAAAAGGAAGTCAGTGCCACTTATAGCCAAAGGAATCAGGATAGAACTGAACACCGTCCAGCGGTAGGGGCTGTTATGATCTCTAAACCTGCACCTACTCAACAAAGGAACCATCAGCCTAGAATAGAAAGGCTTGTAAGACATTTCACCTGGATAAATATGACTATGTCTCAAGTGTTGCCTTATCTACTGAAGTCTAATCTGGTAACTTTGCGAGAAGATCCTAAGAATCCCAACACCGCCTCTCCTCGCTACAACCCTAATGCTCGATGTGCTTACCATTCAGAAAGTCTAGGCCATGATACCAACGACTGTTGGGCTTTGAAAAACAAGGTGCAAGACCTTATCGAGGCAAAGGAAATTAAACTTGATGCTCCGTAGATTCCTAATGTTATCACTGCTCCTATGCCCAAGCACGGTCGGGGTGTTAATTCTATTGAAGATGATATGTTTGTTACTGCTGTTGAGGAACTTGTTACTCCTCTCATGACCATTAAGTGGAACTTGTTGATAGTTGGTTTATTTCTGGGTTATGGCGAAGGTTGCCACTCATGTTTATCTCTACCGACTGGTTGTCATTTGTTGAAGGCAGGTGTTCAGCGCCTGATGGATGATAGAGAGATTTTGTTTGAGAAGACTCCTGTCCCGACTATTTCTTGTAAGGATGTTTCAATCATAACCATTTCCGTCAATCCTCCCAGGGTCTCCACCAAAATACCCGCCAGGATTACATCTGCTCCAAAGTTGGCTCCTCTGATCATCATTATGCCCGGGCCAATCCTATATTCCTCGGACAAGGTTGTTCCCTGGAACTATGGGGCTAAGGTCTACTACCACGGCGTCAAGCAAGACCTACTGGCTATTGAAGACCAAGTTTTCGAAAATCTTGATCCCGACATTGGCAACACTGTTGGAACCAGCAAAATAACAAGAAGTCGAAGAGTGTTCTCCCCTGAGATTTCTCCTCCAAAAGTCGTTACTAGTCCTGTGATCATTCCTATTGTTGTTCCTACTGATACTACCACCGCAATTCCTATTATTACCCCTGTTACCACCCCTATCACCGAGTCGACCGAGGCTCGGGGCAAAGACATATTGATTGAGCCTGTCCAGATGAAGGCGTATTCAGAATCTATCCCAGAGGCTTCCAAGAAGGAAATGGAAGAAATCTTGAAAACAATAAATAAAAGCAACTACAATATGGTCGAACAGCTGGGGCAGACCCCTTCCAAGATTTCAATGTTAGCCCTGTTATTGTGCTCTGAAGCTCATGCAAAGGCTTTGGTGAAGTTCCTTAAAACTTCCCATGTGCCACAAGAAACCTCCATTGACCAATTTGAAGATTGTGTGGTCAGTTTGACGGCTGATAACGGTTTGGTTTTTTCTGATGCTGATCTGACACCCAGAGGAAGAAAACACAATGATGCGCTACATGTTTCCATCAAATGCAGGGGCACTACTTTGGCCCATGTTCTAGTAGATACTGGTTCATCATTGAATGTGCTTCCTAAGAAGGCTCTAGACAGATTGGACTGCGAAGGTTTGACCCTGAAGCCCAGTAACATTGTAGTAAGGGCTTTCGATGGTTCGAAAAGAATGGTGCATGGGGACATGGAAATCCCCATCAAAGTTGGTTCTCAGACCTTTGACTCCACCTTCTACGTGATGGATATCATAAAATCTTATTCTTGTTTGTTGGGTCACCCTTGGATCCATGGGGCGGGAGGTTTCACGTCCACTCTCCATCAGATGATGAAATACCCGGTAAAAGGAATGATTGTTACGGTACATGGTGAAGAAGAGTACATGGTAAGCCATTTTAATTCCTTCAGGTGTGTGGAAATGGATGGCGAGTTCATTAAGACTCCGTGTCAGAACTTCAAAGAGGTGCCTCAGACTATGGTTGCAACTGAAAGTGTCACCAATCTGCCAAAGATTACCAGACTTCCCTTAAAGATAGCTTCTTTCAAGGATGCCAAAGTAGTTATTGAAGAAGGTGGGTGTACCATCTAGGGCCAACTCCCTGACATTAGATACAAATCTGATAAGTTTGGTTTGGGCTTCTCTTCAAGGGCTCAAAGGGTTGTTCATCGTGCTCGTGCTAGAGGACCTCCCCTATGCATCAGCAATCATGGGGTCAATGCTCTAGAAGACAGTGATGGTGACTATGACATGAATAGCTGGATCTTCCCTACTACCAACGGTGGACCCAGTAACTAGACAAGAAAAGAAAAGAAAAGAAAAGAAAAGAAAAGCTCAAGTGAGCAAAGTAAAAAAAATGACAAGAATAAATAAATGCTCAAATGAGCAAAGATAAAAAAATGGCATGAAATATAAAAATGCTAAAAAATAAATAGTACATAAAGCATAAAAAGAATAAAGAATAAAATAAATAAGTCAATAATTAGTGGTTAGTTGGATGACCATCTTGAAACTTGCATTTGGAACTCATTAGAGGATTGGTAGAACCAAAGCCTCCACACAATAAGTTGCATTTGCTTTTTGTTAAGTATATCATCCATTTTGGAATTCTCATAAGTACCATTTAATGATCAACGATGTTTAAGTGATCCACATTGACCAAAGGTGTTGTAGATCCATTAGAGGATTGGTAGAACCAAAGCCTCCACACAATGAATCTCAAGGTTATTGGATCAAAGAGATCAAATTAACATACTTGGGCTTGCAATCATAAGTTTGGGACACGAATGATCATTTATTCGAATCGGGACAAAATTTAGCGCTATGTTAAGTAATCGTAAGTGGACTTATATAGAAGTCCCACCTATTTTGAGGTCGGTCAATAGCAATCTATGCACCATTTATTTTGAGACATGATATAGAGATCATGCTCCAACAACACTTAGTGCAATAAGAAGGGGATGAGATGAAGGGGAATTAGGGTAAAAAAGAAAACCACATTTGAATTAATATTTGATCAAACTATTATTAAAATCGTTCATCCATTTTTGTGGAGTTAGACTCAACACCATGGATCCAATGATGTTAATTAAGCCATGATCAAAAAAATCAACCCAAGACAGCCAGAAAATATTCACAAAATAATAATATATGCAATATATACATTAAAGGATTAAAAAAAGAAAGTTTAAAATAGAAAATAATGAAAAAAATGTCAATTATGTTCAAATTAATCAAGAAATAAAAAATAAAACCATAGAAAAATCAGAAATGGGTCCAAATATTTTTATAAAAATTTTGGGAATTTTTTAAAAGTCAGAAACTATTTTTTAAAATTAAAATAAATGGGTAAAATAGACAAAAATGGTGAAAAATAGTAAAGTCAAAAACAAAAATAAAATAAAGTCACCAATATTTGTCACAATGTCATTGGATCATTCCATAATTTTTTTAGAATTAAAAAATGTGCAAAAGTATTTTTAAACATTTTAAACAAATCAAATAAGTGTAAATTTCTAAAAAAATACCAAAACACAAAATTAAATTATGAAGAAAAAAAATAAGAAAGAGAATAATCAAAAATATTTTTCATAATTTTTTCAGATTTTTTTGACTAAAAATGATTTTTCTATGATTTTTTGAAATTTAAAACAATTAAAATATAAAAATCAGAAAAAGTAAATAAAAGAAAAAGATGTGGACCATTTGATGACAGTCAAAACGCGTTAGTAATCAAATCCAAGGGATCTGGCGCACTGTGCATATCATGGTCTTTAATGAATAAAGCACTGAATCAAATGTAAAATCAAAAATTCAAAAAATACAAATGGCACGCTTTCATTGGTTAGAAGGTGACACGTTGGTCATCTTTAACCTCCAGCCTCACGAATTGCAGGTCTCTCAAATTGTAAAATCAGAAGCTCAGACATATCCCATTCGTTTCGTCTCTTCAAGATGAAGATAACCATAACCTCGCGCCATTTTTATATAAATTGTAACTCAAGCAATTTGGAAAGAAAGTTTTGAAAGGGGATTTGAAAATTCATGGTCAAATCGTGTTTCCAGATAAAAGTAAGTGTTGTGACTAGAACCATGTCAATGAGAGCAACACAATGGTACCAAAGTTTTGAAGAATTGATGAAGGGATCTACCTATTGAAGTTGAGTTGCAGAGCTCTGAAACTGGACTTCTATGGAGCAATGTAAGGCTCGATTATTGAATGTAATGGTATGGTTAGGTTCAGGGAAGATCAAGGAAGGTGAATTGATGGAAAAAATGGATTGAAAAAGGATTAAGAATAGGATTCGAAGTTGCTAAATTCTGAGTTGAGGAGTAAGTTTGGCAGGGTGATTCTGGCTATCTAAACATGAGAAAATGAATGGGATAGTACATGTATTTATAGGAGAAGCAAATGGGATCAAAAGGAAGAGTGAATGAGGCGTTTTGGAGAGAATTCGTGCAAACCTGATGCACGAGTGAAGTGTGATCCAAACTTCACCAAAACTCATCCAATTCTTGCATTATGATGCACTAATCCACTTGGGAAAGTTGGCTAATCATGTTTAGACCCAAAACGCATGCTAATTTGAGGTTTAGAGGTTGTAACATGAAGTTCAAATTCTAACTTGCAGGGAAACTTCAATTCCAAGTTACCACCTTTGAAACAATGGTATTTCCACCTCAGGGAGTCTTAAGGCATGATTCTTGATGCTTTGGAAAGATGAGGTAACAAACTTTGCAATGGAAAAATAATGGGATCAATTGGAGGCTTGAGCTGAAAATTACATGGAGTCAAAGTTGGAGAAAAAGAGTTGACTTTCCATACTTAGAAATATTTCAAATTCTTCTTTAAAAATGACCTATAATCTCTTGCTTCCAAACATGGCCTTGCCCCTAAAATTTGCTCTTGACCCAAAAAGATGGAATGAAGTAGACCTCTTGAATGACATTTTGCAATTTGAAACACTCAAAATCTCCAAGAATTGAGCAAGTTATGACTTGTTGAAGTTGGCCAAAAATCATTAAATGACCTATAATCTTTTGCTTTCTTGAGGCAAATTCCATCCATTTTCTTACTTTACACATAAAAGAAGGCATGAAGCACACATCCTTAAGATCATCATGAAAAAATAATGGGCTCAAGGTGATAAAAATTGACCAAGTTATGACAATTTGAAGTTACATATGGAAAATTAGGGATTCAACTGGATGACTTGTAATCTTTCTTCTTCACCAAGTTCCTTCCACATGGAAACTCTTTGGAACTTTTGAAGTGATTTATTGGTAACTCTTTGAAGAGAAGAATTTTTTTGGAATCACTCAAAAATAAAAAAGATGAGCAAGCTATGCCTCTTTAAATTCCAAAACCCTAGCCTCTAAATCAAAAGAATGCTTGGTGGAACTTTGCCAAGTTTGAACAAACTTTTTGTGCCAATATTCTTCCTTTGTGAATAGAAATTGTTGAGGATGATGATGAGGACCTATGGCCACCAAAACCAATATCATATCAACTTCAAAACAACTTCAATGGTGAGGTTTTAATCTCTCAAGCTTTTGACTAGGGCATGGAAATAAACTCATGAACCCATGAAGCAACTTGTTAAACCTCATTGCTTTTACCTACATTATCAATAAGTAAGACAAACCAATATTGCATTTTATTAATTAGAGATAAAAATCATAGTACAATATCTATGATCATAAAAGCAAACAAATCAAAGTGATTGGTAACTTCTCAAAGATCAAAGCTAAAGATAGAGAGAAGAACCAAAATCCCTAATGTGATTTTGTGGTGATGAAAACAATGTGGTATGATGAAGGGATCTTAGGGGCAAAAATTGGGGTACAACAGCTGCCCTTATTTAAGTTTCTTCTATCAGGAGATACGAAGGTTAAAAATCTTCGTGTCGATGTGATCGAAGACACTTAAATATAAAACAAACCCTGTTTTTGGCCCTAAGATGCCATGCAAATGTTTATGCATATGAATGCATATGAACAGAAGAGACACAAAGTAGCATTGGGGAGGCAACACAAAATGCAGAAGCAAAAGAGCAATCCCACCAGGAAAATAAATCACTGGTAAACCACGAGAATAGAATCAGAGAGGAGGATAACAAGCATCGATATTCTCTGAATATATCATACCACCACCGTTCACTGACGATGAACTATCAATGTTCACTGAAGATAGAAAAAATATAAGAAACACCGACGTTCACTACCGATGTACTACCAACGTTCACTGAAGGTACAAAGAGAAAATATCACACCATCGTCGTTCACTGACGATGAACTATCAACGTTCACTGAAGATAGCAAAAGAAAGCAAACACCGACGTTCACTGCCGATGTACTACCAACGTTCATTGGAGGTAGAAAGAGAAAATATCATACCACCGTTGTTCACTGATGATGAACTATCAACGTTCATCGAAGATAGCAAAAGATAACAAACACCGACGTTCACTACCTATGTACTACCAACGTTCACTGAAGGTAGAAAGAGAAAATATCATACCACTGCCGTTCACTGACGATGAACTATCAAAGTTCACTGAAGATAGCAAAAGATAACAAACACCGACGCTCACTGTCGATGTACTACCAACGTTCACTGAAGGTAGAAAGAGAAAATATCATGTTTTCCCAGAATTTTGGTGCTCTGCCTAGAACGGGTCTCAACTTCTTCTTTAACCAAGGAGATCTTCCTGGAAAGGGTAATATGTAACCTGCCTCAAATAAAGAGACTTCCACTTATTGTCAGATGGGAAATGCCAAAAGAAATGACTTTCTAAAGATAGAAATATGACTTCCCAGAGAAATGCTATAATATTCCCGCTGAGGGGATAAAGTCTCTTTGTGCAAAATAAATGCACAAGCAAAAATTCAAAGTTTTCAGAAATCCATAATACACGACATCGTCATGCAACCACAAATTCAATTCAGAAAGATATCGGAGCAAGACAGCCAAAGCAGATTCATCCTTTGAGAAATAAACTCAAGAGGGAAGACCAAATTCAACCAAACAAAGAACTCTGCAGTAAAGGTCAGAAACACAATGCCCATGAATGATGATTTTATCAATGTATGATTCATGTATGAATGTACGAGTGCTATTGTGCATATGCTGATAAAAAGGATACATAGTCAGTGCAGACAAAGAAACCTCCTCAGTTACTAACAACATTGGGCTAATCCTCAATCAGAAGATCAATCCAGGAAAGGTGAAAGCGACTGCAGAAACCAAACCTATTGCATTAACTTCACTGAGGGGAACATAATTTGACTGTAGCTTAAATCAAACAGATACCGGGATAGAACACCCTGCTTCCGGTTTCATCGGAGACATAGTTTTCCAAAAGCAACATGCCTATTGGAGATTGCAAGATCAACCTTAAATAAAGCAGATTGACGCCGAAACAACCAAACCTCACTAGGGAATTCAAGCCTACCTCCCAAGAGAAAAGAAACTGCGGGTTGAAAATTTTCACCACGAACCCTCATTCCAACAAGAGATGCCCTGGGATACCCCTCCCGGGAGATCAAGAAGTCAACACTAGCGCCAATACTGTAAAAAGGGAGATACCTCAGCACACCAAGGGAATAAAACATTTCATCATATGAGGGAAGACTTTGCTGGGGAAGCTGGGACGAAGGCTTCTGACCATGCAAACCCAAAATCAAAAGTGAATCCAGACTTGACTGGGGATAATGGGATCACCAACCTAAATATTGTACTTTGTACCCACTAATATCGTCTTCAACTATCTGGGAAACACACAAAGATTGCGCACATACCAGCAAAAAGACCTAAGAAAACCTTTATGAAGGAAGTAAATCTTCTTAAAGCAACCAGAATTTGTTCATCCCTGGGATCACCATTTTTGTTGTCATTGTTTCATCACAAATCCCAAAGTAAATTGAATTGTAAAGATCTCTTTTTTTGAAAAGTCAATTTTGCTTTTTAATCTCTTTGCTTTAAAATTTATTATCAGTGATAAATGAAGTCTTTGCAAGCTAAATAAAATTAAGAATACAAAGAATTTGGAAAAAGCTCGAATTTTATTAATAGAATGGTAGTCTGCGAATGGCGAGACTCCATGGATGATTAAAAAATTTGGGAAATGGTAATACATAATGGAAAAGATACATCGAGATACAATGACCATTATCCCCCCTAACAACTTTTGAAATTCTGAGCAGTAGTCTCCATTGAAGTATGGTGAGGATCTGAGAAGATTGTTGCTTTGGTGATCAAGTTTCGTCTGACGTAGTTACTTGCCAAGAAAATCCCTAACTTTTGCCTAACCTACCCTTGCGGGTTTTCAACTTAGCGGGAAATTTATTCTGTTTATGTCTCTAATTTTTGCCTAGACCGCCCTTTCGGGTTTTCGGCCTACCGAGACGCTCCTTTTTGCCTAAGTCGCCCTTTCGGGTTTTCAACTTAGTGAGCTATTCTTTTATTTCTTTAGGCGAAGTATTTCTTGACTGCGTCAGCATTCATGGGACGTGGGAACTCCTCGCCATCCATAATTTTTCAAGAATTAATGCACCACCAGAGAAGGCTTTCTTGACAACATACGGGCCTTCAAAATTGGGAGTCCACTTTCCCCTAGAATCAGTGTTGAAAGACATGATCTTTCTGAGCACGAGGTCGCCTTCTCTGAATTCACGAGTTTTGACCTTTTTATCAAATGCCTTCTTCATTCTTTTTTGATATAACTGCCCATGACACAAAGCTGTCATTCTCTTCTCTTCAATCAAATTCAATTGGTCAAACCTGTTCTGAACCCATTTAGCCTCTGTCAATTTGGCTTCCATTATCACACGCAGTGATGGAATCTCTACCTCGACAGGGAGTATAGCTTCCATTCCATACACTAGGGAAAACGGGGTCGCTCCTGTTGAAGTGCGAACAGATGTTCGATATCCATGCAGAGCAAAAGGTAGCATTTCATGCCAATCCTTATAAGTGACAACCATTTTCTGGATAATTCTCTTGATATTCTTATTAGCAGCTTCAATAGCCCCATTCATCTTTGGCCTGTATGGAGATGAATTATGATGGACAATCTTGAATTCTTCACACAATTCCGTCATCATCTTGTTGTTCAAATTTGAGCCATTGTCAGTGATGATTCTGCTTGGCACACCGTATCGGCATATAAGATTGCTTTTGATGAAACGCACCACCGCCTGTTTGGTAACATTGGCATAAGAAGCAGCCTCTACCCATTTGGTAAAGTAGTCAATTCCTACCAAGATGAAACGGTGTCCGTTCGAAGCTTTGGGTTTTATCATCCTGATCATGTCAATGCCCCACATAGAGAAAGGCCATGGGGAATAAATCACATTGAGAAGTTTCGGAGACACATGGATCTTATCTGCGTAAATCTGGCATTTATGGCACTTCTTTGAAAATTTGTAACAATCGGATTCCATTGTTAGCCAATAATATCCTGCCCTTAGCATCTTTTTAGCCATTGAATGTCCATTAGCATGAGTGCCAAATGAGCCTTCATGAATCTCATGCATCAACATGTCTGCTTCGTGTCTATCCACGCATCTGAGCAAGACCATGTCAAAATTTCTCTTGTATAGCACATTTTTACTGAGGAAGAAACTGCCTGCCAATCTTCTCAGTGTCTTTCTATCTTTCTTTGACGCACCAAACGGGTATTCCTGAGTCTGAAGAAAATGTTTGATATTATAATACCAAGGTTTTTCATCTGTTACCTCCTCTATTGCAAACACATGAGCGGGCCTATCTAGCCATCAAACTGTAATTCGGGGTATATCATTCCAAGTATTCACTTGGTACATGGAGGCCAGAGTTGCCAGAGCATCTGCCATCTGATTTTCATCCCTAGGAATGTGATGGAATTCAACTTTATTGAATAAGGGTAATAATCTTCTAGCATAATCTTTGTAAGGGATCAAGCCAGGGTGACGAGTATCCCATTCTCTTTTAATCTGATTTATTATCAATGCTGAATCACCATATACATCTAGAATTTTGATTCTGAGATCAATAGCTTCTTCGAGACCCATGATGCAAGCCTCATATTCTGCCATATTATTAGTGCAATCAAATGTTAACCTCGCAGTAAAAGGAATATGTGATCCATGAGGAGTAACAATCACAGCACCAATTCCTTTACCATAAGCATTCACAACTCCATCAAATACCATACTCCAACGAGATTCAGGGTCGGGGCCCTCCTCGGGCAATGGTTCGTCACAATCTTTCACTTTCAAGAACATCACATCTTCATCGGGGAATTCATATTCTGCAGACTGGTGATCCTCCACCGGCTGGTGAGCAAGATAATCTACCAACACACTACTTTTGATAGCTTTTTGAGTGCGGTATTCAATATCATATTCAGATAACAACATCTACCAGCGGGAAATTCTCCTAGTAAGAGCAGGCTTTTCAAAAATATACTTGATTGGATCCATTTTGGAGATCAACCAAGTATGATTTAACATATACTGCCACAAAAGCTTTGTCGCCCAGGCCAAAGCACAATATGTTTTTTCTAGCATAGAATACCGCGACTCACAATCAGTGAACTTTTTGCTGAGATAATAAATGGAGAACTCTTTATTTCCTGTTTCATCCTGTTGTCCCAGAATACAACCCATGGATTTATCTAATACTGTCAGATACATAATTAACGGTCTTCCTACTTCGGGAGGGAGAAAAATAGGAGGTTCAAGCAGATACTCTTTAATACTTTCAAATGCCCTTTGGCAGTCATCTGTACACACACACCTTGATCTTTCTTTAACAACTTAAAGATCGGTTCACACGTTGCAGTCATGTGGGAAATAAATCTAGAGATATAATTCAAACTCCCGAGGAAACCCCTGACTTGCTTTTCAGTTCTTGGCGCTAGCATTTCTTGAATTGCTTTGACTTTGTCAGGGTCAGCTTCAATTCCTTTCTGGCTAACAATAAAATCCAACAATTTCCTCGATCTAACTCCGAAGGTGCATTTATTTGGATTCAGGCGGAGACGATACTTTCTCAAACGCTGAAACAACTTCAAAAAATCTTCTATATGCCCTTCTTCAGTTTTGGATTTGGCAATCATATCATCAACATATAATTCTATTTCCTTGTGCATCAGATCATGGAATAGGGTTGTCATAGCCCTCTGGTACGTTGCACCAGCGTTCTTCAACCCTAAGGGCATCACTTTGTAATAAAATGTTCCCCAGGGTGTGATAAACGTTGTTTTTTCCATGTCCTCTGGAGCCATTCTTATTTGATTATACCCGGAAAATCCGTCCGTGAATGAGAATACGTTGAATTTTGTTGTGTTATCCACTAACATGTCAATGTGAGGCAATGGAAAATCATCTTTTGGACTAGCTTTATTTAGATCTCTGTAATCTACGCACATGCGGACTTTTCCATCTTTTTTCGGTACAGGGACAATATTGGCAATCCATTCAGGATACACTGATGTCATAAGAAAACCAGCATTAATCTTCTTTAGAACCTCCTCCTTGATCTTTACTGCCATATTCGGGTGGGTTCTTCTCAACTTTTGTTTAACTGGCGGACACTCTGGCTTCAACGGAAAGCGATGCTCGACAATGTATGTATCTAGTCCATGCATATCTTGATAAGACCAAACAAAAATATCCACGTACTCTTTCAACAGCTCAATCAACCCGCTCTTCACATCAGGATGCAACGATGCTCCAATCTTAACCTCCTTTGGATCTTCTTCTGAACCCAAATTGATTACTTCCAAAGGCTCTTTATATGGCTGAATGGTATTCTCCTCGTGCTCAAGCAACCGTGCGACCTCTTCTGGAATCTCATCATAATCTTCTTATTCGGCCCCAAACACAGGACAATCAAAGTTGGGAGAGGGTGCAGGGTCATTATATTCAACAGGTTTTTTAATTAATCTGCACATGTGATTTATGATTGGTTTTAGAAACTGACACATATAACAAGTGATCATGCAAATTAATTTTCAGTTATTATTTATTCTGAAAGGTTTTTTTTTATCATTTCCCGAGAAAAAGGCAGAAAATAAAAGACATAATTTCGGAAGCAAAGATAACTTTTATTAATGACCTTATCAATTATAGCAAACAGATAAGCCCTACAACATTAATACTTCCACCTTGGGCAGAGTGAAAGCTTTTCAAAAGAAAGAAACAGATTAACAAAACAAATTACTTTGAAACATGTATGCAATAAGGAATATCAATGGTGACCCAGTTTTGAACTCGGACTCCATGCGTCACCTAATTCGGTGCTTCCTGCTCTGCTTCATCCTCTTCAACGGCATTAATTCCAGAACCAATCGGATGGAGGTAGCCTCTTCTGCGGAAAACATCATGATAATTGTTCACAGAAGACTTTGACTTCAAACTTTCTCCTTTGCCACTCCTTGAAGATAAATCCAAACCAGCTCTGTTCTTGTTCACGGGTGGATCCACAAGTCGTCCCCAAACTGCATTATGACCATTGCGCATAACCTGTTGCGCATCCTTCAGCGAAACCACAGAATTCTCATTCTTCCTTATGTTGTCAATGGACAGGGCTTGGAACTGGGTTCCAACAGCAGCCTTATCCGCTTCTACAATACTGAAAGAGGATAAATGGGATATCAATAACGCATGCTCCCCATTTATGATCACTACCTTCCCTTCACGCACAAATTTTAACTTCTGATGCAGAGTTGAAGTGACAGCCCCTGCTTCGTGTATCCATGGCCGTCCTAGTAAACAACTATACGCGGGAATAATGTCCATTACTTGGAAAGTTATCAAGAAAAAGTGCGGTCCTATATGGATGGGCAAGTCCACTTCACCGATGACAGATTTTCTTGACCCATCAAAAGCCTTCACAATGATGCCACTCGGGCGCATAGGTGTTCCCTGATATTTTAACTTCGTGAGGGTACCTCTCGGTATAACATCCAACGCAAATATGTTATCAATTAGCACATTGGATAGCGAGTCATTCTTGCAATTCATGGATATATGGAGGGCCAGGTTGTGATTCCTCCATTCATCTGGTAACTCATCATCGTAGAAACTCAAGTTGTTACATGATGTAATGTTTCCAATTACACTACTGAATTGATCCAACGGCATGTCATTCTCTACAAAATCTTGGTCTAGTACTCTCATTAGTGATTCTCTATGAGCGGAGGAATTCATTAATAAAGCTAGGATTGATATCTTTGAAGGAGTCTACAATATCTGATCCACAATTTTGTAGTCGCTCATTTTAATTACCTTCAAGATATCATCCACTTCTTTCTCTAATTTTGCTCCACTAGTCTCTCCTGCAGCCTTCTTAGGCTCATCGTTCTCAGCAATTTTCTTTCCAACAACAACGTCTTTTCGAATAACCGGCGCAAACACACAACCATTACGGGTTACCCTGCTACTATCAGTTATATTTCCAAGATCTGACATTGGCTGGATGGGAACTTCCACCCCATCTTCCAAGATTGTAGTGTTGTATTTGTAAGGCACTGCCTTATCCGATTTATAGGGAACATGACCTGGCAGACTAATTACCAATGGGGTAATAGCTGGTTTTTTATGGTACTCCACCTCAAGGTGAGCGGGTGCACCAAAACAAGGTATGATGATGTTTACACCTTCCTCAACATAATCAGCCCTCAAAAGGTCATTTCCGACAAACAAATCTTCATCTGAAGAAAAATACTCATCCGCGGAGGCATATTCTTCCTCTGACTCTCCTTCCGTCAAACAAACTTCAACCATATCAATCTCGTGATAATCATCTCTCTGTCCAGTGATCTTGATAGTCCCATTGTCTAACAGCAGCTAAAAACCCTCTCTCACAATAGAACATCCTCGAGGGTTTTGACAACAAACTAGGCAAGATCCATATTGGTGTTCCACCTGACCAGCAGTACGGCAAAAGGTAGCATGAAACTGTACGAGATCTTCATTCAAATACTCCATATTGAAAATTCTGAATTCACCAGGACATCCAAAAACCATATTCACTTCCTCTTCATACTCTACCCTAGGCCTGATTATATGGATTAAACCTTCATCCATCATCTCCTGCAAATCAGCCTTTATCTTCTCGCAACCCTGGATGTTTGTACTGCAAATAGCACAACCGGCGTGGTCATGTGTATAATAACTGAATTCACAGAGGTCTGCGTGCATTTTCACCAAATCTCCTCTAACCAGATTAATGTCAAAAATCCGAAAAACACCTGGACAACTGGCCACCATATTTATAGCATTCACTCCCCCGTGTTTGGGTAGAGGATTTTCTTTCACATTAGGTCCCATGTCCTTGAAAGATAAAATTCCAGACTTCACCAACCTTTGTACTTCAGTCTTCAAAGGGTAACAGTTCTCAACATTATTCCCTGGTGCTCCCTGATGAAAAGCACATGTCTGGTCTGCTTTGTAATACCAAGGCAATGGAGATGGTATTGCTGGAGGTGGTCGTGTCTGGACCAACTTCTTCTGGATCAATGTTGGTAGTAGCTCTGCATAACTCATGAGAATAGGGTTATAGTTCTCCCTTCTCTGATTATTCCATTGGTTTCCCTGTTGGGATTGTCTTTGATAAGCAACGGTAGTTGGAGCGGCATTCATAACAGGAGTAGCCGAAGCAACTTGCTGGTGACGCTGATAATTCCTTCTAGGAGAATTCACTCTCCTCTCTTGTATGACAGCATTGGTATCCCCCTCTTTCTTTTTTGTAAACCCATAAGCTGGCTTTTTCACACCTCCGGATCCTTCTCCCTTTGTCAAACGTCCTTCTCTTACTGCCTCTTCTAGGCGGACACCCATTCCCACCATCTCTGTGAAATCACTCGGGGCACTTTCTACCATTCTTGCGTAGTAGAAGGCACTCAGTGTCTTCAGAAAAATTTTAGTCATTTCTTTTTCCTCCATGGAAGGAATCACTTGTGCTGCCACTTCGCACCATCTTTGCGCATACTCTTTGAATGATTCTCTATCTTTCTGAACCGTGGCCCTAAGCTGGTCACGATCGGGTGCCATATCCACATTGTGCTTGTATTGTTTTATGAATACTTCTCCCAAATCATTAAAGGTATGGATGTTGACGCTATCTAAACTCATGTACCATTTCAACGCTACGTCGGTCAGACTATTCTGGAAAAAGTGAATAAGCGAACGTTGATCATCGGTGTGGGTTGACATTCTCCTTACATACATCACCAAATGAGCACGAGGGCAAGTGTTGCCCTTGTACTTCTCAAACTCAGGGACCTTGAACTTAGCAGGCACTTTAACATTTGGGACCAAACACAACTCATTCACGTTCTGCTCAAATAACTCTTTTCCCCTAAGAGCTTTCATCTCTCTTTGCATTCTATCAAACTGCTCTTGGAAATTATTCATTCTATCATAAAGACCCACATCTTCACTCGGCGGAGGGAAAGGACGACACATCTTCAAACGGAACCAAATTCGCCGAAGGAGGTGCAGCAGGAACAGTATGCACCACAGGAGGTGTTGGAGTAACAACATTTGGAACCACTAGAGCATCTTGGGGGCCCAAATTGAAACCTTCAGGTGCAAAATTCTCTGGCATTCCCCATGGATAACCCTGAGGCATACAGTTCTAAACAACAGTCAGAGTAGCAGATACGGGAACAGCAGGAACTTCAGCATCTGCCCTTGTTGGTTGAGGTTGAACACTCGGTGGCTGATTCTGATAAGCCACCAGAGCTTCCATCAGAGTAGTCAAATTGGCCAAGCCAGCCTTCAGAGTAGAAACTTCTTCGCGCAGCTCGTGATTCTCCTGTTCCAAATTGTCCATCTTCTTTTTGAAGTTAGCCCGAGTGTTGTAGTGATGAGTCAGTTTGCTGAACGAAGCAAAGAAGCTGGGTAAGGCATCTGGGTATGCATAATAAATGCAAGAAATATGTGCAATATGATGCATGTCATGCAATGCACATGATTATTTTTATTCCATCATTTTAATATTTCAAGGGATTTAAGATCTATAGACATATTGCAAACATCAAAACAAAAACGCATTTGAAATACTGGAAAATTCTTTATTATAATAATTTCAAAATGGGTTACAAGTTTCAATGATCCCAAGTACAAGATGAAAATACAGTCTAAAAATTCTGAGAGAAAGAAACTGATAGGGATCAATCTGTACACTGGCGCTTCCCTGTGAGTCTAGCAATCTGAGCCTTCAACCTCTGGTTTTCTTCCACCTGTCTGATGGCAACCTCCTTCCAATCATCTGAAGCGGGAAGTGAGTAATTAGCACCTGTTTGAGGCTTAGGAGAAAATAAATCCCCTCGCCTCTCCATAGAATCCACCGCTCGACTCTCAAGGATCTCGATCAAATCGTCTTTCTCCTTCAAGTCTGCTTTGTAGGAACTCTCTAAAGTATGGAACTTGTTCTTCCAAGCATCTCTTTCCTGTTGCATCCTAACCAAAGCAAGTTACAGCTCTTATAGATCATCTAATAAGGGAGTAGTGGTCTTCAGAAACAAATCAGGCATGGGTGTCTCCCGAGTATATGGAATTTTCAACTGAATGGCTCTCGATCGGATCCACTGAAGATATGGATCCAAAGAAACAACACCTCTAGGCCCCAAATCCTTCCTACTCTTCTTATGAATGTGACTCCAGGCCTTCGCAATCTGCTCCCTAGCTTCCTTGTGGTATTCTCCCTCCTTCAGAAAGAAACTACTCAAATGAATACTGTTCGGTTTATCTCTCATCGGATACCCAAGTTGTCGCCGTGCAAGTACAGGGTTATAGTTAATTCCTCCCTTTGTACCAAGAAGAGGTACATTGGGGAAACTACCACAACTGTCAACAATATCTATATCATGATAAGCTCGATGATACCAATCAATATCTGAGTGAGTAAGTGCCATGATCTTAGGATCCCAACGGGGTTCCTTCTTGACATCCCAAAAGGCATCAGACTGAGGCATATGAGAGATGAACCATCGGTACAAAAAAGGCGTGCAACAGATAATCATTCCTCCGTGATAAGAACTCTGAAGATGAACAGAGTAATAAGCATCACCCAACAGTGTAGGAACTGGGTTACCAGTCATGAAAATCCTGATAGTGTTAATGTCGACAAATTTGTCCACATTAGGGAATAAGAATAATCTGTAAGCAAGTAAAGCAAAGATGGCCTCAAAAGCAATCGTACTCTTCATTCTGGAAAAGTAACGAGCCTTCTCCAATAAGAACTGAGCTGGTAATCCTCTAATCCCTCCTTTAGTAGTCATATGTGCTTCCACCTCAGACTTCCCCAGATGAATCAAAGCAGCAATCTCATGTGGTTTTGGCTAACCCTCCAAACCAGTAAAAGGAACATGATCGATAACGGGTAAATCCAATAGATAAGAATACTCCTCCAGTGTAGGCATCAGCTGATAATCGGGATAAGTAAAGCAGTGATACACTGGATCATAGAACTAGACCAAGGTCAAGAGAATACCCTCCTTCATCTTCAACTTCATGAGAGGAATAAGGGATTTATATTTCTTCTGAAATTCTGCAGGACACTCAATCTCTAGAATCAGACTGATCAGCTCATTTATCTTGGGATCCTTGAAACTGTATTTCCCGGTCTTTCTCTTTCCAGAATCTATGGTTAAAAGTACCTGAGATATTCACAAATAGCCAACCTCTAAATCCCTTGAAATATTGTTTTCTTCAAAAGATGATTATGAGTGCATGGATGCATGATGCAATAATCACACACAAGATCACATATATAGGTTTCATAGGTTCAACGTCACGAGCATGAGGTCGAAGGTACTACCCATAAGGTGTTGGTTAAGAGTTATCACCTTCCGAACAAGGTTCTAGAGGTTCCCAGAGTCTACATCCTTCCTTCGGATATTACCAACTTCCCAATTAACTCGGTAATTAGTAATATTCTCAAGAAAGACTCATCTGAGCGTAGTATCGCGTGACAACTATTTCCGGATTACTCTGTCATAGCTTCCGCACTACACCTAAAAGGCCAAGATGGATTTGGTATTCTACGGTCCTCAGTTTCAGCAGGCTCCTAGGTCGAAAGCAGTACGTCTTCCCGATTACTCGGTAAATAACACTACAGTCAAAGGGGCCTCCACTGAGTGGGGGATCTCATGCCTCCTTTTTTGGGATTACTCCCTCAAAGTTAACATGACTATACCTCTCGTCCTATCTTAAAGTTTGCCCAAGTCCGTGTATAGGACTTATGAGTAATCACCAAGCACCCTGAAAACTAAGAAAATCCAAACAAACATATATACAAAATATAACACATAAACAACAATAGCACATATACAGATATAAACAAAGATAGGCTTAACCCACTTAGGGATGGACCAGCAAGAGGTCAATCTGTTCCCAGTGAAGTCGCCATTTTTTCTGTAGCGGTAGAAATGTTCAAGACTAAGCCATTGAATTGACTAGACTTCATACAAATAAAAATAAAAATCACCACCGCGCTTTATTGTTTCCAAAGGAATGGGAAAAGAGTGAATAACCCAAAAAAAAGGGGGAAAGATTCAAGGTAAGGGGGTTGGTTATGCAAAGGGAAGGTATTAGCATCCTAAACATCTACGGTACTCTGCATGAGCCTCTTTGTAAAATCTGTATATTTTGGCTATAAAAGTATGTTATATATAAAATGGATGGTGGAGGTGAGAAAAGAAATATATTTTTATCATTTTTGCACTCGCCGCAGTTGCGAACCTTTAGTGCCTACGTACCACCTTTCGTGCAATAGGGGATCAGGGTACACGTAGTTCCTCTTTTAAAAGATTTAAAACATAAGTGTGTTGGTTAATTTTAAGAGATAAGACATCATCGTCATTATCCGTGTGGAAAACATACTTACTACCCACAATCATGAGAAATGAGAATTTGCATCATCTCAAAGTGGAGTATATGGCTTGGATTTTAAAATCAACAATGCCTCACTCAACACCCAAGTGGAAAATGTCTCTCTTCACTACATATTGTAGAAGTATAGTTGTTTGCATCACTACAAGGATTGACAAGAGTCTAATCTTTTAAGAAAAAGTTTAAGGGTGAAAGTCAAAGTGGCAAAAATGGTTTGAAATGAGATTGGTTGACTTTTAGTCCTCTCATAAAAAAAATGTCAAATTAGTATTAAATTGATTGAGGTTTATTTATGAAAATGTTTTGAAAATGCATGGACCTAAGTCCAAGTTTATTATGAAAGTGTTTAAGTTTCAAAATAAGAAGAGTTTTTAAAAGGAGGGAGAAGATTTTTAAAATTAAAGAAGATGGGAGGAGAAGAAGAGACTATCCTAAAGCATAAGGTAAAAGCTAAGGATAAGGACCATCTAACCAACAAGAAGCCAAAAACTTGACATTATGTGTCAAGATATAATTCCCATTCTTTGGATTGAAACCAAGCAAGCAGAAATACTAGACATCTTCAAATGTATTGAGTCTTCACAAAAATTGGGTAGAGTAATGGCTGTATACGAGTGAATTCCAGATTACAAATCAAGGATGCAATCACAAAAAACCTGCACACAAAAACAAACAAGTAACCCAATGTCTTGAGGTAAACCTCAAGAGCTCCAGACAAAATAATTAGATAAGATCACAAGGTCTCCAAGATAGGACAAGGTTTCTAATCCTAAGTCCAGAAAATTCCACTGCTCCATACTTCCAAGGATAGTAACCAAATAGTCCAAGTACCATTAAGAGTTTTTTAGGGTTTAAGTTGATTATTAAGTATCTTAGGGGGGAAAAAAGCTCAAGTGAGCAAAGTAAAAAAAATGACAAGAATAAATAAATGATCAAATGAGCAAAGATAAAAAAAAATGGCATGAAATGTAAAAATGCTAAAAAAATAAATAGTACATAAAGCATAAAAAGAATAAAGCATAAAATAAACAAGTCAATAATTAGTGGTTAGTTGGATGACCATCTTGAAACTTGCATTTGGAACTCATTAGAGGATTGGTAGAACCAAAGCCTCCACACAACAAGTTGCATTTGCTTTTTGTCAAGTCTATCATCCATTTTGGAATTCTCATAAGTACCATTTAATGATCAACGATGTTTAAGTGATCCGCGTTGACCAAAGGTGTTGTAGATCCATTAGAGGATTGGTAGAACCAAAGCCTCCACATAATGAATCTCAAGGTTATTGGATCAAAGAGATCAAATTAATATACTTGGGCTTGCAATCATAAGTTTGAGCCACGAATGATCATTTATTCGAATCAGGACAAAATTTAGCGATATGTTAAGCAATCGTAAGTGGACTTATATAGAAGTCGCACCTATTTTGAGGCCGGTCAATAGCAATCTATGCACCATTTATTTTGAGACATGATATAGATATCATGCTTCAACAACACTTAGTGCAATAAGAAGGGGATGAGATGAATGGGAATTAGGGTAAAAAAGAAAACCACATTTGAATTAATATTTAATCAAACTATTATTAAAATCATTCATCCATTTTTGTGGAGTTAGACTCAACACCATGGATCTAATGATGTTAATAAAGCCATGATCAAAAAAATCAACCCAAGACAGCCAGAAAATATTCACAAAATAATAATATATACAATATATACATTAAAGGATTAAAAAAAGAAAGTTTAAAATAGAAAATAATGAGAAAAATGTCAATTATGTTCAAATTAATCAAGAAATAAAAAATAAAACCATAGAAAAATTAGAAATGGGTCCAAATATTTTTATAAAAATTTTGGGAATTTTTTAAAAGTCAGAAACTATTTTTTAAAATTAAAATAAATGGGTAAAATAGACAAAAATGGTGAAAAATAGTAAAGTCAGAAACAAAAATAAAATAAAGTCACCAATATTTGTCACAATGTCATTGGATCATTCCATAATTTTTTCAGAATTAAAAAATATGCAAAAGTATTTTTAAACATTTTAAACAAATCAAATAAGTGTAAGTTTCATAAAAAATACCAAAACACAAAATTAAATTGTGAAAAAAAAATCAGAAAGAGAATAATCAAAAATATTTTTCATAATTGTTTCAGATTTTTTTGACTAAAAATGAATTTTCTATGATTTTTTGAAATTTAAAACAATTAAAATATAAAAATCAGAAAAAGAAAATAAAAGAAAAAGATGTAGACCATTGGATGAGAGTCAAAACGCGTTAGTAATCAAATCCAAGGGATCTGGCGCGCTGTGCATATCATGGTCTTTATTGAATAATGCACTGAATCAAATGTAAAATTAGAAATTCAAAAAATACAAATGGCACGCTTTCATTGGTTAGAAGGTGACACGTTGGTCATCTTCAACCTCCAGCCTCACGAATTGCAGGTCTCTTAAATTGTAAAATCAGAAGCTCAGACCTATGCCATTCGTTTCGTCTCTTCAAGACGAAGATAACCATACCATCGCGCCATTTTTATATAAACTGTAACTCAAGCAAATTAGAACGAAGGTTTTGAAAGGGGATTTGAAAATTCATGGTCAAATCGTGTTTCCGGATAAAAGTAAGTGTTGCGACTAGAATTAGGGCAATGAGAGCAACACAATGGTACCAAAGTTTTGAAGAATTGATGAAGGAATCTACCTATTGAAGTTGAGTTGCAGAGCTCTGAAACTGGACTTCTATGGAGCAATGTAGGGCATGATTCTTGAATGTAATGGTATGGTTAGGTTCAAGGAAGATCAAGGAAGGTGAATTGATGGAAAAAATGGATTGAAAAAGGCTTAAGAATAGGATTTGAAGTAGCTGAATTATGAGTTGTGGAGTAAGTTTGGCAGGGTGATTCTGGCTATCTAAGCATGAGAAAATGAATGGGATAGTACATGTATTTATAGGAGAAGCAAATGGGATTAAAAGGAAGAGTGAATGAGGCATTTTGGAGGGAATTCGTGCAAACCTGATGCACGAGTGAATTTGTATCCAAACTTCACCAAAACTAATCCAATTCTTGCATTTTGATGAACTAATCCACTTGGGGAAGTTGGCTAATCATGTTTAGACCCAAAATGCGTGCTAATTTGAGGTTTAGAGGTTGTAACATGAAGTTCTAATTCTGACTTGCAGGGAAAGTTCAATTCCAAGTTACCACCTTTGAAACAATGGCATTTCCACCTCAGGAAGTCTTAAGGCATGACTCTTGATGCTTTGGAAAGATGAGGTAACAAACTTTGCAATGGAAAAAGAATGGAATCAATTGGAGGCTTGAGCTGAAAATTACATGGAGTCAAAGTTGGAGAAAAAGAGTTGACTTTCCATACTTAGAAATATTTCAAATTCTTCTTTAAAAATGACCTATAATCTCTTGCTTCCAAACATGGCCTTGCCCCTAGAATTTTCTCTTGACCCAAAAAGATGTAATGAAGTATACCTCTTGAATGACATTTTTCAATTTTAACCACTCAAAATCTCCAAGAATTGAGCAAGTTATGACTTGTTGAAGTTGGCCAAAAATCATGGAATGACCTATAATCCTTTGCTTTCTTGAGGCAACTTTCATCCATTTTCTTACTTTGTATATAAAAGAAGGCATGAAGTACACATCCTTAAGATCATCGTGAAAAAATAATGGGCTCAAGGTGATAAAAATTTACCATGTTATTACAATTTGAAGTTACATATGGAAAATTAGGGATTCAACTGGATGACTTGTAATCTTTCTTCTTCACCAAGTTCCTTCCACATGGAAACTATTTGGAACTTTTGAAGTGATTTGTTGGTAACTCTTTGAAGAGAAGAATGTTTTTGGAACCACTCAAAAATAACAAAAGATGAGCAAGCTATGCCTCTTTAAAATCCAAAACCCTAGCCTCAAAATCAAGAGAATTCTTGGTGGAACTTTGCTAATTTTGAACAAACTTTTTGTGCCAATATTCTTCCTTTGTGAATAGAAATTGTTGAGGATGATGATGAGGACCTATGGCCACCAAAACAAATTTCATATCAACTTCAAAACAACTTCAATGGTGAGGTTTGAATCTCTCAAGCTTTTGACTAGGGCATGGAAATAAACTCATGAACCCATGAAGCAACTTGTTAAACCTCATTGCTTTTACCTACATTATGAATAAGTAAGACAAACCAATATTGCATTTTATTAATTAGAGAGAAAAATCAGCGTACAATATCTATGATCACAAAAGCAAACAAATCAAAGTGCTTGGTAACTTCTCAAAGATCAAAGCTAAGTATAGGGAGAAGAACCAAAATCCCTAATGTGATTTTGTGGTGATGAAAACAATGTGGTATGATGAAGGGATCTTAGGGGCAGAAATTGGGGTACAACACATACTGTGAAGCCTGGACCTAACAAGATAACAGTTAACATCATTGCTGAAGCCCAGAATCCGACCAGATAGTGGTTAATCAACAATTCAAGACACTGTGATGCCTGGAATCCGACCAGATATCAGTTTACTCTGTCAATTACTATGAAGCCTGGACTCGACCAGATAATAGTATACCTCAAATTCAAGTTGAAACCTGGGTCCGACCATATAACAGCTTAATTTCTTCAAAATCACTGAAGCCTGGACACAACCAGATAACTGTTCAAGTCACTGAAGCCTGGATCACGACCAGATAACAGTTCAAGTCACCGAAGCCTAGATTACGACCAGATAACAGTTCAAGTCACTGAAGCCTGGATTAAGACCAAATAACAGTTAAAGTCACTAAAGACTGGATTCCGACCAGATAATAGTTTGAGTTACAATGAAGCCTGGAGTACAACCAGATAGCAGTTTAATTTCTCGTTTCCCCAGTAAATCACTGTGAATCCTGGAATACAACCAGATAGAAGTCAGCCTTATTACCCTCGGCAAGTCACTGTGAAGCCTGGATCTTGACCAGATAGCAGTTCACATCTGTCTCTTCAATCAAGAGATGACTCCCCGGTAGAGCAATGGAAAACTAAAGCTCCTAAACTCTATTCCTCAAAATAGAGACCAACATTCCTCAACGGAGTCCTCCCCAACGACAGGCATTGGAATTCCCACAAAGGAATATCTCATGAAATCAACATTGTTCTAGATGGCATCTTTAAGACCATCTCGGACGACTCTCCAGATGGCATCTTTAAGCCCATATCTGGCAATCTTCCGTCATATTCTCCAAATGACATCTATAATCCCATTCCCGATATTATCTACACAGTCAAGTATCATTTCAGACGAGTGCAAATTTCTGGGCACTCTAGTGTTCAATCATCTTCCACCTTCAGATCACGAAAGGCAGACCAACTAATCTACATCCTCAGGTTTAAGAAGATTAAACAGGGGCAGTTATTGTACCCCAAAATTTTCCCTCTCATTTCACTCAAGACATGCCTCTAGAGGTCTTCAATTTCCCTAGGATAACTAAGAATCGACCAGACAAGTTCTCCTCATAAGGCAATAAACCTCAAACTAGGGTTTCAATTTTAAGAAAGATGTGTGAGTCCCAAGGACCCCGAATGTTCTCCATGGTTCTAACATGTCCTCAAGATCATCCATCCCAAATTTCATGCCCTACACAACAAGTTTGCTCAATCAACTGCTCAAATGCCTGAAAATCAATTACACTAGGTCAAAAGTTAATTGTGGCCCAAATACAGTCAAACTTCAAGATTTTTTGTCAACAACAACATTTTGAAGTAATATCCATCATTTGATCAAGGGTTGATCATGATTCGTCAAGAAATGCTCATAACTCATCAAAAGTCAAAAATGGCAAATTAGGGTTTTTATAGGAAAAGTCAACCAAACTTTGACCAAGCATAACTTTCTCATACTTTATCAGAAAGTTTTCCACCAAAGCTCATTTTGAAGGGAATCCAATTCCCTATAACTTCTCTTCAGCTCTCAAGTTCAAGAAATGCCCTAAAAATATACAAGCTCATACATTATAGGTCCTTTTAAAAGTCAACAAAAATACCTTTTAGGTCAAAGCTCCTTACATGAACATGGAATATCCAATTTAGATGAAACCAAAAAGGTTGTTTAGAGAACATCCTAAGCTCTATAAAAATTCAAAGAACACCCTCTTAGGGTTAAAAATGAGAGAGATATGCATTGTTAAATTTACCAATTGTTGGAAATGTGCATGAAGCCAATATTTAACTAACTTGAATTTTTCCAAATGGGCCCGTGTTTTCATGCCTAAAACTTGTTTCTAACATGGCGCACAACCTTTGAGATCAGTCATGCATTATTTTATTATTTATACTATTTATTTTGATGTTTTATCCATTAAAATGAAAAATTAAATAAAGTAAATAATAAAAATAATGAAAGATTTGATTATGAATCTTTTTCTTATCAAATGATGGACAAAACATGTTGGCATATCAAAATAAAAACGTGCAAGCCAAGATGGGAAAGGATGTCCAAAATAGGAAAGATTTTCAAGTGGATATTTGGAACAAATCTTGAACTCAATGCCATGGATCTTTTTCCACATTTGTTACCCTAATGAGATACACTATATATGCACAACAAGTCCAGACCTAATACATAGGTGCAGCTGCTACAGAAAGCCCTAGAAAAGTTTCAAAAATCTTCAAAGAAGTGTGACCTTGGTTCACACGATCTAGCCTCCCTCAGTCAATCCCAGGCACTCCATTTTCATCCTTTGGTTCCCAGGAAGACAAGTCGGTCCTCACACACACTTGAAACACCCTGAGATTTCTCAAGTGAATCTCAACTTTTTTGGTAAATTCTTGGATCTCAAACTTTCACAATAGGCCATATAAATTTTGTTTAGGTTTATATTCGTGTTGCTAATGATGTTTGCTGGCTTTTTAACGTATTACATGAGACCATAGGGCCTGGAATCATATTATGCCATGGATGACCGCATTTAGGGTTTTAGATTCGAACCCTATGATGTAGAAGGAATTAGCCATTTTTGAGGCCGTATTCATGATCAACGGATCTTTTTAAGTCAATATGCATACTTTATTTTTTTTGTTTGGCCACTTTTCCAGGTGACTCCACCAGAGAAGACGGTGGAAACCATTGGCTCCGGTTGTTGGAATGGCCGGTCTTGAGTCAACCAGTTGGCGTGGCAGGAGGACAACATCCCATTGGCTGGATTCAAATGACTCTCCCTCTCTCCGCGCCTGATTGGACTATTTGAAATACAGGGACCCCACTTGTTGGCGCGTGTTTGACAACTTAGCAGTTGTCCTTGTTTTACATTATATAATTTTGTTTTGTTTATATATATGAATGATCTAGCAGCACATATGGAAAAAGCATAAGGGTGCAAAGGGAGAGACCTGGGTTCGATACCCAGGTCTAGAATTTTGTTTTTTTCCAACAAGTTATTTGCAGATCTTGTGCTTTGGGTTCTAGCGTGTCCACCATGTAGCATCAAATCTGCACCATCCAATGTCCATAGATCCAGATCTAACGCCTAGCATGCAGTCCCCACGGCGAACCCTCAAATGCACCCCTCACTGGATCAGGCGCAGGCAATTGGGCTTGTACAAATCTGGGCCTAGGGAATTGCCACTCACACCCCTAGTTTTCTTTCTCACCCAGCAGGCCCATTTTTTTAAATTTCTTTATTATTTTTTATTTTGTTTGTTTATTTTGTTTATTCTTTTATAAAAATAAATCAGAAAATCATCAAAAAATAGGATTTAGAGTTTTTTTTTAAGAAAAATTAATTTTTGCAAATTAATTTAATTAAATTTTAACTTTTTTCTTTAATTTAAAATTAATTAGAAATTAGGTTAAATTTCTATTTTTTTTCATAAAATACCAAAATATTTTTAATAGGCAATTAGACTTTTAGGGTTTCAAACGTAGGCCAGTCTTAATTTTTGCGCGTTATTTTTTTTCATACGATTATTTTTATTATGTAATTGTGCCCGGTTTGTAATAGTTTAATTAGGGTTTTCAATTTCCGCATTTTACTTTTCGTTCATTATTTATGTAACTACACCAAAGCCTTGTAATAGCTGTAGGAACTTTATTTCTCGATTTTATATTTCTTATATGTTTGTATATGAACTGTTAGTAAAATTAGGCGTGCATGACAAGTATTAATCAATTAATCATTACGTCATTAACTTCAAGATAAAATATTTGAAAAAAGCACACTGTTGCACACTTGCACCCCTGGGGTATAACCTCACTTGTTTTCCTTCAGAAATGGTCATGTGTCTTGAACGTAAGGATATCTTAGCAAAGACCCTCAGTTTAAAAGTCATTATAAAGATCATGGTATCTTAATGTCCCTGGAGTTGCCTACGAGAAATGATCTTGTCCTTAGATGTTGCCTACATGATGACAGTCCCTTTGAAATGCTAAGGTATATGTACATGTTGCCTGTAATACCCCAATTCTACCCTGGCAATTATATAAATAAATCAAAGTTATAAAATCATATCATGCAAACGAATTGGGATGCCACAAATTCTTCTTTCAAAACACATTGCATTCATCGTGGATATATAACACTTTTAAAACATCAGATGAACTATTATCATAACATCTTGATTAAATAATTCAACATCTACACAGCGGAATTCTTACTAACATCTTTATCATCATTACAGCAACTTCAAACCAACAAATACTTAATAATAATCAACTTAAAGTTCAACAACTGAATAATCAACAATCAAAAGCAACAAGCGTTCATCCCCCGAGTGTTACATATCAGAGAAATGACACCGACTCAGACTACTGAAGGTATACAGCCTTCACTCTCGAGTACCTGCATGTTACCAACATAAGGGCAACATTCAAACAGAAGGGGTGAGATATCTAACAATATAATAAAGCGTATGATAATTAATATATTAAATTAGATCACATAACATCACCACTTATTATCTCATAATCAACAATGATCACAATAATAATACACAATCACCATATCAATACGCACTTCTTTATGCAATCATATAATACGACTCAATATTATGCAAATGCATGTGGTACCATTTGGAGCAGAACTCTCATCTCAAAAATTTCCAATTAATAGAGGCATCAACAAGGCATAAGCCTTCATCTCAATATTCTCCAATAAAGGCCATCTCAACGAGCATAAGCTCCATCTCAAAATGCAATGTATGCGACACAATCATGAATGTAACAATAACACCATAATTGACAACATCTCAATACAACACCATCATTGGCCAAAGGCCTGCATCTCAAAAGTATCTCAACATCTCTTCATCAACATGTCATATCATTCATAATAATTCATCAAACATCATTTATTCGTCAAACATCATTTATTCATCAAACATCATTTATTCATCAAACACAACTTTATTAATAACATCTCATCAATAACTCAGTTGTACTTTAATACGACAGTAACTCGTCAATTTCACAACGTTGGCCATATGCCTATACTAGATATTGCCTATAATTAGTTACTCAACTAAGGCTTACTTCTAAATCACCAAACCTCTACATACTACTATTCTATAATATTACATCATTATTATTATTCCTATTGTTACAAATCAAACAGCAGCCTATAAGCATCTCATCTTCATCATTCTGCATAAAAATCTACATAAAGATTAACGCGGGAATTAACTCTAGTCCTAAATTGGCTACTAGGATTACACTTCCTATTCTTCATTTTAATCCTCAAGAACAAATCTCATGGTATTAGCTATTCAACACTTCGAACGACACCTCAAACGGAGTCCGAAAACTCAAGTTACAGCATCTTCAAAACGATTCTGCCAAAAAAACAGACAACATGAGTCGATGCATAACTCCTTGGATCAACGCGTACTGCACTGAATTTGCAACATGAGTTGACGCATCCTCTCTTGGATCGACTCATCCTGAGTCTAACACACAACATGTATCGATACATGCCCCTACGTATCGACTTATCCCGAGTCTAAAAGCCCTCATGTATCAATGCAAAACCTCTTCGTGTCGACTCATCCTGAGTCTCTAAACCTTCATGTATCAACACATCATGTTTGGGGTCGAAGCATACTGCTCTATCCTGCATAATTTCTGAGATTTCCTCTGTGTTTTCACTACGGGTTCCATAATTTAAGCACTAAAACTTAATCTAATCATAGATAATCATCACTTATAAGTATCCTATAACTCTACATCAATTAAACAGCATCGAAACATCATTATTAATCTAACATTCATCAATTCTCATCATACAACATCACACACATTCAATTCATGAACAAGACAACAATCACCTCTAACACCACATACCATTCATCATGAACCCAATTATAGAGTCAGAACCCCACCTTTACCTTGGATTGAAGGTCGCTATATAATCTTCCGGTCGAAACCTCGTTCTGTCGTTTTTCCTCTTTTTTCCAGCAGCTTCACGTTCTTCTTCTCAATCCTTATTCTCCAACTGCTTTTTCTTTCTATTCTTTCTAACAATAATAAAATAAACTATTATTCTTTATTCCTTATTGGGCTTAAAACTAATACACCCCCTTATTACTTCTATTCCTTTAAAAACAAGCCCACATCAAATAATATCATTCTTCTAATATTATTTCTCCACTTAATAAAATAAATTAAATCTAATAATTAATTAAATTACGGGCGTTACAACTCTCCCCCACTTAGAATATTTTCGTCCTCGAAAATTTACCTTAATCAAACAACTTAGGGTAGGAGTCTCGCATCTTGCTCTCCAACTCCCAAGTCATGCTTTATCCAGCAGCTCCTAGCCAAACAACTTTAACCAAAGAAATGTCTTTTCCCCTCAGAGTCTTCATTTCACGATCTACGATCTGTACAGGCATCGTCTCCACCGTAAGATTATCCCGTACTTGCACATCGTCCATATGAATCACATGAGATGGATCTGAAATATACTTTCAAAGTTGCGACACATGAAACACATCATGCAAATTCTAAAGATTAGGCGGTAAAGCTACTCTATAAGCAACATTTCCCACTCTCTTTGAAATCTGATATGGTCCAATAAAACGAGAAGTGAGCTTCTTAGACCTCAACGCTCGCCCAACACCAGTCACAGGTGTAACTCTCAAAAATACATGGTCACCAGCTTGAAATTCTAAATCTTTCCTTCGCTTGTCTTGATAACTCTTTTGTATCCTTTGAGAAGCTTTTATCTTTTCTCGAATTAACTTCATTTTCTCAGTAGTCTCATGAACAAGTTCAGTTCCAATTACTACACTTTCTCCTGATTCATGCCAACATAATGGAGTTCTACATCTTCGACTGTACAACACTTCAAAAGGTGCCATCCCAATACTGGAATGATAACTGTTATTATAGGTGAACTCTATCAATGGAAGATAAGTATCCCACTAATCTCCCGGCTCAAGAACACATTCCCTCAGCAAATCTTCCAACGATTGAATCGTCCGTTCAGTCTGACCATTTGTCTTAGGATGATATGCTGAACTCAACCTCAACTTAGAACCCAACGCTTCTTGCAAACTCTTCCGAAAATCAGAAGTAAATCTTGGATCTCTATCTGGCACAATGCACAAAGGAACACCGTGCAACTTCACAATCACACTAGTGTAAATCTCAGCCTACTTCGACACTGGAAAACTGATGTTAATAAGAACAAAATGAGCCGAATTCGTAAGCCTATCAACAATCACCCAAATCGAATCATGTCCTCTTAAAGTACTAGGTAAGCCTGTCACAAAGTCCATTTAAATGTTATCCCATTTCCATTCTGGAAATTCTAACGGTTGCATCAATCATGCAGGCTTCTGATGTTCAACTTTCGACTTCTGACAAGTCAAACATGCATACACAAACCGAGCCACATCACTCTTCATTCCAGGCCACCAAAACAAACCTTTCAAATCTTGATACATCTTTGTAGCTCCTGGATGAATACTCAACTTAATTCTATGAGTCTCTTCAAGTATCACTTTCTTCATCTCAGCATCATCAGGAATACAAATTCGGTTACGAAATCTCAACACACCTTGCGCATCTAGCTTAAAATCACTATTCTCAGACTGATCGATTCCAACCATTAAATCTACCAGTTTCACATCAAACTTCTGAGCTTCTCCGATACTTGTCTAGAAATTAATTATTAATCTTCAACATACCCAACCTAACACTCTGCGGTGTAACCTCGCAAACTAAGCTCATATCTCTGAACTGCTCAATTAATTCCAACTCTTTAACCATCATTACCGACATGTGTAAAGTCTTTCAACTCAGCGCATCAGCTACCACATTCACCTTTCCTGGATGATAATTCAAACTGAAATCATAATCCTTTAACAATTCTAACCATCTTCGTTGCCTCATATCCAACTCCTTCTGATCGAATAAATACTTTAAGCTCTTATGGTCACTAAACACTTCAAATCTAGAACCATAAATATAATGCCTCCAAATCTTCAACACAAAGACAACTGCAACAAGCTCTAAATCTTGCGTAGGATAGTTCTTCTCATGAGTCCTCAACTACCTTGACGCATGAGCAACTACCTTACCATTCTGCATAAGCACACCTCCTAAACCCATCTTATAAGCATCACAATACACCACAAAAGGCTCTCCTTGATTAGGCAACGTCAAAATCGGAGCCGACGTCAACCTCTTCTTCAATTCTGCAAAACTCTCTTCGCACTGAACATCCTATACAAAAGCTCTACCTTTACAAGTCAACTTAGTCAACGGAAGTGCCAACTTAGAAAAACCCTTCAATAAACCTTATATAATAACCGGCTAATCCCAAAAAGCTTCTAATCTCAGTAATTGACTTTGGAGTCTCCCATTGCAACACATCATCAACCTTCGATGGATTTACAGCAATGCCACTACCTGAAATCACATGACCAAGAAAACTAACCTCCTTTAACTAGAATTCACACTTGGACAGCTTTGCATACAACTTCTTCTCTTTCAAAACTTGCAAAACTACTCTTAAGTGTTCTGCATACTCTTCTTCTGACTGAGAGTAAATCAAAATATCATCAATGAACACCACCACGAACCGATCTAAATAAGTATGAATGATACGATTCATATATTCCATGAATACTCCCGGTGCATTGGTAACACCGAAAGGCATCACCGAATACTCATAATGTCCATAACGCATTCTGAAAGCCATCTTCTAGATATCTTCATCCTTCACTTTAATCTGATGGTAACCCGGCCTCAAATCAATTTTACTAAACACACGAGCATCCACCAATTGATCCATTAAGTCATCTATTCTTGGAAGCGGATACTTGTTCTTAATCTTTACTTTATTCAACTGTCTATAATCAACACAAAGCCTCATACTTCCATCTTTCTTCTTTACTAACAACACTGGAGCTCCCCACGGCGATACACTTGGTCTTACAAACTTCTTCTCAAGTAACTCCTCCAATTGCTTCTTTAACTCTGACAATTCAGATGCACACATCATGTATGGTGCCATAGGCACAAGTCTTGTACCAGGTACAAGATCAATAGCAAATTCAACCTCCCTCTCTGGTGGTACATCAGGAATTTCATCTGGGAAAACTTCAGGAAATTCACACACCACCTGCAATTCCTCAATTATAGCTTGAGTCTCTACAGATAGTGACGCCGTCAACAAGAGCATATATGCTTCTTCTTGCATCAACTTCCTTAACTGTCTAGCAGACAACAGACTACCTTCCTCTTCTTCAGGAGTAGAAAACTTCACAGACTTGTCATAACAGTTAATATGAACACAGTTATGCTCTAACCAGTTCATACCCAAAATCACATCTAAACCTCTTAACGGTAAAAAAAATCCAAATCAACAACAAAGTCTTTGTCGAAGATCGACAAGGGACACTTTAAACATACAAGAAGTAGTCACCGACCCCTTGGCTGGAGTATCGACGACCATTTCTCCATCCAAAGAAGACAACACAAGACCCAATCTTTCAACATAATTAGCAGCAATAAAACAATGCGTAGCACCGGTATCAATAATAGTAATTAAAGGAGTGCTATTAATGAAACATGTACCTCTGATAAGTCTGTCCTCAGTAGTTGTCTGATCCTCCACCAAAGCAAACACTTTACCACTTGACTGAGCCCTCTTCGGTTTCGGACACTGACTACCAATGTGCCCTTCTTCTCTACAATTGAACCAAATCACATCCTTATGTTCACACTCAGATACAACATGTCCATCCCTACCACAACGAAAACACCTCTTCACTTCAGCAGTACACACATTACTCTTATGCCTAGGTTTTTCACACTTAAAACAAACCACACCAACAGGAGCATCTCCCTCACTAGTCCTATGACCCTGAGAAACTTTTTGTTTACCTTTACCAGCTGGGGCATCAAAAGGTTTACCACGATTCTGTTGGTGCTTACCCCTCTTCTCACTGATAATCTTGTAATGAGCATTATTATCCTCCTCATAAATCCTGCAACTATCAACCAAATCAGCAAAGACACGGATCTTCTGGTATCCAACTGCCTTCTTGATCTCTGGGCGTAACCCGTTCTAAAACTTGATACACTTCGAAAATTCAGCATCTGCCTCAGCGTAGTGCAGATAAAACTTATCCAACTCATTAAACATGGCAGCATACTCAACAACAGACATATTCCCTTGCTTCAGCTCAAGGAATTAAATTTCCTTCTTACCAAGAACATCTTCAGGAAAGTACTTCCTCAGAAACTCCCTACGGAACACAGCCCAAGTGACATTCTCACCTACAACTTCCAATTTTTGACAAGTCTCTAGCCACCAGTCATCAGCCTCGACTGCTAGCATATGAGTACCATAACGAACCTTCTGCGCTGGAGTGCAGTCCATCACACGGAGGATTCTCTCAATCTCTTTCAACCACTCCAATGCTCCGTCAGGATCATACTTTCCCTTGAACGTAGGCGGATTCTCTCTCTGGAAAGTCGCTAAACTACGAGATCCAGCATTCCCGTCAGCATTCGGCTGATTTTCCATCGCATGAGCCATTGCTTCTAAAGCAGCAGCAAGTGTAGCATCATTCCTTCCATCCATCTCAACTTATCACTACAACATAAACAACGGTTAAAACTCAAATTAATAATACTCTATTGTTAGACAACTACAACTCGACGACAAGGTCGTACCAACCTTTTGCTCTGATACTAACTTTGTAACACCCCAATTCTACCCCGGCAATTATATAAATAAATCAGAGTTATAAAATCATATCATGCAAATGAATCGAGATGCTAGAAATTGTTCTTTCAAAACACATTGCATTCATCATGGATATATAACACTTTTAAAACATCGGATGAACCATCATCATAACATCTTGATTAAATAATTCAACATCTATGCAGCGAAATTCTTACTAACATCTTTATCATCATTACAACAACTTCAAACCAACAAATACTTAATAATAATCAACTTAAAGTTCAACAACTGAATAAACAACAATCAAAAGCAACAAGCGTTCATCCCCCAAGTGTTACATATCATAGCAATGACACCGACTCGAACTACTGAAGGTATACAGCCTTCACTCTCGAGTACCTGCACATTACCAATATAAGGGCAACATTCAAACAGAAGGGGTGAGATATCTAATAATATAATAAAGCGTATGATAATGAATATATTAAAATAGATCACATAACATCACCACTTCTTATCTCATAATCAACAATGATCACAACAATAATACACAATCACCACATCAATACACACTTCTTTATGCAATCATATAATGCGACTCAATACTATGCAAATGCATGTGGTACCATTTGGAGCAGAACTCCCATCTCAAAAATTGCCAATTAATAGAGGCATCAACAAGGCATAAGCCTTCATCTCAATATTCACCAATAAAGTCCATCTCAACGAGCATAAGCTCCATCTCAAAATGCAATGTATGCGACACAATCATGAATGTAACAACAACACTATAATTGACAACATCTCAATACAACACCATCGTTAGCCAAAGGCCTACATCTTAAAAGTATCTCAACATATCTTCATCAACATCTAATATCATTCATAATAATTCATCAAACATCATTTATTCGTCAATCATCATTTATTCATCAAACATCATTTATTCATCAAACACAACTTTATTAATAACATCTCATCAACAACTCAGTTGTACTTTAATACGACAGTAACTCATCAATTTCACAATGTTGACCATCGGCCTATACTAGATATTTCCTATAATTAGTTACTCAACTAAGGCTCACTTCTAAATCACCAAACCTCTACATACTATTATTCTGTAATATTACATCATTATTATTATTCCTACTATTACAAATTAAACACCAGCCTATAAGCATCTCATCTTCATCATTCTGCATAAAAATCAACATAACAATTAACGCGGGAATTAACTCTAGTCCTAAATTGGCTACTAGGATTACACTTCCTATTCTTCATTTTAATCCTCAAGAACAAAGCTCATCGCGTTATCTATTCAACACTTTGAACGGCACCTCAATCGGAGTCTGAAAACTCAAGTTACAGCATCTTCAAAATGATTCTACAAAAAAACAGACAACATGAGTCGATGCATAACTCCTTGGATCAACGCGTACTGCACTGAATTCGCAACATGAGTTGACGCATCCTCTCTTGGATCGACTCATCTTGAGTCTAACACACAGCATATATCGACACATGCCCCCTACGTATCGACTCATCCTGAGTCTAAAAGCCCTCATGTATCGATGCAAAACTTCTTCGAGTCGACTCATCCTGAGTCTTTAAACCTTCATGTATCGACACATCATGTTTGGGGTCGACGCATACTGCTCTATCCTGCATAATTTCTGCGATTTCCTCTGGGTTTTCACTAAGTTCCATAATTTAAGCCCTAAAAACTTAATCTAATCATAGATAATCATCACTTACAAGTATCCTATAACTCTACGTCAATTAAACAGCATCAGAACATCATTATTCATCTAACATTCATCAATTATCATCATACAACATCACATACATTCAATTCATGAACAAGACAACAATCACCTCTAACCCCACATACCATTTATCATGAACCCAATTATAGAGTCAGAACCCCACCCTTACCTTAGATTTAAGGTCGCTCTATAATCTTCAAGTCGAAACCTCGTTCTGCTGTTTTTCCTCTTTTTTCCAACAGCTTCACGTTCTTCTTCTCAATCCTTATTCTCCTACTGCTTCTTATTTCTATTCTTTCTAACAATAATAAAATAACCTATTATTCTTTATTCCTTATTGGGCTTAAAAGTAATACACCCCCTTATTACTTCTATTCCTTTAAAAATAAGCCCACATCAAATAATATCATTCTTCTAATATTATTTCTCCACTTAATAAAATAAATTAAATCCAATAATAATAATTAAATAATTAGTTAAATTACGGGTGTTACATTGCCTTCAATGATCATAAACGTCCCTTTTGATAGTCCCTCAACATCCAACGATAGGGTTACCTACTCACTAATAGTAGGATAGCACTATCTAAAGGGTGGGAGGAAAATGACATCCTTTTTCGAGTAGGTAGACAGTTCTTAAGTACTTGCTCAAATCTAATTCCTTTTTACACTTACACACTTTCAAAATTCTTTTTCAAAACGCTTTATTACACTCTTGAGGACTGATACGAGAGTTATCATAAAGCAAGCAAAATATTTCAAAACACACAAACACGAAAACAGTTTTCAAAAATGAGCAAGTGCCTAAGAGCCCGTGGAAAACCACGGATGGAAATGGTGCTAATACCTTCCTTTTCCATAATCTACCCCCTTACTCAGAAAATCTCAAAAAAGGTCTTTTTCTGTTCTTTTCACCCTTTTCTGTATTGGATAAAAGAAAAGTTGATGACGACTCTTGCTTACCGCGACATTTGCGAGTAAAAAATGCAAATCAATATTAACAGTCGGTTCTTCCACCGTATCACAGGTTGTAAATGTTGTTCTGGTGCCAAAGAAAGATGGCAAGGTGGATATGTGTGTAGACTACAAGGATCTGAGTAGGGAAAGCCCCAAAGATGACTTCCCGCTTCCACATATTGATGTTGTAGTCGATAGCACCGCTCAGCTTAAGGTTTTCTCTTTCATGGATGGTTTCTCAGGTTATAATCAGATCAAGATGGTGCCTGAAGACATGGAGAAAACTACCTTCATCTCACAGTGGGGCACTTTCTGTTACAAGGTCATGCCTTTTGGTTTGAAAAATGTCAGGGCAACTTATCAGCGTGCCATGGTATCTTTATTTCATGACATGATTCATCACGAGATAGAGGTCTATGTCGATGACATGATAGTAAGGTTACAGGCTGAAGAAGAGCATCTTGATGATCTTCATAAATTGTTTGAAAGACTGAGGAAGTATAAGCTAAGGCTAAACCCGAACAAGTGCACCTTTGGGGTGAGATCCAGTAAACTTATGGGTTTCGTCATCACCGGTAAAGGTATTGAAGTTGATCCTGCAAAGGTCAAAGCTATCTAAGAAATTCTGGCACCCCATACCGAGAAGGAAGTCATAGGTTTCTTAGGATGACTGAATTACATTTCCCGATTCATTTCTCATTGGACTGCTACTTGTGAGCCAATCTTCAAGTTGTTAAAGAAAGACCAAGTAGTAAAGTGGAACAAAGACTGTCAAATATCCTTTGATAAAATTAAGTAGTACCTACAAGAACCTATAATTTTGATGCCAGCAGTTGAAGGAATACCTCTAATCATGTACCTAACAGTGCTAGAGAATTCAATGGGGTGTGTACTGGGGCAACATGACGAGTCTGGTCGAAAAGAGCATGCAATATACTACCTTAGCAAAAAGTTTACCGAATGTGAAATAAGATATTCACTGCTTGATAAAACTTGTTGCGCTTTGGCATGGGCTGCTCGCCGACTAAGACATTATATGTTAACCCATACTACCTTGTTGATCTTTAAAATAGATCCCATCAAGTACATATTCGAGAAGCCAACTCTCTCTGGAAGAATAACATGATGGAAAATGGTCTTAACAGAACACGATATTTAGTACACCACTCAAAAAGAAAATAAAGGAAGTGTATTGGAAGATCATTTGGCACATCAAGCTGTAGACGACGATCAGTCTATGAAATTCGAATTCCCAGACGAACCGTCACATTTCTATGAAATTGACACTAATGGAGTAGAGGAAAAAACATGGTTCCATGAAGTGAAAAGGTATAAGCTCAAGAATACCCTGAAGGGGCATCGATCAATGATAAGAAATTCCTACGAAGGTTCTCGGCTAAGTTCTTCTTGAGAAATGGAATTTTATACAAGCGTAATCATGATTCATCTCTCTTTATTGTATGGACAAGAAGGAAGTAGAGGAAATTATGAAAGATATGCACGAAGGTGTCTTTGGTACGCACTCCAGTGGGTATACTATGGCTAAAAAGATTTTGAGAGTTGGTTACTATTGGTCGACTATGGAAAATGACTGTCACCGCCACTCGAGAACTTGTCATAAGTGTCAGATCTATGCTGATAAAGTTCATGTGCCTCTGGTACCTTTGAATGTCATGACTGCTCATTGGTCATTCGCAATATTGGGAATTTATATGATCGGAGAAATTAAGCCTACTTCTTCTAAAAGACATCACTTCATCCTCGTCTCCATTGATTACTTTACAAAATGGGTTGAAGCAGCCTCGTTCACTTATGTCACCAAGAATATGGTCGCCCAGCTCATAAAACATAGCCTTATCTGTCAATATGGCTTCCCTGAAAGGATTATCAGAGACAATGGTACCAATCTCAACAACACTATGATCATCGAACTATGCACGCAGTTCAAGATCAAGCACCATAACTCTTCTCCGTATCGACCAAAGATGAATGGCGCAGTGGAAGCGACCAATAAAAACATAAAGAAGACCGTAAAAAAGATGGTTGTGACCTACAAAGACTGGAATGAGATGTTACCATTTGCTCTCCATTGCTATCGCACTCAGCTTGAACATCAACTGGAGCAACCCCATTCTCTCTGGTCTATGGTATGGAAGCCATCCTACCGATTGAAGTTCAGGTTCCTTCTATGAGAATCATGAAAGATGCATACTTATACGAGGATGAGTGGATTCAAACTAGGCTAGACCAGTTGAATCTGATTGACAAAAAGAGGCTTGCGGTTGTCTGTCATGTTCAGATATATCAGAAGCGTATGATCAAGGCATTCAACAAGAAGATCAAGCATCAGGCATATCAGGTTGGAGACCTGGTAATAAAGTGCATCATTCTACCACAAGGTGATCCCAGGGGAAAATGGACTCCCTCATACGAAGGGCCATTTGTAGTCAAGAAGATATTTTTTGGCGGTGCTATGATACTTACCACCATATAGGGTGAAGATTTCCCGCACCCTGTAAATGAGGACATAGTCAAAATATAATACGCATGAAAACGGTCTGCTAGGTTGACTGGCCTAGGCAAAAATAAGGGCATCCCGGCGAACCAAAAGAGTTCGGGAAAAAATTAGGGATATATATAAAAGATTGTACATCCGACAAGTCGAAAACCTGAAAAGGCGGCTTGGGCAAAAAAGGGTATCCTGGGTGACTGAAAACTCGAAAGGGTAGTATAGGCAAAAGTTAGGGATTAAAGTGTATGACTATGTCCCCATTGGATCACTTACAAAAATATTTATTACCAACGTCAAGTTCGAAAGGTACAGATAAATTCAATCACTTTCTTCTGATGGTGAGGGATGAGATGCTTAAAGACATATGGGCAATAGTTGAGTTGGAACCTGACGAGATTATTCCCATATAGCTATTATCGTGTTTACACTTTGTACTCTTCTCATTTCACGACAATTTCCTCTTACTAGGATTTATGTCTCTTTGTACAAAATATTCTGTTTATGGGCAAAACTATCAATAAAAATACAGATTTCAAAACTAAAACTTTTTGTTTTTACTTTTTCTGTTTTGTTTGTAAAAACGTCCAATGACTAAAATTGAATGAGTGTATGCATATGAGTACAAGTAACTGTTAAAAAATATATGCATAAAAATAGGAATAAGCATTTACTCAAGACTCTAGGAGTTGAGATAACTTTCGAGCTGTCCACAAATCCCCACCGAGCCACTTCCATGGGATTATCCCTACAAGAGTAGTCTTATCATACTTACCAGCAAATTCCCCCCAGCGGATAAAAGAATATGATCCTTTTCCTAGCAATATAACTCACCTATGGAGTCTCACTCAGTATAGTTTATGGAAATTCCCCTCCCCAACTGAGTTTATTCCTCTAAAAAACTGTAAAACCCCCTGCAGATTTCTTCTCTCCAGTAGAGCTTATTTCCTCAGCAAGGGTGTTTCCTCAAAAGAGTACTTCTCCGTCAATAGAGCTTATTTTCCCAACAGGGTTTATTTCCCCAGTGGAGTTCAATCTCCCCAGCTTGAATCTATTTCCACCATAAATCACCGGCGGGATTCTCACCTCTAGCAAAGGACAGTCTGGGTTGCTATCCCCAGAGAGTTGCCATGGAATCTGAAACCAGACCATATATTATTCAACCTTATACTCCCTATAAGAGTCGGCATATACATCAGTAACTCAGTCAGACAACACCTTGAAAGGTTGTCCATCTCTTTTATCTCCAATCATGGTATATAAGAATTAAATTCCCCAATAGAGCGATGAAAGACCAATGATTTTGAACTCTTCTCCCCAAGCAGAAATCAATGTTCCCCAATGGATTATCCTTAAATAGAAAGCAGGGATCCCTAGCGGAAACATTCTAGACAAGATTGAAGATTACACATATTGTTCATCCCCAACACCATTCAGGTATTTATATTCCCCAGCGAGATGTTATACGGAGCTACACTTCAACGACATTTCACATTCATCCATCATTTACAAACCTCATAGCATATGTGTAATATGGTGGGAGAACTGACTTTACTGGCTTTGTGTTTTTATCGTAAATATTGCGGTTAGCAATAGTCGCTATCGAATTTTCTTTTATCTAATAAAGGAAAGGGTGAAAAGAATAAGAAAGACCTTTCGAGAATTTTTCTGAGTAAGGGGGGTAGGTTATGAAAAGGGAAGGTGTTAGCACCCTTTTCATCCGTAGTTATCTACAGGCTCTTAGTTGCTAGCTCACTTTGAAAATGCTTTTTGTGTAAGTGTATTTTGAAAATATTTTGAAAAGAAGCCTTAGTGCGGAGAACTTTGTAATGTTTCTCGTTTCGGCGAGAAAGTATACAAAGTGTTTTTTTGTCTTTGAAAATATTTAGAAAAGAGCTTGTGTATGTGTGCAAAAAATTTTTTTTTGTTTTTATGAGTAACCAACTATAAGCTATCTACCTACTAGAAGGATTTTTTGTTCTTTTCCTTATTTCCTTTAGACAGTGCTATCCTACTATTAGTCAGTAGGTAGCCCTATCATTTGATATTTTGAGGGACATGTGAGGGTCATCGTACAATCACGAAAGTAACTCGTAAGATACTTTAGCAATTACCCTAAGGTTTTGATATCACTTACCGAGGCAATGTCAAAAGGGTCATCGAGGGACTTATGATCTTATAACCAAAGGGTCACAGCTAAAATCTCCTATATTTGAGAGACGTGACTGTTTATTCCAAAGGCAGCCAGTGGAGGTACCTTAGAGGTGCACGTGTGAGAGTGTGTTGTGTTTCAGTTATGTTTATCTTGAGTTTTAGGTTTTCTAGCGTTTACTTTTAGTCTTTCCATACAAGCCTATTAGCATACATCTAGCAATTAATTGTATATAAGTACGAGAAATGAAGTGCAGAAAATGAATTTGCGTTATTACATTGCTTCGGGATGGGGGGAATTACAAACTAAAAATGGGGAATGAAAAGTAAAAGGTCCTAGTTTAACTATTACATTCCATGTGCAATTACATAATTTTATGAAAATAATACGAATAAAAATAAATGAACACGCGGAGGAGAAAGAAAGAAAGATGTAAAGAACCCTAAAAATCTAAGTGGAAGAAAATGTTTTTTTTTTTGTTTTTAATTTTTCTTTAGAAAAATAATCAAATTATGAGAATCTAATTCTAATTAGTTAATTAATTAAAAAAAGGTGATTAAATTATTGATCAAAATTAATTTAATTAATAAAAACTTAAATCTAATATTTTTGTGATTTTATGATTTTATGATTTTTTAATAAAAAAGAATTAATTGAAATAAAAGAATAAAATAGTGAATGAAATAATAAAATAAAATAAAAATAAATATAAACGAGTTGCTGCAAAAAAAATGTTAGGGGGTGAATAATCAGATTTTTGCTAGACCCAACATCTTAGACTCAGGCGTTTGCAAAAGGAAATGAGGAGTGCAGTCCCGAGTTTAGCTAGGCCTAAGACAACTGAGCCCAAGAGCTTTGTTTGATCCCATACATCTAAATTCATGCGTCTATGCTTACATGTAAGACATTAGATTCGCTCAAAACATCAATAGTAATAAGAATGCATGCATAAAACTGATTTAAATTATATGGTAAGAGAGATTGAGATTCAAAATTTTACCAAAACTGTGGGATGGTTATGAGGATAGTCTGGGATGATTAGGGGTTGAATATGGACTCCGGAAGACTCCTGGGGATCTCAGGAATGTATTAGGGGCCTTGGTTTGGATTGATAGCGCCTGGAAGTGAAGTTACACATTTTGCAACTTTTCTTTGTTTTTTGAGAATTTTGAGAGAGCTCTTGTGTGCAAGGATTTCGTGGTTCATTGCTTCTAAATGTATTGTGTATTTATAGAGTGAAATAGGAGGGTAAGGGTGAACCAATATGGAAGAAAACAATGCATTCATGGCTTATGAAACAAAAATCCAACACACTGAAAACTTGCCATCTTTGAGATATTGCTTGCCTCTTTTGAATTTGCATGAACCTGGATATATTATGGCATGTCTTTCACGAATTTGTTGGGCTTGCAAAAGTTTGTTAGGCTTGCAAAAGGTTTGAAATCCAAAGGCCCAAGTCTTCACACTTTATTTTCATCTTTTTATTCAATTTTATTCATTTTTAAATGAATAAAAAATCAAATAAAAGCAATAAAAACCATGAGCATGTGTGAATGTTTTTTAGAGGTCCTATCACATCTTATAAACATGTTTGAATATAAAAAACTAGACCCATTAGTTCAAAATTGCAATTTTGCTCCATTTGCATTTCATGAATTTCTTCAAAATCTCCCAACTTGTGAAACTCATAACTTGATCAATTTTCATCTTTTGAAGGACTTTTTAGAAAGCTCAAGATGTCATATACAATCTCTATGTTGATCATTTTTGCTTTTGAAGACTTTATCTTGACGTGAGTTTCCTTGACAAAAAATGTTTTTTTGTTGACTTTTGAAAATGACCTATAATGTTTTAGCTCATATCTTTCAAATGAAACATTTTTTGGACTTGAGAACAAAAATAAAGTTGTAGAGAATTGAATTTTATTCAAAATGAGCTTTGGTTGGGGGAAAATTGATGAAGCATGTGAAAGTTATGCCTAGTCAAAGCTCAGTTGACTTCTCTTAAGGAAAATTCTAATTTGGCAATTCTTGACTTTTGATGATCTGAGGACTTTCCTTGAGGAATCATGATCAAACCTTGATCAAATCATGAATGTCACTTCAAAATGTTGATGTTGACCAAAAATCTTGAAGTTTGACTATATGTTTACCACAGTTGAATTTTTTACCAATATAGTTGATTTTCAATCATTTGAGTCATTGACTGAGTAAACTTTTGATGTAGGGCTTGAAACTTGACATGAATCGTGTTAAGGACCTATGAAGAACCATAGAATCCACTTGTGACCTTTTCAAACCAAATTTCTTTGAGAAAATACAAACCCTAGTTGTAGGCCTTTGGTTTAGGAGGTGCATCTTGACTAATTAACCCTTGAGTGTTTTGAGATGCCTTGAAAGAATGTCTTGAAGAAAATGGGAGGGAAAATTTTGGGGTACAACAATATGCATACGAAACGCATATAGAACAATCTCATATATTTTGAGAACACCATTACGCAATGCATTTCATACATCGTGATATTGCATACAACTAACTCTTTATCTTTTCAGGAAAAGTCTACAAATAGACGAATATTATCAATAATTTTCAAACCGATCGCATATTAATTTCTGAAACAATACTGGGTAACTATCTATATGATCGGACACAGATTAATTCCTGAAATAAGACATGGAAACTATCTGTGGAAACAAATTGTAGATCAACTCCCAAAATAGGACGAGGCAACTATCTACAAAATAGATCGAAGATTAACTCCCAAACCAGGACAGGGAAACTATCTTTCTTTCTTTATGGACAGATGAAGATCAATTCCCGAAACATGATGGGTCGGCTATATTTATCACCAAATGGTATGAACTCCCAAAACAGGACAGGTTTACCAACAAACAGGTTGCAAATTAATTCCTGAAATAAGACAGGGCAACTATCTGTATGACCGGACACAAATTAATTCCTGAAACAAGACAGGGTAACTATCTGTGGAAATAAATTGTAGATCAATTCGTGAAACAGGACAGAGCGACTATCTACAAAAACAAATCAAAGATTAACTCCCGAAACAGGATGGGGAAACTATATTTCTTTCTTTATGTCCAGATGAAGATTTATTCCCGAAACAGGACGGGGCGACTATCTTTATTACCAAATGGTATGAACTCTGGAAACAGGACAGGTTTATCAACAAAAACAGATCAAAGATTAACTCCCGGAACAGGATGGGGAAACTATCTTTCTTTCTTTATGGCCAGATGAAGATCAATTCCCGAAACAGGATGGGGCGACTATCTTTATCACCAAATGGTATGAACTCCCGAAACAGGACAGGTTTACCAACAAACAGGTCGTAGATTAATTCTTGAAACAAGACAGGGAAACTATCTGTATGACCGAACACAGATTAATTACTGAAACAAGACAGGGCAACTATATGTGGAAATGAATTGTAGATCAATTCCCGAAATAGGACGGGGTGATTATCTACAAAAACATATCAAAGATTAACTCCCGAAACAGGACGGGGAAACTATCTTTCTTTCTTTATGGACAAATGAAGATCTATTCCCGAAACAGGATGGGGCGACTATCTTTATCACCAAATGGTATGAATTCCTGAAACAAGATTGGTTTACCAACAAAAACATATCGAAGATTAACTTCGAAATAGGACGGGGCGACTATCTTTATCACCAAGTGGTATAAACTCCCGAAACAAGACGAGTTTACCAGCAAAAGCAGATTGTAGATCAATTCTCGAAATAGAACGGGGTGACTATCTACATGACACGCAACTATCTTGGATGGCATCTATAAGACCATATCTAACGGGTCTCCATCACCTCTAGATGACATCTATAAGCCTATATCTGACGACATTCCGTCACTCTCCAAATGGCATCTTTAAGCCCATTTCCGATACAATCAACCAACACCGTTACTTCTTGCACAGGCGAGTGCGAATTTCTGGGCACTTAAGTGTTCAATCATGTTCTACCTTCAAGTCGCGAATGGCGGATGCACCAATCTAACTTTTCAGGTTTAAGAAGATTGAACAGGGGAAACTGTTGTACCCCAAAATTTTCCCTCTCATTTCATTCAAAAATATCCCTTCATACTCCTAGGGTTTCTAATCACTTTAAGATACCAAGGCTTCTCATACCTCAAGACATCTCAAACATCTCATTAATTCTTTGTGTCATCAAAGAATTTAAGATTTGCGAGTATTGTGAAGAGAATCACATTTCTGCTATCCATTAGTTTTGTACTAGGGTTTTGACTTTTGAGTGTGTGACACCTGTTATGGTCAAGATTCATGAATAATTATCTTCTTTTCATCATACAAGTCATCTTTTCTCAAGGGTTTCTCCCTCATGTCTTGAGGAATTAAGGTTTTGAGCTTGGGACGTCATTGGTCAAAAATAGGGTCTATGTGGGCTTTGAGGATTCCTCTTCTATCAAGGGATGTTCAGTATATTCTTCATTAATTTTGGGCTGATAAATTAGGGTTTTGTGTTCATGTTCATTGAGGCCTCCTTCTTCTATAAAGCTTTTTCAATATGCCTCTTAATCAAGTGGATTTGTGGTTACTTGTTGGTTCAATTTGTGAGTTTGAATGATGAAGTTATGATGCAAAGTCTAGTGAAGATCTTTCAGGATTTTAGAGTGCATCATTGTTGGGCACGTGGGAATTAAAGTTTTCAAGTTTTGTATTGATTCCTTTTCAAGAGTTCTATTGAGGAACAAATTGATGTTACTTCATTTGATTCTCAAAATTTTCTTTCATTATTTGAATTTTAAAGAAAAATAAAGATGATTCATATTTTGATTCATTCAAGCTTCACTCAAGAAATGTCCATTGAAATTTAATCTTGTAAATTGGAAAGTTATGGTTCCAAGGTTGGTTTTCAAGGCACAAATATGATTCAAGTCTCTATGATGTAGATTCCATGCTTTGTCATGGAAAATGCAAGAATGTCTAATTTCTTTTGTTTAAATCATTACATCATTATTGTTCCAAACAAGGTAAAACTCTCGAATTTACTTTCAACATTATGGTTACCAATTCAACTTTCAAGAGTTTTTAAAGTTTAAAAGTAGAATTGAAGTTCTAAATACTAAGTATTGCATTAATTTGCAAGAAAAAAACAAGTTCCTTATTAAAATTCCAAATTCTCAAGCTTTACAAGTTTAATTACAAATTTGGATCATAAATCCACAACTTTCTTATTTGTGAATTCTTCTTCAATATTCAAATTCTCCAAGTCTTATAGCTTCAGCTTCAAGAGTTTTGTTCTCACACCTTGCCATAACTTCCTCGTCACGTCCTTTCCACCTCTTTATTTCTCTCCCTCAAGTTTTCCTTTACCAATCCTCATTGTCCATGAAAATAAGAAAAGAAAAGTTAAAGAAACACAAAACTTGAACAACAAACAAGGAATTTTCACAAAGAGTTATTTCATCATTAGGGTCTTGAGATAGGAATAAGAAAAAGGGTTGTTTCTCAATCATGTTCAAGCGAACATTAAAGCCTCATAAAATCAGAATTTCAAGGTTTAATCATGGGAAGCAATTCATCTATTGCAAATCACAAATGAATATTGGTTCACAAGAGACAAATTGAGAAGAGATAAAGATTAAACACATAATTCCATCCCAATGGAAAATAACATAACATAACACTTTCAAGCCCAACAAGCATATCATAAAAGATAACAAAATTATCTCAGCAAGTGAAAAATTACAGTCCAGCCTAACAAAATCATCATATTGCATTTGTCTCATAGCATAAAAACCAGAAGTACAATGTTAATCACAGGCCCAATTATCCTACTGCAAACCTCAAACAAACACACAAAAGGAGGGCTCATTTGGTTCACAGTAAAACAAAGCAGTAAAATATCACATCTCAGCGAAATCAAGTACAAACAAGGATGCAGTAATACTGAATTCACACAAAACACGCGAAGCATATCAGAAAATAACAAAACAGAAAGTCAGAAGCCCAATACGGGAATGAAATTATGACAGGCCTGCCATTCCAATCATTGAGTCCATCAACAGAAAAACCCTAGAGTAATTTCACAGTATATAAACATTCATTTGCACAGAGATCAAGAGATCATTGTTCATATCAGAAAAACTCAAAAGCTGCACAAGCATCCAACACAGAAATCCTAAAAAGTTCATCACCTCCCTTATCTCAAAAACCCTTTAAAAAAATTGTTCACAGAAAAAAGAAAAAGATATTATTATTCGTACACATCCAAGAACAACAAAGAACAAACCCTAAATTTTGTTCATCATTTTCGCTAAATCACAAACCCTTCAGAAAATCGCGAGGAAGAAGAAGAACACACAAGCTTTGAGTCAAAAAGATATTACTGGGAGAACCATCAAAAGGTTGCAAGCTCAAGAATCTGAATCTCACGGCCTCCATCTCTCTCTCTTTTATTTTCATTTTCATTTCTATTTAGCATTTATGCATCATAATCATCGTTTATTGACACATCTAAGCATTTAGGGTTTCAAAACCCCTTTCAAGATCTCGCCTCTATTTTTTATTTTCTGCATAAACAAGTTCAAGATTAGTAACCAGAGAAGAGAGACGAAGCTAAATATGTAAAAAAATCAGAGATCGGAGAAGTTTGTGGCAGCATCTCCGCAATCTTCACAGTCGCTGCCGTGGAGTTCATGATCTCCGCCGTGGAGATTCATATGAACCACCACGCGTTCATACTCAACCACCGCTCAAGATCTCTCATAATTTCTTTTCTGGGTTTTTAATTTGTTTGTTGTTGAATGAAAATAGAGAGAACACGGGAGTGTTAAGATAAGAGAGAGGATTATTTTCTGATAAAATAAATTAATGTGTTAATTTATTGTTTTATTTGTTAACATTGTTTTGTAATGCCTAATCTGGTGGTGACAATTATCACGACCCCTAATCCTCGACCGGTCTAATCCCATGCATGTTGCCCCATTAATCTTATCACGTGCCTGCAGATTCCCTCACCATCAGATCATCATCATGTCACCATCCAACGAACCAGATCTGTATGCCTACACTACACCCTTGTTAGCCTGCCACACTGGATTTCCGAATGCCTTTTATTTGGGCTTTTTGACAACTTTCTTTCTGCACCCCATATTTTCTTCAATTAGGCCCATTTCTAACTTTTCTCTTATATTTTCATTTGTTTATATTTATTTAGCTTTAATTTATAATTTAGTATTTATTTAAATTTGTAAATAGATTAATATTTTCTTAAATAATTATTAGTTTTAAAATAATTTTTGTTTGACATTATTAATTAAATTATTAATTAATTTTATCAAATGAAAAGAGTTTTAACTCAAATAATTATTTAATAGTTTGGACTTGTATTGTGCGATTAAATTATAGTTTAGGTGTTTATTTTTTATGTTATCCCCATTCATAAATTTATACCCCCCATTCCCGAAGCATTATAATAGCGTAGAACTTTATTTTTCGTACTTTATCGCATTTACTTATCATCGTATAGTAATTAGACGTGTATGGAAAGATTTAAAATCAACCTCTAGATAACCCTAATCAAGACAAATTAACTGAAATCAAAACACAATTCACACATGAACCTCTAGGATAGCCTCGCTTGTTGCCTTCAGATAAAATAGTCATGTCCCTCAAACATGGGACGCTTTAACAAAGACCCTTGATTAAAAAAGATCGTAGTCCCTTGATGACCCTACGATGTTGCCTTTGGTAAACGATCTAAGTCCCTCACGAAAATTGATAAAGTGCCCTACAACTTGTCTTCTATGACTGTATGGTGACCCGTGCTTGTCCCTCACATCCAATGATAGGGCTTCCTACTAACTAATACTAATGTAGCACTATCTAAAGGAGGAGGAAAAGAAAAAAGACTTTTTGAGTAGGTAGATCGCTCGTAATCGCTTGCTCATAAACTAAAACAATTTTCACACCTCACACTTTCAAAAAAACAACTAATTTCAAAAATGCTTTATAAACACTCTTGAGGACTGATACAAGGGTTATTATAAAGCAAACTGCCTTACATTGGCATCTTCAAAACACTCTTCATAAAACAACACTTTTACAATAAATATTTCCAAAACAAACATTTTGTATACATTCTCAACGATACGAGAATCATTACAAAATTGTTACACTTAGGTGTTTTTAAAATATTTTCAAACATACACAAACAAAAAGCATTTCAAATTGAGCTAGCGATTAAGAGCTCGTAGATAACTACAGATGAAAAGGGTGCTAGTACCTTCCCTTTTCATAACCTACCCCCCTTACTCAGAAAAATTTTTAAAAGGTATTCCTGTTCTTTTCACCCTTTCCTTTATTGAATAAAAGAAAAGTTGGTGGCGATTCTTTCTATTCGCAACACTTGCAATAAAATGAAAAACCTAAAAGTCAGTTCTCCCACCGTATTACACCAGCGTTGTTTACCAAATCCACAGATAAACAATTTGAGACACAATTTTTATTTTTAAATGTCAACTTTTTAATCTATTTTACGGGCTCTTTGTTTGGTATGATTATTTCGTACAATTGAATTTATATTATTATTATTGTTTATTTTATAATTAAATAATTTATATCCTATTAAATAAATTTATCCGTAGATACACATTAGTATTTTACTAGTTAATATCAAAAGAGAAGCATTAAAAGTTGTTAACATATGATTGATTTTGAAATGACCGAATATTTTATATTTTGATAAGGAAGGAAAATTTGGAATTAATAAGAGATATAAGAGGTGTTCACCCATATACAATCAATGAAACTAAAACGAACGAAAAAATATATTGAGTGGTCACCTATGCACAAGGGATCACTACAAAAAAAAAGCTCTCATTTGTGATGTGAAATTCGCGTCACAACGTGAAAAATCACGTCACAATAACTAATTTGCGACATGAACAATCACGTAGCTGGGGAGCGGATGGCAAATTTTTTGCTATGTGATTTTCATGTCAAAAAGTTATGACGTAAAAATCACGCCGCAACATGCTTGTAGAGAAATTCTGGAATTGCAAAAGAAGCAAGCGCAGCAGGAGTTAAAGTCAGAAAAGCATTTTATTTGCCACGTGATTTTCACGTCACAAATTAGTGATGTGAAAATCACGTCACTAATTAATTATATTTAACACTTCCCTTTGTCTTCAACTTTTGTTTTTTTTTATATAAAAAAATTAAGTTGCGACGTGATATTCACGTCAGTAAATTGTGACGTGAAAATCATGTCACTAGTTTATTACAATACACGTTCATTCAACTTTTGTTTCTTTATTGAATAAATTAAGTTGCGACGTGATTTACATGTCACAACTTTGTGACATGGAAATCACGTCACTAATTTTTTTTATATAAATTTAATTGTTGAAATTTGTTTTTCTTTTATAATTAATTAATAAATTCAATATATTAAATATAATATAATAAAATTAATAAAATAAAATTATAAATTTAAGAATTCTTAATTTAATATACTAAATAGGTTTAATTAATTAGTATGTTACACAAATTCAAATTTGAAAGCAAATTAAAAAAAAATTAATTTTACGGGTCATCTTGGTTGGTATAGTTGTCAATATCAAAATTATCTTCGTTTTCGTCATCATCCGGCTCTTGACCATAGACGTTTTAATTTCCACCAAACCCTTGCATAAATTGTCTCATTTACTGTTCCATATCAGCTTGCCTCTTCGCCATGACCTCCATTTGTCATTGTTGCTCTTGCCTCATTGCCTCTATTTGGGCTTCCATTGCCGCCTCATGTTACGTTGAATCGCGTCTCGCCTCATTTGACGCCAATTGTCTTACTGTTTCAAGTTGTTCTGGTGTCAAATTTGGTTGACGTGACACTGCTTCCTCATCTCTAACTCTTTGAAATAGATTTCTATCCTCACTTCTCAAGGTGCCCGCCAAATTTCCACCACCAAAAAAACAATTGTTAGGGTCTTTTCCGCCAATGACTTGATCCTAAATATAAAAATCCACATCTGGATGAAGCGGCTCTCCCTCTCCCGGAGTATATTGAGGGTTATGAATCAAAAAATTTGCGAGCAATGTCTGATAATCCTCCTACACATTTAATAAAAAAATTTAAGTTAAATATATATTAAATTAAATTACATTAAATTATATTGAAAAAGTTACCACGTGATTTTCACGCCACGACTTCTCAATTGTCACATATTTCCATGTCACAACTTATCAGTTGTCACGTGAAAATCACGGCACAAAATTGTCATTAAATAAAAAAAAATATAAACAACATAAATTAAATAACTTATGAAAGCTTTTAGAGTATGTTCGTCAATAAAATCCCTAGTTTTCTTTGTCCGAATCTTTTTAACCAACTCAATCATCAATAAATGTCTCCTCAAAGTCTTGGTCTAAATAATTAAATTAACTTTAATTAATAAAATATATTATGAATCAAAATATAACTTAAAAAAGTGGTAATATTTACCATGCCTCGAACATGCTTTGCGGTACTTATACTTCCAACTGCATTAACACAACCCCCTTTTTCAGATGCCCTCATCTTCTTAAAATTTTCAGATTTAGCCCAAAATTTGGATGACTCCCAATATTTAAGAAGTTCCTCAATAACCTCTTTGTCTATCCAATTGGGACGGATACAGTAGAGTTCTCAACTCTCTCTAACACACCGCATTATGTCAAAAAGTCGTCTAGAGGTTCTGTCGTAATAATTTTTTTAATCAGGTTCTCATTCAATGGGTCCCACACACATTTTTCCTACAATATTGTATGACATTAAAATAAATAGTTAGATAATTATAATGCAAAAGTCATGTAAATAACGATAACTAAAAAATAAATTAATTATACCTTAAATTTATTAAACAAAGCTTCTTTATTTTTGACGTCTTTGAAGGACTTCCAAAATTGTTTATACATCTGTTGAATTTTATAATTTATAACCTTGGCAGTAGTCCGACTCGACGAGAAACTAAACAATAATAATTTGTATCTCCGATCCATTTAAATCTCAACAGTACCATATGACTTATCTACTTTTGTGCCTCTAGTTGGATCATATCATTCATAATAAAACAAGACAACTTTATTTTCCGAGTCCAAGTAATTGTATACCAACTCGTAGATATGTTTAACAAAGTCATAGAAGTCATCTTCACCGTCATCTGTAACTTCTTTTATAAATACACCAATGTTTATGGTTTTTCCCCTTCAGTCCATGTCTCAATGTTAAATTTATATTCGTTCATGAAGTATATGTGTCATTCATTTGAGCTTTAAACAGGACCTTCAGGAAAGTTTCTCAAATGGAGTATATCTGGAGTCAGTGTGTAACGCCCGTAATTTAATTAATTATTTAATTAAATGATTTTTGGAATATTTGTGAATTTGTATTATAATTAATTGGATTTAATTATTTTATTAAGTGGAGAAATAATATTAGAGATATAATATTATGTGGTGAAATAATATTATAATTATAATATTATTGGTGTGAGCTTATTTTGAAGGAATAAAAGTAATAAGGGGGTGTATTGGTTTTAAGCCCAATAAGGAATAATAGAATAATAGGGTTATTTTATTGTTGTTGGAATATAATAGAAAGAAAGAAGTAGTAGAAGAATAAGGATTGAGAAAGAACGTGCAAGCTGCTAGAGAAAGTGGAAAACAGCAAGAACGAGAATTCAACCGGAAATTGTAGAGCGACCTTCAATCCAAGGTAAGGGTAGGGTTCTGACTCTATAATTGGGTTTATGATTATTGGTATGTGAGGTTAGAGATGATTGTTGTCTTGTTCTTGAATTGAAAATATATGATTGTTGTATGATGAGAATTGATGAATTTTAGATGAATATTGATGTGATGATGTTGTTTAATTGATGTAGAATTATAAGGTAAATTATGAGTGATGATTATCCATGATTATATTAAGTTTTAGAGCTTTAGTTATAAATCTCGTAGTGAGATGCAGTGATGAAAAATGCAGAATATTGTAGGGAAGAGAAAACGCAGAATTATGCTAGAAAGATATCAGGCGCTACTATTTTAGAACAATGAATTAAATTGAAGATAGAATTTGTCATATTGTTCTTAGTTAGTTTGATAACAGGCTAAGAATTAAAATAGTAGGATTGGTAAAAAGTAGCAGTTCTGATGGTAGAAGCTATGGTGGTTAGAAGTTGCATTGAATTATTAGAGAGTAGAAGTTCTGATGGTAGAAGCAGTGTTGTCAGAAGTTCCATTGGTCAGAAGTTGTGCTGTCAGAAGTTGTGCTGTCAGAAGTTGTGCTGTCAGAAGTTGTGCTGTCAGAAGTTATGCTGTCAGAAGTTGTGTTGTCAGAAGTGGTGATGTCAGAAGTTGTGCTGTCAGAAGTTGTGCTGTCAGAAGTTGTGCTGTCAAAAGTTATGTTATTAGAAGTTGTGTTATTAGAAGTTGTGTTGGTTAGAGGTTGCGATGTTAGAGGTTGTGCTGGCCAGAAGTTGTGTTGGCCTTTGCGTTATTTTTGTACAGAATGTGGAAGTTAGATGCTTAGAAGTTTTTGTGTGAACTATAACAATAGGAATAGTGACGGTAATAACGTTTGAGTTACAGAGTAGCAGTATTGATTTACTGTGGAATTAATGTACAGCTGAGTTGTTAGTGAGAAGTTATTCATGATGTTTGATAATTTATAATAAATAAATGATGTTGATGATTCATAATAAATAAATGATGTTTGATGATTTATAATAAATAAATGATGTTTGATGATTTATAATAAATAAATGATGTTGATGATTTATAATAAATAAATGATGTTTGATGATTTATAATAAATAAATGATGTTTGATGATTTATAATAAATAAATGATGTTTAATAAATTATTTTGATGATATGAGATGTTGATGACGAGACGTTGAGATGCATTTGAGATGTTGTTATTTTGAGATGCTTTTGAGATGTTAATTGAGATGTTTTTGAGATGATTTGAGATGTTGTTAACTTGGGTGTTGTTATCACATTCATGGTTGTGTCGCATACATTGCATTTTTGAGATGGAGCTTATGCTCGTTGAGATGACCTGTATTGGCGAATTTTGAGATGAAGGCTATGCCTTGTTGATGCCTCTATTAATTGGAAAATTTTTGAGATGGGAGTTCTACTCCAATGGTACCACATGCATTTGCATAGTATTGAGTCGCATTATATGATTGAGTAAAGAAGTGTATTTTGATGTTGATGAATGTGTATATATGTTGTAATTATTGTTGATTATGAGATGAGAAGTGGTGATGTTATTGAGCTAATTTAATATATTAATTATCATGCGCTTTATTATATTGTTAGATATCTCACCCCTTTTGTTTGAATGTTGCCCTTATGTTGGTAACGTGTGGGTAATTGAGAGTGAAGGTTGTATACCTTCAGTAATTCAAGTCGGTGTCATTGCTCTGATATGTAACACTCGGGGGGATGAACGCTTGCTGTTTTTGATTGTTGATTTTCAGTTGTTGAACTTTAAATTGATTATTATTAAATATGTGATGTTTCGAAGTTGTTGTTTTGTTGTTAGAGGTGTTATTAAGAATTCCGCTGCGTAGATGTTGAGTTATTTGATTAAAGATGTTATGATGGTTCATCCGATGTTTTGAAAGTGTTATATATCCACGATGAATGCAATGAATTTTGATAGAAGAATTTGTGACGTCCCGATTCGTTTGTATGATTGAATTTTATAACTCTGATTTATTTATATAATTTGCTGGGGTAGAATTGGGGTGTTACAAAGTTGGTATCAGAGCAAAAGGTTGGTCCGACCTTGTCGTCGAGTCTTAGTTGTCTAACAGTCGAGTATTGTTATTTGAGTTATAATCGTTGTTTATGTTGTAGTGAGAAGTTGAGATGGCTGGAAGGAATGATGATGTTCTTGCTGTGCTTTAGAAGAAATGGCTCATGCGATGGAAAATCAGCCGAATGCTGACGGGAATGCTGGATCTCGTAGCTTGGCGACCTTCCAGAGAGAGAATCCACCTACGTTCAAGGGAAAGTATGACTGTGACATAGCATTGGGATGGTTGAAGGAGATAGAGAGAATCTTTCGCATGATGGAATGCACTCTAATGCAGAAGGTTCGTTATGGGACTTATATGCTAGCAGTCGAGGCTGATGATTGGTGGCTAGAGACTTGTCAGAGATTAGAAGTTACAAGTGAGAATGTCACTTGGGTTGTGTTCCGTAGGGAGTTTTTGAAAAAGTATTTCCCTGAAGATGTCCGTGGTAAGAAGGAAATTGAGTTCCTTGAGCTGAAGCAAGGAAGTATGTCTGTTTTTTAGTATGCCGCTAAGTTTACTGAGTTGGCCAAGTTTTATCTGCATTACGCTGAGGAAAATGCTGAGTTTTCGAAGTGTATTAAATTTGAGAACGGGTTGCTCCCTAAGATTAAGAAAGCAGTTGGATATCATAAAATTCGTGTCTTTGCTGATTTGGTTGATAGCTGTAGGATTTACGAAGAGGATAATAATGCTCATTATAAGATTATCAGTGAGAAGAGAGGTAAGCACCAACAGAATCGTGGTAAGCCTTATGATGCCCCAGCTGGTAAAGATAAACAGAAAGTTGCTCAGAGACAGAGGACTAGTATGGGAGATGCTCCTACTGGTGTGGTTTGCTTTAAGTGTGGGAAACCTGGGCACAAGAGTAATGTGTGCACTGCTGAAGTGAAGAGATGTTACCGTTGTGGTAAGAACGGACATGTTGTATCTGAGTGTGAACACAAGAATGTGATTTGTTTCAATTATAGAGAAGAAGGGCACATTGGTAGTCAGTGTCCGAAACCGAAGAGAGCTCAGTCTAGTGGTAAAGTGTTTGCTTTGGTGGAGGATCAGACATCTGTCGAGGACAGACTTATTAGAGGTACATGTTTCATTAATAGTACTCATTTAATCACTATTATTGATACTGGTGCTATGCATTATTTTATTGCTGCTGGTTGTGTTGAAAGATTGGGTCTTATGTTGTCTTCTTTGGATGGAGAAATGGTCCTCGATACTCCAGCCAAGGGGTCGGTCACTACTTCTTCTGTGTGTTTGAAGTGTCCCTTGTCGATCTTCGACAGAGACTTTGTGGTTGATTTAGTTTGTTTACCGTTAAGAGGTAGGGATGTGATTCTGGGCATGAACTGGTTAGAGAATAACTGTGTTCATATTAACTGTTATGATAAGTCGGTGAAGTTTTCTACTCTTGAAGAATTGGAAGATGGTTTGTTGTCTGCTAGAAAATTGAGGAAGTTGATGCAAGAGGAGGCACATATGTTTTCGTTGATGGCGTCGCTATCTGTAGAGACTCAAGCTATAATTGAGGAATTTCAGGTGGTGTGTGAATTTTCTGAAGTTTTCCCTGATGAGATTCATGATGTACCGCCGGAGAGGGAAGTTGAATTTGCAATTGATCTTGTACCTGGTACTAGACCTGTGTCTATGACACCATACAGGATGTCTTCATCTGAATTGTCATATTTGAAGAAGTAATTGGAAGAGTTACTTGAGAAGAAGTTTGTAAGACCAAGTGCATCGCCGTGGGGAGCTCTCGTATTGTTAGTGAAGAAGAAAGATGGAAGTATGAGGCTTTGTGTGGATTATAGACAATTGAATAAGGTGAAGATTAAGAATAAGTATCCGCTTCCAAGGATAGATGACTTAATGGACCAATTGGTGGATGCTCGTGTGTTTAGTAAGATTGATTTGAGGTCGGGTTACCATCAGATTAAAGTGAAGGATGAAGATATTCAGAAGACGGCTTTCAGAATGCGTTATGGACATTACGAGTATTCGGTGATGCCTTTTGGTGTTACTAATGCGCCGGGAGTATTCATGGAATATATGAATCGTATCTTTCATATTTATTTGGATCGGTTTATGGTGGTGTTCATTGATGATATTTTGATTTACTCTAAGTCAGAAGAAGAGCATGTTGAACACTTAAGAGTAGTATTGCAAGTTTTTGAAAGAGAAGAAGTTGTATGCAAAGCTGCCCAAGTGTGAATTTTGGTTAAAAGAGGTTAGTTTTCTTGGTCATGTGATTTCAGGTAGTGGCATTGTTGTAGATCCATCGAAGGTTGATGTTGTGTTGTAATGGGAAACTCTAAAGTCAGCTATTGAGATTAGAAGCTTCTCGGGATTAGCTGGTTATTATAGAAGGTTTATCGAAGGGTTTTCTAAGTTGTCACTTCCGTTGACTAAGTTGACTTGTAAAGGTATAGCGTTTGTGTGGGATGTTCAGTGCGAAGAAAGTTTTACATAATTGAAGAAGAGGTTGACATCGGCTCTGATTCTGACGTTGCCTAATCTAGGAGAGCCTTTTGTGGTGTATTGTGATGCTTCTAAGATGGGTTTAGGAGGTGTGCTTATGCAGAATGGTAAGGCAGTTTCTTATGCGTCAAGGCAGTTAAGGACTCATGAGAAGAACTACCCTACGCGTGATTTAGAGCTTGCTGCAGTTGTTTTTGCATTGAAGATTTGGAGGCATTATCTTTATGGTTCTAGATTTGAAGTGTTTAGTGACCATAAGAGCTTAAAGTATTTATTCGATCAGAAGGAGTTGAATATGAGGCAACGAAGATGGTTTAAATTGTTAAAGGACTATGATTTCAGTTTGAATTATCATCCAGGAAAAGCAAATGTGGTAGCTGATGCGTTGAGTTGAAAGACTTTACATATGTCAGCAATGATGATTAAAGAGTTGGAATTGATTGAGCAGTTCAGAGATATGAGCATAGTTTGCGAGGTTACTCCGCAGAGTGTTATGTTGGGTATGTTGAAGATTAATAATGAATTTTTAGACAGTATCAGAGAAGCTCAGAAGTTGGATGTGAAACTGGTAGATTTGATGGTTGGGATTGATCAATCTGAGAATAATGATTTTAAGCTAGATGTGTAAGGTGTGTTGAGATTTCGTGACCATATATGTATTCCTGATGATGTTGAGATGAAGAAAGTGATACTTGAAGAGAGTCATAGAAGTAAGTTAAGTATTCATCCAGGAGCTACAAAGATGTATCAAGATTTGAAAGGTTTATTTTGCTGGCATGGAATGAAGAGTGATGTGGCTCGGTTTGTGTATGCATGTTTGACTTGTCAGAAGTCGAAAGTTGAACATCAGAAGCCGGCAAGGTTGATGCAACCGTTGGAAGTTCCAGAATGGAAATGGGATAGCATTTTAGTGGACTTTGTGACAAGATTGCCTAATACTTTAAGAGGACATGATTCGATTTGGGTGATTGTTGATAGGCTTACGAAGTTATCTCATTTTATTCCTATTAACATCAGTTTTCCAGTGTCAAAGTTGGCTGAGATTTACATTAGTGTGATTGTGAAGTTGCATGGTATTCCTTTGTGCATTGTGTCAGATAGAGATCCAAGATTTACTTCTGATTTTTGGAAGAGTTTGCAAGAAGCGTTGGGTTCTAAGTTGAGATTGAGTTCAGTGTAACATCCTCAGACAGATGGTCAGACTGAACGGACGATTCAATCATTGGAAGACTTGTTGAGGGCATGTGTTCTTGAGCAGGGAGGTTCATGGGATACTTATCTTCCGTTGATAGAGTTCACGTATAATAACAGTTATCATTCCAGTATTGGGATGGCACCTTTTGAGGCGTTGTATGGTCGAAGATGTAGAACTTTGTTGTGTTGGCATGAATTTGGTGAAAGTTTAGTACTTGAACCTGAACTTGTTCGTGAGACTACTGAGAAGGTGAAGTTGATTCGGGAGAAGATGAAAGCTTCCCAAAGTAGACAGAAGAGTTATCATGACAAGCGAAGGAAGGATTTAGAATTCCAAGCTGGTGATCATGTGTTTTTGAGAGTTACACCTGTGACTGGTGTTGGGCGAGCATTGAAGTCTAAGAAGCTCACTTCTCGTTTTATTGGACCATATCAGATTTCAGAGAGAATGGGGGAATGTTGCTTATAGAGTGGCTTTACCGCCTAATCTTTCGAATTTGCATGATGTGTTTCATGTGTCGCAACTTCGGAAGTATATTTCAGATCCATCTCATGTGATTCATATGGACGATGTGCAAGTATGGGATAATCTTACGGTGGAGACGATGCATGTACGGATCGCGGATCGCGAAATGAAGACTCTGAGGGGAAAAGAGATTTCCTTGGTTAAAGTGGTTTGGCTAGGAGCTGCTGGTGAAAGCATGACTTGGGAGTTGGAGAGCAAGACGCGAGACTCCTATCCTGAATTGTTTGATTGAGGTAAATTTTCGAGGACGAAAATATTCTAAGTGGGGGAGAGTTGTAACGCCCGTAATTTAATTAATTATTTAATTAAATTATTTTTGGAATATTTGTGAAGTTGTATTATAATTAATTGGATTTAATTATTTTATTAAGTGGAGAAATAATATTAGAGATATAATATTATGTGGTGAAATAATATTAGAATTATAATATTATTGGTGTGGGCTTATTTTGAAGGAATAAAAGTAATAAGGGGGTGTATTGGTTTTAAGCCCAATAAGGAATAATAGGGTTATTTTATTGTTGTTGGAATAGAATAGAAAGAAAGAAGCAGTAGAAGAATAATGATTGAGAAAGAACGTGCAAGCTGCTAGAGAAAGTGGAAAACGGAAAGAACGAGAATTCAACCGGAAATTGTAGAGCGACCTTCAATCCAAGGTAAGGGTGGGGTTCTGACTCTATAATTGGGTTTATGATTATTGGTATGTGGGGTTGGAGATGATTGTTTTCTTGTTCTTGAATTGAAAATATATGATTGTTGTATGATGAGTATTGATGAATTTTAGATGAATATTGATGTCATGATGTTGTTTAATTGATGTAGAATTATAAGGTAAATTATGAGTGATGATTATCCATGATTATATTAAGTTTTAGGGCTTTAGTTATGAATCCCGTAGTGAGATGCAGTGATGAAAAACGCAAAATATTGCAGGGAAGATAAAACGCAGAATTATGCTAGAATGATATCAGGCGCTGCTATTTTAGAACAATGAATTAAATTGGAGATAGAATTTTTCATACTGTTCTTAGTTAGTTTGATATCAGGCTAAGAATTAAAATAGTAGGATTGGTAAAAAGTAGCAGTTCTGATGGTAGAAGCTATGGTGGTTAGAAGTTGCGTTGAATTATTAGAGAGTAGAAGTTATGATGGTAGAAGCAGTGTTGTTAGAAGTTCCATTGGTCAGAAGTTGTGTTGTCAGAAGTTGGGCTGTCAGAAGTTGTGCTGTCAGAAGTTGGGCTGTCAAAAGTTGTGCTGTCAGAAGTTGTGCTGTCAAAAGTTGTGCTGTCAAAAGTTATGATGTCAGAAGTTGTCCTGTCAGAAGTTGTGGTGTCAGAAGTTGTGCTGTCAGAAGTTGTGCTTTCAGAAGTTGTGCTGTCAGAAGTTGTGTTGTCAGAAGTTGTGTTAATATAAGCTGTGTTATTAGAAGTTGTGTTGGTTAGAGGTTGTGTTGGCCAGAAGTTGTGTTGGCCTTTGCGTTGTTTTTGTACAGAACGTGGAAGTTAGATGCTTAGAAGTTGTTGTGTGAACTATAACAATAGGAATAGTGACGGTAATGACGTTTGAGTTACAGAGTAGCAGTATTGATTTACTGTGGAATTAATGTACAGCTAAGTTGTTAATGAGAAGTTATTCATGATGTTTGATGATTTATAATAAATAAATGATGTTGATGATTCATAATAAATAAGTGATGTTTGATGATTTATAATAAATAAATGATGTTTGATGATTTATAATAAATAAATGATGTTTGATGATTTATAATAAATAAATAATGTTTGATGATTTATAATAAATAAATGATGTTTAATAAATTATTTTGATGATATGAGATGTTGATGACGAGACGTTGAGATGCATTTGAGATGTTGTTATTTTGAGATGCTTTTGAGATGTTAATTGAGATGTTTTTGAGATGATTTGAGATGTTGTTAACTTGGGTGTTGTTATTACATTCATGGTTGTGTCGCATACATTGCATTTTTGAGATGGAGCTTATGCTCGTTGAGATGGCCTGTATTGGCGAATTTTGAGATGAAGGCCATGCCTTGTTGATGCCTCTATTAATTGGCAAATTTTTGAGATGGGAGTTCTGCTCCAACTGTACCACATGCATTTGCATAGTATTGAGTCGCATTATATGATTGAGTAAAGAAGTGTATTTTGATGTTGATGAATGTGTATATATGTTGTAATTATTGTTGATTATGAGATGAGAAGTGGTGATGTTATTGAGCTAATTTAATATATTAATTATCATGCACTTTATTATATTGTTAGATATCTCACCTCTTCTGTTTGAATGTTGCCCTTATGTTGGTAATGTGCAGGTAATCGAGAGTGAAGGTTGTATACCTTCAGTAGTTCGAGTCAGTGTCATTGCTCTGATATGTAACACTCAGGGGGATGAACGCTTGTTGTTTTTGATTGTTGATTTTCAGTTGTTGAACTTTAAATTGATTATTATTAAATATGTGATGTTTCGAAGTTGTTGTTTTGTTGTTAGAGGTGTTATTAAGAATTCCGCTGCGTAGATGTTGAGTTATTTGATTAAAGATGTTATGATGGTTCATCCGATGTTTTGAAAGTGTTATATATCCACGATGAATGTAATGAATTTTGATAGAAGAATTTGTGACGCCCCGGTTCGTTTGTATGATTGAATTTTATAACTCTGATTTATTTATATAATTTTCCAGGGTAGAATTGGGGTGTTACACAGTGAAACAATGCTAGGCAATCTCTCCTTGAACCAGTTGGAAATTGAGCATGAATGACATCGGATGTTGATTGTACACTGACACTATGAAAATAGGCGATGTTAAATTTCCTAAAAATAAACACACTATAAGTTTCAAGATAATAAGTTTTATATTAACACTACAAAGAAATTAAACAGTTGGGATATACTTACTTAAGATAATGGTTTAACTTCAATGTAGTTGATCAAGACATGGACATGTGCGGATTGCATTTCTTTTTTAGTCAAGAAATGCACACCCTTCTTTCCAGAGGGACGGCCTGGAAGCTCGAAGACTGATAAGGTGAATCGATTTCTCTCATTGACATTTATAGGATTCTGTATGATTTTAAGAGTTAACGTCAAGTGATTGAAATAATGACTGCAAAAATGTGATGTTTCCGGATGCAAGTAATATGCACATATAGATCCTTCAACTCTAGCTTTATTTTCCACTGATCGCTTTAAATCACCCATGAACCTTTTAAACGAATACATCCACCTATATTGAATAGGTCCACCAAGATAAGCTTCATATGCAAGATGCACAGGTAGATGTTCTATAGAGTAAAAAAAACAAGGTGGAAATACTTGCTCCAACTTACAGAGAATGAGTGGAATATTTCGGTCCAACTTAATAATGTCATCCACTCTTAAAGCTGACGCACAAATATCTCTAAAAAAATGACTAATTCCGGTTAGTGAATTAAGCACATGTTTGGATAGTGAACCAAACACAATTGGTAGCAATTGCTCCATAAAAATGTGGCAATCATGACTTTTTATACCATGCAACTTTCCAGTGTTAGCGTCGGCACGCCTTGCTAAATTTGAAGAATACCCATATGAAATTCTCAAATCTTTTAACCATTGACAAACCACTTTAGCTTCTTAGGAAGTCAAACTAAAACAAGCCTTGGGTTTTAATAATTTTCCATTCGGTTAAGACTTGAACTCCAACTCTTTCCGGTTACACCAAGTTTTCATGTCCTGTCTAGCCTTCTCATTATCTTTTGTTTTGTCTTTAACATCCATCACTGGGTTAAATACATTATCAAAAAAATTATTCTCAATATGCATAACATCAATATTATGACGCAACAAATTATCTTTCCAATACGGGAGGTCCTAAAATATACTTATTTTTGTCCAATTGTGTGTGACTCCATATACTTCAATTCTACATTTCCAGTATCTGTAAATTTTGGTAGATCACAAACTTGCTTCCATATATCACCTGGTGACAATCGAGGCGGAGGCAGATCTGTTACTCATTCGTCTTTTTTAAAATTTGTCTTGTTTCTTCTATAGGGATGATTTGTTGGTAGGAATCTGTGGTGACAGTCAAACCACGAGCTTTTCCCCCCTTTGTCCAATGTAAATGCATTTTGCCACGCGTGCCCCAACCAGACAATATGCTATATGCTGGAAAGTCATTAATGATCCACATCAAGGAAGCTCACAAAGTAAAGTTTTGTTTACGGGATATATCATAAGTCCATTCTCCAATCCACAACCTACTTAAATCATCAATTAAAGATTGTAAGTACACATCGATTCTGGCTTTTGGACTCGACGGCCCTGGAATGACGCACATCAAAAACATGTATGGTTTTGTCATACACATCTCAGGAGGGAGGTTGAAAGGGGCTATAATAATTGGCCAACAAGAATATGCACTTCCCGATGCTTGGACATATGGGACAAAACCATCAGAGCATAATCCAAGCCTGACATTTCTAGGTTATGTGGAAAAATTAGGATGTGTCCGATCAAAGTGCTTCCATGCCTCGCCATCAGATGGATGTCGCATAGTGCCTGAACTTGTTTGGTTTGTATCATGCCATGCCATTTGACTTGCATTGTGCATTGAAGCAAACATTCTTTTTAACCTTGGTATTATCGGAAGATAAAACATGGACTTTACTGCTACACGCTTTTACTTGCTGTTAATGGCTCTACTACGAACTTGATATCTTGGACTCTTATAAAACTTGTATTCCTCCAACAATCCTTCTTGAGTATCAAACTCATTGTCATAAAACAATATGCAACGACTAATGCAACAATCAATCTTTCTTACTTCTAAACCCAACTTCGACACCCACTTCTTTGCATCATAAAAACTTGTAGGCAAGTTGTCTTTTGTTGCTGTAGAATCCAACATCATTTTTGAAAAATGTTCCAAACACTGATCAGAAATATTCCAATTTGACTTGGCGGTCAATAATGTCACACACATTGATAAGATTGAGTCTAACGACCCCTCGAACAACGGCGTATTCATCTCATTCAACAACTGATAAAATCTATGCGCTTCCTCATTTGGAAACTCTTCCCCGTCACAATATTTAGGTTGATTATATGTCACGCTTACACCAAAAAGCATCCTCAACAATCTCGCCGATCAGATTAAAGTTTTCCTCATATTATATAGGCGGTCGACTACTTGAAGCATGCGTGTTGCTAGTCTCGGGTACGTTACTCGGCTGTTATTCACCGTTATACGTCCAAGCCCAATAATTTTCAATGAAACTCCTTCTATGAAAATGACGTGCTACTTCTTCCAGGTCACTAATTATTGGTCTACTTTCACATTTAAGATAGGGACACCTAACTCCTCCTTCGCTTCGACAATATTCCTGAGCAAACGCCCATGTGATAAATTCATTAACTCCTATAAAATGGAGGTTTAAGTGCACGTCTTTCTAAATACAATCTATTGTACATCAAACTACGACCATACCAATAATATTTCATACTGCACATTTATACAATCATTATCTTTTTAATTACGTCTGTGACTTTAATATATCAACAAAATTTATACTATTTAATACATAATATACTCTCACATAATATGTTAAGTATAAATAAACATTAACCATAAACATTTAATATATAAACAAATGTGATTCTATTTACGACAAACTTAATACTTTTTAATTACAAATGTGATTTTAATAATATCAACAAATTGTATACTCTTTAATATATAATATATTCTCACATAATATTTTAATTATAAATATATTAAGCATAAAAAATTTGTTTTTATTTTAACTAAACATTTTTAATAAACATATTAAATATATTAATCATAAAAATTTTGTTTTTTTAAATAAACATTTAATATATATATATATATATATATATATATATATATATATATATATATATATATATATATATATATATATATATATATATATATATATATATATATATATATATATATATATATATATATATATATATATATATATATATATATATATATATATATATATATATATATATATATATATATATATATATATATATATATATATATATATATATATATATATATATATATATATATATATATATATATATATATATATATATATATAAAACTTATTTTTTTTAAATACATTATATATTTTCTGTTTTAAGAAAATAAATGAATATTTCGTTTTTTTTTGTTTTGTTTCATCAAAATATATATTATATATCTATTTTAAAAATATATATAACTATAAAAAAAAAGTAAAATATAACTATCACAACTAAAATATAATAACCCAATAAAAATTTCAGAAAAAAAAATCAAACAACTAAAATACATTTTCTTCAATCTCCTTCAATCTTTATCAATATTGTTCAATCTACTACTAATGAATCCCTTCAATATTGCTTAATCTTTGACAAAAAAATAAAATTTTAACTAAATCAGAATAAATATAAAGATTAAATGCAATTATTAAATTAAATTGAAAAATATGAAAGAATAAGAAATTATACCTAATACTTTGAGTAACAAATTGAAAATTGGAATTATAATTGAAAGATTAGTAGGGAGTGAGAGAAGAATGAAGAACTGTTAGAAAGAAGAAGAAATAACGAAAAAATTATGAGATGGATATCTGTGGGGAATGAATTGTGTAAAGTATATAAAGACATTAGCGACGTAAATATCACGTCACAAATTTGTCATGTGATACTCACGTCGCAATCCACAACGGTCAAATAATTTATTAGCTAATCAGTGATGTGATTATCACGTTGCAACTTTGCCACGTGATAATCACGTCGCAACTTTGCCACGTGATAATCACGTCGCAACATCCAACGGACATAAATCATCATTAATCACCCTGCACTGCATCAGTTCAAAGTCATGACATTTTTTCTCTTAAATATTTACGACGTGATTTCCACGTCGCAACCAATTTTATAAAATTTTCAAATTTCTCTCTTCCAGAGCGCCAAACCTTTTTGATTTATTTTTTTTTAATTTAAAAGTTACGATGTGAACACGCTGTAACGATTTTTTAATAATAAAAAATATAAAATCTTACGCGAACAGCTATTATATTTAACATTAAAAAATGCAATGATATAATTATCACTTTGTAACAAATAATTTTTTGACACCTGATAATCAGGTCAAAAAAATACGTCGTAGAGGAGGTTTTTTCTTGTAGTGGATGCAATATTCAAATTATTATTTATAATAATAATAATAATAATAATAATAATAATAATAATAATAATAATAATAATAATAATAATAATAATAATAATAATAATAATAATAATAATAATAATAATAATAATAATAATAATAATAATAATAATAATAATAATAATAATAATAATAATAATAATAATAATAATAATAATAATAATAATAATAATAATAATAATAATAATAATAATAATAATAATAATAATAATAATAATAATAATAATAATAATAATAATAATAATAATAATAATAATAATAATAATAATAATAATAATAATAATAATAATAATAATAATAATAATAATAATAATAATAATAATAATAATAATAATAATAATAATAATAATAATAATAATCACTTATGCATTGATACACTTATTTAGATATTTGAAATACATAATAATATAATATAATCTTATTTGCAGTGATATCAATTAATCTTTGGTTGATATCTCAGAGATGTTCATAGAAGCTGTAAATATGAATTCAAATGCGTTCTCCATGCATAACTTTAGTTTCTCTTCATCTATAAATCCCTTTAGAGTTTTCATGGTCACCCTTAGCACTTCCACATAACTCATAATTGTAATGTTTATATCCTACAATCATACAAAGAGATAAATAATGTCAGAATTATATTTGGTATTCATCCGTCCCTTTTTAATTGTAATTTTTGAGTAAATTTTTTTTTTAATTATCATTTTTAAAGTTTAAAATAATATTAATTATCGTTTTATCAAAATTGTCCTTAATTATTCGTTGAAGAGATAGAAAAAATTAAATGAGTTAAATAAATAATTAAAAATATTATAGATAAAAAAGACAATCATTATTTTAAAAAATAAAAATTATTTATTGTATTCGAAAAAAATCAAAAAAAGACAATTAAAAGGGAACAGATTGAGTAATATCTTACCCAACACAAGCATTTAAAGGGAGTGTATGATTGTTTTGACCCGTCTTCTTTGTATAATCCAATCATTTATTTCCCTTTAGGAAAACAAATGACCAGCATATTTACATGCCTCATTTTAATTGATACTATTTGTAAAGTGACTTGAAAACTTTTAAATAACATACCTGAGGTCCACCTGTCATGGTGAAATAGAATCCATTAACTGAATGATTTGCCAAAGTCATCTTCTCCACTGGCCCTACCATGTTTGAGATGATAACACTAGTGTTTCCAACAGTGTCATAAATCATTTTAGATACGGCCTGAAACACAATAAAATAGAAAGCATTATTAAATCAAAGAGGCTTCAAACTAAGTAAGATTAATACAAATCATATCTAAGGTAAGTTCTTAAACATTAATGTGTGACGTACCTCGGGCCCTCTTAATTTCATCTCCAAATCCATGAGTAAAGCTATGAGATGAACACTGAAAGAACTTTTCTTCCTCTTTATTACTTCACGGGCTTCCCAAACATACTCAAGAGGGTTGCAAATTCCTGATTTGTTTGGCTTAGGTATTGGTATTTGTAAGAAAGATAACTTATTCCCCCAAAGACCTTTGGATTCTGGTTTTTGCATTTCCTTCAATGATTGATAGCCTTTAATATTTCTTGTGTTCAGCATTACAACTGCTGTGGAATTTGCTCTTTTTGTCTTCTCGTTCATCTCCTCCATGTATAGCCTAAGTCCGTAGAAGATCATCCCACAAATCACATCGTTTATTGTCTGCACCATTTGAATACGCGTGGAAAATTTAATCTAATTACTCCTATTTGATATACTTTAGAAATAAAATATAGTTAATTTTGTAATCTAGTTTAATTGATCTTACCACTCCAAGTTTAGATTTGATTTCTTTGATTTGATCAAGAGATAATGATATGTTTGACAAGATAGCAGGCTGAGAATCAATTCCTTCATGTCCTGATCTTATAGGTGTTATGTCATCTGCTATCATTCTTGTCTTGATTATGCTTGATCCAAAATCTGATATGGAGCTAAAAAAGGCATTTACACCAAACCATAGCTTCTTAAATAAGCTTTTATCTTCACATTTTGGATCTAATGGTATTCGGGAAGGAAAAGAGAGAGGAAGAGAAGGATCATCAGCTCTTTGAAGACAGGAAAAAAGAGCAGCCATGAGAGAGTAACCATCCCCAATAGCATGATGAAGTTGGAATATTATGGTGCTAGCTGCATTTGTTGTTGGATAATTTATAATATGTATTTCCCAAAGTGGTTTGTCTTCCGGTGTTCTTTCAATTAGAATACTTGTTACGTAGTCACTAAGATGATTGTCATATAATTCAATTGGTGATGACTTTGTGGTTTCAGGAAATTTCGGAATCTTTACATGCTCCTCAGGATTCACTTCAACTTTTTGCCATATCATCTTACCATCTTCGTGTCTTACCTGTTGCAAATAGAATAATAATTGAAATTTGGTATGTAAATTGTGAAGTATTGGTAGAAATTAATAAAGTATGGAAGAGATATAGAATTAACCATAATAGAGGAGAAACGTGGATTGATAGGGATGAAAACATCTTTGATCAAAGGTATAGCTAGTGAGACATCAAATGGAATGGCTAATTCCAGAAAGCCAAAGATATATGAACAGATCACAGAGCTGTTGAAGTATTGTCCATGAGGACTCACTGGCTCTTCAATCTCTTCAAGGAATTGCTCCATTATCCTTGTGGCGTGTGTATGTTCTATTATACAAAAGTTGCTATAAAAAGTAAAGCCGCATCCATGATATATATATAGAAATAGCAGCAATAACAATATAATTACAACATCCAAAACAACCGAGCTTTATCTGTTAAATGTAATCTATTACCTGAATCAATTTTCCCATATATAATATCACGATTCTAAAAAAATTATCAATTTCGAAATTTTTATTAATAATTTCTTTTTCAGTTTTTTTAGATCTCTTTTTATCTCTAATTGTTCGACTTTTTTCTATTTAATATATTCTTCTTATTACATAATCTAAAGATATTTTCTTCTTCAATATACTTAAATCTATTATTACTGTAAAAAAAAATTTATATCAATTATCAAACAAATAACTTATGAGTTCCGTGAATAGAGTTTCATGAGTATAGGGTCCCCTTAATATTTATTTTTAGGATTAAATATATTTTGATCTCTATAAATATTTCAGATTTGGACTTTAGTTTTCATAAAATGTCACACGAAATGAATGTAAATGACTTCAATTGAAAAAGAATAACATTAAATATAAATTTGGTGCTTCATAAGTACAAAGAAGTGAGCACACGAAATTCTAACATAAAAACTCCCATATATAATAATTCGAAACTGACTATCACAAACGATCTTCTTCTTGGAGGATGGCACGTCCTTGTTTGCATGTCTCTAGCCTAAAATCAATTACAACCTCATTTGAATATATGTTGATCCCACTTCGAGTACCTTCAGAAAGTTTTCAAAGTCATTCGTGTTGCACTGCTCCATCTTGGTAGAGACTAGGTCAAAATGTGTCTTCCATCACTATATTTTGAAATTAACTTTCATCATCCCAACATTTGTCTTTCGAATTCTCCTTGAACCTCTATTCGTTGGAGCGATGAAATCACAACTAACATATTACACCCCCCCCCCCCCCCCCCACCCACCCATCCACCCACACACACACACACAAGTTTCTTTTCAACCACTTCAAAAAAGGATATTTTTTTAAAGACTTTTTCAGCGAGAATGCCAACATTGGCGTGACATCATGGTCATAATGACCATTTTCCAAATGTCTCATCAAGACGTACATAGTTACTAATGATGATTACTCATGTAAACTAGGAGTAAGGTGATAATTTGTGCAACTACTTTTTCTTCCCATCAGAGAGCTCCACGTGCCCCGCTCATTTTGCATTCATCATTCAAATGCAATATGAAACAACTTGTTGTTTTCTCTATAAATATCAACAAACTTTAACTTTCAACATTTTCACACTCCAAACTCTTCTCAACCGAAAACATTTCTTCAACGCTTCTTCTTCAACCTTCAGAAATCTTTAACTATCAACCTCATGACTTAACAATGTCGCCTAAAATAGAAGCTTCCAAGAAATAACTGCAACAAGATGCTTCTCAGTCCATCGTTCGTATTTACAAACCCACACAAATAGGGAACCAAGAGTATGTCCCAGATCCTCCCCTTCTTGAAGAGAAGACAAAAATTTATGAATTTCAAGTACTTATACCTTTGGCCATTTCTGGTGAAACGCACGCATTCATGGGTCATTTTCCTGACCCTAATGCAGATGTTGCAACTCTTTCTAAGTTTTTCATGTTTATCATCGCTCTAGGACCTTGGCTAGCAAAAAAAAACTTGATGACAAAGGCAAACCCATTTATGTAATTGCACCTTCGTTTGAAAAAGACCAAGCGAAGTCTTCGACTGACGTTTTGTCTATCCATGCCTCTATTGGTCTGGATTATATGACCAATGCTCTTAGAGTATTTTGAGACACTCCTTTAGCTAAGAACCATGGAGCATATTATGCTTGGTTGCCAAAGATTGAGAAGAAAAATTCTCAACTTTCGAAAGATTTAGAGGTTTACGTCTTAGTTATGTTGTTGAAATCTAGTTTAGAGTATAGCCAAAATATGATGGTAGCCTCCCTCTATTTCTGGGATACTTCCCACAACACCTTCCATTTCCCTTGTGGAATGATGACCCCCTCCCTTTTCGATGTTGTTGTCATTGTCGGGCTTCGACCAACTGGGGAGAGCTTTGATCCAATGAAAATGGACGAAGATACTATCGAATTCGACAAGGCTACCTTTACCCAATACACTATCGATCACCATGTCCAGGAGAACTAAGAGGTCTCAGAGGAAGAGCATATCACCTTCTGGCCTTATGGTTGTTGCATTGCGTCTTTTGCTCAAGATCTCTTCAAGTAACAAAGAGGTTTCTCATCATGGTGAACCAACTGAATGTTAGGAACAAGCTAAGCCTTATCCAAATGATCTTGGGTTCACTCTATGAATCCCTAAGAAAAGCTGCTGACTATTTTTTAGGCACTATCAAATGGGGGACAACATTATTTTCGCATGACCCTTCTGGCTACTTCAACTATGGTTGAATGCCATATTCGAACCATCACTCATAACATACAACACCATCAATGAATAAGATGACATTATAAAGAACGAGGCCATCGACGGGAGGAGATTAACTCGCTTAACTCCTTGTGACGAAGAAGCGTATATTCCAAACTCATTCACTTCATTTGTGATGATGTTCGTTAAGCATTACAACTTCACTTCCTGAATGACTCCTTTCGTCAATAGGACATGTGGCTCTGAGTGGTTCATAGGAGTTTTTCCTACTCCTTCCCTAGATCAGGAAGAAGAATCCATGGCTATTTGGGAAGCATTCCTTACCCCCAAACTACTTGTCAACAGGCTAAGGCCTTTGAAGAGTCATTATACCCTTGTCAACTATCAGTCGAATCTGATTTCTCGATAGTTTGTCTTAAACCAGATAAAACCTAAGCCACTTTTTGAGAAGAAAAAACATATATGCCTCCATATCATGTTTTCTACTAAAGAACGATATAAAAGGCACGTGGATCAATATGATGGAAAAACCATGCTCACACTTATCTCCTTTTGACATCCTTTTACTACAACACAAGAGTTTGACACTTGGTGGAAGGATTACTACACCAACGAAATATTCAATGTGTCTAATTTTACTAGGCATCTAACTCATGCTTTTACCTCCATACAGATCGCTTCAAGAAAGGTAAGGTCACTCACATCAAGGAGATTCACGCATTTCAAAAGTACTTTGAAACTATGTATATACCCGATAATCTTAGCCGAATCATCCACGATGCATCAATAACTTGGAAGGAAAAGTTTACAAAAAAGATTCCCAACTTTCTCCTTCCTCTGTGTGTTAGACCTGGACACTGGTATGAGCTAGCTTTCAAGCTCGAACCTCAGAGATTCTCAAAATTGCCAAATGTTGATTTCTGCTTGGCATTCATACCCCCATTCTCAGAATGGTTCATATGTGGATGGGTGAAACTCTCGACTGGTTCAATCAAACGATTCCCTTAGCTTCTTTTATAACTTTACTTTCTTTTATTTATTTATCAGTTGAACAAAGACATGGTGTCAAAGATAAATTTGTTGCAAGAAAAGTCGCTGGTTCTGCAAAGGAAGTCAAACAAAGTGAAGGGATCACCATTGCCAAGACTACCATAAAAGTACTTATTCGAATCATAAAATATAATTACAAGTCTATTCGAAATTTACTAATACCTTTGCTTTTTCATACAATAAGAAACCACCTCCTACTCTAAAGAAATGAAAACTAGCTCAACCAAAAATCGTCGAAATTAAATCAGAGTCTAAAGATATGTCTTCAGAATGTTCGAAACCTGCTTCCAAAAAAAAGAAATCCAAAATTTCTACCACTCTCATCCAAACGAAGACCACCACAAAACTTCCACCAACGAAGTCAGTTGTGCAAAGGGAAATAAATGTCGAAACACCAACAAATGGTGTTGCTGATATTGTCGAAAATGACAATTCTAGCTATGGGGCTATGGGTAGGGATGTCAATTTGCATCTGTTAACAGGGATATTTGTGGGGATTATCTGTTCGGGGATTTTTTTCCCCCGCAGGGACGAGGATGGAGATAAAATTCCAAATTCTCAAGCTTTACAAGTTTAATTACAAATTTGGATCATAAATCCACAAATTTCTTATTTGTTAATTCTTCTTCAATATTAAAATTCTCCAAGTCTTACTGCTTCATCTTCAAGAGTTTTGTTCTCACACCTTGCCATGACTTCCTCTTTAAATCCTTTCCACCTCTTTCTTTCTCTCCCTCAAGCTTTCCTTTTCCATCCTCATTGTCCATGAAAATAAGAAAAGAAAAGTTAAAGCAACACAAAACTTGAACAACAAACAAGGAATTTTCACAAAGAGCTATTTCATCATTAGGATCTTGAGATAGGAATCAGAAAAAAGGTTGTTTCTCAATCATGTTCAAGCGAACATTAAAGCCTCATAAAATCAGAATTTCAAGGTTTAATCATGGGAAGCAATTCATCTATTGCAAATCACAAATGAATATTGGTTCACAAGAGACAAATTGAGAAGAGATAAAGATTAAACACATAATTCCATCCCAATGGAAAATAACATAACATAACACTTTCAACCCCAACAAGCATATCATAAAAGATAACAAAATTATCTCAGCAAGTGAAAAATTACAGTCCAGCCCAACAAAATCATCATATTGCATTTGTCTCATAGCATAAAAATCAGAAGTACAATGTTAATCACAGGCCCAATTATCCTACTGCAAACCTCAAACAAACATACAAAAGGAGGGATCATTTGGTTCACAGTAAAACAAAGCAGTAAAATATCACATCTCAGCGAAATCAAGTACAAACAAGGCTGCAGTAATACTGAATTCACACAAAACACGCGAAGCATATCAGAAAATAACAAAACAGAAAGTCAGAAGCCCAATACGGGAATGAAATTATGACAGGCCTGCCATTCCAATCATTGAGTCCATCAACAGAAAAACCCTAGAGTAATTACACAGTATATAAACATTCATTTGCACAAAGATCAAGAGAACACTGTTCAGATAAGAATAACACAAAAGTTGCGCAAGCATCCAACACAGAAACCCTAAAAATTTCATAACCTCCCTTATCTAAAAAACCTTTCAAAAAAATTATTCACAGAAAAAAGAAAAAGAGGTTATCATTCGTACACAACCAATAACAAAAAAGAACAAACCCTAAATTTTGTTCATCATTTTCGCTAAATCACAAACCCTTCAGAAAATTGTGAGGAAGAAGAAGAACACACAAGCTTAGAGTCAGAAAGATAAAACTAGGAGAACCATCAAAAGGTTGCAAGCTTAAGAATTCGAATCTCACAACCTCCGTCTCTCTCTTTTATTTTCATTTTCATTTTCATTTATATTTAGCATTTATGCATCATAATCATCGTTTATTGACACATCTGAGCATTTAGGGTTTCAAAACCCCTTTCTAGATCTCGCCTCTGTTTTTGATTTTCTGCAGAAACAAGTTCAAGATTAGTAACCAGAAAAGAGAGACGAAGTTGAATATGTAAAAAAATCAGAGATCGGAGAAGTCTGTGGCAGCACCGCCGCAATCTTCATCACCGCCGCCGTGGAGTTCATGATCTCTGTCATAGAGATTCGTATGAACCACCACGTGTTCATACTCAACCACCGCTCCAAATCTCTTATAATTTCTTTTCTAGGTTTTTAATTTGTTTGTTGTTGAATGAAAATAGAGAGAACACGAGAGTGTTAAGAGAAGAGAGAGAATTATTTTCTAATAAAATAAATTAATGTGTTAATTTTTTTGTTTTATTCGTTAACATTTTTTTGTAATGCCTAATCTGGTGGTGACAATTTTCACCACCCCTAATCCTCGACCGGTCCAATCCCATGCATCCTGCCCCATTAATCTTATCACGCGCCTGTAGATTCCCTCACCATCAGATCATTATCATGTCACCATCCAACGAACCAGATCTGTATGCCCACGCTACACCCTTGCTATCCTGCCACGCTGGATTTTTGGATGCCCTTTATTTGGGCTTTTTGACAACTTTCTTTCTGCACCCCATATTTTCTTCAATTAGGCTCTTTTCTAACTTTTCTCTTATATTTTCATTTGTTTATATTTATTTAGCTTTAATTTATAATTTAGTATTTATTTAAATTTTATAAATAGATTAATATTGTCTTAAATAATTATTAGTTTTAAAATAATTTTTGTTTGGCATTATTAATTAAATTATTAATTAATTTTATCAAATGAAAAGAGTTTTAACTCAAAAAATTATTTAATAGTTTGGACTTGTATTGTGTGATTGAATTCTAGTTTAGGTGTTTATTTTTTATGTCATTCCCATTCATAAATTTGTACCCCCATTCCCAAAGTATTATAATAGCGTAGAACTTTATTTTTCATACATTACCGCATTTATTTATCATCGTATAGTAATTAGGCGTGTATGGAAAGATTTAAAATCAACCTCTAGATAATCCTAATCAAGACAAATTAACTGAAATCAAAACATAATTCACACATGCACCTCTAGGATAACCTCGATTGTTGCCTTCAGATAAAATAGTCATGTCCCTCGAAGGTGGGACGCTTTAGAAAAGACCCTCGATTAAAAAAGATCATAGTTCCTTGATGATCCTTCGATGTTGCCTTTGGTAAACGATCTAATTCCCTCATGAAAATTGCTAAAGTGCCCTACAAGTTGTCTTCTATGACTGTATGGTGACACGCTCATGTCCCTCACATCCAATGATAGGGCTTTCTACTAACTAATACTAAGGTAGCACTATCTAAAGGAGGAGAAAATGAACAAAGACTTTTTGAGTAGGTAGATCGCTTGTAATCGCTTGCTCATAAACTAAAATAATTTTCACACCTCACACTTTAAAAAAAATAACTGCTTTCAAAAACGCTTTATAAACACTCTTGAGGACTGATACAAAGGTGATTATAAATAAAATTGTCTTAGATTGGCATCTTCAAAACACTTTTCCAATAAATATTTTCAAAACAAACATTTTGTATACATTCTCAACGATACGAGAATCATTATAAAATTTCCGCACTTAGGCGTTTTCAAAATATTTTCAAACATACACAAACAAAAAGCATTTCAAATTGAGCTAGCGATTAAGAGCCCGTAGATAACTACGGATGAAAAGGGTGCTGGTACCTTCCCTTTTCATAACCTACCCCCTTACTCAGAAAAATTCTCAAAAGGTATTTCCTGTTCTTTTCACCCTTTCCTTTATTGGATAGAAGAAAAGTCGGTGGCGACTCTTGCTATCTGCACCACTTGCGATAAAACACAAAACCTAAAAGTCAGTTCTTCCACCGTATTACACCAACGTTGTTTACCAAATCCACATGTAAACAATTTGAGACACGATTTTTATTTTTAAATGTCAATTTTTTAATCTATTTTACGGACTCTTTTTTTTGTATGATTATTTCGTACAATTGAATTTATATTATTATTATTTATTTTATAATTAAATAATTTATATCATATTAAATAAATTTATCCTTAGAGACACATTAGTATTTTACTAGTTAATATCAAAAGAGAAGCATTACAAAGTTGTTAACATATTATTGATTTTGAAATGACAAAATATTTTATATTTTGATAAGGAAGGAAAATTTGGAATTAATAAGAGATATAAGAGGTGTTCACCCATTTACAATCAATGAAACTAAATCGAATAAAAAAATATATTGAGTGATCACCTATGCACAAGGGATCACTACAAAAAAAGCTCTCATTTGTGATGTGAAATTTACGTCACAGCGTAAAAAATCACGTCACAACAACTAATTTGCGACATGAACAATCACGTAGCTGGGGAGTGGGTGGTAAATTTTTTGCGATGTGATTTTCATGTCAAAAAATTATGACGTGAAAATCACGTCGCAACATGCTTGTAGAGAAATTCTAGAATTGCAAAAGAAGCAAGCGCGGTAGGAGTCAAAGTCAGAAAAGCATTTTATTTGTCACGTGATTTTCACGTCACAAATTAGTGATGTGAAAATCACGTCACTAATTAATTACATTTAACACTTATCTTTGTATTCAACTTTCGTTTTTTTTTATATAAAAAAATTAAGTTGCGACCTGATATTCACGTCAGTAAATTGTGACGTGAAAATCACGTCACTAGTTTATTACAATATACGTTCATTCAGTTTTTATTTCTTTATTGAATAAACTAAGTTGCGACGTGATTTACATGTCACAACTTTGTGACATGGAAATCACGTCACTAATATTTTTTTTTTAAATTAATTGCTGAATTTGTTTTTCTTTTATAATTAATTAATAAATTCAATATATAATAAGATAAATTAATAAATTTAATATATAATAAATTCAATATATTAACTTTAATATAATAAAATTAATAAAATAAAATTATAAATTTAAGAATTCTTAATTTAATATACTAAATAGGTTTAATTAATTAGTATGTTACACAAATTCAAATTTGAAAGCAAATTAAAAATAATTAATTAATTTTACGGGTCATCTTGGTTGGTATAGTTGTCAATGTCAAAATTATCTTCGTTTTCGTCATCATCCGGCTCTTGACCAGAGACGTTTTGATTTCCACCAAACTCTTGCATAAATTGTCTCATTTACTGCTCCATATCAGCTTGCATCTTCGCCATGACCTCCATTTGTCGTTGTTGCTCTTGCCCCATTGCCTCTATTTGGACTTTCATTGCCGCCTCATGTTACGCTGAATCGCATCTCACCTCATTTAACGCCAATTGTCTTAATGTTTCAAGTTGTTCTGCTGTCAAATTTGGTTGATGTGACCCTGCTTCCTCATCTCTAACTATTTGAAATAGATTTCTATCCCCACTTCTCAAGGTGCACGCTAAATTTCCACCACCAAAAAAATAACCATTATGGCCTTTTCCGCCAATGACTTGATCCTAATTATAAAAATCCACATCTGGATGAAACGGTTGTCCCTCTCCCGGAATATATTGAGGGTTATGAATCAAAAAATTTGCGAGCAATGTCTGATAATCCTCCTACACATTTAATATAAAAAATTAAGTTAAATATATATTAAATTAAATTATATTGAAAAAGTTGCCACGTGATTTTCACGCCACGACTTCTCAATTGTCACATGATTTCCACATCACAACCTCTCAGTTGCCACGTGAAAATCACGACAAAAATTGTCATTAAATAATAAAAAATATAAACAACATAAATTAAATAACTTACAAAAGCTTTTAGAGTACGTTCATCAACAAAATCCCCAATTTTCTTTGTCCGAGTCTTTTTAACCAACTCAATCATCAATATATGTCTCCCCAAAGTCTTGGTCTAAGTAATTAAATTAACTTTAACTAATAAAATATATCATGAATCAAAATATAACTTAAAAAGTGGTAATATTTACCATGCGTCGAACATGCTCTGCGGTACTTATACTTCCAACTGCATTAACACAACCCCCTTTTTCAGATGCCCTCATCTTCTTAAAATTTTCAAATTTAGCCCAAAATTTGGGTGACTCCCAATATTTAAGAAGTTCCTCAAAAACCTCTTTGTCTATCCAATTGGGATGGATACCCTGAAGTTCCCAACGCTCTCTAACACGCCGCATTATGTCAAAAAGTCGTCTAAAGGTTCTGTCATAATAATTTTTTTAATCAGCTTCTCGTTCAATGGGTCCCACACACATTTTTCCTACAATATTGTATGACATTAAAATAAATAGTTAGATAATTATAATGAAAAAGTCATTTAAATAACGATAACTAAAAAATAAATAAATTATACCTTAAATTTATTAAACCAAGCTTCTTTATTTTTGACGTCTTTGAAGGTCTTCCAAAATTGTTTATACATCTGTTGAATCATATAATTTATAATCTTGGCAGTAGTCCGACTCGACGAGAAACTAAACAACAATAATTTGTATCTCTGATCCATTTAAATCTCAACAGTACCATATGACTTATCTATTTTTGTGCCTCTAGTTAGATCATACCATTCACAATAAAACAAGACAACTTTATTTTCCGAGTCCAAGTAATTGTATACCAACTCATATATATGTTTAACAAAGTCATAGAAGTCATCTTCACTATCATATGTAACTCCTTTTCCAAATACACTATTGTTTATGGTTTTTCCCCTTCAATCCATGTCTCAATGTGAAATTTATATTCGTTCATGAAATATATGTGTCATTCATTTGCGCTTTGAACAGGGCCTTTAGACAAGTTTCTCAAATGGAGTATATCTGGAGTCAGTGCAACAATGCTAGACAATCTCTCCTTGAACCATGCTGGAAATTGAGCATGAATGACACCGGATGTGGATTGTACACCGGCACTATGAAAATAGGCAATGTTAAATTCCCTAAAAAGAAACACACTATAAGTTTCAAGATAATAAGTTTATATATACACTGCAAAGAAATTAAACAGTTGGGGTATACTTACTCAAGATAATGGTTTAACTTCAACGCAGTTGATCAAGACATGGACATGTGCGGATTACATTTATTTTTTAGTCAACCAATGCACAACATTCTTTCCAGAGGGACGACCTGGAAGCCTGAAGACTGATAGGGTGAATTGACTTCTCTCATTGACATTTATAGGATTCTGTATGATTTAAAGAGTTAACATCAAGTGATTGAAATAATGACTGCAAAAATGTGATGTTTCCCGATGCAAGTAATGTGCACATATAGATCCTTCAACTCTAGATTTATTTTCCACTGATAACTTTGAATCACCCATGAACCATTCAAACAAATACATCCACCTATATTGAATAGGTCCACCAAGATAAGCTTCATATGCAAGATGCACAGGTAGATGTTCCATGGAGTCAAAAAAATCAAGTGGAAATACTTGCTCCAACTTACAGAGAATGAGTGGAATGTTTCGGTCCAACTTAATAATGTCATCCACTCTTAAAGCTGACGCACAAATATCTCTAAAAAATTGACTAATTTCAGTTAGTGGATTAAGCACATGTTTGGATAGTGAACCAAACACAGTTGATAACAATTTCTCCATAAAAACGTGGCAATCTTGACTTTTTATACCATGCAACTTCCCAGTGTTAGCATCGGCACACCTTGCTAAATTTAAAGAATACCCATTTGGAATTCTCAAATCTTTTAACCATTGACAAACCGCTTTAGCTTCTTAGGAAGTCAAACTAAAACAAGCCTTGGGTTTTAATAATTTTCCATTTGGTTAAGGCTTCAACTCCAACTCTTTCCGGTTACACCAAGTTTTCATGTCCTGTCTAGCCTTCTCATTATATTTTGTTTTGTCTTTAACATCCATCACTGGGTTAAATATATTATCAAAAAAATTCTTCTCAATATACATAACATCAAGATTATGGCGCAACAAATTATCTTTCCAATACGAGAGGTCCCAAAATATACTTATTTTTGTCCAATTGTGTGTGACTCCATATACTTCAATTCTACATGCTTTGCCAGTATCTGTAAATTTTGGTAGATCACAAACTTGGTTCCATATATCACCTGGTGACAATCGAGGCGGAGGAAAATCTGTTACTCGTTCGTCTTTTTTAAAATTTGTCTTGTTTCTTCTATAGGGATGATTTGTTGGTAGGAATCTGCGGTGACAGTCAAACCACGAGCTTTTCCCCCTTTATCCAACGTAAACGCTTTGGTGTATACCATGCAATGCGGACAACCCATTTTGCCATGCGTACCCCAACCAGACAACATGCTATATGCTAGAAAGTCATTAATGATCCACATCAAGGAAGCTCACAAAGTAAAGTTTTGTTTACGGGATATATCATAAGTCCATTCTCCAATCCACAACCTCCTTAAATCATCAATTAAAGGTTCTAAGTACACATTGATTCTGGCTTTTAGACTCGACGACCCTGGAATGACGCACGTCAAAAACATGTATGGTTTTGTCATACACATCTCAAGATGGAGGTTGCAAGGGTTACAATAACTGGTCAACAAGAATACGCACTTCCTGACGCTTGAACATATGGGACAAAACCATCAGAGCATAATCCAAGCCTGACATTTCTAGGTTCTGCGGCAAAATCAGGATGTGTTCGACCAAAGTGCTTCCATGCCTCGCCATCAGATGGATGTCGCATAGTGCCTGGACTTGTTTGGTTTGTATGATGCCATGCCATTTGACTTGCATTGTGCATTGAAGCAAACATTCTTTTTAACCTTGGTATTATCGGAAGATAAAACATGGACTTTACTGCTACACACTTTTGCTTGTTGTTAATGGCTCTACTACGAACTTGATATCTTGGACTCTTACAAAACTTGCATTCCTCCAACAATCCTTCTTGAGTACCAAACTCATTGTCATAAAACAACATGCAACCATTAATGCAACAATCAATCTTTCTTACTTTAAACCCAACTTCGACACCCACTTCTTTGCATCATAAAAACTTGTAGGCAAGTTGTCTTTCGTTGCGGTGGAATCCAGCATCATTGTTACAAAATGTTCCAAACACTGATCAGGAACATTCCAATTTGACTTGACGGTCAATAATGTCACACACATTGATAACATTGAGTCTGACGACCCCTCGCACAACGGCGTATTCATTTCATTTAACAACTAATAAAATGTATGCGCTTCCTCATTTGGCAACTCTTCCCCGTCAAAATCTTCAGGTTGATCAAATGTTACGTTCACACCAAAAAGCATCCTCAACCATCTCACCGATTAGATTAAAGTTTTCCTCATATTCTATAGGCGGTCGACTACTTGAAGCATGCGTGTTGCTAGTCTCTGGTACTTTACTCGACAATTCTTCATCGTTATACGTCCAAACCCAATAATTTTCAATGAAAATGACGTGCTACTTCCTCCAGGTCACTAATTATTGGTCTACTTTCACATTTAAGGCAGGGACACCTAACTCCTCCTTCGCTTCAACAATATTTCTGAGCAAACGCCTATGTGATAAACTCATTAACTCTTATAAAATGGGGGTTTAAGTGCACGTCTTTCTAAATACAATCTACCGTACATCCAACTACGACGATACTGATAATATTTCATACTGCACATTTATACAATCATTATCTTTTTAATTACGTCTATGACTTTAATATATCAACAAATTTTATACTATTTAATACATAATATACTCTCACATAATATGTTAAGAATAAATAAACATTAACTATAAACATTTAATATATAAACAAATGTGATTCTATTTACAACAAATTTAGTACTTTTTAATTACAAATGTGATTTTAATACATCAACAAATTGTATACTCTTTAATATATAATATATTCTCACATAATATTTTAATTATAAATATATTAAGCATAAAAATTTTGTTTTTATTTTAACTAAACATTTTTTATAAATATATTAAATATATTAATCATAAATTTTTTGTTTTTTTAACTAAACATTTAATAAATATATAATAATTAATGACTTTTATAACATAATATATATATATAACATAATACATAACATATAGTTATCATATATTCTGTGATTTTAAATGTGATGTTTAAAAAATACTATTTCACACTGTTTTGTTTTTAATTTTTATAACTATATTTATTTTATAACAATATAATGTTATAATTATTATAACAAAATATTCTATCTTTTATAATTATATTTTATAATCATAATCATATATTATAATTTTTATTACTAATTTTTTTATAATTTTTATCATATATTTTTCTTACTATTTTATTACTATTTCACACTGTTTTATTTTTCTTTTTAAAAAAATATATAATCTATTTGGTTTTATATAACATAGTATTTTAGTAGACAAAAAATATTTTACTAAATATTTAATATTAATATATTCTGTTTTATTTTATCTCAAATATACATATATAATATATTCTATAATTTACAATACATATATAAGATATTTTATTTTTATATATAATTTATAAAACATAAAATATATAATATATTCTGTTTAAATAATATTTTGTTTAAAAAATTAATTAATTAATTTATAAAAAATATATATAACATATGTTTCATTTTATTATTCTATTTTAATATATATATATATATATATATATATATATATATATATATATATATATATATATATATATATATATATATATATATATATATATATATATATATATATATATATATATATATATATATATATATATATATATATATATATATATATATATATATATATATATATATATATATATATATATATATATATATATATATATATATATATATATATATATATATATATATATATATATATATATATATATATATATATATATATATATATATATATATATATATATATATATATATATATATATATATATATATATATATATATATATATATATATATATATATATATATATATATATATATATATATATATATATATATATATATATATATATATATATATATATATATATATATATATATATATATATATATATATATAAAATTTTTTTTTTAAAAAGACATTATATATTTTCTGTTTTAAAAAAATAATAATAATTCGTTTTTTTTGTTCTGTTTCATCAAAATATATATTATATATTTATTTTAAAAATATATATAATAATTAAAAAAAAGTAAAATATTACTATCACAACTAAAATATAATAACCTAATAAAAAGTTCAGAAAAAAAAATTAAACAACTAAAATACCTTTTCTTCAATCTCCTTCAATCTTTATCAATATTGCTCAATCTATTACTAATGAATCCCTTCAATATTGCTTAATCTTTGAAAAAAAATTTTAATTAAATCAGAGTAAATATAAAGATTAAATGCAATTATTAAATTAAATTGAAAAATATGAAAGAACTAGAAATTATACCTAATACTTGAGTAATAAATTGAAAATTGGAATTGTAATTGGAAGATTAGTAGGGAGTAGGAGAAGAGCGAAGAACCGTTAGAAATAATGAAAAAATTATGAGATGGATGTCCGTGGAGAATGAATTGTGTAAAGTATATAAAAACATTAGCGACGTGAATATCACGTCACAAATTTTTCACGTGATACTCACGTCGCGATCCACAACGGTCAAATAATTTTTTAGCCAATAAGTGACATGATTATCACGTCGCAACATCCAACAGACAGAAACCATCATTAATCACCCTGTACTCCATTAGTTCAAAGTCATGACATTTTCTCTCTTAATATTTGCGACATGATTTCCACGTCGCAATCAATTTTATAAAAATTTTAAATTTCTCTCCTTCAGAACGTCAACATTTTTTATTTATTTATTTTTAATTTAAAAGCTGCGATGTGATAAATACATTATAATTATTTTTTAATAATAAAAAATATAAAATCTCACGTGAACGACTATTATATTTAACATTAAAAAATTTAGTGAGATTTGTTGATGGATAATTTATAATATGTATTTCCTAAAGTGGTTTGTCTTCCAGTGTTCTTTCAGTTAGAATACTTGCTACGTGGTCACTAAGATGACTGTCATATAATTCAATTGGTGATGAGTTTTTTGTTTCAGGAAATTTAGGAATCTTTACATGCTCTTCAGGCTTCACTTCAACCTTTTTCCATATCATCTTACCATCTTCGTGTCTTACCTGTTGCAAATAGAATAATAATTGAAATTTGGTATGTAAATTGTGAGTATTGGCAGAAATTAATAAAGTATGAAAGAGATATAGATCCATAATAGAGGAGAAACGTGGATTGATAGGGATGAAAACATCTTTGATCAAAGGTATAGCTAGTGAGACATCAAATGGAATGGCTAATTCCAGAAAGCCAAAGATATATGAACAGATCACAGAGCTGTTAAAGTATTGTCCATGAGGACTCACTGGCTCTTCAATCTCTTCAAGGAATTGGTCCATTATACTTGTGGCGTGTGTATGTTCTATTACACAAAAGTTGCTATAAAAAATAAAGCCGCATCCATGATATATATATATATATATATATATATATATATATATATATATATATATATATATATATATATATATATAGCATCAATAACAATATAATTACAATATCCAAAACAACCGAACTTTATCCGATAAATAAATGTAATTTATTACATGAATGAATTTACCCATATATAATTTCATGATTCTAAATAAGAATTTTTTTTGGAATAACTATGTATTAAAATTTTTTTTTGCAAATAACCATGTTTCAAATGACTCCTCAAAGGAGGAGCCATCTCACTTGGCGCCTACACCTACATTTTAACGGGAGGCGCCATTTCACTTGGCGCCTAGGTGCTTAGGGAAAGCCTTAAGCCAAGTGAGATGACGTCTTAGTGCATTTGCTAGGGCAATTTTCGCATTTTTTTAATGCGGTACGTTACGTATTCGATATAGGATCAACAAAATTGACTTTTTATTTACAAAATATGATTACACACATAAGTATTACATAAAAAAAACAGATTAATCAGTGGTCCCCCAGAACCCGATAATGACCCCGGTTCCGCATCCCCGTCATCGCCTTTCCCGTGCTGGGTTTCGTCGCGTTTCCTGCCGTGGCAGGGTCGATGGCTCGGCGAAGTTAATGCGTTCCGGATCCATGAAATCAGTCAGATCTCCATATCTAGAAGATCCGCTTTGGTACAGTCGGTTACCCATACCCTCAAAGTTTGGTCGTGTTGGCAGTGGGTGGGGTTCCATGGTTGGTCTGTAGCATTGGTCGTCTGAGTACGGGGGTAGAAAGAAAATGGATCTTGGGGTGTTTGGTATTGAGGATGTTGGGTGGTTTGGTGATATTGTGGTTGATGGTAAGTTGGGTCGGTTGGTTCATAATCTTCCGACATTCCCAGATCAGGGCTAAGGTTGGATGTTGAGGGGCCCATATTGGGATATGCAGAAGACTGAAATTGTGTGTGGGGTATGCGGGTGTGTTGGTATTGTGATTGAAATTGCGGTTGGGTGTGAGGTATATGGGGGTATCGGTACTGAGGTGGTGATTGTGGTTGGTTGTGGGGCATGTGGGTGTAATTGTATTGTGGTGGCGACTGTGGTTGTGTGTTTGTGGTTTTGTTTCGTCTGGGGGGTTGGTGGGAGGTTGATGTGTGTTGGGTTTGTTGTTGGGTAAATGAGGGTTGTGCCCATTGTGTTCGTGGGTCAACCAAATACCTTGGATGAGACACGTGCATTTCAGGGTTACTAACCGATCTATACCAAGATAAATATTGATCTGTGTGTCGCATATTACCATGATTGAGGAAAACTGGGAATTATAAGACATGTCGGTGACGCCTCTGCCACATCTTACACCATTCTAGAGCAAAGTCTTTCCAGTTGGTAAGACTCCATTGGGCGTCGACCCTTTTGAGATGCCACGGGGACAAACAAGTCAGATCACTGGGTATCTCTTAATGTATTCCAAACTGCATCTTTACACGGTCGCTGTGGTGCATCTCCACAACATTGAACTGTATGATTGCAGTCTTGGCGCTCCAAATTGCTGCATCCTCGGGGTTTGGTTCATGGCCCAAACCTAAATATGGTCTCCAGACAAACTGCACATAAAATTAAATCAGGTTAATGAAAACGTAATATATAAATTATTTTAGAAGTAGAAAAGTTGAAAGGTACGACGTACATCATCCGGGCCAAGGTGATCCAATAGATTACGGTATAGTGCGACATTGAATCTTGGATTCTTGCCGTAATTCATACCCCTCACACAATACCTAAAGGAAATGAAAAATATTTTATTTTTATCATATATTTGGTGAAGAGATGAATAGTAATAAATGATATAACTTGATGACTTACTTTGTTGCGTACGGGAAAACGAATGTGTTGTTTTTGACGGGGTTTAGGGACTCCATCCTCCACCAACCCCAGGCTTGAAGTAAAAAAGCGCAGCCATAAAATGTACATTTTTCCTTGATTGCATTTTTACACAAGTAACTATATAGGTGGGCTAAAACAGCAGAACCCCAACTATACTTTCTAGTTTTTTCGAAGTCTCTAAGTAAATTTAAATACATAAAATTTACACTATTTCTCGTACTTTCGGGAAATAAAAAGGTTTCAAATAGTATCATTATATAAGTTCTAGATTTTATTACCTTGGCTAGCTCTGAGGAATTTTCGTTTAATTCCAAAGTCGCATAATGATTTTTAAGCTCAGTTAGTATTATACCCTGACTTCTCGCACCACCACCTTCAACCATATCCCTGCCCAACAATTCTTCACACAAAGAATTGGGTTGTTGAACCGACCTGTTAACGGCCTTACCATTGACAGGGAGACCCAGTAACATGTACACGTCCTCTAGCGTGACGGTACATTCACCTATTGGTAGGTGAAATGTATGGGTCTCTGGTCTCCACCTTTCCAATATTGCAAGTATGAACTTTGAATCAATTGTGCAATTGGAGATCTTTATAACGTGTCTGAAACATGTGTATTCCAGATATGGTACGATCAATGGGTCGGGAGCAAGGTAGTTATGAGACCAGATTCTAAATCTTTTGGTATCCTGAGTTAAAAATGTAAAAGGTGTAAGAGTAAGTAAGATGAACAAAGCATTACCAGAAGTATGAAAAATGTATAACTATAAAAGAAACTTACAAATGCTGCAATGTTGTCCCTTGTGCCTCTGTGAGAATCGCCCATTGTAAGAAGAGCCATTGTTGAAAATGCCTGAGATTATGAAAGAGTTTGAAATTGTAAGGGATTATGAAAGAGTTTGTAGCAGAGAGTGAGACGATTGTGGATGCAAGAGAAGTATGTTATGCTCTGTATTTATAGAGTAAGTGAAGTGGTAGCTGGTGCATGCATGCATGATAAGTGTCACTCTTGCAGTGTAGGCGCATGCTAGGTGGAACCCTTGGAGAAGGCATCTCTGCATGCATGTAACACGATTAGACATGAAGGGAGGCGCCATTGGACTTGGCGAAAGAGTACAAAAATGAAAGGTGTCGCCATCCCCATTGGAGAATAAGAGGTGGCATGGGTTGCAGAGTAGGCGTAGGCTAGGTGGCAGCCTTGGAGAAGGCATCCCTGAATGCATGTAACACTATTGGACGTGATGGGAGGAGCCTTAGAGGTTACAGTGTAGGTGCAGAGTAGGCGCATGCTAGGTGGCAGCCTTGGAGAAGGCATCTCTGCATGCATGTAACACGATTGGACATGAAGGGAGGTGCCATTGGACTTGGCGAAAGAGTACAAAAATGAAAGGTGTCGTCATCCCCATTGGCGAATAAGAGGTGGCATGGGTTGCAGAGTAGGCGCAGGCTAGGTGATAGCCTTGGAGAAGGCATCCCTGAATGCATGTAACACTATTGGACGTGATGGGAGGAGCCTTAGAGGTTACAGTGTAGGTGCAGAGTAGGCGCGAGCTAGGTGGCAGCCTTGGAGAAGGCATCTCTGCATGCATGTAACACGATTGGACATGAAGGGAGGCGCCATTGGACTTGGCGAAAGAGTACAAAAATGAAAGGTGTCGCCATCCCCATTGACGAATAAGAGGTGGCATGGGTTGCAGAGTAGGCGCAGTCTAGGTGATAGCCTTGGAGAAGGCATCCCTGAATGCATGTAACATTATTGGACGTGACGGGAAGAGCCTTAGAGGTTACAGTGTAGGTGCAGAGTAGGGCAGGCTAGGTGGCAGCCTTGGAGAAGGCATCTCTGCTTGCATGTAACACAATTGGACATGAAGGGAGGCGCCATTGGACTTGGCGAAAGAGTACAAAAATGAAAGGTGTCGCCATCCCCATTGACGAATAAAAGGTGGCATGGGTTGCAGAGTAGGCGCATGCTAGGTGACAGCCTAGGTAACACTATTGGACGTGATGGGAGGAGCCTTAGAGGTTACAACCTTAGTTAATTTAAATTCAGTATGACCTATTTAGTCTTACATTTATCAAAATACTAATTCACTTAATCTCTCAAACCTTCCAACCTTCAAATCTTCAAACCTTCAAACCTTTAAACCTTCAAACCTTCAAACAATCAAACCTTCAAACCTTCAAACAATCAAACCTTCAAACCTTCAAATAACTCATAAACTTCAAACCTTCCAACCTTCAAACCTTCAAACAATCATACGCAATGGCCTCTGCACCCCAATATGTCATCAGTGCACATTTCAACAGTGAGACATACATTTGTCCCACCTCTGGATTTTTGTTTAGAGACACATACAACATCTAATTTTGTTTAAACAGGAAAGCCAATTTATTGTACTTCAAATAACGATTGGAGGCCAAACTTGGACGAGGCCCGGTGACACAAATATTTTATCAGAATCCAGTTTTTTTTGGTAACAACCAAATAATATTTTATAAGGTTGAGGTTCAAGATGACGATGATCTTCAGAATATGTTTTCCAGTCATGAGTATTCTGGGTACGACTCTATTGAGTTGTACATTATGCTGCGAGAGCCTCAGGTGACACAAGTGGTTGATCCTTTGGAGACCGAACAATCAGAGGTAGATGTAGTTGATGAAGAAGAAGAAGAAGATGACGAGTTAGAGTTTGACGAAATGGTCAATGATGATTCCGAAGACGATGGGATACCTGGTATTCCTGCAAACGAGATCTACACACCACCTCCGCACATGAAAAACTTCAACATGGGCGGAGATGAACCGTCTTCTGATTTATTTTTCAATCCGTATATGCAGTCGGATGAAAACTTAAAACAGAAAGAAAAGTTTCGTAACAGAGAAGAATGTATCAGAGCCATTAAAAAATTCCACATGCTTAACTCGGTCGATTTTAAGGTGGACCGTGTAAACCCAGAAAGGTACAAGATCAAGTGTGTCCACCCTGATTGTATGTTCAAGCTCACTGCATCATACAAATTAAGAGGTGATTGTTGGGTCATAGGTTCCATGTCTACCCACACTTATGTCAGTACTACTCAATCACAGGATCATCGAAAACTTAATTACGATCTCATTTGTCAAGAAATCCTACCACTCGTCAGCAACGATCCATCTTTGAAGGTGAAAACCATCATCTCCCACATCACTATGGTTTTTAACTATACTCCGTCTTACCGTAAGGCGTGGTTATCAAAGACCAAGGCGATTGAAAAGGTATACGGAAACTGGGAGGAGTCATACCAAGAACTTCCTCGCTACCTGAATGCACTCCAGACTTATTCTTCGGGTAGTGTTTACATTCTGGAAACAGTGTCAGCATACGCCCCAGATAGTAGTCAACTCAACGGAAATGGAATATTCAGTCGAGTGTTTTGGGCATTTCAACCTTGCATCACAGGGTTTGCATCATGCAAACCAATTATACAAATTGATGGGACTTGGTTGTATGGGAAATACAAAGGCACGTTACTGATGGCAGTTGCACAATATGGCAACAAAAACATTTCCTCAATTGCCTTTGCCCTAGTCGAGGGGGAGACTGGTGGTGCTTGGAGCTTTTTTCTGAAAAATCTGCGAACACACATGGCTCCTCAACCAGATCTCTGTTTGATCTCGGATACACATGTATCCAATAAAAGTGCATACAATAATCCTGCAAACGGTTGGCATGACCTTCCTTCTACGCATGTCTATTGTGTTAGATATATCGTCCAAAATTTCACGAGGGAGATCAAAGACAAAACACTAAGGAAAGCGGTTATGAATGCGGGATATGCATTGACACAACCTACATTCAAATATTACCCAACGAGATCCGTTTGTCAAATCCGGAAGCCGGTAGGTGGATCGAAAATATTCCGATAGAAAAATGGACTAGGTCATACGACAATGGCCAAAGATGGGGGCACATGACAACAAAACTAATTGAATCGATGAATGGGGTATTCAAAGGCATACGAAACCTCCCGGTCACTGCTTTGGTAAAATCTACGTATTTTAGGATGGCTTCGTTGTTTGCCAAAAGAGGTGAAATATGGAATGCCGTATTGCAATCTGGACAACTATGGAGTGAAAGCTGCATGAAGTACATTAAGACAGAAAGTGTCAAAGCCAACACCCATATGGTTATACGGTTTGAATGACACAGCCACAACTTCATTGTGAAAGAGAAAATCGACCACAACGAGGGTCTGCCAAGACAAGAATATAGGATTGTACTACCTTCTCGTTGGTGCAATTGTGGTAAGTTTCAAGCCTTTCGTATGCCTTGCTCTCATGTCATTGCCGCGTGTGCCTATACTCATCAAGACGCGCTACAACTTCTGTCACACATTTAAAAATCTAAAACGTTGCTCAACGTTTACAACAACAACTTCCCTATGGTTGCAAAACCAGATTATTTGCCTGCATACGACGGCGAAATAGTATGACACAATGACCAAATGTGAAGGAACAAAAAGGGTTGTCCCAAAAGTAAGCGCATCACAACCGAAATGGACTCCCTTGACAAGCTGGTAAGAAAGTGTGGTTTATGTCGTCAGGTCGGACACAATCGCAAAAATTGTCCAAATCGGGCTACTGCCTCGACCACATAAAAATTGTATTACATAAAATCTTTCCTTTATTATGTTGTAAACATTAGGGTTTTTCGTTAACAATATTTGTTACAATAAACATTGCGCTTACAAGAAAAAACACGATATTCCATCTACGAAATTACAACTATTAAAACAATATCATCTGACCCATGCATCATCAACATTACGTCGCTGTCTGTTTTGACTTCCTCCAACCAAACATTAGGTCTTTCTGTCGCATGTGAGGTTGTTATTCGTCTTCGCTGGATCCTTCGAATTTTTCCCCCTCCACGATGTCTCCATCTAGCCATTGCATCAACTCCCTCTTCAGACGCTCCATGGAATGAATGTGCCAGAATTTCATTTTCATCGCAGGTTTTGTGGCGGAGAAGATAACGTAACCATCTCTGATAAAAATCATGGGCGATGTCATGACGCAAATAACAGAGTAAAAAATAAGAAAACTGTTCTGGACTGGGCCCGACAGGCCCAAAAGCATTGCACAGGCCCAGTCCAAATGGACTTACAAGGGCCACGCCGACCAAAGAGTGAGACCGTGCCCGACACGCAGTCGCCGGCTCGACGATACGCCTCCAGCTCGACATGAGGTGGTCCAGCACCACAGTCTGAGGCCCAGCTCGACGTTACCTCGAGCACCCCAGCTAGGGCAGACTCAGTCCACTGTCCCCCAACGATACTCTGAAAAGACCGCGTCTCCGTCCGCCCGCACTTCACGCAGAACATCCAGGAAGGGGACCACGTGCGGGTCCCCACTACGCACGTAGAACCTAGCAGTTCCTCCATTGGGCCAAACCTGCCCGGCCCAGTGAAGGAACCTTGGCCCAGCGCTGGGGGCTATAAATACCCTCTGCTTCCAGAGGGTCAGGTATTCATCATTCTAACCTTACACTTGCTATTATCTGCTCGTACTCCTACTTACTTCAGCATCAGAGTGCCTTGCAGGTACCCCCCCCCCCCCCCCCCCACCTCGTTCAAAAAAGCTTTCTGCTCGGAGCCAGTCGTGACGGTCCATTTCTGATCAGGTCAGATCAGTGGCGCCGTCTGTGGGAAACTAGCTTCCCCGTCTAACGAACAATTCTAAAGACCAAAAGCTCAATTCAACTACCTGTCATGGCTGACCCAGCTCGCGATGAGCAGCCCGTCCGTGTCGCCGACACTAATAACGGTACCGCGGACAAGAATGGACACCTCGACAACCCCGGTGATCCCGGCCACAGTGCCATCCCTGTGACAACCGCCCCTGGACCTTCCTCCTACAGGGACGGGGCTACTGCATCATCCTCTACGACCCCTCCAGCACTCGAAGACGACCCGGTAGCTCTCGCTCATCACAGAGCTGCCCGGTTCTATGAAGTCCCAGTTCCCGCCGGGGCAGATGCCACAACTCAGGCACTGTTCGCGGCCATTAATCAGACTAATTATCTCATATTCGCCCAAGGAGAAAGATTAAGGGCACTCGAAGATGATCGACGACCCCCGACGAAGCATCGGAGGCCACATTCTCCACCTCCTCGGATCACGGAAGTTCGACACCCTTCTCCCCCGCGAAGACACTACAGGGAGAACTCCAGGAGCCCTTCTCCCCGACCAAAGCAGAGGCGGCCCTACCATGAGATACAGCCCGTCATCCCTGCTGGAGAACCCAATCGTGACCCATCAAGGCACGACAAGAGGCACGCCGGGGACGGGTGTGTAACCTTCAATCACCGAGCATCACGCTCGAGGGAAACTCAGCACGATCATCGTGCCAGACATAACTACAGAACCCCTTCTCTTTCTCCGGAGAGGAGCGACGAGGATGACCCCCGCGGTCCCCTGTCGCAGGCCATCATGGATGCACCTATCCCCCCGGGCATGGAGAAGCCCCCGCATCTGAAGGAGTATGACGGAGTAGCGGACCCGGTCGACCACATTGACGGGTTCGAAGCCATGCTCCACTATCATAATGTCGGGGGGCCCATCAAGTGCCACCTTTTCCCCACGACTCTCAGGAAGGCGGCCATGGACTGGTATAAAGGACTCGCCCCGGGCTCAATTACGTCGTGGCGGAACCTGAAGAACCAGTTCATCAGTTCCTTCACAGCTTCTCGGCGCCATCCGAAGACCGAGGCGGCCCTCGAGGCCATCATCCAAAGACAGGATGAAACCTTGAGGGAATTCATCAACCGCTTCAACCGGGAAGCGATACAGGTCCCCTGCGCGGACCATATGAAAAGATATTTGCTGGAGAGGGGCCTCCTCCCCGGCACAGAATTCAGAAAGGCTGTGGGTATTGAGCCACCTCCAACTTTTGATGCCCTCCTCGACAAGGCCCGAGCATACATGGACTACGAGGAGAGGGAAGCTGCCAACAGGGCCTGAGACTCCAGGGCTCGCGCTCCCAACAACAACAGCAGCTCACGACAAGAGCCTCCTCCCCGACGAACCGGGGAGAAAAGGAAAGAAGACCGACCCCGGGAAGTCCGGGAACAAAGGGGCCCCTCGGGCCGTTTCACCGAGTACACTCCGCTCACGGCTTCCCGCGAGCGTATTTTGGCGGAGTGTGCCAGTACAGATTTCAGAGACGGTGGCGTCAAGCGTCCCCGACCTGCTCCCGCCAAGCCAGGGGCAGATAAAAATAAATACTATCAATACCATCGGAGTCATGGTCATTTGACAGAAGACTGCGTCCACCTCAAGGACGCCATTGAAACCCTCATCAAGGGAGGGAGGCTCGCACAGTACAGGCGAAACGACGCTCCCCGTCGTGACGCCCATGAAACCAAGGAGCCCGAAGAAGACGCCCGACCATCAGACGAGTCGGTGCCTATCCAGACCGCCTTCTCGGTAACCAGGCCCGAGGATTTCGACGTTCCCGAGCTCCTGCAGGAGCCCCTGACAACACACAACAGGTGGGAATACTTCCCCTCCGCCATGGTCATCAACGGGGGCGGGTTCAACGACCTCACCATCAATTCAGCTAAGAGGAAGTTGGACGAGCTGGTCGACATAGCTCCTCCGCAAACGGTAACGTTCGAAAGGGTGAAGGGCAGGTCAGAGCCCATCACCTTCTACCTAGAAGAACTCCCCGACGGAGCCCCGAACGCAGTCATCCCCTTACTGATAAGGGCAAAAATGGCCAATTTTGACGTGCATCGCATCTTGGTCGACGAAGGGAGTTCCGTCGACGTGATGTACAGCCAGCTGTTCCGGACCTTACAACTGGACGACTCACATCTCTCTCCGTATGTGGGTTCGGATCTTCAAGGCTTCAACGACTCGACTTCCAAACCTTGGGGTTATGTCGAGCTCCTGGTCACGTTCGGAGAAGGAACGGCTACGAGACAGGTTAAGGTCCGCTTCCTCGTCATTGATTGCCCGTCTCTGTACAATTGCATCTTGGGGAGACCAACACTGGCGGAGCTGACAGCGGTGCCCTCGACTGTCCATCTGAAAATGAAGTTCTATACCAAAAGGGCACGGGTAGCCACCATCCAAGGAGACCTTGCCGCTGCCCGCAGGTGCTTCAACGCTGCTTCAAAGGGACGGGATACCGTCGACGTGGGGACCAGACCCACCAAGAGGACAAAGCAGGAGCCCGACGGGAAAATATCCCCCGAGGAAGAAGTCCAGAAGGCCCCACCAAAGGTCGACTCAATATCCCTCGACGCTCGCTTCGACCAGGACGAGCCATCCAGCAGCGAGCAAATCCCACTCCGACCTATCCCGGACGGGGATTTTGAACTCGTTCCCCTCGGCACAGACCCGACCAAGGGAGTGAAGATTGGTAAAGACCTCCCCGACTTGGCCAGGAAGCAAATCAAGGCCTGTCTGCGCGAGAATGTTGATCTCTTCGCCTGGAGCGCTGCAGAGATGCCCGGACTCGACCCTGAGGTCGCCTGTCACCACCTCGCCATTGATCCAGCCGCCAAGGCCGTAGTACAACGTAGGCGTAGGCAGTCTCCAGAAAAAACGGAGGCTGCTGAAAAAGCTGTAAAAGACCTCCTAGAGGCAAATTTTATTTCTGAAGCCCGGTACTCCACCTGGCTGTCAAATGTTGTACTTGTTAAAAAGAATAATGGAAAATGGAGAATGTGTGTTGACTATACCGACCTCAACCGGGCTTGCCCGAAGGACGCTTTTCCTTTACCTAACATAGACATGCTGGTCGACAACTCGGCCGGCTACAAGACTCTGTCGTTCATGGACGCCTACTCGGGATATAACCAAATCCCAATGGCTCTGGGCGACAAACATTGCACGACATTCATGACCAGCTCGAGCAACTATTACTACAACGTAATGCCCTTCGGACTGAAAAACGCCGGAGCAACTTACCAACATATGATGAACAGAGTGTTCAACAAACAGATTGGCGACATGCTCGAGGTATATATGGACGACATGATCGTCAAATCCTGAGCAGACACCGATCACGCAGCTCATCTCAAGACAGTCTTCGCCCAAGCAAGACAGTGCAAAATGAGGTTCAACCCCGAGAAGTGCACGTTCGGGGTTAAGGCAGGAAAATTCCTTGGATTCTATCTAACAGAACGAGGGATTGAAGCCAACCCCGACAAATGTCGGGCGTTCTCCGACCTCCCAACACCGACGTCGAAGAAGTCGATACAAATCATGAACGACATGCTGACGTCACTATCCCGCTTCGTCGCGAAGTCCGCTCAGCACGCCCTCCCCTTCTTCAAACTCCTTCGAAAGGAAGCAGCCTTCGAATGGAACGAGGAATGCGAGCACGCATTTCGCCATCTGAAGCAGAGCCTGTCTCAACCGCCCGTGCTGTCTCGACCAGACGACGGGGAATCGTTGTACTTATACTTGGTCGTTTCGAACGAAGCCATCAGCGCAGCCCTCGTCCGCGAGACCCCTGATGGGCAGAAACCTGTCTACTTCACGAGCAAAGCCCTACAAGGGCCCGAGAGCAGATATCAGCAGATAGAAAAGGTTGCTCTGGCCCTCGTCAACGCTGCGAGGAGGCTCAGACACTACTTTCTAGCCCACACCGTCATCGTGCGAACCGATCAGCCGGTGAGGCAGCTCCTGGGTCGGCCAGATATGGCGGGCAGGATGCTAAAATGGTCCTTGGAACTCTCCGAATTCGACATTCAGTACGAGAGCAGGAAGGCCCTGAAAGCACAAGCCTTGACCGACTTCGTCGCGGAAATGACCACTCACGACCTTCCCCCGGGGAAGGAACACAAGTGGACCATCTTCGTCGACGGAGCGTCTAGCTCGTCCGGTAGCGGCGCAGGGATCCTCCTGGAAAACGAAGAAGGCGTCGTAATCGAGCACTCCTTAGTTCTCTCCTTCCCGACGTCGAATAACCAGGCAGAATACGAAGCCCTGCTCGCAGGACTGAGACTAGCCGAGGACCTGGGAGCCCACGAGGTTCAAATTTACACCGACTCCCAGCTCGTCGCCTCTCAAGTACAAGGGAGCTACCAGGCCAAAAACGACAATCTCATCGAATATTTGAACTTAGTCAAAAAACACATGGCAAAGTTCGTACGAGCAGAAATTTCTCATGTTCCCCGCGAACAAAACACGAGGGCGGACATATTGTCCAAACTCGCGAGCACACGAAAGAAGGGCGGGAATAAATCCGTCATCCAGGAATCTCTGGCGCGTCCAAGTATCGAACCGCCCTCGGCTACGGTCGAGATCCATGCCATCGGGGATGCCACGTCCTGGATGACCCCGGTTTATAATTTCTTGACAAAAGGAGAACTCCCGTCGAACCAGGCCGAAGCTGCCATAATCAAGCGACGGGCATGTTCCTATGTAGTTCTCGAGCAGAAACTGTACCGAAGAGGATTCTCCATTCCCCTCCTGAAATGCATCGACGAGTCCACCATCCCCGACGTACTACGGGAGATACACGAAGGGATTAACGCCCAGCACATGGGCGGTAAATCCTTGGCAAGGAAAGCCCTTTGAGCAGGATACTACTGGCCGACGATGCAACAGGACGCCAAGGAACACGTGAAAAAATGTGACAAGTGCCAGAAGCACGGGGATATGCACCTCGCCCCCCCCCGCACGAGCTGAACACATTGTCGTCCCCATGGCCGTTCGCCTGGTGGGGCATGGACATCCTCGGGCCCTTCGTGCAAGGAACCTATCAGAACAAATTTCTTATTGTCGCCGTCGATTACTTCACGAAGTGGATCGAGGCCGAGGCGCTCGCAAAAATCACCTCGCACAATATCCTCTGTTTCTACAAAAGAAACGTCCTCGCCAGGTTCGGAATTCCGCAGGCCCTGGTGACCGACAACGGTACCCAGTTCACCGACCACGGGTTCCGGGACTTCGTCACCAAACTTGGGACAAAACAACATTTCACGTCGGTCGAGCACCCTCAGACCAACGGGCAGGCCGAAGCCGCGAACAGAGTCATCCTCCGAGGGCTCAAACGTCGTCTAGGCGAAGCCAAAAGAGGATGGGTCGAGGAGCCCCACAGCGTCTTGTGGGCATACCGCACCACACCCCACTCAACGACGGGTGAGACACCATTTCGACTGACGTATGGCACCGAGGCTGTCATCCCGGTCGAAATCATGGAACCATCCCGACGAACGGAGGATCCCCTCGACGAAGAAATGAACGACGAGGCACTAAGGGATGAACTCGACCTAGTCGAGGAAATCCGATCGGGTGCAGCCCTGCGCGAAGCCACCCTAAAACAACGAGTGGCTCTGCGCCACAACGACAAGGTCATCAAGCGCGAGTTCGAAATCGGCAGTCTGGTATTACGCAGGAACCAGAAAGATTCCCGCGAAGGGAAGTTGGCCGCGAACTGGGAAGGACCTTACCGCGTCCACGGCACCACGGGTACCGGGGCGTACTACCTCGAGCAATTAGACGGAGAGCCATTACCACGACCCTGGAACGCTGCTAAGCTAAAGCAGTACTACAGTTAGAAACTACCAACACCTGGGACCCTCGACCAACGGCACCCGCGCTCGGTCAACGAGGAAAAACGTCCGACTTCGTATAAGGCTAAGGTACAAGCCCGACATACGGCCAAAATGGCACAGAATCGCGCGGTAAACGATGACGATCAATAGTGCCCGACGTGGACAGCTATACCGAGCCCCACCGTCGTTGTACCCATAAGGCAGAACACCCAGCTCGCGATGGGCAGTTCACACCAAGGGCAGATAGTCCCTAACGGGCTCCACGCCCGACTGAGCAACTTCGCTCCAAAATGCCCGACATGCCATCAAGAATAACGGGCCATCTAAAAGGGTCAAAGGGGAGTCTCTCCCCTCGAGGACAATACTTAGGTTACGGGCACTCCTCGGGCCCATGACTTAGGCTAAAAATTCATGCAAATATATGATTTCAAACAAGGGCAAAACATCCAAAATGTAAAACAACATTGATATAAATGCCCGAAGGCGATAAAACAATTATAAACCGACCAAGAAGGCCGGCGATGTTCGTAGCGTACAACAAACGGGCACGCAGGCCCAAAGAATACAAATGTCAAGGGCACGCATGCCCGCTATCCTAGTCAGGTCTCCCCGGAACCATCATTGTCGGCGCTTGGAGAGTCGGGCGGAGGAACGATCACGCCATCCACGATCTGATGTGTGTGGCCGATACCCTCAGTAACCAGACCAGGGTTTAGCAAGGAGAGTTGACCGACCGCAGAGTTGAACCCATCCTCCAGGGCACCGACGCAATCCGCCTCGAGGAGCCGGATATGGGCGACCAGCTCCAACCGACTCTTCAAAGCCACTATGTCCCCGGGCTCGTCCTCGGCAGGTTGCATGGCAGCATTCATTTCCTCGATCTGCTGGGCCAAGCGTTCGACTTCGGCCCCCAGACGATCCCTGTCTGCCCGAAGAAGCTCCCCCTCCTCGGCCAACTTCCCCGACTTCTCCTTCTCCAGGGTCAACATCTCCCTCTCAGCATCGAGCATCGCAGTCTGCTCGCGGAACATCTCCTCGGAGCGTTCCAGAGCGACCTTCAACTTCCGCGAGCTCGAGGTCAGGGCCGCCTTCTCCTGCTCGAGTTCTTCAACACGGGCAAGATCCCCTCCATCCTCGGATAGCACCAAAGCCATCTCGGCCATTTTTACCAGCCCGTCCATGCTGGCGGCCAGATGCGCCTTCCGGTCCTCTTTACTCATCTTTTTTATGGCTGCAGCTTCGTCGGCAATCACTGTCAGAGGGAATCTCTCGAAAAAACCCGCCTCTTCGAAGCAAGGGGGAAGGCGAAAGATTTAACGGCACCGGCGTCCTCGCCAACAGTCGGACCACTTTCCACACGGGTCCTCTTCCTCTGTATCAAGACGACACTAGGGTCGATCTCTTCAACTTCTGGGGTCCCGTCCGACGCGGCCCCCGAGCTTGACGGCGAGTCCACCCTCACCGGCTGAGGAGCATTTGGACTGTGTGGTGGGCCCATCCTCGTCGCCTGTGGGGCCTTCACGACCCTCCTGCCTCGCTTCTGGTCGCAGGATAATTTCAAGAGCCTTTCATGACGACCAGCCATCGAACCTGCACAAAATAAAAGTTAGGTCAGTATCGAGCAAACTCATAGACAAAGGACGAGCAAAGAAATTCAAGCAATAAACAACCTAACAGACGGGCAGCCTGCCTGTACGTCGGGCACTCCACGAGCGCCTTGGTATCAATCGGACGGGACTCGAACGTTGGGTAACCATCTTTGTCCAAGATATCATCCCCTTCCTGCGTAACCCACCGGGCAGGATGGAAGCTATCGACAAACCGGCAAAGCGCGGCGTACACCTCCTCGTCTTCCGAGCACATGTCCCCGGCAGCAGTATGGTAATAACCAGTCCCATGCTCGTAATGCCGGGACATCCAGTGCACAGGGACTTTAGCCGTACGGGCCAACACAGGGTTCCCATCGTCGCCCAAAACCGCCTCCCCGTCCTCGTCGCTCAGCGGCTCCTCCTCCTCGAAAAGAGAACTTAAAGCAGAGGTGGTAACTGGCCGCACCACGTACCACTTGTGTTTAAAACCCCTCACGGAGTCCATATACATTTTGAAGAGTCTCTTCGACTGCTTCAGGGAGACCCAGCTATGTTTCCCTCCTCGGGACTGGCGCTGCAGGTGAAAAATCCGGAAGAAGAGCGGGATGGTCGCCCCGATCCTCAGGTAGCGACACGTCAACTCAAACGCCCGGATGAAGGCGAGCGAGTTTGGATGTAGCTGGGATGGGGCCAGCTCCAGGTGAGTGAAGACCCCGACCTGGAAATCAGTGAAGGGCAGCCGCAGCCCTAGATCTTTGAACGCGATCTCATACATCGCGAAGCTATATTCCGGATAAACCGAGCAGATCCTTGCACGGGATGACGGGCGCATGACTACGAAGTTCTTTTGGAAGTCGGGCTGACCCTGGCCCGCTTCAATAACAGCATAGGGATCTCGGTCGCCCCGACTGTAGACCGACGCGATCCCTCGGGGCTCGACGCCCACCCAATCCAACAAAGGATCGGTCACAATATCAATCAGATTGACCGACTCGTCGGCGCTTTGTTCTTCACGATCGTGACGCCCGGAGGAGCTCGGCTCGTCCGCCATGGTTACCTGCAGACCACGGAAAACCAGTCAATTAGGCACGAAGCCATACGCTCGACAAATCACGTCGTCCCGTTCACTACCACATAGCCCGTTTCCACGAATGGTTTCCTCCCTGACATCCTGAAACTCGGTGTTCTTCCTCAAACCAACTACGCGGTCACTCTCCAACATATCGACCCAAGATATGAACGTGGCGAGCCACACCATGAGGCCCACAGCCGAGACCATGAACATACCGGGCGCGACCATGAGTCAGGCGCCCTGGATCATGAAGATCCCGGGCAGCGCTAAAGTTTATCACCTAAAACTATGAATACGCCGGCCACAAACATGCGTTTGCCGGTCCTAGGCATGAATATGTCGGGCTAAGTATGAGTTTACCGGGCTAATCCCGCGCGCACGGCCCTAAGACATCTACAAGCGCCAAAAATCATGCATTCTAACAAGAAAATGAAGAAGATAGACCACTTACTTGAATCAAAGAGTAGGATTTGGCTACGGAGTAGAAGAATCTGTGATAGAAAGTCGCAACTGGAAAAAATCTGGAAGAGCAGCAGCAGAGAGAGCGCAGAGAATAGAAACGTGTTATGGGGCCCAAGGTTCCTATTTATAGTGATGAGGTGGAATACCAAACGTCACCTCGGGCAACCACGGACTCCCTCTCCTCGACGCGCTGCTCCCAACGCAATGATGACCCTATCCCCATAGGGTGGCGGCACAGTTCCCGAAAGATACCACGTATGCTCGACAGACGCGCCCGGTAAGGATCCTTCGGGCATCCACCGCCGAAGACGGTTCCGAGCACGACACGAGGAGGCCCTCAAGGGCCCACACCTCTGTCACGGGCACGAGACCTCGATGAGGAAGCGACTTGAGTTCAAGTCATGGCTCCTCACAAAGGAACCACGACTTGGGGGGCTCCTGTTCTGGACTGGGCCCGACAGGCCCAAAAGCATTGCACAGGCCCAGTCCAAATGGACTTACAAGGGCCACGCCGACCAAAGAGTGAGACCGTGCCCGACGCGCAGCCGCCGGCTCGACGATACGCCTCCAGCTCGACATGAGGTGGTCCAGCACCACAGTCTGAGGCCCAGCTCGACGTTACCTCGAGCACCCCAGCTAGGGCAGACTCAGTCCACTGTCCCCCAACGATACTCCGAAAAGACCGCGTCTCCGTCCGCCCGCACTTCACGCAGAACATCCAGGAAGGGGACCACGTGCGGGTCCCCACTACGCACGTAGAACCTGGCAGTTCCTCCATTGGGCCAAACCTGCCCGACCCAGTGAAGGAACCTTGGCCCAGCGCTGGGGGCTATAAATACCCTCTGCTTCCAGAGGGTCAGGTATTCATCATTCTAACCTTACACTTGCTATTATCTGCTCGTACTCCTACTTACTTCAGCATCGGAGTGCCTTGCAGGTACCCCCCCCCCCCCACCTCGTTCAAAAAAGCTTTCTGCTCGGAGCCAGCCGTGACGGTCCATTTCTGATCAGGTCAGATCAAAAACAGTGCGAGAAAGTGTGAGAAATGACGGAGAAACGAACGGGTTATTTATAAAAAACAACATTTTGTCCTATGAGCCAAGTGAGATGGCGCTTCCTCTCACTTTTGTAGTGCATGCGCCATCTCACTTGGTTAAAAGAGAGAGGAGGCGTCAAGTGAGATGGCGCCTAGGGCTAAATGCTTAGTGGAGGCGCCAAGTGAGATGGCTCCTCCTTTGGAAAGTCATCTGAAACATGGTTATTTGCGTAATTTTTTCCGAAACATGATTATTTACAAATTTTTTTTTTAATACTTGATCATTCCAAAAAAAAAAAATTCTCTAAATAAATTGTCAATTTCAAAATTTTTATTAATGATTTATTCTTTTAGTTTTTTAAGATCTCTTTTTACTTCTAATTATTTGACTTTTTCCTATTTAATATATTCTTTTTACTACATAAATTTTCTTGTTTACACTACTTAAATCTATTTTTAAAGATTACTACAAGAAATTTACCATATACAAACAAACACAATTAATGATGGTTGGTAAGAAATTTATCATATGCAAACAAACACAATTAATGATGGTTGGTAAGAAATTTACCATATACAAACAAAAAAACACACATATATATATATATATATATATATATATATATATATATATATATATATATATATATATATATATATATATATATATATATATATATATATATATATATATATATATATATATATATATATATATATATATATATATATATATATATATATATATATATATATATATATATATAGCAACAATAACAATATAATTACAACATCCAAAACAACCGAGCTTTATCCGCTAAATGTAATCTATTACATGAATCAATTTACTCATATATAATTTCATGATTCTAAACAAATTGTCAATTTCGAAAATTTTATTAATGATTTTTTTTTTAGTTTTTTAAGATCTCTTTTTACCTCTAATTATTTGACTTTTTTCTATTTAATATATTCTTCTTATACTACATAAACTTTCTTGTTTAAACTACTTAAATCTATTTTCAAAGATTGCTATAAGAATTTTACCATATACAAACAGACACAATTAATGATGGTTGATAAATCGATGGGTATATATGGCATATATCTATAGAAATCCATTACTTGCGTTATATGAATGGTATATCAAACAAATAACGTATGAGTTCCTTGGATAGAGTGTCATGAGTATAAGGTTCAGTTGTTATTTATTTTTAGGATTAAATATATTTTAGATTTGGCTTTTAATTTTTATAAAAAAATATTATGTTTTAGTCTCTATAAAATTATTCATGTATGATATTTTAATCCTTTTAGAAAGATTAAAATTACTGCATAAATAATTTATAAAAACTAAAATATAATATATTTTTATAGGGATTAAAAGTGAAATTTAATAATTTTGTAGGAATCAAAAAATTATTTAACTTTTATTCTTATTACTCAATAAGTATAAACTTATCTTCTCTTTAATCTTTTTATTTTTTAACAGAAAAATTAATTTCTAATTCTTATTTTTATTAGTGTACTTTTTTTAGTATTTTAATTTTTTTTCCTTATTTCTTTTATATTTTTCTCTCTCATTCTTTATTGTGAACCTTAGAAAATTTATTTATCTCCACTCTTTAATAATTATTTTCAATAAAAATTAAATTTATTTTTCTCCTCTTTTCTCTCTTTTAAATCTTTATTTTCTCTCTATTTCTCTTAATCTTAAATTGACGCTCTCCAGTTAAGTAAGTGAGACAAATTAGCTATTCATAATTGAGTCTTTCTCCACATAAAAAAGAAGTCCAAGCCCAAAATCTCTCCCTCACAACTATGTGGAGGAAATCTCCAAACCAACAATATCACAACAACTTTCAAATTTCTCTCTTGGTAATGTTTTAGTCATCATATCAAAACCATTATCATTTGTATGAACTTTAGCTAACTCTAACAACTTAACATCTAAAACACCACGTATCCAATGATATCTTACATCAATGTGTTTGAACCTATTATGAAAAGACAGATTCTTACCAAGATGAATAACACTTTAACAAATAACTGTGAAGCCTGGATTTTGACCAAATAACAGTATAAGGTGTTGCGAAGCCTGGAATTCGATCAGATAGTAGTTCACTTCTTCAAAGACACTGTGAAGCCTGGATTTCGACCAGATAACATTATAAAGTGCTGCGAAGCCTGCAATCCGACCAGATAGCAGTTTACCCGGTCAATTGCTATGAAGCCCAGAACCCGATCGGATAATAGTCAATCAACAATCTAAGACACTGTGAAGCCTGGATTTCGACCAGATAACAATATAAAGTGCTGAAAAGCCTGGAATCCGACCAGATAGCAGTTTACCCTGTCAGTTACTATGAAGCTCGAAACCCGACCAAATAATAGTCAACAAATGATTTAAGACATTGTGAAGCCTGAATTTCGACCAGATAACAGTATAAGGTGTTGCGAAGCCTGGAATCCGACCAGATAGCAGTTTACTCTGTCAGTTACTAAGAAGCCTGGATTCGACCGGATAATAGTATACCTCAGATTCAAGTTGAAGCTTGGACCCGACCAGATAACAACTTAATTTCTTCAAATTATCGAAGCCTGGATACGACCAGATAATGGTACACCTCAGATTCAAGTTGAAGCCTGAACCCGACCAGATAACAACTTAATTTCTTCAAGTCACTGAAACCCGGAGTACGACCAGATAATAATTTAATATCATTTCCCCAGTAAGTCATTGTGAATCCTGGAATACAACCAGATAGAAGTCAACCTTATCATCCTCAGCAAGTCACTGCAAAGCCTGGATCCTGACCAGATAGCAGTTCACTTCAATCTCTTCAGTCAAGAGATGACTCCCCAGTAGAGTAATGGACAATCGAGGCTCCTAGACTCTATTCCCCTGAAAAACATTTCCCAGCGGGCTCCTCCTTAGACAGCAGGAGCAGGAATCCCCACAAAGAGAATTCTTATGAAGTCAGCATCTATTTTGGATGGCATCTTTAAGCCCATCTCCAACGATTCCCCGTCATACTCCTTGGATGGCATCTTTAAGCCCATCTCCGACAATCTCCTATCATCTTTTCCAAATGGAATCTGTAAGCCCATTCTTGATATTACCTACACAGTCAGGTATCCTTTCAGGCGAGTCCAAATTTTTGGGCACTCTAGTGTTCAATCATCTTCCACCTCCAGATCACGAAAGTCAGACAAGCCAATTTACATCCTCAGGTTTAAGAAGATTGAACAGGGGCAACTGCTGTACCCCAAAATTTGACCTCTCATGTTTTCCAAGGTCTTCCCCTACATGATTGGTCGCAAACCTTTTCCTAAAGAAAAAGAAAATTTTTAAATGGTGTTTTAAGTACCTTTTCGATTGGCATTCTGAAAGACCCTTCGATTGGTATTCTGAAGGAGCCTTTTGATTGGCATGGATAATGCTCTTCGATTAGCATTATAGCCAAACCTTTCGATTGACATTCCAAATGCTTCGATTGACATTGTGGCCAAGTCATTCGATTGGCATGGATACAAGGCCTTTCGATTGGCCTCATGACAAGCCTTTTGATTGGCATTGTGTCAAGGCCTTCGATTGGCATTCTGAAAGACCCTTTCGTTTGGCACCCTGGGCTAAGCCTTTTGATTGGCATGGCAAGGGATCCTTCAATTTGGCATTGTGTCAAGGCAACTTCGACAGGCATGTTAACCATGTCCTTTGATTGGCATGAACAAGATCCTTCGATTGGCATGGACAAGATCTTTCGATTGGCGTAGCAAAGGACTCTTCGATTGACATTTCAATAAATACTCTTCGATTGGTATTTGGACAAGTGACATTTGAAGGAATTGAATCAGAACCATTCGAAGGAAATGAATCAGATTCATTCGAAGGAGCTCCATCAGAGCCGTTCGAAGGAGCTGAATCAAGGCCATTCGAAGGAAGCCATCAGCCCATTCGAAAGAGATCATTCGAAGTCCAGCACATCCATATACATTCAAAATTCAAAAAAAAAAAAGACAAGATCCCATGTGTTTGGCCAACGTTACAAATTCTCATTCATGACTTTCAAACACATAATCAAGGTTGTTTAAACCTTTGCCTTCTTGTCCCCTCTACCCCCTCTATATAAAGAGATCACAAGTATTGCATAAAAAAAAGGGGAGATTGCCTAGAAAAAGAGAATACTCACACCACCATAGACAGGATCAAAACTCTGACTAGTTTTCTTTGCAGGCACCCTCAATCCAGACGAAGGATATATTTGTGTTCTTGAGATTCCCAAGAATTTGTTCCAAGCCAAGCCACGCTCAGATCGAAGCATCTCCAGTTGGTAAGGACTTACCCAAATCGAAACTGCATTTCTAATCCTTTTAAATACCTACTATTGGTATATATGTGTTGCTAATACCATTTATGTTTATATGAGCATATCATACACAAGATAACATGCAGGAATAAAATCACGCCATCGAAAGGCATGGCATGATCTGCCTTTCGAAACTCATGGCATAGCCCGTTTCAAGTCAAAATAAGCTTAGGCCTGAGGACAGAAGCTTCGAATTAGGGAGAAGGACCTGGGTTCGATACCCAGGTCCTGCATCTTTATTTTTTGCCAGCATTTGCCTTGCAGGTTCAATTCGAAGAACAACTCCCTCCTTGGATCGAAAAAGGCAACATTCCTTCTGGATCAGAAATCCCATCCCCTTCACAGAATCGAAGGACAACATCCCTCTGGATCGAAAAGACCGTTCTCCCTCTAGATCGAAAGATCCATTCTCCCTCTAGGTCGAAAAATCCATTCTCCTTGCAATCGAAGGAGTCCCTTTTTCTTTTTTTGTATTTTATTCTTTGTTTCATTATTGACTCTTTTTCTATTCAACTTGACATTAAATCAAAAAATCACAAAAAATTAGGCTTAGACATTTTAATTAAATATTTAAATAATTAATTAATTGATTAATTAATTTTAACCATTTTCTTAACTTAAAACAAATTAGAATTTAGGACTTAATTCAAATTTAATTTTCTTTTCATAATAAAAAACAACCAAAAAAGATTTTATTCTTAGGATTTTTAGACGTTATCAAATTCGCGCGCATTTTATTTTATTGTAACTGCTCACAGTTGTAATAGCTTTAGATTTAAAATTCTGCACTTTTAGTTTCTTGCATTTTTTATGTAACTGTCCCAAAGCGTTGTAATAGTTTAGGGTTTATGTTTCGGCTTTTTATTTTCCGTACTTTACATTTCCTGTACAATATTACTGCTAGTAACTAGGATTGCATGGAAAGATTGAAAATAAACGTTAGCTAACTTAACAAAAAGATAAAAAATAACTGAATTGAATACACTTGGTACGCCCACTTTGGTTGCCTTTAAAAAAAATAGTCATGGGGCAGGAATGCTTTAGCAAAGACTCGTAAAATCAAAAGATCATAGTCCTTCGATGACCCTACAATTGCCTTCTCGGTAAATGATTTAGTCCCTAAAACAGAATTGCTAAAGCATCTCCATAAATTGCCTTCGTGACTGTAACGTCCCTTCGATTGTCCCTCAACATCCAACGGCAAGGCTACCTACTCACTAATAGTAGGATAACACTGTCTAAAGAAAAAGAGGAAAAGAACAACCTTTTCGAGTACAAAAGTATATAGCTGTTAGAAGTTTGCTCAAACTATTTTTTCACTTACACACAAAAACTACTTTTCAAAAGACATTTCAAAACACTTTGTATATTTTCTCCACTATCCCGAGGAACATTACAAAGCTCGTCGTACTAAGGCATTTTCAAAACATTTTCAAATACAAAGCACAAAAGCATCTTGAAAAATGAGCAAACCTCTAAGAGCCCGTGGAAAACCACAGATGGAAAGGGTGCTAACACCTTCCCTTTTTATAATCTACCCTCTTACTCAGAAAACTCTCGAAAAGGTATTTTTCTGTTCTTTTCACCATTTCCTTTGTTGGATAAAAGAAAATTCGATGACGACTCTTGCTTACCGTAACATTTGCAAACGCAAATGCATAACCAGTATATAACAGTCGGTTCTGCCACCGTATCACAGAACTGGAGACTCTGTTGGGGATTATAATAAAGTTGGGTTTACCTTAGGGTCTAGATCATTTCTAAATTATTTGCTTGTTTGTTTGCTTTACTTTTAAGGGATTGTTTGGGTTACAATAGATCCTACACCGGGATCCGGGGAAACTTGTTAGGTAAGTAGCAATATATCGTGGAAACTATGCGGGGTATACCGACACAGTTGAAGAGATGGCTACATTGATGCGACAATTTGGTTGGTACCGGTAGCCCTTGAATTAATCAAGGAGAATATGGGGTCGCTGTATGGTGTCATAAAGCGTCAACTGACCTTAGAACCTTTAAATGAACAACTTCGCCATTAGGACATAGCGAGATGGTCGTATTTGGTGTATTCCCAAAGTCGGCAGATACTCGATGATACACTCATTGAGATTTGACTATTGAGTTTTGTTTGGTTGCGAGTCAGTCGCCTATCAAATGAAGCTTGTGGGAAATATCAGTGATATTTAGATCCCTTAGAACCCGGTTACTATTTATAGGACAGGTTGAACCAATCCAGCTTCAAGAGGGTATGACCTTAAAACCCATGCAAGCCTTAAACCTAAGGTCTTTTGTGTGATTTGCTTGTGCTTGTTATATATGTGGTTTCTTAACATAATCATGACATCATAACATGGCATATCATACTAACCATTTCAAGGATTTTATAGGGCTTATCTTTGTCTTGTTTTATGGTACATGACATCCGCTCGCAGGAACACTATCCAAATCAACCTTGTGAAAGTGCATCCTCAACTCAAGGAGTTAGCATCAAGGATTCCTGAAAGCTCTCCCTTCACTGAAAAACATGGTCGACTTCTCAACTTGGTCACTTCAAACCCTGAAGAAGAAATGTTAAAGGTGCTCTTTCAGTTCTTTGACCCGTGGCACCAATGCTTCACTTTTCCAGATTACCAGTTAGTGCCTACTATGGAGGAGTTTTCTAAGTTATTGGGGGTACCTATCCTTAATCAGCTACCATTCAACGGTACGGAAAGAGACCCAAAATCCTGAAGAGATTGCTCAAGCTCTATCTTTACAGCGGTTTGGTATAGTGGCAAATTGGGAAACCAGAAGAAGTATCCAAGAATTTCCAGCTAAGTTTCTATTTGAGAGAGCCCACTATTTTTGGGATATCCTGAATTTACAAGCTTTTGAGGAGGTGTTGGCCCTTCTCATCTATGGAATGGTACTATTCCCTAACACGGACCAACTCATAGATGCGAATGCGGTTAATATTTTTTGGTCACATAATCCAGTTCCTACTTTACTTGGGGATATTCTACACTCTTTGCATACTCGCACTCTGAAGAGAAGAGGGACTCTCATGTGTTGCACTCCTCTATTGACTAGGTGGTTTATTTCGCACCTACCCCTATCTATTCTGACTAATGAGAAGGGTATGAGATGGTCTCATAGGTTGATGTCCCTTACACATTTAGATATTCATTGGTGTTCCTGGTCCTTGGAGAGTATCACCATCATTGATCGCTGTGGGGAATTCCCTAATGTCCCTCTCTTAGGCATTAGGGGAGGAATCACTTATAATCCTTGCTTGGAGCTGCAACATTTTGGTTATGCTAGAAGGGATGATCCTCACGACACACTCATCCAAGGAATCACGTTTGACTATGAGAATGATGTTCAAGGTTTTCGCAAGAGGTTCATTCGAGCTTGGGGCATGATAAACAGAGTTGATAGCAAGACACTGGGGTACAAGAATTCTATCCCTCTTGAGCCTTACCTCAAATGGGTGAGAGCTCATGCTCAATGTCTTATGATGCCTTACCCCTCCATCTTACCTGTGATTATGGAGCCAATTGCTGAAGGAGACACTCCTTACGTTGTTCTTCATCTCGATATGCCAACTGATTTAGAGGAGCTACAGAAATCCTAGATCCAACTTAAAGAAGAACGGGATACTTTTGAAGCCCAATTCTACGCCAACGAGAAGAAGGTTATAGAGCTTACTTGATTACTTCACGAGGAGAGGAGCATAAATGTCTACATTGCACCAAATAGGATGCGCCCGTGGGAAGCTTGAAGTCTTTCTTTTGCTTGGGAAATTTTATTGTTGCTTTATTCACTTTGTAAGACAAGAGGCATCGTTGTGACCAATAAAACTTCTTGATGCAATTAACATTTGCTATCTTTTTATTTAAGCAAATTTGAGTCTTAGAAATCCTTGAAAACATCGCATATATATATATCATACATATCATTGCATAAGCAGGTTTCAAAGCAGGTTTCTCATCCTCTTCGCTGTTTATTTTAGCAATGGCTCTAGAACAAATAGTGAAGGATCTGCAGACTCAGAATGCCCAGTTTCAACAGATGATCGTGGCTCTGACAAAGGGGAAAAAAGAACTAAAAGCCCTGCTTGTTAAAGAGAAGAAGAAGCCAAAGAAGCCAACTGGGTTAGTGAATCTGGGAAGAAGGATCAGAGGACCAGTGCAGCGAGCCTCTGAACTGATAACTTCATCAAAGGAAGGAAATAATCAAGAGGAGGAAACAAGAGAGGAAGACTCCAATCCAAAAGAATCTGATGATGAATCCGACTATGATGAGGAGAAGTATCCTCCTGCTAATGAAAAATATAAACAGCTGGAGGATCGTTTGAATGCAATGGAAGTCCGGAAGGTATCGGGTCTGGATTTTGAAGAGCTGGGTTTGGTCTCTGGGATTGTCATCCCACAAAAGTTCAAGATGTCGGTGTTCGCCAAATATGATGGGGTCTCATGTCCCAAGATGCACCTCTGATCTTATGTGAGGAAAATCCAACCTCACACTGCTAACAAGGACTTATGGGTCCACTTCTTTCAGGATAGTCTGTCCGGAACTGAACTAGAATGGTTCTACCAACTGGAAGGAGCCAACATCCGTAATTGGTAAGACCTGGCTGCTGCTTTCTACAAGCAGTATCAGTACAATGCAGACCTTGCTCCCACCTGTACACAACTTCAAAATATGTCTAAGGGTTTGAGTGAGGGATTTAAGGACTATGCTCAGAAGTGGAGGGGATTAGCAGGAAGATTCCAGCCTCCCCTGTCTGATAGGAAGCTTGTGGATATGTTTATGGGGACCTTGTCTGGTCCATTTTTCAATCACCTGATTGGAAGTTCCTCAGTCGGCTTCACTGAATTGATTTTGACAGGAGAACAGGTGGAAGCTGGAATTAGGAGTGGGAAGATTCAAAAGGATGCGTCCTCCAGTACAGTAAGGAAGCCATTTGCTGGGAAGAAAGAGGTTAGTACTGTGTACCATCAAAGGAATCAGGACAGAACTGAACGCTGTCCAACGGTAGGAGCTGTCATGATCTCTAAGCCTGCACCTACTCAACAAAGGAACAATCAGCCTAGAATGGAAAGGCGGGTAAGACAGTTTACCTGGATAAATATGACGTTGTCTCAAGTCTTGCCACATTTGTTGAAATCTAATCTGGTAACCTTATGGGAAGCTCCAAAGAATCCTAACACTACCTCTCCCCGTTACAACCCAAATGCTCGTTGTGCTTATCATTCAGAAAGTCCAGGTCATGATACAAACGACTGTTGGGCTTTGAAAAACAAAGTGCAAGACCTTCTCGAGGTGAAGGAAATTTAATTTGACGCCTTTGAGATTCCGAATGTTATCACTGCTCCTATGCCCAAGCACGACCGTGGTGTTAACGCTATTGAAGATAATGTGTTTGTTACTACTGTTGATGAACTTGTTATTCCTATCCTAACCGTCAAGAGGAACCTGTTGAAGGCCGGTTTATTTCCGGGATGTGGTAAAGGTTGTCACTTCGGTTTATCTCTACCGACTGGTTGTCATTTGTTGAAGACATGTGTTCAGCTCCTGATGGATGATAGAGAGATTTTGTTTGAGAAGACTCCCGTTCCACCCTTTCCGTGCAAGGATATTTCAATAATAACCATTTCCGCCAATCCTTCCAGGGTCTCCACCAAAAGACCCATCAGGATTACATCTGTTCCAAAGGTGACTCCACTGATAATTACTATGCCAGGGCCAATCCCATACTCCTCAGACAAAACTGTTCCCTGGAACTATGGGGGTGACGTCTACTACCACAGTGTCAAGTAAGATTGGCTGACTGATAAAGACCAGGTTTCCGAGAAGGCTGACCCCTACATTGGCAACATTGCGGGAACCATCAAAATAACTAGAAGTGGAAGAGTGTTCTCCCCTGAGATTTCTCCTCCGAAAGCTGTTACTGGTCCTGTGATCATTCCTACTTTTGTTCTTGCTGATACTACTACTACAATTCCTGTGATTACCCCTGCTGACACACCTATCACCGAGTCAACCGAGACTCGGGGCAAGGACATACTGATTGAGCCTGTCTAGACGAAGGCACATTTAGTATCTATCCCAGAGGCTTCCAAGAAGGAGATGGAAGAAATTTTGAATATTATCAAGAAAAGCGACTACAACGTGGTCGAACAGCTAGGGCATACCCCTTCAAATATTTCTATACTAGCCTTATTGTTGTGCTCCGAAGCTCATGCGAAGGCTCTAGTGAAATTTCTTAAGACGACCCATGTGCCACAGGAAACCTCTGTTGACCAATTTGAAGATTGTGTGACTAGTTTGACGGCTGACAATGGCTTGAATTTTTCTGATGCTGATCTGACACCCAGAGGGAGAAAACACAATGATGCGCCGCATGTTTCCGTCGAGTGCAGGGGCACTACTTTGGCCCACGTCCTAGTAGATACTGGTTCATCATTGAATGTGCTACCTAAGAAGGCTCTGGATAAACTAGACTGTGAAGGTTTGACCTTAAAGTCCAGCAACATAGTGGTAAGGGCCTTCGTTGGTTCGAAGAGAATGGTGCACGGGGAGGTGGACATCCCCATCAAAATTGGTTCTCAGGCTTTTGACTCTACCTTCTACGTAATGGATATTAGACCATCCTATTCCTGTTTATTGGGTCGCCCTTGGATTTATGGGGCAGGAGCCGTTACATCCACTCTACATCAGATGATGAAATACCCGGTAAAAGGAAAGATTGTCACGGTGCACAGTGAAGAGGAATAAATGGTCAGTCATCTGAACTCCTTCAGGTACGTAGAAATGGATGGCGAGTTCATCGAGACTCCGTGTCAGAATTTTGAAGTGGCACCTCAGGCTATGGCTGCAATTGAATCTGTCACCAATCTTCCAAGGATCACCGGACCTGTCTTGAAGATGACTTCTCTCAAGGATGCAAAAGACGTTATTGAAGAAGGTGAGTCTACCATATGGGGCCAGCTCCCTGACATTCCATACTAATCTGATAAGTTCTGTTTGAGTTTCTCTTCAGGGGCTCAAAGGGCGGTTCTTCGTGCTCGTGCTGGGAGACCTCCCTTACACATCAATAATCATGGGGTCAAAGCCCTAGAAGACAGTGATAATGACGACGACATGGATAGCTGGATCTTCCCTACTATCAATGGTGGACTCAGTAACTAGACGACAAAGGACTTTGTACCAATTACTTTTTTATAGAAGTAATTGTATTTTTTGTTTTGGATATGTAATAATTAAACAGTATAAACTCTATGGCCTTGTGTCTTACCCGGGGAACAATGGTTTATTTGTGAGGGTTATCATGTTTAATTTCATATGGCATTAATAAAGCATTGGACGTTTATGCATACAAATTTTGCGCTCTCTGTTTTTATTTTCTATTTTTTACTTTGTCTATATAGCTATGCTCTTACACACACCCACGTATCAATTGCAGATCCATATCCACTTTGGATCCCATTGATAACAATTCTGCTATTGTCGGTTATGACTTTGAAAATCTGATCAACCAAGCCAAGGACGAAGGTGAGGAAGATTGTGAGGTACCTGGAGAACTTTCCAGACTGTTACAACATGAGGAAAAGGCTATACAGCCTCATGAAGAGCCGGTTGAGACAGTGAATTTGGGCACAGAAGAGAACAAAAAAGAGATCAAGATAGGTGCAAATTTGGATCTTCGTGTTAAACAGCGGTTGATACAAATGTTGCATGATTATGTCGAGATCTTTGCCTGGTCGTACGAAGACATGCTAGGACTGCACACGAATATTGTGGTTCATTTTGGCTGTCTGTAGCAGCGCTTCTTTTAGCGAATTTTTTCAAAGACCTACAACAGCATTTTCTCATTAAAGCGCTGTCTTTTTGGTGATGCCAAAAGTCAATTTTGACGTAGTGCCCATCTAAGAGGTGTTGCATTACCCAACAAAACATTCCTTCCCATTTGGTAAAATCAAAGTTGGTGCCGACGTCAACCTCTTCGTCAGCTCTTGGAAACTTTCTTCACACTGAACACTCCACACATAAGGTTACCTTTTCCGAGTCAGCTGATTCAAAGCTAAATCCAACTTCGAAAAGCCTTCTATAAATCTTCTATAGTAACCAGCCAAACTTAGAAAACTTATTATCTCAGTAACTAACTTGGGAGTCTCCCACTATAACACTGCGTCTATCTTAGATGGATCAACTGCTATACCATCACTGAAAATCACATGACCAAGGAAACTCACTTCTCGCAACTAGAATTCATACTTGAACAACTTGTCATATAACTTCTTCTCTTGCAAAACCTATAACACAACTCTTAGATGTCTTACATATTCTTCATCTAATTTGGAATACATCAAAATATCGTCGATGAACACAACAAACTTATCAAAGTAAGGATGAACGATTTTGTTCATATATTCCATAAACACACCTAGGGTATTAGACACACCGAACAACATCCGTGAGTACTCATACTTATGTAGTTGATGTCAACACAAAACAAATATAGCACAATAGATTAGGCCATTTTCATCATGCAACGATACTGAATATGATATGAAAGGAGTTGATTCAAGGTTTACATCACTTAGATGTTGACTTGTCAAGCTGCAAGGTATGTCAGTATGGTAAGCAAGCAATATTACCCTTCAAATAAGCAGCTTTCAGAGAAACAAAGAGGTTGTAACTGATTCACACATATCTGGATGGGCCTCAAAGGATGACTTTATTTAAAATAACAAATATTACATTATATTTATAGATGATTATAGTAGAATGTGATGGATTTATTTTTCTTAAGTCCATGTCATAGATTATAAGAATATTTTTGATATTTAAGTATTGGATTGAAAAGAAAAGCGATTGTGAGATTCAAGTTTTGAGATATGGTAATGGCATATATTACACTTCAAAACAATTTACCAGGTTCTGTGAGGAGCCAAACATGGAGCATCAACGTACGATTATTTATACCTTTTAACATAATGTAATTAGTGAAAGAAATAATAGGAAGATAATGGAAATGGCTAGATGTATGCTTCATTAGAGAGGGTTGCCTAAAGAATATTGGACAAAGGCTTGAAAAACCAATGTATTATTGCATACTAGATTCCCACCAAAGCACGAGACAGGAAGACTCCTTTAGAAGCACGGTATGTCTATATGTCCCTCTTGAAAAAATATAAAATATTTGAATGTTTTTGTTTTTGAATTTATTTATATGTCAAAGGTGATCAAGCTAATTTTTTGGTGATCTCTTTATATGCAAATGATCTTTTGGTCGCAAGAGTGTTGAGCTTATTCAGCAGTTCAAGGATGACATGAAGCAAGTCTTTTAGATGTCATTTTTGGGATAAATATCATATTTCCTTAGTATGGAAGTTGAGCAAAAAATGGTGCCATCTTTGTATGTTTAAAGAAGTTTGCAAAGGAGATGTTATAGAAATTCGACATGGAAAACTGTAAGATCATGATCACTCTTATGTGTCCAAAAGGGAACCAATATAAGAATGACGAGGCAGAACAATTTGATGAAACACTCTAGAGAAGTTTAATTGATTGCCAAATGTATCTAACAAGTACAAGAACAAATGTGTTGTGTGATATACATGTACTTTCAAGATCCATGAGTTGTCCTAAATAATCTCTTTTCAAAGGAGAAAAAAGAGTGTTGAGGCATGTCAGGGTAACCTTGAATTGGGGTATCAAGTTCTAATGATCACAAAATTTCAAGTTGCAAGATTACTCAGATAGTGATTGGGAAGAATTCTTAGTAGACATGAAAAACACGTAAGTTATTGTTTGAGTTATGGATTAGAAATATTCTTTTGGTGTTAAAAAATAAGAAATTGTTGCACACAATCAAAAGCTAAAGTGGAGTTTATTCCAGCCACTGCATTTGTTAATCAAGCCTTGTAGCAAAACCAACCGGTATAGAGAAAAGAATACTAAGCATAAGGAGAATTCAACCATCCACTCATGAAACCATTTTCAAGAAAAAAAACATTACAGTTATTAACTACTTGAAAACATAAGCATTGGTACACTACTAGGAAAAAAAAAACATAGGGATACACTTATATAAGTATTTGATCTTAATTTCAGAATCCTTCCAGCCTATATCCCAATTAATTTTTGATTGGTTTCTCAGAGATCTCCTTAGCTGCTTTGAATATCAGTTCAACTGCTTTATCCATGCAGAATTTCAACTTTTGTTCATCTATGAATCCCTTTAGAGTTTTCAAAGTGATCCTCAATGTTTTCATATAGCTCATAATTGCAATGTTTATATCCTACAATCACAAACAATAGGTAAAGCGTGTCAGAACTCCAATTAATGATATATTACAGAAGTGTTTGTGGTTGTTTGTGACCTACGTATCTTCTTTTCATTGCTCATTAATGAAGTTCTTTTTAAGGCTTAATAATTGAACATTTTGTGTCGGTAGACGAAGGGGTAATAATTAACATTTACAGACACTATTGGAACATTAGAATAAACAAAAAATCAAAATATACATATGCGTATATATACCTCAGGTCCAACTGTCTGGGTGAAATACAATCCATTTACTGGATGATTTCCCAAAGTCATCATCTCTAATGGCCCTACCATGTTTGAGATGAAAACACTTGAGTTACCAATTGTGTTATAGATTATCTTAGAAACCACCTAAACACGGTCCCAGTAAAATAGAGAACATTAATAACTCAAACAGGCTCCGAAACAAAGAAAAATAAATACAGTATCAAATTTTAGGTAAGTTCTTAAATATTAGTGTGACGTACTTCAGGCCCTCTTAATTTCATCTCCAAATCCATGAGTAAAGCTATGAGATGAACACTGAAAGAACTTTTCTTCCTCTTTATTACTTCACGGGCTTCCCAAACATACTCAAGTGGGTTGCAAATTCCTGATTTGTTTGGCTTAGGTATTGGTATTTGTAAGAAAGATATTTTATTCCCCCAAAGACCTTTGGATTCTGGTTTTTGCATTTCCTTCAATGATTGATAGCCTTTAATATTTCTTGTGTTCAGCATTACAATTGCTGTTGAATTTGCTCTTTTTGTCTTCTCATTCATCTCTTCCATGTATAGCCTAATCCCGTAGAAGATTATCCCACAAACCACGTCGTTTATAGTCTGCACCATGCAAAAGTTAATCAAGATAAATCCAATAAAATTTGATCAATAATAGCTAATAAAACTTACCACCCCAAGTTTTGATTTGACTTCTCTCATTTGATCAAGAGATAGTAATATGTTTGACAAGGCAACAGGCTGAAGTTCATTTCCTTGATATCCTGACCTTATAGGTGTTTTGTCATCTTGAATTACTCTTGTCTTGATTATGCTTGATCCAAAATCTGATATGGAGCTAAAAAATGCATTTACACCAAAGCATAGCTTCTTAAATAAACTTTTCTTTGAATATTTTGGATCTAATGGTATTCGTGAAGGAAAAGAGAGAGGAAGAGAAGGATCATCAGCTCTTTGAAGACAAGAAAGAAGTGCACCCATGAGGGAGTAACCATCACCAAGTGAATGATGAAGTTTGAATATTATGGTGCTAGCAGCATTTGTTGTTGGATAATTGATAACATGAATTTCCCAAAGTGGTTTGTCTTGTGGTGTTTTTGAAGTTAGAATACTTGTTACATAATTGTCATATAACTCAGTTGATGATGAGTTTGTGGTTTCAGGAAACTTAGGAATCTTTACATTCTCTTGAATCTTCACTTCAACCTTTTGCCATCTCATCTTACCATCTTTGTCTCTAACCTGTTGCAAATTAAATTAACAAATAACTAAAACTTGTTATGTTAAATGTGAAGTAATAGTAGTAATTAGTAAACTATATACAGAAGATGGATATAGAACCATAATAGAGGAGAAGCGTGGATTGATAGGGAGGAAGAGATCTTTGATCAAAGGTATAGCTTGTGACTCATCAAAAGGAATATCTAATTCCAAGAAGGCAAAAATATATGCACACATTACAGAGCTGTTGAAATATTGTCCATGAGGACTCACTGGTTCTTCAACCTCTTCATACAATTTTTCCATTATGTTGTGGTGTGTGTACGTTCTTTTATAAAATTTGCTGCAAAAGGTTAAGTTGGCGCCATGACATATATAGTACTAGAGGTAGGTGTACGTGTTTTTATATTACAGTTACGGCATTAAATGTTGGTTGAACATTTCTTACTTCCACTTTTATACAATTGACTTGGCTACACTTTTGATTTTGATCGATTAATACATAAATGTTGATAGTACATTTCTTATTTGAGAAATGATATGCTAACACCTGAATTTGATACTTACACCATATTTTTATTCGGTACCATCTACATTTCCTTTTAATTATTATTTTTATTCAAATTGGAATTTGTTCCAATCTTTAAAGTATGAGAATTCTTGGGTGAAGTTGGCTTATTGACTATTTTGGAAAAGTCATAATTTTGTTCAATTATAAATGTCATTTAAACTCTAGAATTCCATATAGGACTAATTTATTGTGTAAGGTCATATTTCTTAATATTATCATTTAGTCTCTACATATTTGAAATTATACTCTTAACATGTAAATTATTTTTGTAGCTTCGAATTGTTGTTTTTCAAAAATCAAAGTTAATGAGGCCATTTTTCCATGATAACTTCAGCTTCTTCAATCAGTTCATCTTCTTTCTCCAACCAAAGTTAATGAATTTTTTTTTCACGAAAACTTCAGTTTCTTCAACAAGTTCATATTCTTTCTGCAGACAAAAATAAATTTGTCTTGTTTCTCTAACCAACAACAACTTCATCGTCTTTACTATACACATTCATATTCTTCTTTCCCATACAATCACTCTGCTGACACAATTCGTATTGATAGTCGATTTGCTAAGGTATTAAGGTTTAATATTTATTTATTTCAATTTCTTATATGGTTAATGTTGTAATCTGTAATTGGATTGAGATTTCATTTCAATTTGGAAATTAGGTTTTATGATTCATGTCATTGGATTAAGTTTTTGAATATGTAGGTTAAGATTTCATTTCAACTTGGAAAATAGTATGTATGGTTGATGTCATTGTCTTTTTTTCAATTTGGGAATTAGGTTTTATGTTTGATTTCATTTCAATGATTTCATTTTAAGTTGGGATATATGTTTTACGATTGATGTTGAATTATGTTGTCATATATATTGGCCAATTTTAGATGGACAACAACGACAAATTTGTTGGGGTTGATTTGAATAATGTTCACAGTGATTCATCTGATATTGCATATAATTGTGATGAAGATGCTAATGTTGATGCATGTTGTACCTCAAAATTTCCCCTCCCTTTTCTTCAAGACATTCCTCACAAAAATTATCAAATGCTCAAGGATTCTCAAGAGTTGATTATACAAGCTCACCTCCTAAGCACTGGGCCCCCAACTAGGGTTTTGAATTTCTCAAGGAAAATTGGACTTCTAATGCCTCAAGTGAATTTCATGGTTCATCATAAGTCTCTAAGAATGCTCATACCAAGTTTCAAGTCTTGCATCACAAATTTGCTCAGTCAATTACTCAGATGACTGAAAATCAGCTGTATTAGGTAATCAGTCAATTATGGTCAACATACAGTCAAACTTCAATATTTTTTGCCAACATCAACATTTTGATGTGATATTCGTCATTTTATAAAGGATTGATCATAATTCCTCAAGGAAAGCACTCAAATCATCAAAGGGGCAAAATTATCAAAATTAGGGTTTTGATTGAGAATGACTGATCGTTGACTTTTGACCTAGTACATGACCTAATGACTTGAAGCATGATATTAAGGACACAAACACAATATCTTGACATAATTACATGGTTCAAGACATTTCCAAAGGTGCAGGAGATTGATAGTTGAAGAATTGAGATCAACTGATGAAAAGTCAACTATCACACAAAAGTCAAACTTTGACTTTTTGGTCAACTTTGAACTTCAAAGGTCAAGAATCATCAAGACATTTAAAATTATCAAGCTTGATCATCAAGAATCAACAAATTCAATAAAAGTCAAAGATAGGAAATTTTCTAATACTTAGAAAATTTTCTAAGTGTTATTGCTTTATTCTTAATAAATTCACTACTTCATGACCATTTCACTAAGATGCAAGATGATTCAAAGAAAACTTTTAACATGAAAGTTGTAGGGATTGATGAATTCTACAACTTTGTCCTTGAGGGATGATCTTCAAAAAATGTTGGGATTAGGAGATATAGGCTCATGAAGTCATGACATTTTTATCTAACACTTAGAGAAATTTTCAACAAGTTTGGTTAGATTGTTGTCCCAACTTCTTGGCAATTTTTCACCAAGTTCCAAGTTAATTTAGCCAAAGTGGTTAACATGAAAATTGTAGACAATGTCTCAAGCTTTCCAAAATGTCCAAGAACACATTTTTATCATGCTTGAGCTAAGAGATTCAAAGAGATGAAGTTGGGCATCCATTCTTGAATTATAGGTCATATTTGTGAAGAGCTCAGGAACAAATCATCATGCCATGATGAATAATCTTGCTTTGCAGGCCTCTTAACTTCCAAATCACTCCATAATTAAATGTTTACACAAACTTTTGAGCTATGGTCCATTTGATTTAAGCATTGTCCAAACTATTTTACAATTTTTGGGAGAAAGGTTACATTTCCATTCTTGTAAAGTAAGCTTTAATCACAAACTCAATGCATTGAGCCTCTCACTTGCTCCCTCTGAACACACTCAACACAAAATCAAGAAGCAACATGTTTAAAGTGCTTAACCACTTTAGATTGCCCTGTATTTCACATTGGAACCATGTTCTTCAAGTTTGCTTCAAGTATAATCCGACCTAGCCATAACATGTGATTTTGTAAACCAATCCCTCTCAGCCTCTAAAACCTTTTCTCTATAAATAGATGAAGTATGGAAGCTAAGACACGATTTCAATAGCCCTTAAACCCCCCTCAATCACTCCCAAAGTCAGAAATTCCTTAAAACTCCATTTTGTTGCAAGTTTCTGACCTTGAACTCCCAACTTCAAATCTACTCGTGTGTTTTCCATTTCAATCATTCAAACATCATCCATACACCATATAGAAGTGATACAAACACTTGAACCACTTTTGTAATCCCTCCATTACCATCTACCATTTTCAAAATTCACCATTGCAGCTTGACTTTGTCAAAACAGTTGGGCAAGCTATAAGACATTCTATCAATTGAAGTAGATTTAGGGAGGTCCAAGCAAGTTCACCAAATCATCCTTTCACTTCTGGAAGTCATGTAGAGAGCATTTAGATTTTGTGTCAAAAGGTAAGTTTTTCTAACTTTGAAATCCTTATTCAAGCATCATTTGCACTTGCTTTCTAAAGAAAAAAAATGTAGATATCAATGCTTTAAAACTAACCATGCCTTTAGTTTTCATTTACGTTAACTGTATGATGAGAATTTTAAAGTTGAAGTTTTTGAAAAAATTAGGTTTCAGTTTGGTACTAAACAAAATTCATTTTAGTCTTTGATCTTTAGCTTTTGAAAGTTATATGGTTGGATTCATGGTGAAAAATCAAGCAACTTTCATGTTTACATTTTTTAAAATGGCTGAGAAATGAAAGAGTTACAGAATCAAAAATGGAGTTGTTGTTCTTGGCGCGCGCGAGGAAGAAGAAGATGACTTGTTTAAATATTCATAAATGAGTTTGTAATATATTGATTGGTTTGTGCATAAACTAACGGATGTATCACCACACCAGTGGTTAAAGCGCGCGCCTGTGACTATAGGGACCTGGGTTCGAGCCCCAGCGGTACCCTTTTATTTGTTTCATATTTTCTTATTTCAGATTAAATACAAACAAGTTCCACAAGCGCATGGTGTACCTCATTTCCTCACTACCCGATCATCACAAGGCCCTATCCAACGCTCAAGATTGCAAGCCACGTTTGTAACACCCCAATTCTACCCCAAGCAAATTATGCGAGATAAATCAGAGTTATAAAATTTCATTCATACAAACGAATCGGGACGTCACAAATTCTTCTAACAAATTCATTGCATTCATCATGGATATATAAGACTTATAATAAAACATCAGATGAACCATCAACATAGCATCCTTAATAAAATAATTCAACAACTACGCAGCGGAATTCTTCAATAACATCTCTAAATGAAACAGCAACTTCGAAACATCTCGTAATTAATAATAATTAAACTTAAAAGTCAACAACTGAAAATCAACAATAAAAAATCAGCAAGCATTCATCCCCCCGAGTGTTACATATCAGAGCAATAACACCGACTCGAACTATTGAAGGTATATAACCTTCACTCTCGATTACCAGCACATTACCAACATAAGGGCAACATTCAAACACAAGGGGTAAGATATCTAACAATATAATAAAGCGCATGATAATTAATATATTAAATCAGATCAATAATGTCACCACTTCTCATCTCATAATCAACAATAATTACAACATATATATTCATTCATCAACATCAAATACACTTCATTACTCAATCATATAATGCGACTCAAAACTATGCAAATGCATGTGGTACCATTGGAGCAGAACTCCCATCTCAAAAATCTGCCAATTAATAGAGGCATCAACAAGGCATAGCCTTCATCTCAAAATTTGCCAATCCAGGCCATCTCAACGAGCATAAGCTCCATCTCAAAAATGCAATGTATGCGACTCATCATGAATGTAATATTAACACCCAAATCATCTCAAAACACATCTCAAAACATCTCAATTAACACCTCAAAATCGTAACATCTCAATCATCTCAAAACATCTCAATTAACAACATCTCATAACATCAAAATAATTTATTAAACATCATTTATTATCACAAAATCATCGAACACAACTTCATCAATAACATCTCACTAATACTCAACTGTATATTAATAGTACAGTAATCCATACTGTTATTCTGCTACTGTACATCATTATTGTCACTAAATCCTACTGTCATAATTCTAACAGCAGCCTCTAACATCTCATATTCATCAATATGTCCCAAAAACAGCACAACGGTCATCTACGAGAATTAATTCTAAATCATAAATTGGTTACTGGGATTACACCTCTTAATCACCATCTAAATCATCTAGAATAAAGTTCATCGTGTTAGTTAATCAATGCTTTAAACGGAATCTCAAACAGCATCCTAAAACTCAAGTTACAGCAATTTAAAAACTGATTCTGTCAAAATTAGTCAGTATGGGTCGACGCAAAACCCTTGAGGTCGATGCGTAACGCTTCTCCTGCACAGCATGAGTCGACACATCCTCCTTATGGATCGACTCATCCTGGTCCTAATCACAACATGTATCGACATATTCCCCTCTTCGATCGACTCATCCTGCGTCTTGTACTCATCATGCATCGACGCAAGCCCTTCTTGTATCGACTCATCTTCAGTCAACCAGCCTTCATGTATCGACACATCCAATTTGGGGTCGACACATCCTGTTACAGTATGCATAATTTCTGTGTTTTCTACTGTAATTCACTACGGGAATCTAATTACAGTCCTACAAACCTCATTATAATCATGGTAATTCATCACCTAACATTATCCTATAATACTACATCGATTAAACAACATCATAACATCATTATTCATTCAAATTCATCAAATCTTCATCATACATCATCCAATTCAAGAACAAAAACAGCAATCCTCTAACCCCACATATCAAACATCATGAACCCAATTATAAAGTCAGAACCCCACCCTTACCTCAGATTGAAGGTCGCTCTATAATTTCCAGGTTGAACCTTTGTTCTTGCCGTTTCCTTCTAATTCCAGCAGCTTCACGTTTTTCACAATCCTTATTTTCTTCTTACTGCTTCCTCCTTCTATTCTTTCTCACAAATAATAAAATAACCTAATATTATTATATTATTCCTTAGTGGGCTATAAACTTACAGTCCTACAAACCTCATTATAATCATGGTAATTCATCACCTAACATTATCCTATAATACTACATCGATTAAACAACATCATAACATCATTATTCATTCAAATTCATCAAATCTTCATCATACATCATCCAATTCAAGAACAAAAACAGCAATCCTCTAACCCCACATATCAAACATCATGAACCCAATTATAAAGTCAGAACCCCACCCTTACCTCAGATTGAAGGTCGCTCTATAATTTCCAGGTTGAACCTTTGTTCTTGCCGTTTCCTTCTAATTCCAGCAGCTTCACGTTTTTCACAATCCTTATTTTCTTCTTACTGCTTCCTCCTTCTATTCTTTCTCACAAATAATAAAATAACCTAATATTATTATATTTTTCCTTAGTGGGCTATAAACTTACACCCTCCCCCCCCCCCCTTATTACTTCCACTCACACACTATAGGCCCACATTAAATAATATTAACTTCTAATATTATTTCACCACCCAATAATATAATACCTCAAATATATTATTATTTCTCCATTTAATAAAATAAATCCAATTATAATAACACTTCTTCACAAATATTCCAAAAATAATTAATTAAATAATTAATTAAATTACGGGCGTTACAACTCTCCCCACTTAGAATATTTTCGTCCTCGAAAATTTACCTCAATCAAACAATTTAGGATAGGAGTCTCGCATCTTGCTCTCCATTTCCCAAGTCATGCTTTCTCCTGCAGCTCCTAACCAAACAACTTTAACCAAGGAAATCTCTTCGCCCGTCAAAGTCTTCATTTCACGATCTGCGATCCGTACAGGCATCGTCTCCACCGTAAGATTATCCCGTACTTGCACATCGTCCATATGAATCACATGAGATGGATCTGAAATATACTTCCGAAGTTGCGACACATGAAGCACATCATGCAAATTCAAAAGATTAGGCGGTAAAGCCACTCTATAAGCAACATTCCCCACTCTCTTTGAAATCTGATACGGTCCAATAAAACGAGAAGTAAGCTTCTTAGACTTCAATGCTCGCCTAACACCATTCACATGTGTAACTCTCAAAAACACATGATCACCAGCTTGAAATTATAAATCTTTCCTTCGCTTGTCATGATAACTCTTCTGTCTACTTTGTGAAGCTTTCATATTTTCTTGAATCAACTTCACCTTCTCAGTAGTCTCACGAACAAGTTCAGGTCCAAGCACTACACTTTCACCAGATTCATGCCAACATAATGGAGTTCTACATCTCAGACCATACAACGCTTCAAAAGGTGCCATCCCAATACTAGAATGGTAACTGTTGTTATATGTGAACTCTATCAACGAAAGATAAGTATCCCACGAACCTCCCTGCTCAAGAACACATGCCCTCAACAAGTCTTCTAACGATTGAATCGTCCATTCAGTCTGACCATCTGTCTGAGGATGATACGCTGAACTCAACCTCAACTTAGAACCCAACGCTTCTTGCAAACTCTTCCAAAAATCAGAAGTAAATCTTGGATCTCTATCTGACACAATACACAAAGGAACACCACGCAGCTTCACAATCACACTAATATAAATCTCAGCCAACTTCGAAACTGGAAAACTGAGGTTAATAGGAATAAAATGAGTTGACTTCGCAAGCCTATCAACAATCACCCAAATTGAATCATGTCCTCTTGAAGTACTAGGCAACCCCGTCACAAAGTACATTGAAATGCTATCCCATTTCCATTCTGGAACTTCCAACGGTTGCATCAATCCTGCAGGCTTTTGATGTTCAACTTTCGACTTCTGACAAGTCAAACATGCATACACAAATCGAGCCACATCACTCTTCATCCCAGGCCACCAAAACAAACCTTTCAAATCTTGATACATCTTTGTAGCTCCTGGATGAATACTCAACTTACTTCTATGACTCTCTTCGAGTATCACTTTCTTCATCTCAGCATCATCAAGAATACAAATCCAGTCACGAAATCTCAACACACCCTGCGCATCTAGCTTAAAATCACTATTCTCAGATTGATCAGTCTCAACCATCAAATCTACCAGTTTCACATCCAACTTCTGAGCTTCTCTGATACTGTATATAAATTCATTATTAATCTTCAACATACCCAACATAACACTCTGTGGAGTAACCTTGCAAACTAAGCTCATATCTCTGAACTGCTCAACCAATTCCAACTCTTTAATCATCATTGCTGACATATGTAAAGTCTTTCGACTCAACGCATCAACTACCACATTCGCCTTTCCTGGATGATAATTCAAACTGAAATCACAATCCTTTAACAATTCCAACCATCTTCATTGACTCATATTCAACTCCTTCTGATCAAATAAATACTTTAAGCTCTTATGGTCACTAAACACTTCAAATCTAGCACCATAAAGATAATGCCTCCAAATCTTCAACATAAAAACAACTGCAGCAAGCTCTAAATCATGCGTAGGATAGTTCTTCTCATGAGTCCTCAACTGCCTCGACACATAAGCAACTACCTTACCATTATGCATAAGCACACCTCTTAAACCCATCTTAGAAGCATCACAATACACCACAAAAGGCTCTCCTGGATTAGGCAACGTCAAAATCGAAGCCGACGTCAACCTCTTCTTCAATTCCGTAAAACTTTCTTCGCACTGAACATCCCATACAAACGCTCTACCTTTACAAGTCAACTTAGTCAACGGAAGTACAACTTAGAAAACCCTTCAATAAACCTTCTATAATAACCAGCTAATCCCAAGAAGCTTCTAATCTCAGTAGCTGACTTTGGAGTTTCCCATTGCAACACAGCATCAACCTTCGATGGATCTACAGCAATGCCACTACCTGAAATCACATGACCAAGAAAACTAACCTCTTTTAACCAAAATTCACACTTGGGCAACTTTGCATACAACTTCTTCTCTTTCAGAATCTACAATACTACTCTTAAATGTTCAACATGCTCTTCTTCTGACTTAGAGTAAATCAAAATATCATCAATGAACACCACTACAAATCGATCCAAATAAGTATGAAAGATACGATTCATATACTCCATGAATACTCTCGGTGCATTAGTAACACCGAAATGCATCACCGAATACTCGTAATGTCCATAACGTGTTATGAAATCCGTCTTCTGAATGTCTTCATCCTTCACTTTAATCTGATGGTAACCCGACCTCAAATCAATCTTGCTAAACACACGGGCATCCAACAATTGGTCCATCAAGTAATCTATTCTTGGAAGCGGATACTTATTCTTAATCGTCACCTTGTTCAACTGTCTATAATCAACACAAAGCCTCATACTTCCATATTTCTTCTTCACTAACAACATTGGAGCTCCCCATGGCGATACACTTGGTCTTACAAACCTTTTCTCAAGTAACTCTTCCAATTGCTTCTTCAACTCTGACAACTCAGACGCAGACATCCTGTATGGTGCCATAGACACAGGTCTAGTACTAGGTAGAAGATCAATTGCAAATTCAACTTCCCTTTCTGGCGGTACATCAGGAATCTCATCAGGGAAAACTTCAGGAAATTCATACACCACCGGCAATTCCTCAATTATCACTTGAGTCTCTACAGATAGCGACGTCATCAACGAAAACATTTGTGCTTCCTCTTGCATAAACTTTCTCAACTGTCTAGAAGACAACAGACCATCTTCCTCTTCTTCAGGAGTAGAAAACTTCACTGAATTGTCATAATAGTTAATATGAACACAATTATGCTCTAACCAGTTCATACCCAAAATTACATCCAAACCTCTTAACGGAAAGCAAACCAAATCAACAACAAAGTCTCTAACGAAGATCGACAAGGGACACTTAGCACACACAAAAGAAGTAGTCACCGATCCCTTGACTGGAGTATCGACGGCCATTTCTCCATTCAAAGAAGAGAACACAAGACCCAATCTCTCAACACAATCAGCAGCAATAAAAAAATGCATAGCACCAGTATCAATAATAGTAATTAAAGGAGTACTATTAATGAAACATGTACCTCTAATAAGTCTGTCCTCAGAAGCTGTCTGATCCTCAACCAAAGCAAACACTTTACCACTGGACTGAGTCTTCTCCGATTTTAGACATTGTCTACCAATGTGCCCTTCTTCTTTACAGTTGAAACAAACCATATTCTTGTGCTCACACTCAGATACAACATGTCCGTTCTTACCACAACGGTAACATCTCTTCACTTCAGCAGTGCACACATTACTCTTGTGTCCAGGTTTCTCACACTTAAAGCAAATCACACCAGCAGGAGCATCTCCCCCACTAGTCCTCTCACCATGAGGAACTCTCTGCTTACCCTTACCAGCTGGGCATCATAAGGCTTACCACGACTCTGTGGGTGCTTACCTCTCTTCTCACTGATAATCTTGTAATGTGCATTATTGTCTTCCTCATAAATCCTACAACCATCAACCAAATCAGCAAAGACACGGATCTTCTGGTATCCAACTGCCTTCTTAATTTCCGGGCGCAACCCATTCTCAAACTTAATACACTTCGAAAACTCAGCATTTTCCTCAGCGTAATGCGGATAAAACTTAGCCAACTCAGCAAACTTGGCAACATACTCAATAACAGACATACTTCCTTGCTTCAGCTCAAGGAATTCAATTTCCTTCTTACCACAAACATCTTCAGGAAAATACTTTCTCAAAAACTCCCTACGGAACACAGCCCAAGTGACATTCTCACCTGCAGCTTCTAAATTCTGGAAAGTCTTTAGCCACCAGTCATCAGCCTCGACTGCTAGCATATGAGTCCCATAACGAACCTTCTGCGCTGGAGTGCAGTCCATCACGCGAAAGATCCTCTCAATCTCTTTTAACCATTCCAAAGATCCGTCAGGATCATATTTTCCCTTGAACGTAGGTGGATTCTCTCTCTGGAAAGTCGCCAAGCTACGAGATCCAGCATTCCCGTCAGCATTCGGCTGATTTTCCATCGCATGAGCCATTGCTTCTGAAGCAGCAACAAGGGCATCATCATTCCTTCCAGCCATCTCAACTTATCACTACAACACGAACAACTGTTAGAACTCAAAATAACAATACTCGATTGTTAGACAACTAAGACTCAACGACAAGGTCAGACCAACCTTTTGCTCTGATACCAACTTTGTAACACCCCAATTCTACCCCAAGCAAATTATGCGAGATAAATCAGAGTTATAAAATTTCATTCATACAAACGAATCGGGACGTCACAAATTCTTCTAACAAATTCATTGCATTCATCATGGATATATAACACTTATAATAAAACATCGGATGAACCATCAACATAGCATCCTTAATAAAATAATTCAACAACTACGCAGCGGAATTCTTCAATAACATCTCTAAATGAAACAGTAACTTCGAAACATCTCGTAATTAATAATAATTCAACTTAAAAGTCAACAACTGAAAAATCAACAATCGAAAATCAGCAAGCGTTCATCCCCTAGAGTGTTACATATCAGAGCAATGACACCGACTCGAACTATTGAAGGTATACAACCTTAACTCTCGATTACCTGCACGTTACCAACATAAGGGAAACATTCGAACAGAAGGGGTGAGATATCTAACAATATAATAAAGCGCATGATAATTAATATATTAAATCAGATCAATAATGTCACCACTTCTCATCTCATAATCAACAATAATTACAGCATATATATTCATTCATCAATATCAAATACACTTCATTACTCAATCATATAATGCGACTCAAAACTATGCAAATGCATGTGGTACCATTGGAGCAGAACTCCCATCTCAAAAATCTGCCAATTAATAGAGGCATCAACAAGGCATAGCCTTCATCTCAAAATTTGCCAATCCAGGCCATCTCAACGAGCATAAGCTCCATCTCAAAAATGCAATGTATGCGACTCATCATGAATGTAATATCAACACCCAAATCATCTCAAAACACATCTCAAAACATCTCAATTAACACCTCAAAATCGCAACATCTCAATCATCTCAAAACATCTCAAAAAATCTCAAAACATCTCAATTAACAACATCTCATAACATCAAAATAATTTATTAAACATCATTTATTATCACAAAATCATCGAACACAACTTCATCAATAACATCTCACTAATACTCAACTGTATATTAATAGTACAGTAATCCATACTGTTATTCTACTACTGTACAACATTACTGTCACTAAATCCTACTGTCATAATTCTAACAGCAGCCTCTAACATCTAATATTCATCAATATGTCCCAAAAACAGCACAACAGTCATCTACGGGAATTAATTTTAAATCCTAAATTGGTTACTGGGATTACACCTCTTAATCATCATCTAAATCATCTAGAATAAAGTTCATCGCGTTAGTTAATCAATGCTTCGAACGACATCTCAAACAACATCCTAAAACTCAAGTTACAGCAATTTAAAAACTAATTATGTCAAAATTAGTCAGTATGGGTCGACGCAAAACCCTTGGGGTCGACGCGTAACGCTTCTCCTGCACAGCATGAGTCGACACATCCTCCTTATGGATCGACTCATCCTAGTCCTAATCACAACATGTATCGACATGCCCCTCTCTGATCTACTCATCATGCATCGATGCAAGCCCTTTTTGTATCGACTCATCTTCAGTCAACTAGCCTTCATGTATCGACAAATCCAATTTGGGGTCGACACATCCTGCTACAGTCTGCATAATTTCTGTGTTTTCTACTGTAATTCACTACGGGAATCTAATTACAGTCCTACAAACCTCATTATAATCATGGTAATTCATCACCTAACATTATCCTATAATACTACATCGATTAAACAACATCATAACGTCATTATTCATTCAAATTCATCAAATCTTCATCATTCATCATCCAATTCAAGAACAAAAATAGCAATCCTCTAACCCCACATATCAAACATCATGAACCCAATTATAAAGCCAGAACCCCACCCTTACCTCGGATTGAAGGTCGCTCTACAATTTCCGGGTTGAACCTTTGTTCTTGTCGTTTTCTTCTAATTCCAGCAGCTTCACGTTCTTCACAATCCTTATTTTCTTCTTACTGCTTCCTCCTTCTATTCTTTCTCACAAATAATAAAATAACTTAATATTATTATATTATTCCTTAGTGGGCTCCAAACTTACACTCCCCCTTATTACTTCCACTCACACACTATAAACCCACATTAAATAATATTAACTTCTAATATTATTTCACCACCCAATAATATAATACCTCAAATATATTATTATTTCTCCATTTAATAAAATAAATCCAATTATAATAACACTTCTTCACAAATATTCCAAAAATAATTTAATTAAATAATTAATTAAATTACGGGCGTTACAACGTTGCCTCATCATGAGCCATCCCCACTGAATCTCACAGGCGCCTGGACCTTCTTGTGTTGGGCCTGTTTGAATCTTTTTTTTCACACCTCTCTTTTAATAACTTGCAGGCCCATTTTCATTTTTATTTTATTTTTCTGATTTAAACAAAAAAAATCTATTTTGGGCCTAGTATTATTTTTCACACCCTCTAAATTTCTTTCACAAGACCACAAGCCCAATCTTTTTATTTCTTCATATTTTCTTAACTTTTATTTATTTATCTCATTTAATTAAAATACAAAAAATAATTTTATTTACAAAATTTAGATTAAGGTTTTTTTAATTAATTAGTTAATTTAATTTTTGAAGAAATTGATTTATTTTAATCACTTTGATTTTATTAAAAAAATTAGGTTATACTTCAAATATCTCTTATAAATAAAACTCCAAAATTATTTTCTAAATATTTAGAATTCCTTAGACTTTAATTTAATTTTGATAATAAAAGACTGTTTTAATCTTCTTATAGAATTAGGTCTAATTTTTACCTCACATTGCAAATATTCTCTAAACAAAGAAACAACAAATCATTTTCTCAAATACTTAGAATTTTTAGGGTTTCTTAAAACATCTTTCTATCTCCGCACGTTTGTTTATTTTTCGCATCATTATTTTCATAATCATGTAATTGCTTATGGATTGTAATAGTTTAATTAGGGTTTATTGCATTCCTCCCGATTCACAAATTTGTACCCCCCATTCCCAAAGCATTGTAATAGCGTAGGATATTTAATTTCCGTAATTTATTGCTTTCCATATTTCTGTTAGTAATTAGGGTTTTTATGACAAGATTAAAATCAATCATAGCAAAACCCTAATTCAAGACAAATAATTGAATCAAACACACTTTGCACACTTACACCTCTAGGGTTAACCTCACTTGTTGTCTCGGATAAAAAACAGTCATGTCCCTCGAACGTGAGATGCTTTAGCAAATACCCTCGGTTAAAAGATCGTAGTCCCTTGATGACCCTTCGATGTTGCCTTTGGTAAACAATCTTAGTCCCTTATGACAAATTGCTAAAGCATCCTACAAGTTGCCTTTTATTACTGTATGATGACCCATGCATGTCCCTCACATCCAATGATAGGGCTTCCTACTAACTAATGGTAGGATAACACTATCTAAAGGAGGAGGAAAAGAACAAAGAACTTTTTGAGTAGGTAGATTGCTCATAATCGCTCGCTCACAAACAAAAAATCTTCACATCTCACACTTTCAAAACAACTATTTGTCAAAACACTTTTCAAAAACATTTTGTATACATTCTCAATGATACGAGAATCATTACAAAATTTCCCTACATTGGCATTTTCAGAAACATCTTTCCAAAACAACACTTCCTTTGACAAGTATTTTTAAAATAAACATTTTGTATACATTCTCAATGATACGAGAATCATTGCAAAATTGCCATACTCAGGCGTTTTCAAAATATTTTCAAACATACACAAACACAAAACATAAGTGATCAAGAGATTAAGAGCCCGTAGATAACTACGGATGAAAAGGGTGATAACACCTTCCCTTTTCATAACCTACCCCCCGAACTTAAAAAAATTCTCAAAAGGCCTTTCCTGTTCTTTTCATCCTTTCCTTTATTGGATAAAAGAAAAGTCGGTGGCGACTCTTGCTACCCGTAACATTTGTGATAAAACGTAAAACCTTAAGTCAGTTATCCCACCATATTATAATGTACAACAAAGTTCAAATAATAAAGATGATTCTGGTAATGAAAATGATGATAAGTCGGTTGGAACGGAGTTGTCAAATAGTCAAGCAATTGTAGGTGATCACATGGTGAATATAAATTTCATTATTCCAGATGAAATTCGTGCTATAGAATTTGGAATTGTGAGTAATTCTTATGAATTTTATTATAGGTATGGAAAATGTAAAGGTTTTTCCATTAGGAAAAGCAATGTTAGGCAAAGAGGGCTAAAGGTAGTGAAATAGTAGTAATAAGGCAGTTTGTATGCAACAAACATTGATTAAGAGACAAGAAGCACTTATCTAGGGTAGATAGGAAAGAGATCACCGATGTTTGACCGGTATTGAATGCGCAACTAGGTTCTGTGTGCATTATAAATCCAGAAATGGAAAACATATAGTCTCAGTTTTTGAAGAAGCTCATAACCATGAATTAACCGCAATAAAATTTGTGCATTTACACCCCATTTTTTGTCAAATTTCTGAAATAAATAGAGCTCAAATTGATGGTTTTCAATCACATGGAATCAGAACGTGTCATATAATGGGGTACATGGTTGCTCAAAAAGGTGGATGTAATGATGTTGGTTTTACAAAGAAAGATTTGTACAATTATTTTGATAAAAAAATGTGTGATGTTATTAAAGATGGTGATGTTGTTGCTGCTTTAGATTATCTAAAAGTGAAATCATCTACGAATTCTATGCTATATACAGAATATTCTATTAATAGTGATGGAAGATTGGAGTTGCTTTTTGGGGAAGGCGGCAGTAGTAGATCAGACTATTTATGTTTTGGCAATGCTCTTGTGTTTGACACAACTTACAAGAATAACAAATACAATTATTTGTTGGTTATATTTTCTGGTTGCAACCACCACTCACATACTGTTATATTTGGTGCTGCATTGGTGTCAGATGAAACGATAGAGACGCATAAGTGGTTGTTGAGGTGTTTCTTATGATGGGAAATTAAGGCAAAATAACATAACAATACACAGCATATATAATATTTCCTAAACTTATAGGAACCTTGAGGATTAACAACAAATATAAGAAGGAAACCAAATAATAAAGGCACAAAAGAACACCAAAATTTTTTAACATGGAAAACCCCTCAATATGAGAGTAAAAACCATGAGTCGTCCAGACCAAAGAAAATAGATCTAATAAAATCAATTGAGGTTACAAGAGAGTCTTTAAATTTATTAAGAAAACAGTGATAACAACCGCAAATCATAAAGCAAACAAACTTACAAATAAGAATAAAAAAACTGAAAATTTTCCCAAATTTGCAGCTTCAGGGAAAAGACCATATCTCTCAACTCAGACCTCATTTTGAAGATCTCAACAGTCGAAAATTAGATATATGTGTTGCAAAAAAGCTCACCAAATTTCATCTTGATCCAACTGTGAAAGAATCTTGGATCATCGTTTTAGTGAGACTGCTGCAGAAAAAACGGGAATGAGTTTCTCTTCTCTTTTCTCTCTTTTTGAATCCTTATTTTTCTCTATCTGTCTTAACCCTAAATTGAAACTCTTCACTTATATAAGTTAGACAAATTGGCTATTAATATTTGGGTCTTTCTCCATATAGGAAGGGAACCCAAGCCCAACAAATCCCCCCCTCACAACTATGTGGAGGAAATTGCCAAACCGCCGATATCACAACAAGCTTCAAACATCCCTCTTGATGATGCTTTAGTCATCATATCATAACCATTATAATTTGTATGAACCTTAGATAATTACAACAACTTAGCATCCAAAACTTCACATATCCAAAGATATCTCATATCAATGTGTTTAGACCTATTATGAAAAGTTAGATTCTTACCAAGATGAATAACGCTTTGACTATCAACAAATAACACATATTTGCTTGAACAAAACCAATCTCCTACAAAAATTTATTCAACCAAAGTAAATCTTTACATGATTCAGTGATAACAATGACTTTAGTAGACAATCCTACACACTTTTGCAATTTGGACTGCCAGGCCACAACTCCCCCTATAAATTTAATGATGTAGCCTAAAGTGGATTTTCTGGAATCAATGTCTCCAGCCATACCAGAGTCAGAGTATCCTACTAGAGTAGGTTTATCTCCTCCAAAGCAAAGTCTCATAGAAGTAGTACCACAAAGATATCTTAAAATCCATTTTACATCATTCCAATCTCTCTACCTGAATTTGAAAAAAAATTATTGATTATACCAACATCATGTGCTATATTTGGTCTTGTACATATCATTGCATATATCAAACTCCCCACCGCAGATGCATAAGGAACACATTTCATATCAAATGGTTCATGTTCACTTGAAGGACTTTGATTATAACTCAATTTGAAATGAGTAGCAAGAGGAGTGCTTGCCGCCTTAGAGTTTTCCATTTTAAATCTTCGCAGCACTTTTTCGATATAATGTTCTTGTGACATCCAAAGTTTCTTCTTCTTTCTTTCACACATGATTCTAATGCCAAAAATTTGTTTAGCTGCTCTAATGTCTTTCATGGAAAATGACTCTTCCAACTGCTTCTTTAACCTGTTAATGTTAGAAATATTTTTCCCTACAATAAGCATATCATTAACATATAACAACAGGATAATAAAGTCATGATTATAAAATTTTCTAACAAAGACGCAATGATATGAAGTAGTCTTCTGGTATCCTTGTTCACACATAACAGACTTAAACTTCTTGTACCATTGCCTTGGATCTTGCTTCAACCATATAGACTTTTTCTCAAACTATAAACATGACCCTCTTTCCCTATAACTTGAAAACCATTAGGTTGTTTCATGTAGATTTCTTCCTCTAAATCACCACGAAGGAAAGTTGTTTTCATATCCATTTGCTCAACCTTTAAATCAAGAGTAGTAGCTAAACTCGACACAACCGTGATTGATGACATCTTTATAACATGTGAGAAAATATCATTAAAATCAACACCCTTTCTTTAACGGAAACCTTTAACCACTGATCTAGTTTTATATCTTGGATACTTAGAGTTGCTCTCACGTTTAACTCTACAAATCCACCTGTTTTCCAAAGCTCTTTTGCCTTTAGGCAACTTCACTAAATATTAAGTATGATTATCATGCAATGATTCATCTTGTCATGCATTGCATCCAACCACTTTTGATTTTCATCACTTTCCATGGCCTCTTGAAAACACTCAGGTTCACCCTCATCAATCAAGGTCACATACTCATTAGAGTTATACCTTGTAGAAGGTTGTCTCTTTCTGATAGACCTCCTAAGTTGAACTTGAGATGATTCTGGAGCTGTACCAAGATTATCATCTTGTGTCATATCATTTTCCCATTCATCATCATCATTAGTTGGAATATTCACCTCATCTCCAAGTTGTTGATCATCAACATAACCATACGACTCATTATTCTGATCATCACCACCAATACCATCTATATTATGATTAGGTAACCAAACTGGTTCAACATTATAGAAACAGATATCTTTCTTGGGTGTAGTATTCTCTACTTTATCAACGTCTTCAATATTTTGGTCTTCCATGAATACTACATCACGACTTCGGATAAGCTTCTTCCCTACATGATCATATGACCTATAACTCAACTCATCTTGACCATAGCCGATGAATATACATTGTTGACTTTGCATCCAACTTGGATCTTTCATCCTTTGGAATATGCACAAAAGCTTTACAACCAAAGACTCTCAAATGATCATACTTGACATTCTTTCCAAACCAAATCTTATCTGGAACTTCACTATTCAAAGCAACAGTAGGAGTAAGATTAAGAACATGTACTGCCGTGTAAAGTGCCTCACCCCAATAATGATTTGGAAATTTAGCTTCAGAGAGCATACACCTTACTCTCTCAATTAGTGTTTAACTCATCCTCTATGCTAAACCATTCAATTGGGGAGTTTTAGGAGGAGTTTTTTCATGTGCAATACCATACTTCTTGCAATAGGCATCAAATAGTCCACAATACTCACCACCATTATCAGAACGAACACATTTAAGTTTCTCGTCTGTCTGCCTCTCTAACAAAGCATGAAATATTTTGAACTTCTCCAACACTTGGTCTTTTTTCTTTAAGGCATAAACCCATAGTTTCCTGGAACAATCATCAATAAAGGTAACAAAATAAAGTTCACCAATAAAGGATTTTACCTTTAATGTACCACAAACATCAGAATGTACCAATTGAAGCAACTTTGACATCCTTGAGGGAAGATGTCTCTTTAAAGATACTCTAGTCTGTTTACCAGCCATGCAATGAGAACACTTCTCCAAACATGCATTCTTTAAACCAGGAAGAACATCCTTTTTGGCTAAAACATTCAGCCCCTTTTCACTAATATGACTAAGCCTTCGGTGCCATAAAGATGCTTCCATGTAAATAGCATTCACACTATCCCTAGTAAACAAAGCTTTTGTCCTATACAATTTAGAAAGCTTTTGTCCAATATAACTTATAATGCTTCCATCTTTCCATAACCAAAGTGATTATCATAACCACAATCATCAAGCATATGCACAGAGATCAAATTAAATCGGACATCTGAAGCATGTTTGACACCTTTAAGCAACAATTACATTCCCATGTTGGTCTTCAAGAAAACATCACCAACACCAATTAACTTAGATACACCATCATTATCCATCTTCAACACTCCAAAATCACCAGAAGTATAAGATGTGAAGAAATCCTTACTTGGTGTAACATGCAATGTAGCACCACTGTCAACTATCCACATGCTCTCATTTGATATGAGATTAACAGACTCATGATCATGTAAGATAACAAGATCATTACAAGTAGCAGTAGTAACACAATCATCGTCATGATCTTGATGATATCTTTGTTTAGACTTACATTTCTTGCTTTTGTTATCCCTTTTCCACTGATAACAATACTTTTGTATGTGTCATGTTTTGTGACAATAATGACACTCCAGATTCTTATATCGTGGCTTGGACTTTCTTCTTCTATTCTTTCTACCACCCTTCGGTTCCTTTTTATGACTTCTCCCCTACTTTAAGTGACAAGTGCCTTAGATTGAGATGAAGTACCTTATGCCTTTCTTCTCATCTCCTTATTAAGAATACCACCTGTTGTACCCCAAAATTTTCCCTCCCTTTTCTCAAGATATTTCTCACAAAGATCTTCAATGATTCAAGCTTGCACAAGTATTGACTAGGTCAAGCCATCTCCTCAACATTGATGCCTCAAATTAGGGTTTGAGTTTGCACAAAGATAGTTGGACTTCTAATATTTCAAATGAATTTCATGGATCATTATGGACCCTCAAGATTGCTCCTGTCAAGTTTCAAGTCTTAGATCACAAAATTGCTCAATCAATTAATCATATGGCCTAAAATCAACTATATTGGAAAAAAGTCAATTATGATCAACCTACAATCAAAATTTAAGATTTTAGACCAATATCAACATTTTGAAGTCATATGTATCATTTGATCAAGATTGGATCATAATTCTTCAAGAAAATTGTTCAAATCATCAAAAGGGCAAAATGGTCAAAATTAGGGTTTTGACTGAGAATGACCAACCTTTGACTTTTGACCTAGTACATGAAATATTAGTTTGAAACATGATCTCAAGGATCCAAGTACATCATTTTGACCTAATCGCATATTTCAATTCATCTCCCGAGATTAGTGGATTGATATATGAAATTTGGTCAACTGATGAAAAAAGTCAATTGTACACTGAAAAGTCAAACTTTGACTTTTTGATCAAATTTTGGTTTCAAAGATCATATTTCATCAAGACATTCAAAAATGTGAAATTTGATCATCAAGAAATCAAGAAGGTCAAAAGTCATTTTGAAAGGTCAAACTTTGCAAGATTTAGAGATTTTTCTAAGTGTTTTCATACATGTTAATTTCATTACTTCATGACATCTTTTCACCACAATTCAAGATAATTCAAGTTGTTACAAGTTTTCAAGTAAACAACAAGGCTTTATTTTTAATTTAAAATTTTCAAGTTACAAATCCTAAGCTTTGTCTTGTTTGAACTTTTCTCTTTGACTCAATCTTCAAACTTTGTCACTATGATGTCCATAAATATGCCTTGTCTTTGTTACAAGCTGCATAAATCTGTCCACAAAACCAGACCTGCATCATACTACATATCATGCTGTCCAAAACCTGCATAGTATTGCCAAGAAAAACTGTCAAAACCTGCTCCAAAACCTGCAATGTAGCCCTGCAAAATCTGCATCATATCAGTCCCATATTTGCACAAACTTAACACATAAGAGCTGCATCTAAAAAACAATGAAATAGTGTACCTAAAAAGTTAAAAAACTTATCTACTTACCTCCCAAATTTCAGTCAATTTCATCTATAAATAAGTTGTTTCACAACACACAAAGGAGAGTTTCTTTTGGGGAGAGAAAAAAGTGAAGAGAAAAAAGAAGATTTGAAAAAAGAAACCTAACATAATTCTTTGTAAAATCTGCTCATCCACTTTCATTCACCAAACAAAAACGGAGAAATAGAAAAAACCTCAACCTATTGTTCAACCTTGCAAGCTTTCCCCTAAACCAACTATACAAACACTTCATATACATCACATAGAGATTGTTCAAACACAAGAACAATTTCTGTAATACCATTATCATCACCTTCCAAACATAAACAAAAATAGTATTTTGCAACTTGATTGAGTTGGAGCGGTTCAGGAACTTTGCGGCACAAAGTAAGTTTTGGAGTAACTTCAAGAAGGTTTAAAGGATCTTGACCAATCACCACTTTTCTCCTGGAGACATTCGTACGTGTTCCAAAGTTTTCTCTTCAAGAGGTAAACTTTTTGCCAAACTGTGATATCTTTATCCATACATCATTTTCTTTTTGTGTTCAAAAGATATATAAAAAAGGATAGATCAAAAGAAGAAAGCTCAGGAAAAAAGCCAAGACAGGGGGCTAACACGAGTGCCCGTGTCACACGACACGGCCCGTGTCAGCTCAGCTGTTTGAAAACCTAACAAAAAATGCAGGACAGGGTGCTGACACGGGTGCCCATGTCACAGGACACATCAGATCTACTGGAACTGGAAATGTGCAAAAAGGGAAGACAGGGGGCTGGCACGGGTGCCTGTGTCACAGGATATGGCCCGTGTCAGATCTACTGGAACTGAAAACGTGACAAATTGGCAGGATAAGGTCTTGACATGGGTGCCCGTGTCAGAGGACACAGACCGTGTCAGCTCAGTTGGGACAGAAAAAAACACTGATGGATTATTACAGGGCTCTGACACGGGTGGCCGTGTCATAGGACATGGCCCGTGTCAGACCAGACACCAAAAACCTTGATTTTTTTTTACTTTTTGCAATTTATTTTCATTCAATTTGGTTGTAATAAGTAATTAGGATATTACTTTTCCCGTTTTTTTATTACTTGTATCCCCATCCCCTATGTTGTACCCCAAAATTTTCCCTCTCATTTCTCAAGAATTTTCTCACAAGATCTTCCATGACTCAAGTTTGCAGCACATATACATCAGTTTAGGTTTGGAATTGGCACAAGGACAAAATGGTCAAAATGCACATTGAAAAGTCAAACTTTGACTTTTTGATCAAAATCAAGTTTCAAGAATCACATTTCATGAAGACATGTTAGAATATGAAGTTGGTTCATCAAGAAAATCAAAAGTCAAAATTACTTTGGAAAAACCAAAGTTCTAAACACTTAGAAATTTTTCTAGGTGTTAAGAAAATATGATAAGTTCGAAACTTTTGGCCAAATTTTCATCATGATGCAAGATGATTCAAGAAGAACTTCTGACACAGAAGTTGTAGATCTCAATGAGATCTAAAACATTATAGAACAGAACTCCTCCTAGAAATGCTGGGATTTCAAGTTATAAATCCTTGAAGACACGTCCATGAAACTAAAACACTTAGTAAATTTTGAGCATTTCCATGTCAGAATTTGATTAGAACTTCTGGGCCAGTTTTCACGTAGGTACAATCAGAGTTTGCAAAAATGATTCAAAGAGGGGTTACAAAGCATGTTACAAGATTTCTGAAAAGTTTGAGAACTCTTTCAGATCATGCTGGAGCAGGGAGAATCAAAGATCAGAAGTTGGACATTTATTCTTAATCTAAGTTACATTTATGTTGAACTTCTGATCCAGTTTCAAGCTATGCTGCATAATCTCATGTTGCAGGCCTTCTTGCTTGTTAAATATCATCATAATTTAATGCTTAAACCAACTTTTGAGTCTTTATCCCAGTGTTTAAGCCTTTATCCAAAAGATCTTCCCACGTGTGGCATAATAGTACCACTTATGTTCTTGAAAAGCAAACTTTTGTACAAAGTTTATTTTGAGCCCATACTTTACTCTGCTTCTGAGTGTACTTCCCCATAAATCACGCCTACAAACTCATATTAGGCGTGTTTAAAGCTGATAACCACCCTACCTTGCCTTGAAACCATGTGTGATACGGTGGCAGAACCGACTGTTTAATACTGGTTTGCGTTTTTTGTTTACAAATGTTGCGGTAAGCAAGAGTCGTCACCGACTTTTATTTTATCCAACAAAGGAAAGGGTGAAAAGAAAAAAAAGAGAGACCTTTTTCAATATTTTCTAAGTAAGGGGGTAGATTATGGAAAGGGAAGGTATTAGCACCCTTTCCATCCGTAGTTTTCCACGGGCTCTTAGGTACTTGGTCATTTTGAAAACTGTTTGTGTTTGTGTGTTTTGAAAGATTTTTGTTTGCTTTATGGTAACTCTTGTATCAGTCCTCAAGAGTGTGATGAAGCATTTTTTAAAGTAGTTTGAAAAGTGTGTAAGTCTGAAAAATTCAGATTTGAGCAAGTACTTAAGAGTCATCTACCTACTCGAAAAAGGGCGTTCTTTTCCTCCTTTCCTTTAGATAGTGCTATCCTACTATTAGTGAGTAGGTAGCCCTATCGTCGAATGTTGAGGGACTATCGAAAGGGATGTTATAGTCATTGAAGGCAACATGTAAGGACATCTTAGCATTCGAAGGGACTGTCATCATATAGGAAACATCGAGGGAAAAGATCATTTTTCTCGTAGGCAACTCGAGGGACGTCAAGGGATCATGATCTTTATGATGACTTTAAATTTTAGGATCTTTGCTAAGATATCCCTACGTTCGAGGGACATGACCATTTCCGAGGCAACTAAGTGAGGAATACCCTAAGGATGCAAGTGTAAGACATTGTTGTTTTCAGATATTTGTCTTGAGATTAGTGATCTAATGGTTAATTGACTTTATCTTGTCATGCACACCTAAGTTACTAACAATTATATATACAGAAAAATAAAATGCAGAAAGTATAAATCTAGAATATTACATGGCTTCAGGGAGGGGGATACTTACATTCCAAACCAAATGGGGAAAAGAAAATAAAGCAATAAAGTAAATTCATATTAACTATTACACCCCGTATAACAGTTACATGAATATAAAATACAAAAGGAAATAAACGCGCGACAAATGAAAACACGTTCTAAAACCTAAAGGAAAAATCTTTTTGGTTGTTGGTTTTTATTTTTAATAACAAAAACTAAGTGAAGTAAATATCTAAAATTTAATTAGAGAAGTAAAAAAAAAGTTGGGTGAAAATAAATCCTAATTCTAATGTTTTTGGTATTTTTTTATTAAGAAAATAATTTAAATTAAAAGAACCTAAGTCTAATTTGATTTTAAATTGCATTAACATAATTAATTAACTAATTAATAATTTAGAAAGAAACTAATCCTAATTATTATTTTTTTAATTATTTTTTTATGATATATTAAAAAAAGATTTGGAAAAAAAAATAATAAACAAAATAAAAAAGTGATAAAATAAGCAAAACAACATGGGTCTGGTCAGAACAGAAATTAGGGTGTAAATACAAAAAACGTGAGGCACAAGAGTTAAATCCCATATTGGCGTTTGATCCTGTGTGAGCATGTTTGGAGAGTCCATGGTGGGGACTACTTGTTGGAGGCACTGGATCCAGGTTGAGTATGATCTGATGGTGCTGATGGTAGGGTGCATGGTGAACCTCTGGCTAATGCATGCACTAAATCTACATTTGATAATTGTTAGAAAAATAATATGCTGGACCTGGGACTTGAACCTAGGTCCTCTCCTTTATACACACGCCTCATCACCATCTGAGCTGTTTTGCCATTCGTTATACAAAACTAAACCAAAATAAAAAATACAAAATCAAGTCAATATATGGTAAATTAAAAAAAACGCGCGCAGTTTGAATGATCCAATGAAAGGCTGTCACGCTTCATCTTCTTCGTTCAGATTGAACATGCTTTTAGTGATGGACACTCTTGTTGCTAAAGCCTATAGTGACAGATTGCGTCTCTAGCTATAGCCCGGTACAATCCAAAATCATTATACACACGCAAAAAACATCAACCAAGACCATGGATCACTTGCAATTTTCCTCCTGAATTCATTGGTACCATCAATTTCATCCAATTTGGCCTTTAAATCAGGTTCCCCAAATTGGGAACTCGGAACCCTAACAATGGTGGATCTCCATATCTGTACTCAAACTCAAAACAAAACATCCAAAAACGTTCCCATGATGATCACAAATATAAATATGCAGTCAAATCACGTTTATAATGCATAAATGAATGAAAACGAGATTGAAAAAAACAAGAGAAAACCGTGATTTGCAGGGGAGTGTTTCATTGTGTTTCAAGGCCTAGTAACGGTTGGAAAAGCTTCAAGGGATATCCAGGAATAAATTAGGATCCTTGTTTGGGATTAAAACAGGCTGGATACTGAAATTCAAATTTGAGAAATTTGGTGTTTTTTGCAAAACTTCCAGAGGTTCCCCAGGCTATGTATGCGTGCCCTGATGCTTGCTGGGTGTTTGTTTATATAGAGAGGGATGAGGAGACACGAAAAAACAAGTTTGTAATAGCCATAGACAAACATTTGAATGCCATGAATACCAATATGTAACCTTGGCCAAAAGTGTGGGATCTTGTCCATTTTTCAAACTTGCATGAATGTGGACATGCTGGCCTTTCTGTACACGAAAATTGGGGCCCCTCCATGCATTAAAACAAGCCTTAACCATATAATTTGTAATAATCTTGATTTATTTTATTTTTAATTAAATAAAATTAATATAAAATGCAAATAAAATCAAGACTATGCAAAAATGGTTTTAGGAGTCCTCTATACTCTTACGAAGATGTTTGAAGTCCAAAAAAATGAGCCATTGCCTTAAAAACTCAAATTTTCTCAATGCTTATTTCTTGAAATTTCCCAAATTTTCCCAACTTGGGCAAGCCATAACTTTCTCAATTTTTATCTCATGATGATGATCTTGGACTTTTTGGAAAGCCCAAGATGTCTAATTCAATCGCTCTTTTGATCAATTTTGTATTTGAAGATGTTATCTTGATGTTAAAGGTCTTGGAAAAAAGTGGCTTTTATTGACTTTCTAAAATGACCTGTAATGTATGAACTTGTATCTTTCAAATGGTGCATTTCTTGAACTTGAGGGATGAAGATAAGTTGTATGGAATTGGATTCTATTCAAAATGAGCTTTGGTTGGAAAATTTCTGATAAAGTATGAGAAAGTTATGCTTGGTCAAAGTTTGGTTGACTTTTCTTATAGAAACCCTAATTTGCCATTTTTGACTTTTGATGGGTTAGGAGCATTTATTGAGGAATCATGATAAAACCTTGATCAAATGATGGATATCACTTCAAAATGTTGATGTTGACCAAAAATCTTGATGTTTGACTGTACATGGGCCACAATTGACTTTTGACCTAGCACAATTAATTTTCCAATACTTGAGCAATTGATTGAGAAAACTTGTTGTTCAAGGCATGAAATTTGGCATGGATGATCTTGAGGACATATTAGGACAATGGAGAACATTTGGGATCCTTGGAGCTCAGCCATCTTGATAAAAATTGGAACCCTAGTTGGGGGTTCATTGCCTTAGGAGGAGAATTGTCTGGTCAATTCTTGGTCAACCTTGAGCAATTGAGGACTTCTAGGAATATATCTTGTGTCAAAATGGGAGGGAAAATTTTGGGGTACAACGCCATGCTTGTCTAAACTTGCTTCATAAACAAGTCAATGATCCATAACACATGATGGTTGTACTCCTGACTTCTCCAAGCTTCTAAATCCTTTGCCTATAAATTAAACTTCATTTGCAAACTGAAGGGGGATTGAGAAGAAAAGCCCTGAAACCTTGCTGAAAATTCCCAAGAACCTGGAACTGCAACACAAACACAAAACCTGCTACTTTCTTATTTTTGCATCCAAACTATAATTTTCCTTGTGCGTTTCTTGGCCAAATCATCCATATAGTTTCTGGTATACACGTAGAAGCTTTCCCAACTTCTGTTTTCAAACTGTAATACAGTCTTCACCAATCTCCATTTCAAAAATCATAACTTTGCATCTTGACTGCTCTAGAGCATTCCAACTATCCATAACTCAAGTTAAGGGTTACTTTAGCTTTCTGAGACCTTGAGGAAGCTGACCAGAACATCACAACAATTTGAACCAGACTCTAACTCACAGAACATTTTCCAGCTGCAAGGTAAGTTTCTTATGATTTTCATCTCATTACTTAGGAATTATTAGGCTTTCAATTTCAAAGACATAGTGTAGATATCATGGCTCTGAATCTGTACATATTTATAGATTTCATTTATATGGCCTAAGTAGAGATAATTTCATATCAAAACTTCATGAGAAAATTAGGGTTCAGAATTAGGATTAGCAAAATTCATGCTTGCTTCTAGTTTACAGTTTTGATACTATGTATTTCTGAAACCATGATGAAATTTGCCATAACTTCTGTGTTTGCATTTTCCATTTTTGTTGAGAAATGACTAAGCTACAGACACTCTGGCTGGCGCAAAGAAGAAGACGAATTTCATCATCAGAACTTACTTTGTAATATATGTTTATGTTTTTGCTTATAATACCAAATGTATAGCCATCCCAGTGGTAGAGAACACGCGCATAAGGCATTAGTGTTAAGGGTCCGGGGTTCTAGCCCCAAAAGCATCTTTTATGTTTATTTCTTAACATTTTTACCCCATTATTTGTCAAACAATAATCCTGGACCAGAACTTCTAAATAACCCCCCCTCCATTTATTTGTCAAAACAGTACTCCTGGACCAGAACTTCTAGATATTCTCATCCAACAGCATCGTCACCTCACTTACCCATTAACAGAACTTCTAGCCTTCCAATAACACTAGAACTTCTAGGTTTCCAGCTGCATCAGAACTTCTAGGCTCTCTCAACAATCAGAACTTCTAGCCTTCCAGTAACACTAGAACTTCTAGGTTTCTAGCTGCACTAGAACTTCTAGGCTCTCTCAACAATCAGAACTTCTAGGCTTTCCTTTGTTTCCAGCAACCCCAAAACTTTAGCGCGTATGGATCCAGAACTTCTGGCTTTCCTCATTTATATTAACATTTTCTTTCTGATTTGCAGCGCACCTGAGTCAGAACTTATGCTCTCTCTTATTTCTATTCTTTCGGCAACACGCTGACTCTAACTCTTACTCTCTTACTATTTTTATCATCACTTTTATTTTCATTAATCAAAAACATCAAAAATACTTTATATTCATATACTTTGCTTTATTTCTTTTAAAACAAAAAGACTAAAAACATTTCCTTAAGCAAATTTATTTCTTCTCTTAATAAAAACAAAACAAATTTATTTTACATTTCAATTCTTATACATTATTTCAATATGGTTGTAATAGATAATTAGGACTTTAACTTCTTGCAACCCCCATTTGTAAATTTGTACACCCCATCCCTAAGTGATTGTAATAGCGTAGGATATTTACTTTCCGTAATTTAACGCTTTCATATAAATACTAATAATTAGGTTTTGTATGGAAAGATAAAATCAATACTTAGAAAGCCCTAATTCATGATAAATCAAGCATGAAATACAAACACTTACACACTTGCACTTCTAGGGTTAACTCCACTTGTTGCCTTATGAAAAATAGTCATGTTATGCATGTGAGGCGTCTTAGCAAAAACAATAAAAAAAATACAAGATCATAGTCCCTCGATGACGCTTCGAATGTTGCCTTGCAAATTATCTTAGTCCCTCAAGAGAAATGCTAAGATATCTCACAACATTGCTATCATGACTATACGATGACCCATGCCCGTCCCTTTACATCCAAAGATAAGGCTTCTTACCAGTCAATGGTAAGATAACAATATCAAAGTAAGGAATGAACAAAAGACTTTTTGAGAAGGTAGGACGTTCTTAGTTGCTTACTTACAATCCATCTTCAAAATAAACATCTTTTCAAACACACCAAACACTTTCAAAACATGAAATATTTTCAAAGGTCCAACACTTTGTATGCATTCTTATAGAGATGAGAATCATTATAAAGTTTGCCTAAACGAAGGCGCTTTTCAAAATACTTTCAAAACCCATCCATAAACATATTTCAAACAAAGCAATTTCAAAAGTGATCTAGCGAGCAACTAAGAGCCCATAGATAACTATGGATGAAAAAGGTACTAACACCTTCCCTTTCCATAATCTAACCCCCGAACTCAAAATAATCTCAAAGGTCTTTCCTGTTCTTTTCACCCTTTGCTTTATTGGATAAAATAAAAGTCGGTGGCGACTCTTGCTATCCGCAACAATTGCGATAAAACGTAAAACACACAAGTCAGTTCTCCCACCGTATTACAGAACTGGCGACTCTGCTGGGGAGATACTTAAAAGTGAGGTTACCTTAGGGCTAGATCACCTTTACTTGCTTTTCATTTGTTTGACTTATTTGCTTTACATTATGGGTCCTTGTTTGGGTTTGTATTGATCCCCTACCCGGATCTGAGGCACCTTTTAGGTAAGTAGCATTAGATCGAGGAAACTATGTGGGGTATACCGACATGGTTGATGCGATGGCTACATTAGTGTGACATATTCATTGGTACCAGTAGCCCTTGAGTAGACAAGGAGAATACGGGGCCGATGTGTGGTGTCATAAAGCACTAACTGACTTTAGAACCTTTATTTGAACAACTTGGACTTTAGGAAGTAGTGAGGTAGCCGGCTTTGGTGCAGTCCAAAGTTGGTTGATACTCGATACTACGCTCATTGTGATCAGAATTTCAGGATATTTTGGTCGCCAATAAAGAGGCTTGCGCTAAAGCAATGCCCGATGAAGAAAGATCAGTGATATTGAGATCCCTTAGGACCCATTTACTCTCTAGGACAGGTTAATCCAACTAAACTTCAAGAGGGTACTTACCTATAAACTCCATGCAAGCCTAAACCTAAGGACTTGTCTGTTTTGTGTATATGATTATTTGTACATAACAACTTAATTGCTTTGCATACTTATACATAACATCATGACATCATACCATAGCATTTTCAATAATCATTTCAAGGATCGCAAGGGCCTATGATGCAAGGTCATGTTGAACCAGACGCCTATCAAAGGGGAAAAATGATTCATTGTCTAATAAAACGCCGTCAAAGACCAAAGCACGGTAGCTTGAGTCAAGGGCTATGACCCACTCGACATGGTGAGCTTGATTCTTGCAGAAGGACATTCAACAATACAAAGTTCTTCACTCAAAGCTATGATCAAGGTTCAACTTCTAACATCTTCTTATGTCTACCCCGCGAGATCCTTGAAAATATTGCATCCACATATCATGCATATCATCATAACAGGTTTTCCCCACGCGGGTTTCTCATCTGCCTACTGTTTATTTCAAAATGCTCAATTCCAACAAATGTTCCCGGCTCTGGCTAAGGGACAGGAAGATCTGAAAACACTCTTCACCAAAGAGAGCAAGAAGAAGACTAAGAAAAGGGTTGTCATCCTCAACATGGGAAAAAGGTCCAAGGGTCATGCCCAACTAGATCAAAAAGAAGATGCTTCTTTTGAAGAAGAAGACAATCAAGAAGAGGAAGCTAGAAGCATTAGAGCTAACAAAGCTACTGATGATGAAGACTATTCTGAGGAGCAGTAACCACCAGAAGATGAAAACTACAAACAACTTGAAGACAGACTAAAATTTATGGAGATCCAAGTTGTGCCTGGTCTGGACTTTGAAGAAATGGGATTGGTTTCTGGAGTGATCATACCACCTGTAACACGGTGGGAGAACTGGCTTGGTTGTTTTGCATTTGATCGCAAATGTTGCGGTTTAGCAAGAGTCGCCACCGACTTTTCTTTTATCCAAAAGGAAAGGCTAAAAAGAACATGAAAGACCTTTGAGATGTTTTCTTGAGTTCGTGGGGTAGATTATGAAAAGGGAAGGTGTTAGCACCCTTTACATCCATGGTTTTCCATAGGCTCTTAGTTACTTGCTAGATCACTTGCTTTTTATTTGAAAATGTGCTTTGTGTGGTTTTTGAAAGTATTTTGTAAAGATGCCATCGTTTAGGCAAACTTTGCAATGATTCTCGTTCATAAGACTGTATACAAAGCATTGATATTTTGAAAATGTTTTCAAGTTTGAAAGATGTTTTTGAAAGTGTTGGTGTTTGTTTTGAAAATAGCAAGGATGTTTTTGGTTTTGAAATTGAGCAAGCAACTAGGAACAATCTACCTACTCAAAAGTCTTTTATGTTTATTTCCTCTTTCCTTTGACATTGTTATCTTACCATTGATTTGGTAAGTAACCCTATCTTTGGATGTAAAAGGGACGGGCAAGGGTCATCATATAGCCATAATTAGTAATGTTGTAAGATATCTTAGAATTTTCTTTAGGGACTAAGATCATTTTTGAAAGGCAACTTTGATAGAATCATCGAGGGACTATGACCTTGTATTTTGTTTGTTTTTGCTAAGATACCCCACATGCATAATATGGCCATTTTCATAAGGCAACAAAGTGGATTTACCCTAAGGATGTAAGTGTGCGAGTGTATTGATTTACATGCATTTAGTCTTTGATTTTTGGGTTGTCTATTTGTTGTTTTTATCTTACCATACACACCTAATTACTAGTAATATATGAAAACAATAAAAATGCGAAAAATAAAGTCCTACACTATTACATCATTAAGGGGATGGGGTGTGCAAATTTACAAATGGGGATTGCAAGAAATTAAATCCCTAATTATCTATTACAACCATATTGAAATAATATACAAGAATTGAAATGGACTTGTTTTGTTTTTGTTAAGAAAAGAAACAAATTGGCTTAAGAAAATATTTTTTGATCTTTTAGTTTAAAAAGAGATAAAATAAAGTATGTAAATAAGAAATATTTTTGGTGTTTTTCGTTATTAAAAGCTAAAATAAGATAAATAAGAGAGAAGGGAGTCAGAATCAGCACGTTGGTGAAACGAGAAGGAACAGAAGTTATGACTCTAATACGCTGCAAAAGAGAAAATGTTAGTAGGAAAGTAGAGGGTCAGAAGTTCTGGGCCTGGGTACACCAAGTTCTGAGGTTGTTGGGAATAAAGGAAAGCCTAGAAGTTATGATTGTTGAAGAGGTTCCGAAGCTGCAGTGTAGTTGGGAACCTAGAAGTTCATATATCACTGGCAAGTCAGAAGTTCTGGCTATTTGAGAGAGTGAGGTGATAATGCTATTGGGTAAGGTTTTCTAGAATTTCTGATCTAGGAGTATCATCTAACAGATAAATGGGTAAAAATGTCAATAAATAAAACTAAAAAAAGATGCTTCTGGGGCTAGAACCCAGGACCCTTAGCACTAATGTCTTATGCGCACACACTGTCTACCACTGGGGTGGTTGTACATCCGTTATCAGAAGAAAAAGCATAAATATGTATCACAAAGTAAACTCTGATGATGAACTCCATTTCTTTCTCCATGCTAATAAGAATATCTGCAACTTAGTCAACTCTCAACAAAACAGAAAACACAAACATAACAATTATGGAAGGTTTCCATCATGGTTTCAGAAACGTAAAAAAAAGAGTCAAGACTGTAAATCAGAAACAAGCATGTATCTGCTAATCCTAGTTTCCTTAAGAAGTTCTGAACTGATATTCTCCCTACTTAGGAAGAAAATGTATGTAAACTCAGAATATGTACAACATCAGAAACAAGATGTCCACATTTTTGAACATGCAAATCTAACAATACCCAAGTAATATGATGAGAGTCAGCAGAAGCTTACCTTGCAACTGGAAAATGTTCTATGAGCTGGAGCCTGGTTCTGACTGTTTTTAATGTTTTGATCAGCTTCCTCACGTGCTCAGCAGGCTGGAACAACCTTTATCTTGGGCTATGAATGGCTGGAAAATTCTGGAACAGTCAAGAAGTAAAGTTCTGAATTTTTGAGAACGTGTTACGGTCTGAAAACAAGAGTTAGGATGGTTTCTAAATGTATATCAAAAGTTGTATGGATCATTTGGTTAAGAAACACTTGAGGAAAATTGGAGTTGAGAGCAAGAATAAAAAACTAGCAGGTTTTGTATTTGTGTTTGCAGTTTTAGGTTTCTAGAAATTTTAGCAAGGGTTCAAGGCTTTTTCTTTTTAGTTTTCTGACCCCCTTCCCAGTTGCAACGAAGTTAAATTTATAGGCAAGAACTTTGTAGCTTGGAGAAGTCAAAATTACCAACATCATGCTAGCGTGCTGGCTTGTTCTTGAAGCAAGATAAACAATTATGGTGGTTAGCAGCTTTAAGTTGTGCCTAAGATGGATTTGTAAGCATGAATTAAGGAAAAGTACCCTCAGAGGCAAAAGCAAAGCACGGGCCCAACATAAACTTCTACAAAAGTTTACTTTTCAAGGACAACAATGGTACTTCTATCTCACACGTGGGGAAATCCTTTGGATAAAAACTCAAAAGTGGTTGTGAGCATTAAATGATGATGAGATTTATCAAACCAGAAATTCCGCGCTATGAGATTGTGCATCATAGCTTAATTCTGGGCCAGAAGTTCAGCACCAATGCAACTTAGAACAAACATCCAACTTCTGATCCTTTAATCTCTTTGCTCCAGCATGTTCTGAGTGAGTTCTCAAACTTTCCAGAAAGCTTATAACATGCTTTGTAAGCACTTTCTGAATTACTCTTGCAACTTATGACAGAACCTATGTGAAAACTGGCCCAGAAATTGTAAAGAAATTCTGATTTGAAAATGCTCAGAATTTACTAAGTGTTTAAGTTTCAGGGACGTGACTTTGAAGATGTATAACTTGAAATCCCATCATTTCTAGAAGAAGTTCTGTTCTGCAATATTTTAGGTCTTATTGAGATCTAAAACTCTTGCGTTAGAAGTTCTTCCAGAATCAGCTTGCATCATGGTAAAAATATGTCTAGAAGTTCTGAGCTTGTCATATTTCTTAAACACTTAGAAAAATTCTAAGTATTTAGAATTTTGACTTTTTCAACATGAATCTTGACTTATGATTTTCCTGATGAAAAAAACTTCATGCCTTGATGAAATATGATTCTTGAAACGTGATTTTGACCTAAAAGTCCAAATTTGACTTTTCAGTATGCAAATGACCATTTCTCCCTTGTGAATGACTTTCTTGGAAAATTTGTAATTCAAGGCTTGAAATTGGATGGAAGAAAACCTGAGGGTCCAGGATGATCCTTTGAGAAATGAGAGAGCAAATTTTGGGGTACAACAGCTGCCCCTGTTCAATCTTCTTAAACCTGAAGAGTTAGATTGGCGGATCCGCCATTCGTGACTTGAAGGTGGAAGATAATTGGACACTAGAGTGCCCAGAAATTTGCACTCGAAGATGGATTATGAATGGGCTTATAGATTCCATTTGGAGGGACGATGGAGATTTGCCGGAGATGGGCTTGTAGATGCCATCCAAGGGTGACTGTTGACAGATAATGTGTTAAGTCTGAACTTGATTTCAACTGGAAAAGAATCAGAATAAATCTTTGAGCGATTCATCTGAACCAGAGAAAGCTTCTGCAGGAAAGAATCATAATAAATTGTTGAGAGGTTTATCTGAACCCGAAGTGTTCCTTTGGAAAGTATCAGGATAAACCGTTGAGGGGTTTAAAATGAACCAAAAGAGATCCTGAATAATCTTTAACTGGAAAGAATCAGAGTAAATCTGTGAGCGATTCATCTGAAATAGAGAAAGCGTCTGCGAGAAAGAATCAGAATAAATCATTGAGAGATCTATATGAACCCGAAGGGATCTGGAGAAGAATCAAAACAAATCATTGAGAGATTTATCTGAACCAGAAGTGTTTCTTTGGAAAGTATCAGGATAAACGGTTGAGGGGTATAAACTAAACCAAAAGAGATCTTGAATGTTTTTTAACTGGAAAGAATCAGAGTAAATATTTGAGTGATTTATCTGAACCAGAGAAAGTGTCTGCGAGAAAGAATCAGAATAAACCATTGAGATATTTGAACTGAACCGACAGGGATCTGGAGAAGAATCAGAACAAATCATTGAGAGATTTATCTGAACCAGAGAAGACGTCAGCGGGAAAGAATCAGAATAAACTGTTGAGAGGTTTAAACTAAACCGGTAGGGGTTTGGAGAAATATTTTTTATGTAGATGGTTGACCATTCCTTTCTTGGGAGTTGATATGTAATTGACTTGTTGAAAATTTGACGATAATTTTCTGTTGATTGGTCTTTCCTGAAAAGATGAAAGGTTAGTTGTATGCAATATCATGATGTATGAAATGCATGGTTCAATGATGTTCTCAAAATAAATTAGATTGTGTCGTATGTATATGTGTTGTCAATGCTATGACGTATGGATGTAATGTATGGACACATTAACTGTTATGCCGCAGTGTTGTTGGAGTCATGGAAAATAAATCCCTGAGCATTGCTGAGAATGAGGAGTGCAAGTCTTCATGTTTTGAAGTTGAAGTGTTGATGGATGAGTTTCCAATTAGAGAAATAAACTCGGCTGTGTAAGGGAAATGTCGTGTATTGCTTGTAGACCTCGTGAAATCCTGTCGGGGAATCCTGAGAAACTGGGCGACTTTCACTGGGTAATCTTAGGAGTGGTAACTGGAAGTTTTATTCTGTCTGGGATGTGAGAGAGCTTGATATCATTAAGCTGTATACTGGAGATACGTTAGTGAGCCTGTAGTGGGATGTCCTATTTTTCGCTCTTGCTGGAAAAGTATTTGCGGGGGATTTTATGGAATAGTCTAAAGATATTATCCTATTTCTTAAATCCATTAGTGATTTTATTTTTATTTTCCGTTCCTCTTTTTTTGTTCATTTGTAAACAGTAGTTACGTTCAAATGCATATGTTCAAAAATAAATCATTGGAAGTTTTCGCAAACAAAACACGGAAATAAAAGAAAACAGATAGTTTTGCACTTTCAAAGGGATATCTTTGTATTAACTTGAATAAGTATTTTTGTACAATGAGACGAACATTCTAGTAAGAGAATGTCGTCGTAGAAAATGAAAATTTGATACAAAGAAAGATAGCTATGTGAAATAATCACATGGGGTTCCCATTCTGCTATAGCCTTCATGTCTCTGAGCGTCTCATCCACTTGTTTCCTTGTCCGAAGTTGATTGGATTGATCAGACCCGTTGAGTTTGTCAGTCGATGTTAAAGGTTGTATGTAAGGTGATCCAACGGGATATAGTCATATGCTTTAAATCCCTAACTTTTTCCTGGACCGTCCTTTCGGGTTTTCAGTCCACCGGGATACATTTTTTCCCAAGCCGCCTTTTCAGGTTTTCAGCTTGCCAGATGTACAGATTTTTTCCTATTTTATCCCTAATGTTTGCCCGAACCTTTGTGGTTCACCGGGATGCCCTTATTTTTCCTAGGTATGTCAACCTAACGGGTCTCTTATGCCTAATATCTTTTGACTATGTCTGTGTTTACAGGGTGCAGAAGGTCGTCGCCATCCATAGTGGTTAAGATCATTGCTCCATCAGAGAATATGCTTTTGATCACAAACGGTCCTTCGTATGTAGGAGTCCATTTGCCCCTGGAAACACCTTGTGGAAATTTAATCACCAACCTGATATACCTGACGCTTGACCTTCTTGTTAAAAGCTTTGATCATACGCTTTTGGTACATCTGGCCATGACAGACAGACGCAAGCCTCTTCTCATAAATCAAGTTCAACTGGTCAAGCCGAGTTTGGATCCAATCATCTTCATTCAGCCCTGCATCTTTTACGATTCTCAGAGAAGGTATTTGGACCTCAATTGGTAGAACAACTTCCATGCCATATACCAAAGAGAAGGGATTTGCCCCTGTTGATGTGCACGTCGTGGTACGGTAACCGTGGAGAGCGAATGGTAGCATCTCATGCCAGTCTTTGTATGTTACTGTCATTTTTTGTATGATCTTCTTGATGTTCTTATTTGCATCTTCGATAGTGCCATTCATTTTTGGCCGGTAAGGGGAAGAATTATGGTGCTGGATCCTGAATTGCGCGCATAGCGTAGTGATCATAGTATTGTTGAGATTGGTACCATTGTCTGTGATGATTCTCTCCTGGATACCGTACCGAAAGATGAGATTCTGTTTGATGAACCGGGCCACAACATTCTTGGTAACGGAAGCAAAAGAAGCTGCCTTTACCCATTTCATGAAATAGTCAATAGCCACTAAGATGAAGAGGTGTCCCTTAGAAGCTGTAGGTTTGACTTCTCCAATCATTTTGATGCCCTACATCGCGAATGGCCAGGGAGAAGTCAGAACGTTTAAAGGAACTGGAGGCACATGTACTTTGTCAGCATAGATCTGACACTTGTGACAGGTTCGTGAATGCTGATAGCAATCTTCTTTCATGGTAGACCAGTAATACCCTGCCCATAGGATCTTTTTAGCCATCGTATGCCCACTAGAATGGGTGCCAAAAGTGCCTTCATGTAGACCAGCCATGATCTTTTCTGCCTCAGCCTTGTCTACACGATGAAGCAAAACAGAGTCATGGTTGCGCTTGTAGAGAATGCCATTACTAAGGAAGAAATTAGCAGAGAATCTTCTCAAGAACTTCTTATCATTGACTGAAGCTCCTTCCGGATATTCTTGAGCCTCGAGATACCTTTTAACTTCATGGAACCAAGGCTGGTCCACTACTTCTTCAGTTTCGATCTCGTGACAGTAAGCTGGTTCGTCCATCCGCTCAATGGTGATCAAGGGAGCCTCGTTACCCCACTTGAGTTTAAACATGGATGACATAGTGGCTAGTGCGTCCTCTAGTTGATTTTCCTCTCGTGGAAAATGCTCAAAGGTAATTTCCTCGAAATGTGGGATTAATGTCAACACATCTTCTTTGTAGGGGATGAGGATTGGGTGCTTCGTGTCACATTCTCCTTTAATCTGACTGATGACTAAGGCTGAATCTCTAAATACACTTAAAGACTTAATTCCCAAATCTATGGCAGCTTTGAGACCAAAAATACACGCTTTGTATTCTGCCATGTTATTTGTACACTTGAAGCAAAGTCTTGCAGTGAAGGGAGTATGACATCCTTCAGGGGATATGATTATAACACCTATTCCATTGCCGAGTGCATTAGAGGCTCCGTCAAAAACCAAGGTCCATTGGGATCCTTGTTCAGGTCCGTCATATGGTTTGAGTTTTTCACAGTTGTTTACCATCATGATGTCTTCATCTGGGAATTCGAATTTCATTGACTGATAGTCATCCACATCCTGATGAGCAAGGTCACCGGCTAGCACACTGCCCTTTATTGCTTTTTGGGTAGTGTACTGAATATCGTATTCATTCAGAATCATCTGCCATCTTGCTATTCTCCCAGAGAGGGCAGACTTCTCGAATATGTATTTAATTGGATCTATCTTGGATATCAATAAAGTAGTATTGGTCAACATATACTGTCTTAGCCGACGAGCAGCCCATGCTAGAGCACAACAAGTTTTCTCGAGCAATGAATATCTTGTTTCACAGTCGGTAAACTTTTTGCTCAAGTAGTAAATATCATGCTCTTTTCGGCCAGACTCGTCATGCTGCCCCAACACACACCCCGTTGAATTTTCCAAGACGGTTAGATACATGATTAAAGGTCTTCCCTCGACAGGCGGCATCAAAATAGGAGGCTCTTGAAGGTATTCTTTGATCTTGTCGAAGGCAGCTTGGCATTCATCATTCCATTTGACTACTTGATCTTTCTTAAGTAATTTGAAGATTGGTTCACAAGTAGCGGTTAAGTGAGAAATGAATCTGGCGATGTAGTTTAGCCGTCCTAAGAATCCTCTAACTTCCTTCTCGGTGCGAGTAACAGGCATTTCTTGTATTTCTTTCACCTTGGCAGGGTCCACTTTGATACCTTTACCGCTGACGATGAAGCCTAGGAGTTTATCGGACCTCACCCCAAATGTGCATTTATTCGGGTTCAACCTTGGCTTGTATTTCTTTACCCTTTCAAATAGTTTCTGCAAATTGTCAAGATGTTCCTCTTAAGTTTGAGATTTGGCTATCATGTCGTCCACATAGACCTCTATTTCATGATGGATCATTTCGTGAAATAAAGATACCATGGCACGCTGATAGGTTGCCCCAATGTTCTTCAACCCAAATGACATAACCTTGTAACATAAAGTTCTCCACTGTGTGACGAAAGTCGTTTTCTTCATTGTCAACCAAAATATCGATATGGGGAAGTGTGAAATCATCCTTAGGGCTTGCCCTATTCAAATCTCGGTAATCCACACACATGCGTACTTTGCCATCCTTTTTAGGTATTGGACCAACATTGGCGACCCATTGTGGATAGGAGGTAACAGCTAAGAATCCGACGTTGAATTGTTTCATGACTTTAGTCTTGATCTTCTCTGACATGTCTGGCTGCATGTGATAGACTTTCTGTTTTACCGGTGAGCAATCTTCTTTTGTTGGTAGATAATGGACCACGATATCAGCATCAAGTCCTAGCATATCTTCATATTACCAAGCAAAGACCTCAACATAATCTTGTAGCAACTGGGTTAAACGCTTCTTGACACTAGGTTCCAGATTGGCACCCACCTTGACTTCTTTCTTGTCCTCTTCGGTACCTAGGTTAACTGTGTCCACTGGTTCTTCGTGGGGCTGTATGGTCCTTTCTTCCTATTGTAGTAACCTGGCTAATTCCCCTGAGACTTCACAATCTTCCTCACCTTCGTCTTTGGCTTGGTAGATTAGAATTTCAAAGTCACAATAGGCCATAGCAGAATCGTTACCCATGGGATCCTGAGTAGATGTAGATCTGCATTTTGAATGTGAGTGTGTGTAAGAGTATAGCTATTATTTGAAAAACAAAAATAAAGAAAAAGAAAAACAAAGAGCGTAAAATTTGTATGCAAAAACGTCCATGATTCATTGATGACATATGAAAATGAGGTAACAACCCTTACAAATGGATCGATGTGCCTCGAGTAAGACACAAGGTTTTAAAAGTCTCAATTGTTTAGTTATTACAAGTCCGAAAAAAATTTAAAGACAATTATTGTTGGATAAAAGTAATTGGGACAAAATCTTTAGCTTCCCAGTTGGTGAGTCCTCCGTTGATAGTTGGGAAAATCCATTCCTCCAGGTCGCAACTATCATCACTATCCTCCACTGTGTTGACTCCATGGTTGCTGATCTTCGAAGGTGGTCCCCCGGAACGAGCATGATGAACAGCTTTCCGGGCTCCTGAAGTGAAACCCAAACCAAATTTATCAGATTTGTAAGGGATATCCGGGAGTTGGCCCCAAATAGTACACCCACCTTCTTTGACCACTGCCTTGGCATCTTTCAGAGAAGCCATCTTTAGTGGAGGTCTGGTAATCTTCGGGACTTGGGAAATAGTCTTGGTTGATGCCAGTGTTTGTGGGACTTCCTTGAAATTCTGAAACGGAGTTTCAATGAATTCACCATCCAATTCCATGTATCTGAAGGAGTTCAAGTGACTGACCATATATTCCTCCTCTCCATGGTCAGTAATGATTTTTCCCTTGGTTGGGTATTTCAGCATCTGATGTAATGTAGAGGTGATGGCACCAACGTCATGAATCCAAGGTTGGCCTAATAAATAGGAATAGGAAGGGCGAATGTCAATTACATAGAAATTTGAATCAAAGGTTTGAGTTCCAACTTTAATGGGGATGTCCACCTCCCCATGCACCACACTCTTTGAACCGTCGAAGGCCCTTACCACTATGTTGCTGGGTTTTAAGGTCAAGCCTTCACAGTCGAGTCTATCAAGAGCCTTCTTAGGCAGCACATTCAAAGATGAACCCGTATTAACCAGGACATGGGCCAAAGTTGTGCCCCTGCATTCGAAAGAGACATGCAATGCCTTGTTGTGTTTCCTCCCTCTAGGTGTTAGGTCAGCAACATAAAAGATTAAACCATTATCAACGGTCAAACTGGCTACACAATCTTGGAACTGATCAACAGAGGTTTCCTGTGGCACATGGGCAGTTTTAAGAAATTTCACCAAGGCCTTCGCACGAGCCTCGGAGCACAACAGTAAAGCTAACATAGAAATATTTGACAGAGTTTTCCCTAGCTGTTCGACTATGTTGTAGTCGCTTCTCTTTATAATTTTCAGAATTTCTTCCATCTACTTTTTGGAGGCTTCCGGGATAGATACTGATTGCGCCTTCATCCGGACAGGCTCAACTAGAATGCCTTTTCCCCTAGTCTAGGTCGACTCGGCAGTAGGGGTGTCAGCAGGGGTAACCATAGGGATTGTAGTAGTAGTGTCAACAGGAACAAAAGCAAGGATGATCACAGGACCTGTAACAGTCTTCGGAGGAGCAATGTTGGGGGAGAATACCCTTCCGCTTCGGGTTATCTTGCTGGTTCCCGTAATGTTGCCAATGTCGGGGTCAGCCTTCTCAAAAATAGATTCTTCATCAGCCAACCAATCTTGTTTGACGTTGTGATAGTAAACGTCACCCCTATAGTTCCATGGGACAGTTTTATCTGAGGAGTACGGGATTGGTCCAGGCATAGTAATTATTAGTGGAGTCACTTTAGGAACAAATGTAATATTGACGGGTCTTTTGGTGGATACCCTGGAAGGATTGTCAGAAATGGTTACTATTGAAACATCCTTGTAAGAAATGGTTGTAACGGGAGTCTTCTTAAACAAAATCTGTTTGTCATCCATTAGGCGCTGGACACCTGCTTTCAATAAGTGACAACCATTTGGTAGGGATAAACAGAGGTTGCAGTCTTCGCCACAACCCGGAAATAAACCGGCCTTCAACAAGTTCTTCTTGACAGTCAGGAGAGGAGTAACAAGTTCATCAACAACAGTAACAAACACACCATCTTCAACAGCGTTAACATCACGCCATGCATGGGCATAAGAGAGGTGATAACATTTGGGATCTCAGGAGCATCAAATTCAATTTCTTTTGCCTCGAGAAGGTCTTGCACCTTGTTTTTCAAAGCCAAACAGTCATTGGTATCATGGCCTAGACTTTCTGAATGGTAAGCACAACGAGCGTTAGGGTGGTAATGAGGAGAGGCGGTGTTGGGATTCTTCGGGGCTTCCTTCAATGTTACCAGATTAGATCTCAATAAATGTGGCAAGACTTGAGACATCGTCATATTTATCCGGGTAAATTGTCTTACTGGTCTTTCTATTCTAGGTTGATTTCTCCTTTGTTGAGTAGGTGCAGGCTTATGGATTATGACAGCCCCTACCATTGGACGACGTTCAATTCTGTCTTGATTCCTTTGAGGGTATACAACACCAACTTCTTTCTTCCCAATAAATGGTTTTCTCACGGCACTGGAGGATGCCGTTGTACCCCAAAATTTTCCCTCTCACTTATCAAGAATTTGATCACAAGATCTCATTTGACTCAAGACTGCATTAGGGTTGATCAACTCAAAACACCTCGTTAAGCACTAATGACTAAAATTAGGGTTTGAGTTTGAACCAGGATTTTTGAACTTCCAATGCCCCATATGACTTTCATAGGTCATTATGGACCCCCAAGATTACTCATGTCAAGTTCCAAGCCTTGGATCACACTTTTGCTCAGTCAATTGAGCAATTGACCTAAAAATCAGTTGTATTGGGGGAAAAGTCAACTATGGACAATTTACAGTCAAACTTCATAATTTTTGATCCACATCAACATTTTAAACTCATATGTATCACTTGAGCAAGTTTGTACCATAATTCCTCAATAAATTTGATCAAATCTCCAAAAGGGCAAAATGGTCAAAATTAGGGTTTTGACTAGGAAAGAGCAATTTCTGATTTTCGACCTAGAAAATGATCAATTGGTTTAAGGCATGATCTCAAGAGTCCAATTTCATAATTTTTACCTAATGACATGGCTCAAAACATTGCTCAAGTCCAAAGGATTGACAAATAAATTTTCAGTCAATTGATCAAAAGTCAATTGTATACTGAAAAGTCAAACTTTGACTTTTTGGTCAAATTCAAATGTCAAAGATCATAGTTAATCAAAGCATGTCAAAATATGAAACTTATTCATCAAGAAATCCAAAATTCAAGATTTCATTTTGAAAAGTTAAAATTTCTAAACTTAGAAATTTTTCTAAGTGTTGGAAATTTCTTATTTTTCATAACTTTAAGCAAAATTTTCACCATGATGCAAGATGATTCAAGAGAAACTTCCAACATGAAAGTTGTAGATCTCCATCAAATCTACAACTTTTCTTCACACAAATTCATCCAAAAGTGCTTGGGTATCAAGTTATAATTTTAAGAACATGTGGTCATGAAACAAAACACTTAGTGAAATTTTGCCCTAATTTGGTCAGGATTTTGACCCAACTTCATGACACTTTTTCATATAGTTGCAAGGGGAATATTCAAAAGAAATTCAAAGATTGGTTGTATAGAAAATTACAAGTTTTCCAAAATGTCCAAGAACTCCTTGAGATCATTCTTGAGTAGGGAGAATCGAAGAGAGGAAGTTAGGGTTTTATCACTTGAATTACAAGGCATTTTATGATGAACAAAATTCAAATTCAAAGTTATGCTGCATAAACTCTACTTTGCAGGCCTCAAACTTGTTAGGAACTCCATATTTAATGGATTTCACAGCTGTTAGAGGTCTCATTTCAAGCATTCAATGCAAGGCCATGCTTTTATGTCCATTTTGGGAAGAAAGTGCACATTGCCATTTTGATAAAGTGACTTTTTACACAAAACTTGTTCTTGATCCTAGCACTTGTTCTCTTCTGATCATACAAGTCCTATAACTCATAATAAACTTGTTAAAAACTTACAATCACCCAACCCATTCTTGTACCTCCTCTTGAAACTTGTTTCCCACTTTTCTTCAAAATTAATTAACCTAGCCAAAAGCTAAAAACTAGTACTTCTGATTGTCCGAACCACTCCAATCCTTTTTCTTTTAGATATACAAACCATTTGCCATAAAAGAAACGAATGTTTAAGTCTTGAAAACACCTAGATCTCAGAATCACATCTCATACCTCCATTTTCACATAAACTGACCAAAAACTTGAAACTCATAACTCCCTCATGCGTTTTCAAGCCTTTTGGTTCCTAAAGCTTCTAAACATCATTTAGAACTGATCCCACACCCTGTTACAAGACTGTGACACCATTAACACCATCCACCATTTTCAAAAACAGAGCTTTGCACTTGGACTTCTCCAGAACTCCTCAGGTACTTTCAGCTTAAGCTAAGCATCCCATTAGCTTCCTGGGAACTTGAGGAAGCTAACCCAATCATTGGAACTCCTTGAAAGCTGCTCAAACTTCAAACTCGATACCCTCTTGCAAGGTAAGTTTTATAACTTTGTAAATTTTCATACAGGCATCATCAATGATTTATTTATGAACAAAACATATATTTATAATCGCCCTAAAGCTAACCATGTCCATAGTTTCCATTAATTTTGCTTGAGCTTAGAGAATTTTAAGATTGAAGTTTCTGAGATTTTTAGGGTTCATATTAGGGCCAATGAAATTCATGTTTGTCTTTGATCTATAGTTTTAATAATTTACATTTTTGAAACCGTGAGAAAATTTGCTACAAGTTTCATGTTTACAGTTTTCATTTTTGTTGAGATTTGAACAAGTTACAGAGGTTCTGGCCGGGCGTGAGGTTGAAGATGAAGTTGGCCTCAGGAACATGTTTTCCATATGTATTTATTGTTTGATTTATATAAACGGATGTATATCCACCCCAGTGGTTGAAGCGCGCGCCTGTAACCTGAGGGACCTGGGTTCGAGCCCCAATGGTACCCTTTTTTGATTTTTCATATTTTTTGTTTCCTGACTTTCTTTTTGCATGCGCTGAGCCTCCTTGGGCCTGGTTGTTTTTGTTTTTTAACTTTCTAACCCCCTTGCAGGCTATCAACACCCTTGGCCCAATTTTTATTTTATTTTCTTATTCTCATTTTATTTATTTTCTTAAATATTTTTCTAATATTAAAAAAATCATAAAAATCATAAAAATAGTAGATTTATATTTTGACATAGTTTATTTATTTTTCTCATAAAAAGTTATTTTATTTAATCAATACTTTATTTATTTTACTAATTATCTTTGTAAATTTATTAAAAAATAGGTTTTAGTTATTTTCTTTACACCATTTGAATATATTATTTTAAAATATAAAAAGACCAAAAATATTTTATAATACTATAAATTATTTTTAAGACAAAAATACCAAAATACTTTTCTTAAACTTAATTTCTTTTTAATAAATTGATAGATTTAGGGTTTTATTAAATTTTTTTCTTAGTAAATTTAGGTTTTACTTTTCCCTTTAATTAATTAGGTTAAAATCTAAACCCCCTTTTCTCATAAAATCCAAACAAATATCCATTTATTTTACATTTCACATTTTTGTACATTTATTCATTTTGTACATTATATTCATTTAATTTCTTGTACATTTATACCAATTCAATATGGTTGTAATAGATTAATTCGGTTTATTTTCTTGCAATCCCCATTTACAATATGTACACCCCCTCCCACAAGTATTGTAATAGCGTAGTAACTTTAAATTACGCAATTTATCGCTTTATATATAACATGTTAGTAATTAGGGTTTGTATGGAAAGACTAAAACCAATACTTAGAAAACCCTAATTCAAGACACAATCAAGTATGAAAATAATACACTTGCACACAAGCACCCCTAGGGTAAATCCACTTGGTTGCCTTTACAAAGTGGCCATATTACGCATGTGAGGTATCTTAGCAAAAACGAGCGAAATACAAGATCATAGTCCCTCGATGACGCTATCCATGTTGCGCTTAAAATGATCTTAGTCCCTAAAAGAGAATGCTAAGATGCCTTGCAACATTGCTAATCATGGTTATACGATGACCCACGCCCGTCCCGTTTACATCCAAAGATAGGGTTACTTACCAAATCAATGGTACGATAACAATGTCAAAGGAAAATAAAATGAACAAGAAAGACTTTTGAGTAGGTAGAATGATCCTAATTACTTGCTCAATTTCAAAACAAAACATCCTTGCTATTTTCAAAACAAACACCTACACTTTCAAAACATCTTACAAACTCGAAAACATTTTCAAAAGATCAAACATCTTTATATACAGTCTTACAAATAAGAATCATTACAAAGATTGCCTAAACAATGGCCTCTTTAAAAAATACTTTCAAAAACCACACAAAGCACAATTTCAAACAAAAGCAAGTGATCTAGCAAGTAACTAAGAGCCCATGGAAAACCATGGATGATAAGGGTGCTAATACCTTCCCTTTTCATAATCTACCCCCCGAACTCAAGAAATAATCTCAAAGGTCTTTCCTGTGCTTTTTCACCTTTCCTTTTGGATAAAAGAAAAGTCGGTGGAGGCTCTTGCTAACTGCAACATTTGCAATCAAACGCAAAACACCCAAGTCAGTTCTCCCACCTTATCACAGAACTGGTGACTCTGCTGGGGAAAAATCTAAAAGTTTTGTACCTTAGGGTTAGATCATATTTACTTGCTTTCATTGTTTGACTTGTTTTCTTTACATTATGTTTCTTTGTTTGGGTTTGAATCCTCTACCCAGATTTGGGATACCTTATAGGTATGTAGCAATACGTTGTGGAAACAGTGCGGGGTATACCGACATGGTCTAAGCAATAGCTACGTTAGTGCGACAAATTTGTGGCTACCTGTAGCCCTTGAGTTAATCAAGGAGAATACGGGGCCGCTGAGTGATGTCGTGAAGCACTAATGAACTTTTAAAACCTTTACTTGACAAACTTGTCCTTTAGGACATAGTGAGATGACCGGCTTTGGTGCAGTCCGAAGTTGGTAGATACTCGATACTACACTCATTGAGGTTTGTTTTTTTGGGATATTTCGGTCGCCATTAAAGAGGCTTGTGCTGAAACAATGACCAAGGAAACAAACCAGTGATATTGAGCTCCTTAGAACCCGGCTACTATTGCTAGGACAGGTTTGAGCCAACTAAACTTCAAGAGGGTACTGACCTATGAGACTCCATGCAAGCCTAAACCTAAGGACTTGTTTGCTTTGTTTGTATATACATACTTGTACATAACATTATGAACATCATAACATCATACTCATTCACTAACCATTTCAAGGATCTTGGGATTTATCTTTGTTCTGTTTTGTAGGATATGGATTCTCTTCACAGGAAAACTATTCAAGTCATCCTTGTAAGGATCCCTCCACAACTTAAGGAGCTAGCTTCAAGGATTCCAAAAAATTCTCCATTCCCCGAGAGACATGGTCGCCTACTTAACTTGGTCACTTCCAACACTGATGAAGACATGATGAAGGTGCTCTTTCAGTTCTTTGATCCCTTACACCATTGCTTCACATTTCCTGATTATCAACTTGTGCCTACTTTGGAAGAATTCTCCCGACTCTTGAGGATTCCCATTCTCAATCAAATACCTTTCAACGGTATGAAAATAGACCCAAAGCTAGAAGAGATTGCTCAAGCTCTACACTTGCAATCATCTGATGTCACAACCAATTAGGAAACAAGGAGTGGTGTCAAGGGTTTCATAGCAAAGTTCTTGTTCGAGAAAGCCCAAAACTGTCGGAACTCTTTGGATTTGCAAGCCTTTGAGGAAATTATGGCTCTCCTCATCTATGGGATGGTTTTGTTTCCAAATCCTGACCAACTCATAGATGTGAACTCCGTCAAAATCTTCATATCCCGCAACCCGGTGCCTACTTTTCTACGGGACATTCTACACTCTTTTCACACTCGCACTATGAGGAAAAGAGGTGTCCTTATATGTTGCACTCCTCTTTTGGCAAGATGGTTTATTTCACATCTTTCCCAATCTGTATTGAAGAATGAGCAAGGTTCAAGGTGGTCACAAAGGTTGATGACGCTTAAACATTCAGACATCCATTGGTGTTCCCGATCCATAGAGAATGTTACTATTGTTGACCGTTATGGAGAATTCCCTAATGTCCCTTTACTTGGCATTAGGGGAGGTATACCTACAACCCCTGCTTAGCCTTAAGACAGTTTGGTTACGCCCGAAGGGATGGCCCACATGAAATTCTGATTCAAGGTTTGGTATTTGACTATGAAAACAACGATCAAGGTCTTCGCCAGAGATTTATCCGAGCTTGTAGGATGTTGAACAAGGTAGATAGCAAGACATTGGGGAACAAGAATTCCATCCCTCTTGAGCCTTACCTCAAATGGGTACGAACTCATACTTAGAGTCTTATGATGCCTTATCCCTCCATTCTCCCGGTAATCATTGAGTCTGTTATGGAAGGAGGTGTTCCATACACTATTCTACATCCTGACATGCCCACCTCTCTTGAAGACTTACAAAGAGATTAGATACAACTCAAGGGGGAGCGAGATGATTTCGAACCCCAATTCTACGCAAGCAAGAAGAAGGTTTTGGAACTCACTAAGCAACTTCATGAGGAGAGGAACTTGAATGCCTACATCGCACCAAAAAGGATGCGTACTACCTTTTTATCTTAGAGTTTTTGTATTGTTTTGCCCAAAGAGACACTGATGTACTCAAGCTTTAATTTATTAATATAACGTGTGTTTCCTTTTTTTTCTAAAACAAATTTGAATCTTTAAAATCCTTGAAATCACCACATATGCATCTACCATTCATCATAACATAAGCAGGTTTCTTGCAACAAGTCTCCTCATCTCTCTACTATTTATTTCAGTAAGATGGATCTCGAGCAAACGGTGAAGGACCTCCAAGCTCAAAATGCATAGTTTCAACAGATGTTCTTAACTCTAGCCAAAGGACAAGAAGAGTTGAAGACCTTGCTGGTTGAAGAGAAAAAGAAGAAAGCAAAGAAAATAACCGGAGTTCTAAACATGGGAATAAGATTCCAAGGGCAAACAAGAAGGACCCTAGACTTTGCAACGTCATATGGTGAGAAAGACAATCAAGATGGGAAGGGAAAGGAAATAGTTGTCCAGCAAGAGTCAGAAGAGGAAGAGGAAGAATAAAACTATTATGAAGAACAACATCCTCCAGCCAATGACAAGTATAAGCATCTAGAAGAACGATTAAGTGCAATGGAAATCTAAGAGTGCCTGGATTGGACTTTGAGGAGTTGGGATTAGTATCGGGGATTGTCATTCCTCCAAAATTTAAAGCACTTGTGTTCGCCAAATATGACGGAGTTTCATGTCTCAAAATGCATCTCTGGTCCTATGTGAGGAAAATACAGCCTCATACTGCCGGCAAGGATTTATGGGTACACTTCTTTCAAGACAGTCTGTCTGGAACTCAACTTGATTGGTTTTATCAGTTAGAAAGAGCCAATGTTCATAACTGGGAAGATCTGGCCGCCGCCTTTTACTAACAATACCAATACAACGCTGATCTTACACCCACCTATACTCAACTCTAGAGTATGGCCATGGTTTCAAGCGAATGCTTTACGGACTATACACAAAAATCGAGGGACTTAGCAGGAAGAGTTCAACCTCCCCTATCTGAAAGAGAGTTGGTAGACATGTTTTTGGACACCCTGTCTGGCCCTTTCTTCAATCACTTAATTGGGAGTTCATCGGTAGGCTTTACTGAGTTGAAATTGACCGGAGAAAGGGTGGAAGTCGGGATAAAGAATGGGAAGATTCAAAAAGATGCATCCTCTGCTGCTGTAAGGAAACCATTCATTAGAAAGAAAGAGGTTGATGTTGTATATCCTCAGAGAAATCAAGATAGGGCTGAACGCCGTCCAATGGTGGGGGCTGTCATGATTCCTAAACCTGCACCTTCTGAGCAAATAAATAACCAACCAAGAATGGAAAGACCAGTCAGAAAGTTCACCCGAATTAATATGACACTATCTCAAGTATTGCCACATTTGTTAAGATCCAATCTAGTGGCTTTGAAAGAAGCTCCAAGGAATCCTAACATAACCTCTCCTCACTATCATCCTAATGCACGCTGTGCATACCATTCTGAGAGTCCCGGCCATGACACTAACAACTGTTGGGCTCTGAAAAACAAAGTATAAGACCTTCTTGAAGCCAAAGAGATTGAATTCGACGCGCCAGAAATTTCCAATGTTATTACTGCCCTTATGCCCAAACACGACCATAATACCAACACCATTGAGGAAGATATGTTTGTTACTTCAGTTGATGAACTTGTGACCCCACTCTTGACTATCAAAAAGAACTTGTTGAATGCCGGTTTATTTCCAGGCTGTGATGAAAGCTGTCATTTCTGTTTATCTTTACCAACCAACTGTCATTTGTTAAAAGCGGGCATTCAATTCCTAATAGACAACCAAGAGATTTTGTTCGAAAAGACTTCTATTCCAACTGTTTCTTATAATGATGTTTCCATCGTGAACATTTCCGCCAATTCTTCCAGGGTCTCAACCAAAAGACCTGTTAGAATTACATCAATTCCTAAAGTAGCTCCTTTGATAATTACAATGCCTGGACCAATCTGAAACCGCCATGGCCGAACCTGTCATCTGGTGTAATGAAACATTAATGAAGTCGCCACCGAACGTCTTTTATCCCGCTGAAAGGGAAAGGTAAACATCGAGAAAACCTGAAGAGGGAGAAATCACGGTCTTTCGACCAAGAGATCGGGTAAGGGAGTCTGTTACGCGAGGGGAAGGTATTAACACCCCACACGCCCATAGTACTCTACGGCATCCACTCTTGTTGTCTAATCTAATGGGTGTGTTCAAAACCTATGTCTATGGCTTAAAGCTGAAAAGGGAATGCATGCGAAAGAAAAGAAGAAAATAATGTAGGGAAAATAAAAGTTGTGCTCGGTTGGGCCCTACCCCTTTTCCTACGCATCCCTTTTAAGGAATCAGAGCAGCCGTAGTTCGGCTTATATATTTTGGTTGGTTTGTGTTTTTTTAGTTAAGGCAACAAAAACAGTCAAGATGGAAAAACATCAAATAAAACAACAAATAAATGAGATGGTAAAACATCGGCTAAATAATAACAAAGTAACATGTCAAAGATGGCGAAACATCAATAAAACGGATGACAAAACATCACACCTAACAGTTGTTGTACCCCAAATTTTGACCTAAGATACCATCTCCCATCTGCATCATTACATTGCAAGCGTTCACAAGCGATTTCACCTATTTTATCAATTTTCAAAGCAGATGTTTAAAATTCATAACTTTTTCAAATTTCGACAATTTTTTTAAGTTTTTATTTTACCTATGATTCTCCTTGACAACTACAACTTTTCTTTAGAAGTCAAGAGCTGATTATTTTTGAAAACAATGTTTATTTAATTATTTATTATTCTGAGTTTAAATAGTTGGAATTCATTTTCAGTTATTATAATTTAAAGAATTATAAATAATAAAGTAAATAATTGAAAAGAAGTTTATTAATTGATCAATGCTAAAACAATGTTTATTTAATTATTTATTATTCTGAGTTTAAATAGTTGGAATTTATTTTCAATTATTATAATTTAAAGAATTATAAATGATAAAGTAAATAATTGGAAAGGAGAAAAGAATTAACCGGTAAAATAGTAGAGTTTTATTCATCTTTATTCTAATTGTTACAATTGTTGTTTAAATACCGTATTTATTTACAAAGTATTTACAATGATAATTTTACAAATGTTTAAAGTAAAATAAAAACTATCCTAATTTTTCTAAGTTCTAAATCTTCATCTTCTATCCAATACTTCTTTGATACACCTTTGATTTTATCTGCAAAGAATAATTAAAGAAAAAATCAGAAATAGATATATAATTAAAAGCAGACAATTAATTTAGAGTTCATCATTAAAAGCAAATGGTCGGAATCAGTTTTACCCTCTTTGCAAATCACGGGATTTCTCCCGGTTCACAAAAAAGGGATGAATATTATTGATAAATATGAATGCACAAGTATTTGAAATGCACAAATTCATTTTTGCCAAAATCAACTGCATATTTCAAAACCAACAACATATGCAAGTCCAAGTTTCAAATTGTCAAAACAAGTCCAACGTAAATTGTCCAAAGTATGGAAGTATGTCAATACAAAGGCTCCTCTATACTGTAACAGATGCAGGAAAGCTAAAGAAGGAAATGTGCAGTTTAAAACCATATATGCAAGCCAAATATTTCTAGTTTCATCATTTCCCAGCCACTGCTTTTTCAGAACTAAAGTACATAACATTATTTTAATGTTTTAAGCTGTACTAAGGAGAGAGAAGAGAGAAAAGAATTGGGTTTACAGGTTTTGGCTTTAGGCAGAAAAGAGATAGAAAACAAAACTGCAGTAACACAGTAAAAAAAAAGGCATAGAAAAAGATACAAAACAAACTGAATGAAACAGTTGAGGGGGAAGAAGTATCAAAGGCAAATTGACAAGACAACGAAAACCTGAGCCATCAAGAGAAAAAAGCCAGCAAAACTGATATAATAACAGCACAAACTTTTCAAGAAGAGGCCAGATTTCAAAAACCTGTTGGAAGCCTTAAACGATAACCTATAAAAACAAAATACCACAAGCCTATTCTCAAAGTACAAAAACCTCAAGAACCTGCATTCAAAACATACAGACAACCTGCTGTCTCAAGCCTTAAACCATAACCTGTAACACAAAGCCAAAATCCTTAACCATGTCAAGCCTTCAACCCGCCTGAAGTATAAACAATACCCTGTCAAAAAAAACCTTCAAGCCTCAAGCTTAACAGCCAAAACCATGTCAAAGCCATAAACCTGCCAGTCTAAACCACAAAGCATCAAGACTATGCAACAAAAACCAGTAAACACAACCTGTTAAGCCATGTCAAACCTGAAGCGAGTCTCACCAAGACAATAACCTGTAAAAGCCTGTAATCAAACAAATGGTCCAAGCCTTGCCAAAGAAAACCTCAAGGAAACAAACCTGAAACCATAACCAGAAGGCCATCCAAGTCCATAACCAACTCAAGCCTGAAGCTCATAGGAGGAGCCCCAAACTGACGGAAACTTACCCATTCAGGCAAACAACTCAAAGCCCTCAGAGTTTTCTCATCATTGGGCTGTCAAACACACTAACCAACATATCCAGGTACCAAGGCAAAGAGAAGAAGAGAAAAAAGCATACCCAGAAACTTACAAGGCATCAAGCATACAAACGAAGGCAACATACCAACAAGCAATAGTCAGAGCAATAACATCATGTTCAGAGGCAACAGAAGCGATTAAAGGAGAAGAAGATAAAAAAGCATCACGAGGTACACAGACAACTCAGAAGGGCAAGCAAAGTACCAGGTTCCAGCAAAAGCAAGCTAGCTTCAGCGTCACTGCCTCCTCGCCATCCAGCCGCCTGAGCGCCTCCACCACCGTTCATTCCCCTCCTCCGTCAAGGTAATATAACCTCTTTCCTTCCATTTTATACACCTTGACAGAAACAACATGTTAAAGCTAAAGTCAGAATCAAATGAATGTGAAATCATAAACATGCAAAATCGTAAAACCCTAACGCATTAAAGAACGAAATCGTCACCTTCATACCATATCACTGAGCGACCCATGGAGAAGGAGATGCAGTTGGTGGCGCTGGCAGCTTTGAGGCAAACGGCTTGGTCCTGGATGTTTTTGGCTCGAGAGAGAAGAAGAAAGACGAAGACGAATCCATAACGAGGGGTAGCGGCGCTTCTGTGTTCTTGCCTAAACCTAAAATCCCAAATGAACAACTCAAGTGAAACCCTTACAACAATGCTGCTAACATGTTTTGGGCTTTGTCCCACTAACAAACCTTAAGCCCAATGACCTCAGCGCCTGACCCCTCCAATTTGGATGCACCCCCCCCTTTATGGATTCTATCCAAATTCTGATTGGGCCTATAAATCCCCTTTTGAACCCATTTACCTCTTTTCATTTTTATTATTTCATTCAAACTAAAAAGATTTTTATCTTATTTTTCCTTTTAATAATAATATTATCAATACTTTCATTATAACTAAAATAATCGAATATTAAATATTATTAGGATTAAAACTTTTTCTTCCTTGTTTTTCTTTCCTTAAAACTATTTATTTAAATGCAAACTTTGTACATTAATACCATAATACATAATATAATTAAAAGCTTAAAACTATTTTTTTAATTTAATTTTGTTTATACACAAACTTACTCTTTTTTATATTAATTAAGACTTTGTATATAAAAAAGGATTAGTTAAAATATTTGAATTAGTATAAGACATTAGTATATTTTATTATTTGCATATTAATATTAAAAAATACATAAAAAATAAAAAAATTTAAAAACATTTTCTTTCCTTTAATTAAATTCTCTTGCTTTGTACATATTAAACAAAAATATAAAATGCATGTTCACACCATTTAGTCTGTTATTTAATCATTGTTATGGTTGTATATCACTTAGCTACTTAATCATTATCTATCTAATTTTCTGTTTGATTATTCAGTCTTTACATGGTTATTCTGTTTACGTCTAAATCCAAGAGAAAAAATGATTAAATTTGTTGACTTCATGTCCTCAAATCCAATCACGCGAATATCTTCATTTCATTGAAAACTTAAGATTTTTTCCCAAATATCCAATTTCTCCAAAACTCACACCTTTTAAGTCAAAACTTCGACATTAGGTCTTCGTATCTTCAAAAAACTCGTCCATACCCATTTTTTTGGCCAAAACAGTTTATTTTTAGTCAAACAAACAAATTTCAATAAACAGATATTTCAAAAGGTTCCTATAGGATACTATAGATACATTGGGTGCTAATATCTTCCCCTTGTATAATCAACCCCCGAACTCTAGACCTCTTTTCAAAAACGCCTTGTATTTTCATTACTTTTAAAGTATTATTTTACATTGCATATTTTAGGGTTTTATTTCGCTCTTTCCCCTTTTCCCTTGGAAATAATAAAGCGCGGTGGCGACTCTTGCTTTTGTGAGACGAATTAATTAATAATTCGATCTCCGATTTACCCCACTACATTTTTTATCGCTACAACAGTGATATTGAGAATCAAAGTAGGATACCAAACATGTGCGATGGCGAAACATCAGCTTCAAACAAATGTGCGATGGCGAAACATCGGCTATAAGATAACAAGATATCATGGCAAAGATGGCGAAACATCAATAAAACTGATGACAAAACATCACACCTAACAATGATATTTAGAATCAAAGTAAGATAACAAACATGTGCGATGGCGAAACATCGGCTTCAAACAAATGTACAATGGAGAAACATCGGCTAAAAGATAGTAAGGTATAATTGAAAAGATGGCGAAACATCAATAAAACGGATGACAAAACATCACACCTAACAATGATATTGAGAATCAAAGTAGGATAATAAACATGTGCGATGGCGAAACATCGGCTTCAAACAAATGTACGATGGAGAAACATCGGCTTAAAAATAGTAAGGTATCATGGAAAAGATGGAGAAATATCAATAAAACGGATGACAAAACATCACACCTAACAATGATATTGAGAATCAAAGTAGGATAACAAACATGTGCGATGGCGAAACATCGACTTCAAACAAATGTGCAATGGCGAAACATCATCTAAACAGGTTTAAAAACCAAACCAAGAGGCGCACAAATAAATAAGATTGATTTGTATCTTTTACCTTGAAGAAGGGTTTGAGTTTATTAGAGGTGTTTTATGATTTCCCAAGAAAACAAATTTTGTTTTAAGATGCAAAATGAAAAGGAAGGAAAAAAAACAACTAAGAGAAACTAGCCTAGCACTATCCCTAGTGTTATCATACAATGATTGACCCTAAGGTTGAGGATAACAGAAATTCCTATCCTATGTTAGCATACATGGATTCCTACCTTAATCAACATGTCAAAGGAAGCTTAACAAAACTATCCTATAGGGAACAGGCAATGAGAGCGAAGTCGTGATCTCAATTTCTAAATTGAGTGACTCATCGATCAACAATTAAAGAATAAAAACAATAAACATCCTATAGGGAACATGCACTGAGAGCGAAGTCGTGATCTAAATTTCTAAATTGAGTGACTCATCGATCAACAATTAAAGAAGAAAAACAATAAACATCCTATAGGGAACATGCACTGAGAGCAAAGTCGTGATCTCAATTTCTAAATTGAGTGACTCATCGATCAAGAAACAAACACAAACACAACACATGTTTTAAACAAAACAGAAGGCCTCCTGACATATATCAACAACAGCGGTCCCATCATGCAACATAGAACTATACAAAATGAAAATAGAAGAAAGGAAATAGTGCAATACCAAACGGATAACTATCCGTAGCAACTGAACAAGAATAAAAGAAACCCAGAGAACTTCAAGCAAGCTGGCATCAACAGATAAATCAAGTCATAAATCACGCCATCAGGATGTAAGTATTGAGATTTTTAGATATGAACAGATCCCATGGGAAATGTATAACATTCATAGTCACACACACACACAGATATATATATATATATATATATCCTGCATAGACTATCAAATATGACAAGCACGAGAGTAGTGCCAATATAATAAATTGTGTTCCACAAATAAAGTGAAACACAGTAGCCTCAAGTTAAAAATGGAAAACTTTTCTCAAAGTACCTCGCACATTCAACAGCCAAGTTAGTATTCCCATAAATTGAATGATGACTCACATAAGGGATGGATGATGACACCATAATGAATTGAGAGAACATGATAACAACTATCAAGACATTATATATGATATACAAAAAGAAACAGACATATGCACAATTTGGTCAGAAGTTAGAGGAATGCTGCTCCTTTTTATCACCATATTGAATTGACAATTGAATATCAATCAAGGATCATGGGAGCTTGATAAGAATACAAACAAAGACCATGAAGGTCAGTAGCAAACACAATTCAATCATACTCAATTACTTCATCACAGCTCACAAGCATAATAAAGAGGAATCCCACACAATGCATCAAAAGGTTCAATCATTCAAACATGGGGCATTAAGTGAAATGACTTGAGTTTATGTGGATAACCATAACCAAAATGATCATTAGGTGCCCAATTATAGTCCTCACTCAAGTTCATTGGCCATCAAGAAAATTGCAACAAGATATGCAACACTACTTGGGTACCTTCACTTCAAAAATACATCAAAGATAGAAATAAGGATCAATAATTCACACAAAAAAATTCTTAGCATCTTCGAAGTGTGTAGAAGTAAGAAAGCAATTCTTAAGTTCATGAATGGTTGAGGAGGGGATCAAATGAGGCCCAAAGTTCAAAACTAGTTGGCCAAACTAACAAAACTAGACAAGTTTTCAAAATAATTTGGGAAAAAATATCCAATCAAGTCAAATAATTCAAGCAAAATGGTTTTCAAATCCTCAATACATCCATGAACCTTAATCAAGATCCAAATTCCAATGGAAACCCAAGGAAAATTGGTTTTGAAAATAAAACTTGCAATGTAAGCTGCAAAACCCTAATTGTTTGAATTTTAATCTTAGATATTAATTAGGTAAGATCAAAATTAGAACAATTCAAACCAAGATCATGCAAATCACAAGGAAACTCTAAATATCAAAATACATATTTTTTTCACATTTTTAGGATTAAAGAAAAGTCAAAAATAAAATTCAAACTCAAACCATTAATTAATTAAACAAATAATCACATCTCAAAATAAAATTCTAATAAAAAATCAGAAAAAAAATCCAACCAAAATTATATTCAAATATTAGAATTCAAAACTAACATTCATGATTTTTTGGAGGATTTTTGAATTAAAGGAAATATTAAAACAAAAATTATGAAGCAAACATTTCAAATAAACTTCTCAAATTAAATTCCTAATCAAAAATAGAAAAAATGCCAAACCAAAATCAGAAACAACTTCTAAATTATTGTATTAGTCCAAAACATATTTTTGTGGAATTTTTAAATCAAGAGAACTATTAAAATAAAATAATCATTGAACAAACAATTAATTAAACTTATGAAATTTTAAACCAATCAAAACATTTTTCAAAATTCCAATAAAATTACACAAGATAGTAGAAACTATTTTGGACTTGTGATAATTTTTTCAGAATTTTTTAAATTGTTTTGATCAAGAAATAAAAAATCAGAAAATCAATTAAAATCAAATAATATGAAATGCATTAAAATTTCAAACAAGCCAATCACAGCGCGCCACCTCACTTCGTCTTCAACCTCCAGCATAGGGCAAACTGCGTGCAACAAAACAGGTCATGAGCCTATGTTCAGATCCATCAATGGTGCTCGTTCCTCAACCAAAATCCATGAATTCAAGTGCAAATTAAAGCTAACATATCATACTACATTATGTAATTCGAATCAATCTCAAAGATCAAGCATGGATCAAGAAATAAAGTCTCACAAAGTGAAAAAACTCACTGCAAACATCAAAATTAGGAACACGATTTCATCCATTCTGCTTGAATCAAAGCTCAAATATACATCAATCCTAGTGATTGGCCAACTAGCAACTCAATGGACATGATTTACATCATCAATTCAAACTGAAACACATAAATCAAAGTTCAAGAAACTCACATGGATGTGAAAATTGGAAACTCGATTCTTTCACTCCAGAAGCAATCCAATGGTGCAAGCTTGATCTCCTTACTTCACTGAAGCTAAACCAACAAGAATTTTGAAGAATGATCCAAGGAGAAGAGAGATTCGAAGAAATTTGCAGAGATGCTTCAAAATTTTCAGATTTGGAATGTAGGAATTATGAGCCTCCTCCTTTACAACTGATCCTTGATTCTTGTTATATAGCACGAGAGGAAGAGGATAGAAGTGGTATTTGGCACTCAAAGTCGTTGGAGGGCAGGATTGGCAGTTTTGGCCAAAAATGAGGATGCACATAGGGCTTGCGTTTCACTCGTGCATTTGCTTGCCTTTTGTGTGTTTTGTAAGCCAAATGAAGTCAGAAATACATGCTCAAAATGCCAGCTCATGATTGTTTGAAATGAAGAAGTGTTGGTGAATTTGCAAAATCGAGCATGTTTTGTATTTTTTCATTCAAGCAAGTTCAAGAAGCACATGGGTATGAAATGGTGAGTGTAATGAGCCTCAGCATGTCACAAATTATTCATGGGCTTGATTAGAAACAAAAGGAATGGCTGAAACTCGAGTTCTCATGAATTGGCCATTTTGCATACTTGTCAAATTTCAATAAAATGCCTCAAAATTCCAAAGTTCATAACTTGCTCATATTTTTGAATTTGGACACAAATAAGTACAATTTGGGAAGGTATTGAAAAGATATACAATCCCTTAGTTTTGTTTTTGTAATTGAATCTATTAAGGTCCTCAAAATTTGACATGAAATTCACTAATTTTGGAAAATGACCTATAATTGTGTGACTTCCAAGATTTATTACTTACCACCACCTCATGCATTATAAAAAATGGAACCATGTGAAAGATCTCTCTCTTAGCTTTCCAAGCATACTTCATTTGCATTTTTTTGACCAAAGGTTAATAAAATATGAATTTTTGAAGTTAAGTCCTCATTTTCCAAAATTAGAAACTTTTAGGGTTTCTTCATGAACAAGTTTCAACCCAAACCTCAATCTTTTTGATCCAATGATCAAAATGGACTTGAAATATGAAAATTACACCCTTGAATTGATGGTTGACCAAAAGTTCACTTGGTCAACCTTGACTTTGACTGATTTTGACCAAAATGACCATTTTGCCCCTTTGAATCAATTGATCCACTTCCCTTCAAAATTGATGATCAAAACTTCAAACATATGATCTTCCAAATATAGAGAGGCCATGTACAAAGTTTCACTGCAAAATTCTCAAGAAATCTTGATGAAATCCCAAACCCTAGTTTTGGTTAACACCTTAGGGGACTGATGAATCATCTCCAAGATTTCAAATCCTCTAGGCATCTTGACCAATTTCTTGTACAAAGACTTTCCAAATACCAATGAGATGTTGTAGCTTCCATATCAAGACTTGTACATTGATCAATAGCCTTGATCAAGCAAAACCCTAATTTAACTGGTGAATCAAAATAATGATTTTTCTTATAATCAATCACAAACTTCAATCCTCTGATGATCCAAAGAGATGGATAAAATATCTTGAGATATGCAATAACTTTTGAGATTGAGAGATCCAGAGGTTTAGATGTCAAGATTCTACTTGAGCAACTTGTCAATGCAATCAACCTTCAAAGCTTGAGGAAGACTTGATAACCAAAGTACTTCGATCCCATCACAATGTATGAATGCAATGCAATATGATAATCATGATGAAACATAAGCCTAAATCAAGAGGGTAAATTTTGGGGTGCAACAACTGCCCCTATTCAAATATCTTCGACATGACAAGTGAGAAAAGTGACAACTTTCGAGCGTTCAGAGTTGAAGATGATTGAATACAAAAGAACCCGAAAATTTAAACTCTTGAAGAAGAGAGAACAAGAAGCAGAAAACCCTCAAGACATGCGTCAGAATGAAGCTGTAACATAGGTTGAAACATAATGAAAACAAAATAAGAGTAGACGCAACTAAACTTACGGACAAAGGTGCTAGGGAAAAACTGGGCTTAAAAAAAAGGTGAGATAAAACTCAAACCACAGAGTATAGGCGAAACTAAGCTCTGGAAAAGAAAATGTACGCGGGTGAGGAGACGAAACTCTGAGCTCGACCCAAGGCAAAATGGCTAGAGTGCGTGATTCTAGGAGCACTTGCTAATCTCAACTAAGATAGACAGTATGAAGGAACTGAAAGAATCCCAGAAAAGAGGAACAAAAGCGAGACGAAACTCGACTCAAAAACTAGTTAGACGAAACTAAACTAAATGAGTACCAGGACGAAACTTGATTTCACGCACGGGTAAGTGCATGTTTCTCAGAGCACTTGCTGGTCTCCGATCAATGGATAAACAGTGACAAAAACTGATAGAAGAATCCAAGGAACAAAAGAGACCGATTTCAAACCAGGGATGCAGTACAAACACTGCACTCGGTAAACGAACACCTTCAAAGGGTCCAAGGTATGAAAACAAAAACGAGACAAAACTCAACTAAACTAGATGAGTACCAGGATGAAACTGGATTTCATGCACATGCAACGAGGTGAAACTCGACCCAAAGCGAGAGTGATGAGAGCGCATGTTGCTCAGAGCATCTGCTGGTCTTAGATCAATGGATAAACAGTGACGAAAACTGATAGAAGAATCCAAGGAACAAAAGAGACTGGTTTTAAACCAGGGACGCAGTACAAACACTGCACTCGGTAAACGAACACTGTCAAAGGGTCCAAGGTATGAAAGCAAAAACGAGACGAAACTCGACTCAATAACTAGTTAGGCGAAACTAAACTAGATGAGCACCAGGACGAAACTGGATTTCACGCGCAAGGTGAGGAGACGAAACTCTGAGCTCAACCCAAAGCAAGGGGAATAAAGTGTACACCTAAAAACCTGCTGAAAGCGAATATCAGGACGAAACTGGTATTCGAAAGGTGCATCAATAAACATTGGAATGAACCGGAGAGGGTAGTGAAGACTAAACCCGAGAAGACCGCGCCAGGACGAAACTGAACTACAGTCAAGAGTAGACACTCAAACAAACAAATGATTGACGTCAAAAGGATATTGGCATGAGGAGAAAACTGAGATGATGAGGACGAAGACCTCGCTGGGAATTTAACCCGAAGTATTAGCAAATTCACAGGGGACAACAGAAACAATAATGGCTTATGTTCCGATGCATGTTTGAATTCTTTTTATATAGCGCAATGTTCCATATAATGGAAATGCTACACGTTTTGGTAGATACAATGTAATGATGCATGTTTAAAAAGTTTCACTGGGGAATGGCCAATTGAGAAGCCAATAACCAAGAAGTCATAATCTGACACGACTTGCAAAAATAAATTGCAAAAGCTAAAGGAGAGGAGAAAAATACGGGGAACCGCTAGAGAGGGAACCTCAAAGAAACAAAGTTTCGTGGGGAATAACAACCAAGCAACCAGTAGAAACAGGCCACAAACATTGAGAGGAGCTGCATAAATAAATTGGAAACTCCTAGAGAAGATCAGATCGACACTGTAACTTCTGGAGAGGGACGCCATCAGAAGATTAGACATTGAGGGAGAAGATCAGGGCAAGACTGTAATCTCTGGAAAAGATAACGCGCGGCTGTGTTGAGGATGATACGAAGACAACAAACCCGACGTGAGAGGTGAAAACCTTTGCTGGGGGAACAAAGCTCTACTTGAGGAAACAAGACTTCACCAGGAAGACAGAACTCTGTTGAAGATTTTTGTTGTGGAGAGATTTCTTTGATTGCAACCATTGGATGAATCATGCAGATAGTCACACAATATCGACTTTACTAGGGATAAGGAACGATCTTAACATAAGGATTCCCCAAGCAACAAACCGGCTGGCAAATGAGAATTCATGGCGAGGGATCTCTGTTGGCATCCACGTTGGGGATATCCTCAAATGCAGAGTCTCAGAATGAAGCCTTTAAAAGAAGATTCCAGGGGCAACAAAACTTCGCTGCAGAAATGAAACTTCACTGGGGATAGGTAAAGTCCTATTCATACACGGGCTCTGTCTAGCAGAAGAAAACCAAATATTCCCTTCCTGACAATCATTAAGCTCTTTACAGGTGTTAAATGTGTAAACTCTTTTTTTGATGTCAAACAAATGTTTTGCATGCAGAAAGATGTTTATTTTGGGAATGACATACCTGATGCGATGATTATTTTAAGTTGAAAAACCTTAACAAAGTGTCGCATCTCTGTTGTGAATGAATCATTGGCTAGAGTGCAAAAATTTTAAAACTTTTCTTCCCTTTTTTTTTAAAAACGAGTCAAGATGCGGGTGGTAAGATACCAACATGGATATGAAACGCATATTTGGGAGTTTAGGAAACGTTATCTTGTTGTAGTATGCTTTCGAGTTAAACCCTTGTTTCAGTTAGGACTTTTAAAGGTTGTAACGTGGCCTGGTTCGAGGTTTTTTAGAAAGAAATTTTTTTCAAGGCTCAAATTATTTGGTGCCCACCCTCTTTGTGATATTCTCCTGTCCTAAGTTCAGCTGACTTATCACAAGCATTCATCTTTCAAAAGGATTTATAATGGTAGAGTGATCACGACAAATTCTCCAACATGATTGTCACTTAACTTTTGCTGCTTTTGTTTTTGATATTATTGTTCCTTTTCTTTTGATGAAAATTTTATTGAATAATCTTTTTTTTGGCCTTTTAGGCTCTTATTATCCCTAACTTTTGCCTGGACAAAATCTTTTGAATTTCAATTTTGGGAGTCTAGCGGGATGCCTTAACTTTTGCCTAAGAGACTTGTTTTCAAGTTTTGACTTAGAGGGACTTTTTGTTTCTTTCTTATTCATACTTTCCACTTCGAACAAGTCAATGTGACTTTAGGTCTTCGAACTTTTTTTTTTTTTGAAGAAAACAAATGCCTCATTCCTTGGTCGGCGAGGGATATACATTATTGTATCGATTCGATCTCGACCTCGGGACTTTGTGAGGAAATGAACATCGTGGTTTAGACATTTTTCCTGATCTCATGACGCGAAAGATAAAATGTGGTGATCCTCAGATGGGACATTCCTTCTGAAATTTGAATGCTTGGTCAAATTCTTTTGAACATCTACCCTGCCCCGAGTTAAAAAAACGTTTTTTTGAACGAAAAAGAAACTCGTACTTCGAAGGCTCAGAGGGGTTAACGAGGGTCTAAATCCCTTATATCTCCGGTGTTTGGGGATTGAAACAATGCCTGTACATCTTCAACGAGGTTCTACTCAAAAGCATACCACTACAGTCATCGTTTTTAGCTAAACTCTTCCTCCAAACTCTTGGCTAAGCAAAAGAATTGGCACAGTTGGTATCAAAATGCCCGAAAAATCAATTAAAGAGTGATACTGGATGGATTAAGTAAAATGAAACAAAATTTTTTTTCAAGGCAAAAATATTCAACGCATCAAGACTGACATTCGACTATAAACAAAATCCTATATGCAGACAATGCTAAAACAATCAATCAAGATAACATATGAAAGTGCGGCAAAGGAACATAATAAAAGCCATTATGGGGAAGAAATATCTCCAACTAGGTTCGCCGATCTTGCCGACCTGTCGTAATCTTAATATTACCCAGACCCATGACCTTTACCAACAGCACGGAGCTGTGAAATAAAATGGCAAGGCATCCGCCAATAAAGTGAATGAGAATCCCATCAATCATAGAACTAAACACGCCCCTTGCTCAGTAGTAGTCGTATTTGTTATCCGTATTTCAAGCGATCAACTTACCATGACTTAGATTACAATTTCCGTGTAAGGTCCATGAAGTTTATATGCACATGCTTATCAAAAATATTGGACGTTTTTGCAAACAAAATAGTAAAAAGGGGGAAAGAAACATATATGTATACTTGAAATAATATATTCTATTGATTTTGAGAAATCAGCCTGTGAAAAAGGCATTTACATTTGGAACAAGTATTTACAAAATCAAAACAAACAAGTGTTTACAAATGGTAATGTGAATGTGAATATCCATCAAGTCCCGATTCTGCTATGACTCTTATGACTCTTACGCTTCTATCTTCCTGCTTTCAGACAGATCATTCTTGGATTAGCTTCGAGCTTATGCCAGGTGACGGAATGAAGGAAAGAAACAAAAGATCTCATGCCGAGCGTAGTCATTTGCTTTAAGTCCCTAACTTTTGCCCGAATCGCCCTTTCGGGTTATCGATTCACCAGGACACCCTCTTTTTGCCTAAACCGCCCTTTCAGGTTTTCAGTTTAGCGGGTTTTTTTTATGCAAAGTATTTTTTAACTACGTCGGCATTCACAGGGAGAGGGAAGTACTCTCCATCCATAGTCGTGAGCATCATCACTCCTCTAGAGAAAATTTTTCTGACCATGAAAGGACCTTCATAAGTCAGAACCCACTTGCCCCTGGGATCTCTTTGGGGGAGAATTATCCTTTTTAGCACAAGGTCACCTGGCTTGTAACACTGAGGCCGTACCCTCTTGTCAAAAGCTTTCCTCATCCTTTGCTGATATACCTGACCATGACATACAACCGTCAACCTCTTCTCGTCAATGAGTTCCAACTGATCCAGCCGATTTTGTACCCATTCACTTTCATCCAGCTCAACATCCCTCATGATCCTTAGAGAAGGAATCTCGACTTCTACCAGCAATACTGCTTCCATGCCGTAAACTAATGAAACTGGGTTTTCCCCAGTCGAAGTACGCACAATGGTGCGATAACCATGCAAAGCGAAAGGCAGCATCTCATGCCAATCTTTATAGGTTACTACCATCTTCTACACAATCTTCTTGATATTCTTATTGGCCGCTTCGACAACACCGTTCATCTTTGGTCAGTATGGGAAAGAGTTATGATGCTTGATTTTGAAGGACTCACAAAGCTCCTTCATCATTTTTTATTCAAATTAGACCCATTATCGGTAATGATCTTTTCAGGCACTCCGTAGCGACATATAATATTGTGCTTAATGAACCGAGTTACCACCTGCTTGGTGACATTGGCATAGGGTGCAACTTCGACCCATTTTGTAAAATAATCGATGGAAACCAGAATGAAACGGTGCCCGTTGGATGCAGTCGGTTCAATTTTTCCGATCATATCAATTCCCCACATCGCAAACGGCCAAGGGTAAGTCAAAACATTCAAAGGTACTGGCGGCACATGCACCTTATCAGCATAGACTTGACATTTGTGGCAAACCCGTGCATGACTGTAATAGTCAGTCTCCATGGTGGACCAATAATAACCTGCTCGCAAGATCTTTTTAGCCATGGTATGCCTGTTGGAATGGGTCCCAAAATCACCTTCATGTATCTCCTCAATAATTCTAGCTGCTTGTTTCTTGTCAACACATCTGATCAGTAAGCCTTCATGATGCCTTCTATACAACACACCACCACTAAGAAAGAACTTGGATGAAAATCTTCTCAAGAAATTCTTATCTGTGACGGATACCTCTTCAGGGTACTTTTGTGTTTCAAGATATCGTTTAATATCATAAAACCAAGGATTACCATCTGATTCCAAACTAGCCTCAAAACAGAAAGCTGGCTCACTCAAACTTATGATGGTAATGGAAGGTGCCTCATTAGCCCACTTAACCTTGAACATGGAGGACAAAGTTGCCAGTGCATCAGCTAGATTGTTTTCTTCTCTGGGAATGTGCTCAAACGTGATCTCTTCGAAGTACGGAATCAGCTTCATAACATGCTCACGATAGGGAATTAGGTTCTGATGGTGAGTCTCCCAATCTCCATTAATCTGGCTGATAATAAGATTGGAATCCCCGTAAACTTTCAAAAATTTGATGCACAGGTCGATCGCTGCTTCAATGCCATAAATGCAAGCCTCATATTCGGCCATGTTGTTAGTGCAATCGAAACAAATACGAGCCGTGAAAGGAATGTGGTATCCCTCAGGGGAAGTGATAATAGCTCCGACGCCGTTACCCATGGCATTGGAGGCACCATCAAAAACAAGCATCCAACGTGATCTCGGCTCGGGTCCTTCATCCGGGTCTGGCATATTACAATCCCGAATATACACAATTTCCTCATCTGGAAAATCAAACTTCATTGGTTCATAATCGTTCATGGGCTAATGAGCAAGATGGTCGGCCAGTACACTACCCTTAATTTCTTTTTGAGTAGTGTATTGGATATCATATTCGGTGAGTATCATCTGCCAACGGGATACCCTGCCTGTAAGAGCTGGCTTCTCGAAGATGTACTTGATTGGATCCATTTTGGATATCAAGTAGGTGGTGTAAGTTAACATGTATTGCCTCAAACGTTTTGCGGCCCAAGCAAGCGCACAACAAGTCTTTTCCAGAAATGAGTACCTCAACTCGCATTCCGTAAACTTCTTACTCAAGTAGTAAATAGCCCGCTCTTTCTTTCCTGTCTCGTTGTGCTGACCGAGGACACAACCCATTGAGCTCTCCGACACAGTTAGATACATGATTAGCAGCCTTCCTTCTACTGGCGGCATGAGTATCAGAGGTTCCTGTAAATACTCCTTTATTTTGTCAAAGGCCTTCTGACAATCCTCATTCCATTTCACTGTCTGACTTTTCTTCAATAACTTGAACAAAGGTTCACAGGTGGCTGTGAGATGAGAAATAAATCTAGAAATGTAGTTTAACCTTCCCAAGAAACCACGTACTTCCTTCTCTGTCCTTGGTTCAGGCATTTCTTGTATCGCTTTTACCTTGGTCGGGTCCACCTCGATACCTTTTTCACTTACAGTAAAACCCAACAGCTTGCCAGATCTCACCCCGAAGGTGCACTTATTCGGATTCAACCTCAGCAAGAACTGCCTCAATATCTCGAATAATTTTTCTAGATGAACAAGATGTTCCTCTACCGTGTCAGACGTAGCAATCATATCGTCCACATATACATCAATCTCTTTGTGAATCAAATCATGCAAGAGAGTGACCATGGCGCGCTGATATGTTGCCCCGACATTTTCAAACCAAACGACATCACTTTATAACAGAAAGTTCCCCAAGGCGTGATAAATGTTGTCTTCTCCATATCCTCCAGAGCCATCTTAATTTGATTGTAACCCGAAAAACCATCCATGAACGAAAACACTTTGGAATGAGCAGTATTATCGACCAACACATCAATATGCGGAAGAGGGAAATCATCTTTAGGGCTGGCCCTGTTTAAATCCCTATAATCCACGCACATCCTGACCTTACCATCCTTCTTGGGCACAGGCACAATATTTGCAATCCATGGCGGATAATTGATGACCTTTAAGAAATTCGCTTCCAACTGCTTCTGGACCTCCTCCTTGATCTTCTTGGACATCTCAGGATGAGTTCTTCGAAGCTTTTGCTTGATAGGAGAACAACCTTCTTTGAGCGGTAGTCGATGTACCACTATGTCTGTATCCAACCCAGGCATATCCTCATAAGACCAAGCGAAGATATCAGAATACTCACGGAGTAGCTCAATCAATCTGACCTTTATACTTTCCTCGAGATCTGCCCCTATCTTGACTTCTCTTCTTACTTCTTCTTTGCCAATATTCACCACCTCCTTCGGCTGGATAACCTTCTCCTCTTGTTTTAACAATCTTACTAATTCCTCAGGAAGATCACAATCCTCATATGCTTCTTCTTCATCTTGATAAATAGGAGTATCAAAGTCATAATGAGCCATAGCAGAGTTGTTATCAATATAATCGGTGGTGGAAGTGCATCTGCATGAATGACATTTTGGAATTTTTTAGTGACAGTGTGTGAAAAGAGAAACATTGCCATTAAAAAAAAATAAAAAAGAAGAAATAGAGCAAAATTTTGAATGCAAAAACGTCCTATATTTCATGATAAATTTTTTGAAAATAAATATGGTGGCCCTACATAAATGATTCACTATGCCTTGGGCAGAGCATAGGAATTATGATATGATAATAAAAGAAAACAAGAAAATTACTCCTCAGCGCTTGAAACTTGGATAACATCCATAGAAGTCCAATTGTTGAGTGTCTGGCCTGGAATACTCGGACGAATCCAATCTTCGATATTGTAGCCATCAACCCTATCGTCACCAACTGCGTTGACGTGTCCTTCTTGAGTAGCACAAGGACGGGAAAAATTCACAGGAGTAGATAAACTAGATGCTCTGGGAGTTGTACTCTGTTGACCTGCGCTAAAACCAAGACCAAATTTATTAAATTTTGGGGTAACGTCCAACACCTGACCCCAACCTTCAGGGTTACCATTTTCCACCACAGCTCTCGCATCCTTGAGAGAAGACATAACAATTTCAGGTTTCCTTTTTTGCTATAGAGGAGGAAAGTTGATAGCATGAACTGTCTCAAACCCCTGAAATGGAGTTTCATGTATCTCGCCTTCAAATTCAACATAGAGGAATGATGTCAAATGAATCACGATGTACTCTTCCTCACCGCACACAGTTATCACCTTTCCCTCTGCAGGATACTTGAGTTCTGATGAAGAGTAGAAGTGATTGCCCCTGCTTTATGAATCCACGGCCGCCCCAACAAACAACAATACGCTGGCTGTATATCCATCATAAAAAATGTAGCCGTGATGGTGCAAGGACCAACCTTGATTGGTAACTCCACCTCCCCAAACACTAACCTTCGAGACCCATCAAACGCCTTCACCATCAAATCACTAGGGCACAACTCTAGTTCAGAATAATCAATTTTCATCAACGCTAACTTGGGAAATACATTCAAAGGCGACCCTGTATCCACCAAAACTCGGGATAAAGTAGTGCCCCTGCACTCCATTGAAATATGCAACGCTTTGTTATGGTCTGGCCCCTCCGGAGGAAGATCAAAATCTGTGAATCCCAGACCATTCCCGGCAGATATGTTAGCACAAACATTCTCAAACTGATTGACTGTTATCTCATGTGGCACAAACACATTCTTTAACAACTTCATCAAAGCATTTCTGTGAGGTTCTGAATAAATCAATAGAGACAAGATATACATCTTAGAAGGAGTATGGCTCAGATGATATATTATGCTGTAATCACTCTTTCTGATAATTCGCATTAACTCTTCAACCTCATCGGGAACTGAAGAACTTCTGGTATCGGAATTGGTTGAATCAAACTGGCTGGCAGTACCCTTGGATTACCAATCATCGCCTGCTTTTTTCCTTTTTCTCTTGCAGAAGCATCTGCCGCATCTTGCACATTGGAAGGACCAAATACTCCCCCACTTCTAGTCATTTTACCCACACCAGAAAAGTTATGAACTTCCCCTTTGTGATACGGTGGGAGAACTGACTTGGGATTTTACGTTTGTGTTCACAAATGTTTCGGTTTAGCAAGAGTCGCCACCGACTTTTTATTTTATCCTAAGGAAAGGTCAAAAAGCACAGGAAAGACCTTTGATATATTTTCTTGGGTTCGGGGAGTAGATTATGAAAAGGGAAGGTGCAAGCACCCTTTTCATCCATGGTTATCCATAGGCTCTTAGTTACTTGTTTAGATCACTTTCTTTTGCTTTTCAATTGTTTGAAATGATGCTTTATGTGTAGTTTTGAAAGATGTTTTGAAAAGAGGCCATCGTTGTGGAAACCTTTGTAATGATTCTTGTTTGAATGTATACCAAGGTGTTTTTGTCTTTTGAAAAATATTTCAATGTTTGAAAGTTTGATTTGGGAAATGTTTTGAAATTGTGTTGAGAAGTGTGTTTGAAAAATAGCAAGGATGTTTTGCAAGTTTTTTGATCAAGTAACTAAGAGCTATCTACCCTATTTTACTCAAAGATCTTTCCTATATGTTTTTAACCCTTTTTGACAGTGTTGTTTCACCATTGCATTTGGTGAACAACCTTGTGTTAGGATGTTAAACGGGACAGGCGCGGGTCATCGTATAGACCATGATAACAATTGTGTTAGGTATTTTTGGCAAATTTTTGAGGGACTTGATCATTTTGTTTAGGCAACCAAGATAGCGTCATCGAGGGACTATGATCTTTTGTTTTGTTTTTGTTTTTCCAAAGTACCCAACATGCATAACATTGCCCATTTTTTAAGGCAACAAGTGGGTTGTAACCCTAGGGGTGCAAGTGTGTATTGTGTTTGATTTTCATGCATTTTTGTCTTTGATTAGGTCAAGCTATTTGTTGATTTTGATTTTTGCATACAAACCCTAATTCTCTAATCATGGCATAATTGAAAGCGTAAAGTGCGAGAATTAAAAGGGCTAAGCTATTACAACATGATTATGGGGATGGGGGTACAATCTTTGAATGGGAGTATTTGACAAGAAATATAAACCCTAATTTACTATTACATCCAAATTGAATTCAAATGCATAAATAATAAATGGATAATATTTAAATAAACAAAATAAATAAATATATCAAATGAAATGAAATATGCAAAAAAAAAGGTTTTTGTTTACTTATGTATGTAAAAATATTTAATGTGAAAAATAAAGAAATAAATAAAAAGATTAATTTTTTATTAGGCTAAGGGTAAAACCCTAATTTTCTTTAAGAAAATAAATACATTATATTATTTATATACCATAAAATATATTAATATATCCAAAAATAAAATATACTTATAAAAAGTATTTTTTAGTATGAATAATAGTAAAAGTAAAAATGTAATATTTTATATTTTTATGCTAAAATATCTAATAAAATAAAAGTATATATGTATATATATGTATATTAATTATATTAAATATGATAAACTAAAATAAAATATATACAAAAATAAAATATATTTAGAAAAATATTTTTATTGTGAATAAAAATAAAGGACAAAAATAAAAGTATATATATATATATATATATATATATATATATATATATATATATATATATATATATATATATATATATATATATATATATATATATATATATATATATATATATATATATATATATATATATATATATATATATATATATATATATATATATATATATATATATATATATATATATATATATATATATATATATATATATATATATATATATATATATATATATATATATATATATTTCAAGTTTTGTATAAAAAAGATAAAAGTATTTAAATTGTTTTTTAGGTTAGAAAAATAAAATAAAATGTAAAATAAATGTGAAAAAATTATGAAAATATTTTTGAGCATTTTTTTATATTTGGGAATAAATAAATTAAGTCAGAAATGAAAATAAAAAATCAAAAATATAAAAGTACAAGAAATTGGGCCAGGGGGTGCAAAAAGAAAAAAGGGGTGTCAAAAGCAGCCAGGCCAAGCCCAGCCCAAAACTTCATCCTCAACCTCTGGCTTTTGAAAAAACGCACGCGTGCCCTGTACAAACTACCAGATCCTATATACGAGCTCTATTGCAAAAACACGTAACATCAAACTTGTAGAGAATTTTAAGACGATTCCAACCATATAAAAAACTAATCCTAACACTCAATGACCAGAGAGAATTTCTTTGGCCTTAAAATCTGACCTAGTTTTTTCAGTATGTTCATGAATGAAATTCTCTTAGCATGCTTAATATAAATGAAAACTAAGCATATGTACAACTTCATGGCAATGAATACTACATTTTTTATTCACAAACCTAAAGCTAAATGTTCCTAAATAGAGAGATAGGAAGTGGAGAAAAACCTGTTTCAACTGACTTCGTGTAGGGCAATGTAGTGCTTTTCAACAAGGCTTGAGATGTCTGGGAGCTTGCTTGAACTTCACTTGACCTTCTCCAATAGCCTGCTTGCCTTAAATGTCTTTGAACCAGCCTATAGAACTCAACCTGCACAAGCTCAAAATGAAAATGGCAAACACTGTAAATGGAGTTACAATTGGTATTTGAGGTTTGGGATAGCTTGGGTGAGTTGAATGGGAGGTGTTTGAAGCAACTTGGGGCAAAACGCACGAGCCAATTGAGCTATGGAACTCAAGTTGCAGATTCTGCCCTGTTTTGCCAAGGGAATGTGATTTCTGGCTATGGGGTGTTTAGAGGCTCAAGCAATCGTGTTTCTAGCTCAAAGGGGTGTGAGAAAGATGTTCAAACTGTTTTCATAAGTTGGTATTGGCTGGTTTTTCAAGTTCTAAGGTTTTGGACAAGTTTCTTGTTTTTGAAGTAAGAATTTGGAAGTGATTGTCACAGGCCTGTACATGCTATCAAATACTTTGTAAATTATGCTCTTGGCCCCTCTAATTTGTGGATTTGTTTTGCTGCAAGAGATCTTGAACCAATGCTCACGGATTGTGGTTTGACATAAAGCATACTTAAGCAAAAATGGAAATTTGCCTTTTTCTACTTAGGGCTTAATTTTGTGTACAATGTCCAAATGACCAAAACAAAAGCTTAGAATTATGGATTTGCATTTAATTATGGAGTTTGAAGTGGTTTAGAGGCCTGTAAACTAGTGTGAGGCATGCTGACTTGAAATTGCAATTTGTATGAACATGAATATGCCATGGATGAAAAATGAGTTTTTGCCAACTTCAAGCCTTCTATTATCCCTAACCAAAAATATGTTTGAGGTGTTCTTGGACAATTTGGAAAGCTTGCAACATGCTCTATAATCCATATTTGAAATGCAACTTGAGATTACAAGGGGAACTATGTGAAAAATGGCCAAGAAGATAGGTCAAAATCCTGCCTAAACTAGGGCAAAATTTCACTAAGTTAAAAGTTTTAGGGACCCTTGTTCCAAAAATCATAACTTGAGATACAAGCTTCTTTTGAGAAAAATTTGTGAATAAAAATTGTAAACTTTGTGGAGGACTACAACTTTCATGTTTGAGGTTTTGTTTGAATCCATTTGCATCATGGTGAAAATGTTGGGCAAAGTTAGGAAAAATTAAGAAAATTTCATAACAGAAAAATTCTATGTTATGAAAATTTTCAACTTTAAACCCTAATTTGCAATTTTGGGTTTCTTGATGAACAAGTTTCATATTTTGACACATCTTGATGAAAAATTACCCTTGGCACATGGTTTTGACAAAAAAGTCAAAGTTTGACTTTTCAGTGTACAGTCAAATTTTGATCAGTTGACTGAAAAATTCATCTGTCAATCCAATGCAATTGAGGTCTTTTGAACTTGTTGAATAGGTCAAGATGATTCCATTGAATCCCTGAGTCCATGGTTGAGCCTAATTTGCCATTGGCTAGGTCAAAAAGTCAGAAATTGCCTTTGTACAATCAAAACCCTAAAAATGACCATTTTGCCCTTTTGGTGATCTGATCAAATTTCTTGTGGAATTGTGGTCCAAACATGATCAAATGGTTCATATGAGTTGATAATGTTGATGTGGTTCAAAATTCACGAGGTTTGATTGTAAATTGGCCACAATTGACTTTTTCCCCAATATAGTTGATTTTTAGGTCAATTGTCCAATTGACTGGGCAAAAATTTGATTCAAGGCTTGAAACTTGGTATGGATAAACTCATGAGTCCAACATGAAGTAAGAAAGTCACTTTGAGCATTGAAGGTCCAAAAATCCCAGTGCAAATTCAAACCCTAATTTAGGTCATTAGTGCAAGGAGATGTCTTGAGCAGTGCAAACCCTAGCTTGGTCTTGAGTTCAAAGAGCCTTGTGAGGGGAAATGTTGATAAAATTAGAGGGAAAATTTTGGGGTACAATAGTTTCCCCTGTTCAATCTTCTTGAACCTGAAGAGTTAGATTGGCAAGTTTGCCTTTCGTGACTCGAAGGTAAAATAGGATTGGACACTAGAGTGCCTGTAAATTTGCACTCGTCAAAATGTAGCTTAGGGAATGGGCTTAAAGATGCCATTTGGAGATGGTAGAACCTTGTTGGAGATGGGATTAAAGATGCCATCCAATATTGTTGGTTTAAAATCAGTAGAATGAACATTAGAATGGTATCAGTATCTGGAACGTATTTGAGTTGTATCTGGAGATTGGATTCATATGGGCAAAGGAATGGCATTTGTGTCTAGAGCGTATCCAAGCCGTGGTTGTATTTGATTCTTGAATGAATATCAGAATGACTGCCGTGTCTGGAGTGTATCTGTATTGTATCCGAAATCTGAGATTTGAATAAGCAATAGAAAGACATCCGTATCTGGAGTATTTCTGGGCTGGGGAAAAGGTTTGAATGAGTGACAGAATGGAAACCGTGTCTGGTGCGTATCTGGATTGTAACTGAAGTTGAGATTTGTATGAGTAGCAAAATGACTTCTGTGTTTGGAATGTATCCGTACTGTAACTGGGATCTGGACAAGTGACAGAATGACTCCCGTGTCTGGAGTGTATCTGAATTTGAATTTAATAGTTGAATCTGAATGAGAGATAGAAAGGCTTCCGTGTCTGGAGCGTATCTAGTCTGTATCTGACTGCTGAGGTCTGAATGAGTAATAGAATGACCGCCGTGTCTGGGGTGTATCCATACGGTATCTGAATAAGAGATCTAAATGAGTAGCAGAATGACTTCCATGTCTTGGAGTGTATTCGTACTGTATCTGAAATCTTTGAACATTTGTTAAAGGTAGCTTTTAATCTTATCCTGAAAGGGTAGAATGTTAGCTAAAACACAATGTTATGTTTCATGCCATGTATGATGCAATAAAATGTGTTCTATAAACGTTCATGATATATGAATGTAATGTATGCGCATGTAAGCTGATTAGCTGCCTTGCTGAGGAAAGTAAATCCTTGATAGCTGGAGATAATGAAATCTTTGACTGCTGCCGGGGAAAATAAATCCTTGATCGATGCTGGGGATTATCAAAACTTTGACAACTTCTGTAGGGATGTGAGAATCCTTCATGATTTTCCGTGGAAGAATGAGGACAACTCTGACAATCTCTACTGGGGAATTAGAACCTGGGAGGTTCCAACTGGAGAAATAAGAAAAAGAATCTTCGTTCTGTTGAGAAACAAACTCTGTGGGGAGAATTCTTATCCTGCCGGGGAAATCAGGAGCTTGGTTTGTATGCCAATCTATTGGGGATTCCTGTTTTGTGGAAAAAACTCCGATGGGGAATCGGAGGAAGTTGAATAGTTATTCCACTGGGGTTTAAGATTTGAAGTTTTGGACTCCGCTGGGGAAGAAAGTTTAGAGTATTCTGGCTTCGCCGGGGATAAGGAGTTTGGAAACTTAGTTCTGACGGCGATGTGTATTTAATTCTGCTGGGGAAAGTAAATCCTTAACTCCACTGGGGATATGGAACCTTAACTCCACTGGGGATATGGAACCTTAACTCCGCTGGGGATATGTATTTCAAGGTTTTAGCTCAGTTGAGGGTCCGAATAACATACTGTAGGGGATTTCTTCTGGAATAGCCTAAAGATGTTTCCCTATACTTTCGACCTATCAGTAATTATCCTTTCTTATTTCGTTTTATTTGTAAGCAACGATTATATTCAAATGCATATGCTCATTTAACAAATCATTGGACGTTTTCAAATAAAACATAAGTGTGAAAAGAAAAGGAAAGGCAAGCAAATTTCTGCACTTTGAAGTATATTTGTATTAACTTTGTAAGTATTTTGTACAAAGGAGACAGACATCCTAGTAAGAGAATGTTGTCATAAAAAATGAGAAAAATTTATACAAGGAAAGATGGCTATGTGCAACAATTCCATGGGGTTCCCATTCTGCTATAGCCATCACCACTCTGAGTATCTTGTTCGTTCGTTGCTTTCGTCCGCAGATGATTGGATTAATCAGAAGCCTGGAGCTTGGTCGTGAAGAGATTGTCCTTAAAGTGATCCGACGAGACATATTCATACGCTTTAATTCCCTACCTTTTGCCTGGACCACCCTTTCGGGTTTTCAATCCACCGGGAAACCCTTTTTTGCCCAAGTCGCCCTTTCAGGTTTTCAACTTGCCGGGTGTATAGATTTTTTTATTTATCCCTAATTTTTTCCTGAACCGTCCTTTCGGGTTTTCGATTCACCGGGATGCCCATTTTTCCCAAGTCGCCCTTTCGGGTTTTCGACTTGTCGGTTCGTTTTATGCGTAGTATCTTTTGACTATGTCTGCATTCGCAGGGTGCGGCAGGTCGTCGCTGTCCATGGTGGTCAGAATCATTGCCCCACCATAAAATATGTTCTTGATCACAAACGGTCCTTCGTAAGTAGGAGTCCATTTGCCCCCGGGATCACTTTGCGGCAAGATGATCCGCTTGATTACAAGATCCCCGACTTGATATACTTGTCTCTTGACTTTCTTGTTGAAGTCCTTGATCATACGTTTTTGATACGCCTGACCATGGCAAACCGCAGTAAGTCGCTTTTCGTCAATCAAGTTAAGTTCATCAAGCCGAGTCTGAATCCAATCGTCTTCACTCAAACCAGCATCTTTCATAATTCTCAAGGAGGGAATCTGAACCTCGATAGGTAAAATAGCTTCCATGCCGTATACCAAAGAATAGGGGGTTGCCCTAGTTGAAGTGCGTGTCGTGGTACGGTACCCATGCAGAGCAAACAATAACCTCTCATGCTAGTCCTTGTAAGTGACTGTCATTTTTTGAATGATTTTCTTGATATTTTTATTCGCAGCTTCAAGAGCACCGTTCATCTTAGGCCGATAGGGAGATGAATTGTGATGTTGAATCTTGAACTGCTCGCACAGGGCGGTGATCACAGTGTTGTTCAAATTTGTACCGTTGTCCGTGATGATCCTGTCGGGGATACCGTACCGGCATATGAGGTTCTGCCTAATGAAGCGGGCAACCACATTCTTTATAACAGAGGCGAAGGAAGCTGCTTCGACCCACTTGGTAAAATAATCAATGGCCACCAGGATGAAATGGTGTCCATTGGATGTTGTAGGCTTGATCTCTCCAATCATGTCGATTCCCCACATCGCGAATGGCCAAGGAGCTGTTAGAACGTTGAGAGGAACTGGAGGAATATGTATCTTGTCAGCATAGATTTGGCATTTGTGACAAGTGCGGGAGTGTTGATGACAATCAGCTTCCATGGTAGACCAGTAGTAGCTTGCCCGCAGAATCTTCTTAGCCATCGTATGACCACTCGAGTGGGTGCCAAAGGTGCCATTATGTAGTTCAGCCATAATCTGCTCAACTTCAACCTTGTCTACACAACGGAGCAGGACACAATCAAGATTGCGCTTATATAGGATACCATTGCTCAGAAAGAACTTGGCTGCGAACCTCCTTAAGAACTTTTTGTCGTTGACTGAAGCTCCTTCAGGGTACTCTTGTGCTTCGAGATACCTTTTGACGTCATGAAACCAAGGTCGGTCCACCACTTCTTCGGTATTAATCTCGTGACAATGAGCAGGTTCTTCCATTAGCTCAATGGTGATTTGAGGTGCCTCATTGTCCCAGTTAAGTTTAAACATGGATGACATTGTAGCTAGGGCATCTGCTAGCTGATTCTCTTCTCGCGGGAAGTGCTCGAAGGTAATCTGCTCGAAATGTGGTAACAATGTCAGGACATGTTATTTGTAAGGGATGAGGTTGGGGTGTTTAGTATCCCACTCTCCTTTGATTTGACTGATAACCAAAGTTGAGTCCCCAAATACAATAAGAGATTTGATTCCCAGGTCAATAGTAACCTTGAGACCAAAGATACAAGCTTCATATTCGGCCATGTTGTTGGTACAGCTGAAGCAGAGTCTAGCAGTGAAAGGTGTATGGAAACCTTCTGGAGAGATAAGTACCGCGCCGATACCGTTGCCAAGTGCATTTGAAGCACCATCAAAGTACAGGGTCCATCGGGATCCTTGTTCAAATCCGTCATACAGTCTGTTACCTTCAATGTTGTCCAATGTCATAATGTCCTCGTCAGGGAAGTTGAACCTCATAGATTGGTAATCTTCGACGGCTTGATGAGCTAGATGGTCAGCTAGTACACTCCCTTTTATAGATTTTTGGGTTGTGTACTGAATATCATACTCATTCAGGATCATCTGCCATCTAGCGATTCTTCCGGATAAAGCAGGCTTCTCGAAGATGTACTTGATCGGATCCATCTTGGAAATCAACAAAGTGGTATGTGTCAACATATACTGCCTTAGCCGGTGAGCAACCCATACCAAAGCGCAACAAGTTTTCTCGAGCAGTGAGTAGCGAGTCTCACAGTCGGTAAACTTTTTGCTAAGGTAATAAATGGCATGCTCTTTTCGGCCAGACTCGTCATGTTGGCCCAGTACGCACCCCATTGAATTATCCAGAACAGTCAGATACATGATTAACGGCCTTCCTTCGACGGATGGCATTAAGACAGGAGGCTCTAGCAAATACTCCTTGATTTTATCGAAAGCAACTTGACAATCATTGTTCCATTCAACCACCTGATCTTTCTTCAACAGCTTGAAGATTGGCTCACAGGTAGATATTAGGTGAGAGATGAACCTTGCAATGTAGTTTAAGCGTCCCAAGAAACCTCTGACCTCATTTTCAGTGCGGGGGAAGGCATTTCTTGTATAGATTTGACTTTGGCAGGGTCAACTTCAATGCCTTTTTTACTGACAATAAATCCCAAAAGTTTACCGGACCTGGCTCCAAAAGTGAACTTGCTAGGGTTCAGTCTGAGCTTATATTCTTTCAATCTGACAAACAGCTTCTGCAGATGGTCGAGGGGCTCTTCTTCTGTCTGCGACCGGGCTATCATGTCGTCTACATAGACTTCGATCTCATGATGTATCATGTCATGAAACAAAGCTACCATGGCACGCTGATAGGTTTCCCCGACATTCTTCAGTCTGAATGACATCACTTTATAGCAGAAGGTACCCCACTGCGTAACAAAAGTAGTCTTCTCCATGTCTTCGGGGGCCATTTTGATCTGGTTGTATCTCGAGAATCCATCCATGAAGGAAAACACCTTATGTTGAGCTATATTGTCTACTGAAATGTCAATGTGTGGTAGTGGAAAATCATCTTTAGGGCTAGCCCTATTTAAGTCTCTGTAGTCCACACACATTCTAACTTTGCCGTCCTTCTTAGGCACGGGCACAATGTTAGCAGCCCATTATGGATAGGAGGTAACAGCCAAAAAGCCAGCATTGAACTGTTTCATCACTTTGGCTTTGATCTTTTCGGATATGTCGGGCCTCATTCGGCGAACTTTCTGTTTAATGGGTGGACAGTCTTCTCTTGTAGGGAGACGGTGAACCACAATATCTGTATCTAGTCCCGACATGTCTTCATAAGACCAGGCAAAGATCTCAACATATTCATTCAACAGCCTAACTAAGCGCTCTTTGACACTTGGCTCCAGGTTGGCACCCACTTTAACCTCTTTTCTGTTTTCAGCCGTTCCCAAATTGATAGTCTCTAACAACTCTTCATGGGGCAGAATAACCCTTTCTTCTTGTTGCAACAATCTAGCTAACTCTCCAGGCACTTCACAGTCCTCATCACCTTCGTACTCGGCATGATTGACCAAATCTTTAGAGTCGCTGAAGGTCAAAGCAGAATAGTCACCCATGGAATCCGGAGTGGATGGGTACCTGCATTTTGTGAGTGTGGGTGTGTGTAAGGGATAGCCATCCTTAAACAAAATAAAATGTAAAAAGGAAAGAAAATGAACACAAAAAGTTTATAGATGAAAACGTCCATGATTCATTAAAAATGGCATATGAAAATGAAGAATCAAAACCCTTACAAATGGACCTATATGCCCCGGTAAAGGCATAAGGCGAAAAGAGTGTATGAATTGTTTAATTATTACAGACCAAACAGGAAATATTCAAAAGATAAATTACTGGTTGATGAAAGTAATGGGAACGAAGTCTTTCGCCTCCCAGTTGTTCAGTCCCCCTTTAATGGTTGGAAAGATCCAATCTTCAAAGTTGCCTTCTTCATTATCATCTTCTAAAGCATGAACTCCATGGTGTGTGATTTTTAGGGGTGGTCCTCCAGCCCGGGAGAGACGCACAACTTTCTGGCCAGCGGCAGTGAAACCTAATCCGAACTTGTCTGTCTTGTGAGGAAAATATGGCAGTTGCCCCCACACCGTACTTCCTCCTTCCTTGATTACAGCCTCCGCATCTTTAAGGGATGACATCCGAGACACAAGCTTGGTAATGATAGGCACATCAGTCATTGTCTTTGCTACTGTGACTTCAGGAGAAACCTCTTCAAAGTGTTGGAAAGGTGTTTCTATGAATTCGCCATCTAACTCCACATAGCGGAAAGAGTTAAGGTGACTTATCATATACTCCTCCTCACCATGAACCGTTATGATCTTACCCTGAACTGGATATTTTAGCATCAGGTGTAGAGAAGAAGTGACTGCCCCAGCATTGTGGATCCATGGCCTTCCCAACAAGCATGAATATGAAGGACGGATGTCCATCACATAAAAAGTAGAGTTGAAAACTTCTGTACCCACTTTAATAGGAATGTCCACTTCTCCGTGAACCATCCGCTTAGAACCGTCGAAGGCTCTAACAATGATGTTACTGGGCTTTAGGGTCAAACCTTCACAATCCAATCTGTCCAACGCCTTTTTTGGTAGAACATTTAAAGATGAACCGATATCAACCAGAACATGAGTAAGTGTGGTCCCTCTGTACTCTACCGAGACATGCAGCGCATCGTTATGTTTTCTTCCCTTAGGGGTTAAATCAGCGTCAGAGAAACCAAGACCATTATCGGCTGTAAGGCTAGCCACGCACTCTTGAAACTGATCCGCTGAAGTTTCTTGAGGCACGTGTGCCATCTTCAGAAATTTGATCAAGGCTTTGGCATGAGCCTCGGAGCAGAGTAAGAGAGCCAACATGGAAATTTTTGAAGGGGTTTTCCCTAGCTGCTCTACGACATCATAGTCGCTCTTCTTGATTATCTTTAAGATTTCTTCCATCTCTTTTTGGGTGGTCTCGGGGATAACCAAAGTGAGCCTTCGTCCTGACAGGCGCTTCTTGGATCCCCTTACCTTTATCGGTGATAACAACAGAGGGTCTAGCTTCGGGAGCATCAATTTCTTCAATTACAGGACTTTACGCAGATGGCTTGACAGGCACATAAGCTCTCGAGGGTCTGAAGACTGCCCGTGGAGGAGCAATCTCTGGAGAGAAGATTCTTCCGCTACGAGTTATCTTGATTGTCCCTGCAATATTCCCTATATCAGGGGTTTCATCATCAGAATTCTCTTGGACCGATTTGATCTGCTTGACACCATGGTAGAAGATCTCTCCTCCTTAATTCCATGGTATCGTCTTATTGGACTTATACGGGATAGGCCCCGACATGGTAATTTTCAGCGGTACAAACTTAGGATCAGGCATAATCTTAACAGGCCTTTTGCAGGTCTTGGAAAGATTGTCAGAGATGGTGATTATAGCAATGTCATTAATTGAAGTAACAAGGGTAACAGGAGTAACATGAGTGATAGTATCAACGAGAGTCTTTTGAAAGAGGATCTCTTGGGTATCCATCAAGCGTTGGATGCCTGATTTCAACAGTGGGCAATCGAATTGCAGGGTTGAACAAAAGTAACAGTCTTTTTCACATCCCGGGAATATCCCGGCTTTCAACAGATTCACTTTAATCATCGACAACTGAGTCATTAATTCATCAACAGTGGTAACATGAAGATCTTCCACAACTGCATGGACATTATGACCATGCTTTGGCATAGGAGCGGATATCACATTATGTTTTTCGGGCGCATCAAACTCTACTTCCTTGACATCTATCAAATCTTGGATCTTGTTTTTAAGAGCCCAACAGTTATTGGTATCATGCCATACACTGTCCGAGTGGTATACGCATTTTGCATTGGAATGATAATAGGGAGAAGTGGTATTGGGGTTTTTCGGCGCTTCTTTCAAGTTGGTAAGGTTCAGCTTTAACAAGTGATGGAGGACTTGATCCGGTGTCATATTTATTCGGGTGAATTGCCGTTGTGGCCTTTCTACCCTTTGCTGATTAGCTCTTGGTTGATTGCTGCGAGGTTGATCGGCTGAGGAGTTTTGGATCATCACATCCCCCACCGTTGGTCGGCGCTCTGTTCTCCCTTGGTTTCTCTGGGTGTGAACAGCAGAAACTTCCTTCTTGGTCGGGAAGGTCTTCTTAATAGCAGTGGAAGCTGAGGCATCCTTCTGAATTTTACCACTCTTAATTCCAGCTTCGACCCTTTCACCAGTCAAAATTAATTCGGTGAACCCTGCAGATGAGCTCCCGATCAAGTGATTGAAGAATGGACCTGACAGAGTCCCTAGAAACATGTCAACCAGCTCTCTATCCGACAATGGTGGCTGCACCCTTCCAGCCAAATCCCACCACTTCTGGGCATACTCCTTAAATCCCTCATTAGAGGCCATACCCATACTCTATAGTTGAGTACGAGTAGGCGCTAAATCTGCGTTGTATTGGTATTGTCGATAGAAAGCAGCAACCAAATCTTCCCAGTTATGAACATCAGATCTCTCAAGTTGATAGAACCAGTCCAATTGTGTACCCGACAAACTATCTTGAAAAACGTGGACCCACAGATCCTTATCAGAAGAGTGAGGTTGGATCTTTCTGACGTAGGACCTCAATTGCATCTTTGGACAGGACAAACCGTCGTACTTAGCAAATGTAGGTACTTTGAACTTGGGAGGAATGACGATCCCAGCAACCAACCCTAGTTCTTCGAAATCTAACCTAGGTACCCTTTGCAACTCCATGGCTTCCAAATGATCCTCAAGATTTTTATACTTATCATCCGCTGGAGGGTATTGTTGTTCGGAGTAATCTTCATCCTCTTCCTCTTCCTCTTCTTCAGCTTCAGATTCGGACGGCACCGCAACTCCTTTTCCTTTACCAACCCCTTCGTCAGACGTCGAGGGGAATTCCAGAACTCTCCTAGCCTGATGCTCAAACCTTCTTCCCATAGTGGCCACACTAATTCTTTTCTTTTTCTTCCTTTCTGGTTCCTTCTCTTTCTCTAACAGTGCTTTAAGATCCTCTTGACCCTTTGCTAAGGTCATGAAGAGTTGTTGGAATTGCGAATTATGTGCTTGCAGATCTTTAACCGTCTGTTCTATATCTATCTCGCTGAAATAAATAGCAGAAAGATAAGGAAACCCGGTGTGAAGACTTGCTTATGCATATGATGAATGATATGTTATTCATGTAATGCATTCAAGGATTTAGAAATTCAAATTTGTTGCAAACAAAAAGAACACACGTCATATTAATAAGAAGAAATTTGTTAGTACATAAATTCCCCGTGGGCAAAATATTACAAAGCTTCTTAATGTAAAAAGACATTGCGCATCCTTTTTGGTGCGATGTAAGTGTTGAGAGTTTCCTCTTCGTGAAGTCGGAGGGTAAGCTCCAAAACCTTCTTCTCACTGGCATAAAAGCTGGCTTCAAAAGTGTTATGTTCTTCCTTGAGTTGTATCCAACTCTTTTGTAATTATTCCAATGATGTTGGCATGTTTGGATGTAGGAGGGTGTATGGAACCTCTCCTTCCATAACAGGCTCTTTGATCACGGGGAGAATGTGAGGGTAAGGCATCATAAGACTCTGGGCGCGGGTTCGTGCCCACTTGAGATAAGGCTCAAGGGGGATGGAATTCTTGTGCCCTAGTGTCTTACTATCCACTTTGTTGGGCATCCTCCAAGCTCGGATAAACCTTTGTCGAAGTCCTTGCGCATCGTTGTCAATGTAAAAAACCAAGTCAGGGATCAGCATATCATGAGGACCATCCCTCCGGGCATATCCAAACTGTCTCAGAGCTAAACATGGGTTGTAGGTAATGCCTCCCCTAATGCCAAGTAATGGGACATTAGGGAATTCTCCACAACGATCAATGATGGTGACATTTTCTCTGGACCGAGAACACCAATGAACATCAGAATATGTAAGAGTCATCAATCGTTGTGACCACCTTAAACCCTGCTCATTCTTCAAAACTGATTAGGGAAGGTGAGAAATAAACCACCTTGCTAGGAGAGGAGTACAGCACATGAGAACACCTCTTTTCCTCATTGTTCGTGTGTGAAATGAGTGTAGGATGTCCCCAAGCAATGTAGGTACATGATTCTGAGATATGAGAATTTTGACAGCATTCACATCTATAAGCTGATCAGGGTTTGGGAACAAGACCAACCCATAGATGAGAAGTGCTACAATCTCCTCAAAAGCTTGCAGATCTAGAGAATTCCAGCAGTCTTGTGCCTTCTCAAACAGAAACTTTACCAAGAAACCCTTGACTCCACTTCTGGTTTCCCAATGACCTTTGATATCAGATGGTTTCAAGTGTAAGGCTTGAGCAACATCTTCAGGCTTTGGTTCTCTTTCCGTACCGTTGTAGGGTAGTTGATGGAGAATAGGAATCCTCAAGAGTTGAGAAAATTCCTCCAAAGTAGGTACTAGTTGGTAATCAGGGAATGTGAAACAATGGTGTAGAGGGTCAAAGAACTGGAAGAGAACTTTCACCACGTCTTCTTCAATGTTAGAGTTGACCAAGTTGAGAAGTCTACCATGTCTTTCACTGAAGAGATAATTCTCTGGAATCTTGGAAGTAAGTTCCTTGAGTTGAGGAGGGATCCTCACAAGGTTGACCTGAATTGTTTTCCTGCGAAGAGATTCCATGACCTACAAAACAAGAACAAAGATGAAGATCCAAACCCTTGAAATGGTTAGTAGATGCAAATAATGCTTCATGATGTTTATGATGTATGCACAAGCATATGTACAAACAAGTCACACAAGTTCCTAGTTTCAGGCTTGCATGGGGTTTCACAGGTAAGTACCCTCTTGAAGTTAGTTGGCTCAACCTGTCCTATAAATAGTAACCGGGTTCTAAGGAGCTCAATATCACTGGATTATTTTCTGTGTTCATTGTTTCAGTTTATCCACTTAACTGGAGACCAAAATATCCCAAGAAAACAACCCTCAATGAGTGTAGTATCGAGTATCTACCAACTTCGGACTGCACCAAAGCCGGTCATCTCACTACCCTTAATAAGGCCAAGATGGTCAAGTAAGGTTCTAAGAGTTGATTAGTGCCTCATGACATAACTCAGCGGCCCCGTATTCTCTTTGATTGACTCAAAGGCTACCGATACTCACAAATATGTCGCACTAATATAGCTATTGCTTCAATCATGTCGGTATACCCCGCATAGTTTCCACAACGTATTTCTATTTACCTATGAATGTTTCCCAAAATACGGGTGGAGGATTCAAACCCAAATAAGAGAACCAAATGTAAAGCAATCAAAAGCAATCAAGATAAGCATGCAAAGGTGATCTAAACCCTAAGGTTACTCAACTTTTAGTTTAATCCCCAGCAGAGTCGCCAGTTCTGTGATACGGTGGGAGAACTGACTTGGGATTTTGCGTTTGTGTTTGCAAATGTTTCGGTTTAGCAAGAGTCGCCACCGACTTTTTATTTTATCCTAAGGAAAGGTCAAAAAGCACACGAAAGACCTTTGAGATGTTTTCTTGGGTTCGGGGAGTAGATTATGGAAAGGGAAGGTGCAAACACCCTTTTCATCCATGGTTATCCATGGGCTCTTAGTTACTTGTTTAGATCACTTGCTTTTGCTTTTCAATTGTTTGAAATGGTGCTTTGTGTGTGGTTTTGAAAGATGTTTTGAAAAGAGGCCATCGTTGTGGCAACCTTTGTAATGATTATTGTTTGAATGTATACCAAGGTGTTTTTGTCTTTTGAAAAAGATTTCAATGTTTGAAAGTTTGATTTGGGAAATGTTTTGAAATTGTGTTGAGAAGTGTGTTTGAAAAATAGCAAGGATGTTTTGAAAGTTTTTTGATCAAGTAACTAAGAGCTATCTACCCTATGTTACTCAAAGATCTTTCCTATATGTTTTTAACCCTTTTTGACAGTGTTGTTTCACCATTGCATTTGGTGAACAACCTTGTGTTAGGATGTTAAACGGGACAGGCACGGGTCATCGTATAGACCATGATAGAAATTGTGTTAGGTATTTTTGGCAAATTTTTGAGGGACTTGATCATTTTGTTTAGGCAACCAAGATAGCGTCATCGAGGGACTATGATCTTTTGTTTTGTTTTTGTTTTGCCAAAGTACCCAACATGCATAACATGGCCCATTTTTGAAGGCAACAAGTTGGTTGTAACCCTAGGGGTGCAAGTGTGTATTGTGTTTGATTTTCATGCATTTTTGTCTTTGATTAGGTCAAGCTATTTGTTGATTTTGATTTTTGCATACAAACCCTAATTCTCTAATAATGGCATAATTGAAAGCGTAATGTGCGAGAATTAAAAGGGCTAAGCTATTACAATATGATTATGGGGATGAGGGTACAATCTTTGAATGGGGAGTATTTGACAAGAAATATAAACCCTAATTTACTATTACATCCAAATTGAATTCAAATACATAAACAATAAATGAACAATATTTAAATAAACAAAATAAATAAATATATCAAATGAAATGAAATATGCAAAAAAAAGGTTTTTGTTTACTTTTGTATGTAAAAATATTTAATGTGAAAAATAAAGAAATAAATAAAAAGATTAATTTTTTATTAGGCTAAGGGTAAAACCCTAATTTTCTTTAAGAAAATAAATACATTATATTATTTATATATCATAAAATATATTAATATATACAAAAATAAAATATACTTAGAAAAAGTATTTTTTAGTATGAATAATAATAAAAGTAAAAATGTAATATTTTATATTTTTATGCTAAAATATCTAATAAAAAATATATATATATATATATATATATATATATATATATATATATATATATATATATATATATATATATATATATATATATATATATATATATATATATATATATATATATATATATATATATATATATATATATATATATATATATATATATATATATATATATATATATATAATATATATATATATATATATATATATATATATATATATATATATATATATATATATATATATATATATATATATATATATATATATATATATATATATATTATATATATATATATATATATATATATATATATATATATATATATATATATATATATATATATATATATATATATATATATATATATATATATATATATATATATATATATATATATATATATATATATATATATATATATATATATATATAATATATATATATATATATATAGATATATATATATATATATATATGTGTTAGAACAATGTTTGAATCTAGTACCCTATATTTAAGTTTTGATGATAACAAAGTGAAAAGATATAGTATTTATATGTTTCATGTTTGAATTATATGCTGCCTAAAATTACTATGCTCTGACTTGCAGATACGCTGATTAAAATAAGCAAGATCACTTCTTCAGCATCAGAATTTGATTTGATACACCAGCATCAGAAGTTGCTGAATCAGAACGTGAAGATCAGATGATCAACTCACGTACTTGCTGTAGCTTGATGAACAGAACTGCGCGCAAAACACTCTGATACAGAATCAAATAGTTCATCAGCAGCGAAGCAGAATCAGAATGAGCCAAGCCAGAACGTGCATTGAAGAAGCAACGGTACTGTGCATTGAACGCTAATTAATTCCAACGGCATCATTCTAGACAAGATCTGCTCAAAAAGGAAAGCTTGTTATTAGCATTGAATCAAGAATATTGCATTCAACGTTCATCTTCTCAAGTGCTATATAAACAAGGCTTCGAAGATTATAATGGCTAATGCTCTCCAATTCTCTACACGCACAAAGCTGATCAATAATCTTCATCTACCAGTTTTGCTAAACCAACAAACTCTGATACTCCATTAGTGTTTAGCAACCTAGTATTCTAAGCTTCATTTGTGTATACATCACAGTTGTGATAAAGTTTTGTAGAAAACATTCACACACATTTGTTTTATACCTTTGTAAGAAAGTGTTGCCTTGACAAACCGGATTGTGGTTTGAATCAAGAAGGCTTTAGCAGTTGTTAAAGCAGATTTGTATTCAGTTGAATATAGTGAATTAAGACCTCGTTGGAGAGAGGCGAAATCACCTTGACGGGTGGACTGGAGTAGTTTGAGATCAAACGAACCAGGATAAAAATATCTTGTCAATTGCTTTAAGATTTCAGTTTTACAATTCAACCCCCCCTTCTTGTGTTTTTCACCCCTTCAATTGGCATCAGAGCGCCTGGTTCTGAGCTAAAACACTTAACCGTGTCAGTACAAGATCCAGCGTCAGAAAAACACAATGGCAGGAAACAACTCTCATTTCAGCAATGACAACAATGAGGATAGAGACAGATTCAGCGGCAAACCTCCAGTCTTTGATGGAGAAAACTTTGATTACTGGAAAGACAGAATTGAAAGCTTCTTTCTAGCACATGATGCTGATCTGTGGGATATGGTGACAGATGGATACACGCACCCTGTGAATGCAACTGGTCAGAAGATTTAAAGAAAATCAATGACTGATCAACAAAAGCGTGATTTCAAGAATCACCATAAGGCCAGAACCATCCTCCTCAGTGCCATCTCTTATACTGAGTATGAAAAGATCTCCAACAGAGACACAGCTAAGAACATCTTTGATTCTCTCAGAATGACGCATGAGGGCAACGTTCAAGTCAAAGAAACAAAAGCTCTGGCGCTCATTCAGAAGTATGAGGCGTTTAAAATGGAAGAATCTGAATCCATTGAAACTATGTTCTCTAGATTCCAGATTCTGGTAGCTGGTCTCAAAGTTCTGGACAAAGGATACTCTACTGCTGACCATGTCAAGAAGATAATCAGAAGTTTACCCAAGCAGTGGAGGCCTATGGTTACTGCTCTGAAGCTGGCGAAAGATCTCAACAAAATCACTCTGGAGGAACTTATAAGCTCCCTCAGAAGTCATGAGATAGAGCTAGAAGCTGACGAGCCTCAGAAGCAAGGTAAGCCTTTAGCTTTAAAATCTAACAGAAAATCTGAATCTAAAGTTTTGCAGGCAGTTGAAGAAACATCTGATGGATCCTCATCAGAAGAAGACGAACTTTCCCTTCTCTCCAGAAGAGTAAATCAACTGTGGAAGCAAAGACAAAGGAAGTTCAGGAATCCCAGAAGATCTGATCAGAACGAGTCTTCTTCCAGATACAGAAGGACAGATTCTTCCTCTGGATACAGAAGATCTGAAGGCTCCTCCGGTAGCAAGAAGCCAAATACAAAAGACATCATCTGCTACGAGTGCAATGAGCAAGGACACTACAAGAATGACTGCCCAAAGCTTCAGAGGGAAAAGCCCAAAAAGAAGTTTGGAAGAGAGAAGAAGAAAAGTCTCATGGCCACATGGGATGACTCTGACTTGTCTGAAGCTGACTCAGAATCAGATGATGAAAGGGCAAACATAGCGCTCATGGCTAACATTCCAGATGACAGTGAAGCTTCTGAATCAGATTCAGAATCAGACACAGAAGAGGTATTCCCTAACTTCGCTGTTAATTTTACAAAGGCTGAACTTGCTGAAAGCCTCAATGAAATTCTGGAACGCTATCAGCAGATTAGAGCTAAATTTAGAGACCTGAAAAGGACTCTTGAATCTGACTCTAATAAGTCTGAGAGTCTCAAATTGGAAAACTCTGAGCTGAGAGATAAAATTTCAAAACTAGAAAACTCTTTACAAAACTCTCAGAAGGAACCAATTTCTGAAACTCCCAGCAACGCTGATGAGATCATCAAGGAGTATGATCATAGTTTCCAGAAGTTCCTCGCTAAAAGCATAGATAGAAGCAGAATGGCTTCAATGATCTATGGAGTTAGCAGAAACGGCAGGAAAGGAATAGGATACCTAGGTAAGGTTCCTACACCTAAAAATGTCATGGATTTAACCATTAAACACACTCCTCTAAATTCACACTTTGTGTATGGTCACACACATGACATCAAATATACTAGTAGTAAGCACTCTGTGAAACCAAAATTCAACCAGAGTTTTGGTAAAACTAACAAATCAGGACCCAAGAAGATCTGGGTACCTAAGGATAAAATAATACATGTTGCAGATATCTTTAGCAGCAAGTCAGAAACACCAGTCATGGTACCTGGACTCTGGCTGCTCACGACACATGACGGGAAGAAGGCATATGTTCCAAAGCCTGGAACTTAAGCCTGGAGGCCACGTTGGCTTTGGAGGCAATCAGAGGGGAAAGATTATTGGCTCTGGAACTGTAGGTAACGGAAATCTTCCCTCTATTAATAATGTTCTGCTAGTTGATGGATTGATGCATAACCTGTTATCCATAAGTCAATTAAGTGATAACGGTTATGATATAATCTTTAATCAAAAATCATGTAAAGCTGTTAGTCAGAAAGATGGGACTATCCTGTTTAATGGAAAGAGGAAAAACAACATTTACAAAATCAAACTTTCTGAACTAAAGAGTCAGAACGTAAAATGTCTTCTGTCTGTTAACAACGAGCAGTGGATCTGGCACAGAAGATTGGGGCATGTTAGTATGAGAAGAATATCTCAGATTAACAAACTCAATCTGGTCAGAGGACTTCCAAATTTGAAGTTCAATTCAGATGCTCTGTGTGAAGCATGTCAGAAAGGCAAATTTGCAAAACCTTCTTTTAAATCCAAAAATGTTGTTTCTACCTCTAAGCCATTAGAACTTCTGCACATTGACTTATTTGGACCAGTTAAAACTGCTTCAGTCAGTGGCAAGAAGTATGGGCTAGTAATCGTAGATGACTATAGCAGATGGACATGGGTAAAGTTCTTAAGACACAAGGACGAGTTACACTCTGTGTTTGTTACCTTCTGTAACCAAGTTCAGAATGAAAAAGATCTTAGAATCGTTAAAGTCAGAAGTGATCATGGTGGAGAATTTGAAAATAAAGATTTTGAGTCATTCTTTAATGACAAAGGCATTCTGCATGATTTCTCTTGTCCTAGAACTCCCCAACAAAATGGAGTTGTAGAACGAAAGAACAGAACATTGCAAGAAATGGCCAGAACCATGATCAATGAGACAAACGTTGCTAAGACTTTCTGGGCAGAGGCAATAAACACAGCGTGCTACATTCAGAATAGAATCTCAATAAGACCTATTCTGGAAAAGACTCCATATGAATTGTGGAAGAACAGAAAGCCCAACATTTCGTATTTTCATCCATTTGGATGTACTTGCTTTATGTTAAATACAAAGAATTATTTGAACAAGTTTGATTCTAAGGCACAGAAGTGTATTATGTTAGGATACTCTGAACGCTCAAGAGGGTACAGAGTATACAATACAGAAACACAGATTGTGGAAGAATCAATCAGTGTTCGTTTTGATGACAAGCTTGACTCCGAAAAGTCAAAGCAGAATGAAAATCTTGCAGGTATAGAAATTGAATTTGCAGGTTCTGAAGACAAGTCATCAGAAGCTCTCAACACAGACATTCCTTCAACGTCTGAAAGAAGCAATGCTAGAAATCCTACAACTGCTGCTGATCAACCTCAGAAGAGATTACCCAGAAGCAGTTTGGATCACCCAGAAGAGACTATCCTAGGAAGAAAGGAAGATCCAATCAGAACAAGAGCAAGCTTCAGAAACTCTGAAGAAACTCTTATGGGACTTGTGTCTCTGATTGAACCTTCTTCTATTGATGAAGCACTTCTGGATAATGACTGGATTCTGGCAATGCAAGAAGAGCTGAATCAATTCACCAGAAACGACGTATGGGATCTCGTTCCAAGGCCAAAAGGATTCAACGTCATTGGAACAAGATGGGTGTTCAGAAACAAGCTTAATGAACAAGGTGAAGTCGTCAGAAACAAGGCACGACTGGTTGCACAAGGTTATAGTCAGCAAGAGGGGATAGACTATACAGAAACCTTTGCCCCAGTCGCCAGGTTAGAATCTATCAGACTTTTAATTTCATTTGCTGTTAATAGAGGCATCACTCTGTATCAGATGGATGTCAAAAGTGCATTCTTAAATGGTTATATAGAAGAAGAAGTTTATGTTCACCAACCCCCAGGTTTTGAAAATACAAAACATCCAGAACATGTTTTCAAACTGAAAAAGTCACTGTATGGTCTGAAACAAGCTCCCAGAGCTTGGTATGAAAGGCTAAGTAACTTTCTGCTTGAAAATGAATTCACTAGAGGGAAAGTGGACACTACTCTATTCTGTAAAACAGTTAAGAGTGACATTTTAGTCTGTCAAATTTACGTTGATGATATAATCTTTGGTTCTACTAATCCTTCTCTTGGAAGAAAATTTGCTAAGTGTATGCAGGCAGAATTTGAGATGAGCCTCATGGGGGAACTGAAATTCTTTCTAGGAATTCAGATCAATCAAACTCCAGAGGGAACTTACATTCATCAGAGCAAATACATCAGAGATCTTCTGAAGAAATTTGACCTCTCAGAATGTAAGCCATCAAAGATTCCAATGCATCCCACGTGCATTCTGGAAAGAGAAGAGGTAAGCAAAAGCGTAGAACAGAAAGTCTACAGAGGTATGATTGGTTCTCTCCTTTATCTGACAGCTTCAAGACCTGATATCTTATTCAGCGTATGTATTTGTGCTAGATTCCAATCAGATCCTAGAGAATCTCACTTAACAGCTGTTAAGCGAATTTTCAAGTATCTGAAAGGTACTACTAATCTGGGTTTGTTTTATAGAAAATCTAGTGACTACAGCTTAGTAGGCTACTGTGATGCTGATTTTGCTGGAGACAGAGTGGAACGTAAAAGTACTTCTGGAAGCTGCCAGTTTCTGGGAGAAAATCTGATCTCGTGGTCCAGCAAAAGGCAATCAACAATTGCTCTGTCAACAGCAGAAGCTGAGTACATAGCAGCAGCAGGATGTAGCACACAAATGCTCTGGATGAAAAGTCAGCTTGAAGACTTCCAGATTTTTGAGAGTAACATTCCTATTCTTTGTGATAATACTTCTGCTATTTGCTTAAGTAAGAATCCTATTTTACATTCTAGAGCTAAGCATATAGAAATAAAACATCATTTCATTAGGGACTATATTCAGAAAGGTATTTTAAACTTGAAATTTATAGATACAGACCATCAATGGGCTGATATCTTTACTAAACCCCTTTCAGAAGATAGGTTTAATTTCATTCTGAAACATCTCAGCATGAAAGTATGCCCAGAATGAGAATGTTTTAATTCCATGTATTTATCTTCAGAATGTAATTATATTACTGTGAACTTCTGATCAATCTTCTTTCAGAAAGATAGAACATGCAGATTGTATCAGATGCAAGTCTAAAGATCTGAGAGTCTAATCTCAAATACAGACGTGCTGATCACTACATCAAACAAGTGTCATCCAATCATCAGCAAATCTCTGAAGCAGAACGCGTGCACGCTTCTGAGAAGGCAAAGCGCTGATTGGGTGCATTGAGACACATGTCTGGTAACCGTTTTTAAGTATCTTTCTCAAATCCCCCAAAATCAGCAAGCATTTAATGAAAAGTAATCACGCTTGTTAATGGCAATCATTATTTTTTTTCTCTCTCTTAAAAACGTTTAATTTTTCAAAATAATTTTTTTAAAACCTTATTTAAGCACATTATTCTTCATTCTTATTCTTTACGCTTTCTCATAATCTCTCAAGTATTTTCTGCATATTTCTGAGTTTATCTCCTTCAAAGCTTTTTCTCAAATCATTCTCAAAGCTTTGTTGTGTGAGAACAATGGCATCCTCCAGCATTTCTGCAGGCAATCAGAAGAAAGAAACTTCTGAGCAATATCAGGTGCCTACCAGAACTCTTCTCACACCGGTAAAGAATCTTGAAGTTCTCTCTGAGTTAATCGTCGACTTCGAAAGTTTGAAGGATAATGGATTTGACCTAACTGAGGAAATTAGGGCTCAAAAGTGGGAGAGGTATTTTGATAGGTTGGTTGGACCAACATTCCCAGAGCTTGTCAAGGAATTTTGGATTCACGCCAAGATTCATAAACATCTAGTCATCTCTTCTGTCATGGGAAAGAAGATAGTAATTTCTGAAGACCTCATTGCTAGGTTAATCGGTCAAAGTGGTGGTGGAGTCCGTTGTGTGGACATGGCTGATAGATGCCCTGATATAGGTGTGGTAGCCAACTGCATTTTCACTCTTGGTTTTCCCAGCAGCAAAATTAAGGATCTGAAGGATCACTGCAGAGTATGGGCCAAGATTGTTCTTGGATGCTTCAATCACAGGAAACCAACAAGTTCTCCTGATTATATAAACGTGGATCAGCAATTTCTGATCTACTTTATTGATCAGAGGGTGAAGATCAATCTGGCACACTTCCTGTTCAACCATCTCAAGACCAGCGTAAAAGAGACTAGAGAAGAAGAAAGGACCAAAAGGGACTGGATACCGTTTGGAAGGCTCATATCAGATATTCTGACAGAGAATAAGCTGATAGATTATCTGAGCGAAGCTCAAGTGCTGAGTACCCTTGAACCAACTGTTGGAAAACCGCTGAACGCTAAGAACCTGAAAAAGATGAAGCTGATAGAAAATATTAAGAAGGAACCCAGAGCTACTTCAACTGCTGACATCTCCAGCAGAAGATTGCCTCTGAGTGATTTCCCAAATTTTTCTGAAATGGAATCCAAACCTGATATGTTTCTCAAGTATCCAGATTCATACAAGGAAGAAGATACAGGTTCAAAGCTGAAGATCAAAGATCTGAGTCAAGTCCAACCAGAAGTGACTCAGAAGAAGACAAAGAAGAGGAAAGCAGAAGGATCATCTCATCAGACTCCAAAGAAAAGAGGTATTTCATCTGCTGCCCCTATTTCAATTTCATCTACTATTCCAACATCTGTTGCCCCTTCTCAAACCTCTCACAGAATTTCAATCCCAATCCCTACCATTGATGAAACCATACCAGAAGACCCTTCTGAGGCCTTACTACTCAGAAGACCCAGAACTAAGATTCCCAAACAACCAACTGTTTCAACAACACCAGCACTTGATAGAGTGCTAGCTGATATTGAGCGTGAACATGCTTCTGCTCAACCAAATTCTGAACCACCAAATATTCCTCCTCCACAACCAGAACCACAACCTGAACCAGAAATACAACCAGAACCAGAACCAGAACCACAATCACAACAACCACTCACAGAAGAACCTCTGATCCCTGAGCAATCAGAGATTCCACCTCCTCAACCAGAAAATAATCCACCTTCGCCACAAACAGAGTTTCACCGCTATGAAACCCCCTCTCCTCATCATTCTGACCCCCACTCACCTCAACCTTCACCGCTGGCAATCCAGTTGCCATGTGGAACCACTATTGTCAGGCCCCAGTTGCCATCTTCAGAGGAATCAACACCTCCAAAAACTCCAACCACTCCAATAGAAATATCTTCCTCTGACTCTGATAACCCTCCTCCAAAACAAACAACCTCTCAGAAAACCGCTGAAAACCCCAGCAGAACTTTCATTGACTTAACAAGTCTTGAACGTCTTGCTGATCTAAGACACAAAATTGCCATACCCAAACCAAAGCAACCAGATGTTGGCTCTGGTATTTTGAATTTTGAAACAGGTATGCTGCAATGGATTGCTTCTTTGAAGCAAGTCTGTCCGGGGATGATCGACCCAGCTGCTTCTGATCAGCTCTGGTCACAGTTCAGACTATGGGTACGTGCTGAAGCCCTCATGCTGCAGGACGTCAACTATGAGCAGGCTCAACAGAACTTTAGCAAGCTGCTGAAGGAAGTTGAGAGTCAGCTGCCTCAAGAAGTTGTGCTCCCTCTGGACAGTGAATCCTGGTCTGAGAAAGAGCAAGCTGCACAGGTGCAACCATCAGAAGAAGACAAGACCCTTCAGGAAGAAAATCCAGCAGAAGATGTAGCTGAAAGTTCTGAGAAGCTTCCTCCTTCTGAAAGTTCTCAAGCTGCCTTGGACAGGCAGGCTCTGGAAGAACTAAGGCTGAATGACTTGCGTCTACAACAGCGGATGGACGACAATGATCATAAGATGAAAGCAAGAATGGATGTACAGGACAGCAAAATTGACACTGTTGTCACCATGGTTCAGAAGCAGAATGAAACTTTTGAAAAGATTCAAGCAATGCTGGAAAGCCTGTTCTCACGCATGCCACCTCAACCTTAAAATTTTTTTTCATGCATGACATTCTCTATGTTTTCTTCATTTTCTGATGTACTGTTTTGACTATGTTTTGTACTGTTCTTTTGCTCTGAACTATTTTAATATAATTTGTTTTTCTGATCTAAATTGTTTTAGCACATCACTAACACTTTTTGATTGCTGACAAAAAGGGGGAGAACAAGAATGATATTTAAAATCAATAACGGCTAACTAGACAGAAATTCTCAAACATTCTAACTCTATTACTTGAAATGTTTTTCTGTTTCGTTTTTAAGTCTACAGGCACAAGGAAGCTCCTGAACACTATGAAGACTAGAAGCTAGAAGCTCTGATCAAAATGTAGAAGCTCATGTTGCTCTGATCAAATATGAAGTTCTGATCGACCTAACACTCTGATCCGAAGCAAAGCTCTGACAGGAAAAGCTCTGAAGCTCTGCTCTCTGATAAGTCAAAGACTCTTAATCTGATGTTCAAAGAAAGACAAAGATCTGATCCTGAAGAACACGTATATCAAAGGGAAGTAACAAACTCAGGGGGAGTATCTCTTAAACTCTGATTTCTCTTTACTTCTTAACTCTGAAACATTTCCCAAATACTTTTCACGTTATTTTTTCATTTAAAATATCTAGTTTTTGTCATCATCCAAAAGGGGGAGATTGTTAGAACAATGTTTGAATCTAGTACCCTATATTTAAGTTTTGATGATAACAAAGTGAAAAGATATAGTATTTATATGTTTCATGTTTGAATTATATGCTGCCTAAAATTACTATGCTCTGACTTGCATATACGCTGATTAAAATAAGCAAGATCACTTCTTCAGCATCAGAATTTGATTTGATACACCAGCATCAGAAGTTGCTGAATCAGAACGTGAAGATCAGATGATCAACTCACGTACTTGCTGTAGCTTGATGAACAGAACTGCGCGCAAAACACTCTGATACAGAATCAAATAGTTCATCAGCAGCGAAGCAGAATCAGAATGAGCCAAGCCAGAACGTGCATTGAAGAAGCAACGGTACTGTGCATTGAACGCTAATTAATTCCAACGGCATCATTCTAGACAAGATCTGCTCAAAAAGGAAAGCTTGTTATTAGCATTGAATCAAGAATATTGCATTCAACGTTCATCTTCTCAAGTGCTATATAAACAAGGCTTCGAAGATTATAATGGCTAATGCTCTCCAATTCTCTACACGCACAAAGCTGATCAATAATCTTCATCTACCAGTTTTGCTAAACCAACAAACTCTGATACTCCATTAGTGTTTAGCAACCTAGTATTCTAAGCTTCATTTGTGTATACATCACAGTTGTGATAAAGTTTTGTAGAAAACATTCACACACATTTGTTTTATACCTTTGTAAGAAAGTGTTGCCTTGACAAACCGGATTGTGGTTTGAATCAAGAAGGCTTTAGCAGTTGTTAAAGCAGATTTGTATTCAGTTGAATATAGTGAATTAAGACCTCGTTGGAGAGAGGCGAAATCACCTTGACGGGTGGACTGGAGTAGTTTGAGATCAAACGAACCAGGATAAAAATATCTTGTCAATTGCTTTAAGATTTCAGTTTTACAATTCAACCCCCCCTTCTTGTGTTTTTCACCCCTTCAATATGTATATATATGTATATATATATATATATATATATATATATATATATATATATATATATATATATATATATATATATATTTATATATATATATATATATATGTATATATATGTATATATATATATATATATATATATATATATATATATATATATATATATATATATATATATATATATATATATATATATATATATATATATATATATATATATATATATATATATATATATATATATATATATATATATATATATATATATATATATATATTTAGAAAAATATTTTTAGTGTGAATAAAAATAAAGGAAAAAAGTAAAAGTATAAATTATATATATTTCAAGTTTTGTATAAAAAAGATAAAAGTATTTAAATTGTTTTTTAGGTTAGAAAAATAAAATAAAATGCAAAATAAAAGTGAAAAAATTATGAGAATATTTTTGAGCATTTTTTTATATTTGGGAATAAATAAATAAAGTCAGAAATGAAAATAAAAAATAAAAAATATAAAAGTACAAGAAATTGGGCCAGGGGGTGCAAAAAGAAAAAGGGGGTGTCAAAAGCAACCAGGCCAAGCCCAACCCAAAACTTCATCTTCAACCTCTGGCTTTTGAAAAAACGCGCGCGTGCCCTGTACAAACTACCAGATCCGGTATACGAGCTCTATTGCAAAAACACATAACATCAAACTTGTAGAGAATTTCAAGACGATTCCAACCATATAAAAAACTAATCCTAACTCTCAAAGACCAGAGAGAATTTCTCTGGCCCTAAAATCTGACCTAGTTTTTTCAGTATGTTTATGAATGAAATTCTCTTAGCATGCTTAATATAAATGAAAACTGAGCATATGTACAGCTTCATGGCAATGAATACTACATTTTTTATTCACAAACCTAAAGCTAAATGTTCCTAAATAGAGAGATAGGAAGTGGAGAAAAACCTGTTTCAGCTGACTTTGTGTAGGGCAATTTAGTGCTTTTCAACAAGGCTTGAGATGTCTGGGAGCTTGCTTGAACTTCACTTGACCTTGTCCAATAGCCTGCTTGCCTTGAATGTCTTTGAATCAGCCTATAAAACTCAACCTGCACAAGCTCAAAATGAAAATGGAAAACACTGTAAATGGAGTTACAGTTGGTATTTGAGGTTTGGGATAGCTTGGGTGAGTTGAATGGAAGGTGTTTGAAGCAACTTGGGGCAAAACGCACGAGCCAATTGAGCTATGGAACTCAAGTTGCAGATTCTGCCCTATTTTGCCAAGGGAATGTGATTTTTGGCTATGGGGTGTTTAGAGGCTCAAGCAATCGTGTTTCTAGCTCAAAGGGGTATGAGAAAGATGTTCAAACTGTTTGCATAAGTTGGTATTGGCTGGTTTTTCAAGTTCTAAGGTTTTGGACAAGTTTCTTGTTTTTGAAGTAAGAATGTGGAAGTGATTGTCACAGGCCTGTACAGGCTATCAAATACTTTGTAACTTATGCTTTTGGCCCCTCTAATTTGTGGATTTGTTTTGCTGCAAGAGATCTTGGAACAATGCTCAAGGATTGTGGTTTGACATAAAGCAAACTTAAGCAAAAATGGAAATTTGCCTTTTTCTACTTAGGGCTTAATTTTGTGTACAATATCCAAATGACCAAAACAAAAGCTTAGACTGATGGATTTGCATTTAATTATGGAGTGTGAATTGGTTTAGAGGCCTGTAAACTAGTGTAAGGCATGCTGACTTGAAATTGCAACTTGTATGAACATGAATATGCCATGGATGAAAAGTGAGTTTTTGCCAACTTCAAGCCTTCGATTCTCCCTAACCACAAATGTGTTTGAGGAGTTCTTGGACAATTTAGAAAGCTTGAAACATTCTCTATAATCCATCTTTGAAATTCAACTTGAGATTCCAAGTGGAACTATGTGAAAAATGGCCAAGAAGATAGATCAAAATCCTGCCTAAACTAGGGCAAAATTTCACTAAGTTAAAAGTTTTATGGACCCTTGTTCCAAAAATCATAACTTGAGATCCAAGCTTCTTTTGAGAAAAATTTGTGAATAAAAGTTGTAGACTTTGTGGAGGACTACAACTTTCATGTTTGAGGTTTTGTTTGGATCCATTTGCATCATGGTGAAAATGTTGGGCAAAGTTAGGAAAAATTAAGAAAATTTCATAAATTAGAAAAATTCTAAGTTATGAAAATTTTCAACTTTAAACCCTAATTTGCAATTTTGGGTTTCTTGATGAACAAGTTTCATATTTTGACACATCTTGATGAAAAATGACACTTGGCACTTGGTTTTGACCAAAAAGTCAAAGTTTGACTTTTCAGTGTACAGTCAAATTTTGATCAGTTGACTGAAAAATTCATCTGTCAATCCAATGCAATTGAGGTCTTTTGAACTTGTTGAATAGTTCAATATGATGCCATTGAGTCCTTGAGTCCATGGTTGAGCCTAATTTGCCATTGGCTAGGTCAAAAAGTCAGAAATTACCTTTGTAAAGTCAAAACCCTAAAAATGACCATTTTGCCCTTTTGGTGATCTGATCAAATTTCTTGTGGAATTTTGGTCCAAACTTGATCAAATGGTTCATATGAGTTGATAATGTTGATGTGGGTCAAAATTCACGAGGTTTGACTATAAATTGGCCACAGTTGACTTTTTCCCCAATACAGCTGATTTTTAGGTCAATTGTCCAATTGACTGGGCAAAAATTTGATTCAAGGCTTGAAACTTGGTATGGACAAACTCATGAGTCCAACATGAAGTAAGAAAGTCACTTTGAGCATTGAAGGTCCAAAAATCCCTATGCAAATTCAAACTCTAATTTAGGTCATTAGTGCAAGGAGATATCTTGAGAGTGCAAACCCTAGCTTGGTCTTGAGTTCAAAGAGCCTTGTGAGGGGAAATATTGATAAAATGAGAGGGAAAATTTTGGGGTACAACACCCTTCATTATCTTCAGCATGTTCTTTCTCAGACAAACGAGTACTTACTTCCTGCTTCAACCCATGGTAATAAACATCAACACCGTAATGCCATTGGATGGCCTTCTCACTGGTATACGGCATGGGACCAGGTACCATAATCATCAAAGGAGGTGCCCTAGACGGGGAAGAAATGCGCACAGGGGTGTAAGGAATAGATACCACATCAACATCTTCTTCGGTAACCTTACGGTAGCTCGATTTTCTATCGAACTGCAGGGAACCCTCCTTTATCATATACTGGATACCGGCTTTTAAATCATCACAGCCCTTCGGTTGCTCTCTACACTTGGCACACTCTCAAGTACAACCCAGGAAAATAGAATTGTCAAGCAAATACCTCTTAACATACCACAACATAGTAGTTACTTGTTCCACATTCATGATTAAATTCAACACTTCACCATTATCATCAATCATATTAACAACACCCCCTCCATGCCTAGGCATTGGGTTCTTAGTAACATTTGGACCAGTCACTGGAGTAAACACAATTGCCTTAGCATCCAACAAGTCTTGTATTTTGCACTTCAACTCAAAGCAATTGTCAGTAGAATGACCAACTCCGCCTGAATGGAATTCACATCTTGCGTTAGCATCATAGTTAGGGGGAAGTCTTGCGGGTGGTGGTGGCATATTTATCAAACTGATCAACTTCAAATCGAGCAAATGGTGGAGTGCTTCAGTAAGAGATACTGGTAAGGGATCGAATTTTCTCAACTGTCTCTGCTGTTGATTATTATACTAACGGGGAGTATCTTGCTGTCTTTGTTTTTGAGGCACTGTATTCAGTCTCTGCTGTGGAGGAGCATTAACAGGAATAGAAACAACATTGATTTGTTGGTGCTGACGATCCTCTCTTCTGAAGGAAAATTGCGTGCAAAAGCGCAGCGGAATTTAAATTTTTCCTTTAGCGATCCTTACGAATGAGCATGGTCAGTGATAGAAATATTTACCTCTTGTGGCGATTCAGAGCTTTGATGTTGTGATCACGAGCGTTGACGAAGAACAACGTCTCTACTCAGTCCACATGAACAGATCGCTTCCGGTCACAGTGCTAGCTGATCACGAACAGAAACCTTATGAGTGAGAGAGAGAATCAAAAACGAAATTGCATCAAGTGAAATTGCTTCATCACAAGGGATCTATTTATAGAATCACTCGTGTGGGATATAAACTAAAAGCCCAATTAAGGCTATAAGCTAAAAGCCCAATTAAGCTTATGGACATCATACCTTATGATGTACCATATATCACTTATCCACGTGGTAGCTTACCACTTTCCGTATTACACTTAAATGCACTGTACCTTATGGTGTTCCTTATTTATTCTATCTCTCATCAACCTGTCCTTATGTGTGTGACCCTGTAGGTTTTCGCGACGTTGGCAATTATATTAAATTACACATTTAATATAATAAACAGTGAGCGGTATCTAGCAACACATCACTGTTACCCAAGTCACGAAAATGTCATGTGATCTGACCAAACCTTTTCCGTGATAATATTTGTGTTGTACAATTACCCTTTTGCCCTCATGTTTATATTGAACACAAGGCATACACTGTGTCACCCTTGTCCAGTTCAATATTGGGCCCTTAGACATTTATCCTGTTATGCAGGATGAGCAAATTCCATCTAGGTCACTCATGTCCCTTAGCATGCTTTGTGAAGTACCCATCAACCGTCTTTATAGTCATCCAGTTACGGATGACGTTTGATCAGCAATAAAGTACTTGACTCTACATCTAGGGTCCATAGTGGTTTCAGGTCGAAGGGTGGTATACACCATTATCATCATGAGAATAACTTATTACACTTTGCATAACATTCTATGTAGTATTCTCATAGCGGGTCAATCCAGTATAAATATTACTCCTAATATTCATACCTATGTCAAGACTTGATAACTCCTTATCTATGATCTATGAGATGTGATCATCAATCTATCTTCATAATAATCTTAATGCTTTAATGTTATCCCACTTCACATTAAAGCTTGACTACGGATACTTTAAGAATAGTGTCTTATGTTTAATGGGATCTCATGATTAAGTCACACTTAACATTTCATTAAACAAATAAACCATTCTAGGGACTTTATTATTTTGGAAAGCAAACATAATAAAGAAATGCCTTTTATTATTAATAAATAATTCGATACAAGTACCAAAAGTATTGGCCTCTAGGGCTTACACCAACATCTTCTTCCTCTATGAGAGTAAACCGCACTTGCATCTCCTTCCCTTTTCTTAAGGTAAGTGTTGAATGGTTTCTTACTGCCTCCTGATGAGCCACTAGAACCTCCAATCTGAATTTTCCCCAATTTCAAACCTACCTCAATTCTTTCACCAACCATAACCAAGTCTGCAAATCCTTCCGAAGTACTTCATATCATGTGCTCATAGAACGGCCCTTGCAGGGTAATCATAAACATATCAATGAGTTCTCTCTCCATGAGTGGAGGTTGAACCCTCGCAGCCATCTCACGCCACTTCTGAGTGTACTCCTTGAAAGATTCTCTTGGTCCTTGTGACAAATTCTGTAACTGAGTGCGATTGGGCGCCATATCCACATTATACTGATAATGTTTGACAAAAGCCCGAGCAAGATCATTCCAGCAACGAATATGGGTTTTCTCCAACTTCATGTATCACTCCAGGGATTCCCTAGATAGGCTATCCTGGAAATTAAGTGAATAAAAAGTCCCTGATCCTCAGTATGCATCGACATCTTTCAAAAATAAGCAGTTGCATGAGTAACAGGACATGACGTTCCGTTGTACTTTTCAAATACAGGAGGCTTGAACTTTGGAGTAACTTTCACCCCAGACACCAACCCGAGAACATTAGCATCCATACCAAGGACGCCTTGCCCTTCCATAGCCTTCAAACGTTCTTCCAACAACCGATACTTCCTATCCTCAACCTGAACTTCCGGCTCCGAATGTCGAACAGAAAACTGATCTTCATCCTGGTCAAAGTCATAATCCTGCTCCTGATAGCCTCTTACGCCGCCCTGATTATCTCTTCTGTTCCCCACAAGATGAGGTCCCGGAGACGGGGGAAACTGTCCTACGTTGCGCACAAAAGGGTTTCCGGGCATCCTGTGAAAATTTCCAACAGGATGATCTTGCATATCCCCCAATCCTACAGAAATGTCCTGATAGAGCCCTTGATTTCCATCATCCCCTGGATTGCGGCGCTAGTTGTTGACAATGGCAGCCAGCTCCTCCTGTTGGCGATTCACATTGGTGATGACCTCCATGAACTGGGTCATCTGAGTAGCCATCTGGGCCCTCATTTCAGTGAGTTCAGCTTGAACTTGTTCCATCTGTCTTGGCAAATTGTTTCTGGTGGAATACCGATGAGTAGTCGTCTTGAATTCTGAATAAGAAAAGCAGAAGAATAAGAATACTGTCTTGAGATAACCTGTAATGTTATGAAATGCATGATATGCATGATATGTTTGTCATTTCCCAGTATTCAAGAGTCCTTTTATTCATCAGTCACGGTGCGCAACCAAAAATCAAGCATACAATCAAAGGAAAGAAAAAAGGACAATAAGACAAACACTTCAATTATTTAAAAGAAACGATGTTCGAGTGACTTCGGAAATTTAAGAGTGTAATGATAAACAACAAAATACGTGTTTCAAAGTATACTTAACAAAAAACTGAATGATAAAAACAAACAAATGGTCCCTTCCAACAATCCCGGGGGTGACCAAATACACCAAAGGTAATTAATAAAAAATAAATCTCCGGAACAAGACACGCTTCAAGGTGTTGACAATACTCTTCAAGCCTGGCTTTCTCCTTCAAAAGTTGTGATACGACTACTTTACTTTCTTGAAAACGATCCTCTGCGACACACCTCTGGGCTACTTCCTTCTTAAGCTGAGCATCTTTGTCTTTGAGCTGTTTCTCCAAGTTTTGAACCTTCTTTCTGTAGCTATTCTCAGATGCCTGAAGCTTCTGGCACTCTTGCTTGGTCTTACTCAACTCTTCTTCCATTTCAGCATGAGATCTCTTCCTAAAACTGGTTGTATCAGAAGTTTCCCCTTGAGCTTCTTTGAGTTTGCGAGCTAAGTCGGCCCTTTCTTGATCTACCCAATAAAGTTTCATCCCCACCTCACGGTATTTTGCACGAAGTTGAATGTTCTCAACATGAACCTGGGTGAACACCTCGGTAGGCACCATGTTACTCAGAACAGTAGGAAGTTGCTCACATATAAGAGCCGACCTTGCAAATGGTAACCGTAAAATCTTAACCCTGGATCTAATCCATTCCAAGTATGAAACTCTAGCAATAGGAACCTTCTTGCCCATAGTAGTTCTATCCTTCCTGTGAATTCCCTTCCAAGCACTTGTCACTCTTTTCAACATCACATGATCACTTCCTCTAACAAAATACACTGATTCAGAAACCTCCTCAATCTTTGGCGGTCAATCCATTGCATATCCCAATTAACGATAAGCAAGCATAGGATTATAGTTGATACACCCCTTAGTTCCTATGAGGGGAACATTAGGGAAATCTCCACATCTAGTGATAATACTTCGTACTTCCCCCATGTCATAATTCCACCGGATATCAAATGAAGTAAGGTTGGCAAGTCTTGATGACCATCAGAGAGAATGTCTAGTATCCACGAAAGGGCCACTTACCGATAGGTTCAACTTAAATCATTGATACAACATCGAATGACATAAACTTACATTGCCTCCTTTTCCATGCCTAAAATAAATGGTGTAAAGAGTATCTGCCAAGAGTGTCGGTACCGGGTTCTTATTTCTAAAAACACAAATAGCCGTTAAATCCACAAAATTTCTATTGCGAGGGAAGAGGATGATCCCGTATATCATGAGAGCAAACAAAGGGCTGAAATCACTCCAATTCCATTTCTTTGCCCGGTCTTCAGCTTTCTTCACTAAGAAATCTAAATAAAACCCTGTATTACCCTCACTTGATTTCTAATTGTCTTTCACCTCTTTCCAATTCAAATGAAGAATTTCAGCAATAACTTTAAACTTCAGCTTCTCTGGCACTTGGACGAAAGGAACTTCATCGGATAACTTGATATTAAGTAGGTACGCGTACTCTTCTAGTGTGGGAAATAGTTGATAATCTTGAAAAGTAAAACACCGTAATTCCTTGTCATAGAACTAGAAGAGAGTGATCAAAGCCATTGGGTCAACTGGAGTATTAAGGATTAGTAACAAATTGCCATAATTTTTGTTGAAATTATTTAGAACATCACCCTTCAGATAAGAACTCAACCTCTTTAATTCGGACACATCAATAGTAGGAATCTGATAAGTGAATGTATGCCGGGTGGGCTCTTTAACACGAACTGAATCAAACTCATCTAACGGGAGGCCAACCATTTCTGATGGAAAGAAGACTCTCGAATGTCCCTGGAAGATGACATGCGCATGCTAGTTATATTTTATACATCTTTTTTTTTAGAAATAAATATGCTATGATGCAATATGACAGGATCAAAGTTCACACTGGATCATGGCTGGACCATTACAGAACAGCACCACTCAAGATCAAAAGAAAATCCCAAAGCTTCAAAACTATCATGGGAAACTGAGTCACCTTCGCAACACAAAGTCATCAACAATACCTGTACCTGTAAGAAAAATTTTCCCGCCCCTCTCACGGGTGTAGTCTAGGTCAAGGTAAGGTTAAAAGCCAAATCAGAGTACAGGAGCTCGACTGTCAGTATGATCATACGATAACACCTATCCGAACTACCTCTGAAGTCATGGGTCTCATGGCCAGGTCTACAAAGCATAGCCTCATAGCTGCCATGGCCACTCTATTCCTATTTCCTATGGAATTCACTCATAGCCTGGGTATGAGGCCTTTTACCTCATGGAACAACCCACCCACCAAGAAATCCAGAATCTAAACAGTCCAGCCAAATCCAGTATGCAGAAAGTAAAGCGCACATAGGATGCAATGCAAACAGATAAATATGAAAAGCGGTAAAATAAACACCCAAAAAGAAAACAAACAAGAGCTAGGATCGACTCCAGGATGGACCAGCAAGAGGTCAACCTGTCCCCAGTGAAGTCGCCAGTTGAAACCACCATGGTCGAACCTGTCATCTGGTGTAATGAAACATCAATGAAGTCGCCACCGAACGTCTTTTATCCCGCCGAAAGGGAAAGGTAAACATCGAGAAAACCTTAAGAGGGAGAAATCATGGTCTTTCGGCCGAGAGATCGGATAAGGGAGTCTGTTACGCGAGGGGAAGGTATTATCACTCCACACGCCCGTAGTACTCTACGGTATCCACTCTTGTTGTCTAATCTAATGGGTGTGGTCAAAACCTATGTCTATGGCTTAAAGCTGAAAAGGGAATGCATGCGAAAGAAAAGAAGAAAAAAATGTAGAGAAAATAAAAGTTGTGCTCGGTTGGGCCCTACCCCTTTGCCTACGTATCCCTTTTATGGAATCAGAGCAGCCGTAGTTCGCTTTATATATTTTGGTTGCTTTGTGTTTTTTTAGTTAAGACAACAAAAACAGTCAAGATGGCAAAACATCAAATAAAACAACAAATAAATTAGATGGTAAAACATCGGCTAAATAATAACAAAGTAACATGTCAAAGATGGCGAAACATCAATAAAACGGATGACAAAACATCACAACTAACAGTGATATTGAGAATCAAAGTAGGATACCAAACATGTGCGATGGCGAAACATCGACTATAAGATAACAAGATATCATGGCAAAGATGGCGAAACATCAATAAAACGGATGACAAAACATCACACCTAACAATGATATTGAGAATCAAAGTAAAATAACAAACATGTGCGATGGCGAAACATCGACTTCAAACAAACGTATGATGGTGAAAAATCAGCTAAAAGATACTAAGGTATCATGGCAAAGATGGCGAAACATCAATAAAATGGGTGACAAAACATCACACCTAATAATGATATTGAGAATCAAAGTAGGATAACAAACATGTGCGATGGAAAAACACCAGCTTCAAACAAATGTACAATGGCGAAACATCGGCTAAAAGATAGTAAGGTATCATGGCAAAGATGGCGAAACATCAATAAAACGGATGACAAAACATCACACCTAACAATGATATTGAGAATCAAAGTAGGATAACAAACATGTGTGATGGCGAAACATCGGCTTCAAACAAATATGCGATGGCGAAATATCAGCTAAACAGGTTTAAAAACAAAACCAAGAGGCGCACAAACAAATAAGATTGATTTGTATCTTTTACCTTGAAGAAGGGGTTTAAGTTTATTAGAGGTGTTTTATGATTTGCCAATAAAACAAATTTTGTTTTAAGATTCAAAATGCAAAGGAAGGAAAAAAAACAACTAAGGGAAACTAGCCTAGCACTATCCCTAGTGTTATCATACAATGATTGACCCTAAGGTTGAGGATAAAGGAAATTCCTATCCTATGTTAGCATACATGGATTCCTACATTAACCAACATGTCAAAGGAAGGTTAACAAAACTATCCTATAGGGAACAGGCAATGAGAGCGAAGTCGTGATCTCAATTTCTAAATTGAGTGACTCATCAATCAACAATTAAAGAAGAAAAACAATAAACATCCTATAGGGAACATGCACTGAGAGCGAAGTCGTGATCTCAATTTCTAAATTGAGTGACTCATCGATCAAAAATTAAAGAAGAAAAACAATAAACATCCTATAGGGAACATGCACTGAGAGCGAAGTCGTGATCTCAATTTCTAAATTGAGTGATTCATCGATCAAGAAACAAACACAAACGCAACACATGTTTTAAACAAAACAGAAGGCCTCCTGACATATATAAGCAACAGAGGTCCTATAATGCAACATAGAACTATACAAAATGAAAATAGAAGAAAGGAAATAGTGCAATACCAAACGGATAACTATCCGTAGAAACTGAATAAGAATAAAAGAAACCCAGAGAACTTCAAGCAAGCTGGCATCAGTTGATAAATCAAGTCAGAAATCACGCCATCAGGATGTAAGTATTGAGATTTTCATATATGAACAGATCCCATGGGCAATGTATAACATTCATAGTCACATATATATATATATATATATATATATATATATATATATATATATATATATATATATATATATATATATATATATATATATATATATATATATATATATATCCTGCATAGACTATCAAATATGCCAAGCACAAGAGTAGTTCCAATATAATAAATTGTGTTCCACAAGTAAAGTGAAACACAATAGCCTCAAGTCAAAAATGGAAAACTTTTCCCAAAGTACCTCGCACACTCAACAGCCAAGTTAGTATTCCTATAAATTGAATGATGACTCACATAAGGGATGGATAATGACACCATAATGAAGTGAGAGAACATGATAACAACTATCAAGACATTCGATATGATATACAAAAAGAAACAGGCATATGCACAATTTGGTCAGAAGTTAGAGGAATGTTGCTCCTTTCTATCACCGTATTGAATTGACAGTTGAATATCAATCAAGGATCATGGGAGCTTGAGAAGAATACAAACAAAGACCATGAAGGTCAATAGCAAACACAATTCAATCATACTCAATTACTTCATCACAGCTCACAAGCATAATAGAAGAGGAATCCCACACAATGCATCAAAAGGTTCAATCATTCAAACATGGGGCATTAAGTGAAATGACTTGAGTTTATGTGGATAAATAGAACCAAAATGATCATTAGGTGCCCAATTATAGGCCTCACTCAAGTTCATTGGCCATCAAGCAAATTGCAATAAGATATGCAACACTACTTGGGTACCTTCACTTCAAAAATACATCAAAGATAGAAACAAGGATCAATAATTCACACAAAAAATTTCTTAGCATCTTTGAAGTGCGTAGAAGTCAGAAAGCAAGTCTTAAGTTCATGAATGGTTGAGGAGGGGATCAAATGAGGCCCAAAGTTCAAAACTAGTTGGCCAAACTAACAAAACTAGACAAGTTTTCAAAATAATTTGGGAAAAAATATCCAATCAAGTCAAATAATTCAAGAAAAATGGTTTTCAGATCCTCAATACATCCATGAACCTTAATCAAGATCCAAATTCCAATGGAAACCCAAGGAAAATTGGTTTTGAAGATAAAACTTGCAATGTAAGCTACAAAACCCTAATTGTTTGAATTTTAATCTTAGATATTAATTAGGTAAGATCAAAATTCAAACAATTCAAACCAAGATCATGCAAATCACAAGGAAACCCTAAATATCAGAATACATATTTTTTCACATTTTTAGGATTAAAGAAAAGTCAAAAATAAAATTCAAAATCAAACCATTAATTAATTAAACAAATAATCACATCTCAAAATAAATTTCTAATAAAAAATCCGAAAAAATACCCAACCAAAATTATATTCAAATATTAGAATTAAAAACCAGCATTCGTGATTTTTTTTTGAGGATTTTTGAATTAAAGGAAGTATTAAAACAAAATTTATGAAGCAAATATTTCAAATAAACTTCTCAAATTAAATTCTTAAACAAAAAAAGAAAAAATGCCAAACCAAAATCATAAACAACTTCTAAATTATTTTATGAGTCCAAAACATTTTTTTGTGGAATTTTTAAATCAAGAGAACTATTAAAATAAAAATAATCATTGAACAAACAATTAATTAAACTTATGAAATTTTAAACCAATCAAAACATTTTTAAAAATTCCCATAAAATTACACAAGATAGTAGAAATTATTTTGGACTTGTGATAATCTTTTTAGAATTTTTTAAATTGCTTTGATCATGAAATAAAAAAAATCAGAAAATCAATTAAAATCAAATAATATGAAATGCATTAAAATTTCAAACAAGCCAATCACAGCGCACCACCTCACTTCGTCTTCAACCTCCAGCATAGGGCAAAACGCGTGCAACAAAACAGGTCATGAGCCTATGTTCAGATCCATCAATCGTGCTCGTTCCTCAACCAAAATCCATGAATTCAAGTGCAAATTAAAGCTAACATATCATACTATATTATGCAATTCGATTCAATCTGAAAGATCAAGCATGGATCAGGAAATAAAGTCTCAAAAACTGAAAAAACTCACTGCAAACATCAAAATCAGGAACACGATTTCATCCACTCTACTTGAATTAAAGCTCAAATATACATCAATCCTAGTGATTGGCCAGCTAGCAACTCAATGGACATGATTTACATCATCAATTCAAACTGAAACACATAAATCAAAGTTCAAGAAAATCACATGGATGTGAAAACTGGAAACTCGATTCTTTCACTCCAGAAGCAATCCAATGGTGCAAGTTTGATCTCCTTACTTCACTGAAGCTAAACCAACAAGAATTTTGAAGAATGATCCAAGGAGAAGAGAGGTTCGAAGCAATTTGCAGAGATGCTTCAAAATTTTCAGATTTGGAATGTAGCGATTATAAGCCTTCTCCTTTACAACTGAGCCTTGATTCTTGTTATATAGCACGAGAGGAAGAGGATAGAAGTGGTATTTGGCATTCAAAGTCGTTGGAGGGAAGGATTGGCAGTTTTGGCCAAAAATGAGGATGCACATGGGGCCTGCGTTTCACTCGTGCATTTGCTTTCCTTTTGTGCGTTTTGTGAGCCAAATGAAGTCAGAAATACATGCTCAAAATGCCAGCTCATGATTGTTTGAAATGAAGAAGTGTTGGTGAATTTGCAAAATCGAGCATGTTTTGTATTTTTTCTTTCAAGCAAGTTCAAGAAGCACATGGGCACGAAATGGTGAGTGTAATGGGCCTCATCATGTCACAAATTGTTCATGGGCTTGATTAGAAACAAAAGGAATGGCTGAAACTCAAGTTCTCATGAATTGGCCATTTTGCATACTTGTCAAATTTCAATAAAATGCCTCAAAATTCCAAAGTTTATAACTTTCTCATATTTTTGAATTTGGACACAAATGAGTACAATTTGGAAAGGTATTGAAAAGATCTACAATCCCTTAGTTTTGAGTTTTTGCTATTGAATCCATTAAGGTCCTCAAAATTTGACATGAAATTCACTAATTTTGGAAAATGTCCTATAATTTTGTAACTTCCAAGCTTTATAACTTACCACCACCTCATGTATTGTTCTAAATATTGGAACCATGTGAAAGAGCTCTCTCTTAGCTTTCCAAGCATACTTCATTTGCATTTTTTTAACCAAAGGTGAATAAAATATGAATTTTTGAAGTTAAGTCCTCATTTTCCAAAATTAGAAACTTTTAGGGTTTCTTCATGAACATGTTTCAACCCAAACCTCAATCTTTTTGATCCAATGATCAAAATGGACTTGAAATATTAAAAGTACACCCTTGAATTGATGGTTGACCAAAAGTTCACTTGGTCAACCTTGACTTTGACTGATTTTGACCAAAATGACCATTTTGCCCCTTTGAATCAATTGATCCACTTCCCTTCAAAATTGATGATCAAAACTTCAAACACATGATCTTCCAAATATAGAGAGGCCATGTACAAAGTTTCAATGCAAAATTATCAAGAAATCTTGATGAAATCCCAAACCCTAGTTTTGTTTAACACCTTAGGAGAATGATGAATCATCTCCAAGATTTCAAAACCTCTGAGCATCTTGACCAATTTCTTGTACAAAGACTTTCCAAATACCAATGAGATGTTGTAGCTTCCATATCAAGACTTGTACATTGATCAATAGCCTTGATCAAGCAAAACCCTAATTTGACTGGTGAATCAAAAGAGTGATTTTACTTATAATCAATCACAAACTTCAATCCTTTGATGATCCAAAGAGATGGATAAAATATCTTGAGATATGCAATAACTTTTGAGCTTGAAAGATCCAGAGGTTTAGATGTCAAGATTCTACTTGAGCAACTTGTCAATGCAATCAAACTTCAAAGCTTGAGGAAGACTTGATAACCAAAGTACTTTGATCACATCACAATGTATGAATGCAATGCAATATGATAATCATGATGAAACATAAGCCTAAATCAAGAGGGTAAATTTTGGGGTGCAACACAATCCCGTATTCGTCAGACAAAACCGTTTCTTGGAATTATGGAGGGAATGTCTACTACCACGGTATCAAGCAAGATTGGCCAGCTGTTGAAAATTCATGTTCTGAGAAAGTTGACTCTGATATCAGTAATATCGCAGGGACAAGTAAGATAACCCGAAGCGGAAGGGTTTTCTCTCCAGAAATTTCTCCTCCAAAAGCTATTTTTGGACCCGTAATCATTCCTATTGTTGTTGCTCCTCCAAAGGTTATTCCCAGTCCTACAATCAACTCTGTTAATGCTCCTGTTGACAAAGCTGTTACAATTCCTGTTACCACCCCTAATGACATTCCTGCTGCCGAGTCAACTGAGACTCGAGGTAAAGGTATTCTGGTTGAGCCTGTCCGGGCAAAGGCAAAATCAGTAGCTATCCATGAGACCTCCCAAAAAGAGATGAAGGAGATTCTAAAGATCATAAAAAGAAGCGACTACAATGTAGTCGAGCAACTGGGGAAAACTCTATCAAAAATTTCCATGTTGGCTCTATTACTATGCTCCGAGGCTCATGCAAAGGCCTTGGTAAAATTCCTCAAAACCGCCCATGTACCTCAAGAAACATCTGCCGATTAGTTCCAAGACTGCATAGCCAGCTTGACTACAAATAAGGTTCTAGGTTTTTCGGATGCTGATTTGACGCCAAGAGGGAGGAAGCATAATGAGGCATTGCATGTCTCAGTCGAATGCAGGGGCACGACCTTGACTCACATCTTGGTGGATACCGATTCGTCTCTGAATGTATTTCCTAAAAAGGCTCTTGATAGGCTTGATTGTGAAAGATTGACATTGAAACCGAAAAACATAGTAGTGAGGGCCTTCGACGGCTAAAAAAGGATGGTGCACGGGGAAGTGGACATCCCCATAAAAGTTGTAACCCAAACATTTGATTCAACTTTTTATGTAATGGATATTCGCCCTTCATATTCCTGCTTACTAGGCCGACCGTGGATCCACAATGCTGGTGCCGTTACTTCTATGTTGCATCAAATGTTGAAATATCCAATTCAGGGAAAAATCATCATCTTTCATGGAGAAGAAGAGTATATGGTCAGCCATCTAAATTCCTTCAGATATGTGGAACTAGATGGTGAATTTATTGAAACTCCATTCCATCACTTTGAAGAAGTCCCACAAACTGTGGCAGTGACCAAGGTTGTGTCTCAAGTCCCCAAGATTACAAGGCCTCCACTCAAGATATCATCTCTGAAGGATGTCAATGTAGTGATAGAAGAAGGTGAGTGCACTATTTGAGGTCAACTCCCAGATATCCCATACAAATCTGAAAAATTTGGTCTGGGTTTCATTTCAGGTGCCCAGAAGGCTGTAAGCCACGCTCGTGTCGGAGGACAACCCTTAAAGATCAGCAACCACCAAGTTAATGCAGTAGAGGATGATGAAGACAGCTATAACCTAGAGGATTGGATTCTTCCAACTGTCAGTGGAGGGCTCAGCAACTGGGAGGCTAGAGATTTTGTCCCAATCACTTTTATCCTACAGTAATTTGTCTTTATATTTTGTCGGATCTGTAATATTAAAACAATTCAGACTCTTAAAACCTTGTGTCTTACCCGAGGCACAATGGTCCATTTGTAAGGGTTATTATCTGATTTCCATATGACATCAATGAATAATGGACATTTTTGCATACAAACTTTGTGCTCATTGTTTTTCTTTTTGACATTTTTATTTATTTCAAAGATAGTTATACTCTTACACACACTCACACTCACATTACAGGTCTACATCCATTCGGGATCCCATGGGTAACATTTCTGCTATGGCCTTCTGTGATTCTGAAAGTCTAATCTACCAAGCCGAAGACGAAGGTGAGGAAGATTGTGAAGTACTAGGGGAACTAGCCAGGTTACTACAACAAGAAGAGAGGACCATTCAGCCTCACGAAGATCCAGTGGATACAATCAACCTAGGTACCGAAGAAGACAAAAGAGAAGTCAAGGTGGGTGCCAATATAGAACCCAGTGTCAAAGAGCGTTTGATTCAGCTGCTACACGATTATGTTGAGGTCTTTGTGTGGTCTTATGAAGACATGCCAGGACTTGATACAAATATCGTGGTACATCGTCTACCAACAAAAGAAGACTGTACACCGGTAAAACAAAAGGTCCGTCGCATGCGACCATACATGTCAGAGAAGATCAAAGCAGAAGTCATGAAGAAATTCAACGACGGATTCTTGGCTATCACCTCCTATCCGCAATGGGTTGCCAATGTTGTTCCCGTGTACAAAAAGGACGGCAAGGTACGAATGTGCATGGACTACAGGTATTTGAATATAGCAAACCCTATGGATGATTTCCCACTTCTCCATATTGATATTCTTGTTGACAATACGGCACATCACAAAGTGTTTTACTTCATGGACAGTTTCTCAGGTTACAACCAAATCAAAATGGCACCTGAGGACATGGAGAAAGCAACCTTTGTCACACAATGGGGCATATTCTGCTACAAGGTTATGCCATTTGGACTGAAGAATGCTGGGGCAACCTATCAACGTGCCATGGTAGCCTTATTTCACGACATGATACATCACAAAATAGAGGTCTATGTGAACGACATGATAGCCAGATCTCAAACAGAAGAAGAGCATCTTGATCATTTACAAAAACTCTTTGAGAGACTAAAGAAGTACAAGCTGAGGTTAACCCAGATAAATGCACATTTGGGGTGAGGTTTGGTAAACTCCTAGGCTTTTTCGTCAGCAATAAATGTATTGAAGTAGATCATGCCAAGGTGAAAGTGATACAAGAGATGCATGCTCCTCATACTGAGAAGGAAGTCTGAGGATTCTTGGGACGTTTAAACTACATTTCCAGATTCATTTCTCACCTGACAGCTACTTGTGAACCAATCTTCAAATTACTGAAGAAGGATCAAGTAGTCAAATGGAATGATGAGTGCCAAAATGCCTTTGACAAGATCAAAGAGTACCTGCAAGAGCCTCCTGTTTTGATGCCACCAGTCGAGGGAAGACCATTGATCATGTATCTAACTGTTTTGGAAAATTCAATGGGGTGTGTACTGGGGCAGCATGACGAGTCTGTCCGAAAAGAGCATGCTATTTATTACCTGAGCAAAAAGTTTACCGACTGTGAAACAAGATATCCACTGCTCGAGAAAACTTGCTGCACTCTGGCATGGGCTGCTCGCCGGCTAAGACAGTATATCTTGACCCATACTACCTTATGGATATCTAAAATGGATCCAATAAAATACATTTTGAGAAACCTGCCCTCTCTGGGAGAATAGCAAGGTGGCAGATGATCCTGACAGAATATGACATACAGTATACTACCCAGAAAGCAATAAAGGGCAGTGTACTAGCTGACCATCTTGCTCACCAAGCTGTGGAAGACTACCAGTATATGAAGTTCGAATTCCCAGATGAAGACATCATGATGGTAAACAACTGTGAAGAATTCAGACCATATGACAGACCTGAACAAGGATCCCGATGGACCCTGGTTTTTGTGGGGCATCTAACGCACTCGACAATGGTATAGGTGTTGAACTGATATCTCCTGAAGGTTGTCATACCCCTTTTACGGCAAGACTCTACTTCAATTGTACAAATAACATGGCGGAATACGAAGCGTGCAATTTTGGTCTCAAAGCTGCCATAGATTTGGGGATCAAATCCTTAAATGTATTCGGAGATTCAGATTTGGTCATAAGCCAGATCAAAGGGGAATGGGACACCAAACACCCTAACCTTATCCCCTACAAAGAACATGTGTTGACATTGATCTCACATTTTGAAAAGATTACCTTCGAGTATTTCCCGCGAGAAGAAAATAAGATAGCAGACGCACTAGCCACAATGTCATCCATGTTTAAACTTAAATGGGATAACGAGGCTCCCCAGATCACCATTGAACGAGTGGATGAACTAGATCACTGTCACGAGATTAATACTGAAGAAGTAGTGGACCGACCTTAGTTTCACGAAGTCAAGAGGTATCTCGAGGCTCAAGAATATCTGGAAGGAGCTTCAGTCAATGACAAGAAGTTCTTAAGGAGATTCTCCGCTAAGTTCTTCCTTAGTAATGGCGTTCTCTACAAACACATCCATGACTCTGTGTTACTTCAATGCGTAGACAAGGTTGAAGCAGAAAAGATCATGGCTGAGTTACATGAAGGCACTTTTTGCACCCATTCCAGTGGGCATACGATGGCAAAAAAGATCCTACAGGCAGACTATTACTGGTCTACCATGGAAGCAGATTTCTATCAACACTCTCGAACCTTCCATAAGTGTCAGATCTATGATGATAAGGTGCACGTACCTCCGGTTCCTCTGGATGTCTTAACGGCTCCTTGGCCCTTTGCTATGTGGGGCATCGATATGATTGGAGAAATCAAGCCAACGACCTCTATTTTACAAAGTGGGCTGAGGCAGCCTCCTTCGTTTCTGTTACCAAGAAAGTTGTAGCCCGGTTCATCAAACAGAATCTCATTTGTCGTTACGGTATCCCAGAGAGGATCATCACAGACAATGGTACGAATCTATATAATACTATGATCACCGCCCTGCGCGAGCAATTCAAGATCCAACATCACAATTCTTCCCCTTACCGGCCAAAGATGAATGTTGTTGTCAAAGCCGCAAATAAGAATATCAAAAAGATCATACAGAAAATGACAGTCACGTACAAAGATTGGCATGAGATGCTACCATTTTCTCTCCATGGGTATCGTACCACAGCGCGCACATCAACTAGGGAAACACCCTACTCTATGGTTTACGGCATGGTGGCTGTCTTGCCTATTGAGGTCCAGATCCCCTCTCTGAGAATTATGAAGGATGCAGGGCTGAATGAAGAAGATTGGATTCAGACTCGACTTGATCAACTGAACTTGATTGATGAGAAAAGGCTTACTTCTGTCTTTCATGGTCGAATGTATCAAAAACTGATGATCAAGGCTTTCAACAAAAAGGTTAGACGCCAAGTGTATCAAGTCGGGGATCTGGTGATCAAACGGATCATACTGCCGCAAGGTGATCCTAGGGGAAAATGGACTCCTACATACGAAGGACCGTTTGTGATTAAAAGCATATTCTCTGGTGGAGCAATGATCTTGACCACCATGGATGGTGATGACCTGCCACACCCTGTGAACGCGGACATAGTCAAAAGATACTACGCATAAGAGACCCTCTAGGTTGACACACCTAGGCAAAACAAGGGCATCCCGGAGTACCAAAAAGGTTTGGGCAAAAATTAGGGATAAAACAAAAAAATCTGTACACCGACAAGCTGAAAACCCGAAAGGGCGGCTTGGGCAAAAAAGGGTATCCCGGTGGACTAAAAACCTAAAAGGGCAGTCCAGGCAAAAGTTAGGGAATTAAAGCGTATGACTATGTCCCGTTGGATCACCTTACAGACAACCTGCAAACTCGACGGTTCTGATCAATTCAATCAACTTCGGATAAGGCAACATATAGATAAGATGCTAAGAGACACGAAGGCTATAGCAGAATGGGAACCCCGTGGGATTATTTCACATAGCTATCTTTTCTTTGTATCAAATTTTAATTTTTTACGACGGCATTCTCTTACTAGAATGTTTGTCTCATTGTACAAAAAATACTTACTCAAAGTCAATACAAAGATATCCCTTTGAAAGTGCAAAACTACCTGTTTTTTCTTTACTCTTGTGTTTTGTTTGCAAAAACGTCCAGTGATTTGTTTTTAAACATATGCATTTGAACATAATTACTGTTTACAAGTAAACAAAATAAAAGACAATCACTGATGGATTTAAGATAGGGAAATCTCTATAAGATATTTCCATAAATCCCCCACAGTGTGCAGATTAATCCCCAGCGGAACAAAGCTTCCAATTATCAATCCCTGGTAGAAGTCACCAGATTTCTCAGGATTCCTCAACAGGATTTTACAAGCAGTACACAATGTTTCCTTTACAACAAAGCTTATTTCTCTAAGTGGAAATTCATCAAAACTTCAACTTCACAACATGAAGACTTACACTCCCTGTCCTCAGCAGCAGTCGGGGATTTATTTTCCCCAATCCAACAACCGTGCAGCAGATTAGCTCACATACGCATACATTGCATCCATATGTCATAAACATTGATAACACGAATGCATGTATCACAATCTCATTATACCATGCATTTCATACAACATGACATTGCATATTAGCTAACATTTTACCCTTTTCAAGATAAGGTTAACAATTACAATTAACAATGTTTAAAGTTTCAAATGCAGTTCAGATACGCTCCAGACACAGACACCATTCTGATACTCATTCAGGTTCAAGTTTTCAGATACAGTTCAGATACGCTCCAAACATGGACGCCATTCTGATACTCATTCAGATTCAAGCTTTCAGATACGCTCCATACACGGACGCCATTCTGATACTCATTCAGATACAAGCTTTCATATACAGTTCAGATACGCTCCAGACGCGGACGCCATTCTGATACTCATTCAGATTCAAGCTTTCAGATACAGTTCAGATACGCTCCAGACACGGACGCCATTCTGATACTCATTCAAATTCAAGCTTTCAGATACAGTTCAGATACGCTCCAGACATGGATACCATTCTGATACTCATTCAGATTTAAGCTTTCAGATACAGTTCAGATACGCTCTAGACGCGGATGCCACTCTGATACTCATTCGGATTCAAGCTTTCAGATACAATTCAGATATGCTCCAGACGCGGATGCCATTCCGATACTCATTCAAATCCAGTTTTCAAATACAATTCAGATACGCTCCAGATATGGGTGCCATCCTGATACTCATTCAGATGCAATTTTCAGATACAGTCCAGATACGCTCCAGACACGGATGCCATTCTGATACTCATTCAATTTCAACTTACAGACATGGTTCAACAATCATTTATGGATGGCATCTACAAGCCCATCTTCAACAACTTTCCATCATCCCTCTAAATTGCATCTTTAAGCCCATTCCCTCTACCATCACATCATTGAGTGCAAATTTTTGGGCACTCTAATGTCCAATCATCTTCCACCTTCGAGTCACGAATGGCAAAACTCGCCAATCTAACTCTTCAGGCTTAAGAAGATTGAACAGAGGAAGTTGTTGTACCCTAAAATTTTCCCTCTCACTTATCAAGAATTTTCTCACAAGATCTCATTTGACTCAAGACTGCATTAGGGTTGATCAACTCAAAACACCTCCTTAAGCACTGATGACCAAAATTAGGGTTTGAGTTTGCACAAGGATTTTTGAACTTCCAATGCCCCATATGACTTCCATAGGTCATTATGGACCCCCAAGATTACTCATGTCAAGTTTCAAGCCTTGGATCACACTTTTGCTCAGTCAATTGAGAAGTTGACCTAAAAATCAGCTGTATTGGGGAAAAAGTCAACTATGGCCAATTTACAGTCAAACTTCATAATTTTTGATCCACATCAACATTTTAAACTCATATGTATAATTTGATCAAGTTTGGACCATAATTCCTCAAGAAATTTGATCAAATCTCCAAAAGGGGAAAATGGTCAAAATTAGGGTTTTGACTAGGAAAGGGCAATTTCTGATTTTTGACCTAGAAAATGATCCATTGGTTTAAGGCATGATCTCAATAGTAAAATTGCATCATTTTGACCTAATGACATGGCTCAAAACATTGCTCAAGTCCAAAGGATTGACAGATGAATTTTCAGTCAACTGATCAAAAGTCAACTGTATACTGAAAAGTCAAACTTTGACTTTTTGGTCAAATTCAAATGTCAAAGATCACAATTCATCAAAGAATGTCAAAATATGAAACTTGTTCATCAATAAATCCAAAATTCAAGATTTCATTTTGAAAAATTGAAATTTCTAAACTTAGAAATTTTTCGAAGTGTTGGAAATTTCTTATTTTTTCATAACTTTAAGCAAACTTTTCACCATGATGAAAGATGATTCAAGAGAAACTTCCAACATGAAATTTGTATATCTCCATGAAATCTACAACTTTTCCTCACAAAACTTCCTCCAAAAGTGCTTGGATCTCAAGTTATAATTTTAAGAACATGTGGTCATGAAACAAAACACTTAGTGAAATTTTGCCCTAACTTGGTCAGGATTTTGACCCAACTTCATGGAAATTTTTCATATAGTTCCAACGGGAATATTCAAAAGAAATTCAAAGATGGGTTACAAGCTTTCCAAAATGTCCAAGAACTCCTTGAGATCATTCTTGAGTAGGGAGAATCGAAGAGAGGAAGTTAGGGTTTTATCACTTGAATTACAAGGCATTTTATGATGAACAAAATTCAAATTCAAAGTTATGCTGCATAAACTCTACTTTTCAGGCCTCAAACTTGTTAGAAACTCCATAATTAATGGCTTGCGCAACTGTTAGAGTTCTCATTTCAAGCATTCAATGCAAGGTCATGCTTTATGTCTATTTTGGGAAGAAAGTGCACATTGCCATTTTGATAAAGTGACTTTTTGCACAAAACTTGTTCTTGAGCCTTGCACTTGTTCTCTTCTAATCATACAAGTCCTATAACTCATAAGAAACTTGTTAGACACTTACAATCACCCAGCCCATGCTTGTACCTCCTTTTGAATTTTGTTTCCCACTTTTCTTCAAAATCAAGTAACCTATCCAAAAGCTAAAAATGGGTACTTTTGATTGTCCAAACCACTCAAATCCTTTTGCTTATGGATATACAAACCATTTTCCACAAAGGACACAAATGTTTAAGCCCTGAAAACAACTAGAGCTCAAAATCGCATCTCATACCTCCATTTTCACATAAACTGACCAAAAACTTGAAACTCATAACTCCCTCGTGCGTTTTCAAGCCTTTTGGTTCCTAAAGCTTCTAAACATCATTTAGAACTGATCCCACACCCTGTTACAAGACTGTAACACCATTAACACCATACTCCATTTTCAAAAACAAAGCTTTGCACTTGGATTTCTCCATAACTCCTCAGGTACATTCAGCTCAAGCTAAGCATCCCATTAGCTTCCTGGGAACTTGAGGAAGCTAACCCAATCATTGGAACTCCTTGAAAGCTACTCAAACTTCAAACCTGATATCCTATTGCAAGGTAAGTTTTCTAAATTTGGAACTTTTCATACATGTATCATCAATGATTTATTTGTGAACAAAACATGTAGATGTCATCGCCCTAAAGCTAACCATGTCCATAGTTTCCATTAATTTTGCTTGAGCTTAGAGAATTTTAAGATTGAAGTTTCTGAGATTTTTAGGGTTCAGATTAGGGCCAATGAAATTCATGTTTGTCTTTGATCTATAGTTTTAATACTTTATATTTCTGAAACCGTGAGTTTCATGTTTACAATTTTCATTTTTGTTGAGATTTGAACAAGTTATAGAGGTTCTGGCTGGGTGTGAGGTTGAAGATGAAGTTGGCCTCAGGAACGTGTTTGCCATATATATTTATCATTTGATTTATATAAACGAATGTATAGCCACCACAATGGTAGAAGCGCGCGCCTGTAACTTGAGGGACCTGAGTTCGAGCCCCGGTGGTACCCTTTTGGATTTTTCATATTTTTTTTCCTGACTTTCTTTTTGCACGCGCTGGGCCTCCTTGGGCCTGGTTGTTTTTGTTTTTTCACTTTCTAACCCCTTGCAGACTATCAATATCCCTGGCCCAGTTTTTATTTTCTTTTCTTATTCTCATTTTATTTATTTTCTTAAATATTTTTCTAATATTAAAAAAATCATAAAAATCATAAAAATAGTAGATTTATATTTTGATTTAGTTTATTTATTTTTTCTCATAAAAAATTATTTTATTTAATCAATACTTTATTTATTTTACTAATTATCTTTGTAAATTTAATTAAAAAATAGGTTTTAGTTATTTTCTTTACACCATTTGAATATATTATTTTAAAACATAAAAAGACCAAAAATATTTTATAATACTATAAATTATTTTTAAAACAAAAATACTAAAATACTTTTCTTAAACTTAATTTCTTTTTAATAAATTGATAGATTTAGGGTTTTATTAAAAAAATTTCTTAATAAATTTAGGTTTTACTTTTCCCTTTAATTAATTAGGTTAAAATAAAAACCCCATTTTCTCATAAAATCCAAACAAATATCCATTTATTTTACATTTCACATTTTTGTACATTTATTCATTTTTTACATTATATTCATTTAATTTCTTGTACATTTATACCAATTCAATATGGTTGTAATAGATTAATTATGTTTATTTTCTTGCAATCCCCATTTACAATTTGTACACCCCCTCCCACAAGTATTGTAATAACGTAGTAACTTTAAATTCTGCAATTTACCGCTTTATATATAACATGCTAGTAATTAGGGTTTGTATAGAAAGACTAAAACCAATACTTAGAAAACCCTAATTCAAGACAAAATCAAGCATGAAAACAATACACTTGCACACAATCACCCATAGGGTAAATCCACTTGGTTGCCTTTACAAAATGGCCATATTACGCATGTGAGGTATCTTAGCAAAAACAAGTGAAATACAAGATCATAGTCCCTCGACGACGCTATCCATGTTGCCTTTAAAATGATCTTAGTCCCTAAAAGAGAATGCTAAGATGCCTTGCAACATTGCTAATCATGGTTATACGATGACCCACGCCCGTCCCGTTTACATCCAAAGATAGGGTTACTTACCAAATCAATGGTAAGATAACAATGTCAAAGGAAACGAAAATGAACAAGAAAGACTTTCGAGTAGGTAGAATGCTCCTAATTACTTGATCAATTTCAAAACAAAACATCCTTGCTATTTTCAAAACAAACACCTACACTTTCAAAACATCTTACAAACTCGAAAACATTTTCAAAAGATCAAACATCTTTGTATACATTCTTACAAACAAGAATCATTACAAAGATTGCCTAAACAATGACCTCTTTATGAAATACTTTCAAAAACCACACAAAGCATAATTTCAAACAAAAGAAAGTGATCTAGAAAGTAACTAAGAGCCCATGGAAAACCATGGATGAAAAGGGTAATAATACCTTCCCTTTTCATAATCTACCCCCAAACTCAAGAAATAATCTTAAATTTCTTTCCTGTGCTTTTTCACCTTTCCTTTTGGATAAAAGAAAAGTCGGTGGCGACTCTTGCTAACCGCAACATTTGCAATTAAACACAAAACACCCAAGTCAGTTCTCCCACCATATCACAATTGCGTCCTTTGGGATCTTCCCACTCTTAATCCCAACTTCCACTCTTTTCCTGATCAAGATTAATTCAGTAAAGCCTGCTGAGGAGCTTCCAATTAGATGATTGAAGAAAGGAACGGACAGGGTACCCAAAAACATATCTACTAGCTCTCTGTCAGATAGAGGAAGTTGGACTCTTCCTGCTAAGTCCCTCCATTTCTGAGTGTAGTCTTTGAAACCTTCGCTTGAAACCATAGCCATACTCTTGAGTTGAGTATGGGTGGGAAAAAGGTATGCGTTAGCGGCAAGGTCTTCCCAATCATGGATATTGGCCCTTTCCAGTTGATAGAACCAATCTAGCTGAGTTCGGGATAGACTATCTTAAAAGAAGTGGAACCACAAATCTCTGTCAGTAGTGTGAGGCTGTATCTTCCTCACATTAGATCGGAGGTGCATCTTGGGACACGAAACCCCGTCGTAATTAGAAAATACTGGTGCCTTGAACTTTGATGGAATAAAAATCCCAGACACCAAACCCAACTGTTCAAAGTGCAGCCCGGGCACTTTCTGAATTTCCATTGCACTTAGAAGTTCTTCCAGATGTTTGTATTTATCGTCGGTTAGAGGATACTGCTCTTCAGTGTGATCATCCTCTTCTTTCTCTTCAGATTCTGGCTGGGCAGTCACTTCCTTGCCTTTCCCTTCTTGATTATCCTTTTCACCAGATGATGTTGTGAAGTCTAGGGTCCTTCTGGCTGGCCCTGGGAACCTTCTTCCTTGAATCAAGACACTGGTTGATTTCTTTGCTTTCTTATTCTTTTCTTCGATCAACAAAGTTTTCAAATCCTCTTGTCCTTTGGCTAGAGTCAAGAACATTTGTTGAAATGGAGCATTCTGCGCCTGGAGATCTTTTAGTGTCTGCTCAAGATCCATCTTACTGAAATAAACTGTAGGAAGATAAGGAGACCTGTGGTAAGAAACTTGTTATGTGATGATGAACGTAGATGCATATGCAATGCTTTCAAGGAATTTAAAGATTTAAATTTGCTTTAGACCAAAAAGGAACACACGTTATATTAATAAATCAAAGTTTGAGTACATCATGCCTCTTTAGGCTTACAAAGAGAATACAAAAACTCTAAGATAAAAAATTTGAACGCATCCTCTTTGGTTCGATGTAGGCGTTCAGACTCCGCTCCTCATGTAGCTTCTTGGTGAGCTCCAGAACCTTCTTCTCGCTGGAGTAGAATTGGGCCTCGGAAGTGTCTCTCTCCCCCTTAAGCTGTATCCAATCCCTTTGCAAGTCTTCTAGAGAAGTGGGCATGTCAGGATGCAAGATAGTGTATGGGACATCTCCTTCCACAACAGGATCTTTGATAACCAGGAGAATGGAGGGGTAAGGCATTATAAGACTTTGAGCACGGGCTCGTACCCATTTGAGATAAGGCTCAAGAGGGATGTAATTCTTGTGTCCCAGTGTCTTGCTATCTACCTTGTTCAACATCCTCCAAGCTCGGATAAAGCTCTGGCGGTGACCTTGATCTTCATTCTCGTAGTCAAATACCAACCCTTGAATAAGCATCTCATGGGGACCATCCCTTTGGGGGTAACCAAACTGTCTTAAAGCTAAGCAGGGGTTGTAGGTGATACCTCCCCTAATGCCAATTAAGGGGACATTAGGGAATTCTCCACAACGGTCGATAATAGTAACATTCTCTACAGATCGGGAACACCAATGGATGTCTGAATGTTTAAGCGTCATTAACCTATGTGACCATCTTGAACCTTGCTCGTTCTGTAATACAAATTAGGGAAGATGCAAAATAAACCATCTTTCCAAGAGAGGAGTACAACACATAAGAATACCTCTTTTCCTCATAGTGCGAGTGTGAAAAGAATGTAGGATGTCTCCTAACAAAGTAGGAACCGGGTTACGAGACATGAAGATTTTGACGGTGTTTACATCTATGAGTTGTTCAGGATTTGGAAACACAACCATCCCATAGATGAGGAGAGCCAAAATTTCCTCGAAAGCTTGCAAGTCCAAGGAGTTCCAACAGTTTTGAGCTTTCTCAAACAAGAACTTGGCTAAGAAACCTTTGACACCACTCCTTGTTTACCAATTAGTTGTGACATCAGATGGTTGCAAGTGTAAGGCTTGAGCAATGTCTTCTGGCTTTGGATCTCTTTCCGTACCGTTGAAAGGTAGTTGATTGAGAATGGGAATCCTCAAGAGTTGGGAGAATTCTTCCAAAGTTGGCACAAGTTGATAATCCAGAAATGTGAAGCAATGGTGTAGAGGATCAAAGAACTGGAAGAACACCTTCACCATGTCCTCATCAGTGTTGGAGGTAACCAAGTTTAGGAGGCGACCATGTCTTTCGGTAAATGGAGAATTTTCGGGAACCCTTGATGCTAACTCTTTAAGTTGAGGAGGGATCCTTACGATATTGACTGGAATGGTTTTCCTACGAATAGAATCCATGTCCTACAAAACAGAACAAAGATAAATCCCAAAAATCCTTGAAATGGTCAGTGAGTATGAGTATGATGTTATCATGTTTTTGATGTTATGTGCAAGTAGATATATACAAAACAAACAAACAAGTCCTTAGGTTTAGGCTTGCGTGGAGCCTCATAGGTAAGTACCCTCGTGAAGTTTAGTTGGCTCAAACTTGTCCTAGCAATAGTAATCGGGTTCTAAGGGAGCTCAATATCACTGGTTTGTTTTCTCGGGCATTGTTTCAGCACAAGCCTCTTTAATGGCGACCGAATATCCCAAAAATCCAAACCTCAATGAGTGTAGTATCTAGTATCTACCAACTTCGGATTGTACCAAAGTCGGTCATCTTACTACGTCCTAATGGCCAAGTTGGTCAAGTAAAGGTTCTAGAAGTTAGTTAGTGCTTCATGACATCACTCAGCGGCCCCGTATTCTCCTTGACTACTCATGGGCTACCGGTACCCACAAATATGTCACACTAACGTAGCTATTTCTTAGACCATGTTGGTATACCCCACACAGTTTCCACAATGTATTGCTACTTACCTATAAGGTATCCCAAATTCGGGTAGAGGATTCAAACCCAAACATAGAACCAAAATGTAAAGCATACAAGTCAAACAATGAAATCAAGTAAATATGATCTAGCCCTAAGGTAACCCCACTTTTTAAGATTATCCCCAGCAGAGTCGCCAGTTCTGTAACGCAGTGGGAGAACTGACTTGGTTGTTTTGCGTTTGATCGCAAATGTTGCGGTTTAGCAAGAGTCGCCACCGACTTTTCTTTTATCCAAAAGGAAAGGATGAAAAGAACAGGAAAGACCTTTGAGATGTTTTCTTGAGTTTTGGGGGTATATTATGAAAAGGGAAGGTGTTAGCACCCTTTCCATCCATTGTTTTCCATGGGCTCTTAGTTACTTGCTAGATCACTTGCTTTTTGTTTGAAAATGTGCTTTGTGTGGTTTTTGAAAGTATTTTGTAAAGATGCCATCATTTAGGCAAACTTTACAATGATTCTCGTTCGTAAGAATGTATACAAAGCGTTTATCTTTTGAAAATGTTTTCAAGTTTGAAAGATGTTTTTGAAAGTGTTGGTGTTTAATTTGAAAATAGCAAGAATTTTTTTGGTTTTTAAATTGAGCAAGAAACTAGGAACAATCTACCTACTCAAAAGTCTTTCATGTTTATTTCCTCTTTCCTTTCACATTTTTATCTTACCATTGATTTGGTAAGTAACACTATCTTTGGATGCAAATGGGATGGGCAAGGGTCATCATATAGCCATAATTAGAAATATTTTAAGATATCTTAGCATTTTCTTTAGGGACTGAGATCATTTTTGAAAGGCAACTTCGATAGCGTCATCGAGGGACTATGATCTTGTATTTTGTTTGTTTTTGCTAAGATACCCCACATGCATAATATGGCCATTTTCATAAGGCAACAAAGTGGATTCACCCTAAGAGTGTAAGTGTGCGAGTGTATTGATTTACATGCATTTAGTCTTTGATTTTTGGGTTGTCTATTTGTTGTTTTTATCTTACCATACACACCTAATTACTAGTAATATATGAAAACAATAAAAATGCGAAAAATAAAGTCCTACACTATTACATCATTAAGGGGATGGGGTGTGCAAATTTACAAATGGGTATTGCAAGAAATTAAAGTCCTAATTATCTATTACAACCATATTGAAATAATGTACAAGAATTGAAATGGACTTGTTTTGTTTTTGTTAAGAAAATAAACAAATTGGCTTACGAAAATAATTTTTGATCATTTAGTTTAAAAAGAGATAAAATAAAGTATGTAAATAAGAAATATTTTTGGTGTTTTTCGTTATTAAAAGCTAAAATGAGATAAATAAGAGAGAAGGGAGTCAGAATCAGCACGTTGCTAAAACGAGAAGGAACAAATGTTCTGACTTTGATACGCTGCATAAGAGAAAATGTTAGTAGGAAAGTAGAGGGTCAGAAGTTCTGGGCCGGGGTACACCAAGTTATGAGGTTGTTGGGAATAAAGGTAAGCCTAGAAGTTCTGATTGTTGAAGGGGTTCAGAAGCTGCATTGTAGTTGGGAACCTAGAAATTCATATATCACTGGCAAGTCAGATGTTCTGGCTATTTGAGAGAGTGAGGTGATAATGCTGTTGGGTAAGGTTGTCTAGAAGTTCTGATCTAGGAGTATCATCTGACAAATAAATGGGTAAAAATGTCAATAAATAAAACTAAAAAAAGATGCTTCTAGGGCTAGAACCCAGGACCCTTAGCACTAATGTCTTATGCGCACACATTGTTTACCACTGGGGTGGTTGTACATTCGGTATCAGAAGAAAAAGCATAAATATGTATCACAAAGTAAACTCTGATGATGAAATCCATTTCTTTCTCCATGCTAATCAGAATATCTGCAGCTTAGTCAACTCTCAACAGAACAGAAAACACAAACAAAGAAATTATGGCAGGTTTTCATCATGGTTTCAGAAACATAAAAAAAAGAGTCAAGATTGTAAATCAGAAACAAGCATGTATCTGCTAATCCTAGTTTCCTTAAGAAGTTCTGAACTGATATTCTCCCTACTTAAGAAGAAAATGTATGTAGCCTTAGAATATGTACAACATCAGAAACAAGATGTCCACATTGTATTTTGAACATGAAAATCTAACAATACCCAAGTAATATGATGAGAGTCAGCAAAAGCTTACCTTGCAATTTAAAAATGTTCTATAAGCTGGAGCCTGGTTCTGACTTCTTGTAATGTTCTGATTAGCTTCCTCACGTGCTCAGCAGGCTGGAACAATCTTTATCTTGGGCTATGAATGGCTGGAAAATTATGGAACAATCAAGAAGTAAAGTTCTGACTTTTTGAAAACGTGTTACGGTCTGAAAACAGGAGTTAGGATGGTTTCTAAATGTATATCAGAAGTTGTATGGATGGTTTGGTCAAGAAACACTTGAGGAAAATCAGAGTTTGAATGCAAGAATAAAAAACTAACAGGTTTTGTATTTGTGTTTGCAGTTTCAGATTTATGAAAATTTTAGCAAGGGCTCAAGGCTTTTTCTTTTCAGTTTTCTGACCCCCTTCCCAGTTGCCAACGAAGTTCAATTTATAGTCAAGAACTTTGTCGCTTGGAGAAGTCAAAATTGGCAACATCATGCTAGCGTGCTGACTTGTTCTTGAAGCAAGATAAATAAGTATGGTGGTTAGCAGCTTTTAGCCGTTCCTAAGCTTGATTTTAAGCATGAACTAAGGAAAAGTACCCTCAGAGGCAAAAGCAAAGCATGGGCCCAACATAAACTTATACAAAAGTTTTCTTTTCAAGGACAACAATGGTACTTCTATCTCACACGTGGGGAAATCCTTTGGATAAAAACTCAAAAGTGGTTGTGAGCATTAAATGATAATGAGATTTATCAAACCAGAAATCCTGCTGTATGATATTGTGCACCATAGCTTAATTCTGGGCCAGAAGTTCAGCATCATTGCAACTTAGAACAAACATCCAACTTATGATCCTTGAATCTCTTTGCTCCAGCATGTTCTGAGCGAGTTCTCAGACTTTCCAGAAAGCTTATGACATGCTTTGTAAGCCCTTTTTGAATTACTCTTGCAACTTCTGACTGAACCTATGTGAAAACTGGCCCAGAAGTTGTAAACAAATTCTGATTTGAAAATGCTCAGAATTTACTAAGTGTTTAAGTTTCAGGGACGTGACTTTGAAGATGTATAACTTGAAATCCCAGCATTTCTAGAAGAAGTTATGTTCTGCAATATTTTAGGTCTTATTGATATCTGTTGTACCCCAAAATTTTCCCTCTCATTTCATCAACATTTTCTCACCACAAGACCCTTGGAGCTCAAGATCAAGTTAGGGTTTGCTCTGCTCAAGACTCCTCCTTGCACTGTTGACCCAAATTAGGGTTTGAGTTTGCACAAAGATGTTTTGACCTAAAATGCCCAAAGTTACTTTCATGCTTCATGTTGGACTCACAATATTATCCATACCAAGTTTCAAGCCTTGATTCCAATCTTTGCCCAGTCAATTGGACAGTTGACCTAGAAATCAGCTGTATTGGGGAAAAAGTCAACTGTGACTAATTGACAGTCAAACTTCATAATTTTTGGCCCACATCACCATAATGAACTCATATGAACCATTTTGTCAAGTTTGGATCACAATTCCACAAGAAATTTGATCAGATCACCAAAAGGGCAAAACGGTCATTTTTAGGGTTTTGACTGCACAAAGGCAATTTTTGACTGTTTGACCTAACCAATGGCAAACCAAGCTCACATATGGACTCAAGAACTCAATGGAATTGTCTTGACACATTCAACAAGTTCAAAAGATCCCAAATGCATAGGATTGACAGATGAATTTTCCAGTCAACTGATCAAAATTTGACTGTATACTGAAAAGTCAAACTTTGACTTTTTGGTCAAAATCAAGTGCCAAGATTCATTTTTCATCAAGACATGTCAAATTATGAAACTTGTTCATCAAGAAACCCAAAATTGCAAATTAGGTTTTAAAATGAAGAAATTTCATAACTTAGAAATTTTCTAAGTTATAAAATTTCCTTATTTTTTCCTAACTTTGTCCCATTTTTTCACCAAGATGCAAATGGATTCAAACAAAACTCAAAACATGAAAGCTGTGTTACATTGCAAAATCTACAACTTTGATTCACAAAGTTTTCTCAAAGGAAGCTTGTAGCTCAAGTTATGATTTTTGGAACAAGGGTGCAAAACATTTCTAACTTAGAAAATTTTTGACCTATTCTAGGTAGGATTTTTGCCCAACTTCATGGCCATTTTTCACATACTTCCACTTGGAGTTTCAATTTTCATTACAAAGATGTATTGTAGTACACATTCCAAGATTTCCAAATTGTCCAATAACTTCTCAAACATCCTTGTGGTTAGGGAGAATCGAATTTGCAAAGTTGGGCAAAATCCATTTTTGTTCATGACCAAATACATTTTCATACATTGGCATTTTTCAAATCAGCTTATACAAGCTAGCTTGCAGGCCTCAAAACCAGTCTCACACACCATAATTAAATGCCTAACCATTGTGCTAAGGTGTTATTTTATTCATTTGGTCATTACATGCAAGATTAATCCATAATTAGAAAAAGCATATTTGCCATTTTGGAAAAGATGCACTTTATGTCAAATAACAAATCCAAGAGGCATGGGCCAGATCTTTGAGGCTAGCATTTGTACACAAATCCCTCTGATCAAGAACAAGATGGGCAGCATACTTTAGGGCATTGGACAGGCCTGTATTGAAACTTGATTTTTTCTGCTTCAAGTAGAAGAAACTTCGCAAAACACAGACCATCTCTCATTCCTGTAACAACCAGCCAAAGCAAACTTTGCAAACATCTTTTACACACCCTAACTGACCTAAAGCACGACTGAACCACATCCCAAACCCCCTCATTCATCAAAACACCATTTTTCTGCAAGAAACAGGGCATCCCTGCATATTGAGTTGCACAACTCAGTTTGCTCGTGCGTTTTGGCCAAAGCTTGTTCAAACACACTCCCTACCATCCATTGAAGCTATCCCAAGCCCTAGATACAAACTGTAACATCCCTAACCCCTGTTTCCATTTTCATTTTTTAGTTTTGCAGGTGAACTTCCATAGCACGATTCATAGTGATTCAAAGCAAGCTAGGTGTTGGAGAAGCATCCTTGGACTTCAGGCAAGCTGTACCAAAGCTCAAACTCCATTGAAGATACCTCCATTGCTGTACACGACTCAAACTGAAACAGATAAAAACATGAACTTCTATCTCTTAATATAGGAAGAGTTAGGCTTAGGTTTGTGAATGAAACATGTTCTCCTCATAGCCCTGAAGCCATCCATGTATTTACTTTTCATTTATATTGAGTGTGCTGTGAGAATTTTGGCCATGAACATTGAAGAAAAATTAGGTCAGAAATTGGGGATGAAGAAATTCTCCCTGGTTTCTTAGAGTTAGGTTAAGTTTTTTACATATTTGAACTCGTGATTTGATGCTCTACAATGTTTGTGTTATGATTTTTGTGTAAAAGTCAAAGAATCAGGAGTTTGTTGTTTGAGCAAGGAGGCGCGCAAAATTCAAACAGAATGGCTGGAGGTTAAAGAAGGTAGACTTGGGCTGGGCCTGAGTTGTTCTTGCTGCTTGCACCCTCTCTTTCCATTTACACCCCCCTGGCCCATTGTGTGATATTTTGATCATTTTTGGTTTTTTCTTTTTGATTCTGACTTATTATTTTTTGCTCAAATATAAAAAATATAAAAAATATTTTTCCATACATTTTTGCATTTATTTGGTATTTATTTGGTTTTATTTAGCATATGTATATAAATAAATATAATACTTTTTATTTAAAACATTAAAAAATAATACAAAAATATATATTTTTTAGTTATTATTTTTTTGTTTACATTTTGAAAACATTTTCTAAAAATATAAATTTTTGTAAATAATTAATATTTTATTTTGGAATATATATTTAGTATATTTAATATATAATATAAATACTTGTATATTTTATTAGATATTTAGGACAAAAATATAGAAATAATACATTTTTATTTTTACTAATCTATGATATCAAAAATACTTTTTTTTTACAATATACTTCTTTTTTTTATTTTTGTATAAATTAATATATAAACATTTTATATAATTAATAAATAAATACCATTTTATTCAAAAACTAGGGTTTTGCCCTAAACCATAAAAATATCCAAAAATTGACTCTTTTTATTTTTGTTTATATTTCACATGAAAAATACTTTCTCATACATAAAAAATCCTTTTTGTGCATAATACATTTTACATATTTATTGTATTTATCTTAATATTGTACAATTTGATATTTGTATGGATGTAATAGTTTTAGATTTAATTTCTTGCTAAATATCCCCCCATTCAAACATTTGTACCCCCATCCCCATAATTATGTTGTAATAATTTAGGACTTTAAATTTCCGCATTTAAAAGCTTTCAAATTATGCCATGATAGACTTAGGGTTTGTATGCAAATCAAATAACAAATAGCTTGACTAATACAAAGACAAAAATGCATGAAAATGGACAACACCAAGCACATTTGCACCCTTAGGGTTACTCCACTCGTTGCCTTCAAAAATGGGCCATGTTGCATGTTGAGTGTCTTTGGCAAAACAAAAACAATGATCATATTCCCTCGATGACGCTTTCTCAAGTTGCCTAAAAATGATCAAGTCCCTTAAAGGAAAAATTGCCAAAGACACTTGGCACTATTGCATTCATGGTCTAAACGATGACCCGCGCCCGTCCCGTTAACATCCTAACACAAGATTGTCCACCAAATACAATGGTGGAACAATACTGTTAAAAGGGTTAAAACATAAGAAAGATCTTTGAGAAATTTAGGGTAGATAGCTCTTGGTTACTTGACCAACTTGCAAACCAAATCCTTGCCATTTTTCAAAACACACTCCACAACACAAACTTTCAAAATAATTTTCAAAACATTGAAAACTTTTCAAAAAGACAAATACACCTTTGTATACATTCAAACATGGATCATTACAAAGGTTTCCACAACAATGGCCTCTTTTCAAAACCTCTTTCAAAATCACACACAAAGTACCATTTCAAACAATTGAAAGCACCCTTTCAAACAATTGATAATGCAAGGCAAGTGATCTAAGCAAGTAACTAAGAGCCCATGGATAACAATGGATAGAAAGGGTGCTAATACCTTCCCTTTCTATAATCTACTCCCCAAACCCAAGAAAACATCTCAAAGGTTTCTCCTGTGCTTTTTAACCTTTCCTTAGGATAAAATAAAAAGTCGGGGGCGACTCTTGCTAAACCGAAACATTTGCGAAAACAAACGCAAAACCTCAAGTCATTTCTCCCACCGTATCATAATATCTAAAACTCTTGCGTTAGAAGTTCTTCCAAAATCAGCTTGCATCATGGTGAAAATCAGGCCAGAAGTTCTGAGCTTGTCATATTTCTTAAACACTTAGAAAAATTCCAAGTATTTAGAATTTTGACTTTTTCAACATGAATCTTGACTTATGATTTTCTTGATGAAACAAACTTCATGCCTTGATGAAATATGATTCTTGAAACTTGATTTTGACCTAAAAGTCAAAATTCGACTTTTCAGTGTGCAAATGACCATTTTGCCCTTGTGAATGAGTTTCTTGGAAAATTTGTAATTCAAGGCTTGAAATTGGATGGAAGCAAACCTGAGGGTCCAAGATGATCCTTTGAGAAATGAGATTCCTACCTTTGCCACGTATGATGGGGTCTCTTGTCCTAATATGCATCTGAAGTCTTATGCCTGCAAGATTCAACCCTACACAACTGATCAGAAGATCTGGATCCATTTCTTCCAAGAGAGCTTAGCTAGGACGCAACTTGAATGGTTCTATCAATTAGAGAGTTCCCACATTCACACTTGGGAAGATCTAGTTGCTACTTTCTACAAGCAGTACCAATACAATGTTGATCTTACACCAACTCGTGTGCAATTGCAGAATATGACCATGTGTTCCAACGAGGGCTTCAAAGAATACGCCCAAAAGTGGAGAGACCTGGCTGGCAGGGTGAAGCCACCCTTAACTGACAGGGAGCTGATTTACATCGTTATGGGAACTTTGACGAGACCTTTCTTTAATCACCTAATCGGAAGCTCCTCGGTCGGGTTCACCGAGCTAATACTGACTGGTGAAAGGGTCGAAGCTGACATCAAAAGTGGAAAGATCTAAGGAGCTACACCCTCTGATACTCAGAAAATGCCATACAATGGGAAGAAAAAATCTAATGTTGTGTATGGTCAAAAGGGTCATAACAAGAGAAATCATGACCAACATGTGGGGGCAGTCCTGATCTCTAGTACTGCATTATGGCGACAACAACAAAGGGGAAATCAATGAAGGCAAGACGAGCCCAAAATACGGTTTACCAACATCAACATGCCACTGTCTCAAACATTGCAACACTTGTTAAAGATGAATCTGATTACGTTGATAGGACCTCATCCAAACCCCAAAAATTCTTCTCCTAACTACAATCCTGATGCAATATGTGCATATCATTCCGGCAGTCCTGGACATGATACTAACGATTGTTGGGTGCTGAAATATAAGATTCAAAACATGATTGACGCCAAGGAGATTGAATTCGACCCTCCAGAGGCTCCTAACGTGATCACTGCTCCCATGCCAAATCATTGGGAGCATCCATTTCATTTTGAATTTTCAATTGTAATCTCTTTTGTTGTTCAAACACTTATCTATTAATGTTAAACTTTGTTTCATTAATGCATTGCGTATGTTTGTCTTGAATTAATCCATTAATTTTCACTCTATTTAAAATATGCTTTTTACTCCCTTTATAATATTCAACTCTTGTTTTAAAAAGTTGCAAGCCTTTAGAGGGAGGATGACGAAAACAATGCCATAATCTCATACAATATGCTTTTAAGCAGACCTTGCTGACGATGTACAGGCGTTCTTTCAATTCCTAAACACTGGAGTTATAAGGAGGATAATCCCTAGTCAACACCTTTCGATCCAAAGAAGTAGGAGTTTCCTTTTTACACAATTGAAACCTTTAAACAAAACAGGGGGGCAACGTAGTCTCTCAGTTAATTCAAATGTGCGTTCAGTCGCAAGCTTTCACTTCCTAAAAAACGAATGACATCAGGAAATTCCTTTTGAATCAAAAGACGACGATGGTTCCCTATCAAATAGGCAGTCATTATCTCTCAAAGAAAAGCCCACTAAGTCAAAACCTACGAAGGAGACTTAAGACAAAGAAAAAATCGGGGCATCCCGCTGACTGTAATCTCAAAACAAGAACAATCAGAAAAAAGTCAGGGTTAATAAATCAAAAAGAGGTCACTACAAATCATCGACAACATGAAAAGTGTTGCAAAAAATAACTGCCTTCTCAAATAAACTTCCAAATATCTAAACCATCATTCAAGATTCAATTGGAGTTCAAACGCACAATTGACTATGCTTAGGACTGGATAACATCACAAAGAACGGGCGGGTACAAATACACTTTGAGCCTTATCCTTTGTTTCTTAAACCATGAACCAGAGCATGATACAACCTTTCAAAGTCCTAATTGAAGCATGGGTTAGTTCGAAAGCATACTATTACTGAAGGTATCATGACTCCTGTAAGGCTTACTCTAAATCCTAAGTTGAATTCACATTCTTATAAAATTCTTTTATCTACTAAAACACATTCTCAAAAATTCAAAGACAAGCGTAAACTTTGGATTATTTGAAATAGATGTTTATATATGGCTAATTATTTGACAGCCGAAAAATTCACACGACGAATTTCTAGTGAACAAAAACTCTCTCAGTGAACAGAACCACTTCAAATAGGATGACACTTCCAATGACAAATCTTCTATAAGAAATGGGGCATGACATGCCACTGTCCAACCCGTTTAGGGCAGTCAAGGCAAGATTCCAATAAATCTCTCAAGAAATGTTGAATAACCAGGGGCGGGTTTTTATCTGAATCACTTAGAGCATTGGACTTGAAATCCAATAAAGGGTTATGCACAGTCAGGCAAACAGTTCCTGGCAATACTACAAACAACCGCTACTAGGTGTAGTGACAAATCTCCCACAAAGTCCTTTTCATAGGGTGATCCCCAGCCAGAGTTTCAATCTCTGAAAACTTCTCCCCAACTGAGTTGATCTTAAGAATCATCGAGGAGTTCTACAAAAAGAAAACACGTCTCCAATAGATTAGCAACAAGGTTTATTTCCCCAACAAATGGAAAGATTCCCCAGCTTGAATTTTCCTCTTATACTATTACAAATCAAGGGACTACAACTCTTCTTCCCCATTAGACTTCTCTACAATCCCCAGTGACTTGCTGCAAAACCTGGGAGACAACCAGATAACAGTTAACTTCTTTATTCCCAACAAGTTATTAACTCCCTTTCTCTTCCATCAAGAGATATCTCCCCAGTAAAGCAACAGACAAATGAAACTCCTGAACTCTTTTCTCCAAGCGGAAATCAACACTCTCCACTGAGTTTTCTTTCAAGAAAAATCAACATCCCCCCCAGTGAAGTTCTCCTCAAAACAATAAAAACAGGAATCCCCAACGGAAACATTCTAAAAACAAGGTCTGGAAAGGTGTGTATACTCTTCATCCCCAACGACCGTCCGAGATTCAACTTCCCAAAACTCCCCAGCACTTGTCAAGGATTTTCCAAGACAAAATTACATTCCGACAATATTTCATGCATCATATTTACATACATGATAAATGCATATAGCATAATCTCATCTATTTTGAGAACATCATTACGCCATACATTTCATACATCGTGACATTGCATACAACTAACTCTTTACCTTTTCAGGAAAGATCAAACAATAGATAACTATCATCAACAATTTTCAACCATTCCAGATTAATACCTATAACATGACAGGACAACTATCTGTGGATGATCAATTGTAGATTAATACCTATAACAAGCCAAGAAAGTTATCTACATGAGCAGATTGAAGATTAATACCCGTAACAAGCCAAAAAATTATCTTTCTTTCTAAGGTCAAAGATCAATACCTGAAACAAGCCAGGGAAACTATCTACACGACCAGCTGAAGCAACCCTACCCAGGTTCCTTCTCACTTATAGATGTAGTTTTACACGGATTCATCATGAAGAAACCCTACCTAGGTTCCTCCTCATACATTTCCAAATGCAGTTTTACCCTAACTCATCATGAAGCAACCCTACCCAGGTTGCTTCTTCTTTCCAGATGCAGTTTTACACAGACTCATCATGAAGTAACACTACCTAGGTTCCTTCTCTTAAATTCCATATGAAGTTTCACACGGACTCATCATGAAGTAACTCTACCCAGGTTCCTTCTCATTTCCAAATGCATTTTCCCACGGACTCATCCTGAAGCAACCTTACCCAGGTTCCTTTTCTTAAATTCTAGGTGAAGTTTAACATGAATTCATCCTGAAGCAGCCCTACCCAGACTTCCCTCTCATATGTATCCTAAGCATCCCTACACAAGCCCATCATAAATAAAAGAATATTCAAGATCCCTGTTGGTTCAGTTTAAATTAATCAATGGTTTATCCTGATTCCTTTCCGGTAGACACTTTCTCTGGTTCAGATAAATCGCTTCAACGATTTATTCTGATCCTTTTCCAGTTAAAGAATATTCAAGACCTCTGCTGTTTTAGTTTAAATTGATCAATGGTTTATCCTGATTCCTTTTTGGTAGACACTTTCTCTAGTTCAGATAAATTTCTCCTAAGATTTATTCTGATTCTTTTCTAGTTGAAGTCAAGCTTAGACTTAGTCTAATTCCTAACAACAATCACCTTTGGATGGCATCTACAAGCCCATCTCTGACAACTCTCCATCATCTCTCCAAATGGAATCTTTAAGCCTATTCTCTACATAATCAACAACCACATCATCGAGTGCAAATTTCTGGGCACTCTAGTGTTCAATCATCTTCCACCTTCAAGTCAAGAATGGCAGACTCGCCAATCTAACTCTTCAGGTTTAAGAAGATTGAACAGGGGAAGCTGTTGTACTACAAAACTTTCCCTATCATTTCTCAAGAATTTTCTCACAAGATCTTTCATTAGTCAAGTTTGCAGCACTGATACATCAGTTTAGGTTTGGAATTGGCACAAGGGTAAAATGGTTAAAATGCACACTAAAAAGTCAAACTTTGACTTTTTGATCAAAATCAAGTTTCAAGAATCACATTTCATCAAGAAATGTTATAATATGAATTTGGTTCATCAATAAAATCAAAATTCAAAATCACTTTGGAAAAGTCAAAGTTCTAAACACTTAGAAATTTTTCTAAGTGTTAAGAAAATATGATAAGTTCAGAACTTTTGGCCAGATTTTCATCATGATGCAAGATGATTCAAGAAGAACTTCTGAAACAGAAGTTATAGATCTCAATGAGATCTAAAATATTGCAGAACATAACTCCTCCTAGAAATGTTGGGATTTCAAGTTATAAATTCTTGAAGACACGTCCATTAAACTAAAACACTTAGTAAATTCTGAGCACTTCCAAGTCAGAATTTGATTAGAACTTCTGGGCCAGTTTTTACGTAAGTACAATCAGAGTTTGCAAAAATGATTCAAATAGGGGTTACAAAGAATGTTACAAGTTTTCTGAAAAGTCTGAGAACTCTTTCAGATCATGCTAGAGTAGGAAGAATCAAAGATCAGAAGTTGGACATTTGTTCTTAATCTACGTTACGTTTATGTTGAACTTCTGATCAGTTTCAAGCTATGCTACATAATCTCATGTTATGGCCTTCTTGCTTGTTAAATATCATCATAATTTAATGCTTACACCAACTTTTGAGTCTTTATCCCAGTGTTTAAGCCTTTATCCAAAAGATCTTCCCACGTGTGGCATAAAAGTACCACTGATGTTCTTGAAAAGCAAACTTTTGTACAAAGTTTATTTTGAGCCCATACTTTACTTTGTTTCTGAGTGTACTTCCCCATAAATCATGCCTACAAACTCATATTAGGCGTGTTTAAAGCTGCTAACCACCCTACCATGCCTTGAAACCATGCTTGTCTAAACTTGCTTCAAAAACAAGTTAACGATCCATAACACATGATGGCAGTACTCCTGACTTCTCCAAGCTTCTAAATCCTATGCCTATAAATTAAACTTCATTTGCAAACTAAAGGGGGGTTGAGAAGAAAAGCCCTGAAACCTTGCTGAAAATTCCCAAGAACCTGAAACTACAACACAAACACAAAACCTGCTAGTTTATGATTTTTGCATCCAAAATCTAATTTTCCTTGTGCGTTTCTTGGCCAAATCATCCATGCAGTTTCTGGTATACACGTAGAAGCTTTCCCAACTTCTGTTTTCAAACTGTAATACAGTCTTCACCAATCTCCATTTCAAAAATCATAACTTTGCATCTTGACTACTCCAGAGCATTCCAACTATCCATAACTCAAGTTAAGGGTTGCTTTAGCTTTTTGAGAACTTGAGGAAGTTGACCAGAACATCACAGTAATTTGAACCAGACTCTAACTCATAGAACAATTTCCAACTGCAAGGTAAGTTTCTTCTAATTTTCATCTCATTACTTAGGCATTGTTAGGCTTGCAATTTCAAAGACACGGTGTAGATATCATGGCTCTTAATATGTACATATTTATAGATTTCATTTATATAGCCTAAGTAGAGAGAATTTCAGATCAGAACTTCTTGAGAAAATTAGGGTTCACAATTAGGATTAGCAAAATTCATGCTTGCTTCTGGTTTACAGTTTTGATGCTTTGTATTTCTGAAACCATGATGAAATTTGCCATAACTTATGTGTTTGCATTTTCCATTTTTGTTGAGAAATGACTAAGCTGCAGACACTCTGGCTGGTGCGAAGAAGAAGACAAAGTTCATCATCAGAACTTACTTTGTAATATATGTTTATTTTTTTGCTTCTAATACTGGATGTATAGCCACTCCAGTGGTAGGGAGCGCGCGCATAAGGCATTAGTGTTAAGGGTTCGGGGTTCTAGCCCCAAAAGCATCTTTTATGTTTATTTCTTAACATTTTTACCCCATTATTTGTCAAACAATAATCCTGGACCAGAACTTCTAAATAACCCCCCCCCCCCCCCCATTTATTTGTCAAAATAGTATTCCTAGACCAGAACTTCTAGATATTCTCATCCAATAACAACGTCACTTCACTTACCCATTAAAAAAACTTCTAGCCTTCCAGTAACACTAGAACTTCTAGGTTTCTAGCTGCATCAGTACTTCTAGGCTCTCTCAATAATCACAACTTCTAGCCTTCCAGTAACACTAGAACTTCTAGTTTTCCAGCTGCACTAGAACTTCTAGGCTCTCTCAACAATCAGAACTTCTAGGCTTTCCTTTGTTTCCATCAACCCCAAAACTTTAGCGCGTCTGGATCCAGAACTTCTGGCTTTCCCCATTTCTATTAACATCTTCTTTCTGATTTGCAGCGCGCTTGAGTCAGAACTTCTGCTCTCTCTTATTTCTATTCTTTCGGCAACACGTTGACTCTAACTCTTATTCTCTTACTATTTTTATCATCGATTTTATATTCATTAATCAAAAACATCAAAAATACTTTATATTCATATACTTTGCTTTATTTCTTTTAAAACAAAAAGACTAAAAACATTTCCTTAAGCAAATTTATTTCTTCTCTTAATAAAAACAAAACAAATCTATTTTACATTTCAATTATTATACATTATTTCAATATGGTTGTAATATATAATTAGGAATTTGTTGTACCCCAAAATTTGCCCTCTCATATTTCTCCAAACATTGCAAGAAAGATCTCCAAGTGGCTCAAGATTGCTCAAGAGTTGGACAGTCAAGTCATCTCCTAAGGCAGTCAACCTCAAATTAGGGTTTTGTGTTGCATCAAGATTCTTGAGTCCAAATGACCTCAAGTGCTCCCCAATGTCCTAATATGTTCTCAAGATCATCCATGTCAAATTTCAAGCCTTGCATAGGAAGTTTGCTCAGTAAATTGCTCAAAGGGTCCAAAAATCGACTGTGCTAGGGCAAAAGTCAACTGTGACCTACAAACAGTCAAACTTCAAGATTTTTTTGTCAACATTCTCATTTTGAAGGACATTTCATCATTTGATCAAGGTTTGATCATGATTCATTAAGGATTGCTCAAAATTCATCAAGACTCAAAAGTTGCTAAATTAGGGTTTTGTAGGAAAAGTCAACTCAACTTTGACCAAGCATAACATTCTCATACTTTATGATAAATGACCCATCCAAAGCTCATTTTGAATAGGATGCAATTTCCTACAATCCATATTCATACCCCAAGATCATAAAATGCACTCACAAGAAGTTATAAATTTGGACATTATAGGTCATTTTTGAAAGTCAACAAAAACACCTTTTTTTCCAAAGCTTATAACTTGAGCATGGAATATAAAAATGATATGAGACCAAAAGGGTTGGTTATAGGACATCTCAAGCTTTCTATAAAGTCCAAGAACACCTCCCAAAAGTTCAAAATTGAAGAAGTTATGCATTGTTGAAGTTGGGCATTTTTGCAAAATTGCCAAAAGTCAACTATCCCCAAAACTTCAAATTTTGTCAAATGGGCCCATTCTTTTCCACTTGATTTGAACTTTCCACATTGCGCACGTGTCCTAGCTTCATCCTTGTGTCCATTTATCAATTTTATTATTTTATTTGATTATTTTATTGAATTATTTCATTTTTAATCAAATTAAATCAAATAAAATCCAGATATTGATTACTTGATCTCTTTTTGGCTATTTCAGGACTGAATCATCATCATCAAGGGTATCAAACTCGTATCAAGCATTCCATGTGCAAAAAGATTGAGTTTTGACAATTTTGGAAGGTTTAGTAATGGTGAATTAAATCAAATCTCATGGCATTGATGTGGAAAGATTCAAAGCACAATTGTTAACCTAATGCATTCTATCATACATAAGGAGGCTAGAGGGCACGAAAACAAGGCTAGAGGCTACAGAAATAAGCAAAGTAAAACTTGCAAAATTCACAAAAAAGTGTGAAACCAAAATCCTACTTGGTGGCGTTTTCAGAATCAAAACTTAATACCAATCGATTGTTGGAGGTTCACTGAGTCAGAACCAGACCCTAGCAAACCTCCATACACGCTCAAACGCACTGTAAGTGTCACACGGTCCCCCTCTGAATTTGATTTCGTATTTCAAAATCCATGCATCATTACAAGAAATCAATGGTATATTTGTAACCACCAGATAATTTCCAAGCTTTCCATATTATTTGATTTCGTTTATCTGCTCTGTGGTGCAAAACGCCATTGCTAGGGTTTTTCCTCTTGGATTAGGGTTTTTCATTACAGGTAAAATTAGCCCCATTAATGGCCATGGACGTGACCGGGAGAGGAAGGCGAATGCAACCATGGTCTTGGGAGGAGTTTATATGGCCTGAGATGAGTTTTTGGGACGACCTAGGCATTTAGCTGCGGATTCAAATCCGCAGGTAATTTCTTCACAGGCCTGAGGACAGAGACGACAACGTGTCTCCCTCTGATTGGCCTTTTCAAACTTTCGCACACTTTTTATTTTTATTTTTTGGGCATACAACACATTTACTCTTATTATTATTATTGTTTAATATATTGACAAATGAAGCACAACGCCCTGGTGGTAAAGCAAGCTGGCAGTCATGTACAGGACCTGGGTTCGAATCCCAGGTCCCCCATATGCTTTGTTATATTTTTTCTTAAGGTAATCAGGTACAAATCAATGCTTGCTCTTACCATATGCCTTCACAAATCAAAGCGCCAGATGGCCCAAAGACCAGATCTGGTGATCCAGGTTGATGGTCCACCATGGAGTCCAGTCAACGTGCGCATCAGAGATCTCAAAAAGTCAAGCTAGGCCAATGTAATTAGGCCTCAGAATTGCTGATCAAACCTCCAACAGGCCCATCTACCTCTATCTCTCTCTATTTTCATTTAGTTTATTTAATTGTTTTGTTATTATTTTTTATTATTAACTAACCAATCAAATAATTTTCTCTATAAAATTAAAACCAAAAAATATTTTTTATTTATTAAATTAAATTTCAGTATTTTATTTTTTATTAACAAATATTAATTTAATTAACTTAGGCCATTAGTTAGGAATAACTTTAATATATTTTTTCAATAATTAAAATTAACTTAGACATAATTAGGTTTTTATTAACATTGATCAATTTTATTTTTCTTTCTTAAAATATCAAAAACCCAAAAATATTTATTTTTATTAATTTATTTATTTATTAATTTATTTATTTATTAATTTAATAATTAACTTAGATTAATTTCTTTCTTAATTCAAAAATAACCAAAAAATCTTTTCTTTAAATAACAAAGGGTCAAAACCCTAGAACTCACACTCGATTTAATTTTCCGCACGCGATCTATTTATCATATTATTGTACTTGTTCTCGGAATGTAATAGATAATTAGGACCATTTATTTATCGCTTTATTTATTTTTCCGCATTTAAATTTCAAAGGGTTGCTTTTGGCGATCTAAATACCCGACGCCTTGTAATTTAATTTCCGCAATTTATTTTCTGCAAAATATAACTGTTAGATGTTTGATAATAGGAATGCATGACAAGAATGAATGTTTTAACCTAAAATCAACTTAGATCACCCTTAACATGTACAAAGATAAAATTAACTGAAAAAGACACACTCGCACATGCGCACTCTTAGGGTACACCCCACTTGGTTGCCTTCGTAACGCGGTAATTGAGTATAGGTCACTTTAGAGGTCGTCCTCTTGTCCAAAGATCATAGTCGCCTCGAAACGGTTGCCTCGGATATTGTTGCCTCAAAACAAATGATCTAAGATATTAGGGTTACTTCTAAGGCGTCCTAACATTGCTTTAGTGACCGCACGTCCCTTATTCGAATTGACCCTAAAACTCCAACGACGGTGCTACCTACTCATCAATAGTGGGATAACATTTCCTAAAGGAAGAAAACATAAAACGATTCCTTTTTCGAGTAGGTAGATGGTTCTTAGATACTTGCTCTTTCAAAAAAAAACAAAAATCTTTTCCACACTTACACTTTTCAAACAAAATTTTTCAAACCCACAAGCATAAAGAAGGAAATATTTTGAAAACAATTGAGCAAGTACCTAAGAGCCCGTGGATAACCACGGATAGAAAGGGTGCTAACACCTTCCCTTTCTATAATCTACCCCCCGAACCCGAGAAATATCTCGAAAAAAGGAATTTTTCTGTGCTTTTTCCTTTCCTTGTTGGATAAAATAAAAGTCGGTGGCGACTCTTGCTTACCGCGACATTTTGCGAAAACAAACGCAAAATGCAAACCAGCATTCCAAAAAATAGTCAGTTATTTCCCACCGTATCACAAAACTGGCGACTCTACTGGGGAACTTAATAAGTAGGGTGTACCTTAGGATTAGATCATTGTGTTTTCAATTGTTTGATTTGTATGATTTATCTTTGTGGGCTTGAATCGGAGTTACTATAGATCCTAACCTGGATCTGGGGATACCCTTTAGGTAAGTAGCAATAAACTGTGAGGGAACTGTACGGCGTAGACCGATACGGTTGAAACAATAGCTACGTTGGTGTGGCACTTGAGTTTGAACCGATATCCCTTGTGTTGGAACGAGGATAATATGGGTCATCTAAGGGGTCATTAAGCACCAACTGACCTTAGAACCTTTAAATTGACCAACTTGCCCATAGAACAATAGCAGTATGCTACACTCATTGAGACTAAACTCTCGCGATGATTCCGGCCGCAAGAAAAGGTTGCTAAACTGGAATTATGACCGATTGAGGGTAGTCAGTGATATTGAGATCCTCTAGAACCCGGTTACTATTTTTAGGACAGGTTTGAACCAACTGGACTGAAAAAGGGTAGTACCTAAACTCCTTGCCAGCCTGAAATCTAAGGGCTCTCTGTGTGACTTGTGTGCCTTTACCATGTTTTCTATTTGTGGATACTTATGGTGCGCTCTCTATCATGACATCATAACATTGCATACATCTTGCATTGGACTAACCTATTTCAAAGACATGAGGGATTCATATTTGTTCTGTTTTGTAGGTCATGGCACCCATGTGTAGAAACACCATTCGGATCAACTTTGTCCAGGTTCCCACTATGCTTAAAGAGTTGGTTGCAAAGATGCCAAATACTACCTCCTTCATCAGAAGACATGGGCATCTTCTTAGTCTGGTCACCTCCAAATTGGACGAGAAGATGATGAGTGTCCTAGTCTAGTTCTATGATCCACTGTACCATTGCTTTACCTTTCAGGACTACCAGTTGGTCCCCACCTTAGAAGAGTTCTCTGATCTGCTCGGTATCTCTATTCTGGAGAAGACCCTGTTTACAGGTTGGGAGAAGATCCTTAGGCCGGAAGAGATTGCTTCAGCCCTTCATCTAACAAAGGCTGAGGTAATGGATAATTGGGAAACTAGAAGTGGAGCAAAGGGATTTTTGACTAAGTTCTTGGTTGGTAAGGCTAATCATTTCTGGGATAGTCTAGACTTCAAGGAATTCGAAGATATTCTGGCTCTTGTAATATATGGCTTGGTATTGTTTCCTAACTCTGACTCCTTTGTTGATGTGAATGCAGTAAAAATCTTCATCTCTGGTAATCCTGTACCCACTCTCCTGGGTGACATTCTTCATCAGCTTTATGCTCGTACTGCTCGGAAGCGAGGAACCTTGATGTGCTGTGTGTGACACCCCAAATTAATTTAATTGTTAAATAATTAGGAATTTAATTATTAAATTAATTAAAGGCTTAATTAATAATATTTTGGATTAAATGGATGAATTAATTATGGAATTAAAAAGGAAGACCGGGGGGTGTAAGGTTGAATTAGAGGTGTGTGAAGTAAAAAGCTCTACTAAAATAATTACTAATTTATTTTTATTATTTGGCAAATAATAAAAGAAAAAGAAAAAGAAGGATAAAAAGGAAAAAGGAAAAGAAGGGTTTTGGGAGAAAACTCATTGTACGTGAAATTGGAGAAGAGAAGAGAAGAGAGGAAAAAGCAAAACGCCGTGAATTCGAAGGATCATCGCGAGGTAAGGGATGATTTCGATTATTTAATATGCCTTATAGATTTTGGGATCAATAGAATTGATTAGGCATGTTAGGAATCCCAATTTAGGATTTATGAAATTCAAACCCCAATCCCATGAATTTTATGTTTTGATTCAATTTGATGTTATGAGGGAATTGTATGATGTTATGGTGTGTTATAATCTCATTGGAATCATGCACTATAACTTGTGTTGACATTGCTGTGAATTGGATTCGTATGAGTATGAATTGGATGGGATTTGGAATGAAAAAATGCTGTCAAATAGCAGTTTTTGACTTTTCAGGTCGCAGGAACCGGTTCCCAGTGGGGAGGAACCGAGTTCCCAGTGTAAATTTGCGAAGAAACTGACTTTTTCAACTCAGGAACCGGTTCCTGTATAGGTAGGAACTGGGTTCCAGTACATTTTCCAGAAACGTAACTTTTTGAAAAATATTAAACTTTGAAAATTCATAACTTTCAAACCGTAAGTCTGATTTGAGTGCCGTTTTCGGCAGTATTTCTTAAATTTAAAATGCTATCTTATAAAATAAGAAAAATATTATTTTATGAAAATTATTTTAAAAAGAGTCGAATTCCCGATTTTTGTAAACTTTGGTATTTTGAGAATGATGTAGAATTGTTTGTAAGTTGTTCTGATTTGGTGAATTAGAACTGATACTTATGTGTTGTGCCTGCTATCCATTATGATTGAGATGTGATCATGTGATATATTAGTTTTGGCATTATTTGGAATTATGTTGTGATCATATTCCGTTGATTTGATGTTGACTTTCCGATTATGCGGTTTGTTATTATGTGCATATTTGGTGTATATGCAATGGTGTATCCATGATAATTGATTGTATCAGGTCCTTGTGGATGAAGTGCATGTTTATGCTGTTTGATGTGTGTATGATAGATAATGATATCATGTTTATTTTGGTTTTGGTTCAGTTATGATAAATTGATGTATTTCATAGACTGATTTGATGTTGCATGCTGGTGATGTGCATGCATATGCATTGTTTTGGTGAAGTTAATTCTCATTGTGTGGAATTTGACTTGTATTGACGTTAACCGATACCCAAGAGTGATGGGTGGTTAGGCTGGATTCATGTCCGAGTGTGATGGACGAATCGATGGTTGCTTCGGCTGGATTCATGTCCGAGTGTGATGGACGAATCGATGGTTACTGTATCCGAGTGTGATGGATCAGTGATGGTGACTTGGTCACGTGTTGGTACCACATGCATTGTGTCTGCATTTATGTTTGCATGGAATTGTAACATGTTAGGATGTCTTCCAGTGTTACAATTCTTTGGTTGATTCGAATATTTATTTTAATAATTCCTTCAGTAAAGCATGACAACTGTAAATTTGAGGTTTTTATATTTATCTTGAATTGTGACATCCCTTTTTTCCATGTTAATATGATTTAATTAATATACTCGTGGGTTATTTAGAAGGGGTGTTACAATAGTGGTATCAGAGCAGGTCGGTCTATCGGCCAGGTTGTTTATATGTTTACTCCCTTTTGGTATGCGACATGTGTGTGAAACACTGTCGGTACTTGATTGTTTCCTTTTCGTTGTCTGCAGAGGTACGTGTGAAATAAGTGGGGGAGAAGCTTCTCCTCTGAAGTTTTGTGCAAGAGGTTGGTTCAGTATACCGCCGATTGTAAGATGTAAGTATTGTCGAGCAGTTGATGCTTCAAGCATGGTTATGTTTAAGTAGCTTGAAGGGTAAGATTGAAGATGCTGTTGTGGTTTGGCAACGATGGTTGATGCCACCTCATGATTGTTGACTATCTATTGACAAATTGAGGAACTGATCACCCTTAATCTCTTGTTGATAGTAGTCGGGATCGCGTTGGATGGGATGTACTTATTGTGCCAGCTTTACAGTGTGTGAAATTAGTTGAGTCGGCAAGAAGAGAAGCGTTATGGTTTGCGTAACGAGAGATTTAGATCTCGGCGAGAGCAAGAAAAAGGCATGTGACCTATTGGATGTAATTTTTTTTATGAAGTGTTCCGTGATGAAGTAAGTGGAACGGTGTGAGAGTGCAAGGTGAAGTCTTAATGGGTTTTGTTACTAGAACTAGTTCGAATTCGAGGATGCCTATAAGAGGTCTGCTTCTAGATTGAGAAAGTTGAAGAGTCAACTTGAGGATTTGCTTGAGAAGAAGTTTATTCGTCCGAGTGTTTCGCCGTGGGGTGCTCCGGTGTTGTTGTTTAAGAAGAAAGAAGGTTCAATGAGATTATGTGTTGATTACAGACAGCAGAATAAAGTTACAATTAGGAATCGGTATCCTTTGTCGAGGATCGATGATTTGATGGATCAATTAGTTGGAGCTTGTGTATTTAGTAAGATTGATCTGAGATCTGGATATCATCAGATTCGTGTGAAGTCGGAAGATATTCAGAAAACTGCATTTAGAACGAGTATGGACATTACGAGTATTCTGTTATGCCGTTTGGAGTTACTAATGCACCTGGTGTTTTCATGGAGTATATGAACAGGATATTTCATCCGTATCTTGATAAGTTTGTGGTGGTGTTCATTGATGATATTCTAATTTATTCTAAGAGCGATGAGGAGCATGCAGAACATCTCAGAGTTGTGTTGGAATTGTTGAAAGAGAAGAAGCTTTATGCGAAGTTGTCCAAGTGTGAATTCTGGTTAAGTGAAGTAAGTTTTCTTGGCCATGTAATTTCCAAGAATGGAATTGTTGTGGATCCTACGAAGGTAGAAGCAGTATCTCAGTGGGAAGCGCCGAAGAATGCTTCAGAGATCCGTAGTTTTCTGGGTCTTGCAGGTTATTACAGGAAGTTTATAGAAGGATTTTCCAAATTAGCGTTACCGTTGACTAAGTTGACCAGGAAGGGTCAGATGTTTGTTTGGGATGTTGAATGTGAGAAAGGATTTCAAGAGCTGAAGAGGAGGTTGACAAGTGCTCCGATCTTGATTTGCCAAATCCGACTAAGTCTTTTGTTGTGTATTGTGACGCATCATTAATGGGATTAGGTGGTGTGTTGATGCAAGATAAGCAGCTGGTGGCTTATGCTTCGAGACAATTGAAAGTACATGAAAGGAATTATCCGACTCATGATTTGGAGTTGGCAGCTGTTGTGTTTGTTTTGAAATTATGGAGGCATTATTTATATGGTTCTCGGTTTGAGGTGTTCAGTGATCACAAAAGTCTGAGGTATCTCTTTGATCAGAAAGAGTTGAATATGAGGCAGAGGAGATGGTTAGAATTTCTAAAGGATTATGATTTCGGTTTGAATTACCATCCTGGTAAGGCAAACGTTGTTGCGGATTCTTTGAGTAGGAAGTCCTTGCATATGTCGATGTTAATGGTCCGTGAGTTAGATTTGGTTGAGCAGTTCAAAGATTTAAGTTTGGTATGTAAAACTACTCCGAATAGTGTGAAATTGGGTATGTTGAAACTGACTAGTGGTATTCTGGAAGAAATTCGGAATGGACAAAAGTCCGATGTTGGGTTAGTTGATAAATTGACATTGATCAACCAAGGTCAAGGAGGCGAGTTCCGGATTGATGAGAATGGTGTTATGAGATTTGGTAATAGGGTGTGTGTTCCGGATGTTGCAGAGATTAGGAAGAGTATTCTGGAAGAAGGACATCGTAGTGGATTGAGTATTCATCCTGGTGCTACTAAAATGTACCATGATTTAAAGAAGTTGTTTTGGTGGCCGGGAATGAAAAAGAAAATTGATGAGTTTGTGTATGCTTGTTTGGTTTGTCAGAAGTCAAAGATTGAGCATCAGAAACCGTCAGGATTGATGGAACCGTTGTTTGTTCTGGAATGGAAATGGGATGGAATCTCTATGGATTTTATGTCTGGTTTGCCAAGGACATCGAAGAATTGTGATTCTATCTGGGTTATTGTTGATCGGTTGACGAAATCTGCTCACTTTATTCCGATAAGAATGGATTATCCGATGGAAAGGTTGGCAGAATTGTATGTGGAGAAGATTGTGAGTTTGCACGGTATTCCTTCTAGTATTGTGTCGGATCGAGATCCGAGGTTTTCATCTAAATTCTGGACGGGATTGCAAGAAGCTTTGGGTACTAAGTTACGTTTGAGTTCCGCTTATCATCCACAGACAGATGGTCAGACGGAGAGAACGATTCAGTCGTTGGAAGATTTGTTAAGAGCTTGTGTGTTGGAGAAAGGTGGAGCTTGGGATAGTTATCTGCCATTGATTGAGTTTACCTACAACAATAGTTTTCATTCGAGCATTGGTATGGCTCCGTTTGAGGCATTGTATGGTAGGAGGTGTCGGACACCGTTGTGTTGGTATGAATCTGGAGAGAGTGCTGTGATTGGACCGGAAATTGTCCAATAGACTTCGGAAAAGATTAAGATGATTCAGGAGAAGATGAGGACTTCTCAGAGTCGTCAGAAAAGTTATCATGATAAGAGAAGGAAAGATCTTGAGTTTAGCGAAGGAGAACATGTTTTTATGCGAGTTACTCCGATGACTGGTATTGGTCGAGCTTTGAAGTCAAAGAAGTTGACTCCATGTTTTATTGGTCCGTTTCAGATTACCAAGAGAGTTGGGAAAGTTGCTTATCAGATTGCTTTGCCACTGTCACTTGCAAATTTGCATGATGTTTTTCATGTATCTCAGTTGAGGAAATACATTGTTGATCCGTCTCATGAGATTCGGGTAGACGATATACAGGTACGAGAGAATTTGACTGTGGAAGTGGTACCTGCGAGAATTGAGGATCGGAAGTTGAAACAGTTGCGAGGCAAGGAGATCGCGTTGGTAAGAGTGGCTTGGGGAGGACCAGCAGATGGAAATGTCACTTGGGAGCTGGAGAGCCAGATGAAGGACTCGTATCCCGAACTGTTCGTCTAAGGTATGTTTTCGAGGACGAAAACTCTTTTAGTTGGGGAGAGTTGTGACACCCCAAATTAATTCAATTGTTAAATAATTAGGAATTTAATTATTAAATTAATTAAAGGCTTAATTAATAATATTTTGGATTAAATGGATGAATTAATTATGGAATTAAAAAGGAAGACCGGGGGGTGTAAGGTTGAATTAGAGGTGTGTGAAGTAAAAAGCTCTACTAAAATAATTACTAATTTATTTTTATTATTTGGCAAATAATAAAAGGAAAATAAAAAGAAGGATAAAAAGGAAAAAGGAAAAGAAGGGTTTTGGGAGAAAACTCATTGTACGTGAAATTGGAGAAGAGAAGAGAAGAGAGGAAAAAGCCAAATGCCGTGAATTCGAAGGATCATCGCGAGGTAAGGGGTGATTTAGATTATTTAATATGCCTTATAGATTTTGGGATCAATAGAATTGATTAGGCATGTTAGGAATACCAATTTAGGATTTATGAAATTCAAACCCCAATCCCATGAATTTTATGTTTTGATTCAATTTGATGTTATGAGGGAATTGTATGATGTTATGGTGTGTTATAATCTCATTGGAATCATGCACTATAACTTGTGTTGGCATTGCTGTGAATTGGATCCGTATGGGTATGAATTGGATGGAATTTGGAATGAATAAATGCTGTCAAATAGCAGTTTTTGACTTTTCAGGTCGCAGGAACTGGTTCCCAGTGGGGAGGAACCGAGTTACCAGTGTAAATTTGCGAAGAAACTGACTTTTTCAACTCAGGAACCGGTTCCTGTATAGGTAGGAACCGGGTTCCAGTACATTTTCCAGAAACGTAACTTTTTGAAAAATATTAAACTTTGAAAATTCATAACTTTCAAACCGTAAGTCCGATTTGAGTGCCGTTTTCGGCAGTATTTCTTAAATTTAAAATGCTATCTTATAAAATAAGAAAAATATTATTTTATGAAAATTATTTTAAAAAGAGTCGAATTCCCGATTTTTGTAAACTTTGGTATTTTGAGAATGATGTAGAATTGTTTGTAAGTTGTTCTGATTTGGTGAATGAGAACTGATACTTATGTATTGTGCCTGCTATCCATTATGATTGAGATGTGATCATGTGATATATTGGTTTTGGCATTATTTAGAATTATGTTGTGATCATATTCCGTTGATTTGATGTTGACTTTCCGATTATGCAGGTTGTTATTATGTGCATATTTGGTGTATATGCAATGGTGTATCCATGATAATTGATTGTATCAGGTCCTTGTGGATGAAGTGCATGTTTATGATGTTTGATGTGTGTATGATAGATAATGATATCATGTTTCTTTTGGTTTTGGTTCATTTATGATAAATTGATGTATTTCATAGACTGATTTGATGTTGCATGCTGGTGATGTGCATGCATATGCATTGTTTTGGTGAAGTTAATTCCCATTGTGTGGAATTTGACTTGTATTGATGTTAACCGATACCCGAGAGTGATGGGTGGTTAGGCTGGATTCATGTCCGAGTGTGATGGACGAATCGATGATTGCTTCGGCTGGATTCATGTCCGAGTGTGATGGACGAATCGATGGTTACTGTATCCGAGTGTGATGGATCAGTGATGGTGACTTGGTCACGTGTTGGTACCACATGCATTGTGTCTGCATTTATGTTTGCATGGAATTGTAACATGTTAGGATGTCTTCCAGTGTTACAATTCTTTGGTTGATTCGAATATTTATTTTAATAATTCCTTCAGTAAAGCATGACAACTGTAAATTTGAGGTTTTTATATTTATCTTGAATTGTGACATCCATGTTTTCCATGTTACTCTGATTTAATTAATATATTCGTGGGTTATTTAGAAGGGGTGTTACACTGTGCTCCATTGTTGGCAAGGTGGTTTATTTCTCACCTTCCCAAGTCAGTTTTGAAGAACAAAGAAGGCATGGGCTGGGCTTATAGAGTTATGTCTCTCTCTCACAATGACATCATTTGGACTATTAAGGGTATAGACGAGGTGGCCGTTATTGATCGTTGTGGGGGATACCCCAATGTTCCACTGATAGGAACCCATGGAGGGATTACTTACAATCCATGCTTGGCCTTACGTCAGTTTGGGCGAGCCAGAAGGGAAGGACCTCGTGAGCTTCTAATGCCTAGTATCATCTTTGATTTTCAAGGGGATAGTGACGAGCAACGCCACAGATTCATAAGGGCTTGGGATAGAGTTCACAGATCTGATCCACACGAGCAGGGCCCAAAGACTTCACTTCCGATGGAGCCATATCTCAGATGGGTTCGTACCCGTGCCCAAAAGTTGGGAATGCCGTATGAAGATGTCTTGCCTATCATTGTTGAAGTTGCTAATGAAGAGGGGGTTCTTCCTACTATTTTACACCCTTACATGCCTACTGACATTGGGGCATTGAAGAGGTCCTGGATGCAGCTAAGGGAAGAGCGCGATACTTATAGAGAAAAGTATCACGAGCAAGAGAGAAAGATCCAGAAGTTGGCAAGGCAGCTGGAGAGAGAGCAGATCATCAATGACTATGTCAGCACTAAAGGCAAACGTCCATGGAAGCGCTGATGTCCTTTGATTATTTCCATTTTTTATTTACTTTTCAGTATTTCCTTTCTTGTAACGCCTTAAGGGCATTTGTTGAACAATTGAATTTCAAGTTTATCTAATAAAAGTGTGCTTCATTTCTTGTTTACGAATTTGAATCTCTAGACGTCTTTGAAATCATATCATACGCATCTCATTCCATGCACCTCATAACAGGTACCTTTACAGGTTTTCTCATCTTCTTCACTGTTTATTTCAGCATCATGTCTTCTGAACCATTGACTGAACAAGCAATCAAGGCTCTGCATGCTCAAAATGCCCAATTCCAAGAGTTGTTCATGAATCTGGCTAAGGGTCAGCAAGATCTGAAGACCCTTATTCTGAAAGAGAAGAAGAAGAAGAAGAAGAGGACAGTCCTGTTTAACACAGGTCACAGGTTTGGAAATAGGCTACGAGATGAAGTTGATTTGACCATCTCATCTGGAGGGAAAGATAGTCAGGAAGAAAGGAGGGCTCCTAGCCCTGTGGTTTCAGACAACAAGACGGACTTCGAAGAAGACCAGTATCCTCCGGCTGAGGATAGATACAAGCAACTGGAAGACCAGTTGAGCGCGATGGAAGTTCAGAAAGTACCTGGTCTAGACTTTGGTGATCTGGGTCTATCATCTGGGGTGGTAATTCCCCATAAATTCAAAGCACCAGCCTTTGCTAAATACGACAAGGTTTCTTGGCCGAAACTGCACCTCCGGTCATATGTAAGGAAGATTCAGCCGTACACTGCTGATAAGAACCTATGGATCCACTTCTTTCAAGACAGTCTCTCAGGGACTCAGCTTGAATGGTTTTACCAGTTAGAAGGAGCCAGTATCCGCAGTTGGGAAGATTTGGCTACTACTTTCTACAAGAAGTACCAATACAATGCCGACCTCGCTCCCACGCGTACCCAACTCCAGGGTGTGTCAATGGGCGCGGGAGAAGGTTTCAAAGATTATGCTCAAAAGTGGAGGGACCTTGCTGGAAGAGTGCAACCACCCTTGGCTGATCGGGAGCTTGTGGATATGTTTCTGGGGACTTTGTCTGGTCTGTATTTCAACCATCTGATTGGAAGTTCTTTGTCCGAGTTTACGGAGCTGATCCTGACCAGGGAAAGGATTGAGGCTGGTATTAAGTCTGGTAAAATATAGAAGGGCGCTTCATCAGGCACCGAGAAGAAGCCTTTTAAGAAGGAGTCCAATGCTGTTTATAGTTCGAAAAGTCATAATATACCTGAACACCGCCAAGCTGTTAATGCGGTTGTTATATCAAGACCTGCTGGTGCTCCTCGGCATTACAATCAGCCAAAGGGCGAGAGACCGCGAAGGCAATTCACTCAGCTCAACATGACTTTATCTCAGATTCTGCCACAGTTACTGAAAACCAATCTAGTGATTCCAAGGGAGGCCCCGAAGAATCCCAACACTACATCACCAAAGTATAACCCTAATGCCCGTTGTGCTTTTCACTCTGATAGCCCGGGGCATGATACAGAGGATTGTTGGGTTTTGAAGAACAAAATACAGGACTTAATTGATGCGAAGGAGATTGAGTTCGAAGCACCTGAAAGACCTAATGTTGTGATTGCTCCTATGCCCAAACATGGAGTAAATGCTATAGATGAAGACTTGTTTGTAGTTTCTGTGAATGACATTGTTACCCCTTTGATGACTGTGAAGAAGAACCTTTTGCTAGCCGGTTTATTTCCGGGCTGTGACGAAGGTTGTCGTATGTGTTCTGTCCTACCTACCGGTTGCCATCTTTTGAAGTCAGGTGTCCAACGCCTGATGGATAATAAAGAAATTCTGTTTGAGAAGACTCTTGTTCCCTTGATCCCTACTGAAGAAGTTGCCATTATCACCATTTTTGACAATTCTTCCAAGGCTCCCTCGAGGAAGCCTGTTAGAATTACATTTGTTCCAAGAATTGCGTTGTTGATCATCACTGTTCCAGGGCCTATCCCCTATACATCTGATAAAGTTGTCCCTTGGCACTACGAGGCTGATGTTTACTATCACGAAGTTAAACAAGATTTGGATGTTGATACTGACGTCAACAATATTGTTGGACCAACCAAAGTCACCCGTAGCGGAAGACTTTTCTCCCCTGATATCTCCCCACTAACTGTCTGAAAACCTGTTGTTATTAGACCTGCCAGTGTACCTGCTACTATTCCTGTTCAAGTTCCCATTCTTACCCCTGTTGCCGAGTCGTCCGATACTCGGGGCAAAGGGACCACTGATGAGCCTGCCCAGACGGAGGCGCCAAAGAAAATTACTGTTGAAGCCTCTAGACAAGAGATGGAGGAAATTTTGAAAATCATCAAAAAGAGCGACTATAATGTGGTCGAGCAGTTGGGGCAAACCCCGTCCAAAATATCTATGTTGTCACTGTTGCTATGCTCAGAGGCCCATGCAAAGGCTCTGATTTCTTTCCTGAAGACTGCACACGTACCGCAAGAAACATCAGCTGATTAGTTTAAATATTGCGTGGCTAGTCTGACTGCTGATAATGGGTTGGGTTTCTCTGACGCCGACTTGACTGCTAAAGGGAAGAATCACAATGATGCCCTGCATGTCTCTATTGAATGCAAGGGCACTACTCTAGCCCGTGTATTGGTGGATACTGGTTCCTCATTGAACTTTTGCCTAAGAAAGCTCTAGACCGGTTGGACTGTGAAGGTTTGGAGCTGAAACCAAGCAACATCGTTGTCAGGGCCTTTGATGGGTCTAAGAGGATGGTACATGGTGAAGTGGATATTCCGATTAAGGTTGGTTCTCAGGTTTTCACCTCTACATTCTATGTAATGGACATTCGGCCATCTTATTCATGTTTACTGGGTCGTCCGTGGATCCACAAAGCTGGGGCAGTGACGTCTACGCTCCACCAGAAGCTAAAGTACCCGGTGAAAGGGAAAATTGTGACAGTACAAGGAGAAGAAGAGTACATGGTGAGCCACCTCAACTCTTTCCAATATGTAGAAATGGATGGGGAGTTCATTGAGACCCCATTCCAACATTTTGAAGAGGTTCCCCAGACGCTGGCATTGACTGAGACTGTTGTTGAAGATCCTCCTATGAAGATGGCTTCCTTCAAGGATGCCCGGGCTGTTGTTGAGAAAGATTGGTGTGCAAATTGGGGCCAACTCCCTGATTTTGCACAGAAGACTAACAAGTTTGGTTTGGGTTTCACTGCAGAAGCTCAAAGGGCTATTCAGAGTACACGGATCGGAAGACCTCCCCTGTTCATCAGCAATTCGGGAGTGAATGCCATTGAAGACGACATTGAAGAGCCTGAGTTCGACAGTTGGATCTATCCTACTACTGATGGAGGACTAAGCAACTGGACCGAAAAGGACTTCATCCCAATTTATTTTGTTACCCAGTAATGAGACTTTTGTTTTGAATTTGTAACAAACAATGTTTTAAACTTTACGGCCCGGTGTCTTACCCGGGGCACCGTGGCTTCGTTTGTGAGGGCTTTATGTGTGTCATCTACATATATCATTAATAAAAGCATTGGACATTTCTTGCATTTCAAATTTTGCGCTCCTTGTTTTTCTTTTATTATATATTGCAAAACAGATATTTTACACACACTCACATATACAAGTCTACATCCACTCTGGATCTCACTGGTAACGACTCTGCTACTGCCAGTTATAACTTCGAAAGTCCGATCCACTTAGCCGAAGACGAAGATGAAGATGATTGCGAAGTGCCTGGTGAAATTGCTAGACAGCTACTTCAAGAAGAGAGGGTCATTCAGCCGTACGAAGAGTCGGTGGATTCAGTAAATATGGGTACAGAGATAGACAAGAAAGAGGTCAAGATCGGGGAAAATCTGGAGCTTAGTGTGAAGCAACAGTTGATTCAGATGTTGTGTGACTATGTTGAGATCTTTGCCTGGTCTTATAAAGATAAGCCTGGGTTGGATACTGATATTGTGGTTCACCGTTTGCCTACCAAGGAAGACTGTCCTCCAGTGAAACAGAAGGTCCGCCGGATGCGCCCAGATATGTCTGAGAAAATCAAGGCTGAAGTTATGAAACAGTTTGACGCTGGTTTTCTAGCAGTTACTTCTGGTGGCCAACGTGGTTCCTGTGCCGAAAAAGGATGGTAATGTTCGAATGTGTGTCGACTATAGGGATCTGAACAGGGAAAGCCCCAAGGATGATTTCCCTCTACCTCATATCGACGTTCTGGTTGACAACACCGCTCAACACAAGATATTCTCCTTTATGGATGGTTTCTCCGGTTATAATCAGATTAAAATGTCTCCCGAAGACATGGAGAAGATAACCTTTGTCACTCAATGGGGTACCTTTTGCTACAAGGTCATGCCTTTTGGATTGAAGAATGCTGGGGCAATTTATCAGCGTGCCATGGTTGCTTTGTTTCATGACATGATCCATCATGAGATTGAGGTATACGTCGAAGACATGATTGCAAGGTCCCAAACTGAGGAAGAGCATCTTGACCACCTTCAGAAGTTATTTGATAGGTTGAAATTGTACAAACTGAGGTTAAACCCGAACAAGTGCACCTTCGGGGTGAGATCTGGTAAGCTGTTGGGTTTTGTCGTAAGCGATAAGGGTATTCAAGTGGATCCTGCAAAGGTGAAAGCTATACAGGAAATGCCAGTTCCCCAAACAGAGAAAGAAGTCAGAGGCTTTCTGGGACGTCTGAACTACATTGCCCGATTCATCTCGCACCTGACTGCTACTTGTGAACCAATCTTCAAACTACTAAAGAAAGATAAAATGGTAAGATGGAACGATGAATGCCAGGCCACTTTCGAAAGGATCAAAGAGTATCTCCAAGAGCAACCCATTCTGATGCCTCCAGTTGAAGGGAGACCTTTGATCTTATACTTGACAGTACTCGACAACTCAATGGGGTGTGTGCTGGGGAAGCATGACGAGTCTGGCCGAAAAGAGCTTGCTATTTATTACCTTAGCAAAAAGTTTACCGACTGCGAGACCCGATACTCGTTGCTTGAGAAAACTTACTGCGCTTTAGCATGGGCTGCTCGCCGGCTGAGACAGTATATGTTGACTCACACTACCCTGTTGATATCAAAGATGGATCCAATCAAGTATATCTTCGAAAAGTCTGCCTTGTCCGAAAGAATAGCAAGATGGTAGATGATCTTGACTGAGTATGACATCCAGTACACGACCCAAAAGGCAATCAAGGGAAGTGTGTTGGCAAATCATTTGGCACATCAGGCAGTAGATGATTACCAGTCTATGAACTTTGAATTTCTGGATGAGAATATCATGATAGTAACTGATTGTGAGGAACCTAGACCGGATGAAGGACCTGAGGAAGGATCTCGATGGTCTATGTACTTTGATGGAGCTTCGAACGCTTTGGGTAATGACATTGGCGCCGTGATCATATCTCCTAAAGGCTCTCATACTCCGTTCACCGCCCGACTATGTTTCAACTGCACCAACAACATGGCAGAGTATGAAGCGTGCATCATGGGTCTTCGAGCAGCAATTGACCTAAGGATTAAGTTCTTGAGTGTTTTCGGAGATTCCGCTCTTGTGATCAGTCAGATCAAAGGCGAGTGGGATACGAAACACCAGAATCTTATTCCTTACAAGGAGTATGTGTTGACATTGCTTCCGCACTTCGAAGAGATAACCTTTGAACACTTCCCGAGAGAGGAGAATCAGTTGGCGGACGCGCTGGCTACGATGTCTTCTATATTCAAAGTCAATTGGGACAACGAAGCTCCCCGAATTATCATTGAAAGACTGGACGAACCTGCACATTATTGTGACATTGAGACTGAAGAGGTAGCAGATAAACCCTGGTTTCATGAGGTGAAGAGGTATCTTGAGGCTCAGGAATACCCCGAGGGTGCATCTGTTAATGATGAGAAGTTTCTGAGGAGGTTCGTGGTGAAGTTCTTCATCAGCAATGGCATCTTTTACAAACGTAACCATGATTCTACCCTACTGCAATGTGTGGATAAGAGCGAAGCAGAAAGGATCATGATAGAGTTACATGAAGGTACCTTTTGAACTCATTCCAGTGGACATACCATGGCAAAGAAAATCCTTCATGCAGGATATTATTGGTCTACAATGGAAGCTGACTGTTATCAGCATTCTCGGACATGTCACAAGTGCCAAGTCTATGCTGATAAGGTGCACATACCTCCAATTCCTCTGAATGTCTTGACGGCACCTTGGCCTTTTGCAATGTGGGCATTGATATGATCGGCGAGATCAGACCTACGGCATCCAACAAGCATCGTTTCATCCTGGTAGCAATTGATTATTTTACGAAATGGGTTGAAGCAGCTTCCTTTGCTACCGTAACCAAGAATGTCGTGGCACGGTTCATTTGGCACAATCTAATTTGTCGATACGGTGTACCAGAGAGGATCATTACGGACAATGGTACAAATCTCAATAATAAGATGATCACTGAACTCTGCACACAGTTCAAGATACAACATCATAACTCTTCTCCCTATCGGCCGAAGATGAATGGGGCTATAGAAGCGGCTAATAAGAACATTAAGAAGATTGTGCAGAAGATGACAGTGATATACAAAGACTGGCACAAGATGTTACCTTTTGCTCTTCATGGATACCGTACCTCAGCACAGACATCAACAGGGGCAACACCCTATTCCTTGGTATATGGCATGGAGGAAGTCTTGCCCATTGAAGTTCAGATACCCTCTCTTCGGATTATGAAGGATTCAGGTTTGAGCAAAGATGACTGGATTCAGACCCGGCTTGATCAGCTGAACTTAATCGACGAAAAAAGACTTACTGCTATTTGTCATGGTCAGACGTACCAAAAACGGATGATCAAGGCATTTAACAAGAAAGTCAGACGACAAGAGTATCAAGTTGGGGGCCTGGTAATCAAGCGCATTATCTTACCCCAAGGTGATCCCAGGGGCAAATGGACCCCTACTTACGAAGGGCCATTTGTGGTTAAGAACATTTTCTCAGGAGGAGCTATGATTCTAACCACCATGGATGGTGACGACCTTCCTCACCCCGTCAATGCAGACATAGTGAAAAGATACTACGCCTAATTAACGACCCGCTAGGGTGACTGGCCTAGGCAAAAATAAGGGCTTCCCGGCGAACCAAAAGGGTTCGGGCAAAAATAAGGGATGAAAATAAAAAAATCTGTACACCCGGCAAGTCGAAAACCTGAAAAGGCAGCTTGGGCAAAAAAGGGTATCCCGGTGGACTGAAAACCCGAAAGGGCGGTCCAGGCAGAAATTAGGGATCAAAGCGTAATACTATGTCTCATTGGATCACCTTGCATCCAGACTTCGGTATCTACTGTCAAGCTCGGACGGCACTGATCAATCAGATCTACCTTCAACCAAGTAGCAAAGTGATGAGATGGTCGAGGACATAAGGGCAATAGCAGAGTTGGAACCCAGTGGGATTATTCACATAGCTGTTTTGTTTCTTTTTCACAAATTGTGTAAATTCTATATCTATTCGGCGGCGTCCTCTTACTAGGACGTCAGCCTATTGTACAAAAACGCCTATTTACAGGCCAAACTACAAAATCAATACAATTAATTTTCAAAGAAATTTCAAGCTATTTTTCCTTTATTTGTTTTGTTTTGCAAAGAACGTCCAATGTTCATTTTTGATATATGCACTTGACATTAACTGCTGCTCATAAATATTTGCATGCGAAACAAAAAGATGATTACTGGTAATATCGGAAACAGGGGCAAATAAGAATTGTCCAAGCCGTATAGTTGCTCTATCCACCAGGTACAAGATAAATTCAGCTGAAGAACATGGCTAAGAAACATTCACTCCCCGCAGAGTAGGACAGTAATATTAGCTCTCCCCAGTTGAGACTTGCAACTGTGAATAAATCGGTAATATTCTCCCCAAGCAGAGTTTACCTACCATCAACACTGAAGAGGCTTAATATCCCTGGCAGTCTTAATATTCCCCAACAGAGTATAAGAATATTCCCCAGCAGAATACAAGATATCCCCAGTGGAGTTAAAATTTTCCCAGCGCAGTCTGAAAAAGCTTCCCTAGTGGAGTTGAAGAATCATCCCCAATAGACTCTGGAAGTTCGTCCCTGGCGGGGTATGAAAATAAATATCTCCAGCCGAGTTCAAAGGAATATTGTCCCCAGCAAAGCTCAAAGGATTATCCCCATTAGAGTCTAACAGGTTATCCCCAGTGAAGTCGCAACTGAAAGATCATCCCTGTGATACGGTGGGAGAACTGACTTGGGATTTTGCGTTTGTGTTCGCACTTGTGCGGTTTAGCAAGAGTCGCCACCGACTTTTTATTTTATCCAAAGGAAAGGTCAAAAAGCACAGGAAAGACCTTAGAGATGTTTTCTTGGGTTCGGGGGGTAGATTATGAAAAGGGAAGGTGCTAGAACCCTTTTCATCCATGGTTATCCATGGGCTCTTAGTTACTTGTTTTAGATCACTCGCATTTGCTTTTCAATTGTTTGAAATGGTACTTGGTGTGTGTGGTTTTGAAAATGTTTTGAAAAAGATGCATTGTCTAGGCAACCTTTGTAATGATTCTTGTTTGAATATATACAAAGGCGTGTGTCTTTTTGAAAAGATAATTCAATGTCTTGAAAGTCGTTTTGAAATTGTGTTGTGAAGTGTGTTTGAAAAATGGCAAGGATGTTTTGCAAGATTTTTGATCAAGTAACTAAGAGTTGTCTACCCTATTTTACTCAAAGATCTTTCTTATGTTTTTTAACCCTTTTTAACAATGTTGTTTCATCATTGCATTTGATGAACAACCTTGTGTTAGGATGTTTAAACGAGACAGGCGCGGGTCATCGTATACAATCCTTGAAAGCAACTTGTGAGACGCTCTAGCAACTTTGTAAGAGACGAGATCGTTTTATCGAAGGCAACATCGAGGGTCATCGAGGGACTATAATCTTTGTTTATTGAAGGGGCATTTGCTAGAGTGTCTCATACTCGAGGTACATGATTGCATTTTCCGAGGCAACAAGCGAGGTTACCCTAGAGGTGCAAGTGTGAATTGTGTATTGATTTTCATGCATTTATCTTGTATTAGGTTATCTAGCGATTGATTTTGAATCTACGCACACAAACCCTAATTACTATACAGTATATTGAAAGCAATAAATTACGGGAATTTAAAGTCTAAGTTATTACAAAACAGTATCCGGGGATGGGGGTGCAAATGTTTACAAATGGGGATGAGTCTCATCAAAATAATAATGTCCAAGTATATATTACAACCAAATTGAACTGTCGCATTTTTAATGTAAAAATTATAACAAAGTATAAGATAAATAAAATCAAAGAAATATGAGATGCATGTATTTATTTACAAATGAACAAATAAAATTTAACCTAATTAAAGAATTAAGTGTTAGTATTATTATTTTTGTGAATAAAAAGTTTTTAAAGAAAGAAAATAATTTGAATTAATGCCTCTATCATTTTTGTATTTTATTAAATGAAAACAAACATTAAAGAAAATTATATTGATAAAAATCAAAATGAAAATTAAGCTATTAATTTTTTCTTATTATTAACAAAAAAAGGAAATCATCTAGAAAGAAAATAAATGAAAGAGTATTAGTTTAAAGAAAGAAAAGAGTTAAAATAAAAATAAAAATAAAAGTGGGCTTAAGAATATATTTTTGGATGGCCCAAAAGAAGAAGAACAAAAGGCCAGAAGAGGGGGAAAGGAGGGGGGTGCGTGTTAGTAAGAATGAAGTGGGCTTAAGCAATTGGGGCGCACAGGCCCAGAATGAAATGTTGTACAATATTTTGGGGTTAATTCAGTTTAGGGTTTGCAGTTTTGGTTACAGCGGCGCCTCCTTCTTCTTCGTTCTCAAACCAAGGGCTTCTAATCCTTGAAACTCCCTCCTAGCCACCGGAGCATCGCCCTATCTCACCTCTTGCTCTCTTCACGGCGGTCCAGAATCTTGAATGAATGGTACGAATCGCTTCATTTTGTGTTTTAAGGTTTTTTTACAGTTATGTTTTCGTTTTGCTTGATTGTTATATGCATGTTCTAATCCATGGTTTTGATGTTGGATGTGTAGTAAAAAGGTTGAGAACAAACTTACCTTGAACATTTCGCTTCTGAGAAGTGAGAGAGGGAGAGTGAGCTGGCCGGCGGCACTTCCAAGAGGCTAGGCGGAGGGAGGAGAAATGATGATTGCTTTGGCTTCTGGTATTTTTGTTATTCTTTTGATTTGTCTGATGATTCGTTGATGATGAAACTATTATGAGAATTGTCTCTTTGTTTGTTGTTCTGATTTGAGTTGATGATGAATGTATTCTGATGATTATGTTGATGATGAATGTATTCTGATGATTATGTTGATGATGAATATATATTCTGAGACTTTTGCTCCTTTGTTTGTTTCTGGACCTCTTCCTCTTCTTTGTTATGTTTTTGTTGGCCTGATGATTCGTTGATGATGAAACTATTCTGAGAATTATTTCACCTCTGAATCTCTTCCTTTCTTCTTGTTAATGATGAAAGAATTTTCTGAAACTACTGTATCTTGGTGTTATTGTCTTCCTCTTTCTGAACATTAATGGTTTATGGTTGTGGATGATGTGAACTGATTTTGTAGCTTTGCAGTTAGAAATGTTTGTAGGTTATTTTGTTTGGCCTGTGAGCATGTTTTGCCATAGTTTGCAGTTTCGAATGCAGACTTGATTTGGGCCAGCTACAGGTTTGGCTTGAGCTTGTTTATGGATAAACTTGGCTTGTAGGATTTTTGGTTGAGCTTGCAGGTTTGTAAGTTTAAGCTTGCAGTTTATGCAGGTTTTTTGTAAGTTTGGCTCGTGGGTTTGTTATGTTTGTAAGGCAGGCTTCAGGTTTGCTTGAGTATGGCAAACAAGTTTGTTGGTCTGTTGTGCTTGTAAGGCAGGCTTGAACTTGTTTGGATTTGGTAATTTGCAGGTTTGTTGTGTTCTTTTGAGAGGCAGTTTGAGAAGTTTTTTGGTAAGCAGGCTTGAGTTTTCTTGAGTTATGCAGGGTGTTTGTTTGAGTTATGCAGGGTGTTTTGCAAATTTGTGAGTCTTCTGCAGTAGTTTTGGAAGCAGGTTGTGACTAAATTGCAGTTTGTGGCTTTTACTGTATGTTTGTTGAGATATAGTTTTGCATATTTGTGTCTTTGGCTTGCAGGTTTGTTGTTAGTTTTGGGAGGCAGGCTTGCTGTTGAGTTTTGGAAGGCAGGCTTGGTGTTAGTTTTGGGAGGTAGGCTTGCTGTTTGTTTTGGGAGCAGGTTTTTTGGTGTTTTTGTTTTAGCTTGCAGTTTAGAGGTTATGCAATATTTTCTCTCTTTTTCTGCTGGACTGTTAGACTGTTATATATTTTCTTTTTGCTTTCTTTTACTGTCTTGAAAACAGCCTGCCAAAACTGCAAACTCTCACTTCACTAGGTTTTCTCTTCCTCTCTCTCAAAAGCACTTTCTTGCTTAATATAATTAATTCTGAAAAGCTGCTGGCCAGAAAATGATGAGGGCTAGGACAAGATCCCTTGCTTGTAACTTTGGTTTATCTCTGCATTGTGTACTTGTTTCCGTATTTCCTTCATTATACACTTCTTTGACAGCTTTGCAACTTTCTGCTTTGTATACTTCTGCATTGTACTTGTTGTGACAGTTTGGAAACTCAGTTTGACATTTGGTTAATGCATTTGAAACTCAGTTTGCAGTTCAATTTACTTGGTTAATGCAGCTTTGTACCTTTGTATTTGAACCATATTTTTGCATCTAGTTTGCCATGCTTGCATTTTATATATTTTATTTTTCTCTCTGTGAACCGAGAAGAGAAATCTTCTTGTGATTTGCAGAGAGGAAAATGAAACATGATGAACATAGCATTTCTGATTCCGGCCGGCAGACTTTAATGATGATTTTTCTTTTTATCTGCTTCTGCTTGAAAATTCTTATACTAATTTCTTTTTCTCTGTCTTTTGAAGGTAAGTACCAATTGGATAATGGAGGACACAGTAAAAGTCAAAGATCTCAAGAGATTAGGCTTAGATTTATTTTTCCATTTATTGTAAAAAAAATTTATTGTAAATACTATAAGTTGTATTCTTACAATATTCGATTAAAATTTGTAACAACACTTGAAATAAATAAAAGTCTTTATCAAAAAGAATTTTCTACTGTCAAGTATTCCAATCTTTCCTTGTATTGTCTATTTAATTATTTAAGACTCTTAAATTAAAATAACTGGAAATGTATCCCAATAACTTTAATCCATATGAAATAAATAATCAACAAACTTTGTCGTCTCGCAACCTTGCATTAATCACAATACGCCTGGTATTCCAATTAACATATGCGTTATACAGTTAAACAAACAAGCATTCCATAAACCATTCACTCCACTGATTAAACCAATGCCTCAAAGTTCCAAACAAAAGTCTCAGCTCCTACCCCAGATATTTAGGTTTTGAGAGGCAACCAATAATCTTGAACAAGCGTACAAATAATGTAACAGTTAACTGAATTTCTAAGGATTCAGTTTCTTCTGAGAAATGCGAGCGCAAACCCTAATCCTGGATTACTGCCAAAGAAAGATCTGTCTGATTGATTCCTGAGCCAATCTCAACAAAATTAGTGGAAACCCTAATTTTGGATTGACTGATAAAGAAAAGTCTGTTTGACCGATTCTTGAGCCAATCTGAAAAATCATAGAAAACCCTGAGGTTGTGATTTCTTGTGAAAAAGGGAGGAAAAATTTTGGGGTACAACAGTTGCCCCTGTTCAATATTCTTGAACCTGAAGAGTTAGATTGGCAAGTTTGCCGTTCGCGACTCAAAGGTAAAAGATGATTGAACACTGGAGTGCCCAAAAATTTGCACTCGTTAAAGCATAGTTGAGGGAATGGGCTTAAAGATGCCATTTAGAGATGTGACAGAGTCTTGTCGGAGATGGGCTTAAAGATGCCATCCAAGAACATTTGTTGAACTGTATGTTGTAGGTGAGAGGGTGAGTATCAGAAAGGTATCCATGTTTGGAACATCTCTGAGCTGGGGGTCTAAGTAAGCAATAGATTAGCATCCGTGTCGGGAGGCATCTGTGAACTGTTTCCAGAAATCCTTGAAGCTTGAAACTTGCTAAATTTATCCTGCGAAGGGTAAAATATTAGCTAAAATACGAAGTTATGCTGTATGATGCAATGTATGTGTTATATCAATGCTTATGATATATGAATGTAATGAATGCGCATGTAAGCTGATTAGCCGTCTTGCTGAGGAAGATAAATCTTGGATGGCTGGGGATAATAAAATATTTGACCGTCGTCGGGGAAAGTAAATCCTTGACTGCTGCCGGGGATTGAAGATCCTTTGATCGTTGAAAATGAGAAGTCCTGGGACCACTGTTGGGGAAATCAGGAGTTTGGGTTGTATGCCAATCTATTGAGGATTCCTGTTTTGTATATTTGAGAAGAACTCCGCTGGGGAATATCTGAAAACATTGTGGAGAAATGAGAATGAGAGTCTCCATTCTGCTTGGGGAATTGGTGTTGAGGAGTCAAGAACGAGAATATTCAATCTGTAGGGGTTTTGAAATTCTGACAAATTCATGCTGAGAGTAAAGAAAGCTCCAGAGAATCAAGGATGAGAGTCTTGATTTTGTTGGGGAGTAAGAAATCTGTGGGGAATAGCCATACTGTTGCAGAGTGGCTATTCTATTGGAGAGTAAAACTCAGGATTCTGGAAAATCTTATTCCTTCTTGGAAAAAGTTCAGGTTTAGGTTGTACGCCACTTTGAGAATGAGAATCTTTATTATTTCGGGAATATAAGAAATTCAGATGTTATACCACTTTTTTGAATGAGAATCTTCACTCCGTCGGGGAAAATCAGGAGGTTGGGTGTATGCCAATCTACTGGGGAAGCTAAAATGAGAATCTTCATTCTGCTAAGGGTCAGGAAGTTTGGAGTATACCAATCTTCTGAGGTTAAAAGGATGAGAATCTTCATTCTGTTAAGGGTCAGGAGGTTGGGAGTATACCAATCTCTTGAGGTTTCAAGGATGAGAATCTTCATTCTGTTAAGGGTCAGGAGGTTGGGAGTATACCAATATCTTGAGGTTTCAAGGATGAGAATCTTCATTCTATTAACGGTATCAGGAGCTTGGGAGTATACCAATCTTCTAAGGTTTCAAGGATGAGAATCTTCATTCTGTTACCGGTATCAGGAGCTTGGGAGTATACCAATCTTCTGAGGTTTCAAGGATGAGAGTTTTCATACTGTTAACAATATCAGGAGCTTGGGAGTATACCAATCTCTTGAGGTTTTCAATGATGAGAATCTTCATTCTTGAGAGAAACAGAATTTTGGGAGCTTCATTTGTCCATTATTCTGCAGGTGAGTTGTTTCCGTTTGAGATTTAGGAACTTGTCTGGAATTCAACTGAAGTAAAAGCTTTGTCGAAATTTAGGAACTTGTCCGTAATTCGAATGAAGAAAAGCTTTGTCGCTTGAATTTGATTGTACCTTTCCTGAAAGGTAAAGGTTAGTGGCAGATATCAAACAATGATATTCTCAAAATAAATGAGATCGCGTTGCATGATGTCCCGACCCACGGAGGTGTAATGTTTTTCAAGACGACCTTTCGCTGGGGAAAATAAATCCCGAGCTGATGAAGGAAGAAAAGAGTTGGATTCTTCCTCTCTGGTGGTGAAGATAATCAGAATAAATCGTTGAGAGATTTATCTGAAATATCAAAAACCCGGAATATCTGCCACTGGCATAAGAAAACAGGGAGATCTTAGTGTCGATCTGACCAAAACATAGAGGGTCTTGGATTAACTTTGATTCAACCGGATGATGGAAGAATCTTCGACGACCGTAACTTCCAACAGGTGATGAAGGAATTTTTGGCGACCGTAACTTCCTACAGGTGATGAAGGAATCTTGGACGATCAATCTGAGTATGTTATGAATATTATTGAAATGTAATTTGTTTCGGAGAATAAATCCTTGGCAAATTTTGGGGAAATAAACCCATGACTGCTGGTCTGCTAGAGAGGTGATGAACTTCTCGAGGACGCTTGAATTTCTTTTCAGAAAGATTTCAGAGAGATTCGTCACTGCCCCTAGTATCAAGTGCTTGTGGTGTTTCCAGGAAACTTGGACTGTACGTAACCCTTTAATGAGATTGACGTTTAATGCCCCAAGTGATGGTGATGGAGGCTTGTCCCAGGTTAATCTGTAATTGAGAGATTTCTTGAAATCTTGACTGGACTGCCCCAGGTTTAGTGGACTTTGAAAGATTTGTTGAAATTTGACTGGACTGCCCCATGTTCACTGGACAATATCATATCAAGTCCCCTTTTGTTGATGGGAGATTTTTGCAACGGGAGTATCATCCCACTTGAAGTGATTTTATTCACTGAGAGAGCTTTCGTTCCTCTGAACATTCACTGTATGAATTTCTTCGCTGTTAAACAAATAACCATGTGCAAACAACGATATTCAAATAATGCAAAGTTTATGCTTGTCTCGAAGTTTTGAAAAAATTCATTTTTTAGCAGAAAACTTTTTATAAGACAAATTCAACACAAGATTTAGGGCAAAGCCTTACAGGAGTCAGGATACCTTTTGTAACAGTATGCTTTCGAACTAACCCATGCTTCAATTAGGACTTTTGAAGGGTTATAACGTGGCCTGTTTCACGGTTTAAGAAACAAAGGATAAAGGATGAAAGTATATTTGTACCCACCCGCTCTTCACGATGTTCTCCAATCCTAAACTCAGTTAATTGTGCGTCGAACTCTATTCGAGTTTGGAATGATGTTTTGGTGATGGTTCACACAAGTTGAATTTGTTGGAAGGCAATCATTTTTACAACATTTTTCATGTTGTTGAGGATTTATAATGACCTCTTTCTTTTGATTTGTTATCCCTAATTTTTGCCTGACTGTTCCTGTTTTCGAGATTACACTCAGCGGGATGCCCCAGCTTTCTTAAGCCTCCTTTGTAGGTTTTTGCTCAGTGGGCTTTTCTTTTTTGAGAGATAATGACTGCCTATGAGGTAAAGAACCATCACTGTCTTTTGGTTCCAAAGGAATGTTTTTTGATGTCATTCGTTGCATTACGAACTGAGAGTTTGCGACTTCAATACGCATCTTTTGAATTAACTGAGAGACTACCCTGCCCCAGGTTTGATTAAAGGTTTCAATTTGTGTTTAAAACAGAAAACTCCTACTTTTTTGGCTCGAAGGGGGTGACTAGGGATTATCTTCCTTATAACTCCAGTGTTTAGGGTTTGAAAGAAGCGCTTGTACATCGTCAGCAAGGTCTGTTCAAAAGCATATTGTTATGAGATTACGACATTGTTTTCGTCATCCTCCCTCTATAGACTTTGTAACTTTTATCAAGAGTTAAATATCATAAATAAAGTAGGAAGCAAAATTCAAGAATAGTGAAAACGAATGGATAAATTCAAGACAAACATATGCAATGCATTAATGAAACAGAGTTTGACATGAACAGATAATTGTTTGAATAACAAAAGAAATTACAACTTGAAAATTCAAATGAAACAAAAGTCTCTTAGTTCGAACTTGTCATTTCAGGTGGAGAATCCTTAGCGGAAAATTTTCATCTCGCCGTCCGGCATGAATTTCAGCACTCAATTGTCAATCAAGTCTTGAATTTTGTTTTTCAAAGCCCAACAGTTGTCGGTGTCATGTCCAGGACTATAGGAGTGGTATACACAACACGCGTCAGGGTGATAGCTAGGAGCAGAGGTATTGGACTTCCGAATAGGATCCTTTAAAGCAGTCAGATTGACCTCCAACAAGCGTTCTAGTATTAGAGATGATGGTATGTCGGTCTTAGTGAAATTTCTTCTAGATGTATTTTGCTTATGTCAATTACCCCGTTGACGCTGGTGAGGTTGTTGCTGGGCTTGTGACCCTGAAGCAAGCTGGGGAGCCTTTCCCTTGTCTTCTTGTCTCAAAGGGGGTTGAATGATGACCTGATCTTCAACCCTAGTTGTTTTCGCCACTTGGTTATCTTGAAGTAGTTTGTTGACGAGGACTCTGAGCTCCTCTTGTCTTTGAGCCAGATCTTGAATGAGAGCCATCTGGCCCACCAGCTGTCCCTTCATCTAGATCTTCATTGTTGCCAACTCAATATGTAGCTCTTCCAATTGATCATTCCTGACGCCGCCTGGATTCCCTAGGACTACGCCCCTTGTGAGGAGAGCTTTCACTTCTTCTTGCCCCTGGGATAGGTTCAAGAACATTTCTTGAAGTTGAGCGTTTTGAGCCTGGATATCTTCGACAGTCCTCTCTAGAGCCATCTCTACTGAAATAAACAGTAGGAGAATAAGGAAACCTGAAAGGGAAAACCTGTCATGATGTGGATGCATGTTATGTGGATGTATGTTTTCAAGAATCTCTCGGGGTAAACACAAGAAAAATGTTAGAGGTTGAACTTTGATCAACATCTTTGATTGGAGAACTTTGCATTGGTGGATGTCTTTCCACGAGAATCAAGCTCACTGTGTCAAGTGGGCCATAGCCCTCGATTCAAGTTGTTGCACTTGATCTTTGACGGCGTTTGTTTAGAGGAAAGTGAAATCCTCTTGCCCTTTGGTAGACGTCTGGTTCAACGTGACCCTGCATTAAAGACCCTCGAGATCCTTGAAATGGTCATTGAAAATGCTATGGTATGATGTTATGATGTTATGTACAGGTATGCAAACGTAAGCAAGTGTATATACAGATAATCACATTCACACAAAGCAGACATGTCCTTAGGTTTAGGCTTGCATGGGGTTTGTAGGTAAGTACCCTCTTGAAGTTAGTTAGCTCAACCTGTCCTAAAATAGAAACCGGGTTCTAAGGAGCTCAATATCACTAGATTATTTTCTGTGTTCATTGTTTTGGTTTAGCCACTTAACTGGCGACCAAAATATTCCAAGAAAATAACCCTCAATGAGTGTAGTATCGAGTATCTACCAATTTTGGACTGCACCAAAGTCGGTCATCTCACTACCCCTAAAAAGGCCAAGATGGTCAAATAAGGTTCTAAGAGTTTGTTAGTGCTTTATGACATCAATCAGCGGCCCCGTATTCTCTTTGATTGACTCAAAGGCTACCAGTACCCACAAATATGTCACACTAACATAGCTACTATTTCAACCATGTCGGTATACCCCGCACAGTTCCCTCACAGTTTATTGCTACTTACCTAAAAGGTGCCCCCAAATCTGGGTGTAGGATTTAAAACAAACCCAAACAAGGAACCCAAAAAGTAAATCAATCAAAGAAATCAAGGTAAGCATGTAAAGGTGATCTAAAACCCTAAGGTAACCCCACTTTTAGAAATATTTCCCCAGCAGAGTCGCCAGTTATGTGATACAGTGGGAGAACTGACTTGGGATTTTGCGTTTGTGTTCACACTTGTGCGGTTTAGCAAGAGTCGCCACCGACTTTTTATTTTATCCAAAGGAAAGTTCAAAAAGCACAGGAAAGACCTTTGAGATGTTTTCTTGGGTTCGGGGGGGGGGGGGGGGGGTAGATTATGAAAAGGGAAGGTGCTAGCACCCTTTTCATCCATGGTTATCCATGGGCTCTTAGTTACTTGTTTTAGATCACTTGCCTTTGCTTTTCAATTGTTTGAAATGGTGCTTGGTGTGTGTGGTTTTGAAAATGTTTTGAAAAATATGCCTTGTCTAGGCAACCTTTGTAATGATTCTTGTTTGAATATATACAAAGGTGTGTGTCTTTTTGAAAAGATAATTCAATGTCTTGAAAGTCATTTTGAAATTGTGTTGTGAAGTGTGTTTGAAAATGGCAAGGATGTTTTGTAAGATTTTTGATCAAGTAACTAAGAGTTGTCTACCCTATTTTACTCAAAGATCTTTCTTATGTTTTTTTAACCCTTTTTGACAATGTTGTTTCATCATTGCATTTGATGAACAACCTTGTGTTAGGGTGTTTAAACGGGACAGGCGCGGGTCATCGTATACAATCATTGAAAGCAACTTGTGAGACGCTCTAGCAACTTTGTAAGGGACGAGATCGTTTTATCGAAGGCAACATAGAGGGTCATCGAGGGACTACGATCTTTTTTTATTGAAGGGGCATTTGCTAGAGTGTCTCATACTCTAGGGACATGATTGCATTTTCCGAGGCAACAAGCGAGGTTACCCTAGAGGTGCAAGTGTGAATTGTGTATTGATTTTCATGCATTTATCTTGTATTAGGTTATCTAGCGATTGATTTTGAATCTACGCACACAAACCCTAATTACTATACAATATATTGAAAGCAATAAATTGCAGGAATTTAAAGTCTAAGTTATTAGAAAACAGTATCCGGGGATGGGGGTACAAATGTTTACAAATGGGGATGAGTCTCATCAGAATAATAATGTCCAAGTATATATTACAACCAAATTGAACTGTCACATTTTCAATGTAAAAATTATAACAAAGTATAAGATAAAGAAAATCAAAGAAATATGAGATGCATGTATTTATTTACAAATGAACAAATAAAATTTAACCTAATTAAAGACTTAAGTGTTATTATTATTATTTTTGTGAAGAAAAAGTTTTTAAAGAAAGAAAATAATTTGAATTAATGCCTCTATCATTTTTGTATTTTATTAAATGAAAACAAACATTAAAGAAAATTATATTGAGAAAAATCAAAATGAAAATTAAGCTATTAATTGTTTCTTATTATTAACAAAAAAAGGAAATCATTTAGAAAGAAAATAAATGAAAGAGTATTAGTTTAAAGAAAGAAAAGAGTTTAAATAAAAAAAATGTGGGCTTAAGAATATATTTTTGGATGGCCCAAAAGAATAAGAACAAAAGGCTAGAAGAGGGGGAAAGGAGGGGGATGCGTGTTAGTAAGAATGAAGTGGGCTTAAGCAATTGGGGCGCACAGGCCCAGAATGAAATGTTGTACAATATTTTGGGGTTAATTCAGTTTAGGGTTTGCAGTTTTGGTTACAGCGGCACCTCCTTCTTCTTCGTTCTCTTCGTCATTCTCAAACCAAGGGCTTCTGATCCTTGAAACTCCCTCCTAGCCACCGGAGCATCGCCCTATCTCACCTCCTGCTCTCTTCACGGAGGTCTAGAATCTTGAATGAACAGTACGAATCGCTTCATTTTGTGTTTTAAGGTTTTTTTACAATTATGTTTTCGTTTCACTTGATTGTTATATGCATGTTCTAATCCATGGTTTTGATGTTGGATGTGTAGTTAAAAGGTTGAGAACAAACTTACCTTGAACGTTTCGCTTCTGAGAAGTGAGAGAGGGAGGGTGAGATGGCCGGCGGCGCTTCTAGGAGGCTAGGCGGAGGGAGGAGAAATGATGATTGCTTTGGCTTCTGGTATTTTTGTTATTCTTTTGATTTGTCTGATGATTCGTTGATGATGAAACTATTCTGAGAATTGTCTCTTTGTTTTTTGTTTTGATTTGAGTTGATGATGAATGTATTCTGATGATTATGTTGATGATGAATGTATTCTGATGATTATGTTGATGATGAATATATATTCTGAGACTTTTGCTCCTTTGTTTGTTTCTGGACCTCTTCCTCTTCTTTGTTATGTTTTTGTTGGCCTGATGATTCGTTAATGATGAAACTATTCTGATAATTATTTCACCTCTGAATCTCTTCCTATCTTCTTGTTAATGATGAAAGAATTTTCTGAAACTACTGTATCTTGGTGTTATTGTCTTCCTCTTTCTGAACATTAATGGTTTATGGTTGAGGATGATGTGAACTGATTTTGCAGCTTTGCAGTTAGAAATGTTTGCATGTTATTTTGTTTGGCGTGTGAGCATGTTTTGCCATAGTTTGCGGTTTCGAATGCAGACTTGGTTTGGGCCAGCTACAGGTTTTGCTTGAGCTTGTTTATGGATAAACTTGGCTTGTAGGATTTTTGGTTGAGCTTGCAGTTTATGCAGGTTTGTAAGTTTAAGCTTGCAGTTTATGCAGGTTTTTTGTAAGTTTGGCTCGTGGGTTTGTTATGTTTGTAAGGCAGGCTTCAGGTTTGCTTGAGTATGGAAAACAGGTTTGTTGGTCTATTGTGCTTGTAAGGCAGGCTTGAACTTGTTTGGATTTGGTGATTTGCAGGTTTGTTGTGTTCTTTTGAGAGGCAGTTTGAGAAGTTTTTTGGTAAGCAGGCTTGAGTTATGCAGGGTGTTTGTTTGAGTTATGCAGGGTGTTTTGCAAATTTGTGAGTCTTTTGCAGTAGTTTTGGAAGCAGGCTGTGACTAAATTGCAGTTTGGGGCTTTTATTGTATGTTTGTTGAGATGCAGTTTTGCAGATTTGTGTCTTTGGCTTGCAGGTTTGTTGTTAGTTTTGGGAGGCAGGCTTGCTGTTAGTTTTGGGAGGCAGGCTTGTTGTTTGTTTTGGGAACAGGTTTTTTGGTGTTTTTGTTTTAGCTTGCAGTTTGGAGGTTATGCAATATTTTCTCTCTTTTTCTGCTGGACTGTTAGACTGTTATATATTTTCTTTTTGCTTTCTTTTACTGTCTTGAAAACAGCCTGCCAAAACTGCAAACTCTCACTTCACTAGGTTTTCTCTTTCTCTCTCTCTCAAAAGCACTTTCTTGCTTAATATATTTAATTCTGAAAAGCTGCTGGCCAGAAAATGATGAGGGCTAGGACAAGCTCTCTTGCTTGTAACTTTGGTTTATCTCTGCATTGTGTACTTGTTTCCATATTTCCTGCATTGTACACTTCTTTGACAGCTTTGCAACTTTCTGCTTTGGATACTTCTGCATTGTACTTGTTGTGACAGTTTGGCAACTCAGTTTGACATTTGGTTAATGCATTTGAAACTCAGTTTGCAGTTTAGTTTACTTGGTTAATGCAACTTTGTACCTTTGTATTTGAACCATGTTTTTGCATCTAGTTTGACATGCTTGCATTTTGTATATTTTATTTTTCTCTCTGTGAACCGAGAAGAGAAATCTTCTTGTGATTTGCAGAGAGGAAAATGAAACATGATGAACATAGCATTTTTGATTCCGGCCGGCAGACTTTAATGATGATTTTTCTTTTTATCTACTTCTGCTTGAAAATTCTTATACTAATTTCTTTTTCTCTGTCTTTTGCAGGTAAGTACCAGTTGGATAATGGAGGACGCAGTAAAAGTCAAAGATCTCAAGAGATTAGGCTTAGATTTATTTTTCCATTTATTGTAAACAAATTTTATTGTAAATACTATAAGTTGTATTCTTATAATATTCGAATAAAATTTGTAACAACACTTGAAATAAATAAAAGTCTTTATCAAAAAGAATTTTCTACTGTCAAATATTCCAATCTTTCCTTGTATTGTCTATTTAATTATTTAAGACTCTTAAATTAAAATAACTGGAAATGTATCCCAATAACTTTAATCCAGATGAAATAAATAATCAACAAACTTTGTCGTCTCGCAACCTTGCATTAATCACAATACGCCTAGTATTCCAATTAACATATGCGTTGTACAGTTAAACAAACAAGCATTCCATAAACCTTTCACTCCACTGATCAAACCAATGCCTCAAAGTTCCAAACAAAAGTGTCAGCTCCTACCCCAGATATTTAGGTTTTGAGAAGCAACCAGTAATCTTGAACAAGCGTACAAATAATGTAACAGTTAACTGAATTTTTGAGGATTCAGTTTCTTCTGAGAAATGCGAGCACAAACCCTAATCCTGGATTACTGCCAAAGAAAGATCTGTCTGATTGATTCCTGAGCCAATCTCAACAAAATTAGTGGAAACCCTAATTCTGGATTGACTGATAAAGAAAAGTCTGTTTGACCGATTCTTGAGCCAATCTGAAAAATCAGAGAAAACCTAGAGGTTGTGATTTCTTGTGAAAAAGGGAGGGAAAATTTTGGGGTACAACAGTTGCCCCTGTTCAATATTCTTGAACCTGAAGAGTTAGATTGGCAAGTTTGTCGTTCGCGACTCAAAGGTAAAAGATGATTGAACATTGGAGTGCCAAAAAATTTGCACTCGTCAAAGCATAGTTGAGGGAATGGGATTAAAGATGCCATTTAGAGATGTGACCGAGTCTTGTCGGAGATGGGCTTAAAGATGCCATCCAAGAACATTTGTTGAACTGTATGTTGTAGGTGAGAGGGTGAGTATCAGAAAGGTATCCATGTTTGGAACATCTCTGAGCTGGGTGTCTGAGTAAGCAATAGATTAGCATCCGTGTCGGGAGGCATCTGTGAACTGTTTCCAGAAATCCTTGAAGCTTGAAACTTGCTAAACTTATCCTGCGAAGGGTAAAATATTAGCTGAAATACGAAGTTATGCTGTATGATGCAATGTATGTGTTATATCAATGCTTATGATATATGAATGTAATGAATGCGCATGTAAGCTGATTAGCCGTCTTGCTGAGGAAGATAAATCTTGGATGGCTGGGGATAATAAAATCTTTGACCGTCGTTGGGGAAAGTAAATCCTTGACTGCTGCCGGGGATTGAAAATCCTTTGATCGTTGAAAATGAGAAGTCCTGGGACCACTGTTGGGGAAATCAGGAGTTTGGGTTGTATGCCAATCTACTGAGGATTCCTGTTTTGTATATTTGAGAAGAACTCCGCTGGGGAATATCTGAAAACATTGTGGAGAAATGAGAATGAGAGTCTCCATTCTGCTTGGGGAATTGGTGTTGAGGAGTCAAGAACGAGAATCTTCAATCTGCAGGGGTTTTGAAATTCTGACAAATTCATGCTGAGAGTAAAGAAAGCTCCAGAGAATCAAGGATGAGAGTCTTGATTTTGTTGGGGAGTAAGAAATCTGTGGGGAATAGCCATACTGTTGCAGAGTGGCTATTCTATTGGAGAGTAAAACTCAGGATTCTGGAAAAGCTTATTCCTTCTTGGAAAAAGTTCAGGTTTAAGTTGTACGCCACTTTGAGAATGAGAATCTTTATTATTTCGGGAATATAAGAAATTCAGATGTTATACCACTTTTTTGAATGAGAATCTTCACTCCGTCGGGGAAAATCAGGAGGTTGGGTGTATGCCAATCTACTGGGGAAGCTAAAATGAGAATCTTCATTCTGCTAAGGGTCAGGATGTTGGGAGTATACCAATCCTCTGAGGTTAAAAGGATGAGAATCTTCATTCTGTTAAGGGTCAGGAGGTTGGGAGTATACCAATCTCTTGAGGTTTCAAGGATGAGAATCTTCATTCTGTTAAGGGTCAGGAGGTTGGGAGTATACCAATATCTTGAGGTTTCAAGGATGAGAATCTTCATTCTATTAACGGTATCAGGAGCTTGGGAGTATACCAACAGGATTCAGTATCACCAACAACGGTAATTCATCCCCAGCGGAACTTATCGGTGGAATCCTCAGCAGATCATCTCTTCCCCACAGATTAATCTCCTCATCAGTTTATCCTCCAACGGAGTTATACTCTCCTGCAGGTTTATTCTCATCAATCATCTTCGTTCGCCATCCCCAGCGGAAACGAAGAATCCAACTCTATTCTCCAGCAGCTATCCGAGATTTATTTTCCCCAGCTAAAACATTACATTTCCATACATCATGATACATGTATATATACATCATACAAAACAATCTCATTTATTTTGAGAACATCATTGCTTGATATATATCATGCATTGCATACGACTGACCTTTACCTTTCAGCAAGATACAATTAAAATTCTCAGCTACGTCAAAGATCCGACCGATTCTTAAATCTCAACTGAATTATCCTCGGTTGAATTTCAGATAAGGTTCTCAATCTCGACAATTTTCCTCCATCATAGTGTGGACGAGTTCTATAATCTCAATGGTATACTACGTTGAATACTAGACAGTTCCTAGATCTTGATGAAGATGTTTCCCTACGTCATAGTGTGGACGAGTTCTATAATCTAAACGGGATACTATGTTGAAGACCAGACAGTTCCTAGATCTTAATGTTTTCCTCCGTCATAGTGTGGACGAGTTCTATAATCTCAACGGTATACTATGTTGAATACTAGAGAGTTCCTAGATCTTGATGTTTTCCTCCGTCATAGTGTGGACGAGTTCTATAATCTCAACGGTATACTATGTTGAATACTAGACAGTTCCTAGATCTTGATGAAGATGTTTCCCTATGTCATAGTGTGGACGAGTTCTATAATCTCAACGGTATACTACGTTGAAGACCAGACAGTTCCTAGATCTTGATGTTTTCCTCCGTCATAGTGTGGACGAGTTCTATAATCTCAACGGTATACTATGTTGAATACTAGACAGTTCCTAGATCTTGATGAAGATGTTTCCCTATGTCATAGTGTGGATGAGTTCTATAATCTCAACGGTATACTACGTTGAAGACCAGACAGTTCCTATATCTTGATGTTTTCCTCCGTCATAGTATGGACGAGTTCTATAATCTCAAAGGTATACTACGTTGAAGACCAGACAGTTCCTAGATCTTGATGAAGATGTTTCCCTACGTCATAGTGTGGACGAGTTCTATAATCTCAACGGTATACTATGTTGAAGACCAGACAGTTCCTAGATCTTGATGTTTTCCTCCGTCATAGTGTGGACGAGTTCTATAATCTCAACGGTATACTACGTTGAATACTAGAGAGTTCCTAGATCTTGATGTTTTCCTCCGTCATAGTGTGGACGAGTTCTATAATCTCAACGGTATACTATGTTGAATACTAGACAGTTCCTAGATCTTGATGAAGATGTTTCCCTACGTCATAGTGTGGACGAGTTCTATAATCTCAACGGTATACTACGTTGAAGACCAGACAGTTCCTAGATCTTGATGTTTTCCTCCGTCATAGTGTGGACGAGTTCTATAATCTCAACGATATACTACGTTGAATACTAGACAGTTCCTAGATCTTGATGAAGATGTTTCCCTATGTCATAGTGTGGATGAGTTCTATAATCTCAACGGTATACTACGTTGAAGACCAGACAGTTCCTATATCTTGATGTTTTCCTCCGTCATAGTATGGACGTATAATCTCAACGGTATAATACGTTGAAGACCAGACAGTTCCTTGATCTTGATGAAGATGTTTCCCTACGTCATAGTGTGGACGAGTTCTATAATCTCAATGGTATACTATGTTGAAGACCAGGCAGTTCCTAGATCTTGATGTTTTCCTCCGTCATAGTATGGACGAGTTCTATAATCTCAACGGTATACTACGTTGAATACTAGACAGTTCCTAGATCTTGATGTTTTCCTCCGTCATAGTGTGGACGAGTTCTATAATCTCACGGGTATACTATGTTGAATACTAGACAGTTCCTAGGTCTTGATGAAGATGTTTCCCTATGTCATAGTGTGGACGAGTTCAATAATCTCAACGGTATACTACGTTGAAGACCAGACAGTTCCTAGATCTTGATGTTTTCCTCCGTCATAGTGTGCACGAGTTCTATAATCTCAACGGTATACTACGTTGAATACTAGACAGTTCCTAGATCTTGATGAAGATGTTTCCCTACGTCATAGTGTGGACGAGTTCTATAATCTCAACGGTATACTTTGTTGAAGACCAGACAATTCCTATATCTTGATGTTTTCCTCCGTCATAGTATGGACGAGTTCTATAATCTCAACGGTATACTACGTTGAAGACCAGATAGTTCCTAGATCTTGATGAAGATGTTTCCCCCAGTTGAATTATGGACGAATTTTATAATCTCAACGGTATACTACATTGAAGACCAGACAGTTCCTAGATCTTGATGAAGATGTTTCCCCCAGCTGAATTATGGACGAGTTCTACAATCTCAACGGTATACTATGTTGAAGACCAGACAGTTCCCGAATCTCAACAAAAACCAGGCATCCCCAGCGGAATCTTCTACAAACAACAGGTATGCGAGTTCTCGCTAAGGAATCTCTTATGCGATCGACGCTCCTACAAATGGCATCCGTAAGCCTATCCTCCTACCAACAATCTCCAAATGGAATCTGTAAGCCCATTCCCGACATCACAATACTTATACCACTTCATGCGAGTGCAAATTTCTGGGCACTCTAGTGTTCAATCATCTTCCACCTCCGGATCACGAAAGGCGGGAAAGCCAATCTACATCCTCAGGTTTAAGAAGATTGAACATGGGCAGATGTTGTACCCCAAAATTTTCCCTCTCATATTTCTCCAAACATTGCAAGAAAGATCTCCAAGTGGCTCAAGATTGCTCAAGAGTTGGACAGTCAAGTCATCTCCTAAGGCAGTCAACCTCAAATTAGTGTTTTGTGTTGCATCAAGATTCTTGAGTCCAAATGACCTCAAGTTCTCCCAAATGTCCTAATATGTGCTCAAGATCATCCATGTCAAATTTCAAGCCTTGCAGAGGAAGTTTGCTCAATCAATTGCTCAAAGGGTCCAAAAATCGATTGTGCTAGGGCAAAAGTCAACTGTGACCTACAAACAGTCAAACTTTAAGATTTTTTTGTCAACATTCTCATTTTGAAGGACATTTCATCATTTGATCAAGGGTTGATCATGATTCATTAAGAATTGCTCAAAATTCATCAAGACTCAAAAGTTACTAACTTAGGGTTTTGTAGGAAAAGTCAACTCAACTTTGACCAAGCATAACTTTCTCATAATTTATGAGAAATGACCCATCCAAAGCTCATTTTGAAGAGTATGCAATTTCCTACAATCCATATTCATACCCTAAGATCAGAAAATGCACTCACAAGAAGTTATAAATTTAGACATTATAGGTCATTTTTGAAAGTCAACAAAAACACCTTTTTTCCAAAGCTTATAACTTGCACATGGAATATCAAAATGAGATGAGACCAAAATGGTTGGTTAGAGGACATCTCAAGCTTTCTAGAAAGTCAAAGAACACCTCCAAAAGTTCAAAATTGAAGAAGTTATACATTGTTGAAGTGGGACATTTTTGCAAAATTGCCAAAAGTCAACTATCCCCAAAACTTCAAATTTTGTCAAATGGGCCCATTCTTTTCCACTTGATTTGAACATGCCACATTGCACACGTGTCCTAGCTTCAGCCTTGTGTCAATTTATCAATTTTATTATTTTATTTGATTTTTTTATTGAATTATTTCAAATTAAATCAAATAAAATCCAAATATTGATTACTTGATCTCTTTTTAGCTATTTCAGGACCGAATCATCATCATCAAGGGTATCAAACTCGTATCAAGCATTCCATGTGCAAAAAGATTGAGTTTTGACAATTTTGGAAGGTTTAGTAATGGTGAATCAAATCAAATCTCATGGCATTGATGTGGAAAGATTCAAAGCACAATTGTTAACCTAATGTATTCTATCATACATAAGGAGGCTAGAGGGCACGAAAACAAGGCTAGACGCTGCAGAAATAAGCAAAGTAAAACTTGCAAAATTCACAAAAAAGTGTGAAACCAAAATCCTACTTGGAGGCGTTTTCAGAAGCAAAACTCAATACCAATCGATTGTTGGAGGTTCACTGAGTCAGAACCAGTCCCTAGCAAACCTCCATACACGCTCAAACGCACTGTAAGTGTCACACGGTCCCCCTCTGAATTTGATTTCGTATTTCAAAATCCATGCATCATTACAAGAAATCAATGGTATATTTGTAACCACCAGATAATTTCCAAGCTTTCCATATTATTTGTTTTCGTTTATCTGCTCTGTGGTGCAAAACGCCATTGCTAGGGTTTTTCCTCTTGGATTAGGGTTTTTCATTACAGGTAAAATTAGCCCCATTAATGGCCATGGACGTGACCGAGAGAGGAAGGCGAATCAACCATGGTCTTGGGAGGAGTTTATATGGCCTGAGATGAGTTTTTGGGACGACCTAGGCATTTAGCTGCGGATACAAATCCGCAGGTAATTTCTTCACAGGCCTGAGGATAGGGACGATAACATGTCTCCCTCTGATTGGCCTTTTCAAACTTTCGCGCACTTTTATTTTTATTTTTTGGGCATACAACACGTTTACTCTTATTATTATTATTGTTTAATATATTGGCAAATGAAGCACAACGCCCTGGTGGTAAAGCAAGCTGGCAGTCATGTACAGGACCTGGGTTCGAATCCCAGGTCCCCCATATGCTTTGTTATATTTCTTCTTAAGGTAATCAAGTATAAATCAGTGCTTGCTCTTACCATATGCCTTCACAAATCAAAGCGCCAGATGGCCCAAAGGGCAGATCTGGTGATCCAGGTTGATGGTCCACCATGGAGTCCAGTCAACGTGCGCATAGGAGATCTCAAAAAGTCAAGCTAGGCCAATGTAATTGGGCCTCAGAATTGCTGATCAAACCTCCAACAGGCCCATCTACCTCTATCTCTCTCTATTTTCATTTAGTTTATTTAATTGTTTTGTTATTATTTTTTATTATTAACTAACCAATCAAATAATTTTCTCTATAAAATTAAAACCAAAAATTATTTTTTATTTATTAAATTAAATTTCAGTATTTTATTTTTTATTAACAAATATTAATTTAATTAATTTAGGCCATTAATTAGGAATAACTTTAATATATTTTTTCAATAATTAAAATTAACTTAGACATAATTAGGTTTTTATTAACATTGATCAATTTTATTTTTCTTTCTTAAAATATCAAAAACCCAAAAATATTTATTATTATTAATTAATTAATTTATTAATTTAATAATTAACTTAGATTAATTTCTTTCTTAATTCAAAAATAACTAAAAAAATCTTTTCTTTAAATAACAAAGGGTCAAAACCCTAGAACTCGCACTCGATTTAATTTTCCGCACGCGATCTATTTATCATATTATTGTACTTGTTCCCGGAATATAATAGATAGTTAGGACCATTTATTTATCACTTTATTTATTTTTCCGCATTTAAATTTCAAAGGGTTGCTTTTGGCGATGTAAATACCCGACGCCTTGTAATTTAATTTCCGCAATTTATTTTCCGCAAAATATAACTGTTAGATGTTTAATAATAGGAATGCATGACAAGAATGAATGTTTTAACCTAAAATCAACTTAGATCACCCTTAACATGTACAAAGATAAAATTAACTGAAAAAGACACACTCGCACATGCACACTCTTAGGGTACACCCCACTTGGTTGCCTTCATAACGTGGTCATTGAGTATAGGTCACTTTAGAGGTCATCCTCTTGTCCAAAGATCATAGTCGCCTCGAAACGGTTGCCTCGGATATTGTTTCCTTAAAACAAATGATCTAAGACATTAGGGTTACTTCTAAGGCGTCCTAACATTGCTTTAGTGACCACACGTCCCTTATTCGAATTGACCTAAAACTCCAACGACGGTGATACCTACTCATCAATAGTGGGATATCATTGCCTAAAGGAAGAAAACGTAGAACGATTCCTTTTACGAGTAGTTAGATGGTTCTTAGATACTTTCTCTTTCAAAAAAAACAAAAATCTTTTCCACACTTACACTTTTCAAACAAACTTTTTCAAACCCACAAGCACAAAGAAGGCAATATTTTGAAAACAATTGAGCAAGTACCTAAGAGCCCGTGGATAACCACAGATAGAAAGGGTGCTAACACCTTCCCTTTCTATAATCTACCCCCCGAACCCGAGAAATATCTCGAAAAAAGGAATTTTTCTGTGCTTTTTCCTTTCCTTGTTGGATAAAATAAAAGTCGGTGGCGACTCTTGCTTACCGCGACATTTTGCAAAAACAAATGCAAAACGCAAACCAGCATTCCAAAAAACAGTCAGTTCTTTCCCACTGTATCACAGAATTTAATTTCTTGCAACCCCGATTTGTAAATTTGTACACCCCATCCCCAAGTGATTGTAATAGCGTAGGATATTTACTTTATGCAATTTATTGCTTTCATATAAATACTAGTAATTAGGTTTTGTATGGAAAGATAAAATCAATACTTAGAAAGCCCTAATTCAAGATAAATCAAGCATGAAATACAAATACTTGCACACTTGCACCTCTATGGTTAACTCCACTTGTTGCCTTATGAAAAATGGTCATGTTATGCATGTGAGGCGTCTTAGAAAAAACCATCAAAAGATATAAGATCTTAGTCCCTCGATGACGCTTAGAATGTTGCCTTGCAAATGATCTTAGTCCCTCAAGAGAAATGCTAACATATCTTACAACATTGCTATCATGGCTATACGATGACCCATGACCTTCCATTTACATCTAAAGATAAGGCTTCTTACCAATCAATGGTAAGATAGCAATATCAAAGGAAGGAATGAACAAAATAATTTTTGAGTAGGTAGAACGTTCTTAGTTGCTTGCTCAAAATCCATCTTCAAAACAAACATCTTTTCAAACACACCAAACACTTTTAAAACATGAAATATTTTCAAAGGTCCAACACTTTGTATGCATTATTATAGAGACGAGAATCATTACAAAGATTTCCTAAATGAAGGAGCTTTTCAAAATACTTTCAAAACCCATCCACAAACATATTTCAAACAAAGCAATTTCAAAAGTGATCTAGCAAGCAACTAAGAGCCCATATATAACTATGGATGAACAGGGTGCTAACATCTTCCCTTTTCATAATCTACCCCCCGAACTCAAAATAATCTCAAAGGTTTTTCCTGTTCTTTTCACCCTTTCCTTTATTGGATAAAAGGAAAGTCGGTGGTGGCTCTTGCTATTCACAACAATTATGATAAAACGCAAAACACCCAAGTCAGTTCTCCCACCGTATTAGACCCTACAATGATGTAATAGAATAGGATTTTAATTTCCACAATTTGTCGCTTTTAATATAATTGTTAGTAATTAGGGTGTGTATGGCAAGATAAAATCAATCTTAGAGAACCCTAATCTCAAAGAAAAAATGCATGCAATCAAAACACTTTTCACACCCACACCTCTAGGGTAACCCATACTTGTTGCCTACGAATAAATAGTCATGTCCCTCGAATATGGGATGCTTTAGCAAATACTCTCGATAAAAAAGATTGTAGTCCCTCGATGACCCTTCAACATTTCCTTCGGTAAAGTGATCTAGCAAGCAACTGAGAGCCCGTAGATAACTACGGATGAAAAGGGTGCTAACACCTTCCCTTTTCATAACCTACCCCCCGAACTCAAGAAAATTCTCAAAATGTCTTTCCTGTTCTTTTCACCCTTTCCTTTATTGGATAAAAGAAAATTCGGTGGAAACTCTTTCTATCCGCAACAATTGTGATAAAACACCTAAGTTAGTTCTCCCACCGTATTACAGAACTGGCGACTCTGCTGGGGAATTACTTAAAAGTGGGGTTACCTTAGAGACTAGATCACTTTTAAATGCTTTTATTGTTTGATTTGTTTTCTTTACATTTTGGATCTGAGTTTGGGTTTCGAATTGATCCTCTACCCGGATCTGGGAACATCATTAGGTAAATAGAAAAAATTATGGAGACTGTACAGCGTAGACCGATATGGTTGAGACAATAGCTATGTTAGTGTGACACATTTGTGGATACCGGTATCCCTTATGGAGAATTAAAGAGAATACGAGGCTTCTGTGTGGTTCATGAAGCACTAACAAACCTTAGAACCTTTAATTGAACAACTTGGCCATCATGAAGTAGTGAGATAATCGGCTTTGGTGCAATCCGAAGTTGGTTGATACTCAATACTACGCTAATTGAGATCAGACTTTTGGGATATTTTGGTCGCCAAAAAAGAGGCTTGCGCTGAAACAATACCCAATGAATAAAGATCAATGATATTGAGATCCCCTAGAACCCGATTACTTTCTAAGACAGGTTGAACCAACTAAACTTCAAGAGAGTACTTACCTATGAACTTAATGCAAGCCTAAACCTAAGGACTTGTTTGCTTTGTGTGCATATGTTTACTTGTACATAACATCATGACATCATACCATTTCATTTTCACTAACCATTTTAAGGACTTTGGGATTTATCTTTGTGCTATTTTGTAGGACATGGCTTCCATGCAAAGAAATACTATCTGAATCAACCTTGTGAAAGTGCCCCCTCAGCTTAAGGAATTAGCATCAAGGGTTCTCAATTATTCTCCGTTCACCAAGAAGTACAGCTGTCTCATCAACTTGGTTACCACAAACTTTGAAGAGGATATGGTACATGTGCTTTTCTAATTATTTGATCCTAAGCACCATTACTTCACATTTCCTGATTGCCAACTAGTGCCTACCATAGAAGAATTTTCTCAACTCTTGGGGGTGCCTATTCTTGATCAAATACCCTTCAACGATATTGAGAAAGACCCAAGACCTGAGGAGATTTCTCGAGCTTTACATTTGCAACGGTCTGACATTGTGGCAAATTGGGAAACAAGAAGTGGTGTTAAAGGGTTTCTAGCCAAGTTTATGTTTGAGAAGTCTTAACAATTTTAGGATGCTTTGGATTTGCAAGCTTTTGAAGAAGTGTTGGCTCTTATAATCTATGGGATGATATTGTTTCCTAACCCAGACCAACTCATATATGTGAATGCGGTCAAAGTTGTTCTATCTCGTAACCCAGTGCCTACCTTGCTTGGAGATATCTTGCATTCTTTTCACACTCGCACCATGAAGAGAAGGGAAATTCTTATGTGTTGCAATACTTTGTTGTCTAGGTGGTTTATTTCGCACCTACCTCAATCTGTTTTGAAGAATGAGCAAGGCATGAGATGGTCTAATAAGTTGATGTCACTCACGCATTCGGATGTTCATTGGTGTTCGTGATCTTCAGAGGACATTATCATTATTGACCATTGTGGGGAATTCCCTAATGTACCTCTCCTTGGAATTAGGGGAGGAATAAGCTATAATCCTTGTTTGGCTTTGCGACAGTTTTGTTATGCTAGGAGGGATGGTCCTCATGATGCACTTGTCCGAGGAATTACATTTGACTATGAGAAAGACGTCCAAGGTTATCGTCAGAGATCCATATGAGCTTGAGGCATGGTGAACAAAGTTGATAGCAAGCATTGGGGTATAAGAACTCCATTCCTTTGGAGCCTTATCTCAAGTGGGTGCGAGCTCGCGCTCAAAACCTCGTGATTCCTTATGAGGTCATTCTACCTATCATCATGGAGCCTATTACCGAGGGAAATGTTCCTTACACTATTCTTCATCCTGACATGCCTACTTCTTTTGAAGAATTGCAAAGATCTTGGATTCAACTCAAAGGGGAGCGAGATACCTTTGAAGCCCAGTTCCACGCAGGAGAGAGGAAAGTGTTGGATCTCACAAGGCAACTTCGTGAGGAGCGGAACTTGAATGCCTACATCACTCCAAAAAGGAATCGCCCATGGGAGACTTCAGCCATTTTATGTATTTAGTTTATTTTGTTTCTTTTTGATTATTGTAAGCCCGAGAGGCATCTTGTAACCATTTGAACTTATTAATGCAATTAATGTTTGTTCTCTCTTTGTCTAAACAAATTTAAATCTTACAAGTCCTTGAAATCATTTGCATACACATTTCATGCATCATAACATAAGCAGGTTTTCAGACACAGGTTTCCTCATCTTTCTGGTGTTTATTTCAGTAAGATGGATCTCGAGCAGACCGTGAAAGACTTGCAGACACAAAATTCTCAATTTCAAGAAAACTTGCTCACCTTGGCCAAAGGGCAGCAAGAACTGATGTCACTTCTGGTTGCAAAGAAGAAAACAAATAAGAAAGTCGTAATCAATATGGGAAGAGATTTAAGGGCCTCACCCGACAAGCTCAAGTGGAAGAAGACTCCTCTGAGGAGGATGAGAATCAAAATGAAGATGTCAGGAGCACCCGTGCTAGGGGTGGTAACAATCCGACCTCTGAGGACAAGGACTATTTTGACGAGTAATATCCACCCGCTGAGGACAAGTATAAGCAACTGGAAGATAAGTTGAAGGCTATGGAAATTCAAGCCGTGCCTGGCTTAGATTTTGGTGATCTGGGTTTGGTACCTAGGGTAGTTATTCCCCAAAAATTCAAGATTCCACTCTTCGCTAAGCACGACAGTGTTTCGTGCCCAAAACATCACTTGAGGTCCTATGTCTGCAAGATACAACCGTATACCACTGACAAGAAGCCGTGGGTACACTTCTTTCAAGAGAGTCTGTCTGGGACTCAGTTAGAATGGTTTTACCAGTTGGAGGGTTCCAACATTCATACTTGGGAAGTTCTATCCACCACTTTCTACTGTCAATATAAGTACAGCACTGATTTAGCGCCAACTAGGGTTCAGTTACAAGGAATGACAATGGGTTCCAATGAAGGTTTTAAAGAGTATGCGCAAAAATGGAGGGACCTTACTGGTAGAGTACAAACACCATTGACTGATATGGAGCTAGTGGATATGTTCATGGGAACATTAACTGGACCATTTTTCAATTTATTAATTGGGAGCTCATCGTCTGGTTTCACCGAGTTAATCTTAACTGGTGAAATGGTCGATAGCGGTATCAAAAGTGGAAAAATTCCCATGGCTTCCGCCTCTACATCAAATACTATAAAGAAGACCTTTACTGGAAAGAAGGAAACCAATGTCATATATGGGTCAAGAAGCCATGTCAAGAAAGACCACCGCCAATCTGTTAATGTTGTTTTAATCTCCAATCCACCCTCTACTCAAAGACAACAACAAGCTAACCATCAAAGACCTGAGGTTCCAAGAAGACAATTCACAAGGATTAACATGTCGTTATCCTAAGCCTTGCAACACCCGTTAAAGGCTAACTTGGTAACATTGCGTGATCCACCATTAAATCCCAATGTTTCATCTCCGAAATACAATCCTAACGCCAAATGTGCCTTTCACTCCTATAGTCCCAAGCATGATACTGATCAATGTTGGGCTATAAAAAACAAGATTCAAGACCTTATCGACAACAAGACCATTGAGTTTGATCCACCTACAACACTGAATGTAATTACTGCACCAATGTCAAACCATGACAAAGGTGTCAATGAAATTGAAGACACTGCTTTTGTTTCCTCCGTTAAAGATTTGACTACTCCACTGACCATTGTTAAATAAAATTTGTTGAGAGCTGGGGTTTTCCATGGTTGTTTAAAAGATTATTGTTGTTGTTCCAAACAAGTTAGTGGATGCGATTGGCTGAAAAAGGGTGTCCAACACCTAATAGATAGCCACGAGATTTTGTTTGAAAGAACTCCGGCCATAAAAGTTTGACTGAAGAAGTTAAAGACATATCAATCATCACCATATCCAACAAACCTATTAGGATCTCCTCAAAAGGTCCTATTAGGATTTCCAACGAACCAACGATTTCCCCCTTGATAATTACCGCACCAGGGCCAATTCCTTATTCTTCCGATAAGGCAGTACCTTGGAATTATGATCCAACTGGTGTCAAGTCAGCATCAGAGAACCCCAATCCATTATCGACAGTCAAACTCGCCATGCAATTTTCAAATTGATCGGCTATGGTCTCTTGAGGAACATGCACTTTCTTTAAAAATTTGATCAATGCTTGAGCGTGAGCATCAGAGCAAAGTAACAAATATAACATAGAGATCTTTGAGGGGTTTGGCCCAACTGCTCTACTATCTTAGAATCACTCTTCTTTATGATCTTCAAAATCTCCTCCATTTCTTGGGTGGATGGTTCCTCAGTAGCAATGTCTTTGGCAGGCGCCTCTATCCTAGCAGGCTCAACCATCTTTTCTTTACCCCTAGTGTCGGTACTAGGTTTGTCCATGGTAATGCGAACTGGTGTAGTTGTAGTAGTTGGAGGTGAAATGTTAGGAGAGAAGATTCTCCCCGTCCTTGTCACCTTGCTAGAACCAGCAATATTGGTAACATCATAAGTTTTGTCTTCATTAATCTAGGAGTCTTGCTTAATCCCATGATAGTATACTTCAGAAGAAATCATAACAAGGCTTTGCATGTCTCTATTGAATGCAAAGAAACTACTATGGCCCATGTCTTTGGGGATACATGGTCCTCTCTAAATGTCTTAACCAAATGTGCCTTAGATCGGTTGGATTGCGATTGTTTGGTGTTGAAGCCAAGTGACATAGTTGTAAGGGCTTTTGATGGATCCAAGACGATGGTACTTAGAGAAGTTGATCTCCCTATTAAAGTTGGTTCACAATTTTTCAATTCTACTTTCTACGTGATGAATATACGTCCCGCCTACTCTTGTTTACTTGGACACCCCTGGATACATGGGGCAAGAGCAGTGACGTCCACCCTTCACCAGAAATTGAAATATCCAGTCAAGGGAAAGATCATTATTGTATGTGTTGAAGAAGAATTTATGGTGAGTCACCTTAATTCATTCAAGTATGTGGATATGGATGATGATTTTATAGAGACTCATTGCCAAGCTTTCGAAGTGGTCCCTCCCATGGTTGCCGCCACCAAAATCTCTTCTGACACTCCAAAAGCTGATGAAATTATGCCAATGATGGTTTCACTTAAAGATGCTCGCGTCGTGGTTAAAGATAGAAGCAGTACTATTTGGGGACAACTCCCCGACATTCCTTTCAAAGCATACACGTTTGGGTTGGGTTTTACTGCCAAAGCTTAAAAGGAGGTCAGACGTGCTCACATAGGAAAACCACCTCTTCGCATTGGTAATCATGAAGTGAATGCTATTGAGGACTCTGAGGATGACTGTGACTTTGATGAATGGATCTATCCGAATGCTGGAGAAGAGCTCAACAATTGGCGTGCCAAGGATTTCATTCTCATCTCCTTCAAAGAGGAGTAATTACTATTTATTGTTTTGTAAATTTGAGAAGTTTTGTTTGTAATTTTAATTCCAAACAATGGCTTTAAGCCACGTACCTTGCCCGGGGCACCACAGTCCATTTGTTAAGGGTTTATTCATCTCCATATGCCATATGATCATTTAATGAAAAACATTGGACTCTTTGCATTCAAATTTTACGCTCATTGTCTTTATTTTCCTTATTGCATTTTCAAAATAGCCATGTATCTTACATGCACACACACACACACACACACACATTTGTAGATCCACATCCACTATGGATCTCGTTGACAACGACTCTGTTATTACCGTCTATGACTTTGAACATCCAATCTACCAAGCCAAAGACAAAGACAGAGAAGATTGTGAAATACCAGGGGAACTAGCTAGACTTCTGATGCAAGAGGAGAAATCCATTCAACCTCATGAGGAGCTAGTTGAAGTAATCAACCTAGGTAATGAGACAAACAAGAAAGAGGTTAAGATCGACGCCAACTTGGAAGATGGTATCAAAGGCAGATTGGTCCAGATGTTACATGACTATGTCGAGGTATTTGCTTGGTCGTATAAAGATATGTCAGGTCTTGATACTGACATTGTGGTTCATCGTCTACCAATAAAGGAAGCTTGTCCTCCAGTCAAGCAAAAAGTGCGTCGTATGTGGCCATACATGTCTGAAAAGATAAAAGCTGAGGTAATGAAGCAATTCAATGCAGGTTTCTTGGTTGTAACATTGTATCCCCAATGGGTGGCGAGTGTGGTCCCGGTGTCGAAGAAGGATGGAAAGGCCCGTATGTGCATAGACTATAGGGATTTGAATAGGGCAAGCCGCAAAGATGATTTCCCACTACCGCATATTGACGTCTTGGTCGACAACACGGCTCAACACAAAGTTTTCTCCTTTATGGATGGTTTCTCTGGCTACAATCAAATCAAGATGGCCCCCGGAGACATGGAGAAGACCACTTTTGTTACACAGTGGGGAACTTTCTGCTACAAAGTCATGCCTTTCGGTTTGAAAAATGTAGGGGCAACCTATCAACGAGCTATGGTAGCCCTGTTTCATGATATGATACATCATGAGATAGAAGTCTATGTGGATGATATGATTGCGAGGTTGCAAACTGAGGAAGAACACCTGGATAATTTACACAAGCTATTTGAAAGGCTGAAAGAATACAAGCTGAGGCCGAATCCCAACAAGTGCACCTTCGGGGTGAGATCTGGAAAACTCTCGGGCTTTATCGTCAGTGGAAAAGGTATTGAAGTTGATTCTGTGAAGGTAAAAGCTATCCAAGAAATTCCATCTCCCCGTACTGAGAAGGAGGTCAGAGGTTTCTTAGGATGACTCAACTACATTTCCAGATTCATATCTCACTTAACTGCTACTTGGGAACCACTCTTCAAGCTGCTGAAGAAAGATCAAGTAGTCAGATGGAACAATGACTACCAAATAACTTTTGACAAGATAAAGGAGTACTTACAAGAACCTCCAATCCTGATGCATCCGGTTGAAGGAAGACCTCTGATTATGTACTTTAATGTATTAGAGAAATAAATGGGGTGTGTGATGGGCCGACATGATGAGTCTGACTGAAAAGAGCATGCAATATACTACCTGAGAAAAAAGTTTACCGATTGTGAAACTAGATACTCACTGCTCGAAAAATCTTGCTGCGCTCTAGCATGGGCTGCTCTCCAGCTAAGATAGTATATGTTGACTCACACCACTTTTTTGATTTCTAAGATGGACCCTATTAAGTATATCTTCGAGAAGCCAACTCTCTTCGGACGAATAGCTAGATGGAAAATGATTCTGACTGAATATGACATCCAATACACCACACAAAAAGAAATCAAAGGAAGTGTGCTGGCAGATCATTTGGCCCATCAAGCTGTTGATGACTACCAATCCATGAACTTTGAATTCTAGGAAGAGAATATGATGTTAGTAGCTAACTATGAAAACACGGACTGTATGACAGACCTGAACAAGGATCCCAATGGACTATGGTTTTTGATGGGCTTCCAACGCTTTGGGTAATTGAATTGGTGATGTGATTATTTCTCTTGAAGGTTTCTATACACCTTTCACTTCCAGACTGTGCTTCGACTGTACGAACAACATGGCCGGATACGAGGCGTGCATTTTGGGTCTAAAGGCTGCCATTGACCTAAGGATCAAGTTCATGGATGTATGTAGAGATTCTGCTCTAGTGATCTGTCAAGTTAAAAGAGAATGGGATACCAAACATCCTAATTTGATTCCTTACAAAGAGCTTATGCTAACTTTGATCCCATACTTTGAGGGGGTTACTTTTGAACACTTCCCAAGAGAAGAAAATCAGTTGGAAGATGCCCTAGCAACAATGTCTTCCATGTTCAAGGTCAAATGGGACAATGAAGCTCCTAGGATTACAATTGAATGATTTGATGAACCTGCACACTATTATAAGCTTGACACTAATGAAGAGAATCCATGGTACCATGATGTGAAGAGATATATTGAAACACAAGAGTATCCTGAAGGAGCTTCCATCAATGATAAGAAATTTTTGCAAAGATTTTCAGCCAAATTCTTCCTAAGCAATGGAATCCTGTACAAGCGCAACCATGATTCTACTCTACTTCGGTGTGTGGACAAGAAGGAGGCAGAGAGGATCATGGAAGACATGTATGATGGTATATTTGGGACTCACTCTAGTTGACACACTATGGCCAAGAAGATTCCAAGGTATGGTTACTATTGGTTGACAATGGAAACTGATTGTCACCATCACTCGAGGACTTGCCACAAGTGTCAGATCTATGCCGACAAGGTCCACGTACCTCCAATTCCCTTGAATGTCATGACTTCTCCGTGGCCATTCGCAATGCGGGGAATTGACATGATTGGAGAGATGAAGCTTACTGCTTCCAATGGACACCATTTTATCCTTGTTGCTATTGACTACTTCACCAAATGGATCGAAGCTACCTCATATGCCTCAGTCACAAAGAATGTTGTAGCCTGTTTTATCAAGCATAACCTCATCTTTCGTTATGGTATCCCCGAAAGGATCATCACTGACAATAGAACCAATCTCAACAATACTATGATTATAGAACTCTGCACTCAGTTCAAAATCAAGCATCACAATTCTTCTCCGTACAAACCTAAGATGAATGGCGCGATGGAAGCTGCCAATTAAAACATAAAGAAGATTGTGTAAAAGATGGGAGTAACCTATAAAGAGTGGCATGAGATGCTATCGTTTTCTCTTCATAGATACCGTACTTCAACATAAACTTCAACTGGGGCAAGCCCATTCTCTTTAGTCTATGGCATGGAAGATTTCCTGCCTGTGGAAGTTTAGATTCCTTCCTTAAGGATTATGAAAGAAGTAGACTTAGGCGAAGGCGAATGGATTCAAACTAGGTTGGATCAGTTGAACTTGATTGACGAGAAGAGACTAGTTGTTGTTTGTCATGGTCAAATGTATCAAAAGCGTATGATCCTAGCATTCAACAAGAAGATCAAGCCTCGAGTATATTAGCCTGACGACTTGGTAATAAAGAGGATCATTATGCCACAAGGAGATCCCAGGGGTAAATGGACTCCCACTTATGAAGGGCCATTTGTTGTCAAGAAAGTTTTCTCTGGTGGTGCCATGATGCTGACTACTATAGACAACGAAGATTTCATGCATCGTGTGAATGCGAACATAGTCAAAAAATACTATGCATAAATAATAACCCGCTAGGTTGACATACCTAGGAAAAATAAGGGCATCCCGGCAAACCAAAAGGGTTTGAGCAAAATTTATGGATATATAGAAAAGATTGTACACCCGGCAAGTCGAAAACCTAAAAGGGCGGCTTGGACAAAAATGGGTATCTTGGTGGACTGAAAACCTGAAAGGGAGGTCGAGGAAAAAGTTAGGGATTAAAGCGTGCGACTATGTCCCATTGGATCTCTGTGGCCAACTTTATTACCAAGGTCCAAGTTTAATGGTCCAAGATCAATCCAATCGACTTCTTTCAATGGTAAGAGATGATGTTCGAAGACATAGGGGTAATAACAGAGTTGGAACACAATGAGATCACTTCCACATGGCTATTATTTCTACTTTTACTTTGTATTCCTTCGACGATTTCCTCTTACTAGGATCTTTGTCTCCTTGTACAAAAATGCATGTTTAAAGGCACACATCAATACAAATATACTTTGAAGTGCAACTTTTTTTTTCTTCTGTTTTGAGTGCAAAAGTGTCCGATGACTAAAACTGAATGAATATATGCATATGAGCATGATTAAACTGTTAACAAGTGTATGCATAAAAGCAGTAATAAGCATTTCCTTAGGGATTTGGGATATCCCCACAGAGTTACCATAAAAAATTTTCCCCACTGAGTTAAATTCATACATCCAGAGTTCCAATCTCTTAGAAACCCTATCCCAGCTGAGTGGGTTTAAAAAAAGCCTTATGGAGTTCTCCCTAAAGAATTCACTTCCCCCAGTAGGTCGTCAAAATATTCTCTTCAACGGGGATTATTTCCCAAACAAATTACAAATTCACCAACTTAAGTTTGCCTCTCAGACTATTACAAATCAATGGATAAAACCCCTTATTCCCTGGTAGAGTCATTACAATCCCCAACGGAGTTGTTACTACCCCAATAAGTTACTGTGAAGCCTAGAATCCGACCAGATAATAATTAACTTCACCCTTTCATCAGTTACTACGAAGCCTGAAATCCGACCAGATAATAGTTAATTTCATCCTTTCATCAGTTATTGTGAAGCCTGGAATCAGACCAGATAACAGTTAACTTCATCCTTTCATCAGTTACTGTGAAGCCTGGAATCCGACCAGATAAAAATTAACTTCAATTGCTACGAAGCCTGGAATTGGACCAGATAACAGTTTAAATTGCTGCGAAGCCTAGAATTCTACCAGATAACAGTTTAAGTTGTTGCAAAGCCTAGAATCTGACCAGATAACAGTTAACTTCAATTTTCTATGAAGCCTGGAATCCGACCAGATAACAGTTAATGTTCTTGTGACATCCAAAGTTTCTTCTCCTTTCTGTCACACATGATTCTTATACCAAGAATTTGTTTAGATGCTCTCATGTCTTTCATGGAAAATGACTCTTCCAACTTATTCTTTAACCTATAAATGTTAGAAATATTTTTCCCTACAATAAGCATATCATCAACATATAACAACAGGATAATAAAGTCATCATTAGAAAATTTTCTAACAAATATGCAATGATCTGAAGTAGTCTTCTGGTATCCTTGTTCACACATAATAAACTCAAAGTTCTTGTACCATTGCCTTGGAGCTTGCTTCAACCATGTATACTTTTTCTCAATCTATAAACATGACCTTCTTTTCCTTTAACTTGAAAACCATTGGTTCTTTCATGTAGATTTCTTCCTCCAAATCACCATGAAGGAAAGTTGTTTTCACATCCATTTGCTCAACCTTTAAATCAAGAGTAGCGGCTAAACTCAACACAGTCCTGATTGATGACATCTTTACAACATGTGAGAAAATATCATTAAAATCAACACCCTTTCTTTAACGTAAACCTTTCACCACTAATCTAGCTTTATATCTTGGAGACTTATAGTTGCTCTCATGTTTAACTCTATAAATTCACTTGTTTTCCAAAGCCCCTTTACCTTTAGGAAACTTCACTAAATCATAAGTATGATTATCATGCAATGATTCATATTGTCATGCATTGCATCTAACCACTTTTGATTTTAATCACTTTCCATGGCCTCTTGAAAACACTCAGGTTCACCCTCATCAGTCAAGGTCACATACTCATTAGAGTTATACCTTGTAGAAGGTTGTCTCTTCCTGATAGACCTCCTAAGTTGAACTTGAGATGATTCTGGAGCTTCACCAAGATTCTCATATTGTGTCATATCATTTTCCCCTTCATCATCATCATTAGTTGGAATATTCACCTCATCTCCAAGTTGTTGATCATCAACATAATCATACGACTCATTATTCTGATCATCACCACCAATACCATCTATATTATGATTAGGTAACCAAACTGGATCAACATTAGAGAAACAAATATCTTTATTGGGTGTAGTATTCTCTACCTTATCAATGTTTTCAATATTTTGGTCTTCCATAAATACTACATCGCGACTTCGGACAAGCTTCTTCCCTACATGATCATACGACATGTAAGCCAACTTCTCTTGCCCATAGCAGATGAACATACATTGTTGACTTTGAATCCAACTTGGATCTTTCAACCTTTGGAATGTGCACAAAAGCTTTACAACCAAAGACTCTCAAATGATCATACTTGACATTCTTTCCAAACCAAATCTTGTCTGGAACTTTACAATTCAAAGAAAAAGTAAGAGTAATATTAAGAACATGTACTTCCGTGTAAAGTGCCTCACCCCAATAATAATTTGGCAACTTAGCTTCAGAGAGCATACACCTTAATCTCTCAATTAGTGTCTGTTGTACCCCAAAATTTTCCCTCCCATATTTCTCAAAAAATTGTAAGAAAAATCTCCAAGTTTCTCAAGGTGACTCAAGGATGGGTCAGACAAGCTCTCTCCTAAGGAAGTCTACCCCAAATTAGGGTTTTGTGTTGCATCAAGAACCTTGAGTCCAAATGACCTCAAGTTCTCCATAATGTCCTAATATGTTCTCAAGATCATCCATGTCAAGTTTCAAGCATTGCAGATGATGTTTGCTCAGTCAATTGCTCAAAGGTCCAAAAATCGACTATGCTAGGGCAAAAGTCAACTGTGACCTACATACAGTCAAACTTCAAGATTTTTATCAACATTCTCATTTTGAAGGACATTTCATCATTTTATCAAGGGTTTATCATGATTCATCAAGGATTGCTCAAAATTCATCAAGATTCAAAAGTTGCTAAATTAGGGTTTTGTAGGAAAAGTCAACTCAACTTTGACCAAGCATAACTTTCTCATACTTTATGAGAAATGACCCATCAAAATCTCATTTTGAAGAGGATGCAATTCCCTTCAATCCATCTTCATATCCCAAGTTCATAAAATGCACTAACAAGAAGTTATGAATTTGGACATTATAGGTCATTTTTGAAAGTCAACAAAAACACCTTTTTTTCCAAAGCTTATAACTTGAGCATGGAATATCAAAATGAAATTATACCAAAAGGGTTGATTATAGGACATCTCAAGTTTTCTATAAAGTCCAAGAACACCTCCAAAAGTTCAAAATTGAAGAAGTTATGCATTGTTGAAGTTGGACTTTTTTGCAAAATTGCCAAAAGTCAACTATCCCCAAAACTTCAAATTTTACCAAATGGGCCCATTCTTTTCCACTTGATTTGAGTTTGCACTATTGACCACGTGCCCTAGATCTAGCCATGTGTCCATATCATTTTTTTATTAATTATTTTGATTTTATTTGAATTAATTTGATTTAAATCAAAATAAATCAAATAAAAATCAAAAGGCATTGATAACCAAGATCTTGTGTTGATTTCAGGCTCCAAATATAGCTATTATCATCATCAAATTCGTATCAAATGAATCATGAGCAAAAAGATTGGAATTAAGCAAATTTGGCAAGTTTGTAAATGGAGATCAAATCAAATATGCAAGCATTGATAAGGCAAGATTTGGACCAAGTTTGTGAACCTAATGCACTGAGTAATACATAAGCAAGCTAAAGCACACGAAATAAGGGTTGAAAATCGTTGGAAAAGGCAGAACAAGAACTGAAAAAATCACAAAAAAGCTTGAGGTCGAAATCCAGGTTAGAGGCATTTTCAGAGGTCGAGACTTGTTCCAATCGATTCCTGGTCATTCACACAAGCTAACTGGATCCAAACCAAGCATTATCAGGTCCTTAAACGCACTGTAAGTCTCACGTTATTCACCCCTGTTTTTGATTTCGATTTGAATCATTCTGGCATCTATTGTACAAACTAATAGCATATTTTGAATCTATAAACCATTTGCAAGCGTTTGGTATCATTCAATTGCATTTATCTGGCCTGAATAATAAACCACCATTGTTAGGGTTTGGTCTGTGTTTTTGGGCATTTTTGTTTCAGGTACATTTGACCTCCATGAAAGACATGGTTGCGACCGGGAGGGTGAGACAAACACGACCATGCCCTTGAAATTCATTTTTATGGCCTGTACAGGATTTTGGAGATGGACATTCCTGTAGCTACGGAATTCTATCCGTTGGTATAGGTGTTTGACTTTTTAGCCATAGACGAGAGGTTAGGGATGATGCGTGGCATCCCTCTATTGGACCATTCAAATATTACGCGCATTTTTTCTTCTTTTCTGGCAATTGTTTTGTTTTTATATAATATATATTATTTATATTGTTATAACAAACACAACAACGTGCCCCAGTGGTCAACACGTCAGTTTCCAAGGCATTAGTGGCTGGAGGTCAGGGGTTCGATCCCTGCCTCTAGCACTTTGTATTTTCTTCATGTTTATCAGGTGATTGTATGCACGCTCAAGTTTGCAACCTACCATACTCCCTCATCCATCCAAGCGCCAGATGGCCAAAGGCCAGATCTGATGGTCCATGATTGGAGGTCCACCAAGGCGCCAGTCAACGCGTGAGCACCAGATCCACAAAGTCAAAAGAGACAGCTTCAAATGGGCCAACAGATTTGCTAATCACCCCCTCCTAATCAGGCCCAACTCCTCTCTCTTTTTATTTATTTTGTTATTTTATTTAATTGTTTTATTTCATTTAATTAATTTACTAACCAATAACTTTTTTTTCTTTTATTAAAAAAAATCACAAAAATATTTTTTATTCAACCAAATTTTAAACTTTTATTTTTTCTTAAAAAAACTTATTAATTGATAAGGTTTTTTAATTAGAAAACTTTAATTTATTTTGTAAATAATTAAATTAATTAGATTCAATTAGGTTTTAACTACTAATTTAATTAATTTTATTTTCTTTCTTAAAATAACAAAACCCCAAAAATATGTCATAATTTATTTTTTTCATTAATTAATTTATTAACTTAATTTAGTCATTTAATTTAGGTTTAATTTCTTTTCTTAAATAAAAACAACAAAAACCAAAAAGATGGCATTTCCTTTCAAAAGGGTCAAAACCCTAAATTTCACACTCGATTTAATTTCTCGCGTGCTTTATTTATTTTCATCCAATAATGTACCTGCTTACGGATTGTAATAGTTAAATAGGACATTTAATTATTTTTACCGCTTTATTTTATTTTTCAAAGGGTTTGTCTTTGGCGATGTAAATACTCGACGCCTTGTAATTTAAATTCCGCATTTTAGTTCCACAAATTATAACTGCTAGATGTTTGATAATAGGGTTTGCATGACAAGACTGAATGTTAATATTAAAATCAAATTAGATCACCTTTAACATGTACAAAGATAAAAATAACTGAAAACGATACACTCGCACATGCGCACTCTTAGGGTACACCCCACTTGTTTGCCTTCGTACACAGTCATTGAGTATAGGTCGTTTTAGAGGTCGCCCTCTTATCTAAAAGATCATATTCGCCTCGAAATGGTTGCCTCAGATATTGTTGCCTCAAACAAATGATCTAAGACATTAGGGTTACCGCTAAGGCGTCCTAACATTGCTTTAGTGACCGTAAGTCCCTCATTCGAATTGACCCTTAAACTCCAACAACGGTGCTACCTACTTACTAATAGTGGGATAACATTGTCTAAAGGAAACAAGCATAGAACGATTCTTTTTTCGAGTAGGTAGATGGTTCTTAGATACTTGCTCTTTCAAAAAACAAAACTTTTCACACTTACACTTTTCGAACAATGTTTTCAAAAACACTTCATTACACTCTTGAGGACAGAAGCAAGAGTTAAATTGAAGTTTCAAAACAAAAGCTTTTTCAAACCCACAAGCACAAAGAAAACATTTTGAAAACAATTGAGCAAGTACCTAAGAGCCCGTGGATAACCACGGATAGAAAGGGTGTTAATACCTTCCCTTTCTACAATCTACCCCCCGAACCCGAGAAACATCTCGAAAAAAGGAATTTTTCTGTGCTTTTTTCCTTTCCTTGTTGGATAAAATAAAAGTCGGTGGCGACTCTTGCTTACCGTGACATTTTGCAAAAACAAACGCAAAACGCAAACCAGTATTCCAAAAACAGTCAGTTCTTCCCACCGTATCACAGAACTGGCGACTCTGCTGGGGAGTCTTATAAGTGGGGTGTACCTTAAGAATAGTTCATATTGTTTTCAATTGATTGACTTGTATGCTTTATCTTTGTGGGTTTGAATCGGAGTTACTATAGATCCTAACCTGGATCTGGGGAATACCCTTTAGGTAAGTAGCAAATAAACTGTGAGGGAACTGTACGGCGTAGACCGATACGGTTGAAGTAGTAGCTACGTTGGTGTGGCACTTTAGTTTGTACCGATATCCCTTGTGGCGCAACGAGGAGAATATGGGTCTTCTAAGGGGTCATTAAGCACCAACTGACCTTAGCACCTATAATTGACCAACTTGGCCATAGAACAGTAGCAGTATGCTACACTCATTGAGACCAAACTCTCGCGATGATTCCGGCAGTAAGAAAAGGTTTCCAAACTGGAATTATGACCGATCGAGGGTGGTCAGTGATATTGAGATCCTCTAGAACCCGGTTACTATTTTTAGGACAGGTTTAAACCAACTAAACTGAAAGAGGGTAATACCTAAACTCCTTGCCAGCCTGAAATCTAGGGGTTATCTGTGTGACTTGTTTGCCCTTACCATGTTTGCTATTTGTGAATACTTGTGGTGTGTTTCTATCATGACATCATGCATCATGACATTGCATGCATATTGCATTGGACTAACCTATTTCAAAGACAGAGGGGATTCATCTTTGTTCTGTTTTATAGGTCATGGCACCCATGCATAGAAACACTATTCGGATCAGCTTTGTACAGATTCCTACACAGCTTAGAGATTTGGTTGCAAAGATTCCAGATACTTCCTCTTTTATCAGAAGACATGGGCACCTCCTCATTCTAGTCACCTCCAAGTTGGATGAACAGATGATGAGTGTTTTGTGCCATTTCTTTGATCCACTGTACCACTGCTTTACTTTTCCGGACTACCAGTTGGTCCCTACCTTGGAAGAGTTCTCTGATTTACTTGGTATCTCCATTCTAGAGCAGACCCTGTTTACAGGTTGGGAGAAAGTCCTTAGGCCGGAAGAGATTTCTTCAGCCCTCCATCTGACAAAGGCTAAGGTAATGTCTAACTGGGAGACTAGAAGTGGGACAAAAGGCTTCTTGGCTAAATTCTTGGTCGATCGGGCTAATCAGTTTTGGGACAGTCTAGACTTTCAGGCATTTGAAGACATTATGGCTCTTCTCATATATGGTTTGGTGTTGTTTCCTAACTCAGATTCTTTTGTCGACATGAATGCGGTGAAGATCTTCATTTCCCGTAATCCGGTACCCACTCTCTTGGGTGACATTTTTCACTCTCTTTATGCTCGTACTGCTCGGAAACGGGGAACCCTTATGAGTTCTGCACCATTGTTGGCGAGGTGGTTTATTTCCCACCTCCCCAAATAAGTTTTGAAGAACAAGGAAGGCATGGGTTGGGCCTACAGGATTATGTCTCTCTCTCACAATGACATAATCTGGAGTAATAAGGACATGGATGAAGTGGCTATTATTGATCGCTGTGGAGAGCAAATCCCTTAACGAAATAGGGAAACACGATCCCGGTTCTGGCCACCGTATCACAGAACTGGCGACTCTGCTGGGGAGTCTTATAAGTGGGGTGTACCTTAAGAATAGTTCATATTGTTTTCAATTGATTAACTTGTATGCTTTATCTTTGTGGGTTTGAATCGGAGTTACTATAGATCCTAACCCAGATCTGGGGAATACTGTGATACGGTGGGAGAGAACTGATTGTTTTTTGGAATGCTGGTTTTCATTTTGCGTTTGTTTTTGCAAAATGTCTCGGTAAGCAAGAGTCGCCACCGACTTTTATTTTATCCAACAAGGAAAGGAAAAAAGCACAGAAAAATTCCTTTTTTGAGATATTTCTCGGGTTCGGGGGGTAGATTATAGAAAGGGAAGGTGTTAGCACCCTTTCTATCCATGGTTACCCACGGGCTCTTAGGTACTTGCTCAAAGTGTTTTCAAAATTTGCTTTTCTTTGTGTTTGTGGGTTTGAAAGAAGTTTTTGTTTGAAAGGTGTAAGTGCGAAAAGTTTTGTTTGGTTTTGAAAGAGCAAGTACTTAAGAACCATCTACCTACTCGAAAAAATAATCAATATGTACTAATGTCCTTTAGACAATGCTATCCCACTATTGATGAGTAGGTAGAATCGTCGTTGGAGTTTTAAGGGTCAATTCGATTAAGGGACGTGTGGTCACTAAAGCAATGTTAGGATGCCTTAGCGGTAACCCTAATGTCTTAGATCATTTTTCAGAGGCAACCGTTTCGAGGCAACTATGATCTTTGGACAAGAGGGTGACCTCTAAAACTTCCTATACTTAATGACCACGTCCGAAGGCAACCAAGTGAGGTGTACCCTAAGAGTGCGCATGTGCGAGTGTGTTGTTTTCAGTTAATTTATCTTTGTACATGTCAATGGTTATCTATGTTTATTTTAAGTTCATACATTCGATCTTGTCATGCATTCCCTATTTAACAAACATCTAACAGTTTATAAGTTGCGGAAATTAAATCTAACTATTACAAGGCGTCGGGTATTTACATCGCCAAAAACAACCCTTGAAATTAAAATGCAGAAAGTAAATAAAGCGATACAAATAATTTAAAGGTCCTATTAAACTATTACATTCCGGGAAACAATTACATCAATATGGTAAAATGGATCGCGTGCGGAAAATTAAATCGAATGCGAGTTTTTTAGGGTTTTGACCCTTTTTGAAAGAAAGTGATTTTTTGGTTTATTTTTGAATTAAGAGAGATTAAATTAAGTTATCAACTAATTAATTAATTAAAATATATTTTTTTGGATTTTTGAGTATTTGAAGAAATAAAAATAAATTAATCAAAATTAGTAAAAACCTAATTATCTAAATTAATTTTAATTATTTGCAAAAGATATTAAAATTATACCTAATTAAACTAAATTAATTAAGTTAGTATTTATTTACAAAAATAAAATACTGAATTTAATTTTAATAAATAATATATATATATATATATATATATATATATATATATATATATATATATATATATATATATATATATATATATATATATATATATATATATATATATATATATATATATATATATATATATATATATATATATATATATATATATATATATATATATATATATATATATATATATATATATATATATATATATATATATATATATATATATATATATATATATATATATATATATATATATATATATATATATATATATATATATATATATTATTTTATTAAGAAAAAGTTTAGTTGGTTAGTTTAAATAATAAAAATAATTAATCAAACAATTAAATAAAATAAATAAAAGAAATAGAAAGAAAAAGAAATAACCAAGGGGGTTTGGACCCAGATCAGGGGTGAGATCAGCAATTCCAAGGCCCATTTGCACGCAGGCCTGGGTTGACTTTCTGATTCCCTATGCATTGGTTGACTTGAGAGCCTGATGGCCATCACATCTGGACCACCAGATCTGGCCTGGGGCCATCTGACAGGCATCTGGGTGATGGTGTATGATGGACCATAATTGTTGAAGCGCGTTGGATTTCCTGAAGAAAAATAATACAAAGCATATGGTGGACCTGGAATTCGAACCCAGGTCCTGTTAGTTACCAAGCACACGCCTTGCCACTGAGCCAACGCCTTTCAATTGTCATAGTATTAGGTAATAAGAATAATATGGGGAACAAGCCAATATGCCAGAATTAAAAAAAATAAATGCGGGAAATTATGAATGGACAAATTGGAAAGGGCCATGTCTTCGTCTTCTCCACTCAGCCCTGGTTTTTTTACCTGCGGATTTGCATCCGCAGCTAAATCCGTAGCTTGCTCCTAAAATTAGTTCTAGGCTATAAAAATCAATTCCAAGACCATAGTCATGATCGTCTCTTCCTCCTGAACACGTCTATGTCCATTAATGGTGCTGATTTTACCTGTAGAGAAAACACCCAAAAAAACCATCCAAGAACCCTAGATTAGGCTAGGGGGTTACAGGCTATGAAAATGCAATTCAATAATCAAAAAGCTTCTAAATGAAACGATAAGCATGATAATGTAAAGATTTTGCCAAAAAGTGCAAGAATATGAGGATGCGATTTCAACTGAAAAGTGATTTTCAGAGGGACTTACAGCGCGATTGAGGAGGGGAGAGAACTTGCTTTTGATTGCTTTTCACTCAGTGGATGTCCAACAATTGAATAGCGTTGAGTTTTGGTTCTGAATTGGCCTCTAAGAGTGATTTCAATTCCATACTTTTTTGCAATTTTCTCAAGTTTGGTTCTTGTGATTTGGCAGCTTCTCCCCTCTAACTCGTGCCTCTTTGCATTGTATATGTAACATGGAATGAATTAGGTCAAGTTTTAGACTTTGAATCTTTATGCATTGATGTTTTAGGATTTGATTTGATCCTCCATGAAAAACCTTCCAAAATTGTCCAAATTCCATCTTTTTGTTCATGATATGGTGAGATACGAGTTTGATCATGTCCATGATGACAATTAAGGTCTGTAACAATCAAAAAGATCATAAGTGATCAATATTTGGATGTTATTTTGAAACCTTGGACTTTTTAGAAACCTTTAGATGTCCTCTAACCAACTCTTTTGGTCTCATCTCATTTTGATATTCCATGCTCAGGTTATAAGCTTTGGAAAAAAAGATGTTTTTGTTGACTTTCAAAAATGACCTATAATGTCCAATTTTGTAACATTTTGTGAGTTCATTTCTTGATCTTGGGGTGTGAAGATGGATTGTATGAAATTGCATCCTCTTAAAAATGAGATTTGGATGGGTCATTTCTCATAAAGTATGAGAAAGTTATGCTTGGTAAAAGTTGAGTTGACTTTTCTTGCAAAACCCTAATTTAGCAACTTTTGAGTCTTGATGAATTTTGAGCAATCCTTGATGGATCATGATCAACCCTTGATCAAATGATGAAATATCCTTCAAAATGAGAATGTTGACAAAAAAATCTTGAAGTTTGACTGTATTTGGGTCACAGTTGACTTTTGCCCTAGCACAGTCGATTTTTGGACCTTTTGAGCAATTGACTGACCAAACTTCCTCTGCAAGGCTTGAAATTTGACATGGATGAACTTGAGAATATATTAGGACATTGGGGATCACTTGAGGCCATTTGGATGCAAGGACCTTGGTGCAACACAAAACCCTAATTTGAGATTGACTGCCTTAGGAGGTGACTTGAATGTCCAATTCTTGAGCAATCTTGAGCCACTTGGAGATTATTCTTGCAATGTCTTGAGAAATATGGGAGGGAAAATTTTGGGGTACAACAGTTTCCCCTGTTCAATTTTCTTAAACCTGAGGATATAGATTGAATTTCGGGCCTTTCGTGATCCAAAGGTGGAAGATGATTGAACACTAGAGTGCCCAGAAATTTGCACTCGCATGAAGTGGTATCAGCTTTGTGACGTCGGGAATGGGCTTACAGGTGCCATTTAGAGACTGATTATAGGTGGTCTGGACTTCGGCTGGAATACGAATTAGGGAGACCTTATCGGTGATCTGACTGAACCAGAGGAGGTCTTGGATTAACTTTGACTGGATCGGCATCAGAAAAATCTTTAGGAATCGATTTAACTTAACCAGGCAAGGTTTTGGAATAACTTCAACTGGATCGGCATCAGAAAAATCTTTAGGAATTGATTTGACTGGACCAGAGAAGGCCTTTGACTGGATCGGCATCAGAAAAATCTTTAGGAATCGATTTAACTGGACCAGACAAGGTATTGGGATAACTTCAACTGGATCGGCATCAAAAAAATCTTTAGGAATCGATTTTACTGGACCAGAGAAGGCCTTTGCCTGGATCGGCATTAGAAAAATCTTTAGGAATCGATTTAACTGGACCAGACAAGGTCTTGGAGTAACTTCAACTGGATCGGCATCAGAAAAATCTTTAGGAATCGACTTAACTGGACCAGAGAAGGTCTTGGGATAAATTTGACTGGATCGGCATCAGAAAAATCTTTAGGAATCGATTTAACTGGACCAGACAAGGTCTTGGATTAACTTCAACTGGATCGGCATCAGAAAAATCTTTAGGAATCGACTTAATTGGACCAGAGAAGGTCTTGGGATAACTTTGACTGGATCGGCATCAGAAAAATCTTTAGGAATCGATTTAACTGGACCAGACAAGGTCTTGGAGTAACTTCAACTGGATCGGCATCAGAAAAATCTTTAGGAATCGACTTAACTGGACCAGAGAAGGTCTTGGGATAACTTTGACTGGATCGGCAATCAGAAAAATCTTTAGGAATTGATTTAACTGGACCAGACAAGGTCTTGGAGTAACTTCAACTGGATCGGCATCAGAAAAATATTTAGGAATCGACTTAACTGGACCAGAGAAGGTCTTGGGACATAGCTGAGAATTTAACTGCATCTTTCCTGAAAGGTAAAGGTCAGTCATATGCAATGCATGATATGGATCAAGCAATGATGTTCTCAACATAAATGAGATTGTATGGTATGATGCGTATATGCATGTATCATGATGTATGGAAATGTAATGCTTTAGCTGGGTAAAATAAATCCTGGGTAGCTGCTGGAGAATAGAGTTGAATTCTTCATTTCCGCTGGGGATGACGAACAAAGATGATTGGAGAATAAACCCGCAGGAGAAGATAACTCCGTTGGGGAATAAACTGATGAGGAGATTACTCTATGGGGAAGAGATGCTCTGCTGAGGATTCCACTAATACACTCCGCTGGGGATGGATTACCGTTGCTGGTGATACTGAATCCATTGGGGATTGAATTCCTGTTTGTGAAAGGCAAGAACTCCGTTGGGGATGATCTTTCAGTTGCGACTTGGTGGGGATAACCCTGTTAGACTTTTGTGGGGATAACCCTCTGAATTCTGCTGGGAATGATCCTTTGAACTCGGCTGGGGAGATTTATTTTGTACTCCGCTGGGGATAAACTTCTAGAGTCTACTGGGGATGATGCTTCAACTCTGTTGGGGAAGCTTTTTCAGACCGTGCTAGGGAAATATTGACTCCACTGGGGGTATCTTGTATTCCACCGGGGAACATTCTTATACTCCATTGGGGAATATTGAGACTGTCGGGGATATCAGGCCTTTTTAGTGCTGATGGTAGATTAACTCTGCTTGTGGAGAGTACTGCTGATTCGTTCATAGCTGTAAGTCTCAGTTGGGAGAGTTATTATTACTGTCTTACTCTACGGGGAGTGAGAGTACCTTAACCATATTCTTCAGCTGAATATACCTTTGTACTTGGTGGACAGAGCAACTATACAGCTTGGACAATTCTTACTGCCCCTGTTTCTGATATTACCAGTAGTTCGTCTTTTGTTTCGCATGTAAATATTCATGAGCAGCAATTAATGTCAAATGCATATATCAAAAATGAACATTGGACGTTCTTTGCAAAACAAAACAGATAAAAGAAAAATAGTTTGAAATTTCTTTGAAAATGAATTGTATTGATTTTGAAGATTGGCCTGTAAATAGGTGTTTTTGTACAAGAGGCTGACGTCCTAGAAAGAGAACACCGCCGAATAATAGCATTTACACAATTTGTGAAAAAACTTAAACAAAACAGCTATGTGAATAATCCCACTGGGTTCCAACTCTGCTATTGCCTTTATGTCCTCGAGCATCTCATCACTTCGCTACTTGGTTGGAGGTGAATCATATTGATTAGTGTCGTCCTAGCTTGATAGTTGAAGTCTGGATGCAAGGTGATCCAATGAGACATAGTGCTACGCTTTGATCCCTAACTTTTTCCTGGACCGCCCTTTCGGGTTTTCAGTCCACCGGGATACCCATTTTTGCCCAAGCTGCCTTTTCAGGTTTTCGACTTGCCGGGTGTACATATTTATTTCATTTTCATCCCTTATTTTTGCCCGAACCCTTTTGGTTCTCCGGGAAGCCCTTATTTTTGCCTAGGCCAGTCAACCTAGCGGGTCTTTGATTATGCGTAGTATCTTTTCACTATGTCTTCATTGACGGGGTGAGGAAGGTCGTCACCATCCATGGTGGTTAGAATCATAGCTCCTCCTGAGAAAATGTTCTTAACCACAAATGGCCCTTCTTAAGTAGGGGTCCATTTGCCCCTGGGATCACCTTGAGGTAAGATAATGCGCTTGATTAACAGATCCCCAACTTGATATTCTTGTCGTCTAACTTTCTTGTTAAATGCCTTGATCATTCGTTTTTGGTACATCTGACCATGACAAATAGCAGTAAGTCTCTTTTCGTCGATTAAGTTCAGCTGATCAAGCCGGGTCTGAATCCAGTCATCTTCGCCCAAACCTGCATCCTTCATGATCCGAAGAGAGGGTATCTGAACTTCAATGGGAAAGACTGCCTCCATGCCATATACCAAGGAATAGGGTGTTTCCCCTGTTGACGTCCGTGTTGAGGTACGGTACCCATGAAGAGAAAATGGTAACATCTCGTTCCAATATTTGTATGTCATTGTCATCTTCTGCACAATCTTCTTAATGTTCTTATTAGCCGCTTCGACAGCCTCGTTCATCTTCGGCCGGTAAGAAAAAGAGTTATGATGCTGTATCTTGAATTGCTCGCAGAGATCGGTGATCATCTTATTGTTGAGATTGGTACCATTGTCCGTAATGATCCTCTCTGGTACACCGTATCGACAGATCAGATTATGCCGAATGAACTGTGCCACGACGTTCTTGGTTACTGTAGCAAAAGAAGTTGCTTCAACCCACTTCGTAAAGTAATCAATAGCTACCAGGATGAAACGATGCCCGTTGGATGCCGTAGGTCTGATCTCGCCGATCATATCAATGCCCCACATTGCAAAAGGCCAAGGTGCCGTCAAGACGTTCAGAGGGACTGGAGGTATGTGCACCTTATCAGCATAGACTTGGCACTTGTGACATGTCCGAGAATGTTGATAACAGTCGGCTTCCATTGTGGACCAATAATATCCTGCCCATAGGATCTTCTTTGCCATGATGTGTCCACTAGAATGAGTCCCGAAAGTACCTTCATGTAACTTCGCCATGATCCTTTCTGCTTCATTCTTATCCACACATCGCAGTAAGGTTGAATCATGGTTACGCTTGTAAAGGATGTCATTGCTGATGAATAACTTCGCCGCGAACCTCCTTAGAAACTTCTTGTCATTAACAGATGCACCCTCGGGGTATTCCTGAGCTTCAAGATACCTCTTCACCTCATGATACCAGGGTTTATCTGCTACCTCTTTAGTCTCAATATCACAGCAATGTGCAGGTTCGTCCAATCTTTCAATGATAATTCGGGGAGCCTCGTTGTCCCAATTGAATTTGAACATAGAAGACATCGTAGCTAGTGCGTCCGCCAACTGATTCTCCTCTCTTGGGAAGTGTTCAAAGGCTATCTCCTCGAAATGGGGAAGCAATGTCAACACATACTCCTTGTAAGGAATGAGATTTGGGTGTTTCGTATCCCACTCGCCTTTAATCTGACTGATCACGAGAGCAGAATCTCCGAAGACACTTAGAAACTTAATCCTTAGGTCAATTGTTACTCGAAGACCCGTGATGCACGCTTCATACTCCGCCACATAGTCGGGCAGTAAACGGAGTATGAGAGCCTTTAGGAGATATGATCACGGCGCCAATGCCATTACCCAAAGCGTTTGAATCTCCATCAAAGTACATAGACCATCGGGATCCCTCCTCAGGTCCTTCATCCGGTCCAGGTGTCTCACAATCAGTCACTAACATGATATTCTCGTCCAGAAATTCAAAGTTCATAGACTGGTAATCATCCACTTCCTGATGTGCCAAATGGTCTGTCAACACACTTCCCTTGATGTCCTTTTGGGTCGTATATTGGATGTCATACTCAGTCAAGATCATCTGCCATCTTGCTATTCTTCCGGACAAGGCAGGCTTCTCGAAGATATACTTGATTGGATCCATCTTTGATATCAACAGAGTAGTGTGAGTCAGCATATACTGTCACAGCCGGCGAGCAGCCCATGCCAAAGCGTAGCAAGTTTTCTCGAGCAGTGAGTATCGAGTCTCACAGCCGGTAAACTTTTTGCTAAGGTAATAAATAGCATGCTCTTTTCGGCCAGACTCATCATACTGACCCAACACACACCCCATTGAGTTATCGAGTACTGTCAAGTATAAAATCAAAGGTATCCCTTCAACTGGCGGCATCATAATGGGTGGCTCTTGGAGATACTCTTTAATCCTTTCTAAAGAGGCCTGGCATTCATCGTTCCAACGTACCACTTGATCTTTCTTCAGTAGCTTGAAGATTGGCTCACAAATAGCAGTTAGGTGCAAGATGAATCGGGCAATGTAGTTCAGTCGTCCCAGGAAGCCTCTGACTTCTTTCTCTATTTTGGGAGCTGGCATCTCCTGTATAGCTTTCACCTTGGCAGGGTCCACTTGAATACCTTTATCGCTGACGACGAAACCCGGCAGCTTACCAGATCTCACCCCGAAGGTGCAATTGTTCAGGTTTAACCTCAGTTTGTATAACTTCAACCTGTCAAACAGCTTCTGCAGATGGTCTAGGTGTTCTTCCTCAGTTTGGGACCTTGCAATCATATCGTCGACGTACACTTCAATCTCATGATGGATCATGTCATGAAACAAAGCAACCATGGCCCGCTGGTACGTTGCCCCAGCATTCTTCAGTCCAAAAGGCATGACCTTGTAGCAAAAAGTACCCCACTGAGTAACAAAGGTTGTCTTCTCCATGTCTTCGGGAGCCATTTTAATCTGATTATAACCGAAGAAACCATCCATAAAGGAGAATACCTTGTGCTGAGCGGTGTTGTCAACCAGAACGTCGATATGAGGCAGAGGGAAATCATCCTTGGGGCTTGCCCTGTTCAGATCCCTGTAGTCGACACACATTCGAACCTTACCATCCTTCTTCGGCACAGGAACCACATTGGCCACCCACTGAGGGTAAGAAGTAACTTCTAGAAAACCGGCATCAAACTGTTTCATCACTTCAGCCTTGATTTTCTCAGACATCTCTGGGCGCATTCGATGAACCTTCTGTTTCACTGGAGGACAATCTTCCTTGGTAGGCAGGCGATGAACCATAATATCAGTATCCAAACCAGGCATATCTTTGTAAGACCAGGCAAAGATCTCAACATAGTCACGCAGCATCTGAATCAACCGTTGTTTCACACTAAGCTTCAGATTTTCACCGACCTTAACTTCCTTATTGTCTGTCTCTGTACCCAGATTCACTGATTCCACCGGCTCTTCGTGCGGCTGGATAACCCTCTCTTCTTGGAGTAGCAGTATTGCAAGTTCACCAGGAACTTCGCAATCATCTTCACCTTCGTCTTCGGCTAAGTTGATAGAATTTTCGGAGTCATAATTGGCAGTAGCATAGTCGTTACCAGTGAGATCCAGAGTGGATGTAGACCTGTATATGTGAGTGTGTGTAAAATAGCTGTTTTGAAATATATAATAAAGAAAAACAAGGAGCGCAAGATTTGAAATGCAAGAAACGTCCAATGCTTTTATTAATGATATATGAAAATGACACACATAAAGCCCTCACAAATGAAGCCACGGTGCCCCGAGTAAGACACTGGGCCGTAAAGTTTAAAACATTGTCTATTACATATTCAAAACAAAAAGTTTCATTATTGGGTAACAAAAGAAATATGGATGAAGTCCTTTGCTGTCCAGTTGCTTGGTCCACCGTCGGTCGTAGGATAGATCCAACTGTCGAACTCAGACTCTTCCACATCGTCTTCAATGGCATTCACTCCCGAGTTGCTGATGAACACGGGAGGTCTTCCGATCCGTGCATTCTGAACAGCCTTTTGAGCTTCTGCAGTGAAACCCAAACCAAATTTGTTAGTCTTCTGTGTAAAATCAGGGAGTCGGCCCCAATTTGCACACCCACCTTTCTCAACAACAGCCCGGGTATCCTTAAAGGAAGCCATCTTCATAGGAGAATCTTCAACAACATTCTCAGCTGACGCCAGTGTCTGGGGAACCTCTTCAAAATGCTGAAATGGGGTCTCAATGAACTCCCCATCCATCTCTACATATCGGAAAGAGTTGAGGTGGCTAACCATGTACTCTTCCTCTCCTTGTACTGTCACAATCTTCCCTTTGACCGGGTACTTCAGCTTCTGGTGGAGCGTTGAGGTTACGGCCCCAGCTTTGTGGATCCATGGGCGACCCAGCAAACAAGAGTAAGATGGCCGAATATCCATCACATAAAATGTAGAATTAAAAACCTGAGAACCAACCTTAATCGGGATATCAACTTCTCTATGCACCATTCTCTTAGACCCGTCAAAGGCCCTGACGACAATGTTGCTTGGTTTCAACTCCAACCCTTCACAGTCCAACCGGTCTAGAGCTTTCTTAGGCAAGACATTTAATGAGGAACCAGTGTCCACTAATACATGTGCAAGAGTAGTTCCCCTGCATTCAATGGAGACATGCAAGGAATCGTTGTGATTCTTCCCCTTAGCAGTTAAGTCGGCATCAGAGAAACCCAACCTATTATCAGCAGTCAAATTGGCCACGCAATCTGTAAACTGATCAGCTGATGTCTCTTGTGGTACGTGGGAAGTCTTCAGAAATGTAATCAGAGCCTTGGCATGGGCCTATGAGCATAGAAATAGTGACAACATAGAAATCTTGGATGGGGTTTACCCCAGCTGCTCAACTACATTGTAGTCACTCTTTTTGATAATTTTTAGAATCTCTTCCATCTCTTGTTTAGAAGCTTCAACAGTAATCGTCTTCGGCGCCTCCGTCCGGGCAGGCACATCAGTGGTGATCCCCTTGCCCCGAGTGTCAGATGACTCAGTGACAGGGGTAAGAATAGGAACTTGAACAGGAATGGTAGCAGGTACACTGGCAGGTGTAATGACAACAGGTTTTCGGGCAGTTGGCGGAGAGATATCAGGTGAGAAAAGTCTTTTGTTGCGGGTGACTTTAGCAGGACCAACAATATTGTTGATGTCAGTATCAGCGTCCAACTCTTGCTTAACTCCATGAAAATAAACATCAGCCCCATAATGCCAAGGGACAACTTTATCAGAGGTATAGGGGATGGGCCCCGGAACAGTGATGATCACAGGTGCGATTCTTGGAACAGATGTAATCCTAACAGGCTTCCTCGAGGGAGCCTTGGAAGAATTGTTGAAAATGGTAATGATGGCAACTTCTTCCATATGAACTAAAGGAACAACAGTCTTCTCGAACAGAATTTCCTTACTATCCATCAGGCGTTGGATACCTGACTTCAAGAGATGGCAACCGGTAGGTAGAACAGAACACATACGGCAACCTTCATTACAGCCCGGAAATAAACCGGATTGCAAAAGGTTCTTCTTTACAGTCAACAGAGGGGTAACAATATCATTCACAGAAAATACAAACGAGTCTTCTTCTATAGCATTCACTCCATGCTTGGGCATAGGAGCAGTCACAACATTAGGTCTTTAGGGCGCCTCGAACTCAATCTCCTTCGCATCAATCAAGTCTTGTATCTTATTCTTCAAAGTCCAACAATCATCTGTATTATGCCTCGGGCTATCAGAGTGATAAGCACAGCGGGCTTTAAGGTTATACTTCGGTGATGTTGTATTTGGATTCTTCGGGGCTTCCCTTGGAATCACCAGATTGGTCTTCAACAACTGTGGCAGAATCTGAGATAAGGTCATGTTGAGACGGGTGAATTGCCTTCGAGGTCTCTCGTCCTTTTGTTGATTGTTGTGCTGAGGAGCACCAACAGGTTTTGAAATAACAACCGCATTAATAGCTTGGCGGTGTTCAGGTCTATTCTGTCTTCTCGAACTGTAGACAGCACTGGACTCTTTCTTAAAGGGCTTCTTCTCGGTGCTTGATGAGGCACCCTTCTGTATCTTACCAGCCTTAATACCAGCCTCAATCCTCTCACCGGTCATGATTAGCTCTGTAAACCCAGCCGAAGAGCTTCCAATCAGGTGGTTGAAAAATGGACCGGACGGGGTCCCCAGAAACATGTCCACAAGCTCCCGATCAGCCAAGGGTAGTTGTAATCTTCCGGCGAGGTCCCTCCACTTCTGAGCATAATCTTTGAATCCTTCGCCCGTTCCCATTGACATACCCTGGAGTTGGGTACGCGTGGGAGCGAGGTCGGAGTTGTACTGGTATTGACTGTAGAAAGCAGTAGCCAAATCTTCCCAATTGCGGATACTGGCTCCGTCCAACTGGTAAAACCACTCAAGCTGAGTCCCTGAGAGACTGTCTTGAAAGAAATGGATCCACAGGTTTTTATCAGCGGTGTACGGCTGAATCTTCCTTACATATGACCGGAGGTGCAGCTTCGGACAAGAAACTCTGTCATACTTAGAAAAGGCTGGTGCCTTGAATTTGTGGGGAATTACCACCCCAGATGATAGACCTAGATCACCAAAGTCCAGACCAGGCACTTTCTGAACTTCCATAGCACTCAACCGGTCTTCCAGTTGCTTGTATCTATCCTCAGCAGGAGGATACTGTTCTTCATCGAAGTTCGTCTCGTTGTCGGAGACCACAGGGCTAGGAGCCCTCCTTTCCTCTTGATTATCTTTCCCTCTAGATGAGGTGGTCAGATCAACTTCATTTTGTAGCCTTTTTCCAAACCTGTGTCCCGTGTTAAACAGGATTGTTCTCTTCTTCTTCTTCTTCTCTTTCAGAATCAGGGTCTTCAGGTCTTGCTGACCCTTAGCTAGATTCATGAACAACTCTTGAAATTGGGAATTATGATCCTGGAGGGCCTTGATTGCTTGCTCAGTTGAAGGTTCAGCAAACATGATGAGTGCTGAAATAAACAGCGAAGAAGATAAGAGACTTGTAATGTGTACCTGTTTATGAAGTGCATGGGATGAAATGCGTAAGACATGATTTCAAAGACAATCGAGAGATTCAAATTTGTAAACCAGAAAGGAAACACACTTTATTAGATAAACTTTGGAATTCAAATTGTTCAATGGATGCCCTTAAGGCGTTACAAGAATGGAAATACTGAAAAGTAAATAAAAACTGGAAAGGAAATAATCAAAGGATAATCAGTGCTCCCATGGTCTCTTCTTATCAGTGCGGACATAGTCATTGAGAATCCGCTCATTCTCCAACTGCCTAGTCAACCTCTGGATCTTCTGCTCTTGCTCGTTGAACTTCTGTCGGTAAGCATCCTGTTCTTCTCTCAGCTGCATCTAAGAACTTTTCAGTGCCCCAATGTCAGTGGGCATGTAAGGATGGAGGATGGTAGGAAGAACCCCCTCTTCATTAGCAACTTCATCAATGATAGGTCGGATGTCTTCATATGGCATACCCAGCTTTTGGACACGGATACGGACCTATATGAGATATGGATCCATCGGAAGTGAAGTCTTTGGACCCAGCTCATGTGGATCAGATCTTTGAACTCTATCCCAAGACCTTATGAATCTCCGACGTTGTTCGTCGCTATCTCCTAGAAAGTCAAAGATGATACTAGGCATTAGCATGTCATGAGGTCCTTCTCTTCTGGCTCTCCCAAACTGACGTAAGGACAAGCACGGGTTGTAAGAAATACCGCCATGGGTCCCTATCAATGGAACATTGGGGTATTCCCCACAGCGATCAATAATGGCCACCTCGTCCATACCCTTAAGAGTCCAAATGATATCATTATGAGAGAGAGACATAACCCTATAGGCCCAACCCATGCCTTCTTTATTCTTCAACACTGATTTGGGGAGGTGCAAAATAAACCACCTCGCCAATAATGGAGCACAACACATCAAGGTTCCCCACTTTCGGGCAGTACGAGCATAAAGTTGATGAAGGATGTCACCCAAGAGAGTGGGTACATGATTACGAGAGAGGAAGATTTTTATCGCATTCACATCAACAAAGGAGTCCGAGTTCGGAAACAATACCAAGCCATATATCAGAAGAGCCAGAATATCCTCGAATGCCTTGAAGTCTAGACTATCCCAGAAATAGTCAGCCTTACCAACCAAAAACTTAGTCAGAAAGCCCTTTGCTCCACTTCTAGTCTCCCAATTAGCCATTACCTCATCTTTGGTTATATGAAGGGCTGCAGCAATCTCTTCGGGTCTCAGAATTTTCTCCCAACCAGTAAATGGGGTCTGCTCCAGAATAGAGATACCGAGCAAATCAGAGAACTCTTCTAAGGTGGGAACCAACTGGTAGTCCTGAAAAGTAAAGCAATGGTACATCGGATCATAGAACTGGACTAGGATACTCATCATCTGCTCGTCCAATTTAGAGGTGACCAAACTGAGAAGAGACCCATGTCTCCTGATGAAGGAAGTAGTATCAAGCATCTTTGCAACCAAATCTTTAAGCAAAGTGGGAACTTGGACAAAGTTGATCCGGATGGTATTCTTACGCATAAGCATCATTACCTACAAAACAGAACAAAGATGAATCCCTCCTGTCTTTGAAATAGGTTAGTCCTATGCAAAATGTATGCAATGTTATGATGTCATGATGTCATGATAGAAAGCACACCACAAGTATCCACAAAAAGCAAACATGGTGAAGGCATACAAGTCACACAGAGAGCCCTTAGAGTTCAGGCTGGCAAGGAGCTTAGGTACTACCTTCTTTCAGTTCAGTTGGTTTAAACCTGTCCTAAAAATAGTAACCGGGTTCTAGAGGATCTCAATATCACTGACTACCTTCAATCGGTCATAATTCCAGTTTAGTAACCTTTTCTTGCGGCCGGAATCATCGCGAGAGTTTAGTCTCAATGAGTGTAGCATACTGCTACTGTTCTATGGCCAAGTTGGTCAATTTAAAGGTTCTAAGGTCAGTTGGTGCTTAATGACCCCTTAGATGACCCATATTCTCCTTGTTCCAACACAAGGGATATCGGTACAATCTAAAGTGCCATACCAACGTAGCTACTGCTTCAACCGTATCGGTCTATGCCGTACAGTTCCCTCACAGTTTATTGCTACTTACCTAAAGGGTATCCCCAGATCTGGGTTAGGATCTATAGTAACTCCGATATAAGCCCACAAATATAAATCATACAAAGCAAGCAATTGGAAACACAATGATCTAATCCTAAGGTACACCCCGCTTATAACTTCGCCAGCAGAGTCGTCAGTTCTGTGATACGGTGGGAGAGAACTGACTGTTTTTTGGAATGCTGGTTTGCGTTTTGCGTTTGTTTTCGCAAAATGTCGCGGTAAGAAAGAGTCGCCATCGACTTTTATTTTATCCAATAAGGAAAGGAAAAAAGCACAGAAAAATTCCTTTTTTGAGATATTTCTCGGGTTCGGGGGGTAGATTATAGAAAGGGAAGGTGTTAGTACCATTTCTATCCATGGTTATCCACGGGCTCTTAGGTACTTACTCAAAGTGTTTTCAAAATTTGCTTTTCTTTGTGTTTGTGGATTTGAAAGAAGTTTTTGTTTGAAAGGTGTAAGTGCGAAAAGTTTTGTTTGGTTTTGAAAGAGCAAGTACTTAAGAACCATCTACCTACTCGAAAAAATAATCAATTTGTACTAATGTCCTTTAGACAATTCTATCCCATTATTGATGAGTAGGTAGCATCATCGTTGGAGTTTTAAGGGTCAATTCGATTAGGGAACGTGTGGTCACTAAAGCAATGTTAGGATGCCTTAGCGGTAACCCTAATGTCTTAGATCATTTTTCCGAGGCAACCGTTTCGAGGCAACTATGATCTTTGGACAAGAGGGCGACCTCTAAAACTTCCTATACTTAATGACCACGTTCGAAGGCAACCAAGTGAGGTGTACCCTAAGAGTGCGCATGTGCGAGTGTGTTGTTTTCAGTTAATTTGTCTTTGTACATGTCAATGGTTATCTATGTTGATTTTAAGTTCATACACTCGATCTTGTCATGCATTCCCTATTTACCAAACATCTAACAGTTTATAAGTTGCGGAAATTAAATTGCGGAAATTAAATCTAACTATTACAAGGCGTCGGGTATTTACATCGCCAAAAAGAACCCTTGAAATTAAAATGCGGAAAGTAAATAAAGCGATAAAATAATTTAAAGGTCCTATTAAACTATTACATTCCGGGAAATAATTACATTAATATGGTAAAATGGATCGCGTGCGGAAAATTAAATCGAATGCGAGTTTTTTAGGGTTTTGACCCTTTTTGAAAGAAAGTGATTTTTTGGTTTATTTTTGAATTAAGAGAGATTAAATTAAGTTATCAACTAATTAATTAATTAAAATATATTTTTTTGGATTTTTGAGTATTTGAAGAAATAAAAATAAATTAATCAAAATTAGTAAAAACCTAATTATCTAAATTAATTTTAATTATTTGCAAAAGATATTAAAATTTTACCTAATTAAACTAAATTAATTAAGTTAGCATTTATTTACAAAAATAAAATGCTGAATTTAATTTTAATAAATAAAATATATATATATATATATATATATATATATATATATATATATATATATATATATATATATATATATATATATATATATATATATATATATATATATATATATATATATATATATATATATATATATATATATATATATATATATATATATATATATATATATATATATATATATATATATATATATATATATATATATATATATATATATATATATATATATTTTTTTTTTTTTATTTTATTAAGAAAAAGTTTAATTGGTTAGTTTAAATAATAAAAATAATTAATCAAACAATTAAATAAAATAAATAAAAGAAATAGAAAGAAAAAGAAATAACCAAGGGGGTTTGGGCCCATATCAGGGGTAAGATCAGCAATTCCAAGGCCCATTTGCACACAGGCCTGTGTTGACTTTCTGATTCCCTATGCATTGGTTGACTTGAGAGCATGATGGTCATCACATCTGGACCACCAGATCTGGCCTGGGGCCATCTGGCAGGCATTTGGGTGATGGTGTATGATGGATCATAATTGCTGAAGCGCGTTGGATTTCCTGAAGAAAAATAATACAAAGCATATGGTGGACCTGGGATTCGAACCCAGGTCCTGTTAGTTACCAAGCACACGCCTTGCCACTGAGCCAATGCCTTTCAATTGTCATAGCATTAGGTAATAAGAATAATATGGGGAACAAGACAATATGCCAGAATTAAAAAAAATTAAAGCGCGAAATTATGAATGGACGAATTGGAAAGGGCCACGTCTTCATCTTCTCCACTCAGCCCTGGTTTTTTTACCTGCGGATTTGCATCCGCAGCTAAATCCGTAGCTTGCTCCTAAAATTAGTTCTAGGCTACAAAAATCAATTCCAAGACCATAGGCATGATCGTCTCTTCCTCCTGAACACGTCTATCTCCATTAATGGCGCTGATTTTACCTGTAGAGAAAACGCCCAAAAAAACCATCCATGAACCCTAGATCCGGCTAGGGGGTTACAGGCTATGAAAATGCAATTCAATAATGCAAAAAGCTTCTAAATGGAACGATAAGCATGATTATGTAAAGATTTTTCCAAAAAACTGCAAGAATATGACGATGCGATTTCAACTGAAAAGTGATTTTCAGAGGGACTTACAGCGTGATTGAGGAGGGGAGAGAACTTGCTTTTGATTGCTTTTCACTCAATGGATGTCCAGCAATTGAATAGCGTTGAGTTTTGGTTCTGAATTGGCCTCTAAGAGTGATTTCGATTCCACACTTTTTTGCAATTTTCTCAAGTTTGGTTCTTGTGATTTGGCAGCTTCTCCCCTCTAACTCGTGCCTCTTTGCATTGTGTATGTAACATGGAATGAATTAGGTCAAGTTTTGGACTTTGAATCTTTATGCATTGATGTTTTAGGATTTGATTTGATCCTCCATGAAAAACCTTCCAAAATTGTCCAAATTCCATCTTTTTGTTCATGATATGGTGAGATACGAGTTTGATCATGTCCATGATGACAATTAAGGCCTGTAACAATCAAAAAGATCCTAAGTGATCAATATTTGGATTTTATTTGGATTTAAATTGATTTAAAATGAATTGTTTCAATAAAAATCAAATAAAATAGAAAAATTAATAAATGGACACAAGGCTGAAGCTAGGACACGTGTGTAGTGTGACAAGACCAAATCAAGTGGAAAAGAATGGGCCCATTTGACAAAATTTGAAGTTTTGGGGATAGTTGACTTTTGGTAATTTTGCAAAAATGCACAACTTCAACAATGCATAACTTCTTCAATTTTGAACTTTTGGAAGTGTTCTTTGACTTTTTAGAAACCTTGAGATGTCCTCTAACCAACCCTTTTGGTATCATCTCATTTTTATATTCCATTCTCAAGTTATAAGCTTTGGCAAAAAAGGTGTTTTTGTTAACTTTCAAAAATGACCTATAATGTCCAATTTTGTAACATTTTGTGAGTGCATTTCTTAATCTTGGGGTATGAAGATGGACTGTAGTAAATTTCGTCCTCTTCAAAATGAGATTTGGATGGGTCATTTCTCATAAAGTATGAGAAAGTTATGCTTGGTCAAAGTTGAGTTGACTTTTCCTACAAAACCCTAATTTAGCAACTTTTGAGTCTTGATGAATTTTGAGCAATCCTTGATGGATCATGATCAACCCTTGATAAAATGATGAAATATCCTTCAAAATGATAATGTTGACAAAACAATCTTGAAGTTTGACTGTATTTGGGTCACAGTTGACTTTTTCCCTAGCACAGTCGATTTTTGGACCTTTTGAGCAATTGACTGACCAAACTTCCTCTACAAGGCTTGAAATTTGACATGGATGAACTTGAGAATATATTATGACATTGGGATCACTTGATGCCATTTGGATTCAAGGACCTTGGTGCAACACAAAACCCTAATTTGAGATTGACTTCCTTAGGAGATGACTTGACTGTCCAATTCTTGAGCAATCTTGAGCCACTTGGAGATTATTCTTGCAACGTGTTGAGAAATATGGGAGGTAAAAATTTTGGGTACAACAAATACCCTTTAGGTAATTAGAAAATAAACTGTGAGGGAACTATACGGTGTAGACCGATACGGTTAAAGCAATAGCTACGTTGGTGTGGCACTTTAGTTTGTACCGATATCCCTTTTGGCGCAACGAGGAGAATATGGGTCTTCTAAGGGATCATTAAGCACCAACTGACCTTAGCACCTATAATTGACCAACTTGGCCATAGAACAGTAGCAGTATGCTACACTCATTGAGACCAAACTCTCGCGATGATTCCGGCCGCAAGAAAATGTTACCAAACTAGAATTATGACTGATCGAGGGTGATCAGTGATATTGAGATCCTCTAGAACCCGATTACTATTTTTAGGACATGTTTAAACCAACTAAACTGAAAGAGGGTAATACCTAAACTCCTTGCCAGCCTGAAATTAAGGGGCTATCTGTGTGACTTGTTTTCCCTTACCATGTTTGCTATTTGTGAATACTTGTGGTGTGTTTCTATCATGACATCATGCATAATGACATTGCATGCATATTACATTGGACTAACCTATTTCAAAGACAGTGGGGATTCATCTTTGTTCTGTTTTGTCGGTCATGGCACCCATGCGTAGAAACACTATTCGGATCAGCTTTATACAGATTCCTACACAGCTTAGAGATTTTGTTGTAAAGATTCCAGATACTTCCTCTTTTATCAGAAGACATAGGCACCTCCTCAGTCTAGTCACCTCCAAGCTGGATGAACGGATGATGATGTTCTGTGCCAGTTCTTTGATCCATTGTACCACTGCTTTACTTTTCCAGACTACCAGTTGGTCCCTACCTTGGAAGAGTTCTCTGATCTACTTGGTATCTCCATTCTAGAGCAGACCCTGTTTACAGGTTGGGAGAAAGTCCTTAGGTCGGAAGAGATTGCTTCAGCCCTCCATCTGAAAAAGTCTGAGGTAATGTCTAACTGGAAGACTAGAAGTGGGACAAAAGGCTTCTTGGCTAAATTCTTGGTCGATCGGGCTAATCAGTTCTGGGACAGTATAGACTTTCAGGAATTTGAAGACATTCTGGCTCTTCTCATATATGGTTTGGTGTTGTTTCCTAACTCATATTCTTTTGTCTACGTGAATGCGGTGAAGATCTTCATTTCCCGTAATCCGGTACCCACTCTCTTGGGTGACATTTTGCACTCTCTTTATGCTCGTACTGCTCGGAAATGGGGAACCCTTATGAGTTGTGCACCATTGCTGGCGAGGTGGTTTATTTCTCACCTCCCCAAATCAGTTTTGAAGAACAAGGAAGGCATGGGCTGGGCCTACAGGATTATGTCTCTCTCTCACAATGACATAATCTGGAGTAATAAGGACATGGAAGAAGTGGCTATTATTGATCGCTGTAGGGAGTATCCCAATGTTCCACTACTTGGAGTTCGAGGAGGGATTATCTATAACCCTTGTTTGGCCTTACGTTAGTTTAGGCAAGCTAGGAGGGACGAACCTCATGATTTGTTAATGCCGAGCATTGTCTTTGACTTCCAAGGGGATAGTGACGAGCATCGCCGCGGGTTCATACGAGCTTGGGACAGGGTACACAGATCTGATCCACATGAGTTAGGGATGAAGACCTCTCTTCCGATGGAACCGTATCTCCGATGGGTTCGTATCCGTGCCCAAAAGCTGGGAATGCCGTACGAAGCTGTCTTGCCTGTAATTATTGAGATTTCTGATGAAGAAGGGGTTCCTCCTACCATCCTCCACCCACACATGCCTACTGACATTGGGGCACTAAAGAGGTCTTGGATGCAGCAAAGAGAAGAACAGGATACTTACAGAGAAAAGTATCACGAGCAAGAGCGAAAGATCCTGAAGTTGACAAGGTAATTGGAGAATGAGAAGATCCTCAATGACTATGTCAGCACCAAAGGAAAACGACCATGGGAGCTCTGATGTCTTTTGATTATTTCTAGTTTTGATTTATTTTTCAGTATTTCTTTTTGTAACGCCTTAAAGGCATTTTTTGAACAATTGAATTCAAAGTTTTATCTAATAAAAGTGTGTTTTGTTTTGGTTTACGAATTTGAATCTCTAAAGTCTTTGAAATCATATCATATGCATTTTCATTCCCATGCACCTCATCACAGGTACCCTTACAGGTCTCTTATCTTCTTCACTGTTTATTTCAGCACATCATGTCTGCTGAAACATCAACTAATCAAGCTATCAAGGCTCTACAAGCTCAAAATGCTCAATTCCAGGAAATGTTCATGAACCTGGCCAAGGGGCAGCAAGATCTGAAGACTCTTATCTTGAAGGATAAGAAGAAGAAGAAGACAGTCCTCCTGAACATGGGTCACAAGTTTGGAAACAGGTTGCGAGATGAAGTCAATCTATCCCACTCATCTGGAGGGGGAGAAAACCAAGAACAAAGGAGGGTCCCTAGCCCAGTGGTATCTGACCACGAGACCGACTTTGACGAAGACCAGTATCCTCCGGCTGAGGATAGATATAAACAGCTTGAAGACCGGTTAAGTGCGATGGAGATTTAGAAGGTCCCTGGATTGGAATTTTGTGATCTGGGTTTGTCATCTGGGGTGGTGATCCCCCACAAGTTTAAAGCAACAGCCTTTGCTAAATACGGCGGAGTTTCCTGTCTGAAGCTGCACCTCTGGTCGTATGTTAGAAAGATCCAGTCGTACACTACTGATAAGAACCTCTGGATCCACTTCTTTCAAGATAGTCTCTCAGGGACTCAGCTTGAATGGTTTTACCATCTGGAAGGAGCTAGTATCCGTAATTGGGAAGATCTCGCTGCTGCTTTCTACAAGCAGTATCAATACAATGCCGACCTCGCTCCCACGCGTACCCAACTTCAGGGTATGTTTATGGGTGCGAGCGAAGGTTTCAAAGACTACGCTCAGAAGTGGAGGGACCTTGTTGGGAGAGTCCAACCCCCGCTGACTGACAGGGAGTTGGTAGACATGTTTCTGGGGACCTTGTCTAGTCCATATTTCAACCATCTGATTTGAAGTTCATCGTCCAGGTTTACTGAGCTAATTATGAACGGGGAAAGAATTGAAGCCGGTATCAAGAGCGGTAAAATACAGAAGGGTGCTTCATCAAGTACCGAGAAGAAGCCTTTTAAGAAGGAGTCCAGTGCTGTTTACAGTTCAAAGAGCCATAATAGACCTGAATGCTGCCAAGTTGTTAATGCGGTTGTTATATCAAGACCAACTGTTGCCACACAATGCAACAATCATCCAAGAGCCGAGAGGCCGCGAAGACAGTTCACTAAGCTCAACATGACTTTGTCTCAGATTCTGCCGCAGTTATTGAAGACCAACTTCGTGATTCCGAAGGAGGCCCCGAAGAATCCCAATACAACATCACCGATGTACAATCCAAAAGCCCATTGTGCTTTTCATTCTGATAGCCCGGGGCACGATACGAATGATTGCTGGGTCCTGAAGAATAAAGTACAGGACTTGATTGATGCTAAAGATATTGACTTCGAAACACCAGAAAGGCCTAATGTTGTGACTGCTCCTATGCCCAAGCATGGAGTGAATGCTGTAGAGGAAGACTCGTTTGTGGTTTCTGTGAAAGACATTGTTACTCCATTGATGACTGTAAAGAAGAACCTTCTGTTAGCCGGTTTATTTCCGGGCTGTGGCGAAGGTTGTCGTATGTGTTCCGTCCTACCTAATGGTTGCCATCTTTTGAAGTCAGGTGTCCAACGCCTGATGGATAACAAAGAAATTCTGTTTGAGAAGACTGTTGTTCCTTTGGTCCCTGTTGAAGAAGTTGCTATAATCACCATTTTCAACAATTCTTCCAAGGCTTCCTCGAGAAAGCCTGTTAGAATTACATTTGTTCCAAGAATCGCTCCTTTGATTATCACTGTTCCCGAGCCTATCCCCTATACATTACATTAGATAAAGCTGTCCCATGGCACTACGGGGCCGGCGTATATTATCACGGAGTTATGCAAGACTTGAGTGCTGAAGAGGCTGATACTGACGTCAGCAATATTGTTGGACCTGCCAAAGTCACCCGTAGCGGAAGACTTTTCTCCCCCGTGATCTCTCCACCAACTGTTAGGAAGCCTGTTGTTATACCTGCCAGTACACCTGTTACTGTCCCTGTTCAAGTTCCAATTCTTACCCCTGTTGCCGAGTCATCCGTTACTCGGGGCAAAGGGACCACCGGTGAGCCTGCCCGGACGGAGGCACCGAAGAAAATTACCGTTGAAGCCTCTAGACAAGAGATGGAAGAAATTTTAAAGATCATCAAAAAGAGAGACTACAATGTAGTCGAACAGCTGGGGAAAACCCCGTCCAAAATCTCTATGTTGTCTCTGTTGCTATACTCAGAAGCCCATGCCAAGGCTCTGATTGCCTTCTTGAAAACTGCGCACGTGCCGCAGGAGACATCAGCTGATCAGTTTAAAGATTGTGTGGCTAGTTTGACAACAGATAATGGGTTGGGTTTCTCCGATGCAGACTTACCTTCTAAGGGAAGGAATCACAATGATGCCCTGCATGTCTCCATTGAATGCAAGGGCACTACTATAGCTCATGTATTGGTGTATACGGGGTCTTTGTTGAACATTTTGCCTAAGAAAGCTTTGGACCGATTAGACTGTGAGGGGTTGGAGCTGAAGCCAAGTAACATTGTTGTTAGGGCCTTTGACGGGTCCAAGAGAATGGTACATGGAGAAGTGGATATTCCAGTGAAGGTTGGCTCTCAGATTTTTGCATCTACTTTCTATGTGATTGACATTCGGCTATCTTATTCTTGTTTGCTGGGTCGCCCGTGGATCCACAAAGCTAGGGCAGTCACTTCTACGCTCCACCAGATGCTAAAGTACTCAGTCAAGGGGAAAATTGTTACGATACGAGGAGAGGAGGAGTACATGGTGAGCCACCTCAACTCTTTCCGGTATATGGAGATGGATGGGGAGTTCATTGAGACCCCGTTTCAACATTTTGAAGAGGTTCCCCAGACGCTGGCATCAACTGAAACTGTTGCTAAAGATCCTCCAATGAAGATGGCTTCCCTCAAGAATGCCCGGGCTGTTGTTGAGAAAGGTGGGTTTGCAAATTGGGGCCAACTCCCTGATTTTGCACATAAGACTAACAAGTTTGGTTTGGGTTTCACTGCAGAAGCTCAAAGGGATGTTCGGAGTGCACGGATCGGAAGACCTCCCCTGTTTATCAGCAATTCCGGAGTGAATTCCATTGAAGACAATGTTGAAGAATCTGAGTTTGAAAGTTGGATCTACCCGACTGCCGATGGTGGACTAAGCAATTGGACAGCAAAGGACTTTGTCCCAATTTCTTTTATTACCCAGTAATGAGACTTTTTGTTTTGAATTTGTAACAGACAATATTTTAAACTTTACGGCCCGGTGTCTTACCCGGGGCACCGTGGCTTTGTTTGTGAGGGCTTTATGTGTTTCATTTCCATATATCATTAATAAAAGCATTGGACTTTTCTTGCATTTCAAATTTTTCGCTCCTTGTCTTTCTTTTGTTATATATTGCAAAACAACTATTTTACACACACTCACATATACAGGTCTACATCCACTCTGGATCCCACTGGTAACGACTCTGCTACTGCCAGTTATGACTTCGAAAGTTCGATCAACTTAGCCGAAGACGAAGGTGAAGATGATTGCGAAGTGCCTGGTGAACTTGCTAGACTGCTACTTCAAGAAGAGAGGGCCATACAGCCGCATGAAGAGCCAGTGGAAACAGTAAATCTGGGTACAGAGGTAGACAAGAAAGAGGTCAAGGTCGGTGCAAATTTGGAGCCTAGTGTTAAGCAACGACTGATTCAGATGCTGCGTGATTATATTGAGATATTTTCCTGGTCTTATGAAGATATGCCTGGGTTGGATACTGATATTGTGGTTCACCGCTTGCCTACCAAGGAAGACTGTCCTCCATTGATGCAGAAGGTTCACCGAATGCGCCCCGAGATGTCGGAGAAAATCAAGGCTGAAGTGATGAAGCAGTTTGATGCCGGTTTTCTAGAAGTTACTTCTTACCCTTAGTGGGTTACCAACGTGGTTCATGTGCCGAAGAAGGATGGTAAAGTTCGAATGTGTGTTGACTATAGGGATCTAAACAGGGCAAGCCCCAAGGGTGATTTCCCTCTGCCTCATATCGACGTTCTGGTTGACAACACCGCACAGCATAAGGTCTTCTCCTTTATGGATGGTTTCTCCGGTTATAATCAGATTAAAATGGCTCCCGGAGATATGGAGAGGATAACCTTTGTTACTCAATGGGGTACCTTTTGCTACAAAGTCATGCCTTTCGGATTGAAGAATGCTGGGGCAACATATCAGTGCGCCATGGTCGCTTTGTTCCATGACATGATCCATCATCAGATTGAGGTATACGTTGACGACATGATTGCAAGATCCCAGACTGAGGAAGAACATATTGACCACCTTCAGAAGCTATTTTACAGGTTGAAGTTGTACAGGCTGAGGTTAAACCCAAACAAGTGCACCTTCAGGGTGAGATCTAGTAAACAGCTGGATTTCTTCGTAAGTGATAAAGGCATTCAAGTGGACCCTGCAAAGGTGAAGGCTATACAGGAAATGCCAGCTCCCCGAATAGAAAAAGAAGTCAGAGGCTTTCTAGGACGTTTGAACTATATTGCCCGATTCATCTCACATATAACTACTACTTGTGAGCCAATCTTCAAGTTACTGAAGAAAGATCAGGTGGTAAGATGGAACGATGAATGTCAGGACGCTTTCTAAAGGATCAAAGAATATCTCGAAAAGCCACCTATTCTGATGCCTCCAGTTGAAGGGAGACCTTTGATCTTATACTTAACAGTACTCGACAACTCAATGGGGTGCGTGATGGGGCAGCATGACGAGTCTGGCCTAAAAGAGCATGCTATTTACTACCTTAGCAAAAAGTTTACCGACTGCGAGACCCGATACTCGTTGCTTGAGAAAACTTGTTGCGCTTTGGCATGGGCTGCTCGCCGGCTAAGACAGTATATGCTGACTCACACTACTCTGTTGATATCAAAGATGGATCCAATCAAGTATATCTTCGAAAAGCCTGCCTTGTCCGGAAGAATAACAAGATGGCAGATGATCTTGACTGAGTATGACATCCAATATACGACCCAAAAAGCAATCAAGGGAAGTGTGTTGGCAGATCATTTGGCACATCAGGCAATGGATGATTACCAGTCTATGAACTTTGAATTTCCGGATGAGAATATCATGATAGTGACTGACTGTGAGGAACTCAGACCGGATGAAGGACCTGAGGAAGGATCCCGATGGTCTATGTACTTTGATGGAGCTTCAAACGCTTTGGGAAATGGAATTGGCTCCGTGATCATATCTCCTAAAGGCTCTATTACTCTGTTCACCGCCCGAGTATGTTTCAACTGCACCAATAATATGGCGGAGTATGAAGCATGCATCATGGGTCTTCGAGCAGCAATTTACCTAAGGATTAAGTTCTTGAGTGTGTTCGGAGATTCCGCCCTCGTGATTAGTCAAATCAAGGGCGAATGGGATACGAAATACCCTAATCTTATTCCTTACAAAGAGTATATGTTAACGTTGCTTCCGCACTTCGAGGAGATAACTTTTGAACACTTCCATAGAGAGGAGAATTAGTTGGCGGACGCGCTGGCTACGATATCTTCTATGTTCAAAGTCAATTGGGACAACGAAGCTCCCCTGATTACTATTGAAAGGTTGGATGAACCTGCACATTGTTGTGACATTGAGACTGAAGAGGTAGCAGATAAACCCTAGTTTCATGAGGTGAAAAGGTATCTTGAGGCTCAATAATACCCTGAGGGTGCATCTGTTAACGATAAGAAGTTTCTGAGGAGGTTCGTGGCGAAGTTCTTCATCAGCAAAGACATTCATTACAAGCGTAACCATGATTCGACCTTACTGTGTTGTGTGGATAAGAACGAAGCAGAAAGAATCATGATAAAGTTACATGAAGGTACTTTCGGAACTCATTCCAGTGGACACACCATGGCAAAGTGTGATCGGTGGATCTGGAACTGATTGTTTAAAGCTGGTTCGCGAAATGTCGCGGAAGCAAGAGTCGCCACCGTCTTTTATTTTCTCCAACATGGACAGGACAAAAGCACGGCAAAATTCCTTATGAGATAGTTTCTCGGTTCGGAAGGTAGATTTATAGAAAGGGAAGGTGTTAGCACCCTTTCTATCCATTGTTATCCATGGGCTCTTAGATACTTGCTCATTTGTGTTTTCAAAAATGTTTGTTTGCTTTTCAATTGTGAGTGAGTTTGGAAAAGTTTCTTTGAAAGTTTCAGATCGACTCTTGTATCAGTCCTCAAGAGTGTTTGAAAAATTGTTTTGAAAGCTTTTTGAAAGTGTCAGTGTGAAAAGAGTTTTTGATTTGTTTTGAATTAGAGCAAGTATCTACGAGTCATCTACCTACCCTAAGGAATTAGGCTGTGTAAATGTCCTTAAGGTAGTGCCCATCCCACCATTGAGAGGTAGGTAGCGCTACCGTTGGAGGTGTTCGGGTCAATTCGGGTTTAGGGACAGTGTGGTCACCAGAGCAACAGTAGGACACCTTAGAAGCTACCCTTATGCCATGGGGCATGGACATAAGGACTTACTAAAACATCCTATACTCGACGACCACGTTTCGAGGGGCAAGGCAACAGTGAGGCGTACCCTAAGAGTGGTGTGTGAACTTGTGTATTGCTTTCAGTTATGTTTTATCTTGTACATGCATCACGGTGATCTACGCTTGTTTTTAATTAGGCCATTCATTCTTTCATGCAATTATAATTTAAAAGTGCGGAAATTAAAGTGCGGAAAATAAAGTCCTACGCTATTACAAGGCGCGGGTCTATACATCGCCAAATTAACAAAGACCCGTTTTGAATAAAAATGTGGAAAGTAAATAAATTTCCTAATTACTATTACAAAGCTTGGGCAATTACATAATATTTAAAAGAAACATAAGATAAACGCACAAAAAGAGTAAAGATAGAACATTCGAGGGCGTTGGACCCTTTTGAGAAATTAAATGAAATTAAAAAGCTAATTAATTATTTAATTAAGAAAAGAAATTGTTTTTTATATTTTTTGTATTTAATGAAAATAAAGAAAATTAATTAAAATTAGAAGTTAAATAAAACCCTAGTTCTAAGTTGTTTTTAATTATTTATGAAAGATATTCGAGTTTAACCTAATTTACCCTAATTAATTAATTACATGTTTATTTACAAAATTAATTAATAATTAGTAATAATGATAATAAGAAAAATTATTTATTAAGAAAAAAAAGATAAAAATGCTAAAAAACCTAATTCTATATATTTTAGTTATTTAAGAAAAGATTTAAAACTTAAAACCTAAAATTAACTAAATTTATTATTTAAAATTTATTTACAAAAAAAATAATGGAGAAATTAATGTTAATAACAATAAAACATTTTTTTGATTTTTTCTGTATTTATTATTGTGAAAATAATTTTGTGCAATTTAAAGGAAACAATTAAAAGAATAAAAGGAAAAATAAATAAAAATTGAAAATTGAACAAACCATGGGGGGTATCTGACCCTTTTGGAGGTTAATTGTGAGAAATCTGGCCCAAGAATAAAGCCCTTTTTTGACTTTCAGGAATTATGTGTGGAAGGGTTGACTAGCGTGCATGATGATCTTCCCATTCTGGCCATCAGATTGAAGCTCCTAGACACTTGGCAGGCCTGAGCGTTGGGACATATGGTGGTCTTTTGAACGAACGCTGCATGGAAGCATGTTAATGGAAAAATTATGAAATATATAAGAGGACCTGGGAATCGAACCCAGGTCCCAGTACCTGCATGTCACTTCATCCACCAACCAAGCCAACGCGTATATTTGTTAACATAGTGGAATATGAATAATATAATAGAAAAAGTAATGTTATGCTGAACAATCAAAAAACGCGCCAATCATTCAAACTGACCAACCACACTCAGACACGCCGCCTTCTTCTTCGTTCGCCTGAAAAATAGAAAATAGATAGCGGGGGTTTTAAACCCCCACTAAATGGAACTGCAAATAATAGCGAATACGCCCATGGTTAACATAAATTGAGCGCGAATAGTCCAATCGTTTCGTCTTGAGGTCACGATTTTATCTGCACCGGTTTGAAGGTCTAATTTTACACCCTATGCAAAGCCCCAATTTTGGAACTCTGAAACCCTAAAAAACGTTCATGGTGAATTCTTATACAGGCATGGTTAGTTCAATTCAAGGGTACTATTAGCTTCAGCACATCCATATTAGTGTAAATCAATATTTAAAACATATGAAAAATGCATGTAAATTTAAACAAGATAATTGAAAAATTCATGAAAAGTGCCACATTGTTCTACCAATTCTTGAGGCCTGGAGATGTGTTCTTGATTGCAACACGTTCCTTGATGGCCCAACAATGTTTTGGGATACTTTTCAAGCCTTGAATCGCCCTCTAACTAGGATTTCAGTGTTCAACTTTTTTGTGAAAAAATGCACTTTTGTTCTTGGTGTTTCTGCGCAGCTCTTGTGTCTCTTGCATTAGGTTTCAGTCTTGCATATGTATGTGAGTGAATTAGGTTAAGAAAACCAACCCATAATCCATGCATTCATGATTCCAATATTTGATTTTGTTACATCTTTTTCCAAATCTTTTTGCCATGGAAACTTGCCAATTGTGTAGAATCTTTCCTTTTTGAATGATGCACGAAATATTTGATTCATAATGGAAGAATTTGCTGCATAAAAAGATTTAAAAAACATGATTTAGTATTTTTCTCATAATTAATTTTAATTAAATGAATTAACAAGATTAAAAATTCAATTAATTAATTAAAAATAAGAAAATAACTCCCTTTTAGCTTAATGGGTCGTGCATAGCCTTTGGGTAATGATTCATGGAAGAAATTGAGGCCCATTAGCATTTTTGAAGCCTTTTATGCAAAGTTGACTTTTCAAAATTCCCAAAAATTTCCCAACTTCTACAAGGCATATATTGCTCAATTTTTAAGCTTTGATCATGTTCTTGGACATTTTGGAAAGGTCTTGAAGTCCTCTAACCAATGGCTTTGGTCCCAGGTCATTTTGATTTGCCAATCTCAAGTTATGGTCTTTGACTTAAAGTGCCTTTTTGTTGACTTTTGAAAATGATCTATAATGTTGAAATTGATAACTTTTTGTGAGAGCATTTCTTGGACTTGAAGTGTGAATATGAGTTGTAGGAAATGTCATTCTCTTCAAAATAAGCTTTGGATGGAATTTTTCTGATAAACCATGAAGAAGTTATGCCCTGGTCAATTTGCAGTTGACTTTTTCAACTGTCTAAAAATAGAAACTTTTGCATCTTGAGACTTTTTTAGCCATGCTTTGAGAATCATGATCAAGAATTGATCAAATGATGTTTGTGGCTTCAAAATAATATGTTGACCAAAATTTTTGACTTTTGATTGTCAAATGACCATTTTGCCCCTGTAGTTGACTGTGAAGTAATTAGGGTTTTTGATTGTGCAATTTAATGTTGTGAGTCTTGAAACTTGGCATATGGATGCTTGACAATGTACGTAGGCATGTGGGACTTGATTGGACCCTTGAAAACCTCAATTTCTTTGCCAGAACCAAAACCCTAATTTTGACTGTGTTAGGAGGCAATTGGACTGTGCAATCCTTGAGAGATTTTGAATCATCTGAAGATTGATCTTGGCAAATCTTGAAGAATATGGGAGGGAAAATTTTGGGGTACAACAGTTGCCCCTGTTCAATCTTCTTAGACCTGAGGATGTAGATTGGCTGTTGTGCCTTTCGTAATCTGAAGGTGGAAGATGATTGAACACTAGAGTGCCCAGAAATTTGCGCTTACATGTTAGCAGTGTGATGGTGGGAATGGGCTTATAGATGCCATTTGGAGACTGATGGATAGAAGTATGGGCTTATAGATGCCATCGGGAGGTTGTCGATCGCGTAAGAGATTCCTTAGCGAGAATTTGCGTACCTGAGAAAAGAAAATAATTACCTGGCCTGTTACAGGAGTTGATCTTCAAACTCTTTATGTAGATGTGCCCTGGCTAGTTACAGGAATCGAATCTTTAAACTCTTCAGACGTGCCCTGGAGAGATACAGGAATCGAGTCCGGAGAATATAGTCGTCAACAGATACACCCTGGCAAGATACAGGAATCGAATCTTCGAACTCTTCAGACGTGCCCTGGCAAGATACAGGAATCGAGTCTGGTAATGTTGGTCGTCAACAGATACACCCTGGCGAGATACAGGAATCGGATCTTCGAACCCTTCAGACGTGCCCTGGCGAGATACAGGAATCGAGTCTGGTAATGGTGGTCGTCAACAGATACACCCTGGCGAGATACAAGAATCGGATCTTCGAACCCTTCAGACGTGCCCTGGCGAGATACAGGAATCGAGTCTGGTAATTTTGGTCGTCAACAGATACACACTGGCGAGATACAGGAATCGGATCTTCAAACCCTTTAGACGCACCCTGGCAAGATACAGGAATCGGGTCTGGTAATGTTAGTCGTCAACAGATACACCCTGGCAAGATACAGGAATCGGATCCTCAAACTCTTCAGACGCACCCTGGCAAGATACAGGAATCGGGTCTGGTAATGTTAGTCGTCAACAGATACACCCTGGCAAGATACAGGAATCGGATCCTCAAACTCTTCAGACGTGCCCTGGCGAGATACAGGAATCGAGTCTGGTAATGTTGGTCGTCAACAGATACACCCTTGCAAGATACAGGAATCGGATCTTCGAACCCTTCAGACGTGCCCTGTCAAGATACAGGAATCGAGTCTGGTACTGTTAGTCGTCAACGGATACACCCTGGAAAGATACAGGAATCGAATCCTCAAACTCTTCAGACGTGCCCTGGCGAGATACAGGAATCGAGTCTGGTAATGTTGGTCGTCAACAGATACACCCTGGCGAGATACAGGAATCGGATCTTCGAACCCTTCAGACGTGCCCTGGCAAGATACAGGAATCGAGTCTGGTATTGTTAGTCGTCAACAGATACACCCTGGCAAGATACAGGAATCGGATCCCCAAACTCTTCAGACGTGCCCTGGCGAGATACAGGAATCGAGTCTGGTAATGTTGGTCGTCAACAGATACACCCTGGAAAGATACAGGAATCAGATCTTCGAACCCTTAAGACGTGCCCTGGCAAGATACAGGAATCGAGTCTGGTACTGTTAGTCGTCAACGGATACACCCTGGCAAGATACAGGAATCGGATCCTCAAACTCTTCAGACGTGCCCTGGCGAGATACAGGAATCGAGTCTGGTAATGTTGGTCGTCAACAGATACACCCTGGCAAGATACAGGAATCGAAACTTCGAACCCTTCAGACGTGCCCTGGCAAGATACAGGAATCGAGTCTGGTACTGTTAGTCGTCAATGGATACACCCTGGCAAGATACAGGAATCGGATCCTCAAACTCTTCAGACGTGCCCTGGCGAGATACAGGAATCGAGTCTGGTAATGTTGGTCGTCAACAGATACACCCTGGCAAGATACAGGAATCGGATCTTCGAACCCTTCAGACGTGCCCTGGCAAGATACAGGAATCGAGTCTGGAATATAGTTGTCAACAGATACACCCTGGCAAGATACAGGAATCGGATCCTCAAACTCTTCAGACGTGCCCTGGCAAGATACAGGAATCGAGTCTGGTAATGTTAGTCATCAACAGATACACCCTGGCAAGATACAGGAATCGGATCCTCGAACTCTTCAGACGCACCCTGGCAAGATACAGGAATCGGGTCTGGAATATAGTCGTCAACAGATACACCCTGGCGAGATACAGAAATCGGATCCTCAAACTCTTCAGACGTGCCCTGGCGAGATACAGGAATCGAGTCTGGTAATGTTGGTCGTCAACAGATACACCCTGGCAAGATACAGGAATCGGATCTTCGAACCCTTCAGACGTGCCCTGGCAAGATACAGGAATCGAGTCTGGAATATAGTCGTCAACAGATACACCCTGGAAAGATACAGGAATCAGATCCTCAAACTCTTCAGACGTGCCCTGGCAAGATACAGGAATCGAGTCTGGTAATGTTAGTCGTCAACAGATACACCCTGGCAAGATACAGGAATCGGATCCTCGAACTCTTCAGATGCACCCTGGCAAGATACAGGAATCGGGTCTAGAATATAGTCGTCAACAGATACACCCTGGCGAGATACAGGAATCGGATCTTTAGTTGCGACCGTTGACAGTAATCATCTTTGTATTAACCTTTGTCCTGAAAAGACAAAAAGTTAGTTGTATGCGATGTCATGATGTATGACATGTGTGATGTTCTCAGAATAAGTGAGATTGTATGTTCATGATGCGTATATGCATGCTATAATGTATGAAGATGTGATGTTTATGAATGTATGTTTTTGTCTAGGAAAGTAAATCCTTGACGGGTGCCGGGAAGTTAAATCCTGGGCTGATGTAGAGCTTTCTTTGTTTCCACTGGGGAGTGATGGTTGCAAGAATACCGGTGGGAGAAGATGACCCCATTGTGGAATAAACTTGGAGATTACTTTGTGGGGGGAAATTACTCTAGCGACCTTGCTGGGGAACAATACTCTGTGGGAAGAGAGGTACTTTGCTGAGATGTTGATGGTAACTCTGCTGGGGATACCGTTGTTATGTTATGTTGAAGGAATTAATAGGCTCCGCTGGGGATGGGGAGACTTTGCCGAGGACGATCTTCCCGTGGCTTTTGGCTGAGGATAAACCAGTTATATCCTGATGGGGAATAACTTTCTGAATAAAGCCGGGGGACGCGTTCATGTTCTGCAGGGGAGAAGCTTCCAGAATCTATTGGGGATGAGTTTCCTGCTGGGGAGATTGATTGAATTCTCCTGGGGAGACTTTTGGACTAGACTCTCCTGGGGAAATTTTGAGATATACTATGGAAGTGACTCCACTGAATGTCTGTATACCGCCGGGGAACAATCTTAGATCAAGACTACCGGGGATGCTTGTTAAGAATGTTCGTATATTGCGCTGGGGAATGTTGAGATCTGCTGGGGATACCCAACTTCCTTAAGGCTGCCAGCATAGCTTTGCTTGGGGAGAGTATCGTTGACTTGCTGGCTCACTCTCTGGGGAATTAAGGCATCTGGGTTACATTCTTCAACTTACCTTGGTACCTTGGTGGATAGAGCAATTAGATCGCTTAGACAACTCATTATTGCCCCTGTTTCTGTGGGGGAAGGTACCTGTTGAGGTGCTTGTTGACTGTCGATTGACAAATCTTCTTCTGGTAGGCAAGTGATGATAGGACATAGTCGTACGCTTTGATCCCTAACTTTTGCCTGGACCGCCCTTTCGGGTTTTCAGTCCATCGGGATACCCTTTTTTGCCCAAGCCGCCTTTTCAGGTTTTCGACTTGCCGGGTGTACAGATTTTTTCATTTTCATCCCTTATTTTGCCCGAACCCTTTTGGTTTGCCGGGAAGCCCTTATTTTTGCCTAGGTGTGTCAACCTAGCGGGTCTTTGATTATGCGTAGTATTTTTTCGACTATGCCCATGCTCTCAGGATGTAGGGAGGTGCCCCTGTTGTAGCGTTGTGTCGCCATACCAGAAAATCTTCGTTTGATCGTCCAATGCCCCAAGTGATCCAGATGGAGGTTTGCCCCTGGCTGTTTGGCCTTTTGAGAGATTCTCTGAATCTTGACTTAATTGCCCCAGATGATGGACAATAATCACGTCTGCCCCTTGATTGGAAGTGCTTTTGTTCACTAAGTATTCATCGTGCGAATTTCCCTACTGTTCAAACAAATAGTCATATGCAAACAATGTTATATCAGAAATGCAAAGCTTATGTCTGTCTTGAAGATTTTGAAAATGCATTCTTTTTCATAAAACAAGTGAATGTTTGTAAAATGTGATGGCAACTCCGTATTTACTGTAGGCCTTAAGGAGTCAGGATACCTTTCGTAACAGTATGCTTTCGAACTAACCCATGCTTCAGCTAGGACTTTTAAGGGTTATAACGTGGCATGGTTCATGGTTTAAGAAACAAGTGATAAAGGCTCAAATTATTTGTACCCACCCGCTCTCCATGATGTTCTTCAATCCTGAACTCAGCTGATCGTGCGTTAGACCTTATTTGAGTTTTTGTCCTGATGTTCCCGTGATGGTTCGGATGTTGATAGTTTATTTTGAATAGGCAGTCATTTCCTTTTTTGTTGAGGGTTTGTAGGACCTCTTTATTTTTGATTTCGCTATCCCTAAATTTTGCCTGAACTGTTTCTTTTGTGATTACAGTCAGCGGGATGCCCCATTTTGTAAGTCTCCTTCATAGGTTTTGACTTATTGGGTTTTTATTTTTGAGATATAATGACTGCCTATCCTTATGATTATTCAGAATCATCACTGTCTTTTTTTTTGTAAGGACCTCTTTGGTGCCATTTGTTATGCACTTGGATCAACTGAGAGAACTACCCTGCCCCAGGTTATGATAAAGGGTTTTAATTTTCGAAAAGAAAAACTCCTACTTCTTTGGCTTAGAGGGGTTGACGAGGGATTATCTTCCTTATAACTCCAGTGTTTAGGGATTGAAACAATGCATGTACCTCATCAGCGGGGTCTGTTCAAAAGCATACTGTAATGATCGCGGTATCGTTTTCGGCATCCTCCCTCAAGAGGCTTAGAATTTTCAATCAATAGTTGATCATCACAAAAAATATGAAAACAGTTTGCATATAGTGAATACGAAATAATTACTTCAAAACAGACATGTGTAATGCATTAATGAAATAACAACGTTTGACATGAATAAATGTTTGAATAATCAAAGAAAAATACAACTTGAACATTCGAATGAACAAAAGTTTTTTCAATCTCAGGGCTCGTCACTTCGAATGGTGAATCTTGCAGGGATAGTAGAAGAACTCAGCCTGGCCATCTTGGGTGAATTCCACAGCTCCTTCATCAATCAGGTCCTGGATCTTGTTCTTCAAGGTCCAACAATCATCTGTAGCATGCCCCGGGCTGTCAGAATTATAAGCGCAGTGGGCGTTGGGGTTATACCTTGAAGGTGTCCTGTTGGGATTCCTAGGAGGGTCCCTTAGAGTTACCAAATTCAACCTCAACAGTTATTGTAAAGCTTGAGGCAGCGACACGTTGAGCTTGGTGAATTTCCTTTTGGGCTTGTCTGGCTGAAGCTAGTGAGGTTGATGCTGAATTTGTGACACTGAAGCCATTTGAGGAGCTCTTCCCTTGTCTTCTTGTCTCAAAGGTGGTTGAATGATGACTGGCTCTTCAACCTTAGATGTTTGCCCCAGTTGGTTACCCCGAAGCAGTTGGTTGACGAGAACCCCGAGCTCTTCTTGTCTTTGAGCTAAGTCTTAAATGATAGTCACCTGCCCCAGCATCTGGGCTCTCATTGCATCCACCTCAGCTTGCAGATGTTTCAGCCGTTCGTCCTTATCATCCTCAGCAATGTTCCTGACCAAAGTCCCCATGAGGAGTGTTCTCAGCTCTTCCTGTCCCTTGGATAGATTCAGGAGGATCTCCCCGAACCGAGTCTTTTGAGCATGAAGGTCCTGGTTGTCTTGTTGGGAAGCCATTGCTGAAATAAACGGCGAAAAAGGGTAAGTGACCTGCAACAAAGGGTACCTGTAATGCAATGATATGTATGATATGCATGCAATGTTTTCAAGGACCTCGCGGGGTAAACAAGTAAATTGTTAGAATTGGGATCCGGTAGCTTGATTGAAGGAACTTCATATTGTTGAGAGTCCTTCTTCAAGAGTCAAGGCTCACCATATCGAGTGGGTCATAGCCCCTGACTCAAGTCATCAACCTTGTTTTGATTTCCAAATAACCTTGGCTAGGGGAACCTTCTTCAAGAGTCAAAGCTCACCATATCAAGTGGGTCATAGCCCCTGACTCAGGTTATCAACCTTGGCTAGGGGAAAATAAATCCCCTTTGCCCCTTGCTAGACATTTGATTCATCACGACCTGCATCACAAACCCTTGAGATCCTTGAAATGGATTAGTCCTTATGTAGGATGTATGCAATGGTATGATGTTATGCTATGCATAGAATGATGTAAGTAGGCCCTGTAATGAGTCCCAATTAAGGACTGTAAACAAAACCTGCAAGAAACTCGTGTGTCAGATAACAAGTATGCAAGTAGTCAAGTTTGAAGGCACACAAGTCACACAAGACAGTCCTTAGAGTTTAGGCCAGCATGAAGTTTGGGTATTACCCTCTTGAAGTTTCGTTGGTTAAGACCTGTCCTATCAAAAGTAACCGGGTTCTAGAGGATCCCAATATCACTGACTACCCTCAATCGGTCATAACTCCAGCGTCGCAATCTTTTCTTGCGGCCAGAACCATCGCGAGAGTTTAGCCTCAATGGGTGTAGCATACTACTACTGTTCTATGGCCAAGTTGGGTCTATTTAGGGTTCTAAGGTCGGTTGGTGCTTAATGACTCCTCAGAAGACCCATATTCTCCTCGTTGCAACACAAGGGATATCGGTACAGACCAAGGTGCCACACCAACGTAGCCACTGCTTCACCCGTGTCGGTCTACGCCGGACAGGTCCCTCACAGCTTATGCTACCTAAAAGGGTATCCCTAGATCCGGGTTAGGATCTATGTAACTCCAAAACAAACCCACAATATAAAAGCAAACAAAGCAAGCAATTGAAAACATAAGAGTGGTCTAATTCCTAAGGTACACCTCACTTTTATACTTTCCCCAGCAGAGTCGCCAGTTCTGTGATCGGTGGATATGGAACTGACTGTTTAAAGTTGGTTCGCGAAATGTCGCGGAAGCAAGAGTCGCCACCGTCTTTTATTTTCTCCAACATGGACAGGACAAAAGCACAGCAAAATTCCTTATGAGATAGTTTCTCGGTTCGGGAGGTAGATTTATAGAAAGGGAAGGTGTTAGCACCCTTTCTATCCATGGTTATCCATGGGCTCTTAGATACTTGCTCATTTGTGTTTTCAAAAATGTTTGTTTGCTTTTCAATTGTGAGTGAGTTTGGAAAATTTTCTTTGAAAGTTTCAGATCGACTCTTGTATCAGTCCTCAAGAGTGTTTGAAAAATTGTTTTGAAAGCTTTTTGAAAGTGTCAGTGTGAAAAGAGTTTTTAATTTGTTTTGAATTAGAGCAAGTATCTACGAGTCATCTACCTACCCTAAGGAATTAGGCTGTGTAAATGTCCTTAAGGTAGTTCCCATCCCACCATTGAGAGGTAGGTAGCGCTACCGTTGGAGGTGTTCGGGTCAATTCGGGTTTAGGGACAGTATGGTCACCAGAGCAACAGTAGGACACCTTAGAAGCTACCCTTATGCCATGGGGCATGGACATAAGGACTTACTAAAACGTCCTATACTCGACGACCACGTTTCGAGGGGCAAGGCAACAGTGAGGCGTACCCTAAGAGTGGTGTGTGAACTTGTGTATTGCTTTCAGTTATGTTTTATCTTGTACATGCATCACGGTGATCTACGCTTGTTTTTAATTAGGCCATTCATTCTTTCATGCAATTATAATTTAAAAGTGCGGAAATTAAAGTGCGGAAAATAAAGTCCTACGCTATTACAAGGCGCGGGTCTATACATCGCCAAATTAACAAAGACCCGTTTTGAATAAAAATGTGGAAAGTAAATAAATTTCCTAATTACTATTACAAAGCTTGGGCAATTACATAATATTTAAAAGAAACATAAGATAAACGCGCAAAAAGAGTAAAGATAGAACATTCGAGGGCATTGGACCCTTTTGAGATATTAAATGAAATTAAAAAGCTAATTAATTATTTAATTAAGAAAAGAAATTGTTTTTTATGTTTTTTGTATTTAATGAAAATAAATAAAATTAATTAAAATTAGAAGTTAAATAAAACCCTAGTTCTAAGTTGTTTTTAATTATTTATGAAAGATATTCGAGTTTAACCTAATTTACCCTAATTAATTAATTACATGTTTATTTACAAAATTAATTAATAATTAGTAATAATGATAATAAGAAAAATTATTTATTAAGAAAAAAAAGATAAAAATGCTAAAAAACCTAATTCTATATATTTTAGTTATTTAAGAAAAGATTTAAAACTTAAAACCTAAAATTAACTAAATTTATTATTTAAAATTTATTTACAAAAAAAATAATGGTGAAATTAATGTTAATAACAATAAAACATTTTTTTGATTTTTTCTGTATTTATTATTGTGAAAATTATTTTGTGCAATTTAAAGGAAACAATTAAAAACAATTAAAAGAATAAAAGGAAAAATAAATAAAAATTGAAAATTGAACAAACCATGGGGGGTATCTGACCCTTTTGGAGGTTAATTGTGAGAAATCTGGCCCAAGAATAAAGCCCTTTTTTGACTTTCAGGAATTATGTGTGGAAGGGTTGACTAGCGTGCATGATGATCTTCCCATTCTGGCCATCAGATTGAAGCTCTTGGACACTTGGCAGGCCTGAGCGTTGGGACATATGGTGGTCTTTTGAACGAACGCTGCATGGAAGCATGTTAATGGAAAAATTATGAAATATATAAGGGGACCTGGGAATCGAACCCAGGTCCCAATACCTGCATGCCACTTCATCCACCAACCAAGCCAACGCGTATATTTGTTAACATAGTGGAATATGAATAATATAATAGAAAAAGTAATGTTATGCTGAACAATCAAAAAACGCGCCAATCATTCAAACTGACCAACCACACTCAGACACGCTGCCTTCTTCTTCGTTCGCCTGAAAAATAGAAAATAGATAGTGGGGGTTTTAAACCCCCACTAAATGGAACCTGCAAATAATAGCGAATACGCCCATGTTTAACATAAATTGAGCGCGAATAGTCCAACCGTTTCGTCTTGAGGTCACGATTTTATCTGCACCAGTTTGAAGGTCTAATTTTACACCCTATGCAAAGCCCCAATTTTGGAACTCTGAAACCCTAAAAAACGTTCATGGTGAATTCTTATACAGGCATGGTTAGTTCAATTCAAGGGTACTATTAGCTTCAGCACATCCATATTAGTGTAAATCAATATTTAAAACATATGAAAAATGCATGTAAATTGAAACAAGATAATTGAAAAATTCATGAAAAGTGCCACACTGTTCTATCAATTCTTGAGGCCTGGAGATGTGTTCTTGATTGCAACACGTTCCTTGATGGCCCAGCAATGTTTTGGGATACTTTTCAAGCCTTGAATCGCCCTCTAACTAGGATTTCAGTGTTCAACTTTTTTGTGAAAAAATGCACTTTTGTTCTAGGTGTTTCTGCGCAACTCTTGTGTCTCTTGCATTAGGTTTCAGTCTTGCATATGTATGTGAGTGAATTAGGTTAAGAAAACCAACCCATAATCCATGCATTCATGATTCCAATATTTGATTTTGTTACATCTTTTTCCAAATCTTTTTGCCATGGAAACTTGACAATTGTGTAGAATCTTTCCTTTTTGAATGATGCACGAAATATTTGATTCATAATGGAAGAATTTGCTGCATAAAAAGATTTAAAAAACATGATTTAGTATTTTTCTCATAATTAATTTTAATTAAATGAATTAAAAAGATTAAAAATTCAATTAATTAATTAAAAATAAGAAAATAACTCCCTTTTAGCTTAATGGGTCGTGCATAGCCTTTGGGTAATGATTCATGGAAGAAATTGAGGCCCATTAGCATTTTTGAAGCCTTTTGTGCAAATTTGACTTTTCAAAATTCCCAAAAATTTCCCAACTTCTACAAGGCATATCTTGCTCAATTTTTAAGCTTTGTTCATGTTCTTGGACATTTTCGAAAGGTATTGAAGTCCTCTAACCAATGTCTTTGGTCCCATGTCATTTTGATTTACCAATATCAAGTTATGGTCTTTGACTTAAAGTGCCTTTTTGTTGACTTTTGAAAATGACCTATAATGTTGAAATTGATAACTTTTTTGTGAGAGCATTTCTTGGACTTTAAGTGTGAAGATGAGTTGTAGGAAATGTCATTCTCTTCAAAATGAGCTTTGGATGGAATTTTTATGATAAACCATGAAGAAGTTATGCCCTGGTCAATTTGCAATTGACTTTTCAGCTGTCTAAAAATAGAAACTTTTGCATCTTGAGACTTTTTGAGCCATGCTTTGAGAATCATGATCAATAATTGATCAAATGATGTTTGTGGCTTCAAAATAAGATGTTGACCAAAAATTTTGACTTTTGACTGTCAAATGACCATTTTGCCCTTGCAGTTGACTGTGAAGTAATTAGGGTTTTTGATTGTGCAATTTGATGCTGTGAGTCTTGAAACTTGGCATATGGATGCTTGACAATGTATGTAGGCATGTGGGACTTGATTGGACCCTTGAAAACCTCAATTTCTTTTCCAGAACCAAAACCCTAATTTTGACTGTGTTAGGAGGCAATTGGACTGTGCAATCCTTGAGAGATTGTGAATCATCTGAAGATTGATCTTGGAAAATCTTGAAGAATATGGGAGGGTAAATTTTTGGGTACAACACAAAGAAAATCCTTCGGGAAGGATACTATTGGTCCACAATGGAAGCTGGCTGTTATCAGCATTCTCGGACCTGTCATAAGTGCCAAGTCTATGCTGATAAGGTGCACATACCTCCAGTTCCTCTGAACGTCTTGACAACTCCGTGGCCTTTTGCAATGTGGGGCATCGATATGATTGGCGAGATCAGACCTACGGCATCTAACGGGCATCGTTTCATCCTGGTAGCTATTGATTACTTTACTAAGTGGGTTGAAGCAGCTTCCTTTGCTACAGTGACCAAGAACGTTGTGGCACGGTTTATTCGACACAATCTGATTTGTCGGTATGGAGTACCAGAGAGGTTCATTACGGATAATGGTACAAATCTCAATAATAAAATGATTACCGAGCTCTGCAAGCAGTTCAAGATACAGCATCACAACTCTTCTCCCTACTGACTGAAGATGAATGGGGCTGTTAAAGCGGCTAATAAGAACATTAAGAAGATTGTGTAGAAGATGACGGTGACATACAAAGACTGGCACGAGATGTTACCGTTTGCTCTTCATGGGTACTGTACTTCAGTGTGGACGTCAACAGGGGCAACACCTTATTCCTTGGTTTATGGCATGGAGGCTGTCTTGCCCATTGAAGTTCAGATACCCTCTCTTCGGATTATGAAGGATGCAGGTTTGAGCGGAGACGACTGGATTCAGACCCGGCTTGATCAGCTGAATTTAATCGACGAGAAGAGACTTACTTCTATTTGTCATGGTCAAACGTACCAAAAACGGATGATCAAGGCATTTAACAAGAAAGTCAGACGACAAAAGTATCAAGTTGGGGATCTGGTAATCAAGCGCATTATCTTACCTCAAGGTGATCCCAGAGGCAAATGGACCCCTACGTACGAAGGGCCATTTGTGGTTAAGAACATTTTCTCAGGAGGATCTATGATTCTAACCACCATGGATGGTGATGACCTTCCTCACCCTGTCAATGCAGACATAGTGAAAAGATACTACGCATAATCAAAGACCCGCTAGGTTGACTGGCCTAGGCAAAAATAAGGGCTTCCCGGCGAACCAAAAGGGTTTGGGCAAAAATAAGGGATGAAAATGAAGAAAAAAAATTGTACAACCGGCAAGTTGAAAACCTGAAAAGGCGACTTGGGCAAAAAAGGATATCCCGGTGGACTGAAAACCCGAAAGGGCGGTCCAGGCAAAAATTAGGGATCAAAGCGTAACATTATGTCTCATTGGATCACCTTGCGACCAGACTTCGGTATCGACTATCAAGCTCGGATGGCACTAAACAATCTGATCTACCTTCAACGAAGTAGCAAAGTGATGAGACGCTCGAGGATATAAAGGCAATAGCAGAGTTGGAACCCAGTGGGATTGTTCACATAGCTGTTTTCTTTGTTTATTACAAATTGTATAAATTCTATTTGTTCGACGGCGTTCTCTTACTAGGACGTCAGCCTCTTGTACAAAAACGCCTATTTACAGGCTAACTTCAAAGTCAATACAATTCATTTTCAGATAAATTTCAAACTGTTTTTCCTTTTTCTGTTTTGTTTTGCAAAGAACGTCCAATGTTCATTTTTGATATATGCATTTGACATTAATTGTTGCTCATGAATATTTACATACAAAACAAAGACAGTTACTTGTAATATCAGAAACAGGGGTAAATAAGATTTGTCCAAGCTTCACAGTGGCTCTGTCCACCAGGTACAAAGGTAGATTCAGCTGAAGAATATGGCTGGAATACTTTCACTCCCCACAAAGTAAGAAAGAGACAGTAATGTTAACTCTCCCCAGCTGAGGCTTGCAACTGTGAATGAATCAGTAATATTCTCCCAAAGCATAGTTTATCTACCATCAGCACTGAAAGGTCTTAATATTCCCCAACGGAGTATAAGAATATTCCCCAGCAGAGTGCAAAATATCCTCGGTGGAGTTTGAAAATTTTCCCAATGCAGTCTGAAAAAAGCTTCCCCCAGTGGAGTTTGGAGAATCATCCCCAGTAGACTTTGGAAGATTGTCCCCGACGGAGCTCAAAGGGTTATCCCCATTAGAGTCTAAAAGGTTATCCCCAGTGAAGTCACAACTGAAAGATCATCCCCAACGGAGTTCATTCCTTTCACAAACAAGAATTCAATCCCCAACAGGATTCAGTATCACCAGCAACGGTAATTCATCCCCAGCGAAACTTATCGGTAGAATCCTCTACAGAGCATCTCTTCCCCAGAGTAATCTCCTCATCAATTTATTCCCCAATAGAGTCATCCTCTCCTGCAGGTTTATTCTCACAATCATCTTCATTCGCTACCTCCAGCGGAAACGAAGAATTCAATTCTTTTCTCCAGCGGCTACCCGGGATTTATTTTCCCCAGCTAAAAGCATTACATTTCCATACATCATGACACATGCATATACGCATCATACAACACGATCTCATTTATTTTGAGAACATCATTGTCTGATATATATCATGCATTACATACGGCCAACCTTTACCTTTTAGGAAGGATGCGGTTAAATTCTCATAAAAATTCAAAGTTATGAAGCTTTTATAAATCGAATTACTGACCAGTTCTTAAATCTCAACAGAATTATCCTCAATTAAATTACATATAAGGTTCTAAATCTCAACAAAGCTCCTCCGTCGAATTACAGACGAGTTTCTAAATCTCAGCAGAGTTTTCTCAATTGAATTACGGGCGAGTTCTTAAATCTCGATGAAGATGTTTCCCTCAGTCGAACTACTGACTAGTTCTTAAATCTCAACAGAATTATCCTCAGTTGAATTACAGATAAGGTTCTAAATCTCGACAAAGTTCCTCCGTCGAACTACATACGAGTTCCTAAATCTCAGCATAGTTTTCTCAGTTGAATTACGGGCGATTCTTAAATCTCGATGAAGATGTTTCCCCTCAGTCGAACTACTGACCAGTTCTTAAATCTCAACAGAATTATCCTCAGTTGAATTACAAATAAGGTTCTAAATCTCGACAAAGTTCCTCCGTCGAACTACAGACGAGTTCCTAAATCTCAACAGAGTTTTCTCAGTTGAATTACGGGCGAGTTCTTAAATCTCGATGAAGATGTTTCCCTCAGTAGAATTACTGACCAGTTCTTAAATCTCAACCGAATTATCCTCAGTTGAATTACAGATAAGGTTCTAAATCTCGACAAAGTTCCTCTGTCGAACTACAGACGATTCCTAAATCTCAGCAGAGTTTTCTCAGTTGAATTATGGGAGAGTTCTTAAATCTCGATGAAGATGTTTCCCTCAGTCGAATTACTGACCAGTTCTTAAATCTCAACCGAATTATCCTCAGTTTAATTACAGATAAGGTTCTAAATCTCGATAAAAGTTCCTCCGTCGAACTACAGACGAGTTCCTAAATCTCAGCTGAGTTTTTCTCGGTTGAATTATGGGAGAGTTCTTAAATCTCGATGAAGATGTTTCCCCCCAGTTGAATTACGGACAAGTTCTTAAAACTCAGCAAAGATTTTCTCTCAGTTGAAGTACAGGAAAGTCCCTAAATCTCAACAAAATTAGACTTCCCCAGCGGAATCTTCTACAACAACAGGTGTACAAGCTCTCGCTAAGGAATCCCTTATGCAATCGACACTCCTTCAGATGGCATCTTTAAGCCCATCCCCTCGTCACCAATCTCTAAATGGCATCTGTAAGCCAATTCCCGACATCACAAGGCTGATACCGCTTCATGCGAGTGCAAATTTCTGGGCACTCAGGTGTTCAATCATCTTCCACCTTCGGATCACGAAAGGCATGGAAACCAATATACATCCTCAGGTTTAAGAAGATTGAACAGGGGCAACTATTGTACCTCATAATTTTCCCTCCCATATTTCTAAAAACATTTCAAGAAAAATCTCCAAGTTGCTCAAGGTGACTCAAGGATGGGTCAGACAAGCTCTCTCCTAAGGCAGTCTACCCCAAATTAAGGTTTTGTGTTGCATCAAGATCCTTGAGTACAAATGACCTCAAGTGCTCCTTAATGTCCTAATATGTTCTTAAGATCATCCATGTCAAGTTGCAAGCCTTGCAGAGGAAGTTTGCTCAGTCAATTGCTCAAAGGTCCAAAAATCGACTATGCTAGGGCAAAAGTCAACTATGACCTACATACAGTCAAACTTCAAGATTTTTTATCAACATTCTCATTTTGAAGGACATTTCATAATTTTATCAAGGGTTAATCATTATTCATCAAGGATTGCTCAAAATTCATCAAGATTCAAAACTTGCTAAATTAGGGTTTTATAGGAAAAGTCAACTCACCTTTAACAAAGCATAACTTTCTCATACTTTATGATAAATTACCCATACAAAGCTCATTTTGAAGAGGATTAAATTCCCTACAATCCATCTTCATATCCCAAGTTCAAAAAATGCACTCACAAGAAGTTATGAATTTGGACATTATAGGTCATTTTTTAAAGTCAACAAAAACACATTTTTTGCCAAAGCTTATAACTTGAGCATGGAATATAAAAATGAAATTAGACCAAAAGGATTGATTATAGGACATCTCAAGCTTTCTATAAAGTCCAAGAACACATCCAAAAGTTCAAAATTGAAGAAGTTAAGCATTTTTGAAGTTGGACTTTTTTGCAAAATTGCCAAAAGTCAACTATCCCCAAAACTTCAAATTTTGCCAAATCGGCCCATTCTTTTCCACTTGATTTGAGTTTTCACTATTTCCCACATGCCCTAGCTCCAGCCATGTGTCCATATCATTTTTTTATTAATTATTTTGATTTTATTTGAATTAATTTGATTTAAATCAAAATAAATCAAATAAAAATCAAAAGGCATTGATAACCAAGATCTTGTGTTGATTTCAGGCTCCAAATACAACTATTATCATCATCAAATTCGTATCAAGTGAATCATGTGCAAAAAGATTGGAATTAAGCAAATTTGGCAAGTTTGTAAATGGAGATCAAATCAAATATGCAAGCATTGATAAGGCAAGATTTGGACCAAGTTTGTGAACCTAATGCACTGAGTAATACATAAGCAAGCTAAAGCACACGAAATAAGGGTTGAAAATCGTTGGAAAAGGCAGAACAAGAACTGGAAAAAAAAGCTTGAGGTAGAAATCCAGGTTAGAGGCGTTTTCAGAGGTCGAGACTTGTTCCAATCAATTCCTGGTCATTCACACAAGCTAACTGGATCCAAACCAAGCATTATCAGGTCCTTAAACGCAATGTAAGTCTCACGCTAGTCACCCTTGTTCTTGATTTCGATTCGAATCATTCTGGCATCTATTGTACAAACTAATAGCATATTTTTAATCTACAAACCATTTGCAAGCGTTTGGTATCATTCAATTGCATTTATCTGGCCTGAATAGAAAACCACCATTGTTAGGGTTTGGTAAGCGTTTTTGGGCATTTTTGTTTCAGGTACAATTGACCTCCATGAAAGACATGGTTGTGACTGGGAGGGTGAGACGAACACGACCATGCCCTTGAAATTCATTTTTATGGCCTATACAGGATTTTGGAGATGGACATGCCTGTAGCTACGGACTTCTGACCGTTGGTATAGGTGTTTGACTTTTTAGCCACAGACGAGAGGTTAGGGATTATGCGTGGCATCCCTCTATTGGACCATTCAAATATTACGCACGTTTTTTCTTCTATTTTGGCAATTGTCTTGTTTTTATATAATATATATTATTTATATTGTTATAACAAACACAACAACGTGCCCCAGTGGTCAACACGTCAGTTTCCAAGGCATTAGTGATTGGAGGTCAGGGGTTCGATCCCTGCCTCCAGCACTTTGTATTTTCTTCATGTTTTTCAGGTGATTGTATGCACGCTCAAGTGTGCAACCTACCATACTCTCTCATTCATCCACGCGCCAGATGGCCAAAGGCCAAATCTGATGGTCCATGATTGGAGGTCCACCAAGGCGCCAGTCAACGCGTGAGCACCAGATCCACAAAGTCAAAAGGGCCAGCTTCAAATGGGCCAACAGATTTGCTAATCACCCCCTCCTAATCAAGCCCAACTCCTCTTTTTTTTTTTGTTATTTTATTTAATTGTTTTATTTCATTTAATTAATTTACTAACCAATAACTTTTTTCTTTTATTAAAAAAAAAATCACAAAAATATTTTTTATTCAACCAAATTTTAAACTTTTATTTTTTCTTAAAAAAAACTTATTAATTTATTAGGTTTTTTAATTAGAAAACTTTAATTTATTTTGTAAATAATTAAATTAATTAGATTCAATTAGGTTTTAACTACTAATTTAATTAATTTTATTTTCTTTCTTAAAATAACAAAAACCCAAAAATATGTCATAATTTATTTTTTTTCATTAATTAATTTATTAACTTAATTTAGTCATTTAATTTAGGTTTAATTTCTTTTCTTAAATAAAAACAACAAAACCCAAAAAGATGGCATTTCCTTTCAAAAGGGTCAAAACCCTAAATTTCACACTCGATTTAATTTCCCGCGCGCTTTATTTATTTTCATCCAATAATGTACCTGCTTGCGGATTGTAATAGTTAAATAGGACATTTCATTATTTTTACCTCTTTATTTTATTTTTCAAAGGGTTTGTCTTTGGTGATGTAAATACCCGACGCCTTGTAATTTAAATTCTGCATTTTATTTCCACAAATTATAACTGTTAGATGTTTGATAATAGGGTTTGCATGACAAGACTGGATGTTAATCTTAAAATCAAATTAGATCACCTTTAACATGTACAAAGATAAAAATAAATGAAAACGATACACTCGCACATGCGCACTCTTAGGGTACACCCCACTTGGTTGTCTTCGTACACGGTCATTGAGTATAGGTCGTTTTAGAGGTCGCCCTATTGTCTAAAAGATCATAGTCGCCTCGAAATGGTTGCCTCGGATATTGTTGCCTCAAACAAATGATCTAAGACATTAGGGTTACCGCTAAGGCGTCCTAACATTGCTTTAGTGACCGTAAGTCCCTCATTCGAATTGACCCTCAAACTCCAACGACGGTGCTACCTACTCACTAATAGTGGGATAGCATTGTCTAAAGGAAACAAGCATAGAACGATTATTTTTTCGAGTAGGTAGATGGTTCTTAGATACTTGCTCTTTCAAAAAACAAAACTTTTCACACTTACACTTTTCGAACAAAGTTTTCAAAAACACTTCATTACACTCTTGAGGACAGAAGCAAGAGTTAAATCGAAGTTTCAAAACAATAAATTTTTCAAACCCACAAGCACAAAGAAAACATTTTGAAAACAATTAAGCAAGTACCTAAGAGCTCGTGGATAACCACGGATAGAAAGGGTGCTAATACCTTCCCTTTCTATAACCTACCCCCCGAACCCGAGAAACATCTCGAAAAAGGAATTTTTCTGTGCTTTTTTCCTTTCCTTGTTGGATAAAATAAAAGTCGGTGGTGACTCTTGCCTACTGCGACATTTTGCAAAAACAAACGCAAAACGCAAACCAGCATTCCAAAAACAGTCAGTTCTTCCCACTGTATCACAGTGTCTGATTCATCCTCTATGCTAAACCATTCAATTGAGGAGTTTTAGGACAAGTCTTTTCATGTGCAATACCATACTACTTGCAATAGGATTCAAATGGTCCACAATCAGAACGAACACATTTAAGTTTCTCGTATGTCTGCCTCTCTACCGAAGCATGAAATTCTTTGAACTTCTACAACACTTGGTCTTTTTTATTTAAGGCATAAGCCCATAGTTTCCTAGAATAATCATCAATAAAGGTAATAAAATAAAGTGCACCACTAAAGGATTTTACCTTTAATGGACCATAAACATCAGAATATACCAATTAAAGGAACTTTGACTTCCTTGAGGGACGATGTCTCTTGAAAGATACTCTATTCTGCTTACCAGCCATGCAATGAGAACACTTCTCCAAACATGCATTCTTTAAACATGAATAACATCCTTTTTGGCTAAAACATTCAACCCCTTTTCACTAATATGACTAAGCCTTCGGTGCCACAAAGATGCTTCCATGTAGATAACATTCACATTATCCCTAACAAATAAAGCTTTTGTCCAATACAATTTAGAAAGCTTTTGTCTGATGCAACTTATAATGCTTCCATGTTTCTAGAACCAAAGTGATTATCATAACCACAATCATCAAGCATATGCACAAAGATCAAATTAAATCGGACATCTGAAGCATGTTTGACACCTTTAAGCAACAATTACATTCCCATGTTGGTTTTCAAGCAAACATCACCAACACCGATTACCTTAGATACACCATCGTTACCCATATTCAACACTCCAAAATCACCAGAAGTATAAGATGTGAAGAAATACTTCCTTGGTGTAACATGCAATGTAGCACCACTGTCAACTATCTACATGCTCTCATCTGATATGAGATTAACAGACTCATGATCACGTAAGATAACAAGATCATTAGAAGTAGCAGTAGTAACACGATCATCGTCATGATCTTCATGATCTCTTTGTTTAGACTTACCTTTCATGCCTTTGTTATCCCCTTTCCACTGATAACAATAATTTTGTATGCATCATGTTTTGTGACCATAATGACACTCCAGATTCTTGTATCATGGCTTGGACTTGCTTCTATTATTCTCTCTAACACCCATCGGTTCCTTTTTATGACTTCTCCCCCTATTTTCAGTGACAAGTACCTTAGATTCAGACGAAGTACCTTATGCCTTTCTTCTCATCTCCGCATTAAGAATACCACCTATTGTACCTCAAAATTTCACTTCCTTTTCTCAATATATTTCTCACAAAGATCTTCAATGATTCAAGCTTGCACAAGTATCGACTAGGTTAAGCCATCTCTTCAACACGGATGCCTCAAATTAGGGTTTGAGTTTGCACAAATACAGTTGGACTTATAATATTTCAAATGACTTTCATGGATCATTATGGACCCTCAAGATTTCTCCTGTCAAATTTCAAGTCTTCGATCATAAAATTGCTCAGTCGATTGATCAGATGGTCTAAAATCAGTTGTATTAGAAAAAAGTCAATTATGGTCAACCTATAGTCAAATTTTAAGATTTTGGACCAATATCAACATTTTGAAGTCATATGTATCACTTGATCAATATTGAATTATAATTCTCCAAGAAAATTGTTCAAATCATCAAAAGGGCAAAATGGTCAAAATTAGGGTTTTGATTGAGAATGACCAATCTATGACTTTTGACCTAGTACATGACTTATTGGTTCGAAACATGATCTCAAGGATCCAAGTACATCATTTTTACCTAATCGCACATTTCAATTCATCTCCCGAGATCAGTGGATTGATATATGAAATTTGGTCAACTGATGAAAAAAGTCAACTGTACACTGAAAAGTCAAACTTTGACTTTTTGATCAAATTTTGGTTTCAAAGATCACATTTCATCAAGACATTCAAAAATGTGAAATTTGATCATCAAGAAATCAAGAAGGTCAAAAGTCATTTTGAAAATTCAAACTTTGCAAGATTTAGAGATTTTTCTAAGTGTTTTCATACATGTTAATTTCATTACTTCATGACAACTTTTCACCACAATTCAAGATAATTCAAGTTGTTACAAGTTTTCAATTAAACAACACGGCTTCATTTTTAAGTTAAAAATTACAAGTTACAAATCCTAAGCTTTGTCTTGTTTGAACTTTTCCCTTTGACTCAATCTTCAAACTTTGCCACTATGTTGTCCACAAATATGCCTTGTCTTTGTTACAAACTGCATAAATATATCCAAAAAACCAGACCTGCATCATGCTACATATCTTGTTGTCCAAAACCTGCATAGTAATGCCAAGAAAAACTGTCAAAACCTACTCCAAAATCTGCAATGATGCCCTGTAAAATCTGCTTTATATCATTCCCATATTTGCACAAACTTAGCACATAAGAGCTGCATCTAAAAAGCAATGAAACAGTGTACCTAAACAGTTCAAAAACGTATCTATTTCCTCCCAAATTTCAGTCAATTTCATCTAAAAATAAGTTGTTTCACAACACACAAAGGAGAGGTTTTTTTGGGGAGAGAAAAGAGGGAAGAGAAAAAAGAAGATTTGAAAAAAGAAACCTAACAAAATTCTTTGTAAACTCTGCTCATCCACTTTTATTCACCAACCAAAAACTGAGAAATAGAAAATACCTCAACCTACTTTTCAACCTTGCAAGCTTTCCCCTAAACCAACTATACAAACACTTCATATACATCACATAGAGATTGTTTAAACACAAGAACAATTTATGTAATACCATTATCATCACCTTCCAAACACAAACAAAAACAATATTTTGAAACTTGACTAAGTTGGAGCGGTTCGAGAACTTTGCGGCATAGAGTAAGGTTTGAAGCAACTTCAAGAAGGTTCAAAGGAGCTTGACCAATCACCACTTTGTGCCTGGAGACGTCCATACGTGTTTCGAAGTTTTCGCTTCAAGAGGTAAACTTTTTTCCAAACTGTGATATCTTTATCCATACATCATTTGCTTTTTGTGTTCAAAAGATATATAAAAAAGGATAGATCAAAATAAGAAAAATCAACGAAAAAGCTAAGACAACGGGCTAACACGGGTACCCGTGTCACACAACACGACCCGTCTCGGCTCAGCTGTTTGAAAACCTAACAAAAAATGCAGGACATGGTGCTGACACGGGTGCCCGTGTCACATGACACGACCTGTGTCAGATCTACTAGAACTAGAAATGTGCAAAAAGGCAGGACAGGGGGCTGGCACGGGTGCCCGTGTCAGATCTATTGGAATTGAAAATGTGACAAATTGGTAGGACAGGGTCTTGAAACGGGTAACAATTTCACAGGACACGACTCGTGTCAGCTCAGCTGGGACAAAGAGAAAAAAACACTAATGGATTATTACAGGGCCCTGACACGGGCGGCCGTGTCACAAGACACAACACGTGTCAGACCAGACACCAAAAACCTTTATTTTTTTACTTTGTGCTATTTATTTTCATTCAATTTGGTTGTGATAAGTAATTAGGATTTTACTTTTTTCGCATTTTTATTACTTGTATCCCCATCCCCTACAATGATGTAATAGCATAGGATTTTAAATTCCGCAATTTATCGCTTTTAATATAATTATTAGTAATTAGGGTGTGTATAGAAAGATAAAAATGCATGCAATCAAAACACTTTTCACACGTGCACCTCTAGGGTAACCCATACTTGTTGCATACGTATAAATTATCATGTCCCTCTAATGTGGGATGCTTTAGCAATGACCCTTGATAAAAAAAAAGATCATATTCCCTCGATGACCTTTTGACGTTGCCTTCGGTAAAACGATCTTAGTCCCTTACGACAATTGCTAAAGCGTCTCATAGGTTGCCTTCTATGACTATACGACGACCCACACCCGTCCCTTCACATCCAATAATAGAATTTCTTACCAATCAATGGTAAGATAGCACTATCTAAAGGAGGAGGAAAAGAACAAAGACTTCTTTTGAGTAGGTAGAACGTTCATAGTTTCTTGCTCACAAATATTTCAAAACATCTTTCAAAACACACCAATACTTAAAAAAAATGAAATATTTTCAAAAGTCAACACTTTGTATACATTCTTATAGAGACGAGAAACATTACAAAGTTCGCCTAAACAAAGGCACTTTTCAAAAATACTTTCAAACAATCACAAACACATTTCAAACAAAGCATTTTCAAAGTGAGCTAGCAACTAAGAGCCTGTAGATAACTACGAATGAAAAGTGTGCTAACACCTTCCCTTTTCATAACCTACCCCCCGAACTCAAGAAAATTATCAAAAGGTTTTTCCTGTTCTTTTCAACCTTTCCTTTATTGGTTTATAAAAAAGTTGGTGGTGACTCTTGCTATCTGCAACAATTGCGATAAAACACCCAAGTCAGTTCTCCACCGTATTACACCCCCTTAGCCATTTCTAAAGAAACAACACCTCTAGGAGCAGAATTTTTGATAGAAAACTGAAACGTCTCCCAAGACTATGGTAAAGATAGCAATAGAAATAGTCCCAAAAGTTCATTATCAAATGTAATACCCATTCCTAACATCTGATCAAGGAACCCTTGAAATTCACTCAAGTGATCTGAAATAGAAGTCTCCTTCTTATACTTCAAACTTATGAAGCTATTTAAAAAGAACAATTTATTATTCCATGATTTAAAGGCATACAGGGACTTTATCTTCTCCCACAAAGTTTTTGCATGTGTCTCATTAACAATATGGTTATAAATATTATCTTATACATATTGTCGAATAAAACCACATACTTGTTGATGTTAAAACTCTCATTCTTCATCAGACACAGAATCCGGCTTTGCAGAACTAAAAATCGGTAAATGTAATTTCTTTATAAATAATAAGTCTTTCATCTTGCCCTTCCATAAATAGAAATTAGAATCATTCAACAATACCATCTTCATATTTGTGTTTGACTTCATCATTCAAAAAAGTAAAATAACCCTTAACTAAGAGATCGGATGCCACTCTAATGGGAAATTAAGACAAAATAACAGAACAATACGCAACGGATATAATATTTCCCAAACTTGTAAGGATCAACAACAAATATAAGAAGGAAAGCGAATAATAATGGCACAAAAAAACACCAAAAAATTTTAACGTGGAAAACCCCTCAATATGAGAGTAAAACCACGAGTCGTCCAGACCAAAGAAAATAGATCCACTAAAATCAATTGAGTTTACAAGATAGTCTTTAAAGTGATTCACAAAATAATGATAACAACCGTAAATCACAAAGCAAACAAACTTACAAATAAGAATAAAAAAACTGAAATTTTTCTCAATTTTGCAGCTTCAGTGCGAAGACCATATCTCTCAACTCAGACCTTTTTTTGAAGATCCCAACGGTCTAAAGTTAGATATATGTGTTGTGAACAAGCTCACCAAATTTCAGCTCGATTCAACAGTTAACGAATTAGGGATTGTCATTTTAGTGAGACTACTGCAGAAAGAATGGGAATGAGTTTCTCTTCCCTTTTTGAATCCTTATTTTTCTCTATCTCTCTTAACCCTGAATTGACACTATCCACTAATATAAGTGAGACAAATGAGATATTAATATTTGGATCTTTCTCCATGTAGGAAGGGAACCCAGACCCAACATCTTAGAGTGCATGGAAAATAAATATCCAAAAGCAGTTGTAGCAGATAGAGATGGGGCTATGAGGGAGTGTATAAAACATTTTTTTCCTTGTGCGACCCATCAGTTGTGTGCTTAACATTTGAACAAGAATGCAGATGAAAATATAAGGAAGTCACAATTTTTGGATGGCTTTAAAAAGGCAATGTACTCAAATTTTACACCTGAGCAATTTGAAGAATTTTGGTGGGAGCTAGTTAATGAGAATGAACTTGAAGGAAATGCTTGGGTTGCCAAAACATGTGAGAACAAGTCACTTTGGGGAACTGCATATCTACGCGATAATTTTTTTGGTTGTATAAGAACTACGTCACAATGTGAAGTTGTCAATGCAATAATCAAGTCTTATGTAAGGAAGAAAGGATGAATTTTTTAATTTAAGCATAATTTTGAACAGGCTTTGAGAGACTACAAAAATAATGAATTTATTGTTCATTTTAAATCAAAATTTTCAGACCCTGTATTGACAACTCGACTTCGTCAGGTTGAGAGCGACATTGCTAAAACTTATATAGCAGAAATGTTTAAAGAAGTAAAAGAAGAAATAATGAAGGCTGGTGCATTAATTGTAAAGGAGCGATTAATAGAAGGGGAAAAGACAGTTTATACATTGACAAAATATTGTGAGGCTGGTTTTGAAAGAGAAGTTGTGTATGATATTTCACGTAAAACATTGTGGTGTTCGTGTAAATTGTTTGATTCTCGCAGAATTCCATGTTCACACATCTTTTATGTCATGAAAGAAGAACATATAGATCATATTCCTAGTAGTTTGGTATTGTCGCGTTGGATGAAGGATACCAAAATTGGGTTTTTAAACATGGATTCTAATGGGGGACTAGAATTGAATTTGATTGAGCTAGCTCGTTTTAGTGCTTATTATTCTGTTTTTACAATATTTTGCAAAGAAATTTTAAAAAATGGTGTTTATGGGGATGTAATGGATGGCATAATGAATCTACAGAGAAAGTATTGTAATTTTGACGAACCAACTGGGACCCAAGATGCATCTGTAGGTAATCCAATGACAATGAAGATAAAAGGTGCTCCAAAGCGTAAAAAGAATGAATCCAAAATAATTAGACACTGCAAGAGTACAAGTCATGATGCAAGGAATTATTCGGTAATACATAATTTCTTTTTGATCTGAATCTTATTCTTATTATGTATCTTGCATTGAATATTATATTCTAGCCATTTTGATATATATTCTAGGACAAACAAGACGGGACATCTGAACAGAATGATGTGTTCGAGTCAATGTTGTTAAATGATTCTTCAAGACAAATACAAAAGGTATGTTTTGCTTTATTAATTACTCATATTATATTTACATTTGTTTTGAAATATGTATTGAATATATATATATATATATATATATATATATATATATATATATATATATATATATATATATATATATATATATATATATATATATATATATATATATATATATATATATATATATATATATATATATATATATATATATATATATATATATATATATATATATATATATATATATATATATATATATATATAGGAAAATAAGAGAAAATCCAACTATAATATTAGCATATGGATATTACGAGCTGACTTTTAAGCCCAATGTTTGGACTTCAACCTATGATGCCGGTGGAAAAAACTGTAATTCATCAAATGCCTATGGGACAACCCATGTACCACCCAATGTATGGAATGCCGGTTATGGAATCTAGTTCACGTTTCGGTCTAATTCAACAAATGATGAAATTCGGTGGTATCCAATGATCCAAGATTTGTAAATTTTATATAGATATTATTTGAAATTCCCTTTTTATTGTAATATATCCTACTAGAAGTTATTTATGAGTTCGTGACAGTATGTTTACCATTGCGTCGTGTATTGGTTGTTCAAGTAGGGTTCGGCCCAAGCCCAATTTCGTAGAAGTTATAGTGTTGGAGTTCATATTAATAACCATTTCACTAGCCAATAGTCATGGTTTGTTTTTTTAATTAAATATTAACTTTTAATTAACATTACTGAAAAAAAGTTTTAAGATTTATTAATTTTAAAAAGTTACTTATTTTTTAATTAATCATAATAATATGCAATAAACAACATAATGTGCACATATTGACGCATTAAACTTCAAACATCTTAACAAAATAATACTATGACTTATTAATAACATACAATTACATAATTTCCATTTCTAAAAATAAAGTTATCAAAGCAAGTTATGGTAACTACTACATCTTTGGTTAACTTATAGAAAGGCTTCAATTTTTCCCACTCATCAAACAACCTTGGAGATGCCTTATTTCCCTTAAAATACATCACATGTTTATGACCGTCCCTATAATAAATGCTCCACTATGCAGGTAAAAGGTCAATGAAACACTCCACAAATATAGGATCAATTACACCTTCAGCCTAAAATAATTTATCAACACATATTTAAAATGAGTAAGGAATCCGAAAACATAAGATTGCAGCAAAGCACACAAATCTGATATAAAGCTATAAAGGGGAACATAAATGGGGCCCAATATAAATATACTAGTACTTGATCATCTAGTACGGTTGAAAAAGAACCTAAAGCATTAAGTTTTTCACATATGACATAAAAATCAGTATTTCCTTTATATTCAAAATAAACAAAATCCAAAATATCCAATCTCAATCGGTCCACTAACTGTTTTCAGCTTTGTTTTTCAATTTTTGGCTCATTACGGTGTAAGTCATAGATCAAACGAAAATGATTTTTGTAACACCCCAATTCTATTCCAAGCGAATTATGCAAAATAAATCAGAGTTATAAAATTTCATTCATGCAAACGAATCGGGACGTCACAAATTCTTCTAACAAATTCATTGCATTCATCATGGATATATAACACTTTTAAAACATCGGATGAACCATCGTCATAACATATTTAATAAAATAATTCAACAACTACGCAACGGAATTCTTCAATAACATCTCTAAATAAAACAACAACTTCGAAACATTTCATATTTAATAATAATCAATTTAAAACTCAACAACTGAAAATCAACAATCAAAAATCAGCAAGCGTTCATCCCCCCGAGTGTTACATATCAGATCAATGACACTGACTCGAACTATTGAAGGTATACAGCCTTCACTCGTGATTACCTGCACGTTACCAACATAAGGGCAACATTCAAACAGAAGGGGTGAAATATCTAACAATATAATAAAGCGCATGATAATTAATATATTGAGTTAGATCAATAATATCACCACTTCTCATCTTGTAATCAACAATAATTACAGCATATATACTCATTCATCAACATCAAATACATTTCATTAGTCAATCCTATAATGCGACTCAAAACTATGCAAATGCATGTGGTACCATTGGAGAAAAACTCCCATCTCAAAAATCTGCCAATTAATAGAGGCATCAACAAGGCATAGCCTTCATCTCAAAATTTGCCAAACCAGGCCATCTCAACGAGCATAAGCTCCATCTCAAAAATGCAATGTATGCGACTCATCATGAATGTAATATCAACACCCAAATCATCTCAAAACACATATCAAAACATCTCAATTAACACCTCAAAATCGCAACATCTCAATCATCTCAAAATATCTCAAAACATCTCAAAACATCTCAATTAACAACATCTCATAACATCAAAATAATTTATTAAACATAATTTATTATCACAAAATCATCGAACACAACTTCATCAATAACATCTCACTAATACTCAACTGTATATTAATAGTACAGTAATTTGTCCTGTTGTTTTGCTAATTTATATCGTTACTGTCATTAATCCTACTGTCATAATTCTAAACAGCAGTCTCTAACATCCCTTATTCATCATTCTGTTTAAAAATCAGCACAACGGTCATCTACGGGAATTAATTCTAAATCATGCATTATCTGTTAGGATTACACTTCTTAATCATCATTTAATCATCTAGAATAAAGTTCTTCGCGTTAGTTAATCAATGCTTCGAACGACATCTCAAACAGCATCCTAAAACTCAAGTTACAGCAATTTAAAAACTGATTCTGTCAAAATTAGTCAGTATGAGTCGACACGAAACTCTATGGATCGACGCGTAATGCTTCTCCTGCACAACATGAGTCGACACATCCTCCTCATGGATCGACTCATCCTACTTCAAATCACAGCATGTATCGACACATGCACCTTACCGGTCGACTCATCCTGAGTCTTGCAACTAACATGTATCGACGCAAGCCCTGTATGCATCGACTCATCCTGGGTCTAACATCGCCCATGTATCGACTCATCCAGCTTGAGGTCGACACATCCTGGTTCCTCCTGCAAATTTTTTTGCGTTTTCTACTGTAATTCACTATGGGAATCTAATTCTAGTCCTACAAACCTCATTATAATCATGGTAATTCATCACTTAACATCATACTCTATTACTCCCTCGATCAAACAACATGATAATGTCATTATTCATCAAGAATTCATCAATATTCACCATACATCATTCATAACACATCCAATTCAAGAACAAACAACAATTACATCTAACCCCATATATCAAATATCATGAACCCAATTATAAAGCCAGAACCCCACCTTTACCTTGGATTGAAGGTCGCTCTACAATTTCTGGGTTGAATCTTTGTTCTTGTCGTTTCCTTCTATTTCCAGCAGCTTCGCGTTCTTCTCAAATCCTTATTTTCTTCTTATTGCTTCCTTCTTCTATTCTTCCTCACAAATAATAAAATAACTTAATATTATTATATTATTCTTATTGGGCTCCAAACCTACACCCCCTTATTACTTCCACTCACACAATATAGACCCATATTAAATAATATTAACTTCTAACATTATTTCACCAAAAAATAATATTATACCTCTAATATTATTATTTCTCCACTTAATAAAATAAATCCAATTTAATAACACTTCTTCACAAATATTCTAAAAATAATTTAATTAAATAATTAATCAAATTATGGGCGTTACAACTCTCCCCCACTTAGAATATTTTCGTCCTCGAAAATTTACCTCAATCAAACAATTCAGGATAGGAGTCTCGCATCTTGCTCTCCAATTCCAAAGTCATGCTTTCACCAACAGCTTCTAGCCAAACCACTTTAACCAAGGCAATCTCTTTTCCCCTCAGAGTCCTCATTTCACGATCCGCGATCCGTACAGGCATCGTCTCCACCGTAAGATTATCCTGTACTTGCACATCGTCCATATGAATCACATGAGATGGATCTGAAATATACTTCTGAAGTTGCGACACATGAAGAACATCATGCAAATTCGAAATATTAGGCGGTAAAGCCACTCTATAAGCAACATTCCCCACTCTCTCTGAAATCTGATACGGTCCAATAAAACGAAAAGTGAGCTTCTTAGACTTTAATGCTCGCCCAACATCAGTCACAAGTGTAACTCTCAAAAACACATGATCACCAGCTTGAAATTCTAAATCTTTCCTTCGCTTGTCATGATAACTCTTTTGTCTACTTTGTGAAGCTTTCATCTTTTCTCGAATCAACTTCACCTTCTTAGTAGTCTCACGAACAAGTTCAGGTCCAAGCACTAAACTTTCACCAGATTCATGCCAACATAACGGAGTTCTACATCTCCGACCATACAACGCCTCAAAAGGTGCCATCCGAATACTATAATGGTAACTGTTATTATAAGTGAACTCTATCAACGGAAGATAAGTATCCCACGAACCTCCCTGCTCGAGAACACATGCCATCAACAAGTCTTCCAACGATTGAATCGTCCGTTCAGTCGGACCATCTGTCTGAGGATGATACGCTGAACTCAACCTCAACTTAGAACCCAACGCTTCTTGCCAACTCTTCCAAAAATCAGAAGTAAATCTTGGATCTCTATCTGACAAAATGCACAAAGGAACACCATGCAGCTTCACGATCACACTAATATAAATCTCAGCCAACTTCGACACTGTAAAACTGATGTTAATAGGAATAAAATGAGCTGACTTCGTAAGCCTATCAACCATCACCCAAATCGAATCATGTCCTCTTAAAGTACTAGGCAACCCCATCACAAAGTCCATTGAAATGCCATCCCATTTCCATTCTGGAACTTCCAACGGTTGCATCAATCCTGCAGGCTTCTGATGTTCAACTTTCGACTTCTGACAAGTCAAACATGCATACACAAACCGAGCCACGTCACTCTTCATCCCAGGCCACCAAAACAAACCTTTCAAATCTTGATACATCTTTGTAGCTCCTGGATGAATACTCAACTTACTTCTATGACTCTTTTCAAGTATCACTTTCTTCATCTCAGCATCATCAGGAATACAAATCCGGCTACAAAATCTCAACACACCTTGCGCATCTAGCTTAAAATCACTATTCTCATATTGATCAGTCCCAACCATCAAATCTACCAGTTTCACATCCAACTTATGAGCTTCTCTGATACTGTCTAGAAATTCATTATTAATCTTCAACATACCCAACATAACACTCTACGGAGTAACCTCGCAAACTAAGCTCATATCTCTGAACTGCTCAATCAATTCCAACTCTTTAATCATCATTGCTGACATATGTAAAGTCTTTCGACTCAATGCATCAACTACCACATTCGCTTTTCCTGGGTGATAATTAAAACTGAAATCATAATCCTTTAACAATTATAACCATCTTCGTTGCCTCATATTCAACTCCTTCTGATCAAACAGATACTTCAATCTATTATGATCACTAAACACTTCAAATCTAGAACCATAAAGATAATGCCTCCAAATCTTCAACACAAAAACAACAACAACAAGCTCTAAATCATGTGTAGGATAGTTCTTCTCATGAGTCCTCAACTGCCTCGATGCATAAGCAACTACCTTACCACTCTGCAAAAGCACACCTCCTAAACCCATCTTGGAAGCATTACAATACACCACAAAAGGCTCTCCTGGATTAAGCAACGTCAAAATCGGAGCCGACGTCAACCTCTTCTTCAATTCCGTAAAACTTTCTTCGCACTGAACATCCCATACAAACGCTCTACCTTTACAAGTCAACTTAGTCAACAGAAGTGACAACTTAGAAAACCCTTCAATAAACCTTCTATAATAACCAACTAATCCCAAGAAGCTTCTAATCTCAGTAGCTGACTTTGGAGTTTCCCATTGCAACACAACATCAACCTTCGATGGATCTACAACAATGCCACTACCTGAAATCACATGACCAAGAAAACTAACCTCTTTTAACCAAAATTCACACTTGGAAAACTTTGCATACAACTTCTTCTCTTTCAGAATCTGCAATACTACTCTTAAATGTTCAGCATGCTCTTCTTCTGTCTTAGAGTAAATCAAAATATCATCAATGAACACCACTATAAACCGATCCAAATAAGTATGAAAGATATAGTTCATATATTCCATGAATACTCCCGGCGCATTAGTAACACCGAAAGGCATCACCGAATACTCGTAATATCCATAACGTGTTCTGAAAGCCGTCTTCTGAATGTCTTCATCCTTAACTTTAATCTGATGGTAACCAGACCTCAAATCAATCTTGCTAAACACACGGGCATCCACCAATTGGTCCATCAAGTCATCTATTCTAGGAAGAGGATACTTGTTCTTAATTGTCACCTTGTTCAACTATCTATAATCAACACAAAGCCTCATACCTCCATCTTTCTTCTTCACTAACAACATTGGAGCTCCCCACGACGATACACTTGGTCTTATAAACCTCTTCTCAAGTAACTCTTCCAATTGCTTCTTCAACTCTGACAACTCAGACGCAGACATCCTGTATGGTGCCATAGACACAGGTCTGGTACCAGGTACAAGATCAATTGCAAATTCAACTTCCCTCTCTGGCGGTACATCAGGAATCTCATCAGGGAAAGTTTCAGGAAATTCACACACCACCAACAATTCCTCAATTATCGCTTGAGTCTCTACAGATAGCGACGCCATCAACGAAAACATATGTACTTCCTCTTGCATCAACTTTCTCAACTGTCTAGCAGACAACATACCACCTTCCTCTTCTTCAGGAGTAGAAAACTTCATTGACTTGTCATAACAATTAATATGAACACATTTATGCTCTAACCAGTTCATACCAAGAATCAAATTCAAACCTCTTAACGGAAAGCAAACCAAATCAACAACAAAGTCTCTGTCAAAGATCGACAAGAGACACTTAGCACACACAAAAGAAGTAGTCACTGATCCCTTGGCTAGAGTATCGATGACCATTTCTCCACTCAAAGAAGATAACACAAGACCCAGTCTTTCAACACAATCAGCAACAATAAAACAATGCGTAGCACCAGTATCAATAATAGTAATTAAAGGAGTACTATTAATGAAACATGTACCTCTAATAAGTCCGTCTTCAGCAGCTGTCTGATCCTCAACCAAAGCAAACACTTTACCATTTGAATGAGCCCTCTTCGGTTTCGGACACTGGCTACCAATATGCCCTTCCTCTTTATAGTTGAAACAAACCACACTCTTGTGCTCACACTCAGATACAACATGTCCGTTCTTGCCACAACGGAAACACCTCTTCACTTCAGTAGTGCACACATTACTCTTGTGTCTAGGTTTCCCACACTTAAAACAAACCACACCAGCAGGAGCATCTCCCCCACTAGTCCTTTGACCATGAGCAACTCTCTGTTTACCCTTACCAGCTGGGGCATCATAGGGTTTACCACGACTCTGCGGGTGCTTACCCCTCTTCTCACTAATAATCTTGTAATGTGCATTATTGTCTTCCTCATAAATCCTACAGCTATTAAACAAATCAGCAAAGACACGGATCTTCTGGTATCCAACTGCCTTCTTAATTTCTGGGTGTAACCCATTCTCAAACTTAATACACTTCGAAAAATCAGCATTTTCCTCAGCGTAATGCAGATAAAACTTGGCCAACTCAGCAAACTTGGCAACATACTCAATAACAGACATACTTCCTTGCTTCAGCTCAAGGAACTCAATCTCCTTCTTACCATGGACATCTTCAGGAAAATACTTTCTCAAAAACTCCCTACGGAACACAGCGCAAGTAACATTCTCACCTGCATCTTCCAACTTCTGGCAAGTCTCTAGCCACCAGTCATCAGCCTCGTCTGCTAGCATATGAGTCCCATAGTGAACCTTCTGCGCTAGAGTGCAGTCCATCACGCGAAAAATCCTCTCAATCTCTTTCAACCATTCAAAATCTTTGTCAGGATCATAATTTCCCTTGAACGTAGGTGGATTCTCTCTCTGGAAAGTCGCTAAGCTATGAGATCCAGCATTCCCGTCAGCATTCGGCTGATTTTCCATCGCATGAGCCATAACTTCTAAAGCAGCAGCAAGGGAAGCATCATTCCTTCCAGCCATCTCAACTTATCACTACAACACAAACAACTGTTAGAACTCAAAATAACAATACTCGATTGTTAGACAACTAAGACTCAACGACAAGGTCGGACCAACCTTTTGCTTTGATAAAAACTTTGTAACACCCCAATTCTATCCCAAGCGAATTATGCAAAATAAATCAGAGTTATAAAATTCCATCCATACAAACGAATCGGCACGTCACAAATTCTTCTAACAAATTCATTGCATTCATCATGGATATATAACACTTTTAAAACATCGGATGAACCATCATCATAACATATTTAATAAAATAATTCAACAACTACGCATCGGAATTCTTCAATAACATCTCTAAATAAAACAGCAACTTCGAAACATTTCATATTTAATAATAATCAATTCAAAACTCAACAACTGGAAATCAACAATCAAAAATCAGCAAGCGTTCACCCCCCGAGTGTTACATATCAGAGCAATGACACCGACTCGAACTATTGAAGGTATACAGCCTTCACTCGCGATTACCTGCACGTTACCAACATAAGGGAAACATTCAAACAGAAGGGGTGAGATATCTAACAATATAATAAAGCGCATGATAATTAATATATTAAATTAGATCAATAATATCACCACTTCTCATCTCGTAATCAACAATAATTATAGCATATATACTCATTCATCAACATCAAATACATTTCATTATTCAATCCTATAATGCGACTCAAAACTATGCAAATGCATGTGGTACCATTGGAGCAGAACTCCCATCTCAAAAATCTGCCAATTAATAGAGGCATCAACAAGGCATAGCCTTCATCTCAAAATTTGCCTATCCAGGCCATCTCAACGAGCATAAGCTCCATCTCAAAAATGCAATGTATGCAACTCATCATGAATGTAATATCAACACCCAAATCATCTCAAAACACATCTCAATTAACACCTCAAAATAGCAACATCTCAATCATCTCAAAACATCTCAAAACATCTCAAAACATCTCAATTAACAACATCTCATAACATCAAAATAATTTATTAAACATAATTTATTATCACAAAATCATCGAACACAACTTCATCAATAACATCTCACTAATACTCAACTGTAAATTAATAGTACATTAATTCGTCCTGTTATTCTGCTAATTTATATCGTTACTGTCACTAATCCTACTGTCATAATTCTAAACAGCAGTCTCTAACATCTCTTATTCATCATTCTGTTTAAAAATCAGCACAACGGTCATCTACGAGAATTAATTCTAAATCATGCATTATCTGTTAGGATTACACTTCTTAATCATCATTTAATCATCTAGAATAAAGTTCTTCGCATTAGTTAATCAATGCTTCGAATGCCATCTCAAACAACATCCTAAAACTCAAGTTACAACAATTTAAAAACTAATTCTGTCAAAATTAGTCAGTATGGGTCGACACGAAACTCTATGGATCGACGCGTAATGCTTCTCCTGCACAGCATAAGTCGACACATCCTCCTCATGGATCGACTCATCCTGCTTCAAATCACAGCATGTATCGACACATGCACCTTACCGGTCGACTCATCCTGAGTCTTGCAACTAACATGTATCGACGCAAGCCCTGCATGCATCGACTCATCCTGAGTCTAACATCGCCCATGTATCGACTCATCCAGATTGAGGTCGACACATCCTGGTTCCTCCTGCATAATTTTTTGCGTTTTCTACTGTAATTCACTACGGGAATCTAATTAAAGTCCTACAAACCTCATTATAATCATAGTAATTCATCACTTAACATCATACTATATTACTCCCTCGATCAAACAACATGATAACGTCATTATTCATCAAGAATTCATCAATATTCACCATACATCATTCATAACACATCCGATTCAAGAACAAACAGCAATTACATCTAACCCCATATATAAAACATCATAAACCCAATTATAAAGCCAGAACCCCACCCTTACCTTGGATTGAAGGTCGCTCTACAATTTCCGGGTTGAATCTTTGTTCTTGTCGTTTCCTTCTATTTCCAGAAGCTTCACGTTCTTCTCAAATCCTTATTTTCTTCTTACTGCTTCCTTCTTCTATTCTTCCTCACAAATAATAAAATAAACTAATATTATTATATTATTCTTATTGAGCTCCAAACCTACACCCCTTATTACTTTCACTCACACAATATAGTCCCATATTAAATAATATTAACTTCTAACATTATTTCACCAAATAATAATATTATACCTCTAATATTATTATTTCTCCACTTAATAAAATAAATCCAATTTAATAACACTTCTTCACAAATATTCTAAAAATAATTTATTTAAATAATTAATTAAATTACGGGCTTTTTATGTAACAGCCCGAGCCTTCAGCGTTCTCGACACTATTACCTCATGATCTTCTCTACCCCCCTCACTAGTAGAGTTTTTTCCTTTCGTGGGAATCGAACACTGTACCCTGGGGTTCAAGTACATGCTCAATGCATTCCCACTACCAATTGAGCTAGCTCAATTGGTAGTGGGAATGCATTGAGCATGTACTTGAACCCCAGGGTACAGTGTTTGATTCCCACGAAAGGCAAAAACTATACTAGTGAGGGGGGTAGAGAAGATCATGAGGTAATAGTGTCGAGAACGCTGAAGGCTCGGGCTGTTACAATTTTCACTGTCATCATACACGTGCCAGAAATTGGACCTGGACAAATCGTCGTAGTAGTCGTTTAAGAAGCAGAGAGGGACTGCAACATTATTCTACAAATAAAGACATGACATCAACATTACAGAAGTACAGTACTACTACAGACAAATCAAATAGTTGAATATTAACAAAAAATCACCTCTCTTGTTTCATAAGTGTGAACCCAAGTTTGAATAGTTGGTTGGTTGAGAATATTTGTAATCCATGACATTGTAGTTGTTTGAAGAAGATGAGTGATAAGTATTTTTCACAGGGAAGATGTTTCAGAAAATGTGTTTATGTGTTATGGACTTCGGCTATCAATGGCCTTTTATACTAGTATTGGTGTCTTAAATTATTTCAATATGTTAGTAATAAGGTGTTGCGAGTTATATGGTTTACCTTCAAAAGTTGTAGCGGTTTTTTTTTCAATATTTGGAATTTGGAAGTCGTAAAGATAAAAAATTGTTTGAAACATTTTAAATTTATGAAATTATAATTTGTGCATTTTATAGTGGTTGGTGTAAATTATGTTTAAAAAAATTATATATGTAATTTTAGTTTTATACTCACGGCTTCCTAAAAAAAGAGATTTTCTATATGTTGACCTCATACTTGGTATCATTGTATCATTTCTGATGATGCCATATGTCATACCCAAAATTCTGACCAAAAATCCCACCTTCATTTGCATTTTCATAAAGCATCAAGGTCACGAGATACTGTTGGTTTTTTAATCCGCTCACCTCTGAGTATTGCTTATGCAGAGATTATAAATTATTGTGAACACTTTATTTTATGCATAACTAACTTCTAATCCCATACAAATGTGTATATTTGTGTTTCTTTGGTTTCATGTGCAGAGACATGTCTGAATCAAGAGCGACAGGTGTTGCGCCTCAATTAGGATTTTTGATCCCTCAAGTGTTCGAGTATGGTGAATCACCAATTCTCAAAGGTTGCTTCATCAAAGCTTAGCCTATAATTAAAAACATAATCAATATTCCATCATCATTGGCTCACATGTGCATCAATATGTCTTGGAATGCAAGGAAAGACCAAGTTTGCAACTTGATTCAAAGCACTTTGACCAAAAGTCAAGTTTTGCAAGATCAAGTTCAAATGATCATAAATTATTTGATATTCAACATTTTCGATTGATTCTATGAGCGTAATAATCGCGTTGACATCATCTCCAACTTCTATTTACAAGTCAAGAGCTGATTATATGCGGAGGGTCGTCAAAAATTCAAATACATTAAAGGTCACATTGTGATTTTTGACTTTATCTCGAAGTAACTATTACCCGATTTTCAAGGATCATCACTTCTTTGATTCTCAACATTTTGAGGCGATTCTTTTTGCACATTGTCATAAATAATGTCATCTACAAGTTCTCTTCAAGGATTGAGAGTTAATTATGCATAAAAGATTAGGAAAAATATTGAATCGTTATAGGTCATTTCTTGACTTTAGAATGTTCTTAACTTCTAATTTAAATTCATGCCATAATTCTTTCTTCAAAGATGTTGATCCTTATGTTGAGATAATTCATGAAATAATAGTTTGAGCTTGAAGGTTCATGGATTGTTTGTTATTCATAATTCAAACCGTTTGTGTTTAAATGTTAGTGATTATTGGATCGAAGTGGGATTTTGATCATAACTTTTAACACATTTGTTTGTTCATCAAGAGTCAATTTCATACAAATGCCTCTTGATTCAAAGTCACTATGCCAAAAAGTTTCAAACATTCATTATTTCAAGTTACTCACCATTCAAAAATTCAAGATCAAACAAGTTCACAAACCCTGTCATTAAAATTCATTCATGATTCATTACCAATGTACATGTAAATATCATGTGGTGTTACATTTTAAAATAAGAAGTCAAGAAGATTTACAAGACGTGTTCTAACTCTTATTCTAAATATATTTTGTCAAAGAATCATTCCATCAATTCCATAGCCTTGCCCAAATCATTGTTTCATGTTGCTCTCCAAAACCATTTGCTTTCACTGTATAATTTGTCCACAACCTACCACAAAACAACAAAAGTGCACTTCTGCCCAGCCCCTGCATAATGCAAAAAATAGTTGAATTATGACCTTTCCTTATCCATAATATTTTTGGTAACAAAACAAAGGAAACAATCCAAAATATTTGCACTATGGCCACAGAAAAATTACAGTTATCGATCCAGATCTTGTAATAATGTGATTAAAAGCCAAAACTGGAAAAAAAAGGCTAACATAGCAGAAAGACCATAATAGAGCAAGAGAATTTTTTCAAAACATACCAGTCCAAGCCTTCCCTAAAGCCCGCACTCAAGCTGTCCCAATTTTGCACAAGAATGGAAAGCTTCAGCCTGCATCAAAGAAAGCCAAAGTTAGCATACCAACTTTGTCCAAATCTCACCAGTTCTCCCCTAACTTTATCATTTTCTTCACTATAAATATATGCCTTCCCAACACCAAGAAGGATCACACTAGAAACACAGATTGAAATAGCGAAAAAACCAATCCAAAGACTTACTAATAATCATTCACAACTTGCTCCCTTCAGCACTTCAAACCTGCTCCATATTCATCCTTCATTCTCTAAAAGAGCAATCTATAAAAACCTCTAATCGGCAGCCTTCAAATTGTAACAATCATCAGCCTGACCTTAACACATTCATGCAAATCGCTTTAGAAAACCTAAACAGAAACAACCCATACAATACTCTCCATACTCTCTCATAACCTCAAAAACTTCCAACTTGATTTCTCATCATGACCTGCATTTACAGCAACCACACACTTCCTCAACATAAACTACATTAAAACCTTATCACACTTTCTTCCCTAAACATGTCAAAACCAAAGCACACAATATTCAAACTTAAGTACACATAATCAAAATCGACGAACTTAACTCATAAAAAAATGTCTTGATATTGCAGGTTCAAATAATGATTTCAAAGCCAAAAGAATAAAGGAAGAAGATTTCAAATCTAGAAGAATAAAGGAAGAAGAGGATCGAAGTAGAGAAATTTTTCTGATTATTTAATTTTTATATTTTGTTTATGCCTATTCCAAGGGAAAGAATAAAATTTCTTGACTTCATGTCGTAAAAATATATCTAATATGATTGTGCGAAACCCCTTTCATAATTTTTTTAGTTTTTTTTGTTAATCTTAAGTTAAATCTCCTAAAAAACTCAATTTTTAAACTTACACTCATATAAGCTAAAAACTCGACACTAGGTCATCTTCAAAATCTCATCCTCACACTCATTTAGCAAGAAAACCAATTTTAACCAAAAAACATATATTTCAAAAGGTTCCTATAGGATACTATAGATACATAGGGTGCTAGTACCTTCCCTTTGTATAACCAACCCCCTAACCTTCGATCTCTTTTCAAATGCATTGTATTTTTCTTTAATTTTAGTATTGCACTTACTTTACATTATGGGTTTTATATCGCACTTTTCCCTTTTCCCTTGGAAATAATAAAGCGCGGTGGTGACTCTTGCTTATTTGCGAGTCAAGTTAATTAATAGCTTGATATCCGATTTTTACCGCTACAGAATTGGCGAATCTACTGGGGATTTAATACTCTAAGTGGGTTAAACCTAATTTGTTATATTTGTTTTCATTATTATTGCTTGTGTGCTTATATGTGTTATTTTGTGGTTTCTTTGGGTGTTGATTACAAAGGACAAGTCCTATTCCCAAACTAAGGTACACTTAAGATTAGGAAGGGCGATATAGTCATGTTAACTTTGAGGGAGTAATCCCTAAGAAGGATACATGAAATTCCCAACTCAGTGGAGGTCCCCTTGAATGTAGCACTGTTTACCAAGTAATTGGGAACACATGTTGCTTTCGACCCCAGAGCCAGAGAAGCTGAGAGGCGTAGAACCCTTAATCCATGTTTGTGATCTTGTGTGTGATTGTCACATCATGCATTCATGCACCCATGAGCATTCCTTTAACCAAATTTTCGAGGAACTTAAGACTTTTGTTTGCAAACATCACAAGTTTCATAATTATGAATTTTGGAAAGAGTAATCATAAGTACAATGTCAAGATTCCAGATTCAGAAGAATTAAGAAAGCATGAATCCTTGGTATCTAGTCCTTGGGATTTTAATTTCTCATAGCTATCTTTAAGATGGATTTCTCCATTCTATTGATCTAATTCCTCAATCCTTTGTATCGGTGATTTATTTTCCCGATTATCATCAAAATAGAATAAGAGAAATGTGAGAGGATTTATTTTCCTTTAGCATTACAAATTCAAGTTTAAGAAGATTTTAAAATACTGTGTTGGGTCTTCATTGGATGTAGTTCATTTGGACCTCAAGATTTAACTTTCTCTTTCTTCTTTATAGGATTAGTGAAGTTTTGTACTTCAAATGTAACCCTTCCAGTATTAATGAAATGAGTTTTTGAGTTGTCCCAATTGTGTATTTTAATTGATGTTTGTAATTCGTTTATAATGTTCCAAAGTTCTTCGAAAACTTGGTTTTTAAAACTTTTATGCAATCATTTTGCATTGTGTCATACGGCGGGAGAACTGACTCAGGTGTTTTGCATTTTTATGGCAAATGTTGCGAATAACAAGAGTCGCCACCGACTTTTCTTTTATCTAATAAAGGAGAGGGTGAAAATTACAGGAAAGACCTTTCGAGATGTTTTCTTGAGTTTGGGGGGTAGGTTATGAAAATGGAAGTTGTTAGCACCCTTTTCATCCGTAGTTATCTACGGGCTCTTAGTTGCTTGCTAGAACACTTTGAAAAATGCTTTGTTTGAAATGTGTTTCTGGTGGATTTTTGAAAGTATTTTGAAAAAAACGCCTTTGTTTCGGAAAACTTTGTAATGATTCTCGTATCTATAAGAATGTATACAAAGTGTTGGTTTTTGAAAATACTTCAAAGAGATGTTTGTTTTTTAAGGTGTTTTGAAAGTGTAAGTGTGAAAATGGTTTTGATTTGTGAGCAAGAAACTATGACCGTCCTACCTACTCAAAAGGTCTTTGTTCTTTTCCTCCTCCTTTATATGTTGCTATCTTACCATTGATTGGTAAGAAGCCCCATCATTGGATGTGAAGGGACGGGCGTGGGTCAAACGTATAGTCATAGAAGGCAACTTATGAGACGTTTTAGCAATTTTCGTAAGGGACTAGATCTTTTACCGAAGGCAACATCAAGGCATATCGAGGAACTACGATCTTTTTTATTAAGGATCTTTGCTAAAATGCCAATATTCGAGGGACATGACTATTTTCCGAGGCAACAAGCGAGGTTACCCTAGAGGTGCACGTGTGAATAGTGTGTTTGATTGCATGCATTTTTGTCTTTGAAAGTAGGGTTTTCTAATGGTTGTTTTTATCTTGCCATACACACCCTAATTACTAACAATTTATATTAAAGCGGTAAATTACGAAAATAAAAATCCTAAGCTATTGCATCATTAGAGGAGTGGGGGTACAATTTACAAATGGGGATGAAGTAGAAACTTAAATATTACAACCATATCGAATAATAATGAAGGCAATGTTAAAATAGTGTAAAATAAAGGAAAAAATGCATTTTGAACTATTATGTGTCGACACATGTTGCTATGCATCGACACATAACTTTCCTTTCCCCTGCCAAACCAAATCAACTCAGTATGAGTCGATGCATAATAGGACATGTCGACTCATTTCCTGCTTGTGTCGACACATACGTGTTTTGTGTCGACTCATGCACCTTTCATACTTCTGTTTTGAGACCTGGATAACAGTATGAGTTGATGAATAAGGCTATGTGTCGACTCATACCCTATTTTTTCACTAGAATGAGTCGACGCGTGTGGGTATGTGTCGACTCATGCTGCAGTTTTTGCCTTAAACATTGTTTTATTGTCTGTACAGGTCAGTTTACAGCATGTAATTGATAAACATAAACAACAAGTAAATGGTTAGCTCAAAGGGGAAATTATTACTACATTTTTTCTTTAAAAATAAAGCATCAATAATGTATTAAAAAATGTAAAGTCAAGAAGACTTACCTTGGGACTGCACTTGGTATTTTAAGTCTGAATACTTTTCCAGCTGCTGTGATGGCTCGAATGAATCTCCAGGAAGCTGTCCCGAACTGTTGAATCACACTAACTCAGTCAAGTTATACAGTACTATTTTTGTGTTTGGAGGGTGGGGATAATGGCACTACAAAAACTGTTCTTGTGTTTGAACAATCTCTATGTGATAAGGTGTTTGGTTTCTAGGAGATGAAATAATGGATTGAGGGTTTCTGTTTTGAATGAAGGTAGAACTAGTTTTTTTTAATGAGCATGGGTTACAAAGAATACTCTTTTTCTGTTTAAAACTCTCTATTCTCTCTCCAAAAGAAAACCTTTTGCGTCTTGTGAAAATAGTCTATTTATAGAGGAAGTTTTGCTGGAATTTTGGGAGGGAAATAAATAATAATTTGAATAGTTTGGGTATGCTGCATTATTGCCTTTTAGATGCAGCTCTCATATGCAAATTTGATGCAAACATGAAGCTGAGATAATGCAGGCTTGGACTGGGTTGGTAGTAGCATAACAGGGTTATTTTTACAGCAGTTTTGGAGTGTCGTGGCAGCTTGGTGCAGGGTTGTTTTCATAGCAGTATAGAAGACTGTCTTTTGACATGGTTTTGGGCTGTTATGTGGGCAATATGACAGGCTTAGACAACATTATTTGTAGCATGATACAAAATCTGGTTTGTGGACCAAATTATGCAGATTGTAAGAAAGACAAAGCATGTTTGTGGGCAGCATAGTGGCAAGGTTTGAGTCAAAGGGGAAGAGTTCAAACAAGACCAAACCTAGGATTTGTACTCTTGCAAAAATGCCACTTTGTAATAACTTGAATTATTTGTAACATCTTGAATTATTTGTAACATCTTGAATTATTTTGAATTATAGTGAAAAGATATCATGAAGCAATGAAATTAACAAGTATAGAAAATACTTAGAAAAGTTTCAAAGTCTTGCAAAGTTGGATTTTTGACTCTCTTGATTTTTGATGATCAAATTTCATATTTTGGATGTCTTGATGAAATGTGATTTTTGGGACTCAATTTTGGTTTAAAAAAAGTCAAAGTTTAACTTTTTAGTGTACAGTTGACTTTTTCCACTAGTTAACTGAATTTTATCTATCAACCCACTGATCTCAAGAGATGAATTAAAATATGAGATTAGGTCAAAATGACGCGCTCATATCCTTGAGATCATGCTTCCAACCAATAAGTCAGATATTAGGTCAAAAATCAAAGTTCATTCATTTCCATTCAAAACCCTAATTTTGCCCATTTCGCCCTTTTAATAATTAGAATGACTTTCTCAGAAAATCGTGATCCAAGGCTTGAAACTTGACAGAAATAATCTTGAGGGTCCATAATGATCCATGAAAGTCATTTGAAATATTAGAAATCCAACTGCCTTTGTACAAACTCAAACCCTAATTTGAGGCATCAGTGTTGAGGAGATTATTTGGCCTAGTTGATGCTTGCGCAAACTTGAGTCATTGAAGATCTTTGTAGGAAATATCTTGAGAAGAAGAGAGGGAAAATTTTGGGGTGCAATATTTGCCCCTGTTCAATCTTCTTGAACCTGAAGAGTTAGATTGACGGATCCTCCATTCGTGACTTGAGGGTGGAAGATAACTGAACACTAGAGTGCCCAAAAATTTGCACTTGATGATGTGTTGGTTGATTGTGTCGAGAATGGGCTTAAGGATGCCATTTGGAGGAATGATGAAGAGTTTGTTGAAGACAGGCTTACAGATGCCATCCAGAGTGACTGTTGGTAGAAATTGGAAGAAGTATCAGAATAAAATCTGGTCGATTTAATCTGAATGATATGATGGAATGGACCCGAGTTAAGCCATGTTTGAAAATGTTTTAGAAAGAATGCGTGTCAGATTGCTTCTGGATGAGCCCGTGTTAAGCTGCATCTGGAGATATATAAGAAGGAATCTGTGTAAGATTGCATCAGGATGAGCCCGTGTGAAGCTGCATCTGGAAGTACATGACAAGGAATACGTGTAAGATTGCATCAGGATGAGCCTGTGTGAAGCCACATCTAGAAGTATATGAGAAGGAATCCGTGTAAGATTACATCAGGATGAGCCCGTGTGAAGCTGCATCTGGGTAGGGCTGCTTCGGGATGAGTCTGTGTGAAACTTCATATGGAAATATATGAGAAGGAGCCTGGGTAGGCTGAGTCTGTGTGAAACTTTATCTGGAAATATATGAGAAGGATCCTAGGTAGAGCTTCTTCAGGATGAGTCCGTGTGAAACTTCATCTGAAAATATATGAGAAGGAGCCTGGTTAGGGCTGAGTCTGTGTGAAACTTTATCTAGAAATATATGAGAAGGAGCCTGGGTAGGGCTACTTCAGGATGAGTCCGTGTGAATCTGCATCTGGAAATGTATGAGAAGGAGTCTGGGTGGGGCTGCTTCGGAATGAGTCTGTGTGATACTGCATTTGGAAATATATCAGAAGGAGCCTGGGTAGGGCCGCTTTAGGATGAGTCCGTGTGAAATTGCATCTGGAAATGTATGATAAGGACCCTGGGTAGGGCTGCCTCGGGGATAAGTCTGTGTGAAACTTCATCTAGAAATATATGAGAAGGAACCTGGGTAGGGCCGCTTCAGGATGAGTCCGTGTGAAACTGCATCTGAAAATGTATGATAAGGAGCCCGAGTAGGGCTGCTTCGGGATAAGTCCGTGTGAAACTTCATCTAGAAATATATGAGAAGGAACCTGGGTAGGGCTGCTTCTGGATGAGTCCATGTGAAACTTCATTTGGAAATATATGAGAAGGAGCCTGGGTAGGGCTGCTTTAGGATGAGTCCGTGTGAAACTCCATCTAGAAATATATGAGAAGGAGCCTGGGTAGGGCTGCTTCGGGATGAGTCCGTGTGAAACTGCATCTGGAAATATATCAGAAGGAGCCTGGGTAGGGCTGCTTCGGGATGAGTCTATTTGAAACTTCATCTGGAAATATATGAGAAGGAGCCTGGGTAAGGCTGCATCAAGATGAGTCCGTGTGAAACTTCATCTGGAAATATATGAGAAGGAGACTGGGTAGGGCTGCTTCGGGATGAGTCCGTGTGAAACTTCATCTGGAAATGTATGAGAAGGAACCTGGGTAGGGCTGCTCCAGGATGAGTCCGCGTGAAACAGCATCTGGAAATATATCATAAGGAGCCTGGGTTAAGTTGCTTGGGGATGAGTTCGTGTTAAACTTCATCTGGAAATATATGAGAAGGAGCCTGGGTAGGGCTGTTTCAGGATGCGTCTGTGTGAAATTGCATTTGGAAATTAGAAGGAACCCGTGTAAGATTGCTTCGTCTGGTCGTGTAGATAGTTGTCCTGTCTTATTTCAAGTATTAATCTATAACCAGTTATTCACGGATAGTTGTCCTGTCTTGGTTTAGGTATTAATCTGGAACCTGTTGGAAATCGATGATGATATTTGTTTGTTGATCTTTCCTGAAAAGGTAAAGAATTAGTTGTGTGCAATGTCATGATGCATGACACACATTGTGTAATGATGTTCTCAAAATAAATGAGATTGTGCTATATTTATTTTGTATGCATATGTTATGATATTTGTAAAGTAATGTATGAATGCAGTATATGAATTGATCAGTTGTTTGTTGTAGCATCATTGACTTGAGGGAAAATAAATCTCTGACTGCTGCTGGGGATGAAGAATGTGATTCTTCATTATTTGTTGAAGTTGAATTGCTGGGAGATAGATTTTCGTGGCTAGAGAAAAAAAAATCTACTGGGGAGTTATATCTTGGTCGGGGAGAATGGAAGTTAACAACTTGTTGGGGATAAAGAAGTTAAATGTTATCTGGTCAGCTTCCATGCTTTGCAGCAAACTCACTTGGGATAGTGGCAAACTTTACTGGGGAAGAGAAGTTTTGTTAGTGATTTGAAGAAGTTAAACTATTATCTGGTCGGGTCCAGGTTTCGTAGTAACTCGAACGGTTATCTCGTCGGTTCCAGATTTTGTGGTAGATGGAGAAGTTAAGTTACTATTTGGTCGGGTCCAGGTTTCGCAATAACTTTCTTTAGAGGAAGGAAGTCAACTGTTATCTGGTCAGGTTCTAGGCTTCACAGTCACTTTCGGGGATAATAACGACTCTGTTGGAGACTTCAACTGGGGATTAGGGGTTGAGGTCCCTTGATTTGTAATAGTCGGAGGGGAAAACTCAAGCTGGGGAATTTGTAGTTTGTTGGGGAAATAAACCCTGTTGAAGAGGATATTTGACGAACTGCCGGGGAGGATATTTTTTAGGAATAATTCCATAAGGCTTCCTTTTAAGACCAAATCAACTGGGGAGAGGATCTTCCGGAGATTGAGACTCTAGCTGGGGATCGCATGAATCCAACTTTGTAGGGATGATTCTGTGGGGATACCCATGAATTTGACCTTATGGGGTTTGGACCCTTATCAGTGAAGATTATTATGTGGGGATAACCTTATAGAGGTGGCTCTGGCAACTTTACCAGGGACCACTTTATGAAATGGACATTGTGAGGATTTGTCACTATTTATAATAGTAAGTGTTGTAGCACGGCTGGAATTTTTTTGCTTGATTGTACGTGCCCCTCTGCTAGAATTCATTCTCGATGCCCCAAGTGATTCGAATGGAGACCTGTCCCTGGATATTCAGAATTTTATGAGAGATTTTTTGGCATCTTAACTTGACTTCCCCAGATGAGTTGGACAGTGACATGTCATGCCCCTTGATTATGGAAAATTTGTCATTGGGAGCGTCTTTCCCTTTGAAGTTATTCTGCTACTGAGATAATTTTTATTCATCGGATATTCGCCATGCGAATTTCTCCGTTGTCAAACAATTAGCCATATGCAAACAGCGATATTCAAACAATGCAAATTTTGTTTGTCTTGAAGTTTTGAAAATTCATTTTTTAGCAGATGAAAGAAATTTGTAAGAATATGAATTAGACTCGGGATTTATAGTGACCCTTACAGGAGTCAGGATACCTTTTGTAACAATATGCTTTTGAACTAACTCATGCTTCAATTAGGAATTTTAAAGGGTTGTAATGTGGCCTGGTTCACAGTTTAAGAAACAAAGGATAAGGCTCAAAGTTTATTTGCACCCACCCGTTCTTCGTGATGTTCTACAGTCATATACTCAGTTAATTGTGTGTTTGAACTCCGATTGAATATGGAATGATATTTTGGTGATGGTTTGGATAAATTAAGCTTATTTGTGAAGGCATACATTTTTGCAATGTTTTTCTATTGTCGAGGATCTATAGAGACCTCATCTTTTTTTGATTTATTATCTCTAATTTTGCCTGACAATTTTTGTTTTGAGACTATAGTTAGCGGGATGCCCCAGTTTTTTTTAAGTCTCCTTCGTAGGTTTTGACTCAGTGGGCTTTTCTTTTGAGAGATAATGACTGCCTATTTTATGGGGAACCATCACCGACTTTTGATTCAAAAGGATGTTTTTGATGTCATTAATTGTGTATGAAGTGAAAGCTTGCAACTGAACATACATTTGAATGAACTGAGAAACTACCCTGCCCCCGATTCTGATTAAAGGTTTCAAGTTGTGTGAAAAAGAAAACTCATACTTATTTGGCTCAAAGGGGTTGACTAGGGATTATCTTCCTTATAACTCCACTGTTTAGGATTTGAAAGAATGTTTGTAAATCGTCAACAAGGTCTCTCCAAAAGCATATTGTATGAGATTATGTCATTGTTTTCGTCATCCTCCATCTAAAGGCTTGCAACTTTTAACGAGAGTTAAATATCATAAAAAAGAATAAAAACATAATTTCAGTATAGTGAAAACGAATGGATTAACTCAAGACAAACATATGCAATGCATTAATGAGAATAACCAAAGTCTGACATAAGGACAAATGTTTAATTAAATAAATAAATTACAACTGGAAATTTGAATAAACAAAAGTTTCTCCACCTAAACTTCTCGCTTCAGATGGTGTGTCTTTGAGAGGTGACAGAAGAACTCCAGTTGACCATCTTGTGTAAACTCCAACACTCCTTTGTCAATCAGGCCTGGAATCTTGTTCTTCAATGCCCAACTATGGTTAGTGTCATGTCCCTGACTGTTGGAGTGGTATGCGCACTTTTCATTGTGTTTGTAGCGGGGAGAAGAAGTATTAGGTTTTTGAGGAAGCTCCCTCAATGTAATCAACTCGGCTTCCAATATATGATGCAATGCTTGAGTAAAGGACATTTTGATCTTGGTAAATTGTCTTTTAGGCGCATCTTTCTTATGCTAACCATCTTGTCGTGGTTGGAGAGGTTGTTGTTGGACTCTTGTTATAGTAGCCATTTTGAAGGGTGTTCTCTCGACCAAACCAACTTCTTGTCTCAACGGAGGCTGATTAATGACTCGATCCTCAATTCTAGTTGTTTGTCCCATATGGTTGCATCCGTCTTGATGAAGCTTGTTGACGAGGGCTCCCAGCTCTTCTTGTCCCCGAGCTAGGTTTTGGATAAGAGCCATCTGACCCACCATTTGTCCCATCATATGGACTTTCATTGTTGCCATTTCAGTTTGTAATTGTTATAACTGGTCGTCCCTGTTGTCTTCAGGATTCCTCTTGGTCATGCTCTCAATGAGGAGTGCCTTCACTTCTTCTCGCCCCTTGGATAGGTTCAGGAACAATTCTTGAAGTTGAGTATTTTGGGTCTGAAGATCCTGAATAGTCTGTTCTAGAGCCATCTCTACTGAAATAAACAGTAAGTAGATGAGAATCCTGTATGGGGAAAACCTGTTATGATGACATGCATGATATGTGGATGCGATGTTTTCAAGGATCTCGCGGGGTAAACAAAAGAAGATGCTAGAGGTTGAACTTTGATTACAACTTTGATTGAATAACTTCGTATTGTTGAATTCCCTTCTACGAGAATCAAGCTCACCATGTCAAGTGGGTCATAGCCCTTAAGTCAAGTTACCGTGCTTTGGTCTTTGAGAGCGTTTGGTTAGAGGAAAATAAATCCTCTTGCCCCTAGATAAACGTCTTATTCAATATTACCCTGCATCACAAACCCTTGAGATCCTTGAAATGGTTATTGAAAATTCTAGGTATGATGTCATGATGTTATGTACAAGTATACACATACACACAAAGCAAACAAGTCCTTAGGTGTAGGCTTGCATGAGGTTCATAGGTAAGTACCCTCTTGAAGTTTAGTTGGTTCAAACTGTCCTATAAAGTAATCAGGTTCTAGGGAATCTCAATATCACTGATCTTTCTTCATCGGACATTGTTTCAGCGTAAGCCTCTTTATTGGCGACCAAAATATCCTGAAAGTCCGGTCTCAATTAGCATAGTATTGAGTATCAACCAACTTCGGACTGCACCAAATTCGGATATCTCACTACTTCCTAATGGCCAAGTTGTTCAATTTAAGGTTCCAAGGTTAGTTAATGTTTCATGACACCACACAGCGGCCCCGTATTCTCCTTGACAAAACTCAAGGGATATCGGTACCAACAAATGTGTCATACTAACGTAGCCATCGCTTTAACCATGTTGGTATACCCCACACAGTCCTCATGATCTATTGCTACTTACCTAATAATGTTCCCCGATCCTGGTGGAGGATTAACACAAACCCAAACAAGGACCCATAATGTAAAGCAATCAAGTCAAACAATAGAAGCATTTAAAGGTGATCTAGCTCTAAGGTAACCCCACATTTAAGTAAAAGTCCCCAGCAGATTCACCAGTTCTTTCATACTGCGAGAGAACTGACTCGTGTGTTTTGCATTTTTATCACAAATGTTGCGGATAGCAAGAGTAGCCACTGACTTTTCTTTTATCCAATAAAGGAAAGGGTGAAAAGAACAGGAAAGACCTTTCGAGATATTTTCTTGAGTTTGGGGGTATGTTATGAAATGGGGAGGTATTAACACCCTTTTCATCTGTAGTTATTTATGGGCTCTTAATTGCTTGCTAGATCACTTTGAAAAATGCTTTGTTTGAAATGTGTTTGTGGTGGGTTTTTGAAAGTATTTTGAAAGAACGCCTTTGTTTCAGTAAACTTTGTAATGATTCTCGTCTCTATAAGAATGTATACAAAGTGTTTGTTTTTGAAAATAGTTCAAAGAGATGTTTTTTTTGAAGGTGTTTTGAAAGTGTAAGTGTGAAAATGGTTTTGATTTGTGAGCAAGCAACTATGAGTGTCCTACCTACTCAAAAGGTTTTTGTTATTTTCCTACTCCTTTAGATGTTTCTATCTTACCATTGATTGGTAAGAAGCCCCGTTATTGGATGTGAAGGGACGGGCGTGGGTCAAACGTATAGTCATAGAAGGCAACTTATGAGACATTTTAGCAATTTTCGTAAGGGACTAGATCGTTTACCAAAGGCAACATCGAGGGACTACGATCTTTTTTATCAAGGGTATTTTCTAAAACGCCCATATTTTAGTGACATGACTATTTTCCGAGGCAACAAGCGAGGTTACCCTAGAGGTGCACGTGTGAATAATGTGTTTGATTGCATGCATTTTTGTCTTTGAAATTAGGGTTTTCTAATGGTTGTTTTTATCTTGCCATACACACCCTAATTACTAAAAATTTATATTAAAGCGGTAAATTACGGAAATTAAAATTCTAAGCTATTACATCATTATGGAAGTGGGGGTACAACTTACAAATGAGGATGAAGTAGAAACTTAAATATTACAACCATATCGAATAATAATGAAGACAATGTCAAACCAGTGTAAAATAAAAGGAAAAAATGAATTTTGAACTATTATGTGTTAACACATGCTGCTATGCATCGACACATAACTTTACTTGCCCCTGCCAAACTAAATCAACTCAGTATGAGTCGATGCATAATAGGATGTGTTGACTCATTTCCTGCTTGTGTCGACACATGCACCTTTTGTATCGACTCATGCACCTTTCACCCTTCTGTTTTGGGACCTGGATAACAGTATGAGTCGATGCATAAGGCTATGTGTTGACTCATACCCTATTTTTTCACTAGAATGAGTCAACGCATGTGGGTATGTGTCGACTCATGCTGTAGTTTTTGCCTTAAACATTGTTTTATTATCTGTGCAAGTCAGTTTACAGCATGTCATTGATAAACATAAATAGCAAGAAAATGGTTAGCTCAAAGGGGAAATCATTACTACATTTTTTATTCAAAAATAAAGCATCAATGATGTATGAAAAAATGTAAAGTCAAGAAGACTTACCTTGGGACTGCACTTGGTGTTTTAAGTCTGAATACTTTTCCAGCTGTTGTGATGGCTCCAATGAATCTCCAGGAAGTTATCCCAAACTGTTTAATCACACAAACTCAGTCAGGTTGTACAATATTGTTTTTGTGTTTGGAGGGCGAGGATAATGGAACTACAGAAACTGTTCTTGTGTTTGAAGAATCTCTATGTGATAAGGTGTTTGGTTTATGGGAGATGGAATAATGGACTGAGGGTTTCTGTTTTGAATGAAGGTAGAGTTGGGTTTTTTTTAATGAACAAGGGTTACAACGAATATTGTTTTTCTGCTCAAAACTCTCTATTCTCTTTCCAAAAGCCAACCTTTGTGTGTTGTGAAAACAATCTATTTATAGAGGAAGTTTTGCTGGAATTTTGGGAGGGAAACAAATAACAATTTGAATAGTTTGGGTATGCTGCATCATTGCCTTTTAGATGCATCTCTCATATGCAAATTTGATCCAAAGATGGGGTTGAGATAATGCAGGCTTGGACTGGGTTGGTAGTAGCATAGCAGGGCTATTTTTGCAGCAGTTTTGGAGTGTTGTGGCAGCTTGGTGCAGGGCTATTTTTATAGCAATATAGAAGACTGTTTTTTGACATGGTTTTGGGATGTTATGTGGGCAATACAACAGGCTTGGACAACATTGTTTGTAGCATGATACAAAATCTTATTTTGGACCAAATTATGCAGATTGTAACAAAGACAAAGCATGTTTGTGGGCAACATATTGGCAAGGTTTGAGTCACAGGGGAAGAGTTCAAACAAGACCAAAACTAGGATTTGTACTCTTGCAAAAATGCCACTTTGTAATAACTTGAATTATTTGTAACATCTTGAATTATTTTGAATTGTTGTGAAAAGATGTCATGAAGCAATGAAATTTGCAAGTATAGAAAATACTTAGAAAATTTTCCAAGTCTTGTAAAGTTGGATTTTTGATGATCAAATTTCATATTTTGGGTGTCTTGATGAAATGTGATTTTTGGGACTCAATTTTGGTTAAAACGTCAAAGTTTGACTTTTTAGTGTACAATTGACTTTTTCCACCAGTTGACCAAACTTTGTCTATCAACCTCCTGATCTCAGGAGATGAATTGAAATATGCGATTAGGTCAAAATGACGCACCCAGATCCTTGAGATCATGCTTCCAACCAATAAGTCAGGTATTAGGTCAAAAATTAAAGTTCGGTCATTTCCAGTCAAAACCCTAATTTTGCCCATTTCGCCCTTTTGATAATTAGAATGTCTTTCTCAGAAAATCGTGATCCAAGGCTTGAAAATTGACAGAAATAATTCTGAGGGTCCATAATGATCTATGAAAGTCATTTGAAACATTAGAAATCCAACTGCCTTTTACAAACTCAAACCCTAATTTGAGGCATTGGTGTTGAGGAGATTATTTGGCCTAGTCGATGCTTGCGCAAACTTGAGTCATTGAAGATCTTTGTAGGAAATATCTTGAGAAGAAGAGATGGAAAATTTTGGGGTACAACACATTGTATAACATGCATCATTATCACTTTTGTCTTGATTTCGAGAATTTTCTAGAGTCTTATCCTCTGCTCTTCGCCAACTAAGTCAAGGTGTCGCGTCAGTGCAATACTCGTATTAAGATAAGATTGAAAACATTAGGCAAGAGATCTTTGAACTCCGTAAAGAGGTAACTACTTTGAAGGCTGGTATGGAGTATCTAACAACTTGGGTTGAAACTTTGGTTACTGCCCAAGTCAATCCTTCTAGGAAGGAAGAAGATATGGAAAATGTCTTCACAGAAATTCAGAAATCATTCTTTCATGATAAGGTGATAGTCAATACACCCAGTGATTTCCCTGATAAAGTGAATATGGGAGTGCTTTTAGAAGAGGATGTTTGAACTGGATGTTTATCTGAAGATGGTGGCTCAGCTAGTTGTGTGAAGACGTTTGATAATAATGTTTCCAAGAAGAGAACTAGAGGAAGAAACAATCATTGTCAGAATAAACATGTTTCTCCTGTCATCCATGTGTTCAATTTACCTCTTGCTGCTCCAGTTTGTCAATAGAACCAACAAGTTCATGATCAGAGAAAAACTCAGTTTGATCCAATTCCAACTACCTATACAAAGTTGTTTCCTGTCCTGATGCAGAGGAATTTGATTCAGACCCGATCTCCACTAAAGATCCCTGAGAAGATGCATTGGTACTATAAAGCTGATTTGACTTGTGCCTTTCATCAAGGAGCCCCTGGGAATAGTATCAAACATTGTTATTCATTGAAAAATGAAGTATAGAAATTGGTCAGAAGTGGTATCTTGTCATTTAAGGATATTGGCCTTGAGGTTCAAGTTAAGACATTGCTGAAGAATAAACATGATCGGAGGATACCTTGTAGTTTAAAGAAGAGAGTCTTCTTAGTTTAATTAGCATTTTTACTGCTTTTCAATTTGTAATTTTTCTTTTTTATCAAGGCACTTTTTGCATGTATGAACTTGTTTGCATTTGAATGATTATATTAATACAATGAATATGTTTGTTTTGAAGAAACCCATTCGTTTCACTCGTATTAGTTTTCAATTTTAAATTGCTTTTTGCATTATGACACCAACTTGTTACGCATTCTCTTTCCTAGGCAGAGATTGGAGGGAGGATGATGAATTTAAAACGCAAAATTTCTGGTTGTATGCTTTTGGATAAAACCCTATTAACGATGTATAGGCATTGTTTCAAATCCCTAAACACCAGAGATATAAGGGAGTGAAACTCTTGTTAAACCCTTTGAGCCTTGAAGTAGGAGTTTCTTTTCTTGTTCAGAAAAAATCCTGATTTTGAACCCAAGGCAGGGTAGTGTTTAGTTAATCTGATTGAGCGTTCAAAACTCATATTGAGTGCGCATCTAAGGATACAACAATGGTTATCATTCAAAAGGTTAAGGAAAGTCAAAACTGCAAAGGTCAGTCTTCGCATATCATTAGTGCGCATCAAAAGAAGAAGATATCCCAATGGGTATCTCGCACACATCAGGAGATCAATAGATGACGATACCCTAGCGGTTATCCCTCATCCACCAAGGACTCACGCAGTCACAATTCTTCCAACAAGTCACAAATGACTCGAAGTCACGTGACATGTTCAAAAGGAAAGGAAAGGTGATATAAAAAATGAATGAAAAAATGAAATGAATAAAAAATGATGAAAAAGGAAGAGACGAAAAGCCCCGCTAAGTTGGAACTTGAAAAACAAGTCGCTTAGGCAAAATTCAGAGTATCCCGCTAGACTTCAGAGTCAAATTCAAAAGGAATTTGTCCATGAAAAAGTTAGGGAAAACATGCCTGAGAGGCGAGAAAGTATTACAACATAAAATCCTCAACAAAGAGTAGAGTCGTGTGATAAAAACCCATAAGAAGAAAAAGTGAGTGACCTACATGTCCAAAGAAAACCTCAGTTGGTTCCTCAACCGTCCCGAAATTTCTTTTGAGAGATGAATGTTCGTGTCAAGTTAACTGAATATAAGACTGAAGAATATTATGAAGGGGTGGGCACCAATTATTTTGAGCCTTAAATCTTTTTTTCTAAAAAACCGTGAATCATACGACTTTACCACCTTCAAAAGTCCTAATTGAAGCAGAGTTTATTTTGAAAGCATACTTCAACAAGATTGTGTTCCTGACTCCCATAAATTTTGCTAAAATATTTATGTTAGTATCATATGTTTTTGTTATCTTTTATACAAAAATAAATAATGCACTAATTCGCAATCTTCGCAGTATTTTTTAAATAAAAAAAATCTTCAAGGCTTGCATAACTGTTGCATTAGAGTTTTCATTCGCAGAATAAACTTTTCCTGCTTGTAAAACATTTGCTTAATGTCAAGGAAGCTTACATATAAGCACCAATGATGATTTTAATCTTTTGAGGTCTGAAACTTTGTTAAGTAATTGGCGAATCATTTCTAAGAATGATCATAGCCAAGGGAATGTCACTTGAAGACCTTCAGCATGAACATGTTATTGCCTTCATAGTTCGTTTACCCTTATTGGGGCAAATTTGAAGACTTTGTTTTTCCAAATACAGTCAATATGGGGCAGTCACGTCAAGATTCAACGAATCTCTCTAAGAGTTTGAAGACATTGGGGCATTTTGGATGCCAGTTATTTTGTAAAATCCTCTTGAGACGATTTCTTCTTATAAGCCATGTAACTTGGGGCATTTAAGAAGTGAAGATTTCACAAGAATTGTCGTGCATCATGCCGTTTATCAGCAGTAAACTTGGGGCATCCAAAATTAGTTCCAGGGGAAATCTAGATTTTGTCAAGATATGCAATCTGCTTTACACACATTATCAAATGGTGGTGTTCTCTAATAGTTCCAGCTAAGCAAGATTTTTTCCTCCAGTTGAAGCGTTGTTCATGTTGTTATTCTTTTAATGGATTATTGATGTTAAAAGATTAGACTTCAGGTTTTCTCCCGAAAGTATCTTCCTCTCCGGAGAGATTAGAGCCTTATAGAAGAAATATGCTATGTCGAGGGCTTTTGTTCTATCTCCAGTAATGTTCCCATATTGTTGAAATTAACCGAGTATCTATTTGTACTGTAATGTATTTTCATCTCCAGTTTATCTCTTTTGGTCTGTTTGGTCAGCATATACATGGCATTCATTTATTCATTCACACTTACATCATTCATACACATTCACATTTCTCAATGTTATTAGGTCCATCTACTTTGGTTGTCTTTATCCCCAAGTAGAGTATTCTCTCTTTCCAAATAGAGTGACAACCTAAGTAGAAAATGTACATATTTTCTAATTCCCCACTGAGTTTGTTCCTCATGGAAAAGTTTTGTTTTAGCCTTCCTTTTTGTCTCATGATAGGATAAGTCCCAGTTGAGCTTATTCCTCGTTTGTTAGAGTCTTGTTCGTTTGTTTCTCTCAGTTTTGTTCTTAGATTGAGCTTCATCTCCTGCAAATGTTACCCTGTGGATTTCTCTAGGCTGTGAAACCTAGACTGAGAGTGCATTTATTTTGCACATGTAAATACTTTTGTCTCTCATGAAGATTATATTCATGGTTCCCCATTGAAGATGAACTTTGTTCCCCAGTAGTGTTATTGCAACACTCTCTTGGAATCTCAACCTGATAACAAATGGCAGACTCTTTATTTGAGAAGCTTGATTATTTCTGGATTTCCTCTTTTATGGCAAATGGCGATCACTTCATGAGCAGTTTGTCTATCCCCGATGAATTTATTGATTCTCATTCCCAACAGTGTCTTCATAACAGTATATTGAAATCTTTTTCCTGGCAGCAAGTGGTGGCCTCTTTATTTGAGCAGCTTGTGTATTTCTAGCATACTTTCACCTTTCATCAAATGGAATCTCTTTTGAGAAATTTTCTCATCATCAGCAAATGGAATCTCTTCAGAAAAGTCCCGCAGATAAGTGTGTATGTTATCCTTATCAGGTGGAAGACTTGATTAAGAAGAAACTGAGACTAGTTCGTGGCGTGTGACCAGGTTCTTGGGAGGTTTATTATCAGAAAACTAAGACCAGTTCATGGTTTGTGACCAGGTTCTTGGGGAGGTTTATTATCAGAAAACTGAGATCAGTTTGTGGCTTATGACCAGGTGCTTAGGGAGGTTTATTATCAGAAAATTGAGACCAGTTCGTGGCTTGTGACCAGGTTCTTGGAGAGGTTTATTCAACAATTGTCATCTCTTTTGAGAAGTTTTCTCATCAACGACAAATGACATCACTTTTGAGAATTTTTCTCATCAACAAAAAATGGCATCTCTCTGTAAATGTATTGCGGAGAAGTTTGTATATTATCCTTTTCAAGTGGAAGACTTGATTAAGAAGAAATTGAGACCAGTTTTTGGCTTATGACCAGGTTCTTGGGGAGGTTTACTCAGCAAATGGAATCTCTTTTGAGAAGTTTTCTCATCAAAAGCAAATGACATATCTTTTGAGAAGTTTTCTCATCAACAACAAATGGCATCTCTTTTAAGAAATTTATTCATCATCAGCAAATGGCATCTCTCTGAAAAAGTCCTGCAGAGAAATTTGTATATTACCCTTATCAGGTGGAAGACTTGATTAAGAAGAAACTTGGACCAATTTGTGGCGTGTGACCAGGTTCTTGGGGAAGTTTATTATCAGAAAACTGAGACCAGTTCATGGCTTGTGACCAGGTTCTTGGGGAGGTTTATTCAGCAAATGGAATCTCTTTTGAGAAGTTTTCTCATCAACGACAAATGGCGTCTCTTTTGAGAAATTTTCTCATCAACAGCAAATGGCGTCTCTTTTGAGAAGTTTTCTCATCAACAACAAATAGCATCTCTTCAAAAAAGTCCCACAGAGAATTTTGCATATTGTCATTTTCAAGTGGAAGGCTTGATAAAGAAGAAACTGGAACCCGTTTGTCATGGAAAGGAATATTATCTTTTCTACCTTCGTTAAAAGTCGGTAGTTCACCTTCAGTAAACGTTGGAGTCATCTTTGTATCTCTACTTTTAGTGGAAGTCGGTAGTTCATCTTTAGTAAACATTGGATTCATCTTTGTATCTCTACCTTCAGTGGAAGTTGTAGTTCACCTTCAGTAAATGTTGGTGTGTCTTCTGTTTCTTTACCATCAATAAGAGTTGGTATTGTTCTATGTTTTTCTACCATCAACCATTGGGTTTTTAGTTTATCGTCCTTTATGAGTCAGTATCTTATTAATCTCCTACCGTCAAATATTGAGTTGGTAGTTTACCGTCATCTGTGAGTCGGTATCTTATTGATCTTCTACCTTCAACCATTGAGTTGGTAGTTTGACATCATCTGTGAGTCGGTATCCTTTTGATCCTACCTTCGACCATTGAGTTGGTAGTTTACAGTCATTAGTGGGTCGGTACCTTTTTGATTTTCTACCTTTGACACTGATTTGGAAATTTACCATCATCTTGAGTTAGTATCTGTTGTACCCCAAAATTTGCCCCTCATTTCTAAAGAATTTTCTCACAAGATCTTCCATGACTCAAGTTTGCAGTACTGATACATCAATTTAGGTTTGGAATTGGCACAAGGGCAAAATTGTCAAAATGCACACTGAAAAGTCAAACTTTGACTTTTTTGATCAAAATAAAGTTTCAAGAATCATGTTTCATTAAGACATGTTAGAATATGAAGTTGGTTCATTAAGAAAATCAAAAGTAAATTACTTTGGAAAAGTCAAAGTTCTAAACACTTAGAAATTTTTCTAAGTGTTAAGAAAATGTGATAAGTTCAGAAATTTTTGCCAGATTTCCATCATGATGCAAGATGATTCAGGAAGAAGTTCTGACACAGAAGTTGTAGATATCAACGAGATATAAAACATTGCAGAATAGAACTCCTCCTAGAAATGTTGGGATTTCAAGTTATAAATCCTTGGAGACACGTCCATGAAACTAAAACACTTAGTAAATTCTGAGCATTTCCAAGTCAGAATTTGTTTAGAACTTATGGGCCAGTTTTCAAGTAGGTACAATCAGAGTTTGCAAAAATGATTCAAAGAGGGGTTACAAAGCATGTTACAAGCTTTATGAAAAGTCTGAGAACTGATTCAAATCATGCTGGAGCAGGGAGAATCAAAGATCAGAAGTTGGACATTTGCTCTTTATCTAAGTTATGTTTATGCTAAACTTCTGATCCAGTTTCAAGCTATGCTGCATAATCTCATGTTGCATGCCTTCTTTCTTGTTAAATCTCATCATAATTTAATGCTTACACCAACTTTTGAGTCTTTATCCCAGTGTTTAAGCCTTTATCCAAAAGATCTCCCCACGTGTGGCATGAAAGTACCACTGATTTTCTTGAAAAGCAAACATTTGTACAAACTTTATTTTGAGCCCATACTTTACTCTGTTTCTGAGTGTACTTTCCCACAAATCATGCCTATAAACTCATATTAGGCGTGTTTAAAGCTGCTAACCACCCTACCTTGCCTTGAAACCATGCTTGTCTAAACTTGCTTCAAAAACAAGTCAATGATCCATAACGTCATGGTTGTACTCCTGACTTCTCCAAGCTTCTAAATCCTTTGCCTATAAATAAACTTCATTTGAAAACTGAAGGAGGATTGAAAAGAAAAGCTCTGAAACCTTGCTGGAAATTCACAAGAACCTTAAACTGCAACACAAACACAAAACTTGCTAGTTTCTGATTTTTACATCCAAACTCTAATTTTCCTTGTGCGTTTCTTGGCCAAATAATCCATATAGTTTCTGGTATACATGTAGAAGCTTTCCCAACTTTTGTTTTCAAACTGTAATACAGTCTTCACCAATCTCCATTTCAAAAATCAGAACATTGCATCTTGACTACTCCAGAGCATTCCAACCATCCATAAATCAAGCTAAGGGTTGCTTTAGCTTTCTGAGAACTTAAGGAAGTTGACCAGAACATCACAGCAATCTGAACCAGGCTCTAACTCAAAGAACAATTTCCAGCTGCAAGGTAAGTTTCTTCTGATTTTCATCTCATTACTTAGGCATTGTTAGGCTTGGAATTTCAAAGACACAATGTAGATATCATGGCTCTGAATCTGTACATATTTATAGATTTCATTTATATGGCCTAAGTAGAGAGAATTTCAGATTAGAACTTATTGAGAAAATTAGGGTTCAGAATTAGGATTACCAAAATTCATGCTTGCTTCTGGTTTACAGTTTTGATGCTTTGTATTTCTGAAACCATGATGAAATTTGCCATAACTTATATGTTTGCATTTTCCATTTTTGTTGAGAAATGACTAAGTTATAGATACTTTGGATGGCGCGAAGAAGAAGATGAAGTTCATCATCAGAACTTACTTTTGTAATATATGTTTATGTTTTTGCTTCTAATACCGGATGTATAGCCACCCCAGTGATAGAGAGCGCACGCATAAGGCATTAGTTTTAAGGGTCCGGGGTTCTAGTCACAGGAGCATATTTTATGTTTATTTCTTAACATTTTACCCCATTATTTGTCAAACAACATTCCTGGACCAGAACTTCTAGATAAACCCTCACCCCCATTTGTTTGTCAAAACAGTACTCCTGGACCAGAACTTCTAGATATTCTCATCCATAAGCATTGTCACCTCACTTACCCATTAACATAACTTTTAGCCTTCTAGTAACACTAGAACTTCTAGTTTTCCAAATGCACTAGAACTCCTAGGCTCTCCAACATCCAGAACTTCTGGCTTTCCCCATTTCTACTAACATTTTCTTTCTGATTTCCAGCGCACCTGAGTCAGAACTTCTACTCTCTCTTATTTCTATTCTTCCGGTAACTCGCTAACTCTAACTCTTATTCTCTTATTATTTTTATCATCACTTTTATTTTCATTAATCAAAAACACCAAAAATACTTTATATTCATATACTTTGCTTTATTTCTTTTAAAACAAAAAGACTAAAAACATTTCCTTAAGAAAATTTATTTCTTCTCTTAATAAAAACAAAACAAACCTATCTTACATTTCAATTCTTGTACATTATTTCAATATGGTTGTAATAGATAATTAGGACTTTAATTTCTTGTAACCCCCATTTCTAAATTTGTACACCCCATTCCCAAGTGATTGTAATAGCGCAGGATATTTACTTTCCACAATTTATCGCTTTCATATAAATGCTAGTAAAGTAGGATTTGTATGAGAAGATAAAATTAATACTTAGAAAAATCATAATCCAAGACAAAAAAAACAATAAATATAAACACTTTCACACTTTGCACCTCTAGGTTGAACTCCACTTGTTGCCTTGAAAAATGATCATGATATGCATGTGAGATGTCTTAGCAAAAACAATACAAGATCACAGTCCCTCGATGATGCTTCGATTATTGCCTTATAAATGATCGTAGTCCCTTAATAGAAATGCTAAGGTATCTCATAACATTGCATCTTATGGCTATACAATGACCCACACCCGTCCCTTTACATCCAAAGATAGGGCTACTTACCAATCAATTGTAAGATAGCAATGTCAAAGGAAGAGAGAAATGAACAAAAAGACTTTTGAGTAGGTAGAAAAGTTCTTAGTTGCTTACTCATCTTCAAACACAAACACCTTTTCAAATGCACCAACACTTTCCATGAAATATTTTCAAAAAAAGTAAAACACTTTGTATGAATTTTTATAGAGACGAGAATCATTACAAAGTTAGCCTAAAACAAAGGCACTTTTTCAAAATACTTTTAAAACCCATCTCAAAGCATACTTTCAAACAAAAGCAATGATCTAGCAAGAAACTAAGAGCCCGTAGATAACTATGGATGAAAAGGGTGCTAACACCTTCCCTTTTCATAATCTACTCCCCGAACTCAAGAAAATAATCTCAAAGTTATTTCATGTTCTTTTCACCCTTTCCTTTATTGGATAAAAGAAAAGTCGGTGGCGACTCTTGATATCCGCAACAATTGCGATAAAACGCAAAACACCCAAGTCAATTCTCCCACCGTATTACAGAACTGGTGACTCTGATGGGGAGTAACACTTAAATGTTGGGTTACCTTAGAGCTAGATCATATTTATTTGCTTTCATTTGTTTGACTTGTTTGCTTTACATTATAGATCCTTGTTTGGGTTTGTGTTGATCCTCTACCCGGATCTGGGGCACCTTTTAAGTAAGTAGCAATAGATCAAGGAAACTGTAAGGGTTATACCAACATGGTTGATGCGATGGCTATGTTAGTGTGACACATTTATTGGTACCAGCAGCCCTTGAGTATTCAAGGAGAATACAGGGCCGCTGTGTGGTCTCATGAAGCACTAATTGACCTTAGAACCTGTAATTGAACAACTTGGCCATTAGGAAGTAGTGAGATAGCCGGTTTTGGTGCAGTCCGAAGTTGGTTGATACTCAATTCTACGCTCATTGAGATTGGACTTTCGGTCGGCAATAAATACATTTGCATTGAAATAATGCCCGATGAAGAAAGATCAGTGATATTGAGATCCTCTAGAACTCGATCACTTTCTAGGACAGGGTGAACCAACTAAACTTCAAGAGGGTACTTACTTATGAACCTCATACAAGACTAAACTTAATGACTTGTTTGCTTTGTGTGTATATGCTTACTTGTACATAACATCATAAACATCATAACATGTCATGTACACTAACCATTTCAAGGGCCTGGGGATTTATCTCTTCTCTGTTTTGTAGGTCATTGATTCAGTTCGCAAAAAAACCATCCGAATCAATTTTGTAGAGATCCCTCCCAAACTCAAAGAAATGGGTTCAAAAGTTACTGAAAGTTCATCATTCAATAAGAGATATGGTCATTTGCTCAGTTTGGTTACTACCGGTTTTGACGAGGGTTTGATGTGTGTCTTATTCCAATTCTTCGATCCTAAGCACCACTACTTCACATTTCCAGACTATCAGGTTGTGCCTACGCTGGAAGAATTCTCCAAAATACTTGGTTTGCCTATATTGGAGCAGGTACCTTTCACCGGTTTAGAACAAGATCCAACTGCTGAAGATGTTGCTATAGCTTTGCACTTGAAGCCATCTGACATTGAGTCCAATTGAGAAAGAAGAGGGTGGAGTTAAGGGCCTCCTCACAAGTTTTCTGATGAAGAAATCCCAGGTATTCCTAGACGCTATGAGTTACCATGCCTTTGAAGATGTTTTAGCTCTTATGATCTACGGGTTGGTTATGTTCCCCAATTCAGACCATTTTGTAGATGTCAGTGCCATCAACATTTTCCTTGCTCACAATCCAGTGCCTACATTGCTTGGGGATATTCTGCATTCACTCCATACCCGTACCATGATTAAGCGAGGGACTCTTATGTGTTGTATATCTCTACTCTATAGGTAGTTTATTTCGCACCTTCCTCGGTCAGTAATGAAGAATGAATTAGGTTTAAGATGGAACCAAAGATTAATTTCTCTTTCTTACTCTGACATCTATTGGTGCCCTCGCTCCTAAGAAGACATATCGTTTATTGATCGTTGTGGAGAATTTTTCAATGTGCCACTCCTTTGCATTAAAGGAGGCATCACCTACAACCCCTCCTTAGCTTTGCGTCAGTTTGGTTACGCTCGGAGGGATGGTCCTCGTGATATGCTCATTCAAGGTATTGTGTTCGACTATTCAAATGATCTGTAAGATTATCATCAGAGGTTCATCCGCGCTTGGGGAATGGTTAAAAAGACTGATAGCAGGACTCTAGGGCACAAGAACTCCATCCCTTTGGAGCCATACCTCAAATGGGTGTGAGATCGTGCTCAAGATCTTATGATGCTGTATGCTGCTATCCTACCAGTGATTTTAGAGCCTATTGTTTAAGGGGTCGAGTCTCGCATCATTCCGCATCCTGATATGCCAACAAACTTCGAAGAATTGCAAAAATCTTAGATACAGCTCAAAGAAGAACGAGATACATTTGAGTCCCAATTCTATGCCAGTTAGAAAAAGATGTTGGAACTGATAAAGCGGCTTCATGAAGAGCAGAATCTCAATGCCTACATTAAAACCAAAAAGAAGCGTCCTTGGGAGACTTAGGAATTTTAGAAGTTTCTTATTTGTTATTCCTTTGTAAACTTTGATTTCATTTGAACTTATTAATAAAAAGTCTTTGTTTCTATTTTGTTTAAAAGAGTTTAAATCCTATGAGGCCCTTGAAAACATTGCATAAGCATATCACGCATATCATCGCATAAACAGGTTATCAAGATAGGTTTCTTATTCTTTTCGCTGTTTATTTCATCAAAAGAAATGGCTTTCAAACATAACAACAAATATCTCCAAACTCAAGAGGCTCAGTTCATGGAAATGTTCCTCAACCTATCCAAGGGGCAGGAAGAATTGAAAACACTCTTCAACGAGAACTTGACCAAGAAACATCCTGACAACAATAAGGATGACCAGTTGGAACAACTGCAAACTGGAATGGAAAGGATGAGAATCCAAATGAGTAGTCAAATGGCCTTTATCCAAAGTTTAGCTCTGGAACAAGAAGAATTGAGGATTCTCATCAGCAAGCTTATTCAGGACAGATACGACAGCCTGGGGCAAACTGCTAGAGCTTGAAGCCTAATCAATGATCAATCTCTCTTGGAAGCTAGGGAATTGGGTGACACGTTCATACGGGGTCATGTTGAAAATAAACTCAGGAGATATGTCATTCAAGGGACTGCATCTTCAAGTACTCAGAAGAGACCATACAATGGGAAGAAAGAGTCCAATGCCGTGTACAACCAGAAGGGCCGCAATAAGAATAATCTCAACCAATCTGTGGGGGTAATGCAGACTTCTATTCCATCACCGATGCAGAAACAATGGAAAGGAAATCAGCACAAGCAGGACACACCCAAAAGGAAATTCACCAAAACCTACATTTCCTTGGCTCAGGTATTGCAACACATGTTGAAGATGGAGTTGATTACATTAAGGGATCTTCCTCGAAATCCCAATGTCTCCACTCTTAGCTATCGTCCTGATGCAATATGCGCATACCATTCCAACAGTCCTGGACATGATACATGACACGAATGACTGTTGGGCATTGAAAAATAAGATTTAGGACTTGATCAACGAAGGAGTGCTGGAGTTCACACAAGATGGCCAGACTGAATTTTTCTGCCATCCCTTAAAGGCACATCATCTGAAGTGACAAGTTCAGACAAAGAGGATTTTATTTATTAGAATTTTCAAGTTGTAATTTTCTTTTGATTGTTCAAACATTTATTTATGTCAAACTTTATTAATTCATCAATGCATCGTATATGTTTGTCTTGAATTATTTCATTCGTTGTCACTATACTTAAACTGTGTTTTTACTTCCTGTTTGTGATATTCAACTCTTGGTTAAAAGCTATAAGCTTTTATAGGGAGGATGACAAAAATGATACCACAATCTATACAGTATGCATTTGAACAGACCCTGCTGACAATGTACAAGCGTTGTTTCAAATCCTAAACTGTGGAGTTATAAGGAAGATAATCCCTAGTCAACCCCTTTGAGACAAAGAAGTAGGAGTTTCTCTTTTCACACAAATTAAAACCCTTAATCATAACCTGGGGCAGGGTAGTTTTCTCAATTAATTCAAATATGCATTCAGTCGCAAGCTCTACTTTCATACACGACAAATAGTGTAGAAGATGTCTTCCAAAAGATAGTGATGGTTCCACATAATCGTTAAGACAAGAAGTCATTATCTCTCAAAATAAGAGCCCATTAAGTAAAAAACCTATGAAGGAGACTTAAGAAAAACTGGGGCATCCCGCTGACTGTAATCGCAAAGGAAACAGTTCAAGCAAAAGCAGGGATAACAAAATCAAAAAAAGAGGTCCTACAAATCCTCAACAAAAAAGAAAAGGTTACAAAAATGACTGCCTTCTCAAACAATCGTTCAATTTCTGAACCATCACCTAGTATCAGAGAAAAGATTTCAGACTCAATTGGGATCTAAACGCATAATTAGATGAGTATAGGATTGAAGAACATCATGAAGAACGGGTTGGGTACAAATAAAATTTGAGTCTTTATCCTTTGTTTCTTAAACCGTGAACTAGGCCACATTATAACCCTTAAAAGTCCTAGCTGAAGCATGGGTTAGTTCAAAAGCATACTGTTACAAAAGGTATCCGGACTCCTGTAGGGTTCGCTATAAATCCTGAGTTGATATCACACTCTTACAAAATTTGTTTGTTTTACTAAAAATGAATTTTCAAACTTCAAGACAGACATAAGCTTTGCATTTTTAAAAATACCATTGCTTGCATATGACTATTTGTTCAAACAGCAGAGAAATTTGTAGATGAATATTCAATGAACAGATATCCTCCCAATGAACAGAATCACCTCAGATGGAAAGACATTCTAGTGATAAGCCTTCCATAATCAGGGGGGCATAACATGTTGTCCAGTTGATCTGAGGAAGTCAAGTCAAGATTCGAGGAATCTCTCAAAAATGCCAAATAGCCAGGGGAAGATCTCCATCTGAATCACTTGGGGAATTGGAAATGAATTCCAACAGTGAATCATGTATGATCAAACAAACATCTTCTGGCAGTGTGGCAACACTTACTACTATGGATAGTGACAATTCTCCATACCTGGTGAACATGGACATAGTCGAAAAATACTACGCATGAAAAAATACTTGTTAGGTTGACTGGCCTAGGCGAAAATAAGGGCATCTCGGCAAACCAAAAGAGTTCGGGCAAAAAAATTAGGGATATACATATGAAAAATTTGTACACCCGGTAAGTCGAAAACCAGAAAAGGCGGCTTGGGCAAAAAAAGGGTATCCCGATGGACTGAAAATATGAAAGGAAAGTCCAGGAAAAAGTTAGGGATTAAAGCGTATGACTACATCCCGTCATCTCGTCACTTTTCCATCATTAGAAGGTTTATTACCCTGATCAGAATTCACCTAGGACTCCAAGAGCTGGGATAACAGTAAAACCATTTACAAAATCTCCAAAATATATTTTCTCCAGTAGGTACTGAGGCAGGGGAATTCTACTAAAAGGTCACTGCCATATTCTAAACATGAAACCTAATGATGTCAGGTGATCTCATAGCCCCGGCGGAGCAAGAATCTCCAACTATTGCTCCGACGTCTAAGAAAAATTCCCCAATGAGGTCGCCAAGCTTCTCAGGATTCCCCAACAGGATCCCACAAAACCGCCAAGCGTATTACGGAGTTTCCCTTCCCTAATGGATTTCTTCTCAAAATAACAAAACAAGAATTCCCGGCGGAAACATTCTAAATAAAGTAGACTTTCTTCTAGAAACAGTTCAGGTACGATCCAGAGACGGATGATATTCTGACACTTATTTCAACATATCTACTAGAAACGATGCAGATATAATCCAGAGACGGGTTTCATTCTGACACTTATTTCAACACATCTTCTAGAAATGGTGAAGATACGATCCAAAGACAGATGTCATTCTGACACTTATTTCAACGCATCTTCTAAAAACAGTTTAGGTACGATCCAGAGACGGATGTCATCCTGACACTTATTCCAGACTATCTTCTAGAAATAGTTCAGATACAATCATGACATAGACTCACTCTGACAATCCTCAAACAGTTCACAGAGTTTACCTTCCCCAATAGAGTTTATTTCTCTAAACAACAGAAGTTCATCTCCCAGCGTTTTATCTTTCAAATTTGAAGACCTACATTCTTCCCCCCAGCAACAGTCAGGGATTTATTTTCCCTAATTTAACAATACAGCAATGGAACAACTGACATGTTTATACATTGCATTCATACATCATTTCTACAAACATCATAGCATATACAACACAACTGCATATATCATAATCTAATTTATTTTGAGAGCATCATGAAATTCATACATCATGACATCGCATGAAACTGACTTTACCTTTCCAGGTTGAGTTTGCAGAAAGACAAAAACTATCAACCTATACAACAGGTCAAAGATTAATGCCCGGAACCAGACGGGGAAAATATCTACATGACCAAGTGGTATGAACTCCCTAAGCAAGACATGTTTACCAACAAATACAATAGACCACAGATTAATGCCCAAAACCAGACAGGGGAAACTATCTATGTGACCAATGTTGCCAAGTTCTAGAGTAATACCTATAACAAACCAGGAGAACTATCTGTGGATGACCGACTGTGCATTAATACCTGTAACAAGCCGGGAGAACTATCCACATGAGGATATTGAAGATTAATACCTGTAACAAGCCAGTAAAACTATCTTTCTTTCTCAGGTCAGAGATTAATACCTGTAACAAGCAAGGACAACTATCTCAGCTACCGATAATTTTCAAGTTCCAGATTAATACCTATAACAACCAGGAGAACTATTTGTTGATGACCGACTGTGGATTAATGCCTGTAACAAGCCAGGAGAACTATCCACATGAGGAGATTGAAGATTAATACCTGTAACAAGCCAGGAAAACTATCTTTCTTTCTCAAGTCATAGATTAATACCTGAAACCAGCCATGACAACTATCTGCAAACAGATGATTTGTAGATTAACACCTGAAACCAGACAGGAAAACTATCTACATGACCAGACGAAGCAATCTTACACAGATTCCTTCTCAACTCTCTGGATGCAGACTAACACAGACTCATCCTGGAACAGCCCTACACAGGCTCTTTCTAATACATTTTCAGATAGTGAATAATTTCATTATCCCTAGCAAGTTACTGTGAAGCCTGAATTTTAACCAGAAAATAGCAAACTCTCATCTATCCAGTACAGAGATAACTCCTTAGTAGAGCCTTGGAAAACTTAAGTTCCTAGATTTTATTCCCCACAGAGTTTCCTCATGCAAAGAGCCAGGGTCAATATTCCCCAGCGGATTTCTCCTCAAACAATAAAGCAGGAATTCCCAACAAAAACATTCTAAACAAAGGTTAAGATACACCTACTCTCCAACAACAGTTCGGGATTCAGCCTCCTAAGGCTCCCCAACATGTCGTAAAGGATTTATTTTCCTAGACAAAGACACGCTGCAATAAACATATCACATTCATAAACCATAAACACATACATGACAAATGCATACAACATAATCTCATTTATTTTGAGAACTTCATTACACCATGCATACATATGCATGCAACTAATCCTCTTCCTTGCAGGAAAAATCAATCATCAAATGAAGACCTCTTCTGGTTAGATTTAGTTCTTCCATATTAACAACATGAAAATGAAGACCTCTTCTGGTTAGATTTAGTTTTTCCAGATTAACAACAGGAAAATGAAGACCTCTTCTGGTTAGATTTAGTTCTTCCAGATTAACAACAGGCAATGAATACCTCTTCTGTTTAGATTTAGTTCTTCCAGATTAACAACAGTCAATCAATGAACCTCTTCTGGTTAGATTTATCTCTTCTAGTTAAAAACAGGCAAAAGACATCTACTATTTCAGTATAAATCAACCAAAAGATTTATCCTGATACCTCCCCCAATCACTCTAGATGGAATCTATAATCCCATCTCCGACAACTCTCCATCATATCCCCAAATGGCATCTTTAAGCCCATTCCCTACACAATCAACTAACACATCCTCGGGTGCAAATTTCTGGGCACTTTAGTGTTCAATCATCTTCCACCTTCAAGTCACGAATGGCGGGCTAGCCAATCTAACTCTTCAGGCTTAAGAAGATTGAACAGGGGAAGTTGTTGTACCTTAAATTTGCCCTCTGATTTCTCAAGAATTTTCTCACAAGATCTTCCATGACTCAAGTTTGCAACACTGATACATCAATTTAGGTTTGGAATTGGCACAAGGGCAAAATGCACACTGAAAAGTCAAACTTTGACTTTTTTGATCAAAATCAAGTTTCAAGAATCACGTTTCATCAAGACATGTTAGAATATGAAGTTGGTTCATCAAGAAAATCAAAAGTCAAAATTACTTTGGAAAAGTCAATGTTCTAAACACTTAGAAATTTTTCTAAGTGTTAAGAAAATAAGATAAGTTCAGAACTTTCGGCCAGATTTTCATCATGATGCAAGATGATTCAGGAAGAACTTCTGACACAGAAGTTGTAGATCTCAATGAGATCTAAAACTTTGCAGAACATAAATCCTCCTAGAAATGCTGGGATTTCAAGTTATAAATCCTTGAAGGCACGTCCATGAAACTAAAACACTTAGTAAATTTTGAGCATTTCCAAGTCATAATTTGTTTAGAACTCTTGGGCCAGTTTTCATATAGGTACAATCAGAGTTTGCAAAAATGATTCAAAAAGGGGTTACAAAGCATGTTACAAGCCTTCTGAAAAGTCTAAAAAAACCTTCAGATCATGCTGGAGCAGGGAGAATCAAATATCAGAAGTTGGACATTTGTTCTTAATCTAAGTTACGTTTATGCTGAACTTCTCATCCAGTTTCAAGCTATGCTGCATAATATCATGTTACAGGCCTTCTTGCATGTTAAATCTCATCATAATTTAATGCTTACACCAAATTTTGAGTCTTTATCCCAGTGTTTAAGCCTTTATCCAAAAGATCTTCCCACGTGTGGCATGAAAGTACCACTGTTGTTCTTGAATAGCAAACTTTTGTACAAAGTTTATTTTGAGCCCATACTTTACTCTGTTTATGAGTGTACATCCCCATAAATCATGCCTATAAAATCAAATTAGGCGTGTTTAAAGCTGCTAACCACCTTACCTTTCCTTGAAACCATGCTTGTCTAAACTTGCTTCAAAAACAAGTCAACGATCCATAACACATGATGGATGTTCCCCTGACTTCTCCAAGCTTCTAAATCCTTTGCCTATGAATTAAACTTCATTTGCAAACTAAAGGAAGATTGAAAAGAAAAGCCCTGAAACCTTGCTGAAAATTGTCAAGAACCTTAAACTGCAACACAAATACAAAACCTGCTAGTTTCTGATTTTTGCATCCAAACTCTAATTTTCCTTGTGCGTTTCTTGGCCAAATCATCCACACAGTTTCTGGTATACACGTAGAAGCTTTCCTAACTTCTGTTTTCAAACTATAATACAGTCTTCACCAATCTCCATTTCAAAAATATTTGCATCTTGACTGCTCCAGAGCATTCCAACCATCCATAAATCAACTTAAGGGTTGCTTTAGCTTTCTGATAACTTGAGGAAGCTGACCAGAACATCACAGCAATATGAACCTGGCACTAACTCACAGAATAATTTCCAGCTGCAAGGTAAGTTTCTTCTAATTTTCATCTCATTACTTAGGCATTGTTAGGCTTGCAATTTCAAAGACACAATGTAGATATCATGGCTCTGAATCTGTACATGTTTATAGATTTCATTTATATTGCCTAAGTAGAGAGAATTTCATATCAGAACTTCTTGAGAAAATTAGGGTTCAGAATTAGGATTAGCAAAATTCATGCTTGCTTCTGGTTTACAGTTTTGATGCTTTGTATTTCTGAAACCATGATGAAATTTGCCATAACTTCTATGTTTGCATTTTCCATTTTTGTTGAGAAATGACTAAGTTGCAGATACTCTGGCTGGCACGAAGAAGAAGATGAAGTTCATCATCAGAACTTACTTTGTAATATATGTTTATGTTTTTTCTTCTAATATCGGATGTATAGCCACCCCAGTGGTAGAGAGCGCGCGCATAAGGCATTAGTGTTAAGGGTCCGGGGTTCTAGTCCCAAGAGCATCTTTTATGTTTATTTCTTAATATTTTACCCTATTATTTGTCAAAAAACATTCCTGGACCAGAACTTCTAGATAAACCCCCCTCCCATTTATTTGTCAAAATAGTACTCCTGGACCAGAACTTCTAGATATTCTCATCCAACAACATCGTTACCTCACTTACCCATTAACAGAACTTCTAGCCTTCCAGTAACACTAGAACTTCTAGGTTTCCAGCTGCACTAGAACTCCTATGCTCTCTCAACATCCAGAACTTCCCCCATTTCTACTAACATTTTCTTTCTGATTTGAAGCGTGCCTGAGTCAGAACTTCTGCTCTCTCTTATTTCTATTCTTCCGGCAACACGCTGACTCTAACTCTTATTCTCTTATTATTTTTATCATCACTTTTATTTTCATTAATCAAAAACACCAAAAATACTTTATATTCATATAATTTTCTTTATTTCTTTTAAAACTAAAAGACTAAAAACATTTCCTTAAGCAAATTTATTTCTTCTCTTAATAAAAACAAAACAAATCTATCTTACATTTCAATTCTTGTACATTATTTCAATATGGTTGTAATAGATAATTAGGACTTTAATTTCTTGCAACCCCCATTTTTAAATTTGTACACCCCATCCCCAAGTGATTGTAATAGCGTAGGATATTTACTTTCCGCAATTTATCGCTTTCATATAAAAGCTAGTAGAGTAGGATTTGTATAGGAAGATAAAATTAATACTTAGAAAAATCATAATCCAAGACAAAAAAAACAAGAAATATAAAAACTTTCACACTTTGCACCTCTAGGTTGAACTCTACTTGTTGCCTTGAAAAATGGTCATGATATGCATGTGAGACGTCTTAGCAAAAACAATACAAGATTATAGTCCCTCGATGACGCTTCGATTGTTTCCTTATAAATGATCTTAGTCCCTTGAGAGAAATGCTAAGGTATATCACAAAATTGCATCTTATGGCTATACGATGACCCATGCATGTCCCTTTACATCCAAAGATATGGCTACTTACCAATCAATGGTAACATAGAAATGTCAAAGGAAGAGAGAAATGAACAAAAAATCTTTTGAGTAGGTAGAAACGTTCTTAGTTACTTTCTCATTTTCAAACACAAACACCTTTTCAAATGCACTAAAACTTTCCATGAAATATTTTCAAAAAAAGTAAAACACTTTGTATGTATTTTTGTAGAGACGAGAATCATTACAAAGTTAACCTAAAATAAAAGCACTTTTTCAAAATACTTTCAAAACCCATCCCAAAGCACACTTTCAAACAAAAGAAATGATCTAGAAAGCAACTAAGAGCCCATAGATAACTATGGATGAAAAGGGTGCTAACACCTTCCCTTTTCATAATCTACCCCCGGAACTCAAGAAAATAATTTTAAAGGTATTTCCTGTTCTTTTCACTCTTTACTTTATTGATAAAAGAAAAGTCGGTGGCGAATCTTGCTATCCGCAACAATTGTGATAAAGTGTAAAACACCCAAGTCAATTCTCCCACTATATTACAGTAGCCATTTATCTTTTCACAGCCTATGTAACGTGTCTTCCCTAATAGAGTCAATAATTTTTCTTTTCTCGAAGTTGTTCCCCAATAAGAGTCTCCCATTCGAATATTGTGGCTCTGTTCCCCAGTGGACTTATAATCCCTTCCCTTGTGGGATTACTTTATCATGTGCTTTGTTTCTCAAACTGTAATTTGTCTCATGTGGTGTCATTCCCCATAAATTTCAGAGTATTGCATTCGTATCATATCATAAACATCATTGTGGTATCTTAGGACCAAAAATTATGTATTATATATTTAAGCATCTTCAATCTCATCGACACCAAGATTTCAATCTTCATATTTCGAATGTAAGAAACTTAAATAGGGGTAGTTGTCATACCCAAAATTTTGACCTAAGATCCCGCCTTCATTTGCATTTTCATAAAGCATCAAGGTCACGAGATACAATTAGTGTTTTTAATCCGCTCACCTCCAAGCATTGCTTATGAAAAGATTATAAATTATTGTGAACATTTTATTTTATGCATAAATAACTTCTAATCTCATACAAAGGTGTATGTTTGTGTTTCTTTGATTTCATGTGCAGAGACAGGTCTGAATCAAGAGAGTCAGGTGTTGTGCCTCAATTAGGGTTTTTGATCCCTCAAGTGTTCGAGTATGGTGAATCACAAATTCTAAAAGGCTAATTCATCAAAGCTTGGCCTATAATCAAAAACAAAATCAAGATTCCATCATCATTGGTTCACATGTGCATCAATATGTTTTGGAATGCAAGGAAAGACCAAGTTTGCAAGTTAATTCAAAGCACTTTGACTAAAAGTCAACTTTTTCAAGATCAAGTTTAAACGATCATAACTTCTCCGATATTCAACATTTTTGAATGATTATTGGAGTGTAAGAATCTCCTTGACGTTATCTCCAACTTATCTTTACAAGTCAAGAGCCAATTATGTGCAGAGGATCGTCAAAAATTCGAATATATTAGAAGTCACTTTGTGATTTTTGACTTTATCTTGAAGTAACTATTGCCTGACTTTCAAGGATCATAACTTCTTTAATTCTCGACATTTTGAGGCGATTCATTTTGCATGCTGTCATAAATGATGTCATTTACAAGTTCTCTTCAAGGATCTAGAGTTAATTGTGCATAAAAGATCCTGAAAATTATTGAATCGTTATAGGTCATTTCTTGACTTTAGAATGTTCTTAACATCTAATTTCAATTCATGTCATAATTGTTTCTTTAAAGATGTTGATCCTTATGTTTAGATAATTCATGAAACAAGATATTGAGTTTGAAGGGTAATGGATTATTTGTTATTCGTAATTCAAATCGCTTACGTTTGAACGTTAGTGATTATTGGATCGAAGTGGGATTTTGATCAAAACTTTTAAGACCTTTTTTTGTTCATCAAGATTCAATTTCATACAAATGCCTCTTGATTCAAGGTCACTATGCCAAAAAGTTTCAAACATTCGTTATTTCAAGTTACTGACGATTCAAAAATTCAAGATCAAACAAGTTCGCAAACCTTGTCATTAAAATTCATTCCTGATTCATTACCAATGTACATGTAAATATCATGTGGTGTTACATTTTTAAACAAGAAGTCAAGAATATTTACAAGACGTGTTCTGAATCTTATTCTAAATATGTTTTGTCAAAGAATCATTCCATCAATTCCCTAGCCTTGCCCAAATCTTTGTTTCATGTTGCTCTCCAAAACCATTTGCTTCCACCGTATAATTTGTCCACAATCTACCACAAAACAACAAAAGTGCACTACTGCCCAGCCTCCGCATAATGCAAAAAATTGTCGAATTATTACCTTTCCTTATCCACAATATTAGCGGCAACAAAACAAAGGAAACAATCCAAAATACTTGCACTATGGCCACAGATAAATTACAGTTATCAGTCTAGATCTTGTATTAATGTGATTAAAAGCCAAAACTGAAAAAAAGAAAGGTTAACATAGCAGAAAGACCATAATAGAGCAAGAGAATTTAGTCCAAAACATACCAGTCCAAGCCTGCCCTAAAGCCTGCACTCAAGCTTTCCCAATTTTGCACAAGAATGGAAAGCTTCAGCCTGCATTAGAGAAACCCAAAGTTAGCATACCAAGTTTTTCCAAATCTCACCAGTCCCCTCCCTCCCCCCCCCCCCCCCCCCCCCCCCCCACAAATTTTATCATTTTCTTCACTATAAATATATGCCTTCATGACACCAAGAAGGATCACACCAGAAACACTGAGAGAAATATAGAAAAAACCAATTCAAAGACTTACTAATAATCACTCAAAAGTTGCTCCCTTCACCACTTCAAACCTGCTTCATATTCATCCTTCATTCTCTAAAATAGTAATCTGCAAAAACCTATAACCGACAGCCTTCAAATTGTAACAATCTTCAGCCCGACCTTAACACATTCACACAAATCGCTCTAGAAAACCTAAACAGAAACAACCCATACAATACTCTCTCATAACCTCAAAAACTTCCAACTTGATTCCTCATCATAACCTGCACTGACAACAAACGCGCACTTCTTCAACATAAACTACACTAAAACCTCATCACACTTTCTTCCCTACCAACAACATATAGAAACCTGTCAAAACTAAAGCGCATAATATTCGACCTTCAGTACACAGAATCAAAATCGATGAACTTAACGCATAAAAAAATGTCTCGATATTGGAAATTCAAATAATGATTTCAAAGCTAGAAGAATAAAGGAAGAAGATTTCAAAGCCAGAAGAATAAAGGAAGAAAAGGATCGAAATAGAGAAAAAATTTGAATCCTATACCTGAGTTTGAAGTCTCGTTGGAGGAACTCCGGTTGGGTACCTTTCTGAACCTTCATTTCATACTCTATTTGAACTTTCAATTCAGATTGTTGTCTATTTTTAAATATGTGATGTGTGATTCGTGTTTTCTCTTTTGTTCTTCATTAAGAGTTGTTGTTGTTGATTACTGAATGATATAAATAGCGAGAGAACCAATTGAATAAAATTGTTGATGTTATTTATTGTTCTTAACCGTAAGAAATTGAAACAAAGGAATCGAGTAGTTAAAGTTCGAAAAATGGAGACAGAGGTGATGTTGAGAAAAAAAACGGAATAATGTTGTTGTTGTTGACTGATAGATATGATTTGAAGGGTTAGAAAACAACATTTGTGTTGTTTTTTGTTTACCGAGAACCGAGTTTTTACCGAGAACTGAGATTTTGTGGCCATTGTTGTTATGATTCTAAGAAGAGATATCGATTGAGGGAGTGTTTAATTTTTTGTTGTTGTTAATGGACAAGAGAAGAATGGAGGAAGTTTGTTGTTTGAAGGTTGAATGAGAACCGAAAGAGGAAGAGTGTTATGCAGATACACTCACTTAGTTTCTAGGGTTTTTGTTTTCAATTTTTTCGGGCCCTTAGTAATCCAGCCTAGTCTGAATCCATACACACACCCCATGCTTGTTTTTTTTTTTAAATTTCAACAAATAAAACAATAATCTATTGGTTCTCACACGATACAAACACCACCATAACCCATGGATTCCCCTCACCTTTTCAATCCATCCGAAACTACTCATTACACCACCCCCATTCTGTTTTTATTTTATTTTCAGCAAAAGAAAATTGTATTGGGCTTTAATCTGTTTTTCCTCAACTTAAGCCCAACCTAATCGTACTTGCCCTTTAAATTCCGTTTAAAGAGTATTGTTAACAGAAAATAAACAATGGTTTAGTGGCAAGGAAATTTAGTTGTTTCCAAAAGGACCTGAGTTCAATCCCTGGTTATTAATTTTTTTTAGTTTTAAGTCTTTCTTTTTTATTTTTAGCCTTATTTCATCTAAAATTCAGACAAAAATACAAAAAATATCAGATTAGGTTTATAATTATTTCTTTCTTTGGCTCATAAAAAAATTCCATGAATATATTAGTTTAATTTTATCATTCTTTACTTTAATTAATTTTTGGTTGTTAACTATTTAAATGATTTAAGTGCTAGTTATTTAAGTTCTTTCTGATTATTTAATTTTTATATTTAGTTTGTGCCTATTCCAAGGGAAAGAATCAAATTTGTTGACTTCATGTCATCAAATATATCTAATATGATTGTGCGAAACCCCCTTCATACTTTTTTGTTTTTTTTGTTAATCTTAAGTTAAATCTCCTAAAAAACTCAATTTTTAAACTTACACTCAATTAAGCTAAAACTTCGACACTAGGTCGCCACATCTTAAAAATCTCATCCCCGCACTCATTTAGCAAGCAAACTAATTTTAACCAAAAAGCAGATATTTCAAAAGGTTCCTATAGAATACTATAGATGCATAGGGTGCTAGTACCTTCCATTTGTATAACCAACTCCCGAACCTTCGATCTCTTTTCAAATGCATTGTATTTTTCTTTACTTTTAGTATTGCACTTATTTTGCATATTTATGAGTTTTATTTAGCACTTTTTCCTTTTTCTTTGGAAATAATAAAGCGTGGTGGCGACTCTTGCTTATTTGTGAGTCAAGTTAATTTATAGCTTGATCTCCGATTTTTACCGCTACACCATATGGTGTCCTTTGAAATTTAAAATATTTATAATAATCAGTAGTTAAAAAAAAACAAAAAACGGCGTTTCACCTTTTTTGTGTATAGTTCCATATTTTTGTTTAGGGCTCCACCGCAGTTTTAAAATTCATTGCAATCAATGACACAAATTTCAATGCAAATACAACCACATATAATAAAAAAATAAGATAAAAAGTGATGGATATCTTCCTTGTCTATTCATAATCTAAGGCACGTGAGGGATGGAGTTGTTAGCAGGCTATAGTCCCATCATCAACAATTTTCGACAACTCTTGTCCCATCATCATCAGATTTTGATATGGTATAGTCTGTGCATTTGTTCAACCACCACATGATGATGGCACAAGTGTAGATAGTCCTTAAAATGGTGGTTGTGTTCGGACAACTTAATTTAATTAGTAATAAAATTAAATGAAATATAACGAAATTAAATTAAATGAAGTTAAAATATCCATTGTTCATCGTATAAACTAATGATAATAAAGAAAACTAGTATGCAGATGACAATAATCAAAGATTTTAAAGTTCAAATTATTAAACAACACTTATAAAAAGAATAAAAAAAGAATTAGAACAATGAAAACTGAGATGGATTTCAGAAACCTAAGAATTTTTTTCACAACAATGACTTATTTATGTGTATTATGGACATCTCTCTTGATTAATGCAAAGGTGGTATGTTGAACACTATGGTCACAACTTTCAGAAATGTTTGAATCAATTGTATAAAAATTTGTTGGATGTGCCCATAACCAGAATTTGCAAAAATTGTCCCTACATGTGTAGTAAAGCTTGTTTGGGTTTTTCTTAGTTCCTGAAGTCTTGAGATCTGCTACCTTGTTACAACAACATCGTAACTTCATGTACTGCAGTTGGCTTGGACCTATCATGGAGTTCCCACTAATATTTGAAGAAGACATTTTTTTGAAAGTTTATTTAGAATGAAAGATGATGGAGTTATTTAATGTAGTAGTGGTGGGCATCAGATTCACTGCAGTCAGAATCTTGGTGTAGTCACGAAGTCACATCATTTATAACCATTAGATGGAAATTCGTTGGTTCAGATTTAATATAAACCATCTATTTTGAATCAAATGATAAAAAACTATTTACTAAGATGATAATTAGTGAGTGTATTATATTAACTAAGACGAAAATTAATAAAGAGAATAACTGCACAAATTTATATTAAAAACTCAGTATACGATTTTAATTAAAAACTGACATTTTTATTTTAAATTTAAAAAGCAAATACATTTTAAATGGGTTAAATACACTTTACCCCCTGCAGTAGTAACGAGTTTTGATTTACCCCCTTTAAAAAAAATATTTTCGCCCCTTAAAAATATAAATTCCAAAACAAAAACCCTTATAGCCCAAGATTCCCTTTAAGTTGCAGACGTAGCTTGTGACTATTTGCTAACTGGGTAATTATATTCCATCTTGGACTATTTATAGTTATTACTTATAACATCTTTCGTATATTGATTCACCCCCTTGAAAAGCTAGAGTTCATTATCACACAAAGTTAGCAAGTTTATAATGGGGAAGAAACATGCAGCGAAGAAGAAGAATCACCTAAAACAATCGAAGCATTCAAGGCAATCGAATAAGCATGACACAAAAAGTGCTTTTGTTGATGCTGAAAAGGTAAGTTTTTTCATCTGCTTGTTCATTTACTCATACATGTAGTTAAATGTTAGTTTTTAATGTTTTCCCAAATGATTTTAGAATAATCAACTGTTCAATGTTGTATTCCACCATGGAGGTGAATTTGTAATGTTGAATAATGGGGTTACGATTTACAGAGGGGGTGTATGTACTTTAGTTTTGGATCTCCACATAGATAAGTTGACAATGCTTAGCATCCATAGGTTGGTTACCGGTTGGGGTTACAAGCAGGAAACATATAGAACATGGACTTTAATTCATGAAATAGATGATAATTATTTCCAGATTAGGAAGGATGATGACTGTTACGATTTCGCTTCATACGCGTGTGCGACCTAACTAGACGGGGAAATGTTCGTGGAGCACAATGTTACTGATATTGGAGCCTCAGTAAGTAGTCCAAGGCGTGTCAATGAGAATGTTGAGATGGAAGGATGTGATGATGATTTAGTAGAAGAGTTGGGTGATAGTGAGGATGAATGGGCCACTGCTATTCTAGATGGTTTTGAAGGGATTGATGTAACTAAACCCATTAATGAGAGCCCTTTAGTTGGTGAGTTTATGACTGGGTCCAAACAGAAAAGTTGTGAGGTTGAAGAATATGTGAGTGATGAGCTAGATAACTCTGACTCAGATTTGTATGATAGTGATAAAGGGAAAGTGACAAAGTTTGAAAAGTTTAGGAAAGAGCGTTTAAATAAGGATTTTAAATTTCAGTGGGGTATGCAATTCAACTCCCAATATGATTTTAGATATTCCATCTTTGAGTAGTCAGTATTAAATTGGAGGGGAGTTACGTTTGTGAAAAATGAAAGTGACAGAGTAAGGGTAGTATGTAGGGCCAATTGTTGGCTTTTAATGTTGTGCTCCAAAGTGGGCCATAAGCTCACTTATGCTATAAAACCATAGTTTACAAACACACATGTGCTAGGGTTTTAGACAACAAATCTGCAAGTTCAAGGTGGGTGTCTAAGGCTGTGTTGAAGAAAATGAAAACTTATGATAATGTCAGGATCTATGATATAATTCAAGACTTAAGGAAAAATTATTCGGTGGGTATCACGGTGGCTAGGGCATGGAAGGGTAAACTCATAGCTAAGAAGATGCTTGAAGGAGATGCAGACAAACAGTGTGCAAATTTAAGGAGATATGTTACAGAATTACATAGAGTGAATCCTGGAAACACTTTGAGTATCACTGTAAAAAGACTAAGTCCATCTATTCAGCCAAGGTTCGTTTCCTTTTATTTTTGCTTTGATGGTTGTAAAAAGGGTTTCATTAATGGTTGTAGTTCCTTTGTTGGAGTTGATATCTGTCATCTAAAAACAAAGTATAGGGGTCAGTTATTAATTGTTGAGGGTAGGGACCCAAATGATCAATACTTTCCTTTGGCCTTTGGGGTGGTTGAGACTGAAACCAAAGAAAGTTGGAGGTGGTTTCATGAGTTTGTAATGACAGATGTATGCCAGGAAAAAAGATTTGTTTTTATATCTGATCAAAAAAAGGTATACCTTTTTTCTCATTAAGTTATATGTTATGTAGATTTTACTTTGCACTGATATTATGCAATGTTTCAGGGTTTGGTAGTTGTGTTTGAGGAGATGTTTGAAAGGATAAAGCATAGCTTGTGTTTAAGGAATCTTTATGAAAATTTCAAGAAAAGGTTTGGAGGTGGAGCTTTAATTAGAGATCTAATGGTATGGGCTGAAAAGTCTACATACTATCAGGGATGGTGAGAAAAGATGAATGAGCTGAAGCTGGAAGATCATAATGCTTGGCCTTGGTTAATGTGATGTTCGTGTGAGTAATATTTCTGAGTCCTTTAATTCCACCATATTAAGTGTTAAGGATAAACCAACATTAACAATGTGTGAGTGGATTAGGAAGTATTTAATGAACAGATGCTCTACTTCTGCCATGAAGCTTAAAAAATGGCCTCATAAGGTTATGCCAATTCCTAGAAAAAGACTTGATAATGAGGTCATGTTTAGTGGTCAATGGCTACCTACTTGGGCAATGGATGAAAATTTTTCCAAGTCACTCATTCCTATAACAGTCAAGAATTTATAGTTGACATTTCTAAGAGATCATATACTTGTAATTTCTGGGAGTTAGTTGGGTATTCCTTGTAGGCATGTTGTTGCTGCTTTAGGTTTTAGGAAACAGAATATAGAGGATTTTGTTGATCACTATTATTATAGAGACAAGTATGCAATATGCTATAGTTTTCTATGAGTCTAATTAATGGTGAGGAAATGTGGCCAGAAGTTCAGTCAGAGGATATTTTACCCTCTATGTACAAGAAAGGTCCAGGCAGACCAAGAAATTTAAGGATAAGGGAGTGTGGTGAAGAGGTTGCTAGAAGGAGGAGATTGTCAGGTGTTTCTTACAAATGCACTAAGTGTGAAAAATTTGGTCACAATGCTCAAACATGTAAAAGCAAAACACAAGATCCTAATGGACTAAAGAGAAAGGTATGATAAGTGTGTATTTTGAACTGACATATCATGTATTTTGAACTAAGAAGTAATGAGTTTTGTTTTTGTAGAGGAAGGTCAAGGTAGGTACAACTGATGATGTTCAACAAGCCGGTGAAACTAGTGCAACTGAGGTACCAATACAGACTGGTGTAACTCAAACTGCAGCACAAACTGGTGTAACTCAAACTGCAGCACAAACTAGTGAAACTCAAACTACAACAACTGAACCATTTGACTATTTTGGAGACATAACTGATGATTTAATTTCAATAATTCTTGATATCAACACAACACAGTGTTCTGTTGTGGTTGGTAAACCAGACAAAAAAGGCAAGACAAAAGTGAAAGATGCCAAGCCAGTGAGAAAGAGGTCCAGTGAAAGAATAAAATTCCAATTGTTTCTATGGCAACTGGTTTTTAAATGAGAGTAGTCACTACTAATTTTTATCCTAAGGAAGGGCATCTAATAGGAAACCCTAATTCGCAAAGACAGAGATTCCAAGTTTGGACTTCATTAGACGAAAGGAAGGTGTTAGGCACCTTTCATCTACCTTGTTCACAAGGATATTAGGTTTTAGGTTTAGGTTCGGGTAAAATAGGGTTTTAAATTTTTAATAGGGGAACTCGCCATGATTTTTGATCGTATACCTACGTATCCTCTTATGAGAAATCAGAGTCCCAATTCGTAGTTCGTATGGGGTTTGTGTTTTTTAAGGGTTGCAAATGTATTTTGAATTGTCTCGCATTTTGACCGGGAGTAGTCACTACTACAAATAAGGGAAAAGACAATGCTTTTTTAGGCTTTTAACAGTGTTTTAAAGCGCTTCCTAAAACATCGTTGCTAAAAGAAAATACAACGGTTTTTTCAATGTAAAAGCGCTTTTTATATACCCCTTTAGCAGTGCTTTTTCTTTAGAAAACGCTTTGTTATTTTTTAAGTTAGGCTTTAGACAACGCTTTCCTTTAAAAGCGTTGTCTATTCCCCCACTTTAGACAACGCTTTCACACTTTAGGCAGTGCTTATTTTTGAGTTTTTACAGCGCTTTTCTCTTAAAGCGCTGTCTATTGGTCACAGTTTTTTTAAAATAAAATATCTATTTTGACTTACAAAAGCGCTGTTCAATATATATAATGCATTTTAATAAGAATTTTAACCATATTTGAACCAGGTTTTCACCATATTATGCATCATATTTGGCAACTTCATTCCAATAAAATATGCATATATAAAAATTACACATATATATAAATTGATGATATATACAACAACAACTACAAAATTTATGCTACAAGTTAAAAATCCTAAAATTCAAAATTGATGTTACATCTGTACATCTTTCTATCTTCGAGAATTCTCATGAAACAACAACAACATGAATATCTTAGCTCTATCTTCTACACATGCACCTATAAACCTGGGGAAAAAAAACCAAATGATCGAAATTCATAACATGATAATATTAACGTTTCACTTTATTCGAAATTAATTTATACTAAAAACTCGAAAGTTCTCATCAAAGGAAATAAGACAGTATACCTTAGCTTATAAAATTCTCAACCCGATAATGAATTGACACCATTCCTCCATAAGTTCATCCAATTGATCTTTTGAGTAATGTGCATAATTGAATTCCTCAAAGTACTACATATATAATAATATAACATAGTATATGATTTAGTTAAAACAATATGTCATTTTATGAGAAACACAAAATATGAAAATAGTATGTAATTCCTAAGTTATAAATCCATATCGTGGATGGAATCTCTAATTGATCCAAAAGAATAGTTTCTTTCATAAACCTCAACATAAAATAGCCGCAATTTATACTGTTACGCTGGCGAGGACACTACACATGGAAAGAAAATACGAATATATATTAAGATATACCCCTTAAATTGTTTTATAAAGTATCATCACTAATGTAATCAAAACTGAATATCTCTTTGTGAAAATATACCTCCACTCTGATCCGTGTAACGTTGTTGGCTCTACTTTTTGGCACTTGAATATCTCTTTGGGAGCGAAAATCTAGTAGAACACTATAATAAAATATAAACGACTGAACAATCTCACATAGAAACATAAACATAAACACAAATCCAGATATGTTGACCATAAACATAAACATAAACATAAACATGAATATCTCTTTGGGAGTGAAAAACTTACGTGTCAATCATCTGCTTCAAATATGGATATGTTGACCAATCATTGTATAATGAAACCAGATAATACACAGTTTCTCTCATAGGATTAATCGCAACCAACAACCAGTGTCCACTGTAAGATTAAACAAAGATTAAATAATGGCCAAAAACGGAAAATTATAATAGATCAAGTTAGGATAAAAATCTAACCCGTTGCCATTATTATATGGCAAAAAGAACAACTTCTCAGTATCTTTGATGGCCACGAATAAACCGAGTACATATGCTATGACATCATCTTGTCTCGTTACAATTAACCCTGAATTGACAGTGTTGGGAACTAAGAAGCCAAATATTGCTTCTAATCCACACGGGCGCACAATGTTGTCATACATAAACCTTAAATTAAAACATCATTAACATTATACTATATTCATTGAAATGAGGGAATAAATTGTTCATCTAATTAAACAAAGTTGATCGGAGTATACCTGATGTATATACCGATAACACCGAGGCCTAATTCCAAATGTGTAAAACCTTGCTCCGTATCCTCTCTACCAATTACTTCCATGTATTCAAAACCAAAGATGTTTGCACTCATAGGTATAAGGCTGGTACCACCATCCGAAATATCTGTAATTCCTAAATATGTCCGAAGGCACGACCTGAACTGAGCAATAGTTTTTTTCTAGCCACGGTCTTTTTAGCAACATTCTTTTTTGTGTGGAAATATTGCTAATTTCAGGCGCCTTACCTCTACTGACTTGTGCAATCTCTTTAGCATGAATCTAGTTATCATATAATTAGTTAGGGGAAGTATAAAATCACAAATTAGCATTTCTCATAGCATAAATGTCATATAATTGTGTTGTACCTCAATTGATGCAATTGACTCGGTCTCCCGCCTAATCCCCTTATCTTTTGGAATAGATTTTGTTGGAGTCTAACATTACCATGTAAACAAAATGTAAGTATAATTGCCTTAAAAAATTTGAATAGTAAACGATTTTAAGAATACCTCATTATCTACACAAACGAGGCTTGACGGCCATGCAACAAATGATCATATTGCATCTGCCACCAATGTTGCATCTGCCACATCGTCAGGTAGTGGTAACAACACACCCCCCTCTAAAACAACATCGACCGATACTTTTAAAAATCCATCTGGGAGCGGTTTATGGTGAAGAATTTCTCCCTAAGTATTATACACTTTTCCCTTGCCAACCATCCGATAAGTCGGTGCCGACAAATAGAGTTGACACCGGGAAATGCCCTATAATTTAATAAATATGGTTATAGAATTAATAAATATGGTTATATAATTTATAAATATGGTATATAATTACCTCGGGAATATTCTGTCCAAAGTTACCATTGATACTACCTTTGTCACTAGTATCTTTAAAACCTGTAGCTTGATCTTTTTCCTTTTCCTTTCTCAGCTCATAAACTTCTTGTTGTAACTTTTCCAACTTCTCCTGAAGTTCTTTATTGCTAGGAGCTTTTGTCTTTGATTTTTTCTTCAAGGATGTTGGAGTGATCCCAAATCCCTTACCCCTCACCCGACCAGAATACTCACGAATATCTAATGCTCGTGAGAGTATTCTCCTGCAATCATTATCTTCATCTGGAGGTATAGACTGGGAAAGAGTCTCCTGAAATTCATATAAATATTGTAATTAAAGAATGATATGTTAATAAAAGAATGATGTAATTAGATAAATAAAAGTATGATGTAATTAAATAAATAATGTTATACTTACACATCTCTCGAAAATTTGTTGAACTTTTTCTTCAACAGCTCCATCCTTACACACACGGGCTTCCTTCCACAAAATGTGTTCCGGATGAGATGTTTCAGAACTATTTTCCTTTGTTAGCTACACATTAAGCCAAATAACATGATCAAATATAAGCGTGCATATATTATAGATACTTTTCAATTTATAGATAATTACAATAGATTGTTGTAAGCGTGCATATCCCATACGCCCTTTTCTGTATGGATATGCTGGACTTGATGCTCGTTGTCGATTTACGACACTTAAACTCTCAAATTTTTGGGTATTTCTTTTGAATTTAAAATTTTCCCATTCTTCAGCTGTAATCAAATCTGCATATTTGTTTGGCAGCTTTGCATCAACAAAAATTTAATTTGCATCCCTAAGAAACTTGTTTGACAAGAAAGCTCTAAACCCTCTATGTAGTTTCCCGGCCAATTTGAGAATATAATCTCTCCTGGTATCCTCAATGATGAATGACCTCTACGAAAATCATACACAAAGTGTGTTAGTATAAGTAATTTAGAGACATAATCGTCATTAAAAACAAATAACATCACATATGGTACATGTATCTCACTCCATATTTTATCTTTAGCGTCGTCCAACACTCTTGCTCTCCAATCTTCACATGTAATTGGAATTTCTCTCTTTACCACCAAACCGAGATAACTCGTCAATGTTGAACCGTTAGGCTCAATTAATTGGCATTCTTGACTCCAACGCACATCATACTTTATGCCTTGGTCTGTATCCCAAATTATTCTCTTCATTATTGTTATTCCTCGTCTATATTCCATTTCCGTTTTACTAATGGCCTTATCTCTAACATGAACAGAATCATCACGTGGGTGATCCTCGTTAGTAGCCATCTAACCTGTAATAAACATAAACATAAGCCCAATATAAAATTCAATAGTCATTTAAATATATATAAAATGACAATTCCAAAAACTAATATAAACATAAACTTAAACGTAAACACAAACATAAACATAAACATTTTAATATACTACCTCTTTCACTAACATCTCTTTCTTTTCTTGGTTGGAACATGAATTACTTGTTTCTTAACAATGCAGATGGATGGATTTATCCAAATTACCTCATTATGATCATTTATGATATATGATTCATCCGCTATAATATTCTCATCTTGATCATTTATAATATACGACTCATTCCGTCTAATACATGACTCATTCTCATCATCAATATCACCTTGGTCTACACCGTTATCATCAACCACTTTGTTAGATAAAAGCACTATAGACCATTTTGTACTCGTCGGGTCAGTGACATAGAACACTTATTTAGCTTGAGAGGCTAGAATAAAAGTCTCATCTTTGTACCCCTCCCTATTAATACCCACTTGCAAAAATCCTGACTTATCCATTTGTATGCCACTACTACTTACCCACTTGCAACCAAAGATAGGAATCTGAAACTTCTCGTAATCAAACACCCAAATATGCTCGATAACCCCAAAATATGACAGATTTGCATATTTGGGGTTTAGGTCCTTCATACTTGAAATGTGCATTGCTTCAGCAAGCACGGTGACACCACTATTTTGCATAGTACTTTTATCATCTTGTCCTTTGGTATAAAATGTGTATCCATTAATTGCGTATGCGCTATAAGAAAACACATGCAAACTTGGACCATATGCCAAACATCTTAACCTTTCTGTTATTGAAGTGGTATCTGAATGAAGCTTTGAAAAAATATGATCCTTACACCATGGTATAAAACTTTGATTATGCTTTGGTACTTTCCAATTTTTATTTCTATTCTGATTTAACCCTCGAAGTACATCCTTGTGCATTTCAACATATGGCTCAACCTCACTGTCATTGTGCAGAACATACAGATGCACTTGATCTCGTTCATCTTTTGATATTGTCACAATTTTATTTCCAATTAATATTTTACCTTCCTTTTTTTTCAAAAATATGACTTTTGGGGAGTCCAATGGATTGAACTTTGGACAAATATTCAGTACAAAACTCAACCGCTTCTTAAACAATGTATCACTCAACAATACAACCCTCTAGGAGACTTCGATTTTTCACGTACCCTTTTAATACTTTCATATAACATTCAGCAGGGTACATCCATCTCATATAAGTTGGGCCGCACAACTGTGTCTCTTTCACAAGATGAACAACTAGATGTACCATTATCTCAAAAAATGAGGGAGGAAAATACATTTCAAGCTCACACAAAGTAATAACAATTTCTTTTTGCAATGTTGGTAATATCTCAGGATCAATCACCTTACTACAAATTGACCTAAAGAAAAAACACAACTTAGTTATCGCGCTCCTTACTTTATCAAGCAAAATAGAACGTATACCTATTGGTAGAAAATGGTTCATTATAACATGACAATCATATGTCTTTAAACTCTTTAACTTGAGGTCTTTCATATACACAAGTCTTCTAATATCTGAAGAGTATCCTTCTGGAACTTTAACTTCACTTAGAAACTTACACAATATCTTTTTCTCCTTTCTAGATAGAGTAAAAGCAGCAGGTGGTAGATATGTTCGGCTTCCTTACTTCACAGGTCCTAGTTCAGTTTGTATTCCCATCTTTAACATATCCTACCTTTCTTTAAGGCCATCCTTATACTTTCCTTTAATATTGAGTAACATACCAATAACACTTTCAAATACATTTTTTTCAATATGCATAACATCGAGAAAATGTCTCATATACAGAGACTTCCAATATGGAGATTCAAAAAAAAATCGATCTCTTCTTCCACCCACCTTTGATAACCGTATGCGCAGAAGGCTTGCCAAACTGAGTACACACATCTTTCACCTTTTCAAAAATTTGGTCACCTGACAATGCAAGTGGAGCTTTGCGTTGTTTGGTGTCTCCATTGAATGCTTTTCTCCATGAAAGGTAGTGATGTTTAGAATGTAAGAATCTACGATGACCGAGAAACACATTCTTCTGACAAAGTTCCAAACGCGTCATATCGGTTCCATCTTCACAAACAGGACATGCACGTTGACCTTTAATGCTATACCCAGATAAATTCTCGTATGCTGGAAAATCATTAATTGTGCCAAACAACATCGCCCTCAAATTGAAACTTTGTTTCCTATATCCATCATAAACCTCCACCCCGTTCTTCCACAAAATCTTTAAATCTTCGATCAAAGGTGTCAAGTATACGTCTATGTCATTTCCTGGTTGTTTAGGCCCAGATATTAACATAGATAACATCATGTACTTACACTTCATACATAGCCATGGAGGTAGGTTATAAATCATGAGAATTACAGGCCATGTGGTATGTGAGATACTTTAAAGACCATGTGGGTTCATTCCATCAGTAGATAAAGCCAAGCGAAGGTTTCTTGATTCTTCTCCAAAATCAGGATAGTCATTATCAATTTTCGACCACTGTGGTGAATCTTCCGGATGTCGATACTTTCCATCAATAATTCTTTCATCTGCATGCCAATTCAGGTGTCTTACATCGGTTTCACTATGAAACATGCACCTAAATCTCAGAATTATAGGAAAATACCATAAGACTTTTGTTGGAGAAATTTTTTTTTATATCGAGACAAACCACATTTAGGGCACTCATTTAACGATGCATATTCGTTTTGAAACAAAACATAATCGTTTGGACAAGCATGTATCTTATCATAGCTCATGCCAATAGAGCACAACATTTTTTTGGTCTCATAGGTTCGATTAGGAAGAACATTATCCTCCAGAAGCATATCTCTCAGAAGGGCTAATAACTCTGTGAAACTTTTATCTGACCATCCATTTCCCGCCTTTAAGTTGTACAACTTTAATACCGTAGAAAGTCTTATGAATTTAGTGCAACCATTATACAACGGTTTCTCTGCATCGCTTACCAATCTCTCAAACATTTTGGGACAATCCTGAAGATCTTCTTCAAGTGCATATGCAATCTCTTCGACTCGATCAAAATCGTATGTATCTGTGTCCTTGTCATCTGAAGCATAGGTCGTACTACTTTTCTCCCCTGGTTCAACATTGTCGTTACTTTTTTCATTGTGAAATATCCAACACGTATAACTTATATCAATTCCATGCATTAGTAAATGCGATTTCAATCCATCTGCGTTAACCCGACCCACATAACAACAACCCAAGCAAGGACACTTCATTCGACTGGGGTCTTTGGCGTGTTCAACAACAAACTTAAAAAATTCCAATACCTCATTCTCGTACTCTTGTGGCAATCGATCGACAAACATCCATTTTTTATCCATTTTTTCTACTAATTCGAGTAAACAAAAACACTATAAACGGATTATTCTCTTTTTGTTTGAATTAAACGAATTATTTCTAGAAATTTATTTCTAGAGTTAATAACATGGACTAAAAATAAATATATCTATATAAAAATAATTGTGTTTTTAATTGATCGATACAGATAGAATTTGAACTTGACTTACCAAAGAAAGAAAAGGGGTTATTGGTGTCGACGGTTGATGATGCGGCTTTGGTGTTCTTCGAATCGGTGATGGTCTTCGACTAACTACACTAATACAAAGGGATCATCAAAAACAAGTTGTATATATATATATATATATATATATATATATATATATATATATATATATATATATATAGGTTCAAAATACTAGTAAAAAAATACTAGTTCATGAAGAATATAAAGATGATAAACAATTCAGAAACCAATTAAAATAACAAAAAAACGCATCATCATCTTTTTTATTCCAAAACAAAGAACCAAAAGAAAATGCAATAATGCTAAATGCTAAAAGTGTTATTATTATATATCAAGCCCTACCAAGAAGCCAAAAATCAAAATGCATACCTATAACTCAGTTATGCATATCTATAACTCAGTTTGGACATCAATAGGAGGATAATGTCTTAGATGTTAGCATAGTACATTATCAATAGGAGGATAACTCAGTTTGGACATCAATGGAGATAAAGACATTTTCAAGAAAGAACCTACCTTGAGAACTGGCCGGTGTGGGTGGAGGACAACCGAGAGAGACGGTGGAGGACAGAGGGGGGATGGTACAACGGCGAAGTAAAAATGCTTTCTCTTCAGAGAGGGAAAGGGTTTATGCTTTCTGTTCAAGGAGGGAAAGGGTTTACACTTTCTGTTCATGAATCTGTGAAAGATAAACAGTATACACTGATTCTATTTTTTAATTTTCATTTATATGGCTTTAGACAACGCTTTCTAAAAGTGCTGGCTAATATGGACCTTTAGCAGCGCTTATGAAAAGCCCTGGCTAATAGGGTCCTTTAGCAGCGCTTTTCTGATTTTTTTAATAAATTTTTTATAACTTTAAACAACGCTTTCTTAAAGCGTTGTCTAAAGTGGTCCTTTACGAGTGCTTTTGATAAAGCGCTTTCTAAAGCAATACTTTAGCAGCGCTTTTTCAAAGCATTGTCTAAGATCACATTTTTAGCAGCGCTTTTACTTATTATTTTATACAGTTTCCATGTTTTTTTTAAAATTCAGTTATAGCAGCGCTTTTGTATAAAAGCGTTGTCTAATATGTGCTGTTAAAAATCATTTTTGGCGTAGTGAGTGATTGTGGAGATTTGGACTAAATGCGCATGTGGTACGGTGACAGAACCGACTGTTAATAGGTTTGCGTTTTTTGTTCGCAAAATGTCGCGGTAAGCAAGAGTCGCCATCGACTTTTATTTCATCCAACAAAGGAAAAGGAAAAAAGAACAGAAAAAACCTTTTTCGAGATGTTTCTGAGTACGGGGGGTAGATTATAGAAAGGGAAGGTGTTACCATCCTTTCTATCCATGGTTTTCCATGGGCTCTTAGGTACTTGCTCATCTTTTTAAAATTGCTTGTGTGTGTGCTTGTTTTGAAAATGTTTTACTTTGTGATAACCCTTGTATCAGTCCTCAAGAGTGTGACGAAGTTTATTTTGAAAATTGGTTTTGAAAGGTGTTTGTGTGAAAAGTTTTGTTGAGCAAGTACTTAAGATTCTACCTACTCGAAAAAAGATTGTTCATTCTCGTTTCCCTTAGACATCGCTATCCTACTATTAAGTAATAGGTAGCACCGTCGTTGGAGTTTATAAGGGACATTTGAAAGGGACAAGTACAGTCACCAAAGCAACGGGTTTGAAATTTTAGTAGTAACCCTAGAGTCTTAAGATCTTTCCGAGGCAACATTCGAATGGGACATTTTGATCTTTTAGACTGGAGGGCAACCACTAAAATCTCCTATGCTTAATGACTATTTTACCGAAGGCAACCGAAGTGAGGCAAACCCTAGGAGTGAATATGTGCATGTGAATTTTTTCAGTTAATTAGTCTTTGCACATTAGGTGATCTACCATTTTAATTTCAAGCATTCTCTCCATACAATCCTATTAACCATGCATCTAACAGTTAAATATTTGCAGGAATTTAAAGCGCGAGAAAATAAAACCTAGCTATTACAAGGCTTTGGCAGTTACATAATTATCTTGACTGAAAATAAAAATGCGGAAGTTTAAAACCCTAATTACTATTACAATCCTGGAGCAGTTACAATAATAATAAAAGGAATTAAAATGCGCGCGGCAAATTAAATGAGAGAAAAATTGAAAACCCTAAAAATCTAATTGAAAAAATATTTAAGTTATTTTTGAGAAAAGACTTGATTATGCTATGTACAATTAAAACCCTAAGTCTAATTATTTCTAATTATAAAAAGAAATTGAAATTAACCTAATTTAAACTAAATTAAATAATTCAAGAAAATAAAATATTTTATAAAAAAGATCTTATATGTTTTTTTGTGGTTTTTATTTGAGAAAAACAATTTAATTACAAATTTAAAACCTAATTTCTAATTGTTTTTAATTATGAAAAAAAAGATGTAATTTAATTGCCCTAATTTAAACTAAATTAATTAATTCAAGAAAAAAAGACTTTTTATGGAAAAAAAGATTTTTGGGTGTTTTCATGATTTTGATTAAATAAAAAATGATTTTTGATGTTAATTAAAATAATTAAGGAAAATAAAAAAAGAATTAAAAATAAAAAGAATAGAAAAAAAGAAGAAATGGGCATGTGTTATGCTGAATGGGGGGTGTATTTCTGAATTTTCCAGGCCCAATAGCCGTTCAAGCCTAGTCAGCGCTTGATTTCCTGAGGCGTTGACCTGAGGGTGTACCATGGTCCTTCACTGGAAAGCATTGGATCTGGCTTAGTGATGCATCAAGTGGTTGAATGGTGATGGCATATGATGGGCGTTTGGATGATAGACGCACAGGATCTGTAAATGGAAAATAAGAAAACAATTTTCCTGGGACCTGGGATCGAACCCAGGTCCTTATGTTCACCAACAACGCGCCTCACCACTGGGCCAACTGGCTTAGTTGTTACTATACTGAAAACAAAATATAATATGGAAAAACAAAGGGTTAGTGGACAAAAACGCGCGAGATTTAAACGGACAAATAGATGGTTGCCACGTTATCTTCTTCTTCATTCTTCGTCGTTTTAGGTTCCTTCACCTTTACCTACAAACAAAAGTATGTAGCTACAAACCTGCACAACTCAAAAACTCACAAAATGCAATATAAATGGAATTGAAGACCAGGTTTCAACTGGTCATGATGTCACGGTCATCATGGTACCTTATTCATGGCCTAATTTTACCTGTAGCCAAAAACCCTAAAACGCGTGTGGAAACCCTAACAATGGCAAGTACAGATATAGGCTTCAAAAATGCAATTAAACTATTCAGTCAGCTTGCAAACATGTCAAAGATCATAAATATGCCAATCGAATGTGCTAATAATGCAAGAATTTATGTAATCGATTTCAAGAAATAAAGCAAACCGTGTGAGTGGTAGCGTGCGTTTTTGGGCGCGAGAGGACTTGCAAATGATCCAGTTAGCTTCAGAGATGCTCTAGGATGTTATTAGAAATGTTATAATGGCTTGAATTGGCATGTAGCTTGAGATCTGATTACACTATTCTTTGAAATTTTGGAGTTTTGTTCTTGCTCTTTCACGACTGCAACCCTTGTCTTATGCCTTGTACATGTTCATTATATATCCTATAATGAATTAGGGTTATAAAACTGGCTTGTATCTTTGCAATTATGGAAGATTTGATTTTATTTCCATGCCATATGTAAACTTGCTATATTGAGCCAAATCATCCCTTTCTTGTACCAATCATGCTTGATTCTATTTATCCTTGATATTTCAGCATATTTTGATTGCAAACCTGTCAAAAAATCAAATCAAAACACATCTTTGCTATTATTTACCAATTATTTGATTTAATTGAAATTTTAATTAATAAAAAATCACAATAAAATGGAAAATGAAGCAAATAACATGTGGATGGATAATTGGGTCGTGGACCATATTATAAGTGAGGTGCAAGCATAAAAAGTTAGGCCCATTTGGCAAAAAAATGCATTTTTGAGCACATTTGACTTTTGGCAATTTTGCAAAAAAGGTCAACTTTGACAAGGCATATCTCTTCCAATTTTAACCCTAGAGAGGTGTTCTTAGACTTTTTAGAAAGCTTAGGATTCCCCCTAAGCAACCCTATTTGTCTCATCTCAATTGAGTCTTCCATGTTCATGTAAGAAGCTTTGACCCAAAAGGTGTTTTTGTTGACTTTTCAAAAGGATCCATAATGTAGAAATTCATATCTTTTTATGAGTGCATATTTTGTACTTGTGAGCTGAACATGAATTGTAGGGCATTGCATCCTCTTCAAAATGAGCCTTGGATGGAAAATTTCTGACAAAGTATGTGGAAGTTATGCTTGGTCAAAGTTTGGTTGACTTTTCTTGAGAAACCCTAATTTAGCAACTTTTGGGTTTTGAGGAATTTAGGGAAATCCTTGAAGAATCATGATCAACCCTTGATCAAATGATTAAATTCACTTTAATATGTTGATGTTGACCAAAAATATTGAAGTTTGACTGTATGTGGACCACAGTTGACTTTTGACCTAATACAGTCGATTCTCAAGCATCTGAGCAGTTGACTGAGCAAACTTCTTGTGCAAAGCATGAAACTTGTCATGGAGGGTCTTGAGAACATATTAGGAATATGGAGAGCATATTAGGCCTTTGTGGTTCACACATCTTGATGAAAGTGGAAACCCTAATTTGAGACACTACCTTAGGAGAGATTTTGTCTGGTCAACTCTTGGGCAAACTTGAGCAAATTGAGGATCTCTAGGAGTATGTATTGAGTAAAATGAGAGGAAAAATTTTGGGGTAAAACAGTGCGATTAGTCAATATTCGTTTGCAATCCTTTTGCAAAAATAGTTGTTTAGATTAGTTGATTGTGAAAAATTAGTTTGAGATTTGCTAATATTTTTTATCGTATTAATTGCAAAAATTCTTGATTAATGCATGATATAAAAATATTTTAATGCAAATATATAAAAATATAATATATGAGTTTTTTGAAGAAAATAATATTTACATGTCAATAGAATAATAATATGAAATAAAAATCAATAATAATAATAATAATTATTATTATTATAAAAATAAATAAATGATATATAAAAAAGTAGATAAATAAATATATGAATTATAAAAAATAGAAAAATAAATTAATTTCTGGGGGGTGTAGCTTTATGTTAGTAAGTAAAAATAGGGGGTGCCTTAAAAGCAGACTGGGCTTGGCCCAAACTTGAATTCTGGGAAGGGGTGTTTTGTTTTGCGTTTGAGCAACTATGGCTGAAAGGGGGTGTGAACCTGAATTGGGTCGGCCCATTGTACATTTGAGAAGGGCTTGAGTGGTTTGGGTGTTGTGAGGGTGTATGGTCTTACTATGGGACTTGGCCTTACGGCCGTCTGATGCGTATCGTACGAATGATATTGAGGGAGTATGCTTATTACCGTATGCTAGTGTATATTCGATCGAACATCATAATAAGTTTGTTGTTTTTACATTTTTCTCAATTTACTTATTTTTGTGTTACAACCCTCCGTTCTCTCTTGTGAACCCTTTCCCCTCTTTCTCTTTCAAAACCCTAGCGCCCCCAACCTCACGGCGGAACTCCCCTAATCCCCTTCCTCCCCAATGCAAAACTCAAACTCAGCAACCCTCCTAAACCGTAATACAGTAGATCACCACAAAAAAGGCTAAGTATCGTTTACCTTCGTCCTTGATTTCTCTGATGTGTGACGTTCTGATTCTAATCTGGCCCTTTCTTTTCAAGTTGCAGGAGCATGAGGATGGGAATAGCGAGGTGTTGATGGTGCTTGGGGGCGGAGAAATAGCGATGGGGCGGCAGATCAATGACAATTAGGGTTTCAGATATTGAAACCCTAATTGTCCTCCCTTCGGATCTTCTTCAACCTTACGCGGTTTTCGTCTCGTACTGTCTCTTCAAGTTCTCCCCTCCATCTTTGTATATCGCAGTTCTTCTTCAAGCTTCGCGGTTTCAGTACTTTCTTTCTCTCCCCCCTTCTACTATATTTTCAATTAGTATTTATAGGGTAGATTAGGGCTTTGCTAGAACTGCTGTTACAGTTTGGATTAGCATAAATTAGGGATTGAAAATTGATTCGCGATTTGTAATTGATTTCAATTGAATGTAATCAATTTAGTTTTTTTTCCTGTAATTTTATTGGATTTTATTTGTAATGGTTCTGGGCTTTGAACTTTGTTGTATATTTTGTATAAGTTAAGATTTGATTTTGTTTAAGATTTGATTTCAACAGTGCTTGTTAGTTGGCCAGGATGTGCGTAATTTTTGGTTTAATTGGCACAGTAGTTGTTATATAATATGTGGGCCTGCGTTTGATTAATTGGGCTTTGCATTATTTAAAAAAATGATCCAACAATTTTCTTAATAAATAAACTATATTAATGTAGTAGCTGTTTTTTTTCTGAATTATGAATTTGGCCCCAAAAATTGATCCATCATATCCTTATATTTTCTTTAAAACAAAAACTCATCTATAAATAATCTGAAAAGTGAATTTTCTTAATAATTTATAAATCAAAAATATATATAAAAAATGTGAGTATAAGAGTCAAATATTTTAAAAAAATGCCAAATGGGTCGGCTTGGTAGCTCGTAATGGGCCCGATTCAAATCTATTAAACTTCCACCAATATGCTGCACACCCCCCCCCCCCCCCCCCTCTCTTTAAAACAGCAAAAATTCATTGTTGGGCCTTATATTAAAAAAACAGTAAAACAAATGTTCAAATAAGAATGTCAAAGAAGCTTAATGAATTTTTAATACTGATAGCCCTCTTTTTGCTATCAACGAAAATAGAAATTGGCCAAACGAAATTGCCTCGCATATTGCAAATTCAACCTCTTCTTCTTACTAGCAACAACAAAACTTACATGGAATTTATAATTACGACTTTAATAATTATTTTTGAAATTATTTTCCATTTTCGAGTTTCATGGGCCATTGGCCAACATGCTTCGTGAATGGGTTTACGGATACATGGGTCTTTCTGATTTAGAAAGCCCCACTTTCCTGAATTAAAGTATACCCCTTGATTGTCTTGGATTTAAGAATGGACCATAAGATATTGCTGGACCATCCCTAATTAGAACATCTTCTTCTATCTAATCTTAAAAATATAATCGTCGAGGTAGGGCAAATTTGGGGTACGACAGCTGCCCCTATTCAATAATCTTTCAATCGAATAGCGCGAGAATACGCGAGTCTCGCGCATTCTAATTGAGATTTTATTGAATACTTGGAATACCCCAAAATTTGTTTGACGAAACATAAGGTTACGCTGATATAGCATACCCTTACGAGTCTTAAGGAAATAGGCGAAGCTGATGGTATATCGCTTACCAGGGTTTGATGATGAGACAAATGTCTTGAGCTTGAGAGAGCAATCTTGTATGTCTTGGTTTGGTTTTGCTTATTCACCCATTTGGCGGATGAATAAAACCAAAATTGATGATGCATGGATGCTTGGAGACGGACACCATGGGTTGTGTTCACGAATCACTGCATGACGTCTTAGGCGATAAGCTAGATTTTGTATTTTTTTTAGCATCGCTGCATGACGTCTTAGGCGATGGTATGTGTTGCAGAATAAAGAAACACGTTGCTGCACAACATCTTAGGCAATGGTCTTTATTACGGAACAAGAAACTGCACTGCTGCACGACGTCTTAGGCAGTGGGTTAGGTTCGCGAATCGCTGCATGTCGTCTTAGGCGATAGGCTAAATTTTGGTTTTCAAGCATCACTGCATGATGTCTTAGGAGATGGTTTTTATTGCGGAATAAATAAACACATTGCTAGACAATGTCTTAGGAAACGGTCTATATTACAGAACAAGGAACCGCACTTCTGCACGACATCTTAGGCAGTGGGTTAGGTTCGCGAATCGCTGCATGTCGTCTTAGGAGATAGGCTAAATTTTGGTTTTCGTGCATCACTGCATGATGTCTTAGGCGATGGTCTGTGTTGCGGAATAAAGAAACACATTTCTCCACGACGTCTTAGGCAATGGTCTATATTACGGAACAAGGAACCGCATTGCTGCATGACGTCTTAGGAACTGAGTTAGGTTCGTGAATCGCTGCATGTCATCTTAGGCGATAGGCTAAATTTTGGTTTTCGAGCATCGTTGCATGATGTCTTAGGCGATGGTATGTGTGACGGAATAAAGAAACACATTGTTGCACGACGTCTTAGGCAATGGTCTATATTATGGAACAAGGAACAACACTGCTGCATGACATCTTAGGAAGTGGGTTAGGTTTGCAAATCGCTGCATGGAGTCTTAGGTGACAGGCTAAATTTGGGTTTCGAACACTGCTACATGGAGTCTTAGGCAATGATCTAAGTTTTGCACATTGCTGCCTAGGGTCTTAGGTAATGGGTAAGTAGAGGAGAATATATCACTACATGGAGTCTTAGGCAATGTACCGAGCTTCGTACATTACTGCATGGAGTCTTAGGTAATGAACTACATTGTTGAGGGAAAACATCACTATATGGAGTCTTAGGTGATGAGATGAACACATCACTGCATAGAGTCTTAAGTGACAGATCTTATTTGGTGAACATTGCGGAATGGAGTCTTAGGTAATGTACTGGGTTTTATAAATTACTTCATGGAGACTTAGATAATGTTACGTTGTAAGGGACACATCACTGCATGGATTCTTATGTGATGGGTCGAACACATCACCGCGTGGAGTCTTAGGTGATGGGTTGGATTTTTAGAAGAAGTGTGATTGGATGATTGACCCTTAGATAGCTAAATCAAGGGTGAGATTGTTTGTTTGTTGTATGACGCATGCGTTTGATGTCTGATATTGATATGGAACCCTGAGTGTATGTGTGTTGAATGTTTGTATTGATTTGGAACCCTGAGTGCCTGTGTATTGAATGTTTGTATATTGATATGGAACCCTGAGTGTATGTGTGTATTGTCATGGCATCTTTGAATTAATGTGAATGTGGCGACAAGTGTTAGCAAGGATTTTGATTTATTTTGTGTTGCAGGTGCAGGCGTAGGTGTAGAAGTGTGTAGACTTTTATGTTGTAAGTGCGGGCGTAGGTTTAGACGTATGTATTTGTGTAGACTCTTGTGTTGTAAGTGCGGGCGTAGGTGTAGACATGGTCGTAGAAATAGGTGTGGATGTGGACGTAGGTGTGGATATGAATCATAGGTAAGCTACCTAGTGAGATTTTGATAGCGGTACCTTTGACGATCGTGTCCGTTGTCAACCGAGGTAGCTATAGCAAGGTGAATGGATAATGTTGAGCTTGGATTTGAATTTGAGTTTGTCTTAGCTGGTAGTCATGCCTTGAGATTTTCCTGCAGTTTTCTATAGGCATGTATGATTGAATGTAATGCATGTATGCATGTTTGATATGATTATGCTTGATGTATGCGTGATGTATGGTATGTATGCTTGATATGATAATGTTATGAATTGAAATGATGCGATGATTGAAATGTAATTCCCCTATTATTTGAACTGCGGAACCAATGCTTAAGGCAGACTATCAGCCAAGGTTTATTTTTGCTGCGAAGCCATGCCAATTAGGAGCTGGGCTTTTAAAAAGATGTGCCAGATGGGAACTGGGATTTTGAAAAGATGGGCCAGAGGGGTACTGGGTTTTTGAAAAGATGGGCAAGACGGGAACTGGGCTTTGAACCCATATCCATATGGTTGCTTGAATAGTATCAACTCAGTGGCTTGGAAAGGTGAAACGAATAGCAAGGTGGCTAATATTTGTAGGGTTACCTAGATACATTAATTGGAAAGTGTGAGGCTGCTCACGACTTTTACGTAAGGCCGCTTACATAGGATGGGGTGATGAATGCATAAGGTTTCTCATGCCTCGTATGGCTGCCTATAAATGACTAATGAATGAGGTTGCATGAGGCTGCTCATGTCTTTGATGAAACGCAAATTTATAAAATGTGTGAGGCACTCACGTCTTGGACGGTGGTACGTAAGGCTGCTTACGGTTTGGTTTGACGGGGAATGCTTGTATTATAGACTTATATAAGTTTAAGATTGCGCCTAAGAGGGGGAGTGAATTAGGTGGTGGTCGAATTTTAACTTATTTTACACTTTCTGGTTTTGATTTAGTGCTTTGGAAAAACTGTAAAGTGCAGAAAGTAAAGAGACACGGAGATTTATCCTGGTTCCTTCCACACCCCGGAAGTACGTCCAATCCCCTTGCAAACACGCAAGAGATTTCACTATTTTGTTAGAACTTTTACAGGACTCTTCCTAGTCTAATCAACTAAAGACTCTAACAAATACCAAGAACACCCTCTTGGATTTCCAATAAGTCTCTTGAGAACAATCCTCTCAAAAGATACCTCTTATTTCCAACAATGGACAACAAGGTATACAAGTATTCCAATACTTAATTCCAACAATCCTGGAAATAAGTTACACTTTATATAATTCTATGAAATATGATTTCTTGAAAGATGTTGATCACATAGAGTGACTTCAATGAAGTTTCTTCTTTCTTCTCTTGTAAGCAATTCAAACTGTAACACAATGGTTAGATAATGCTCAAAGATTTCTGTTCTTATATGTGTGAAAGTGCAGAAAATCTTTGTTCTTAAAAGTTAAGAAATATGAAGTTTGAATATTTTACAAAGTTCAGAATTATTGCATAAGAGAAGAGTTGTTTTTTAATTTGAAAGATTTAGTATTTAAAGTAATCAAGATACCTTTCCAAATGGACACTTTTCTGTTTGAAAAACTTTGAGAGGATGCAATGTATGACCATGCATCTATTGGAGAAAAGGTGTGAAGGATATCTTGAAACCAGTTCATATTTTTCAAAAGTTACAACGTGTAAATCGATTAGCATGAGATGTAAATCGATTGCACGGGTTTGTAACGTTCTTGTTTTCAAAAAATTTGAAGTGTAAATCGATTAGCATGATGTGTAAATCGATTTACAAGTGTTAAAAATTCAACTCAGTTCTGTGATCAATCAATTTACACTTCATGTAAATCGATTGCTTCCAGAAACAATCAGTTTTTGAAAAAGCATGTGTAAATCGATTTACATCATATGTTAATCGATTTACATCAGTGAAAAACTTAAAATTTGTTTTATACTTTAAGTGAAGTGTTGTGGCAAGTGTGTATATCATTTTTGAGCATTTCTAATCAATGTAGTTCAAATGAGAATTGATATACTTGATTGCTTGCCATGATCCTTGAAGATATGAGTGAATGATGCTTTAAGATAATTCCACTTCTTTTCCTTCTTGCCATAGTGCTTGTTTGTCTTTCAACAAACTAGCTTGTTTGTCTTTCATCAAAACTAAATTTGAGTTGAGGCTTGAGATTACATTCTCCCCCTTTTTGATGATGACAAACCATCTTTCTTTATGAGTTGTTCAGATTTGGAGCAAAAGGAGTTTTCTCCCCCTAAGTTAGATTTCTCCCCCTATGGATATGGTTAGGGTTTTGAGTAAGGGAGATAGAGAATTTTTGTGTTGTTATGAGAGAGAGAGAGAGAGAGAGTTTGGGTGTTATGAGATAGTGAGGGAGTTTTGGTGAGATTAAATAGTAGAGAGAGTAAGTGAGGTCTTTATGAGGTTTTAATTGAGTGGAGTGGTCAAGATTCCATGAGTGGTCAAAAATAAGGTGGGAGGTTGACAGGAAAGGTAAGTTTGACCAATATATTAAAAGCTCATAAAAATATCACATGCTGAAAAATTAATTTGCATAATGGGAAAATTAAGTAAAAATGCTTCAGCTTCAGTGGTAAATCGATTTACACAAAAGAATTTTTATGAAGAATAATTTTCGTTCAGTGGTAAATCGATTTACATACTGTGTAAATCGATTTACACAAAAGGATTTTATAAAAAAAAGGTTTTGCTTCAGTGGTAAATCGATTTACACACCAAGTAAATCGATTTACTTAAAGGAAAAATTTAAAAAACAGTAATTTTAACATTTGAAACATTGTCTAAACCCATATATATGTACATTAAAGTATAGTTAAGGATAGAGTGCACCTTATATATCTTGTTCATCTAGGATTCCAAGTTCACGACGAATTTTGAAAAAAGCATCCTTTGCAAGTGGTTTTGTGAAAATGTCCACGAGTTGATTTTGAGTATCCACAAAAGTAATCTCGACATCTCCTTTGAGTACATGATCTCGGATGAAATGGTGTCTGATGTCTATGTGTTTTGTCCGGGAATGCATAACTGGATTTTTCGTAATATTGATCGCGCTTGTGTTATCACATCGAAGTGGAATGCATCCAAGGTTTACTCCATAGTCAAGTAATTGTTGTTTTAGCCAAAGAATTTGAGCGTATCCACTACCAGCCGCAATGTATTCTGCTTCGGCAGTGCTGAGAGCGACGCTTGCTTGCTTTTTCATGACCATGAAACCAAGGCATTTCCGAGAATGTGACATGTTCCACTTGTACTTTTGTGATCAGTCTTACAACCTGCATAGTCAGCATCAGAATAACCAACTAGATTGCACATACTACCTTTTGGATACCATAGTCCGACGTTGGTTATTCCTTTGAGATATTTTATTATGCGCTTGACTGCTGCAAGGTGAGACTCTTTAGGATTGGCTTGATATCTTGCACATAGGCAAACGCTGAACATGATGTCAGGTCTACTTGCTATTAAATAGAGGAGTGAGCCAATCATTCCACGATACTTAGTTATGTCAATAGAATTCCCTGATTCATCTGGATCAAGATAGGTGCCGGATCCCATAGGAATTGCACTCTCTTTGCTACTTTCCATCTCAAACTTCTTTATAAGGTCTTTGCAATATTTTCATTGGTTAATGAAGATACCATATTTGAGTTGCTTAATTTGAAGACCGAGAAAGAAATTCAATCTTCCCATCATAAACATCTCAAACTCTCCTTGCATCATAGATGAAAATTCCTTGCACATATTTTGGTTAGTTGAACCGAAAACAATATCATCTACATAGATTTGTACAAGTAAAGTATGATGATTAACATTTTTTATGAAGAGAGTGGTATCAACTTTACCCTTTACAAACCCTTTTTCACATAGGAATGCGCTTAGTCTATCATACCATGCTCTTGGTGCTTGCTTCAGCCCATAGAGAGCTTTCTTCAATTTGAAGACATGATTAGGATATTTGAAGTCTTCAAATCCGGGAGGTTGCTTTACATAGACTTCTTCATTTATGAATCTGTTGAGAAATGCGCTTTTTACATCCATTTGAAAGAGTTCAAAGTCCAATGAGCATGCATATGCAAGTAGTAGTCTTATTGCTTCCAAACGTGCTACCAGAGCAAAAGTTTCTTCAAAATCAATTCCTTCCTCTTGGTCGTATCCTTGAGCAACTAGTCTTGCCTTGTTTCGAGTGATTATACCATTTTCATCCATCTTGTTTTTGAATACCCATTTGGTTCCAATGATACGTTTATTTCCTGGATTAGGAACCAGTTCCCAAACTTCGTTCCATTCGAATTGGTTTAGCTCCTCTTGCATGGCAAGGATCCATTGATCATCTTCTAGTGCTTGAGCCACTTTAGTAGGTTCAACTTGAGATACAAAAGCCATATTTAAGCATGCATCCTTAAGATTTAGTCGAGTAGATACCCCTTTGCTAATATCTCCAATTATGTTGTCAATTGGATGATCACAATGAGTTCTCCATTCTTGAGGAAGACCATCATCATTTTCATTTTGATGTGAAAGTTCATGTGTTTGTTCCGGGTTGACAATTTTTCCACCTTCGCATGAATTCTCATGAGGTAAATCTATAGAATCATCATCATCACAAATAACAACTTCCTCCTTGGAGGTGTTAGATTCATCAAAAGAAACATGCATTGATTCTTCTATAGTTAAAGTTCTTTTATTGTAAATTCTAAAAGCTTTGCTAGAAAGGGAGTAACCAAGAAAAATACCTTCATCCGATTTTTCATCGAACTTACCGAGATTGTCTTTGTCGTTGTTAAGGACAAAGCATTTGCACCCGAAAATGTGAAAGTGAGAGATATTTGGTTTTCTTCCTTTGTAAATATCATGTGGAGTTTTCTTTAGTATATGTCTTATGATCACGCGATTGCTTACGTAACATGTCGTGCTTACCGCATCCGCCCAAAAATATTTAGGCAAACTTGAGTCACTTAGCATGGTTCTTGCAAGCTCCACCAAAGACCTATTTTTCCTTTCAACTACTCCATTTTGTTGTGGAGTTCTTGGTGCTGAAAAATTGTGGAAGATCCCATTTTCTTCACAAAATTCTTCAAACAAACTATTTTGAAACTCTCCACCATGATCACTTTGGATTGATGTTATCTTTAATGACTTCTCATTTTGAACTTGTTTTGCATATCTCTTGAATGCCTTGAATGCGTCATTTTTGTGCACTAAAAACAAAGTCCAAGTAAAACGAGAAAAATCATCTACAATAACTAAAGCATAAATGTTACCTCTGAAGCTTCTTGTTCTAGATGGACCAAAAAGATCCATGTGCAACAATTGAAGTGGTCTTGTTGTTGAAACCACATTCTTTGGTTTGAAAGTTGATTTTGTTTGTTTGCCCTTTTGGCATGCACTACATAATTTGTCTTTGATGAATTTCATCTTTGGTAGACCAATAACTAAGTCATGCTTAACTAATTTGTTCAAGTGCTCCATGTGAATGTGAGCAATCCTCTTGTGCAATAACCAAGTGTCATTGTTGTTTACCATAATACATTGTACCTTCATAGACAAATCATCTAGAGTAATCATAAAAATATTGTTAGATCTTATACCTTTGAGTTTTACCTCATTGGTTGCCTCATCCATAATTAGGCATTCTTCTTTGTTGAATTTGATTTTGAACCCTCTATCGCAAAGTTGACTTATGCTAAGAAGGTTGTGCTTTAATCCTTCAACATAGAGAACATCCTCAATTTGAATGGATGGAGGTGTGCCAACTATTTCAACGCCAAGAATCTTTCCTTTGGTGTTGTCTCCATAGGTGACATACCCTTTGGCTTTATGTACTAGATATGAAAATTGGTGTACATCTCTTGTCATATGCTTTGAACATCCACTGTCAAGATACCAAAGATTTGATGTGGATTTCAAGCATACCTACAAAAACAGATTATTTCTTGTTAGGTACCCAAGTTGCCTTGGGTCCTTCATAGTTAGTTCCCTTTTTCACCCATGCATAGTGTCCACTAGCCATACTGAAATTTCTAATATAGCATGCATTAGGTGTGTGTCCAATAATACAACAGTAAAAACAGTTTGGAACAAATTCGCTCTTCTATCTAGGAATTTGTTTCCTTTTAGATACATTAGGCTTTTTCTTTTGATGATTATGAACAACTTGCTTCTTTTCTACTATCTTGGGATTGGAACTATTACTAGCCTTTACAAAAACAGTGGGATTGTTACTTGGTTTCTTAAAATTCACATAACCAAGACCTCTTTTATCATTTGGATAACGTTGTTGGCTTAGTAATCCTTCCAACCCTATTTGTCCTTTTTCATATCGTTCAATGACTCTTTTCAATTGAACAATTTGAAAGACATTTGATTCACACTTGGAGCATGCAAAGTTTTCCTTTTCTTTTATAAAATTCTGTTTTTGAAGATCAAAATCTTTAGTCATGGTGTCAATTTTTTCTAGACAAATTAGAAGTTCTTTTTCTTGGTTTGACACCTTTTTGTATAAACTTTTGCATTCTTTCAAGAGTTCATCAATTGCACCTTGAACATCATCATCAAAAAGAGTAAATTCATTACTAACCTCTTCTTCATCGTCGGAGTGATGCGATGCCATTAAGGCTAAATTTGCACATTCGTCGCTTTCCGATTCCATTGTACTGCTCATATCATTATCTTCCCATGCTATGTAGGCTTTCTTTTGTTTTGAGTCCTTTCCTTTGAATCCGTTTTTCTTTGGGAGATTTGGACAGTTTGGCTTGATATGTCCTTGCTTTCCACATTCATAACATGAGACATCTTGTGTTGATGTGGAGGCTTATCTTTTCTTGAAGTGCTTTCTCTTATGTGCATGAAATTTTCATCTTCTTCCATATTGTCTTCTTTTACAACTTCCTTTGAATCAATTTTTAAAGCAATGTTTTTGGACTTCTTTTCTAGATTCTCATGTTTTTCAAGTCTACCGAGTTCCGTTTCGTATTCTTGAAGTTTGCCAAATAATGTAGCGAAAGTCATTGCGGAGAGACTCTTCTTTTCCGAGATTGCCGTTACCTTTGGTTGCCATTCCCTAGTCAATGATCTGAGGACTTTTAAGTTGAGTTCATCATTTGTCAAGGTTTTACCAAGAGCACTTAAGTGATTTTTCAAATGCACAAATCTCTTTTGTAAGTCAAGAATGGATTCTCTGGGCTGCATTCGAAATAGTTCATATTCTTGACTTAGGGTATTTAGCCTTGATCTTTTTACTTCAGTCGTTCTTTCATGAGTTTGTACCAAGGTATCCCATATTTCCTTTGTTGTTTTGCATGTCGAGACACGGAAAAATTCGTCCATACTAAGTGCACCTTGAAGAAGGTTTATTGCCTTTTTGTCATAGAGAACTTTCTTTTTGTCGTCGGCGTCCCATGCAGTTTTAGGCTTTGAAGAGCCAACACCATTGATTACCGTAACCGAAATAAATGGACCATTTTCAACAGCATCCCATATCTCCTCTCCTTGTGCTTCTAGATGCGCCTTCATGCGTATTTTCCAGAAGTCAAAATATTCACCACAGAATAGAGGAGGCTTGTTGTTACTACCACCATCTCTGAAAACGGGTTGATGATTTGCGGAAGCCATTCTGGATTTCTAGGAGCAGGTTACCTATAACTTGCTCTGATACCAATTGTAAGTTTAAGATTGCGCCTAAGAGGGGGGGTGAATTAGGTGGTGGTCGAATTTTAACTTATTTTACACTTTCTGGTTTTGATTTAGTGCTTTGGAAAAACTGTAAAGTGCAGAAAGTAAAGAGACACGGAGATTTATCCTGGTTCCTTCCACACCCCGAAAGTACGTCTAGTCCCCTTGCAAACACGCAAGAGATTTCACTATTTTGTTATAACTTTTACAAGACTCTTCCTAGTCTAATCAACTAAAGACTCTAACAAATACCAAGAACACCCATGGATTTCCAATAAGTCTCTTGAGAACAATCCTCTCAAAAGATACCTCTTGTTTCCAACAATGGACAACAAGGTACACAAGTATTCCAATACTTAATTCCAACAATCCTGGAAATAAGTTACACTTTGTATAATTCTATGAAATATGATTTCTTGAAAGATGTTGATCATATAGAGTGACTTCAATGAAGTTTATTCTTTCTTCTCTTGTAAGCAATTCAAACTGTAACACAATGGTTAGATAATGCTCAAAGATTTCTGTTCTTATATGTGTGAAAGTGCAGAAAATCTTTGTTCTTAAAAGTTAAGAAATATGAAGTTTGAATATTTTACAAAGTTCAGAATTATTGCATAAGAGAAGAGTTATTTTTTAATTTGAAAGATTTAGTATTTAAAGTAATCAAGATACCTTTCCAAATGGACACTTTTCAGTTTGAAAAACTTTGAGAGGATGCAATGTATGACCATGCATCTATTGGAGAAAAGGTGTGAAGGATATCTTGAAACCAGTTCAGATTTTTCAAAAGGTACAACGTGTAAATCTATTAGCATGAGATGTAAATCGATTGCACGGGTTTGTAACGTTCTTGTTTTCAAAAAATTTGAAGTGTAAATCGATTAGCATGATGTGTAAATCGATTTACAAGTGTTAAAAATTCAACTCAGTTCTGTGATCAATCGATTTACACTTCATGTAAATCGATTGCTGCCAGAAACAATCAGTTTTTGAAAAAGCATGTGTAAATCGATTTACATCATATGTTAATCGATTTACATCAGTGAAAAACTTAAAATTTGTTTTATACTTTAAGTGAAGTGTTGTGGCAAGTGTGTATATAATTTTTGAGCATTTCTAATCAATGTAGTTCAAATGAGAATTGATATACTTGATTTCTTGCCATGATCCTTGAAGATATGAGTGAATGATGCTTTAAGCTAATTCCACTTCTTTTCCTTCTTGCCATAGTGCTTGTTTGTCTTTCAAAAAACTAGCTTGTTTGTCTTTCATCAAAACTAAAGTTGAGTTGAGGCTTAAGATTACAACTTACTCAAAGGGATAGTCGGAGGGATGTTAGATATTGTAATAGCGACTCTTCTAGAAATTGACTCTATATTTTTACGGGGTCCTAAGTCTCGAGCTATGATATGTTATGCATCCGTGCAGGTGTAGGTATTAATGCGTGGAATGACTAACCAATGCATGTAATGGGTGACTTGGATATGCGTCAAGGATGTTGGAATTTTGATGTGCCAATAAGAATTGGGCTCTCTGTTAGATCCATGCTGTCAGAATTTGTCAGCCGAATGAGATGATAGGTGTAGCTTGACAATATCCTAATGAAAGTATGCTAATGATTTATGCATACTTATGCTTTATGATTATGACTCGCATGGTTTGTTGAATGGTGTCCCTATGATTGTCGTTGATGATTAAGCCTAGAGGTTTGACTATGTAACAAGGTTGCTTGTCATGTGATGGTTGAATGTTATGCTATCATGGTTTCCCGATACTCGTTTTGAACTCAGAGGATTGCTGATATAGAAAATAGATTCATTGAAAGTGCACGAAGAGCTTGCTTTTATGTGGACTGTCTTTCCCTAATTTTTGGTAGGGTGTTGGAGGAGATTCTCATGGATATGAGCATGGAAATAGTTTGATCATAATGTGAATGACCCCTCTATTTTGCATTATGCCCCTTATCAAACGGCTCCTAAAAATGTTTGGCTTTGATGAACCATTTTGAATAAACTCCTTTTGATAGAGCCTCGCAGTGGTTTGCCCCAACATTAGAATTTTGAAAATATGTACCCTCAATCTCAAGGGTCTGGAGGAAGTACCCTCAGGAAGAACTTAGACCTCACCATGAACTTGCATGGATTTCCCCAGATATTTGAAGCTTGAAAAGTTTGTACTTGACGTTGCTAGTAGGGGAATTTGGACCCTACATGCAGTAGGATGAACCTGATATGCATTTCCCCAACATTTGAATCTTGGAAGATTGCCCCTTGAATCAAAGCCTTGAGAGATTTGTTAAAACGAGGGAACTGAGTCATACCCTGTTATGACTTGAATAAGCTGAAACCACGCGGCTGAGACCTGTCATCTAGATGTTAACGAAACATCAATGAATTCGCCACCGAACGTCTTTTATCCCGCCAAAAGGGAAAGGTAAACATTGAGAAAACCTGAAAAGGGAGAAATCATGGTCTTTCAACCGAGAGATCGGGTAAGGGAGTCTGTTACGCGAGGGGAAGGTATTAGCACCCCGCACGCCCGTAGTACTCTACGGTATCCACTCTAGTTGTCTAATCTAATGGGTGTGGTCAAATCCTATGTATATGGCTTAGAACTAAAAAGGGAATGCATGCGAAGGAAAAATAAAATAATGTAGGGAAAATAAAAGTTGTGCTCGGTTGAGCCCTACCCCAATGCCTACGTATCCCATTTAAGGAATCAGAGCAGTCGTAGTTCGGCTTATGTGTTTTGGTTGGTTTGTGTTTTTTAATTAAGGAAAACAAAAATAATCAAGATGGAAAAACATCAAAATAAATGACAAACAAATGAGGTGATTAAACATCGACTAAATAAATAACAACGTAACATGTCAAAGATGGCGAGACATCAAATGGTAAAATAAAACACCTAACAGTGACATTGTGGGTCAAAGTTGGATGATCAAACATGTGCGATGGCGAAACATCAGCTTCAAACAAATGTGTGATGGCGAAACATCGGCTAAAAGATAACAAAGATATCATGGAAAAGATGGCGAAACATCGATAAAATAGATGACAAAACATCACACCTAACAATGATATTGGGAATCAAAGTAGGATAACAAACATGTGCGATGGCGAAACATTGGCTTCAAACAAATGTGCGATGGCAAAACATTGGCTAAAATATAACAAAGAAATCATGGCAAAGATGGTGAAACATCAATAAAATAGATGACAAAACATCACATCTAACAATGATATTGGGAATCAAAGTAGGATAACAAACATGTGTGATGGCGAAACATCGGATCCAAGATAACAAGATATCATGGCAAAGATGGCGAAACATCGATAAAATAGATGACAAAACATCACACCTAACAATGATATTGGGAATCAAAGTAGGATAACAAACATGTGCATTGGAGAAACATCGGCTTCAAGATAACAAAGACAAAGTAAGATTGGTTAGTATCTTTTACTTTGAAGAAGAGTTTGGGTTCATTAGAAATGTCTTATGATTTGCCAAGAAAACAGATTTTTGTTTTAAGATGCAAAATGCAAAGAAAGGGAAAACAACTAAGGGAAACGAACCTAGTGCTATCCCTAGTGTTATCATACAATGGTTGACCATAAGGTTGAGGAAACAGGAAAGTCTTATCCTATGTTAGCATACATGGATTCCTACCTTAACCAGCATGTCAGAGAAAGCTTAACAAAACTATCCTATAGGGAACATGCAATGAGAGAGAAGTCGTGATCTCAATGTCTAAATTGAGTGACTCATCGATCAACAATTAAAGAGGAAAAGCAATAAACATCCTATAGGGAACATGAAATGAGGGCGAAGTCGTGATCTCAATGTCTAAATTGAGTGACTCATCGATCAACAATTAAAGAAGAAAAGGAATAAAAATCCTATAGGGAACATGCAATGAGAGCGAAGTCGTGATCTCAATATCTAAATTGAGTGACTCATCATTCAACAATAACAACACACGCACCAGATAAAAAAACCAGAGGGTCTCTTGACATATATCAGCAATAGAGATCCCATCATGCAATCATAGAATTATGCAGAATGAAAATGGGAGAAAGGAAGTGGTATAATGCCAAACAGATAACTATCTGTAGCAATCAAGCAAGAATAAAGAAACCCAGAGAAACTTCGAGCAAGCTGGCATCAGTAAACAAATTGAGTCAGGAATCTGTCAGATATGAACAAGTCCCAGGGGCAATGTATGGCATTCACAATCATATATATATATATATATATATATATATATATATATATATATATATATATATATATATATATATATATATATATATATATATATATATATATATATATATATATATATATATATATATATATATATATATATATATATATATATATATATATATATATATATATATATATATATATGTATATATATATATATATATATATATATGTATATATATATATATATATATATCCTGCATAAACCATCAAACATGCCAAGCACAAAACAATGCCAGTATAATAGATTGTGTTTCACAAATAAAGTGAAACACAGAAAAGCCTCAAGCCAAAAGTGGCAACTTGCTCAGAGTACCTCGCACATTCAACAACCAAGTTAGTATTCCATAAGGTTAAAAAGTGAGAATAACATGGTGGCAATTACCAGATGTCAGACATTATAAGCAAGAGGAGACAAGCATATGCACAAATTAGGTCAAAAGAACCAGAGGAATGTTGCTCTTTCCTATCACCATGTTGAATTGACAATTGAATGTCAATAAAGGATCATAAGAGCTTGAGAATAATATGAACAAGGACCATGAAAGTCAGTAGTAAACACATTTCAATCATGCACAATGATTCAAACACAACTCCATGAATACAATAGGAGATGAAACCTACATAAGGCATTAAATGGTTCAAAATATTTAAACATTAGATTTCTAAGTGAAATTTCTTGAGCTAAAATGGACAAGTCAGAACCAACATGATCATTAGGTTCCCCATTATAGGCCTCACTCAAGTTCATTAGCCATCAAACAAATTGCAACGAAACATGCAAACATAATTGGGTACCTTCACTTTAAAATTATACCAAAAATAGAAACAAGGATCCATAATTCAAACCAAAAATCTATTAACATATTGGAAGTGTTTAGAAGTCAGAATGCAAGCCCTAAGTTCATGAATGATTAAAGAAGAGGCCAAGTGAAGTTCAAAGTTTAAGACTAGTTGGCAAAACCACCAAACTAGACAAGTTTTCAAAATTATTTGTGGAAAAATATCAAACCAAGTCAAATAATTCAAGAAAAATGGTTTTCAAATTCCCAATACATTCATGGACCCTAATCAAGACTTGAATCCTATAGAAAATCTAGGGCAAAGTGGTTTTGAAAATAAAACTTGCACCATAAGCAACAAAACCCTAATTTTTGACTTTTTATCTCAAATATTGATTAAATGAGATCAAAATTCAAAAAAATTAAGCCAAGGTAAAAAAACACCAAGAAACCTTGAATGTCAGAAAATACATTTTTTCATATTTTTTTGAATTAGGAAAAGTCAAGAAAGAAATTAAATTCAAGCAATTATGCAAATAACAAATATTCACACATCAAAATAGTTTTTAAATCAAAAGGTCAGAAAAATGCCCAACAAAAATTATATTCAAAAATTAGGGCTAAAAACACACATCCCTAAATTTTTGCGAAATTTTTGGATAAAAGGAAAATATTTAAAAAAACAAAAAAAAAACAAACAATTAATGATGAAATTATTATTTAAGGGCAAGAAAATGAAAAACATAACCAAAAATCACAAAAAAGCAAAACAAAAATATGATCAGATTCTATGATTAAAAAGAAGATTACATGATTTTTTGGAATTTTTGAATTAATAGAAGTATTAAAAACAAGAAAAACAAACAAATATTATAAATAACATTTTGAAATTAAATTTTTAATCAAAAATAAGAAAAATGATGAACCAAAGTCAGAATCAATTTTCAAATTATTTTGTGGTTCTCAAATAATTTTTGTGGTTTTTTCAGATTAATAGAACTATTAAAATAAAAATAAACTTTGATCAATTAATTAATTAAACCTAACAATTTTTTAAACCAATTAAATTTTTAAAAAAAAAATCCAAAAAAAATGTGACAAATACTAGAAAATAATACTGACCTATGGTAATTTTTTTGGAATTTTTGAATGTGTTTTGATCAGAAAACAAAATTAAACAAAATGCCAAATAAAACAAAAATTCAAATAAACCAAAAATTTCAAATAGACCAATCATGATGCGCCACCACATCATCTTCAACCTCTGAACATTCAAAAAACGCGCGCATATCTCAGGCTTAGGGCACACTTTCAGATCAACATAGCTCACTCAATTTTGCATCATTTTTCATGAAATCAAAGGTAAATCAAAGCTAGCATTTCATACTACAAATTGCAATTGGAATCAAAACGAATCATCAACCATACTGTCTACAATCAAGCCATGAATATGAACAAAATCACTCTGAATCTCGAGTTTCAGAACATCCAAACATGCATAGTTCATCAAATTAAACGCTATAAAGCTTCAGAATCATTCCATAGACTTCAAACAACATGATTATGAACTTAAATCACACGAGGCATGGCTAGAAATCAGAATTCAAAGTTGAGAATTCATACCTTTGGAAAAAAATGGATCTACTGACCCCTTCACTCCAGTTTCAATCCAAGCCTTGATCTACAATCCTTATCACTTGGAGAAGAGAATGCAAGAAGAATTGGCCAAAACGCGCAAGGGAGATGGAAGAATCGAAGAAAAATGCAGAGCAGCAAGCTATGGAGTTTCTAACTTTGATTGATGAAATGAGGCACGAACCCTTTGCATTGAGGCTTGCTTCACAATATATACAACATTAGGAGGAGGGTAGGATAGATTTTTCGCGCGGAAAGCCCTTGGAATCAAAGAATTTTGCTTTTGGCCAAAATCAAGTATGCACATGCAGCCTTGAAATCCCTCATGCATTGGCTTGCTTGTTGCGTGCATTTTAATCCATTTGTTCCCAGGAACAGATTAGCAATAATATTAGGACTTAAATCCTTGCATTAAGCAAGTATTGGTGATTAGGCCATTTTGAGCAAGTTTATCATTTTTCAATGCAACATGTGCAATACCATATGGGGCATGAAATAGAAAGTGTGATGGGCCTCAGCATGTCACAAATTACCAATGGGCTTGATCAGAAGCAAGAGGAATGGCTACAACTTGAGTTTGCAAGAAATGACCATTTTGCATATTTGTCAAATTTCAATAAAATGCCCTAAAATTCCAAAACTCATAACTTTCTCATACTTTTGAATTTTGGCACAACTGAGCATAATTTGGAAAGGTATTGAAAATATCTACAAACCCTTAGTTTAGAGTTTTTTCAAATTAATCCATTAAGGTTCTCAAAATTTGGCTTGAAATTCATTAATTTTGAAAAATGACCTATAATGTTGTAACTTCAAAAGACAATAACTCTTGATTCCTTATCAATATGGACATGAGACCAAAAGGAGATGAAATATCATTCTCTTAGCTTTCCAAGCATGTTCCAATTGCATCTTCTTGATCAAGGATGAAAAAAATATGATTTTTTTGAAATTAAGTCCTTATTTAGTAACTTTTAGGGTTTCTTTAAGAACAAGCTTCAACCCAAACTTCAATTTCCTTGATATAATGACCAAAATGGGATTGAAATATGAAAATTACATCCTTGAATTGATGGTTGGCCAAAAACTCACTTGGTCAACCTTGATTGTGACTGATTTTGACAAAAATGACCATTTTGCCCCTCTGAATCAATTGATCCACTTCCCTTCAAAATTGATGATCAAAACTTCAACCATATGATCTTCCAATCATATAAAGGCCATGTGAAAAGTTTCACTTCAAAATTCTCAAGAAATCTTGATGAAAACCAAAACCCTAGTTTTGTTCAACACATTAGGAGACTGATTAATTATCTTCAAAACTTCAAATCCTCTAGGTATCTTGACCAATTCCTTGTGCAAAGACCTTTAAAATATCAAAGAAATTTTGTAGATCCCTAAATCAAGTCTTGTACATTGGTCAATAGCCTTGCTCAACAAAACCCTAGTTTGGCTGGTGAATCCAAAGAGTGATTCCCCTTGTAGTCAAACACAAACCTCAATCCTCTGATGATCCAAAAAGATGGATGAAGCATCTTGAGACATGCAATAACTTTTTGAGCTTAAAAGATCCAAAGGTTTATATAATAAGATTTTTCTTGAGCAACTTGTCAATGCAAATAACCTTCAAGGCTTGAGGAAGACTTGGTAACCAGAGTGCTTTGATATCATCACAATGTATGAATGCAATGCAATATGATATTCATGATGAAACATAAGCCTAAATCAAGAGGGTAAATTTTGGGGTGCAACATAAGGAATGCTCCTTCGAAAGGTATACCCCTTGATTGAACAGTGCTTTGAAATTTGATCCGAGTCGATTAAATCTCGGAATGGTCGCCCTTTGTGAATAGCATCTTCATGTGATATGCCCCCCATGATCATTAGTATTTGCTCCAATATATAGGGATCCTTTTAGATTATTTTCCCCTAATTAGAAGCTTCTTGGAAATGTTGCCTTTGATTAGACCAATTTTGAAATCTCCTTGATGCAAAGTATTGATTCATAGTTAAATTCTACATTTTGAAAAAGTAATTTCATTTGATGCACATGCAAGTTCTTTAAATTGAAGTTTGATTATTGAAAAGAAATGGATGATTAGAGATGGAGATTTTAAGAGGAGAAGAGATTAGAATTTTTTTTAACAAACATAGGAGTCAGTTTAACACGAATTTTGCCGAGTATGCTTTCATAGTTAACCTTGCTTCAATTAGGAATTTTGAAGGTTTTACCGTGGCCATGGTCTGTGGTATAAGAAACAAAAGATATTAGGCTCAAAATTTATTTAACCCACCCCCATCTCCTTGATGTTCTTCAATACTAAGTCCAATTAATCCAACAAATGCGTTCAATCCCCAAGAGAAGTTTCGTAGTCGCGCAGATGATGAAAAGCGTTGATAAAATTCCAACATTGATAAGATCCAAGCATTGCTAAGAAGCCTTTGAGGTGGCAGTCACAAGATTTTTCTCCAATTTTGTTTTTAATCCCTTATTTTTGCATGGACCGACTTTTTTGAATTTTCCGGTCCATCGGGATGTCCTAACTTTTTCCTAAGTCAAAAAGTTTTGCTTTTTGTTTTTGATTTAGCGGGCTCTCTCTTTTTTTTTGAATTTTTTTTCTTTTGAGGTTCTTTTTGTCTTTCGATTTCAAAAATTTGTGACTGCCACGCCGATTGTTGTAAGCTTCATCTTCATTATTTTCCTCGATTTTGAATGATGTATTAAGGAGAAAGATGTTGAGAGATTTGTCTTCATTGATTGCTTCCTCAATCTTTATTGATGTGCACGAGGAAGACTTGAACCTTTTCTTAGATTGTTCCCTCAATGATGTATCGAGGAAGGAGATAGGCTTGAACCTTTTATCTAGATAAATCACTTTTCTTGAGAATAGAATGCACCATTGATTTAATTGAAAGACTACCCTGCCCCTGGTTAAGATTAAGGTTTTTTTATAGAAAATAGAAACAACTCCAACTTCTGGCTCGAGGGGGTTGACTATGGATTAACTCATTATTTCTCCACTGTTTAGGAATTTAAACAATACCTTACATCGTCAGATTGGTCTTACAATGAAAGCATAACTTAGCAAATTCTTGTTATTTAATTTTCATCATCCTCCTTCGAAGTTTGTTAAAGTTGTGAAATGGAAGATGGAAGTGAATAATTGATATTTATGGAAAGTGATAGAAGAGTGAATACGAATAAGTTGATTTCAAAACATGCATGCTTATCTTATTAGAATTACTAATCAAAAGATACAACTTTACAATAAACACAACTTAGCAGCAATGAAATTACAAAATGAAATTATAAAGGTCTATTGATCCTAGAGAAAAGCTTCTTTATTAATCCCCTTGAATTTTGGAGAGCTTATTGATTTGGACTTGTCAGAGCATAGGGATGACCCTTGACTTTTCTTGGGCATACTAATTATTTTGATCGGGAAATTGCTCTTGATATGGAGGAATCACCAATGGTAGTGGCATTTGAGGCGCTGCATAGACCCGTTGTTGACCTTGTGAAGGGTTGCCTTCTTTCTTTGTAGGTCCAAGTTTAATTGAGTCTCCAATGTTTAATCTCCTCCTTCCACATTTTCAGACTTCCTCAAACGAGTACCAAGAAATCAGCTAGCATGTGGGTAACAGTTGGATAAGGGAGAAGGTGGAAATGCATGAGATGCAGATGTATGAATGTATGTAAATGCATGGGTATGCAAAAAAAAATTTGGCTGGCTTTAGGGTATGCAAAAAAGTTTCATGGATATGCAATGTGATGTAGGCGTGGCATGTGGGTAGACATAGGGATACCCTATACAAGTTTAATGGTTGATATGGAAATGATAATATCCTACATTGTCTCAGATATTGAAACAGATAGGAATTCCTTAAGGACAAAAATAATTTGATGTGGATTTGGAGGTACCCTACACTGACTCAGATATTGAGTCAGATAGGAACTCCTTAAGGGAGAAGATAATGATATACATGGAAATGGGGATACCCTACATTGACTCAGATATTGAGACAGATAGGAACTTCTTAGGGATTACAAACCATATAAGACGAAGGGGAATCCCTACAAGCTAGAGATTGTAATTGAGGGACGAGAATCCCTACCAGCTAGGGATTTTAATAGACTAATGGACGGTTGAAGAATGGCTACATGATATGGGTTATGGCTTATGAAAGATAGACCATATAGGCTAGGGATTATAGTATATCGGAAGTAACCCTTGCGGGTTTAGGGATAGTGGAAATGGGATTATATGAATGATATCCTTAGAAGGTAGGCTCCTAGCTTTGGGCTACAGATATTCTACCCTCCCCATAAGGTGGTTTCCTTGAGGGTATCATGAATAAAACCAGAGGGAGAAGGCACAAGGGCCTCCCTTAGGTGGAGCCTCTTTACAGACCGAGACTTTCGTCTCAAAGTCGTGAAAGGTCTCGTCATGAGATTTTAGATTAGGGTTATACAAAGAGTCATGGGTGGCATTCCAAAATCCTACTCGTCAAGAGGATATCTCTCGATAAGTATTCCTTTTGCGGAACTCCACCGACTCTAGGCGAAGTTGTCACATAAACTCGCAGGGATGATGTATCCCCTAAGCTAATAGACGAACCTTCTTTCTAAGGGTTATTGAAAATATTTTTGAAATAAGAGTCCCGCCATGCAGTAAATATATAATGATAAAAAATAGACAGTTAATAAATGCAATAAATAAATAAATGCAATAAATAAATAAATAAAATAAAACCCAAAGTAAAACCTAAAACCTAGGGTTAAGGAGTCCCCAGCAGAGTCGCCAGCTATTGCAACTGGTTTTTAAATGAGAGTCTCCACTACTATTTTTTATCCTAAGGAAGGGCATCTAATAGGAAACTCTAATTTGCAAAGACAAATATTCCAAGTCCAGACTTCAATAGACGAAAGGAAGGTGTTAGGCACCTTTTATCTACCTTGTTCACAAGGATATTAGGTTTTAGGTTTAGGTTCAGGTAAAATAGGGTTTTAAATTTTAATAGGGGAACTCACCACGATTTTTGATCGTATGCCTACGTATCCTCTTATGAGGAATTAGAGTCTCAATTCGTAGTTCGTATGGGGTTGTGTTTTTTAGGGGTTGCAAATGTATTTTGAATCGCCTCGCATTTTGTCCGGAAGTAGTGATTGTGGAGATTTGGACTAAATCCGCGATTAGTCAAAATTCATTTGGAACCCTTTTGCAAAAATACTTGTTTAGATTAGTTGATTGCGAAAAAATAATTTGAGATTTGCTAATATTTTTTTATCGTATTAATTGCAAAAATTATTGATTAATGCATGATATAAAAATATTTTAATGCAAATATATAAAAATATAATATATGAGTTTTTTGAATAAAAATGATATTTACATGTCAATAGAATAATAATATGAAATAAAAATCAATATTAATAATAATTATTATTATTATATAAAGAAATAAATAATATATAAAAAAATAGAAAAATAAATATATGAATTATAAAAAATAGAAAAATAAATTAATTTCAGGGGGAGGTGTAGCTTTATGTTAGTAAGTAAAAATAGGGGGTGCCTTAAAAGCAGACTGGGCTCGGCCCAAACGTGAATTCTGGGAAGGGGGTGTGTTTTGTTATGTGTTTGAGCAATTATAGCTAAAAGGGGGTGTGAACTTGAATTGGGCTGGCCCATTTTACGTTTGAGAAGGGCCTGAGTGGTTTGGGTGTTGCGAGGGTGTATGGTCTTACTATGGGACTTGGCCTTACAACCGCCTAAAGCGTATCGTACAGATGATATTGAGGGAGTGCGCTTATTACCATATGCTAGCGCGTATTGGATCGAACAGCATAATAAGTTTTTTGTTTTTACATTTTTCTCAATTTACTTTTCTTATTTTTGTGTTACAGCCCTCTGTTCTCTCTCGCAAACCCTTTCCTCTCTTTCTCTTTCAAAACCCTAGCGTCCCCAACCTCAGGGCGACACTCCCCTAATCCCCTTCCTCCTCACTGCAAAAAACAAACCCAACAACCCCCTAAACGGCAATACAATAGATCACCACAAAAAAGGCTAAGTATCGTTTACCTTCGTCCTTGATTTCTCTGATGTGTGACGTTACGATTATAATCCGGCCCTTTCTTTTCAAGCTGCAGGAGCACGGGGATGGGAATAGAGAGGTTTCGACGGTGCTCGGGGGCGGAGCAACTGAGGCGGGGAGGCAGATCAACGGTGATTAGGGTTTCAAATATTGAAACCCTAATCGTCCTCCCTTCAGATCTTCTTCAACCTTACGCGGTTTTCGTCTCGTATTGTCTCTTCAAGTTCTCCCCTCCATCTCTTTATTCGCAGTTCTTCTTCAAGCTTCGCGGTTTCAGTACATTCTTTCTCTCCCCCCTTCTACTGTATTTTCAATTAGTATTTATAGGGTAGATTAGGACTTTGCTAGAACTGCTGTTACAGTTTTGATTAGCATAAATTAGGGATTGAAAATTGATTCGTGATTTGTAATTGATTTCAATTGAATGTAATCGATTTAGTTTTTTTTCTCTGTAATTTTATTGGATTTTCTTTTTAATAGTTTCGGGCTTTGAACTTTGTTGTATATTTTGTATAAGTTAAGATTTGATTTTGTTTAAGATTTGATTTCAACAGTGCTTGTTAGTTGGCCAGAACGTGTGTAATTTTTGGTTTAATTAGCACAATAGTTGTTAGATAATATGTGGGCCTGAGTTTGATTAATTGGGCTTTGGGTTATTTAAAAAAAATGATCCAACAATTTTCTTAATAAATAAACTATATTAATGTAGTAGCTGTTTTTTTTTCTGAATTATGAATTGGGCCCCAAAAATTGATCCATCATATCCTTATTTTTTTTTTAAAAACGAAAACTCATCTATGAATAATTTGAAAAGTGAATATTCTTAATAATTTATAAATCATATATATATATATATATATATATATATATATATATATATATATATATATATATATATATATATATATATATATATATATATATATATATATATATATATATATATATATATATATATATAACGTGAGTATAAGAGTCAAATATTTTTAAAAAATGCCAAATGGGCCGGCTTGGTAGCTCTTAATGGGCCTGATTCATATCTATTAAACTTTTGCCAATATGCTGCGCACACCCCCTCCCTCTCTTTAAAACAACAAAAATCCATTGTTGGGTCTTATATTAAGAAAACAGTAAAAAAAAATGTTCAAATAAGAATGTCAAAGAACCTTAATGGACTTTTAATACTGATACCCCTCTTTTTGCTATCAACGAAAATAGAAATGGGCTAAATGAAATTGGCTTGCATATTGCAAATTCAACCTCTTCTTCTTACTAATAACAACAAAACTTACATGGAATTTATAATTACGACTTTAATAATTATTTTCCATGTTCGAGTTTTATGGGCCGTTGGCCAATATGCTTCATGAATGGGTTTACGGATACATGGATCTTTCTGATTTAGAAAGCCTCACTTTCCTGAATTAAAATATACCCCTTTATTGTCTTGGATTTAAGAATGGACCATCAGATATTTCTGGACCATCCATAATTAAAACATCATCTTCTATCTAATCTTAAAAATAGAATCGTCGAGGTAGGGAAAATTTGGGGTACGACAGTTTCAAAAACCAATCACAGGGCCAGGTTTAAACCCCGAGCAACCTATGTATTTGACAGAAGAAGGAAGTGGTTCTAAACATGTAATGGAGAAATCTAAGAAGTAGTCTTGTGTTTGTGTTGCTTATTTTGTCTATTTGATACTTCGGCGTTAAGTTATATTTTGTGTCCTTAAATTAAGACTTATGCATCTTGTTAGGCTGTTATACCCTTTTGTAATGACTTTGTCATTTTGTTCTGCTTATGCCTTCATATAATGACTACTTTAGTATTGGTTTCAATTGATAAGGTTATTTAATGATTTCAACAGGTAATCAAATACTGTAAGAAAAATGAAACACTCTTATTGTATCAAAGTTGGCATTAAACAGATGGTTTTAATAAATATTTAATTTTAAGTTTTAAGAAAATTTAAAACTAGATGTTTTTATTTTAAATAAAAAACAAATAGATTTTAAATTAATGAATAAAGTCAACATATGGTTTTAATAAATATTTAATTTTAAAATTTAAGAAAATTTAAAACATGATGTTTTTATTTTAAATAAAAAAACAAATAGATTTTAAATTTTAAAAAATTATTTTAAAATTTTAATTTAATTTTAAACCCGATGTTTTTAAACCTTGTTATATAGTCAACATATGATGTCAACCATGGTATATATTCAATAGATATGGTCAACCATGGTTAAACCATGGTATATAGACAACAGATGATGGTCAACCATGGTAGAACCATGGTATATATTCAACAGATCAGGGTCAACCATGGTATATAGTCAACAAATGATGTCAACCATGGTTCAACCATGGTATAAAGTCAAGAGATGATGTCAACCATGGTTGAACCATGGTATATATTCAACAGATGATGGTCAACCATGGTATATAGTCAACAGGTGATGCTCAACCATGGTATATAATCAACAAATGATGTCAAATATGGTATATAGTCAACAGAAGATGCTCAACAATGGTTGAACCATGGTATATAGTCAACATATGATGTCAACCATGGTTGAACCATGGTATATAGTCAAAAGATGATGGTCAACCATGGTTTATATTCAACTGATGATGTCAACCATGGTTGAACCATGGTACATAGTCAACAGATGATGTCAACCATGGTTGAACCATGATATATTATCATTAGATGATGTCAACCATGGTATATAGTCAACACATAATGGTCAACCACGATGGAACCATGGTATATAGTACACAGATAATGTCAACCATGGTATATAGTCAACAGATGATGTCAACCATTGTTGAACCATGGTATATAGTAAACAGTTGATGCCAACCATAGTTAAACCATGGTATATAGTCAAGAGATGATGGTAAACCAAGGTATATAGTCAAAAGATGATGGTTAACCATAGTTGAACCATGCTAAATAATCATCAGATGATGGTCAACCATGGTATATAGTCAATAGATGATGGTTGAACCATGATTTATAGTCAACAGATAATATCAACCATGGTTGAACCATCATATATAATTAACAGATGATTGTTAACCATGGTTGAACCATAGTATATAGTCAACAGATGATGTCAACCATGGTATATAGTTAACAGATGATGGTCAACCATGGTTGAACCATGATATATAGTCAACAAATGATATCAACAGGGGTATATAGTCAACAGATGATGGTCAACCATGGTTGAACCATGGTATATAGTAAACAGATTATGATCAACCATGGTTGAGCCGTGGTATATATTCAGAAGATGATGGTCAACCATGGTATATAGTCAACAAATGATGGTCAATGAAGGTTGAAGCATGGTATATAGTCAACAAATGATGTCAACCATGGTTGAACCATGATATATAGTCTATAAATAATGGTCAGCCATGGTATATAGTCAGCATATGATGTCAACCATGGTTGAACCATAGTATATATTCAATAGATGATGTCAACCATGGTTGAACCATGGTATATAGTAAGCAGATGCTGGTTAACCATGGATAACCATGGTATATAGTCAACAGATGACGATCAACCATAGTTGAACCATGGTATATAGTCAACAGATGATGTCAACCATGTTATATAGTCAACAAATCATGGTCAGCCATGAACCATGGTATATAGTCAATAAATGATGATCAACCATGTTTTATAGTCAATAGATAATGTTAAGCATGGTATATATTCAACAAATGATGGTCAACCATTGTATATATTCAACAGATGATGGTTCATCCATGGTATATAGTCAACAAATAATGGTCAACAATGGTTGAACCATGGTATGAAGTCAGATGATGGTTAACTAGGGTTAATCCATGGTATATAGTCAACAGATGATGGTCAACCATGGTTGAACCCTGCTATATATTCAACAGATGATGGTCAACCATTATATATAATCAACAGATGATGCCATCCATAGTTGAACCATGGTATATAGTCTATAGATGATGTCAGCCATGGTTGAACCTTTGTATAAAGTCAACAGATGATGGTAAACCATGGTTGAACCATGGTATATAGTAACCAGATGATGTCAACCATGGTATATTGTAAAGAGATGATGGGCAACCATGGTATATAGTTAACAGATGATGGCCAACCATGGTTGAACCTTGGTATATAGCCAACATATGATGGTCAACCATGATATATAGTTAACAGATTATGGTTAACCATGGTATATAGTCCACAGATGATGTCAATCATGGTTGTACCATGGTATATAGTCAACAAATGATGTCAACCATGGTTGAACCATTGTATATAGTAAATAGATGATGTCAAACATGGTATATAATCAACATATGATGGTCAACCATGGTTTACCCACCGTATATAGTCAATAGATGATGTCAACCATGGTTGAACCATGATATATAGTCAACAAATAATATCAACCATGGTATATGGTCAATAGATGATGGTCAACCATGGTTGAACCATGGTATATATTCAATAGATGATGGTCAACCATGGTATATAGTCAACAAATGATGGTCAACCAAGGTTGAACCATGGTATATAGTCAACAAATGGTGTCGACAATGGTATATAGTCAACAGATGATGGTATACCATGGTTGAACCATGGCATATAGTCAACAGATGATGTCAACCATGGTTGAACCATGGTATAAAGTCAACAGATGGTGTCAACCATGGTATATAGTCAATAAATGATGGTCAACCATGGTTGAACCATGGTATATAGTCAACAGATAAGGGTCAACCATGCTTGAACCATGGTGTATATTCAACAGATGATGGTCAACCATGGTATATAGTCAATAGATTATGTCAACATAGTATATATTCACCAAATGATGGTCAACCATGGTTGAACCATGGTATATAGTTAACAGAAGATGGTCATCCATGGTTGAACCATGGTACATATTCAACAAATGATTGTCAACCATGGTATATAATCAACAAATGATGTCAACCAGAGCTGAACCATGGTATATGGTCAATAGATTATGTCGCCCATGGTTAAACCATGGTATATAGTCAACAATTATTGGTCATCCATGATTTAACCATGGTATATAGTCAATGGGTGATGTCAACAATGGTATATAGTTAATAGATGATGGTCAACCATGGTATGTAGTCAACAAATGAAGGTTAACCATGGTTGAACCGTGGTATATAGACAACAAATGATGTCAAGCATGGTATATAGTTAAAAGATGATATTAACCATGGTTAAATCATGGTATATACTCAACAGATGATGTCAACCATGGTTGAACCTTGGTATATAGTCAATAGATGATGGTGAACCATGGTTGAACCATGGTATACAGTCAACTGATGAGGTCAACTATGGTAAATAGTCTAAAGATGATGGTTAATCATGGTTGAACCATTCTATATAGTCAACAGATATGGTTAACCATGATTTAACCATAGTATATATTCAATAGATGATGGTCAACCATTATATATAGTCAACGGATGATGTCAAGTATAGTTGAATTATGGTATATAGTCAACAGATGATGGTCAAGCATGGTTGAACCATGGTATATAGTCAACTGATGATGTCAACAATGGTATATAGTTAACAGATGATGGCTAACCTTGGTATATAGTTAATGGATAATGGTCAACTAAGGTTGACCCATGATATATAGTAAGAAGATGATGGTCAACCATGGTATATAGTAAACAAATATGGTTAACCATGGTTAAACCATGATATATAGTCAATAGATGATGTCAACCATGGTATATCTTCAACAGATGATGGTCAATCATTGTATATAGCCAATAGATGATGTCAACAATGGTTAAACCGCTGTATATAGTCAATAGATGATGTCAACCATAGTTGAACTGTGGTATATATTCAACTTATGAAGTCAACCATGGTAAATAGTCAAAAGATGATGGTTAATCATGGTTGAACCATTGTATATAGTCAATAGATATGGTCAACCATGGTTTAACCATGGTATATATTCAATAGATAATGGTCAACCATTATATATAGTCAACGTATGATGTCAAGCATGGTTGAATTATGGTATATAGTGAATAGATGATGGTCAACCATAGTTGAACCATGGTATATAGTCAACTGATGATGTCAACAATGGTATATAGTTAACAGATGATGGTCAACCATGGTATATATTTAATGGATAATGGTCAACCAAGGTTGACCCATGGTATATAGTAAGCAGATGATGGTCAACCGTGGTATATAGTAAACAAATATGGTTAACCATGGTTAAACCATGATATATAGTCAATAGATGATGTCAACCATGGTATATCTTCAACAAATGATGGTCAATCATTGTATATAGCCAACAAATGATGTCAACCATGGTTAAACCGCTGTATATAGTCAATAGATGATGTCAACCATAGTTGAACCATGGTATAAAGTCAACATATGATGGTCAACAAGGGTTGAACCATGGTATGAAGTCAACATAAGATGTCAACCATGGTATATAGTGAACATATGATGGTGAACCATGGTATATAGTTAACAGATGATGGTCTCCATGGTTGAACCTTGGTATATAGTCAACAGATAATGGTCAACCATGGTATATAGGCAATAGATTATGGTTAACCATTGTATATAGTAAACAGAAGATGTCAACCATGGTTGAACCATGGTTTATAGTCAACAGATGATGTCAACCATGGTATATAGTCAACATATGATGGTTAACCATGGTTTAACCATGGTATATAGTCAAAAGATGATGGTCAACCATGGTTGAACCTTCTATTTAGTCAACAGATAATGGTCAACCATGGTACATTGTCAACAGATGATGTCAACCATGGTTGAACCATTGTATACAGTCAACAAATAATGTCAACCATGGTATATAGTCAATAGATGATGGTCAACCATGGTTGAACCATGGTATATATTCAATAGATAATGGTCAACCATGGTATGTAGTCAACAGATGATGGTCAACCGAGATTGAACCATGGTATATAGTCAACAAATGGTGTCAACCTTGGTATATAGTCAATAAATGATGGTATACCATGGTTGGACATGGTATATAGTTAACACATGATGTCAACCATGGTTTAACCATCGTATATAGTCAATAAATTATGTCAAGCATGGTTGAACCATGGTATATAGTCAGCAGATGGTGTCAACCATGGTATATAGTCAATAGATGATGGTCAACCTTAGTTGAACCATGGTTTATAGGTAACAAATAATGGTCAACTATGGTTGAACCATGGTATATATTCAACAGATGATGGTCAACCATGGTATATAGTCAACAGATGATGTCAACCATGGTATGTATTCAACATATGATGGTTAACCATGGCTGAACCATGGTATATAGTTAATAGACGATGGTCAACAATGGTTGAACCATGGTATATATTCAATAGATGATGGTCGACCATGATATATAGTCAACAAATGATGTCAACCAGCGTTGAACCATGGTATATAGTCAAAAGATGATGTCAACCATGGTTAAACCATGGTATATAGTCAACAAATGATGGTCCTTCATGGTTGAACCATGGTTTATAGTCAATAGATGATGTCAACCATGGTATTTAGTTAATGGATGATGGTCTACCATGGTATGTAGTCAACATATGATGGTCAACCATGGTATTTAGTCAACAAATAATGTCAACCATGGTTGAACCATGGTATATAGACAACATATGATGTCAGCCATGGTATATATTCAACAGATGATGTTAACCATGGTTGAACCATGGTATATACTCAACAGATGATGTCAACCATGGTTGAACAATGCTATATAGTCAATAGATGATGGTCAACCATGGTTGATCCATGGTATATAGTCAACAAATGAAGTCAACCATGGTATATAGTCAACAGATGATGGTCAACCATTATTGAACTATGGTATGTAGTCAACAAATATGGTCAACCATGGTATATATTCAATAGATAATGGTCAACCATGGTATATAGTCAACAGATGATGTCAAGCATGGTTGAACTATGGTATATAGTCAACAGATGATGGTCAACCATGGTTGAACCATGGTTTATAGTCAACATATGATGTCAATCATGGTATATAGTTAACAGATGATGGTCAACTATGATATATAGTTAATAGATGTTGGTCAACCATGGTTGAACTATGGTGTATAGTAAATAGATGATGGTCAACCATGGTATATATTCAACAGATATGGTCAACCATGGTTGAACCATGGTATATAGTCAATAGATGATGTAAACCATGGTTGACTCATGGTATATAGTCAACAGATGATGCGAACCATGGTTGAACCATGTTATAGATGATGGTCACTGTGATACGGTGGGAGAACTGACTTGAGGTTTTGCGTTTGTTTTCGCAAATGTTTCGGTTGAGCAAGAGTCGCCACCGACTTTTTATTTTATCCTAAGGAAAGGTTAAAAAGCACATCAAAAACCTTTGAGATGTTTACTTGGGTTCGGGGAGTAGATTATAGAAAGGGAAGGTATTAGCACCCTTTCTATCCATGGTTATCCATGGGCTCTTAGTTACTTGCTTAAATCAACTTGCCTTGATTTTCAATTGTTTGAAATGGTGCTTTGTGTGTGGGTTTTGAAAATGTTTTGAAAAGAGGCCAATGTGGTGGCAACCTTTGTAATGATCCATGTTGGGATGTATACAAAGGTGTATGTCTTTTGAAAAGTTTTCAATGTTTTTGAAAGTTGTTTTGAAAGTGTGTTGTGATGTGTGTTTTAAAAAATAGGCAAGTGTTTTTGTTTTGCAAGTTGGCAAGTAACCAAGAGCTATCTACCCTAAATTTCTCAAAGATCTTTGTTATGTTTTAACCCTTTTAACAATTTTGTTCCACCATTGTATTTGGTGGACAATCTTGTGTTAGGATGTGAACGGGACGGGCGCGGGTCATCGTTTAGACCATGATTGCAATGACGCCAAGTGTCTTTGGGCAATTTTTCCTTTAAGGGACTTGATCATTTTTAGGCAACTCTCGAAAGCGTCATCGAGGGACTATGATCATTTGGATTGTTTTGTTTTTGTTTTGCCAAAGACACCCAACATGCAATATGGCCCATTATTGAAGGCAACAAGTGGAGTAACCCTAAGGGGTGCAAGTGTGATTTGTGTTTGTTCCTTTTCATGCTTTTATCTTGGAATTAGGTCAAGCTATTTGTTTTGGTTGATTTTTGAATACAAACCCTAATTCTATCATGGCATATTTAGAAAGCTTTTAAATGTGGAATTTAAAGGTCCTAAATTATTACAACACAAATTATGGGATGGGGGGGTACAAATGTTCAAATGGGGATATTTAGCAAGAAATTTAAATCTAACTATTACATCCAAATTGAATTATACAAATTATTAATTACACAATAATTTAATAAAATACAAAAAATATGCAAGATGCAAAAAATGATTTTTTATATGTATGTGAAAAGTGTTTTTTATGTATCAAATAAACAAAAATAAAAAAAGGTTAATTTTGGATATTTTTTCAAGTTTAGGGTAAAACCCTAATTTTTGCTAAATAAAATGTATTAATTATTTATTATATGCAATATTTATTAATTATGTATAAGAAATAAATAAAAAGAAAGTATATTGTAAAAAAAAATTGATTTTTCAAGTCAAATATTAATAAAAATAAAAACGTATTATTTTTATGTTTTTAACCTAAATATACTAATAAATATATAAGTATTTGTATTATTTATTAAATATATTAAATATGTACAAAAAATAAAATATTTAATATTTACAAAAAAAAGTATATTTTTTAGGAAATGTTTTCAAAAGATAAAATAAAATAAAATTAGAAAATAAATGTATTTTGTATTGTTTTTAGTATTTTAAATAAAAAGTATTATGTATTTATTTACATATAAAACTAAATGAAACAAAATAAATGTCAAAACAATGCAAAAAAATGTGAGAAAAATATTTTTAATATTTTTTATGCTTTGACAAAAATAAATAAGTCAGAAACAAAAATCAAAAGTCAAAAATAATGAAAATAAAATGCAATGGGCCAAGGGGGTGCATGTGTGAGAATGTGGTGCAAAAAGAAAATCAAACTCAAGCCCAGCCCAAGAGGGGTTGTCTTCAACCTCCAGACTTGTTTGAACAACAACAACAACACGCGTTTCCTAACTCCCGATTCCTGGACTTTCAAGCAAAACTCATAACACAAAAAATATAGAGCATCAAGAGACGAATCCAGACATATAAAAAACTTGACTTAACTCTCAGAAATGAGAGAGAATTTCTCCATCCCTAATTCTTGACGTAAGTTTTTTTTAATGTTCAGGTTCCAAATTCTCTCAGTACACACAACATAAATGCAAAGTGATTATATGTGTAGCTTCAGGGCCATGAGTAGAGCATTTTTCATTCATAAACCTAAAGCTAACTCTTCCTAGATTGAGAGATAGAAGTCCATGAACTTACCTGTTCAGCTTGAATCGTGTATGACAATGGAGGTATTTTCAGTGCAATGTGAGGACTTGTACAGCTTGCTTGAAGTTCAAGGATGCTTCTCCAACCTTTAGCTTGCTTTGAAACTAAATGAATCGAGCTATAGGAGTCAACCTGCAAAACAGAAAAAGTGAAAATGGTGAAGTTGGTTAGAGGTGTTACAGTTTGAAGCTAGGGCTTGGGATAGTTTGTATGGATGCTATGGAGTGTGTATGAAGTGGTTTTGGCCAAGGCGCACGAATGGATTGAGTTGTAGAAGTCCAACTGCAGAAGGGACTCTATTTTTTGCAGTAGGATAGTGTTTTGATGAATGATGAGGTTTGGAAGGTGGTTAGCTCGTGCCTTAGCTCAGTGATGATGTTTGGAATGTGTTCAACCAGTTTGTCTAAGCTTCTTTTGGCAGAAATGTGAGATGATGTTGGTTATGCAACGTTTCTTCTATCTTAAGCAAAAAAATGACAAGTTGGTTTACAAGCTTTCCTAGGCCCCTCAAGTATGCTGCACACTTAAGTCTTGATCAGTGGGATATGTTCCTGAACTTGTGCCAAAAGGATTTGCCTTGTACTTCAAAGATTGCAATCTTGACATAAAGTTCACCTTTTCAAAAATGGATAAATTGCTTTTTCCAATTAAGGCTTAATTCTTTGTGTAATGACTATATGAACAAAACAAAGCTAAAACACAATGGATTGGCATTTAATTTTTGAGTGTAAATGAGATTAGAGGCCTGTAATGTAGCTTGCATATGCTGAGTTTGAAAATGCACAAGTTATGAACATGCCTTTGGCCATGAATCAAAGTGACTTTTGCTCATATTGCCAAATTCGATTCTCCCTAACCATAAGGTTATTTGATGAGTTCTTGGACATTTTGGAAAGCTTGGAATGTGTACTACAATCCATCCTTGTAATGCAATTTGAAATTCCAAGTGGAAGCATGTGAAAAATGGCCATGAAGTTAGGCAAAAATCCTGCCTAGAATAGGTCAAAAAATTTCTAAGTTATGAATGTTTTGCACCCTTGTTCCAAAAATTGTAACTTGAGCTACAAGCTTCTTTTGAGGAAACTTTGTGAATCAAAGTTGTAGATTTTGCAATGGACTACAACTTTCATGTTTTGAGTTTTCCTTGAATCCAAATGTATCTTGGTGAAAAAATGGGACAAAGTTAGGGAAAAATTAGGGATTTTCATAACTTAGAAAAATTCTAAGTTATGAAAATTCTTCATTTCAAACCCTAATTTGTGATTTTTGATTTCTTGATGAACAAGTTTCATAATTTGACATGTCTTGATGAAAAATGAATCTTGACACTTGATTTTGACCAAAAAGTCAAAGTTTGACTTTTCAGTATACAGTCAAATTTGGCTCAGTTGACTGGAAAATTCATCTGTCAATCTTGTGCATTTGGGATCTTTTGAACTTTTTGAATATGTCAAGACAATGCCATGGGGTCCTTGAGTCCATATATGAGCTTGGTTTGCCATTGGCTAGGTCAAACAGTCAAAAATTGCCTTTGTGCAGTCAAAACCCTAAAAATAACCATTTTGCCCTTTTGGTGATCTGATCAAATTTCTTGTGGAATTGTGATCCAAACTTGACCAAATGGTCCATATGAGTTCATAATATTGATGTGGGTCAAAAATCATGAGGTTTGACTGTCATTTGACCACAGTTGACTTTTTCCCCAATACAACTGATTTCTAGGTCAACTGTCCAATTGACTGGGCAAAGATTGGAATCAAGGCTTGAAACTTGGTATGGATAAACTTGTGAGTCCAACATGAAGCATGAAGGTCACTTTAGGCATTTTAGGTCAAAACATCTTTGTGCAAACACAAACCCTAATTTGGGTCAACAGTGCAAAGAGGAGTCTTGAGCAGAGCAAAACCTAACTTGATCTTGAGCTCCAAGGGTCTTGTGGTGAGAAAATATTGAGGAAATGGGAGGGCAAATTTTGGGGTACAACAGTTGCCCCTGTTCAATCTTCTTGGACCTGAAGAGTTAGATTGGCAAGTTTGCCTTTCGCGACTCGAGGGTAAAAGGAGATTGGACACTAGAGTGCTCGGAAATTTGCACTCGCATAGCGGAGTATCAGCAATGTGATAGCGGGAATGGGCTTACAGATGCCATTTGGAGAGATGGTGGATAGGAGGATGGGCTTACAGATGACATTTGGAGGCGTGACAGAAACTTGTCGGGAATGGGCTTATAAATGCCATTTGGAAGTGTTGATCGCGTAAGAGATTCCTTAGCGAGAACTTGCGTACTTGAGAAAGAAAGATGGTTTCCTGGCTTGTTACAGGTGTTGATCTTCAGTATCTTCATGCAGATGTGCCATGGCTGGATACAGGAGTCGAATCCACAATTAGTTGCTCACATATGTGCCCTGGCTAGATACAGGAATCGAATCCGGAACTTCAAAAGGTTGTTTACAGACGTGCCCTGGCTGGATACAGGTATCGAATCTCTAAACTCTTCATGCAGATATGCCCTGGCTAGATATAGGAATCGAATCCAAAATCAAGTACTCACAGATATGCCCTGGCTGGATACAGGAATCGAATCTGGAACTTGTCGTCTTCAGATATACCCTGGCTGGATACAGGTGTCGAATCTGGAAATTGTTGTCTTCAGATATGCCCTGGCTGGATACAGGTATCGAATATGAAAGTTGTAAAAGGTTGGTAGAGATAGCTTTCCTGGCTGGATACAGGTGTAAGCCTCTGACCTGAGAATGAAAGATAATTTCCTGGCCTGTTACAGGGGTTGATCTTCAAACTCTTCATGCATATATGCCCTGGCTAGATGCAGGTATCGAATCTACAATCAATCATTCACAGATATGCCCTGGCTAGATACAAGTATCGAATCTGGAATTGCGATAGTTGATAGTAATCAACTTTGGGTTGTCCTTTATCCTGAAAAGGCAAAACGTTAGTTGTATGCAATGTCATGATGTATGAGATGCATGATGTCATGATGCTCAAAATGAGATAGTGTTGTATGCACTTTATCATGTATGTAAGCAGGATGTATGAAATGTGAAATGTCTATGAATGTATTTTCGTCTAGGAAAATAAATCCTTGACGACTGGCTGGGGAATCAAATCCTGGGCTGATGTTGAAGAGTAGAGTTCTTCGCTTCCGCTGGGGATGATGGTTGCAAAAATGAACCGGTAGGAGAAGATGACTTCGTTGGGGAATGAACTTGTTGGAGAGATTACTCTGAGGGAAATAAAATAGGTGCAGTGATTACTCTACGGGGTATTACTCTGTGGGAAGAGATACTTCGCTGAGGTTTTGATGGGAGCTCCGCTGGGGATTCCACTGATAAGTTATGTTGGGGAATTTGATGAACTCCGCTGGGGATAGGAAGAACTTCACCGAGGACGATCTTTCTGTGGTAATTAGCTGAGGATAACCCAGTTGTAAGACCTGATGGGAAATAAACCTTTGAATAAAGTCGGAGAGATGCGTTCGTACTCTGCAGGGGAAAAGCTTCCAGAATCTACTGGGGATAAGCTTTCAGACCTGCTGGGGATATGGATTGCACTCTCCTGGGGAAACTTTAGATTGTACTGGGGGATGGTTCCACTGGGGTGTCTGTATTCTGCCGGGGAACAATCTTATATTAAGACTGCCGGGGATGCTTGCTGAGGAATGCCTATACTCTGTTGGGGAGTGTTGAGATCTTCTGGGGATGCTCAACTTCCTTAAGGCTGACAGTAGACTAACTCTGCTTGGGGAGAGTATTGCTGACTTGCTGGGGCTACTCTGTGGGGAGTTGAGGTAACCTGGTTACGTTCTTCAGCCGAACCTACCTTGGTGCCTTGGTGGACAGAGCAACTAGATCGCTTAGATAACTCATTATTGCCCCTGTTTCTAATGTCACCTGTAATTAGTCCTTTGTTTCGCATGCAAGTATTTATGAGTTAGCAATTTAATGTCAAATGCATATATCAAAAATGAACATTGGACGTTCTTCGCAAGACAAAACAGAAAAAGGAAAAACAATTGGCAATTTGTCTGGAAAAGTGAATTTGTATTGATTTTTGAATTTTGCCTATAAATAGGCGTTTTGTGTACAAGAGGCTGACGTCCTAGTAAGAGAACGCCGCCGAACAACATAGAGTTTATACAATTTTGAAAAAGGAAAACAAAACAACTATGTGAAAAATCCCACTGGGTTCCAACTCTGCTATTGCCTTTATGTCTTCAAGCGTCTCATCACTTTGCTGCTTAGTTGAAGATGAAGCTGATTGATCGATGCCGTCTGAACCTGATAGTTGATACCGAATTCTGGATGCCAGGTGATCCAACGAGACATAGTATTACGCTTATCCCTAACTTTTGCCTGGACCGCCCTTTCGGGTTTTCAGTCCACCGGGATACCCATTTTTGCCCAAGCCGCCTTTTCAGGTTTTCGACTTGCCGGGTGTACAGATTTTTTTATTTTCATCCCTTATTTTTGCCCGAACCCTTTTGGTTCGCCGGGAAGCCCTTATTTTTGCCTAGGTGTGTAAACCTAGCGGGTCTTTTATCATGCGTAGTATCTTTTTACTATGTCTGCATTGGCAGGGTGAGGAAGGTCGTCACCATCCATGGTGGTTAGAATCATGGCTCCTCCCGAGAAGATATGTTTAACCACAAATGGCCCTTCGTACGTAGGGGTCCATTTGCCCCTGGGATCATTTTGAGGTAGAATGATGCGCTTGATTACCAGGTCTCCGACTTGATACTCTTGTCGTCGGACTTTCTTGTTAAATGCCTTGATCATCCGTTTTTGGTACATTTGACCATGACAAATAGCGGTGAGTCTCTTTTCATCAATTAGGTTTAATTGATCAAGCCGAGTCTGGATCCAGTCATCTTCGCTCAAATCTGTATCCTTCATTATCCGGAGAGAGGGTATCTGGACTTTAATAGGCAAGACTGCCTCCATGCCATAGACCAAGGAAAAGGGAGTTGCCCCAGTTGACGTTCGTGCTGAGGTACGGTACCCATGAAGAGCAAACGGTAACATCTCATGCCAATCTTTGTAGGTCCCTGTCATCTTCTGCACAATCTTTTTGATGTTCTTATTTGCTGCTTCTACAACTCCGTTCATCTTCGGCCGGTAGGGAGAAGAGTTGTGGTGCTGTATCTTGAATTGCTCGCAGAGCTCAGTGATCATCTTATTGTTAAGATTGGTACCATTATCCGTAATGATCCTCTCAGGTATACCGTATCGACAGATCAGGTTGTGCCGAATGAACCGTGCCACGACGCTCTTGGTTACGGTAGCGTAGGAAGCTGCTTCAACCCACTTTGTGAAGTAATCAATCGCGACTAGGATGAAGCGATGCCCGTTGGATGCCGTAGGTCGGATCTCGCCGATCATATCAATGCCCCACATTGCAAAGGGCCAAGGTGCTGTCAAGACGTTCAGAGGAACCGGAGGAATGTGCACCTTATCAGCATAGATCTGGCATTTATGACAAGTTCGAGAATGCTGGTAACAGTCGGCTTCCATTGTGGACCAGAAATACCCTGCTCGAAGGATTTTCTTTGCCATGGTATGTCCACTGGAATGTGTTCCGAAGGTACCTTCATGTAGCTCTACCATGATCTTTTCTGCTTCAGTCTTATCCACACAACGCAGTAAGGTTGAATCATGGTTCCACTTGTAGAGAATGCCATTGCTGAGGAAGAACTTTGCCGCAAACCTTCTCAGGAACTTTTTGTCATTAACAGATGCGCCTTCGGGGTATTCTTGAGCTTATAGGTACCTCTTCACTTCATGATACCAGGGTTTTTCTGTTACCTCTTCAGCCTCAAGATCGCAGCAATATGCAGGTTCATCCAACTTCCAGATAATGATCCGGGGAGCTTCGTTGTCCCATTTGACTTTGAACATGGAAGACATTGTAGCTAGTGCATCCGCTAACTGATTCTCCTCTCTTGGGAAGTGTTCAAAAGTTATCTCTTCGAAGTGGGGAAGCAATGTCAGCACATACTCCTTGTAAGGAATAAGATTTGGGTGTTTCGTATCCCACTCGCCTTTGACCTGATTGATCACGAGAGCGGAATCTCCAAAGACACTCAGAAACTTAATCCTTAAATCAATTGCAGCTTGAAGACCCATGATGCATGTCTCATACTCCGCCATGTTGTTGGTGCAGTTGAAACATAGTCGGGCGGTGAGTGGAGTATGAGTGCCTTTGGGGGATATGATCACAGCGCCGATACCATTACCCAAAGCGTTTGAGGCTCCGTCAAAGTGCATAGACCATCGGGATCCTTCCTCAGGTCCTTCATCCGGTCCAGGTACTTCACAATCAGTTACTACCATGATATCCTTGTCTGGAAATTCAAAGTTCATTGATTGGTAATCGTCCACTGCCTGGTGTGCCAAATGGTCTGCCAATACACTTCCCTTGATTGCTTTCTGAGTGGTGTACTAGATGTCGTATTCTGTCAAGATCATCTGCCATCTTGCTATTCTTCCGGACAAGGCAGGCTTTTCGAAGATGTACTTGATTGGATCCATTTTTGAAATCAAAAGAGTAGTGTGAGTCAACATATACTGTCTCAGCCGGCGAGCAGCCCATACCAGAGCGCAACAAGTTTTCTCGAGCAGTGAGTACCGAGTCTCACAGTCAGTAGACTTTTTGCTCAGGTAATAAATGGCGTGTTCTTTTCGGCCAGACTCGTCATGCTGCCCCAGCACATACCCCATTGAGTTGTCAAGTACTGTCAAGTATAAGATTAGAGGTCTCCCTTCAACCGGTGGCATAAGAATGGGTGGTTCTTTGAGGTACTCTTTGATCTTTTCGAAAGCGGCCTGACATTCATCATTCCAGCGTACAACTTGATCTTTCTTCAGTAGCTTGAAGATTGGTTCACAGGTAGCAGTTAGATGTGAGATGAATCGGGCAATGTAGTTCAAACGTCCTAGAAAGCCTCTGACTTCTTTCTCTGTCTTGGGAGTTGGCATCTCTTGTATGGCTTTCACTTTGGCAGGGTCCACTTGAATACCTTTGTCGCTTACGACGAAGCCTAACAATTTTCCAGATCTCACCCCAAAGCTGCACTTGTTTGGGTTCAACCTCAGCTTGTACAACTTCAGACGGTCAAACAGCTTCCGCAGATGGTCAAGGTGTTCCTCCTCAGTTTGGGACCTTGCAATCATATCATCGACATATACTTCTATCTCATGATGGATCATGTCATGAAATAAAGCAACCATGGCACGTTGGTAGGTTGCCCCAGCATTTTTCAACCCAAAAGGCATGACCTTGTAGCAAAAGGTGCCCCACTGAGTAACAAAGGTGGTCTTCTCCATGTCTTCATGAGCCATCTTGATTTTATTATAACCGGAGAAGCCGTCCATGAAGGAGAAAACTTTATGCTGAGCAGTGTTGTCAACCAGAACGTCGATATGAGGCAGAGGGAAATCATCCTTGGGGCTGGCCCTATTCAAATCCCTGTAATCAACGCACATTCGGACCTTACCATCCTTCTTTGGCACTGGAACCACGTTGGCAATCCACTGAGGGTAAGAAGTCACGGCTAGAAACCCGGCATCAAATTGTTTCATAACCTCAGCTTTGATTTTCTCGGACATCTCTGGACGCATACGGCGGACCTTCTGTTTTACCGGAGGGCAGTCTTCCTTGGTAGGCAGGTGATGAACCACAATGTCGGTATCCAACCCAGGCATGTCTTCGTAAGACCAGGCAAAGATTTCCACATAGTCATGCAGCATCTGAATCAACCGTTGTTTCACACTGAGCTCTAGATTGGCACCAATCTTGACTTCCTTTATGCTTGTCTCAGTACCCAGATTTACCGTTTCCACTGGCTCTTCATGTGGCTGAATGGCCCTCTCTTCCTGGAGTAGCAGTCTTGCAAGTTCACCAGGTACTTCGCAATCATCTTCACCTTCGTCTTCGGCTAAGTTGATCGGATTTTCGAAGTCATAACTGGCAGTAGCAGAGTCATTACCAGTGAGATCCAGAGTGGATTGGAACCTGTATAAGTGAGTGTGTGTAAATATAGTTGTTTTGCAATATATAACAAAGAAAGAAAAAGGAGCACAAGATTTTGAAATGCAACAAACGTCCAATGTTTTGATTAATGATATATGAAAATGTCATACAAAAAGCCCTCACAAATGGAGCCACGGTGCCCCGGGTAGGACACCGAGCCATAAAAGTTTCAACATATTGTTTGTTACAAATTGAAAACAAAAGAGTTCATTACTGAGTGACAAAAGTAATAGGCGTGAAGTCTTTGGCAGTCCAGTTGCTTGGTCCACTGTCGGTTGTTGGGTAGATCCAGCTGTCGAATTCAGATTCCTCCATTTCATCCCCAATAGCATTCACTCCCGGGTTGGTGATGAACACAGGAGGTCTTCCAATCCTTGCTTTACGAACAGCCTTCTGAGCCTCTGCAGTGAAACCCAAGCCAAACTTGTCGGTCTTCGGAGTAAAGTCAGGAAGTCGGCCCCAGTTTGCACACTCACCCTTCTCAATCACAGCCCGAGCATCCTTTAAGGAAGCCATCTTCAAAGGAGGTTCTTCAATCACAGTTTCAGCTGACGCCAGTGTCTGAGGCACTTCTTCAAAGTGTTGAAAGGGGGTTTCAATGAACTCCCCATCCATTTCTATGTACCGGAATGAGTTTAGGTGGCTGACCATATATTCTTCCTCCCCCTGAACTGTGACAATCTTTCCTCTGACTGGGTACTTAAGCTTCTGATGTAGTGTGGAGGTCACAGCTCCAGCCTTGTGGATCCATGGACGACCCAACAAACAAGAGTAGGATGGACGGATGTCCATCACATAGAAGGTAGAATCAAAGACTTGAGAAGCAACCCTGATTGGAATGTCAACTTCACCATGTACCATCCTTTTCGAACCGTCAAAGGCCCGGACCACAATGTTACTAGGCTTGAGCTCCAGACCCTCACAATCCAATCTGTCTAGGGCCTTCTTGGGCAATACATTCAATGAAGAACCAGTGTCTAACAACACATGGGCAAGAGTAGTGCCCCTGCATTCAATGGAGACATGCAGGGCATCATTATGGTTCTTTCCTTTGGCAGTCAGATCGGCGTCAGAGAAGCCCAAACCATTATCAGCAGTCAAGTTGGCCACACAATCAGTAAATTGATCAGCAGATGTTTCTTGTGGCACATGGGCCGTCTTCGGGAAGGAAATCAGGGCCTTGGCGTGGGCTTCTGAACACAACAACAGTGATAGCATAGAAATCTTTGATGGGGTGTGCCCCAGCTGCTCAACTACGTTGAAATCACTTTTCTTGATAATCTTGAGGATCTCCTCCATCTCTTGCTGGGAGGCTTCAATAGTGGTTGTCTTTTGCGCCTCCGTCAGGGTAGGAAAATCAGTAGCAATCCCTTTGCCCCAAGTGTCAGATGACTCGGCAGCAGGGGTAGAGACAGGAACTTGATTAGGAAGGGGAACAAGCACACTTGCAGGTGTGATGATAAGAGGTTTCTGAATAGCTGGTGGCGCAATATCTGGCGAGAACAGCCTACCACTGCGAGTAATTTTGGCAGGCCCGGTGATATTGCTGACACCAGTACTTGTATCAAACTCTTGTTTTACTCCAAGAACATAAATGTCTGCCCCATAGTGCCACGGGACAGCTTTGTCGGATGTATAGGGGAGGGGCCCCGGAACAGTAATGATGATAGGAGCAATCTTTTGAGTGGACATGATTTTGGCAGGCTTCTTTGAGAGAGCCTTAGGAGGTTTGTTGAAAATAGTGACAATAGAAACTTCTTCAGCAGGGACAGCAGGAACGGAAATCTTCTCGAACAAGATCTCTTTACTATCCATCAGGCTTTGGATACCTGATTTCAGCAAGGGACAACCAGCAGGTAAAACAACACATAGAGGGCACCCTTTACCACATCCCGGAAATAAACCGACTAGCAACAGGTTCCTCTTGATAGTTAACAACGGAGTAACAATCTCTTCCACAGAGGCCACATACCGATCTTCTTCCACAACATTCACTCCATGCTGGGGCATGGGAGCAGTCACAACATTGGGTCTTTCGGGCGCCTCAAACTGTATTTCTTTAGCATCAATAAGGTCTTGAACCTTATTCCTCATAGCCCAGCAATCATCAGTAGTATGCCTCGGGCTATCAGAGTGATAAGCGCAACGGGCGTTGGGGTTGTACTTTGGAGAAGCTGTGTTCACTACCTTCGGAGCTTCTTTGACAGTTACCAGATTGGTTGACAGTAGTTGCGGTAAAATCTGAGATAGGGTCATACTGAGCCGAGTGTACTGCCTTTTGGGTCTCTCACCCCTTTGTTGATTATACTGCTGAGGAGCAGCAGCAGGCTTTGAGATTACCAATGCATTGACAGCTTGGCGGCGTTCCAGCTTAATTTGTCTTCTGGGACCATAAACATCACTAGCTTCCTTTTTGAAAGGCTTCTTTTCAGTACTCGCAGCGGCACTTTTCTGTATCTTCCCCGACTTGATACCAGCTTCTATTCTCTCACCAGTAAAGATCAAATCTGTAAACCCAGCAGAAGAATTACCAATCAGATGATTGAAAAATGGACCAGACAGGGTCCCTAGGGACATGTCAACAAGTTCACGATCAGTCAGCGGTGGCTGCACCCTGCCAGCCAAGTCTCTCCACTTTTGCGCATACTCCTTGAATCCTTCGCCCGTCCCCAGTGACATACCCTGAAGTTGGGTACGCGTGGGAGCAAGGTCAGAATTGTACTGATACTATTTATAAAATGCAGTGGCCAAGTCCTCCCAGTTTCAGATACTGGCTCCATCCAGCTGATAGAACCACTCGAGTTGAGCCCCTGAAAGGCTATCCTGAAAGAAATGGATCCAAAGGTTCTTGTCTGCAGTGTAAGGTTGGATCTTCCTTACATATGATCTGAGATGCATCTTCGGGCAGGATAGCCCGTCATACCTTGCAAAAACTGGTACTTTGAACTTCGGGGGGATCACAATTCCAGCAACTAATCCCAAGTCTTCGAAATCCAAGCCGGGAACTCTCTGCAGCTCCATAGCTGCCAACCTGTCTTCCAAGCCTTTGTACTTATCATCAGCGGGCGGGTATTGTTGATCAGAGTAGTCTTCGTCCTCTTCAGCCTCCTCTTCTTCAACCTCGGATTCGGAAGGTACTGCAACCGCATTCCCTTTACTGGTTCCCTCTTCAGATGTAGGGGGAAATTCAAGGACTCTTCTGGCTTCACCCTCAAACCTTCTTCCTAGGGTAGCCACCCCGATTCTTTTCTTTTTCTTTTTCACTTGCTCTTTATTCCCCAGCAGGGCTTTCAGATCCTCCTGACCCTTAGCCAAGGTCATCAGGAGATGTTGAAACTGTGAGTTCTGAGACTGCAAGTCCTTGACCATCTGTTCGAGATCCATCTTACTGTAATAAACAACAGAAAGATAAGGAAACCTGGTGTGGAGACCTGCTTATGCACATGATGAATGGTATGCTTATGTATGCAATGCATTCAAGGATTTAGAAAGTTCAAAATTGTTGCAAACAAAAAGAACGCATGTCATATTAATAAGAAGAAATTTGTCAGTACATAAATGCCCCATGGGCCAAATATTACAAAAAACCTTCTCAAGGTAAAAAGACGTTGCGCATCCTCTTTGGTGCGATGTAGGTGTTGAGGGTCTCCTCCTCGTGGAGTCGACGGGTAAGCTCCAAAACCTTCTTCTCACTGGCGTAGAAGCTGGCTTCAAAAGTGTTCCGTTCCTCCTTGAGTTGGATCCAACTTTTCTGCATCTCCTCCCACGATGTAGGCATGTCAGGATATAGGATGGTGTAGGGAACCTCTCCTTCCTTAACGGGCTCTTTAATCATAGGGAGAACATGAGGATAAGGCATCATTAGACTCTGGGCTCGGGTTCGTACCCACTTGAGATAAGGCTTAAGAGGGATGGAATTCTTGTGTCCCAGTGTCTTGCTGTCAACCTTGTTAGGCATTCTCCAAGCTCTGATGAATCTTTGGCGAAGTCCTTGCGCATCGTTGTCGAAGTCAAAAACTAGGTCAGGAATCAACATGTCGAGAGGGCCATCCCTCTGTGCATATCCAAATTGTCTCAAGGCTAGACAAGGGTTGTAGGTAATGCCTCCTCTAATGCCAAGCAATGGAACATTAGGGAACTCTCCACAACGATCGACAATGATGACATTTTCTCTGGACCGAGAACACTAATGTACATCAGAGTGAGTGAGGGTCATCAACCATTGTGACCACCTTAAGCCTTGGTCATTCTTCAAGACAGATTGTGGAAGGTGCGAAATAAGCCACCTCGCAAGGAGAGGAGTACATCACATGAGAACACCCCTCTTTCTCATTGTTCGTGTGTAAAATGAGTGAAGAATGTCCCCAAGCAATGTTGGTATTGGATTTCTGGATAAGAAGATTTTGACGGTGTTGACATCTACAAGTTGGTCAGGGTTTGGGAACAAGACCAACCCATAAATGAGGAGTGCCACAATTTCTTCAAAGGCTTGTAGGTCCAATGAATTCTAACACTCTTGTGCCTTCTCAAACAAGAATTTTTCCAAGAAACCTTTGACACCGCTTCTAGTTTCCCAATGCCCCTTGATGTCAGATGGCTGCAAGTGTAGTGCTTGAGCAACATCTTCAGGCTTTGGTTCCTTTTCCGTACCGTTGAAAGGTAGTTGATTAAGAATATGAATTCTCAGGAGTTGAGAAAATTCCTCTAAAGTGAGCACCAACTGGTAGTCGGGGAAAGTGAAACAGTGGTGAATGGGGTCAAAGAACTGGAACAACACCTTTACCATGTCCTCTTCAATGTTGGTGTTGACTAAGATGAGCAGTCTACCATGTCTTTCACTGAAGGGAGAGCTTTCCGGAATTCTGGATGTGAGCTCCTTGAGTTGAGGAGGGATTCTCACAAGGTTGACTTGGATAGTTTTCCTGCGAAGAATTTCCATGACCTACAAAACAAGAACAAAGATGAAGATCTAAACCCTTGAAATGGTTAGTATATGCATATGATGCTTTATGATGTTCATGATGTATGCACAAACATATGTACAAGCAAATCACACAAAACCCTAGTTCCAGGCTTGCATGGGGTTTCATAGGTAAGTACCCTCTTGAGTGTAGTTGGCTTAAAAACCTGTCCTATAAATAGTAATCGGGTTCTAAGGAGCTCAATATCATTGAATTGTTTTCCATGTTCATTGTTTTGGTTTAGCCACTTAACTAGTGACCAAAATATCCCAAGAAAACAACCCTCAATGAGTGTAGTATCGAGTATCTACCAACTTCGGACTGCACCAAAGCCGGTCATCTCACTACCCCTAATGAAAGGCCAAGATGGTCAAGTAAGGTTCTAGGTCATTAGTGCTTAGTGACATCACTCACCGGCCCCGTACTCTCCTTGATTGAACTCAAGGGTTACCGGTACTCACAAATATGTCGCACTAATATAGCTATTGCTTCAACCGTGTCGGTATACCCCGCATAGTTTCCACAATGTATTTCTATCTATGAATGTTTCCCCAAATCCGGGTGTAGGATTTCAAGCCCAAACAAGAGAACCAAGATATAAAGCAATCAAAGCAAACAATTAGTCATGCAAGAGGGTGATCTAAGCCCTAAGGTTACTCCACTTTAAAAGAAGTCCCCAGCAGAGTCGCCAGTTCTGTGATACGGTGGGAGAACTGACTTGAGGTTTTGCATTTGTTTTCGCAAATGTTTCGGTTGAGCAAGAGTCGCCACCGACTTTTTATTTTATCCTAAGGAAAGGTTAAAAATCACAGCAAAAACCTTTGAGATGTTTACTTGGGTTCGGGGAGTAGATTATAGAAAGGGAAGGTATTAGCATCCTTTCTATCCATGGTTATCCATGGGCTCTTAGTTACTTGCTTAGATCAACTTGCCTTGATTTTCAATTGTTTGAAATGGTGCTTTGTGTGTGGGTTTTGAAAATGTTTTGAAAAGAGGCCAATGTGGTGGCAACCTTTGTAATGATCCATGTTGGGATGTATACAAAGGTGTATGTCTTTTGAAAAGTTTTCAATATTTTTGAAAGTTGTTTTGAAAGTGTGTTGTGATGTGTGTTTTAAAAAATAGGCAAGTGTTTTTGTTTTGCAAGTTGGCAAGTAACCAAGAGCTATCTACCCTAAATTTCTCAAAGATCTTTGCTATGTTTTAACCCTTTTAACAATTTTGTTCCACCATTGTATTTGGTGGACAATCTTGTGTTAGGATGTGAACGGGACGGGCGCGGGTCATCGTTTAGACCATGATTGCAATGACGCCAAGTGTCTTTGGGCAATTTTTCCTTTAAGGGACTTGATCATTTTTAGGCAACTCTCGAAAGCGTCATCGAGGGACTATGATCATTTGGATCGTTTTGTTTTTCTTTTGCCAAAGACACCCAACATGCAATATGGCCCATTATTGAAGGCAACAAGTGGAGTAACCCTAAGGGGTGCAAGTGTGATTTGTGTTTGTTCATTTTCATGCTTTTATCTTGGAATTAGGTCAAGCTATTTGTTTTGGTTGATTTTTGCATACAAACCCTAATTCTATCATGGCATATTTAGAAAGCTTTTAAATATGGAATTTAAAGTTCCTAAATTATTACAACACAAATTATGGGATGGGGGGTACAAATGTTCAAATGGGGATATTTAGCAAGAAATTTAAATCTAACTATTACATTCAAATTGAATTATACAAATTATTAATTACACAATAATTTAATAAAATACAAAAAATATGCAAGATGCAAAAAATGATTTTTTATATGTATGTGAAAAGTGTTTTTTATGTATCAAATAAACAAAAATAAAAAAGGGTTAATTTTGGATATTTTTTCAAGTTTAGGGTAAAACCCTAATTTTTGCTAAATAAAATGTATTAATTATATATTATATGCAATATTTATTAATTATGTATAAGAAATAAATAAAAAGAAAGTATATTGTAAAAAAAAAATTATTTTTCAAGTCAAATATTAATAAAAATAAAAACGTATTATTTTTATGTTTTTAACCTAAATATACTAATAAATATATAAGTATTTGTATTATTTATTAAATATATTAAATATGTACAAAAAATAAAATATTTAATATTTACAAAAAAAAGTATATTTTTTAGGAAATGTTTTCAAAAGATAAAATAAAATAAAATTAGAAAATAAATGTATTTTGTATTGTTTTTAGTATTTTAAATAAAAAGTATTATGTATTTATTTACATATAAAACTAAATGAAACAAAATAAATGTCAAAACAATGCAAAAAAATGTGAGAAAAATATTTTTAATATTTTTTATGCTTTGACAAAAATAAATAAGTCAGAAACAAAAATCAAAAGTCAAAAATAATGAAAATAAAATGCAATGGGCCAAGGGGGTGCATGTGTGAGAATGTGGTGCAAAAAGAAAATCAAACTCAGGCCCAACCCAAGAGGGGTTGTCTTCAACCTCCAGACTTGTTTGAACAACAACAACACGCGTTTCCTAACTCCTGATTCCTGGACTTTCAAGCAAAACTCATAACACAAAAAATGTAGAGCATCAAGAGACGAATCCAGACATATAAAAAACTTGACTTAACTCTCTGAAATGAGAGAGAATTTCTCCATCCCTAATTCTTGACCTAAGTTTTTTCTAATGTTCAGGTTCCAAATTCTCTCAGTACACACAACATAAATGCAAAGTGATTATATGTGTAGCTTCAGAGCCATGAGTAGAGCATTTTCCATTCATAAACCTAAAGCTAACTCTTCCTAGATTGAGAGATAGAAGTCCATGAACTTACCTGTTCAGCTTGGATCGTGTATGACAATGGAGGTATTTTCTGTGCAATGTGAGGACTTGTACAGCTTGCTTGAAGTTCAAGGATGCTTCTCCAACCTTTAGCTTGCTTTGAAACTAAATAAATCGAGCTATAGGAGTCAACCTGCAAAATAGAAAAAGTGAAAATGGTGAATTTGGTTAGAGGTGTTACAGTCTGAAGCTAGGGCTTGGGATAGTTTGTATGGATGCTATGGAGTGTGTATGAAGTGGTTTTGGCCAAGGCGCACGAATGGATTGAGTTGTAGAAGTCCAACTACAGAAGGGACTCTGTTTTTTGCAGTAGGATGGTGTTTTGATGAATGATGAGGTTTGGAAGGTGGTTAGCTCGTGCCTTAGCTCAGTGATGATGTTTGGAATGTGTTCAACCAGTTTGTCTAAGCTTCTTTTGGCAGAAATGTGAGATGATGTTGGCTATGCAACGTTTCTTCTATCTTAAGCAAAAAAATGACAAGTTGGTTTACAAGCTTTCCTAGGCACCTCAAGTATGCTGCACACTTGAGTCTTGATCAGTGGGATATGTTCCTGAACTTGTGCCAAAAGGATTTGCCTTGTACTTTAAAGATTACAATCTTGACATAAAGTTCACCTTTTCAAAAATGGATAAATTGCTTTTTCCAATTAAGGCTTAATTCTTTGTGTAATGACTATATGAACAAAACAAAGCTAAAACACAATGGATTGGCATTTAATTTTTGAGTGTAAATAAGATTAGAGGCACGTAATGTAGCTTGCATATGCTGAGTTTGAAAATGCACAAGTTATGAACATGCCTTTGGCCATGAATCAAAGTGACTTTTGCTCATATTGCCAAATTCGATTCTCCCTAACCATAAGGTTGTTTGATGAGTTCTTGGATATTTTGGAAAGCTTGGAATGTGTACTACAATCCATATTTGTAATGAAATTTGAAATTCCAAGTGGAAGCATGTGAAAAATGGCCATGAAGTTAGGCAAAAATCCTGCCTAGAATAGGTCAAAATTTTTCTAAGTTAAGAATGTTTTGCACCCTTGTTCCAAAAATTGTAACTTGAGCTACAAGCTTCTTTTGAGGAAACTTTATGAATCAAAGTTGTAGATTTTGCAATGGACTACAACTTTCATGTTTTGAGTTTTCCTTGAATCCAAATGTATCTTGGTGAAAAAATGGGACAAAGTTAGGAAAAAATTAGGGATTTTCATAACTTAGAAAAATTTTAAGTTATGAAAATTCTTCATTTCAAACCCTAATTTGTGATTTTTGATTTCTTGATGAACAAGTTTCATAATTTGACATTTCTTGATGAAAAATGAATCTTGACACTTGATTTTGACCAAAAAATCAAAGTTTGACTTTTCAATATACAGTCAAATTTGGCTCAGTTGACTGGAAAATTCATCTGTCAATCTTGTGCATTTGGGATCTTTTGAACTTTTTGAATATGTCAAGACAATTCCATGTGGTCCTTGAGTCCATATATGAGCTTGGTTTGCCATTGTCTAGGTCAAACAGTCAAAAATTGCCTTTGTGCAGTCAAAACCCTAAAAATGACCATTTTGCCCTTTTGGTGATCTGATCAAATTTCTTGTGGAATTGTGATACAAACTTGACCAAATGGTCCATATGAGTTCATAATATTGATGTGGGTCAAAAATCCTGAGGTTTGACTGTCATTTGACCACATTTGACTTTTTTTCCCCAATACAGCTGATTTCTAGGTCAACTGTCCAATTGACTGGGCAAAGATTGGAATCAAGGCTTGAAACTTCGTATGGATAAACTTGTGAGTCCAACATGAAGAATGAAAGTAACTTTATGCATTTTAGGTCAAAACATCTTTGTGCAAACACAAACCCTAATTTGGGTCAACAATGCAAAGAGGAGTCTTGAGCAGAGCAAAACCTAACTTGATCTTGAGCTCCAAGGGTCTTGTGGTGAGAAAATATTGAGGAAATGGGAGGGAAATTTTTGGGGTACAACAGTCACCCATGGTATATACTCAATAGATGATATCAACCATGGTATTTAGTCAACAGATGATGGTTAACCTTGGTTGAACCATGGTATATATGAAGGTGTGAAAAACACAAGAAAGGGGTAATTTTAATTGGGTTTTAAAAACAAAAACTTTTCCTTAAAAATATTCCCCTTTAAGTTAGAATCCTTTTAATATTCACTCTTCATAATAAAAATGAGTAAGAACAGGAAGTAAAGATTAATGCATGTTTATACTAGTTTAGTTCAAAATTATCTAGCTACTCTAGTCCATCCACTAAGGTGATTTCACCTCACTCAAATCGAGGACTTAGTTCACTATAACCAAACTAATTAAAATTTGCACTAGCTACCCTCAAGTGACTAACAACTTCTAAGACTCACAAGACAAAGACTTATTAAGGATACAGACCTACCATGTCCTTTAAGGAATATCAAACAATAATCAACTTTATTATTACAATGCACAAGCTACTTGGAAGTGACTAACAACCTCTAAAACTCACAAATCCTAGACTTCTTAAGAATATAGGCCTGCCGGGTCCCTTAAAGAATATCAAACAACAATTTGAATATAAGTTTTATTTACAAGTATATTGCTTCTAAAAAACTGGATGTGTAAACTATTTTAAGAATAATGACTTAAGATTGTGAAAGCTATGAACATCATTTGCGCGTAAATATTTCGTTAATTGGAAGCTTTCCCTCTTAGTCTTCAAGCCTTTATATAGCCAATAAAATAATATATTTGTTGATTGTACCATGTACTATTTGTACCAAGTTAACGTTATCTTCTTTCCTTCTGCACTTCAGAGGCTTCTGCGAACATGAGTTTAGAAGTGAGAACATAACATAAGATCTTCATAAATTTAAGTCTTCAGAAACGTGTCTTCAGAGTCTTCAGCACTTGGTCGTGAGAACCTTTTCTTGGAGCCTTGTGTCTTTAGAAATTCAAGTCCTTAGAATCTTTAGAACTTTTTTCTTTAGAGTCTTCAATACTTGGTCTTTAGAACCCTTATCTTTTAAACCTTTGGTCTTTAGAAACTTGAGTCTTTAGCATCTAGACTTGAGTAGTGTGATACGGTGGGAGAACTGACTTGGGTGTTTTGAGTTTTATTACAAATGTTGCGGTTAGCAAAAGTCACCACCGACTTTTCTTTTATCCAAAAGGAAAGACTGAAAAGAACAGGAAAGACCTTTGAGATTATTTCTTGAGTTCGGGGGGTAGATTATGAAAAGGGAAGGTGTTAGCACCCTTTTAATCCATAGTCATCTATGGGCTCTTAGTTGCTTGCTAGACCACTTGCTTTTGTTTGAAAATGTGCTTTGTGTGGTTTTTTGAAAGTATTTTGAAAAGGTGCCATCGTTTAGGCAAACTTTGTAATAGTTCTCGTTCATAAGAACGTATACAAAGTGTTGATCTTTTAAAAATGTTTCATGTTTGGAAAATGTTTTGAAAGTGTTTTTGAAAGTGTTTGGTGTCGGTTTTGAAAATAAGAAAGAGTGTTTGATTTGAAATTGAGCAAGCAACTAGGAACAATCTACCTACTCAAAAAGTCTTAGTTCATTTCTTCCCTTCCTTTGATATTGCTATCTTACCATTGATTGGTAAGAAGCCTTATCTTTGGATGTAAAGGGGCGGACGTGGGTCATCGTATAGCCATGATAGCAATGTTGTGAAATATCTTAGCAATTCTCTTTGAGGGACTAAGATCATTTTGAAAGGCAACATTTGATAGTGTCATCGAGGGACTATGATCTTGTATTTTTTATTGCTTTTTTCTAAAATATCCCACATGCATAACATAGCCATTTTGGTAAGATAACAAAGTGGAATTACCCTAAGGGTGAAGTGTGCAAATGTGTTGATTTACATGTTTGTTTATCTTGAATTAGGGTTTGCTAACTTGTTGATTTTATCTTTCCATACAAACCCTAATTTACTAGCATTTATATAAAGCGATAAATTGCGGAAAGTAAAAATACTAAGCTATACAAATTTACAAATGAGGATTTTACAATAAAATTAAACCTAATTATCTATTACAACCATATTGAATAAATGTACAAGAATTGAAAAATAATATACAAATGCAAAATGGAAAAAGAAATGATTTTTGTTTGACTTTATGAAAGGTTTTTAACCTAAACCTAATTAGGAAAATAATTAATGAAAAATAAACAAAATTTAAACCTAAATTAATTAAGAAGGAAATTAAGTTAAAAAATGTTTTTAGGGTTTTTTTTATGAAAAGGTTTTAAAATAATAAAAATAAAATGAAGATTAATCAATTAAAATAAACCTAAGTTATAAATTAGTTAATTTACAAGAGAATAATATAATAATTAAACCTAATTATCTAAATATTAATTATTTAAGAAAATAAATTAATTTATTAGAAAATGCTTTTTAGTCTTTTTGTTTTTTATAAATAAAAATAAATAAGTGTATAAATAATAATAATAATATTTTTGGATTCTTTATTAATAAAAATAATAATACTAATAATAATAATAATAAAAATAATAAAGAAAATATAAAATGAAAATAGAATAAAATAGAAAATGAAATAAAAATGAAATAAATAAAAAAAGAAATAAAGTTGGGCCAGGTGCAAAAGCAAAACAGGGGGTTAAAGAAAGCAAAAAAAGGGGAAGGCCCAAGGGGGGAGGCCTATGTGCCTGGATGCAAAAAAAGAAACAAGAAAATATGAAAAAAAAGCCAAAAGGGTACCACTGGGGCTCGAACCCAGGTCCCAAAGGTTAACAGGCGTGCGCTTTACCACTGAAGTGGCTATACATCCATTCATATAAACAAAACAATAAATATGTAATCAAAGTTAAGTCCTGGATGAACTTCATCTTCAACCTCCAGCCAAGGATCCTGTAACTCACTCATTTTTCATCCATTCACAAAACTTCCAACATCAAACTTGTTAGAAATTTTCTCACGATTCTGAATATGTAAATAACTTCAGATAATTCTTAAAGATGAGCATGAATTTCTAACAGTACCAAATTCTGACCTAAATATTTTCAGAGGTTCAAACTCAAAATTCTTCCTACTCAATCAATATAAATGAAAACTATGGATATGTACAGTTTTGGGGCAATGATATCTACATTTTATCTTTGAAAATGGAAGCCTAACAATGCCTAAATGAAGAGATGAAAATCCAAAAAAATACCTCAAAAACTGGAAATCGTGAAATGAGTTTGAGCTTGTTTCAAGTGATGGTGATGATCAGGTTAGCTTTCTTGAACCTCTAGGAAGCTAATGCAATAGCTGGCTTGAACTGAGAGTAGCTGAAATAGCCTGGTGAAGTCAAGATGCAGACCTCTGTTTTTGGTTATGGAGGATGGTATAAATGGTGTTACAGTTTGCAAACAGGTATTAGTATGGTTTGTGTATGATGCTAAGAAGCTTTTGGAAGTGTTAAGCCAAGAAACACACGAGTGGTTTTGAAGATTGAAGTTCAAAGTTAGAAATGACACAAAAATGGAGGTTTTGTGCAATTTCTGGCTTGAGGGGATTTCGGAGTGCTTAAGGGCTTCTAATCTCGTCTCCTAGGTTGCATAATAGTGTTTTGATATATAGGAAAATGTTCGGAGACTTGAGATGGTCAAAAGTACAAGATCACATGTTTTGGCTTTTTGGCTTGTTTTTGAAGTAAGGTTGACAAACATGGTTTCAATGTATAGTACAAGCATGGCCTGGGTAGTTAGAGGCCCTAGACAAGTTTCTTATGGCTTTTAGATTGTGTGTGATCAGAAGGAACAACTAGAAAGCTCAAGACAAGTTGACTTTGTGATTAAAGCCTCTTTACTAGAATGGCAATGTTACTTTGTGCCATTAATGGAAATGCAACTTGGATAATGGCTCAAATGCTTGGATCAAATATCTAACAGTTGTGTAAACATTTAATTATGGAGTGACAAACAATTTTGAGTCCTGCAAAGCAAAGATTATGCAGCATGGGTGTGGATTGGATCAAATGTTCATCATGAAAATGACTTGAAAAATAAGTTTCAAACCCTAGCTTCTTGCCTTCGATTCTCCTTGCTCAAACATGATCTCAATGAGTTCTTGAAAATTTTGGAAAGCTTATAAAATCCTATACAACGTCTATGTTGGACATTTTTGAATATTCATCTTGGAACTATGTGAAAATTTGCCATGAAGTTAGGTCAAAATCCTGCCTAAACTAGGGCAAAATTTCACTAAGTTTCCAAGTTTCATGAACATGTATTCACAAAATCATAACTTGAAATCCATGCATTTCTAGGAGAAGTTGTGTTATACAATGTTTTATATATCATTGAGATCTACAACTTTCATATTTTAAGTTTCCTTTGAATCATCTTGCATCATGGTGAAAATTTTGTTCAAAGTCATGAAAAAATATGAAATTTTCAACACTTAGAAAAATTTCTAAGTTTAGAAATTTTGATTTTTCAAAATAAAATCTTGAATTTTTGATCTCTTGATGAACAAATTTCATATTTTGACATTTTTTGATGAATTGTAATCTTTGACACTTGAATTTGACCAAAAAGTCAAAGTTTGACTTTTCAATGGACAGTTGACTTTTGATCAGTTGACTGAAAATCAACTATCAATCAATTGATCTTGAGGAAAGTTTTGAGCCATGCCATTAGGTCAAAATTATGCATTTTAATCCTTGAGATTATATCTCAAACCAATAAGTTATTTGCTAGGTCAAAAATCAGAAATTGCACCTTCTCAGTAAAAACCCTAATTTTGACCATTTTGCCTTTTTGATGATCTGATCAAATTTCTTGTGGAATTGTGATCCAAACTTGATCAAATGACATATATGAGTTTATAATGTTGATATGGATAAAAAATTATGAAGTTTGACTGTAAATTGACCATAATTGACTTTTTCCCCAATACAATTGATTTTAGGTCAATTGATCAATTGACTGAGCAAAAAAGTGATTCAAGACTTGAAACTTGACATGAGCAATATTGAGGGTCCAAAATGATCCATGAAAGTCATATGAGGCATTAAAAGTCCAATTTTCCTTGTGCAATCTCAAACCCTAATTTTCAGTCGTCAGTGCTTAAGGAGGTGTCTTGAGCTTATCAACCCTTATGCAGTCTTGAACCAAAGGAGATATTGTGGGAGATTACTTGATAAATGAGACGGAAAATTTTGGGGTACAACAGCCGACCCTGTTCAATCTTCTTAGACCTGAAGAGTTAGATTCGCGGATCCGCCATTCGTGACTTGAAGGTGGAAGATGGTTGAACACTAGAGTGCCCAGAAATTTGCACTCGAAGATGTATTGGGAATGGGCTTATAGATGCCATTTGGAGGAATGATGGTAAACACTGGAGGAATTATCATCACCAATATTTGGTCGATTTAACACTAAAACTTGATGTTTTACCTGTGGAAAAAAGGTTAGTTAAAGGCAGATGTATGCATGACGTTCACAAGATGAATGAGATCATGCTAAATGCATTTTGTATGTATATGCTATGGGGTATGAATGTGGGATGCATGTGTTTTGTCCCGGAAAATAAATCCCTGACTACTGCTGAGGAATTCCTGGGAAGTTAAATCCCGGATTTCCGTTGGGGATGAAGAGTATACATATCTTAAAAATTTGTTGAAAGGATGCTTCCGTTGGGGAATATCTCTTGAATGTCAGCTGTTATCTGGTCGGATCCAGGATTCACAACTTGGTGAGGATAAGGAAGTCAATTTCTATCTGGTCGGATCCAGGCTTCACGGTAACTTATTGGGGAAGAAATAAAGTAACTGTTATCTGGTCAGATTCTAGGCTTCGCAGAAAATTTCTTGAAATTGAATTGTTATCTGGTAGGATCCAGGCTTCACAACAACTTGTCGGGGATAAGGAAGTTTAACTGTTATCTGGTCGGATTCCAGGCTCTGCAGTAACTTCTTGAAGTTGAACTGATATCTGGTCAGGTCTGGGCTTCACAGATTCTTGCAAAGGTAACTACTATCTGGTCGGGTCCAGGCATCATGGTTTTGGAAAAGTTATACTATTATCTGGTCGGGTCTAGGCTTCATAGTGTCTTGCTGCCATTGTAGCTAGTTGTTGTCTGGTCGAATTCCAGGCTTTATAATAAGCTTGCTCGAATAGATGAAGTTGAACTGATATCTGGTCGGGTCCAAGCTTTACAATAATTTTCTTAGGAATTTAGTTGTTATCTGGTGGGATCCAGGTTTCATAACAAATTTCTGAGGGAAATTTCTATCTGGTCGGATCCAGGCTTCACAATAACTTGTTGGGGGTATAGGAAAACTCTACTAGGGAAGAGAAGTTAAACCTTGGTCTAGTTGAGTCCAGGTTCTTCTATATCTTTGAAGAGTTGAACTATTATCTGGTCGGGTCTAGGTTTCATAGTTTTTGAAAGTATACTATTATCTGGTCGGGGCCAGGCTTCATAGTATCTTAAAGTTGTACTAATATATGGTCGGGTCCAGACTTCATAGTATCTTTTGGAGATAATAAAGGTTTTGTTGACGACTTTACTATGGATTAGGGGTTGTGGCCATAAGATTTGCAATAGTCTGAAAGGAAAACTCAAGCTGGAGAATGTAGACTCAGTCGGAGAGAAAGAACTCAGCTTGGGGAGGATACACTCACCTTAGGATAATAGGCTCAGTTGGGGAAGATAGACTAAGCTAGGGAATTTTGTACTCGGCTGGGGAATTTTGTGATTCCTTGATTGTTGTATGTTGGGGAAATAAACCATGTCGATGAATACTTGACAAACGGCTGATGAGGTGAGTTCTTTGAGGAAGATGTTCACAAGGCTTCTACTTGTAGGATTAACTTAGTTGGGGAGAGAGTTGTCAAGAGATTGAGACTCTGGTTGGAGATTATCCTATGCAAATAGACTTTGTGGGTAACTTTGTTGAGGATGATGTTAATGAAATAACTCTGTGGGGATATTCCATATACATTAAAGAGGTGCTTGTTACTACTTAGGTCATATGTGCCAAACAGTTTTAATTATATTCATATGCATATGTTCGTTCAATTTTAGTCATTGGACAAATTTGCATTCAAAACAAAGACAGAAAGTTTGCACTTCAAAGTATATTTGTATTGATATTTTGCCCATGAATATGCGTTTTTGTACAAAGAGACAGAAATCCTAGTAAGAGGAAATCGTCGAAAGGAAAACAAAATTGAAAACAAAAACAAATAGCCATGTTAAATGATCTCATTGCCTTCCAACTCTACTATTGCCCAATGTCTTCGAATGCCCCTTGCCGTTGACAGATGTTGATTGGATTGATCTTGGACCATTTGAACTTGGACCTTGATGATAAAGTTGACTGTGGTGAATCCACGGGACATAGTTATACGCTTTCAATCCTTAACTTTTTCCTGGACCACCCTTCCGGGTTTTCAGCCCACCAGGATACCCATTTTTGCCCAAGTCGCCCTTTCGAGTTTTCAACTTGCCGGGTGTACAATCTTTTGCATATATCCCTAATTTTTGCCCAAACCTTTTGGTTTACTGGGATGCCCTTATTTTTCCTAGGTGTGTCAACCTAGCGGGTCTCTTATGCATAGTATTTTTTTAACTATGTCTGTGTTTATAGGATGCTGGAAGTCTTCACCATCCATGGTAGTCAACATCATGGCACCTCCAGAGAAAACTTTCTTGAAAACAAATGGCCCTTCGTAGGTGGGAGTTCATTTGCCTCTGGGGTCTCCTTGTGGCAGAATGATGCGCTTTATCACCAAGTCGCCATCTTGATATACTCGAGGCTTGATCTTCTTGTTGAAAGCCTTGATCATCCATTTTGGATACGTCTGACCATGACAAACAACAGCCATTCGCTTCTCATCGATCAAGTTCAGTTGATCCAATCTCATTTGAATCCACTCGTCTTCGCCTAAGCCTACCTCATTCATGATCCTTAGCAAGGGAATCTGAACTTCCATTGGCAGAACAACTTCCATGCCATAGGCCAAGGAAAAGGGGGTTTCCCCAGTTGATGTTCTAGCTGAAGTGCGGTAGCCATGAAGAGCAAACAGCAACATCTCATGCCAATCCTTATAGGTTACTACCATTTTCTACACAACCTTATTGTAGTTTTTGTTGGCTGCTTCGATTGTGCCATTCATTTTAGGTCTATATGGAGAATAATTGTGATGCTTGATCTTAAACTGAGTGCAAAGCTCAGTAATCATAACATCGTTGAGGTTAGTCCCATTGTCGGTGATAATCCTTTCAGGGGTACCATAACGGCAGATGAGGTTGTGTTTGATGAATCTGGCTACAACATTCTTGGTGACTGAGGCGAACGACGCGACTTCGACCCATTTCGTGAAATAATCAATAGCGACCAGAATAAAATGATGTCTGTTGGAAGCGGTTGGCTTGATCTCTCCAATCATGTCAATGCCCCACATTGTAAATGGCCATGGAGCGGTCATGACATTCAAAGGGATAAGAGGCACACAGACCTTGTCAGCATAGATTTGGCATTTGTGACAAGTTCTTGAATGTTGATGGCAATCAGTCTCCATTGTTGACCAGTAGTAGCCAACTCTTAGGATTTTCTTAGCCATCGTATGTCCACTTGAGTGAGTACCAAATGGACCATCGTGCATGTCTTCCATAATTTCCTCTGCCTCCTTCTTGTCCACACATCGGAGTAGAGTGGAGTCATGGTTGCGCTTGTATAATAGTCTGTTACTTAGGAAGAATTTGGCTGAAAATCTTCTTAAGAACTTTCTGTCATTGACGGATGCTCCCTCGGGATACTCTTGTGCCTCAAGGTATCTCATCACCTTATGGTACCATGGCTTTTCCGTGTCAGTGTCAAGCTCACAACAATTTGCGGGTTCGTCGAATCTTTCAATTGTAATCAGAGGGGCTTCGTTGTCCCATCTGGCCTTGAACATTGAAGACATTGTTGCCAAGGCATCGGCTAGCTGATTTTCTTCCCTAGGGAAGTGCTCAAAAGTGATCTCTTTGAAGTAGGGAGTCAGGGATAGCACAAGTTCCTTATAAGGGATGAGATTAGGGTGTTTAGTGTCCCAACCTACTTTTACTTGGCTGATCACTAGAGCGGAATCCCCAAACACATTCAAATGCTTGATCCTCAAGTCAATGGCAGCTTTTAGACCCAAAATGCATGCTTCGTATTCATCCATATTGTTCGTGCAATCAAAGCATAGTCTGGCAGTGAAAGGAGTGTGGCAACCTTCAGGAGAGATGATCACAACACCAATTCCGTTACCCAAGGCATTGGAAGCCCCATCGAAGACCATGGTCCATCGGGATCCTTGTTCGGGTCCGTCATACGGTCCAGGTTTTGCATAATCAGTCACCAACATGATGTTCTCATCTGGGAATTCAAAGTTCATAGACTGGTAATCATCAACAGCTTGATGGGCCAAATTATCTGCTAGTACACTTCCTTTGATGGCTTTCTGTCTTGTGTATTGAATGTCATGCTCAGTCAATATCATTTTCCATCTGGCTATCTGTCCGGAAAGGGCAGGTTTCTTGAAGATGTACTTGATTGGGTCCATCTTAGAAATCAAAAGAGTGGTATGAGTCAACATATATTGTCTTAGCGGCGAGTAGCCCATGCCAGAGCGTAGCAAGTTTTCTCGAGCAGTGAATATCTGGTTTCACAGTTGGTAAAGTTTTTGCTCAGGTAATAAATAGCATGCTCTTTTCGGCCATATTTGTCATGTTGGCCCAAAACACACCACATAGAATTCTCTAGTATTGCCAAGTACATGATCAAGGGTCTTCCTTCAACAGGAGGCATGAGGATATGAGGCTCTTGTAGATATTCTTTGATTTTGTCGAAGGCAGCTTGACATTCATCATTCCATCTGACTACTTGATCTTTCTTCAATAGTTTGAAGATTGGCTCATAAGTAGCAGTCAAGTGAGATATGAAGCGGGCGATGTAATAGAGACGACCCAAGAATCCTCTAACTTCCTTTTCAGAATGAGGGACTAGCATTTCTTGGATGGCCTTTATCTTGTCAAGATCAACTTCAATGCCTTTATTTCTAACGAGAAAACCTAGAAGCTTTCCAGATTGTACTCCAAATGTGCATTTGTTAGGGTTCAACCTCAACTTGTACTTTTTCATCCTCTCGAATAGTTTGTACAAGTGATCGAGATGTTCCTCTTCAGTTTATGATCTGACAATCATATCATCCACATAGACCTCTATTTCATGATGGATCATATCATGAAATAAAGCTACCATAGCTATTTGATACATTACCCCTGCATTCTTTAATCTGAACGACATGACCTTATAGCAAAAGGTGCCCCATTGCGTAACGAAAGTAATTTTCTCCATGTCTTCGGGAACCATCCTTATCTGATTATAGTCGGAGAAACCGTCCATAAAAGAGAAGACTTTATGTTGAGCAGTATTATCGACCAAGAAGTCAATGTGAGGTAGAGGGAAGTCATCCTTGGGGATTGCCTTATTCATATCCCTATAGTCTACGCACATGCGAACTTTTCCGTCTTTCTTTGATACTGGCACCACATTGGCAACCCATTGGGGATAGGAAGTCACAACTAGGAACCTTGCATCAAATTGCTTCATCACTTTAGCTTTGATCTTTTCAAACATATCAGGCCTCATACGACGAACCTTTTGTTTGATAGGAGGACAGTCTTCTTTTGTCGGAAAACAATGAACTACGATGTCGGTATCCAACCCAGGCATATCTTCATAAGACCAAGCAAATACTTCCATATAATCATGCAACATCTAAACCATCCTGCTCTTGACACCGCTTTCCAAGTTAGCGCCAATCTTAATTTCCTTCTTATCTGCCTCAGTACCCAAATTGATGACTTCAACTAACTCTTCGTGCGGCTGAATAGATTTTTCCTCTTGTAAAAGAAGTCTGCCTAGTTCTCCCGATATTTCACAATCTTCGTCGCCTTCTTCTTCGGCTTGGTTGATTGGACATTCAAAGTCATAGTCAGAAATAGTAGAGTCATTAGCAATAAGATCCAGAGTGGATGAGGACCTGTAAGAATGTGTATGTGTGTGTGTGTGTGTGTGTGTGTGTGCATGTAAGATACATGGCTATTTTGAAAAATGTATTTGAAAGAAAAGAAAGATAATGAACACAAAGATTTGAATGCAAAATAGCCCAATGATTTGTATTGAATGATCATATGATTAGATGAACATAAATAAAACCCTTGACAAATGGACCAAAGTTCCCTGGGCCAGGCACATGGCTTAAAAGTCATTGTTAAATATTATAGACAAAATGTTCTTGAACTGAAATAAAGCAATAAACAAGTAGATAACTCCTAAATGAAGGAGATGGGCACAAAGTCCTTTGCATGCCAATTCTTCAGCTCTGTTGTAGTTGGATACACCCAATCTTCAAATGCCTCTTCTTCATCTGAATCACCCATATCATTAACTTCATTGACATCCTTGCCATGTTTTTGCATAAGCACAGTGATTACATTCGGAGTTGGAGGAGGATCAAACTCAATAGTCTTGTTATTGATCAAATCCTGGATTTTGTTCTTCAAGGCCCAACATTGGTCAGTCTCATGTCCGGGGCTACTTGAATGGTAAGCACATTTAGCATACTGATTATACTTTGGTGAAGAGGTATCTAGGTTGGCAGGTGGATCGCACAATGTCACTAAATTATCCTTGAGAAAATGTTGTAAGGCTTGAGATAATGACATGCCTAACTTCGTAAATTGTCTTCTTGGAGTTTCAAAATGTTGATGATTTGCAGATGGTCTTTGAGTAGGAGTTGGATTAGAGATTCAGACAACATTGACAGATGGGTGATCATTCTTCTTGGTACGGGCCCTTGCCCCGTACACAACATTGATTTCCTTCTTAGAAGCAAAAGGTTTCTTGATAGGATTGGAAGTGGAGGCAGGTGCCACAGAGATCTTCCCACTTTTGATGCCGCTTTCAACTCTTTCATTGGTTAAGATTAATTCGGTGAAACCAGAAGAAGAACATCAAACCAACAAGTTAAACATAGGACAAGATAAAGTGCCCATAAACATGTCGATGTGCTCTCTATCATTCAAAGGTGGTTGAACCCTACTGGCGAGGTCTCTCCACTTTTGTGCATATTCTTTAAATCCTTTGTTCTTCTCCATGGTAATATCTTGCAACTGAACCCTCGTTGGCGCCAAGTCAGTGTTATACTGGTACTGATGGTAGAAGGCAGTAGCTAAATACTCCCAAGTATTGATACGGGAACCATCTAACTGATAAACCCATTCAAGTTGCGTTCCGACCAATTTCTCTTGGAAAATGTGAATCCAGAGTTTCTTATCAGCAATGTGCGGCTGTATCTTGCACACATAAGATTTCAGGTGGAGTTTTGGACAAGAAACTCCATCGTATTTTGCAAAGACTGGTATTTTGAATTTGTGGGGAATAAAAACCACAGAGATCAAACCCAAATCATCAAAATCTAAACTAGGGACGACTTGGATCTCGACGGCTTTCAATCTATCTTCTAACTGCTTGTATTTGATATCGGCGGGTGGATACCGCTCATCAAAATAATCATCATCAGACGCTTAATCAATAACACAGTCGGCCTGGGTACTCTTAACCTCACCAATCTGATTCTCATCCTCTTCATATGAGTCTTCCACTACCGAGATTTGACAAACTGCCTCCTTGAACCTTCTTCCCATGTTGATCAGGGCTCTCTTCTTGGGCTTCTTCTTAACTTCCAACAATGCCATCATATCTTGTTGCCCCTTGGCTAGGGCCACTATACTCTCTTGGAATTGAGAGTTTTGTGCCTGGATATCCTTCACAGTTTTCTCTAGATCCATCTTGCTGAAATAAATAGCAGAAAGATAAGGAAACCTGTTGTGTAAAAACCTGTCATGTTATGATTCATGGGAGATGTATATGCAAATGATTTCAAGGATTTATTGAAATTTAAATTTGTATAGACAAAAGAATGAACAAACGTCAATTTTTCATTAATCAATTCAAAAGGATTACATCATGCCTCTTGGGCTTACAAAATAACTCTCTAAGATAAAAATACTGAACACATCCTCTTTGGCGCAAGGTAGGCGTTCACACTTTTCTCTTCTTGTAGCTACTTTGTAAGCTCCAATACCCTCTTCTCACTAGCATAAAATTGAGCTTCGAAAGTATTTCGTTCTTCCTTCAGCTGAATCCAACCCTTTTGCAAATATTTAAGAGAAGTAGGCATGTCTGGATGGAGGAGAGTGTATGGGACATCTCCTTCAACCACGGGTTCCATGATGACTGGTAAGATGGAAGGATAAGGCATCACAAGTTTCTGAGCATGAGCTCGTACCCACTTAAGGTAAGGCTCGAGGGGAATGGAATTATTGTGTCCCAATGTCTTACTATTCACCTTGCTCACCATCTTCCAAGCTCAGATAAACCTCTGACGGTAGCTTTGATCGTCGCCTTCATATTCGAATACCACTCCTTGGATAAGCATCTCATATGGACCATCCCTTAGGGTGTAACCAAACTGTCGTAAGGCTAAATAAGGGTTGCAAGTGATACCTCCTATAATGCCAAGTAAAAGGACATTAGGGAACTCACCACAATGGTCGATGATAGTGACATTCTCCAAGGTTCAGGAACACCAATGAACATCTGAATGTCTAAGCACCATCAACCTATGGGACCACCTTGAACCTTGCACGTTCTTTAACACAGATCGGGGAAGATGCGAAATAAACCATCTTGCCAAGAGAGGAGTGCAACACATGAGGATTCCTCTCTTCCTCATAGTGCGAGAGTGAAAGGAATGTAGGATATCTCCCAACAGAGTAGGCACTGGGTTGCGAGACATGAAGATTTTGACAGCGTTTACATCTATGAGTTGGTCAGGATTTGGAAACAAAACCATCCCATAGATGAGAAGGGCCACAATTTCTTCAAAGGCTTTTAAGTCCAAGGAGTTCCAACAATCTTGAGCTTTCTCAAACAAGAACTTGGCCAAGAAACCTTTGACACCATTCCTTGTTTCCCAATTAGTTGTGACATCAGATTGTTGCAAGTGTAGTGCTTGGGCAATCTCCTCAGGTTTTGGATATCTTTTCGTACCGTTGAATGGTAGTTGGTTGATAATGGGAATCCTTAAGAGTTGTGAGAATTCTTATAAAGTAGGCACAAGTTGATAATCGGGAAAAGTGAAGCAATGGTGTAGAGGATCAAAGAATTCGAACATCACCTTCATCATATCTTCATCAGTGTTGGAGGTAACCAAGTTTCGGAGGTGACCATGTCTTTCGGTGAATGAAGAATTCTCAGGGACCCTTGATGCTAACTCTTTGAGTTGAGGAGGAACCCTTACGAGATTGACTTGAATATTATTCATGCAGATAGAAGCCATGTCCTACAAAACAGAACAAAGATAAATCCTAAAAATCCTTGACCAGCGGCCCCGTATTCTCCTTGACTACTCAAGGGCTACCAGTACCAAAAAATGTATCACACTAACGTAGCTATTGTTTAGACCATGTCGATATACCCAGCACTGTTTCCACAATCTATTGCTACTTACCTAAAAAGGTGTCCCAGATTCGGGTAGAGGATCAAACAAATCCAAACAAGGAACCATAATGTAAACAAGCAAGTCAAACAAGGAAAGCAAGTAAAGGTGATCTAGCCCTAAGGTAACTCCACTTTTAAGTCTTGTCCCTAGCAGAGTCGCCAGTTCTGTAAAACGGTGGGAGAACTGACTTGGGATGTTTTGCGTTTGATTGCAATTGTTGCGGTTAGCAAGAGTCGCCACCGACTTTTCTTTTATCCAAAAGGAAAGGTGGAAAAGAACAGGAAAGACCTTTGAGATTATTTCTTGAGTTCGGGGGGTAGATTATGAAAAGGGAAGGTGTTAGCACCCTTTTCATCCATAGTTATCTATGGGCTCTTAGTTGCTTACTAGATCACTTGCTTTGTTTGAAAATTTTCTTTGTAGTGGTTTTTGAAAGTATTTTTGAAAAGGTGCCTTTGTTTAGGCAAACTTTATAATGGTTCTTGTGTTGTAAGAACGTGTACAAAGTGTTGGACTTTGAAAATATTTCATATTTTGAAAGTTTTTGGTGTTTATTTTGAAAATGTTTATTTGTTTTGAAAGTGAGCAAGCAACTAAGAACATTTCTACATACTCAAAAGTCTTTTATTCGTTTCCTCCTTTCCTTTGATATTGCTATCTCACCATTGATTGGTAAGAAGCCTTATCTTTGGATGTAAAGGGACGAGCGTGGTTCATCGTATGGTCATGATAGAAATGTTGTGAGATATCTTAGCATTTCTCTTTGAGGGACTAAGATCATTTGAAAGGCAACATTTGTAGCGTCATCGAGGGACTATGATCTTGTATTTTGATTGTTTTTGCTAAGACATCTCATATGCATAACATGACCATTTTTAGGCAACAAGTGGAGTTAACCCTAGGGGTGCATGTGTGAATAGTATGTTTGATTTGCATGCATTTAGTCTTTGATTAGTGGTGGCCTACTTGTTGTTTTTATCTTCCCATACAAATCCTACTTTACTAGCATTTATATGAAAGCGATAAATTGCGAAAAGTAAATATTCTACGCTATTACAATCATTAGGAGGAGAGGGTGTACATAACATAATAAACATCATAAGAATTCTCACTAACCATTTCAAGGATTATTGGGATTTATCTTTGTTCTGTTTTGTAGGACATGGCTTCCATCCGCGGGAATACTATCCAAGTTAATCTCATAAGAATTCCTTCTCAACTCAAAGAATTAGCATCGAGGGTTCCTGAGAATTATTCATTTATCGAAAGACATGGTCTACTCCTAACTTGGTTACATCAAGCATTGAAGAAGACATGATGAAGGTTCTTTTTCAGTTCTTTGACCCTTTGCACCATTGCTTTACCTTTCCCGATTATCAGTTTGTACCTACTATGGAATAATTCTCTCAACTCTTGAGGATTCCCATTCTCGATCAACTACCCTTAAACGCTACGGAAAGAGATCCAAGATCTAAAGAGATTTCTCGAGCACTACACTTGCAACAATATGATATCACGACTAATTGGGAAACAAGGAGTGGTGTCAAAGGGTTCTTGGCCAAGTTCTTGTTTGAGAAAGCTCAAGATTGTTGGAACTCTTTGGATTTACAAGCTTTTTAAGAAATATTGGCCCTTCTCATCTATGGGATGGTTTTGTTTCCAAACCCTGACCAACTTATAGATGTAAATGCTGTCAAAATCTTCATGTCTTGCAATCCGGTGCCTACTTTGTTGGGGGATATACTACATTTGATCCAGTCTCGCACTATGAGGAAGAGAGGGGCCCTCATGTGTTGCACTCCTCTCTTGGCTAGATGGTTTATTTCGCATCTTCCCCGGTCTGTGTTGAAGAACGAGCAAGGATTGAGGTGGTCCCATAGGTTGATGACGCTCAGACATTTGGATATTCATTGGTGTTCTCGATCCTTGGAGAATGTTACTATCATCGACTGTTGTGGAGAATTCTATAATGTCCCTTTGCTTAGTATTAGGGGAGTTATCACTTATAACCCTTGATTAGCCTTAAAACAGTTTGGTTACGCCCGAAGAGATGGTCCTCATGATATGCTCATCCAAGGAGTGGTATTCGACTACGAGAGTGACGATCAAGGCTACCATCAGAAGTTTATACGAGCTTGGAGGATGGTAAGCAAAGTGGACAGTAAAACACTGGAACACAAGAATTCCATTCCCCTTGAGCCTTACCTTAGGTGGGTACGAGCTCGTGCTCAGAAGCTCATGATGCCTTACCCCTCCATCCTACCATTAATCATGGAACTTGTGGTTGAAGGAGACGTCTTGTACACTGTCTTCCATCTCGACATGCCTACTTCTCTTGAAGACTTGCAAAAGGGTTAGATTCAACTAAAGGAAGAGCGAGATACCTTCGAAGCTCAATTCTACGCTGGTGAGAAAAGGTTCTTGGAGCTTACAAAGCAACTACACCTAGAGCAAATCTTGAACGCCTATCTTGCGCCGAAGAGGATGTGTTCGACCTTTTTATCTTAGAGATTTACTTTGTAAACCCAAGGGGTACATTGTAACCATGTTGAACTAATTAATTCAATTTAACGTTTGTTCATTCTTTGTCTAGAAAAATTTAAATTCCATAAATCCTTGAAAGCGTAGCATCCATGTATCATGCATTATATCATGACAGGTTTCTCCCATGCATGTATCTTTATCTTCTTACTGTTTATTTCAGCAAGAGATGGACTTAGAGTATACTATCAAGGATATTCAGATTCAAAATGCTCCACTTCAAGAGATGTTCTTGAACCTATCTAAGGGACAAGAAGAGGTGAAGGCACTCCTTACTAGGGGCATGATCATGGTAAATCCTGAGGACGACAAGGATAACCAACTGGAGCGGCTACAAACCGAGATAGCCATAATGAAGGTCCAAATGATGGGACAACTGGTGGGCCAGATGACTCTTATCCAAAACCTGGCTCAAGGACAAGAGAAGCAGAGAGCCCTTGTCAACCAACTTCATTAAGAAGGTTGTAACCGTATGAAACAAATGGTCAAGATTGGGGACCAAGTCATTACTCATCCGCCCATGAGACAAGAGGCTAGTTTAGGGGAGAACAGACCTTTCCGAATTGCTGCCACGTCACGGGCCCAACAACCGCCCCGCCAACAAGAACGGAGTAATCAGAGTAAACGGGTCCCATCCGGTAGACAATTTACCAAACTTGACATGCCAATATCACAAGTATTGCAACACTTGCAGAAGCTGAATTTGGTCACGTTAAGGGATCCCCCTCGGAATTCCAATACCCCTGCTCCTAGATATCATCCTAATGCAATATGTGCATACCATTCCAATAATCCTGGGCATGATACTGATGACTGTTGGGCTTTGAAAAGTAAGATCCAAGACTTGATCGACGAAGGAGTGATGGAGTTCACACAAGGTGGTCAGACTGAATTCTTCTGCCATCCCTCGAAGGCTCACCACCTGAAATGACAAGTTCAGACAAGGAGGCGTTTGTTCATTTGAATTTTCAATTGTAATTTATTTTGTTATTCAAATAATTATCTATTAATGTTAAACTATGTTTCATTAATGCATTGCATATGTTTGTCTTGAATTCATCCATTCGTTTTCACTATATTTAAACTATGTTTTTTACTCTCAAATCTTGCTAAAAGTTACAAGCCTTTAGAGGGAGGATGACGAAAACAATGCCATGATCTCATACAGTATGTTTTTCAATGGACCTTGCTGATGATGTAAAGGCGTTCTTTCAAATCCTAAACACTGGACTCATAAGGAAGATAATCCCTAGTCAACCCCTTTATGCCAAAGAAGTGGGAGTTTCCTTTTTACACAAATTAAAACCTTTAATCAAAACCGGGGGCAGGGTAGTCTCTCAGTTAATTCAAATGCGCTCAGTCGCAAACTTTCACTTCATAATACAACGAATGATGTCAAAAACATTCCTCTAGAATCAAAATATAGTGATGGTTCCCTATCACATAGGCAGTCATTGTTTCTAAAAAAAATTCCACTAAGTCAAAACCTATGAAGGAGACTTAAGAAAAACTAGGGGCATCCTGCTGACTGTAAAAACAAGAACGGTCAGGAAAAATAAAGGATAATAAATCAAAAAGAGGTCACTGCAAATCCTCAACAACATGAAAAATGACTGCTTCTGACAAACTAAACTTGTCTGAGCCATCACCAAAACATCATTGGAATTCGAACGTACAATTAACTGAGTTTAGGACTGAAGAACATCACGAAGAACATGTGGGTACAAATAAATTTTTAGCCTTTATCCTTTGTTTCTTAAACCGTGAACCAAGCCACGTTACAACCCTTCAAAAGTCCTAACTGAAGCATGGGTTAGTTCGAAGGTATACTGTTACAAAAGGTATCCTGACTCTTGTAAGGCTTTACTCTAAATCCTGAAGCATGGGTTAGTTCGAAGGTATACTGCTAAAACGCATTTTCAAAACTTCAAGATAAGCATAAACTTTTCATTATCTAAATATCGTTGTTTGCAATGGCTTTTTGTTTGATAATAGAGAAGTTCGCATGACAAATATCCAATGGACAAAAAACTCTCTCAATGAGCAAAATCATTTCAAGTGGGAAGACAATCCCAATGACAGATCTCCTGTAAGCAATGGAGCATCAACATGATCACTATCCAACACACCTGGGGCAGTCCAGTCAAGATTCCAAGGAATCTCTCAAGAAACACTGAATATACCAGGAGCAGGTCTCCATCTGAATCACTTGGGGGCATTGAACACGAATCCTGACAAAGGGTTACACACAGTCAAACATTCCCCTGCAGTGCCGCAAACACCTACTACTAGGGGCAGTGACACATCTCCACCAAGGTCTTGTTCATAGGAGGACCCCCGACCAGGGTTTCAATCTCTGAATACTTCTCCCCAACTGAGTTGACCTCAAGAATCCTCGAGGATTCCTGCTAAAAGAAGACTCCTCCCAGCCAGACTGACGACAAGGTTTATTTCCCCAACAAACTACAGATTCTCCAGCTTGCTTTTGCTTTTCCGATTGTCACAAATCAAGGGACCACAACTCCTCTTCCCTAGTAGACTGCTCTACAATCCCCAGCAAGTCATTACGAAACCTGGAAACCAACCAGATAACAGTTAACTTCAGTAAGTTGTTGAGAAGCCTGGAGTCCGACCAGATAACAATTTAACTTTATTCTCCCAAGAAATTTTCTACGAAGTCTGGAATCCGACCAGATGACAGTTAATTTTCCCCAGTAAGTTACTGCAAAGCCTGGAATCCGACCAGATAACAATTAACTTCTTTATCCCTGACAAATTGTTGTGAAGCTGGGAATCCGACCAGCTAACAGCTAAACTTTCTTCCTCTCCATTCAATAGATAATTCCCTAGTAGAGCAACCGACAACCGAGACTCCTGAACTCTTTTCCCCCAAACAGGATCAGCACTCTCCACAGAGCCTTCTCAAGCAAAGCCAGTATTCCCCAATGGAGTTCTCTTCATACAATAAAACAGGAATCCTCAGTAGAAATATCCTAAAATAAGGTCCAAAGAGGGGTATACTCTTCGTCCACAGCAGCAGTCCTGGATTTCATTTCACAAAGCTCCCCAGTTTTTGTCAAGGATTTATTTTTAGAAAAAGATACATTTCAATAAAACTTCACATTTCATACATTTTATTTACATACATGATAAATGCATACGTCATATTCTCATTTATTTTGAGGACACCATACATTTCATGCATCATGACATTGCATACAACTAATATTTTACCTTTTCAGGAAAAGGTCAGTCAATAGATGGCTATCATCAACAATTTTCAACAGGTCCAAGTTTAGTTTCTGAAGAAAAACGGAGTAAATACCTATGTGACCATATGCAGCTTTACACGGGCTCATCATGAAACAATCTTACATGGATTCCTATTCATCATTGAAGCAAACCTTTTCAAGTTCCATATTAATACCTGTAACAAGCCAGGAAAACTATGTGTGGACGACTGATTGTAGAATAATACCTGTAACAAGCCAGGAAAATTATCTACATGAAGAGATTGAAGCTTAACACCTGTAATAAACTAGGAAGTCTATCTACATAACCATCTCAAAGCGATCTTACACAGATGACGTTTTACACGCACTCATCATTAAGAAGCCCTACACAGGCGACCAAAGACCTCCTCTGGTTAGATTCATTTCTTCCAGTTAATGATAGGCAAACAAAGACCTCCTCTGGTTAGATTCATTTCTTCCTGTTAATGAAAGGCAACCAAAGACCTCCTCTGGTTAGATTCATTTCTTCCAGTTAATGACAGGAAACCAAAGACCTCCTCTGGTTAGATTCATTTCTTCTAGTTAATGACAGGCGACCAAAGACCTCCTCTGGTTAGATTCATTTCTTCCAGTTAATGACAGGTGACCAAAGACCTCCTCTGGTTAGATTCATTTCTTCCAGTTAATGACAGGCGACCAAAGACCTCCTCGGGTTAGATTCATTTCTTCCAGTTAATGATAGGAGACCAAAGACCTCCTCTGGTTAGATTCATTTATTCTAGTTAATGACAGGCGACCAAAGACCTTCTCTAGTTAGATTCATTTCTTCCAGTTAAAACAGGAAAAAGACATCTACTATTTCAGTATAAATCAACCAAAAGATTTATCCTGATATTTTCCATCATTTATCCAAATGGCATCTATAAGCCCATCCCCAAACAACTTTCCATCATTTCTCCAAATGGAATCTTTAAGCCCATTCCCTACACAGTCAACTACCATATCATCAAGTGCAAATTTCTGGACACTCTAGTGTTCAATCATCTTCCACCTTCAAGTCACGAATGGCGGACTCGCCAATCTAACTCTTCAGGTTCAAGAAGATTGAACAGGGGCAGTTGTTGTACCCCAAAATTGGCCCTCTCATTTCTCAAGAATTTTCTCACAAGGTTTTCCATGGCTCAAGTTTGTAACACTGATACATCAAGTCAAGCTTAGAATTGGCGCAATGGCAAAATGGTCAATGACACGCTGAAAAGTTAAACTTTGACTTTTGGATCAAATCAAGTGTCAAGAATCCTATTTCATCAAGACATGTTGGAATATGAAATTTGTTTCATCAAGAAAATCAAAAGTCAAAATTACTTTGGAAAAGTCAAAATCCCAAGTACTTAGAAAATTTTCTAAGTGTTTAGGAAATATGACAAGTTCAGAACTTCTGGCCAGATTTTCACCATGATACAAGCTGATTCAGGAAGAACTTCTGACATAAGAGTTTTAGAACTCAATGATATCTAGAATGTTGCAGAATAGAACTTCTCCTAGAAACACTGGGATTTCAAGTTATAAATCTTCAAAGACACGTCCATGAAACTGAAACACTCAGCAAATTCTAGATCTTCTGGGCAGAATTTGTTTAGAACTTCTGGGCCAATTTTCATGAAGGTTCGGTCAGAATTTTCAAGAGTAATTCAAAGAAAATCTACAAAGCGTGTTACAGGCTTTCTGAAAAGTCTGAGAACTCCTTCGGAACATACTGGAGCAGGGAGATTCAAAGATCAGAAGTTTGATGTTTGTTCTAAGTTATGCTGATGCTGAACTTCTGGTCCAGATTGAGCTATGACACATAATCTCATATTGCAGGATTCTGTTTTGACAAATCTCATCATCATTTAATGCTCACGCCCAATTTTGAGTCTTTGTCCAAAGGATTTTCCCACGTGTGGCATAGAAGTACCATGGTTATCCTTGGAAAGCAAACTTTTATACAAAGTTTATGCTGGACCATGCTTTGCTTTTTCCTCTGAGGTTACTTTTCCTTAATTCATGCTTACAAATCCATATTAGGCACGGCTAAAAGCTGCTAACCACCATACTTGTTTAACTTGCTTCAAGAACAAGTTAGTGCTCTAGCATTATGGTTATACTCTTGACTTATCCAAACTAAAAAAATCCTTTCCTATAAATAGAACTTCATTGGCAACTGTAAAGAGGTCGAAAAATTGAAAAGAAAAAGCCTTGAAACCTTGCTAAAAATTCCATAAATCTGAAACTACAAACACAAATACAAAACCTACTAGTTTTTTTATTCTTACATTCAAACTCCAATTTTCCTCAAGTGTTTCTTGACCAAATCATCCATACAGCTTCTGATATACATTTAGAAGTCGTCCTAACTTCTGTTTTCGGACTGTAACACATTCTCCATAAATCTCTATCTCAAAAAGTCAGAACTTTGCTTCTTGGCTGTTCCAGAATTTCCCAGCCATTCTTAGCCCAAGTTAAAGATTGTTACAACCTGCAGAGCACGTGAGGAAGCTGATCAGAATATCACAAGCAGTCAGAACCAAGCTCTAGTTCGCAGAACATTTTCCATCTACAAGGTAAGCTTCTGCTGACTCTCATCATATTACTTAAACATTGTTAGGCTTACACGTTCAAAAATACAATGTAGACATCTTGATTCTGATTCTGTACATATTCATAGATTTCATGTATTTTGCCTAAGTAGAGAGAGTTTCAGTTCAAAACTTCTGAAGGAAATTAGGGGTCAGAATTAGGATTAGCAAAATTCATGCTTGCATTTGATTTATAGTTTTGATATCTTATATTTCTGAAACATGATGAAACCTGCCATAACTACTATGTACATATTTTCTGTTTTGTTGAGAAATGACTAAGTTGCAGATGTTCTGACTAGCATGGAGAAGGAGATGAAGTTCATCATCAGATTTTACTTTGTGATACATGTTTATGCTTTTGCTTCTAATATCGGATGTACAGCCAACCCAGTGGTAGAAAGCGCGCGCATAAGACATTAGTGCTAAGGGTCCTGGGTTCTATCCCTAGAAGCATCTTTTTTTAGGTTCATTTATTGACATTTTTACCCATTTTTCTGTCAGACAATATTCTTAGACCGGAACTTCTAGATATCCTCACCCAACAGCACTATCACCTCACTCTCTCAAATAACCAGAACTTCTGACTTGCCAGTGATATTAGAACTTATAGATTCCCAGTTGCACTAGAGCTTCTAGACTCCTTCAGCAATCAAAACTTCTAGGATTTCCTTTGTTTCCAGAAACCTCAGAACTTCAGTGTACCCAGACTCAGAACTTCTGACCTTCTCCATTTCTGCTAACATGTTATTTCTGATTTTGCAGCGCATCAGAGTTGGATCTCTTTCCGTACCGTTTAAGGGTAGTTGATCGAGAATGGAAATCCTCAAGAGTTGAGAGAATTCTTCCATAGTAGGTACAAGCTGATAATCGAGAAAGGTGAAACAATGGTGCAAAGGGTCGAAGAACTGAAAAAGAACCTTCATAATGTCTTCTTCAATGCTTGATGTAACCAAGTTTAGGAGTAGACCATGTCTTTCGGTAAATGAAGAATTCTCAGGGACCCTCGATGCTAATTCTTTGAGTTGAGAAGGAATTCTTACGAGATTGACTTGGATAGCATTCCCGCGGATGGAAGCCGTGTCCTACAAAATAGAACAAAGATAAATCCTAATAATCCTTGAAATGGTTAGTGAGAATTCTTATGATGTTATGTACACCCTCTCCCCCTAATGGTTGTAATAGCATAGAATATTTACTTTTCGCAATTTATCGCTTTCATATAAATGCTAGTAAAGTAGGATTTGTATGGAAAGATAAAAACAACAAGTAGGCCACCACTAATCAAAGACTAAATGCATACAAATCAAACACACCATTCACACATGCACCCCTAGGGTTAACTCCACTTGTTGCCTAAAAATGTTCATGTTATGCATATGAGATGTCTTAGCAAAAATAATCAAAATACAAGATCATAATCCCTCGATGACGCTACAAATGTTTCCTTTCAAATGATCTTAGTCCATCAAAGAGAAATGCTAATATGTCTCACAACATTGCTATCATGACCATACGATGACCCACGCCCGTCCCTTTACATCCAAAGATAAGTCTTCTTACCAATCAATGGTGAGATAGCAATATCAAAGGAAAGGAGGAAACAAACAAAAGACTTTTGAGTAGGTAGAAATGTTCTTAGTTGCTTGCTCACTTTCAAAACAAACAAACACTTTCAAAACAAACACCAAACACTTTCAAAACATGAAATATTTCCAAAAGTCCAACACTTTGTACACGTTTTTACAACACAAGAACTGTTATAAAGTTTGCCTAAACAAAGGCGCCTTTTCGAAAATACTTTCAAAAACCACTACAAAGCACATTTTCAAACAAAGCAAGTGATCTAGAAAGCAACTAAGATCCCATAGATTACTATGGATGAAAAGGGTGCTAACACCTTCCCTTTTCATAATCTACCCCCCGAGCTCTAGAAATAATCTCAAAGGTCTTTCCTGTTCTTTTCCATATTTCCTTTTGGATAAAAGAAAAGTCGGTGGCGACTCTTTCTAACCGCAATAATTATCATCAAACGCAAAACATCCCAAGTCATTTCTCCCACCGTATTACAGATGCCAATGGAAAAATTGAGATCTTGATGCCAATAGAACATTTGAGAAATTGATTTCATATAACTTCTTCTTATTGAATCTTGACTTTAGATGCCAATGAAAATGAATTATAATTGAAATCTTTGAAACTTTAATTTTACTAAGACAGCTTCCAGATTCTCAATTCTTTGGAGTCTGATTCCAGATTTCACTTCTTGGAGTTTGATTATGAATTGAAAAACATATTCAGAGTCTAAAGCCAATAGGTTAGACATAAGCCTTGCGTAATGCTTTCAGATCTTTGTCTTTAATCAGAGTTCTCGTTTCCTGAAAAAGAAAAACACTTCTAACAAAAACAGAAGTTTAACTGGGTTAGAATGTAAGCATCTCTTTTCAGAGAACATTTTCCAGAACTTGATTATGAAATCAAAATTATGTTCGTTTAATTACTCCCCCTTTTTGTCATAATAAGAAAGGTAATTATGTGTGAAAAACATAAAAACCAAAAGAAATAATAAGAAAAGATAAAAAGTATCATTGATACTCGAAGGAGATTACAATAGAATGAACATAATCAGGGAAATCTATCTAAACGTAAAACACATCACAAATCTCATAAAACAGAGCATTGCCTCTGATGAACGGATTTCTTTGAATAGTTTCAATTTTACTTGCTAACTCAAACAGTTCAGACAATACACATCCATACAGAATGAATGATTTTTGAGAGTTCCTGGATGCTAGGATTGATAGCTTCAGAAGATTGAATATTATATCCGGAAAATGAATTGGAGTACTCTTGTGAAGGCAATAAAGAAGACACATATCTCTAGGAAAAACTTTATCAAGATCATCTCCTCTGGGTTGAAGATTTTTCCACAGGAACTGAAACCAATTTTTTGCAAGTGGTTTGAAATGATCTGAATTAAGGAGTTCATATCCAAATGAAGAGTTAGGAACATTTGGAAACATGTCAACATTCATGCAAGAGTTGGGTAAAGGTGGACTCTGGATGGCTTCATCAATTAAGGAGTGAGTGATGGTTATTGGAATGCCAAAGATGTAGGAATGAATGGCATTTTCATCAGGATTGATAGAAACATGAAGCCGAAAGATCTTTAAGAGGTTAGGATGAATAGGACCTCTTAGCATTGTTACATACCTAGACCATCCTTGAATTTCAATAAGCCCGTTGATGAAACCATCATCATACACATAGTTGGGTCTTCTCTCTTTAATCACTTCGAGAAGATTTTCATCTCCTTGAAAGGTTCTAATAGCCATGGGTATGCAGACAAGTTTGAAAAGAAGAGAAAGTTGAAGATGATACAAGGAAAAAGACTTGATGAATGACTATAGATGAGAAGAGATATAAATAGTCAGTTAAGCAGTTCCCAAAGTAAGACGATTAAAACACTCAAATGACGTCATGGTATGCTAAAAGAAGGAAATGAAATAAGAAGTAGATCAAACGTTAAGGTGAAAGAACACAAAAACATTTAATTGGAACACGATAGGGAATATCAGACAAAGGAAATAAACGTGTGTTCCCAAGACATAGTGAAGAGGAGTAGTTAAATAAATGTAATCATGATTAATCAATTTCCAAAAAAATAATTGTTCGTTCATGACCTAGGTAAAGTGTGATAGACACTAAGTCTATTTAGGTAATACGTTTGATATTCTCAGCATCTGGAAAACCATGACGATTTCCATCTGATCAAGAAAATTTCTAATAAAACATCTTCTGACGAATGAGATACACAAATTAGATGTCTTTTGTTTTAGTCAGAATTTTATCCCTTCATAATACGAATAAAACATGTTTGATTCTAATGACATCTTACTCTGGACATAGACCCATTTTAAGATTCTTTAGAATAAACAAAAATTTATCTTCAACTAAGGGTTTTGTAAAAATGTCAGTCCATTGATGGTCTGTATCTATAAATTTCAAAGATAGGATCCCTTTCTGAACATAATCTCTAATAAAATGATGTTTTATTTCTATGTGTTTATCCCTAGAGTGTAGGATAGGATTCTTACCTAAGCTAATATCGGCAGTATTAGCATAAAAGATTGGAATGTTACTTTCATATATCTGGTAATCTTCTTGCTGATTCTTCATCCATAACATCTGAGTACTACATAACGCTGCTGAAATGTACTTTGTTTCTGCTGTTGAAAGGGAAATTGTTGATTGCCTCTTGCTTGACCATGAGATCATATTCTTGTCTAGAAACTGACAGTTTCCAGAAGTACTCTTCCTTTCTAGCTGATCTCCACTGTAGTCTGCATCACAGAAACCAGAAAGAGAATACTCTGGTGTTTTCTCATATATCAAGCCAAGGTTAAGGGTTCCTTTTAGATACCTTATAATCCTCTTAACAACTGTTAAATGAGATTCCCTAGGATCATATTAGAATCTAGCGCAAAGATGCACAGTGAATAAAATATCAGCTCTAGATGCAGTTAGATACAAGAGAGATCCTATCATACCATAATAGAACTTCTGACATACCTTTCCACTTACCTATTCTTTCCCAAGAATACATGTTGGATGCATTGGAGTCTTTGTTATGGTGCAGTATGTCATGTTGAATTTCTTTAGAAGTTCTTTGTTGTACTTACTTTGATGAATGTAAGTAGCCTATTGTGATACGATGGCAGAACCGACTGTTATATACTGGTTTTGCATTTTTTGTTTGCAAATGTCATGGTAAGCAAGAGTTGCCACCGTCTTTTCTTTTATCCAACAAAGGAAAGGATGAATAGAACAGAAAAAGACCTTTTCGAGATGTTTTCTGAGTAAGGGGGGTAGATTATGGAAAGGGAAGGTTTTAGCACCCTTTCCATCCGTGGTTTTCCACGGGCTCTTAGAGGTTTTCTCATTTTTAAATTACCTTTGTGCTCTGTGTTTGAAATTTTTTTAAAGACGCCTTGGTACGACAAACTTTGTAATGTTTCTCGGAATAGTGAAGAAAATATACAAAGTGTTTTGAAATGTCTTTTGAATAGTAGTTTTTGTGTAAGTGCAAAAAAGTGTTTTTGAGAAAACTTCTAACAGCTATCTACTTTTATACTCGAAAAGGTTATTCTTTTCCTCTTTTCCTTTAGACAGTGATATCCTACTATTAATGAGTAGGTAGCCTTGTCATTGGATTTTTTGAGGGACAATTGGAGGGACGTTACAGTCACGAAGGCAACTTATGGAGACGCTTTAGCAATTTTGTTTTAGGGACTAGATCATTTATCGAGAAGGCAACTGTAGGGTCATCGAGGGACTATGATATTTTGATTTACAGGTCTTTGATAAAGCATTCCTTCCCCATGACTGTTTTTTAAAGGCAGCAAAAGTGGGCGTACCTTAGAGGTGTATATGTGCAAATGTGTTATATTTAGTTATTTTTTTGTTTTTGTTAAGTTTGCTAACGTTTGATTTTAGTCTTGTCATACAAGCCTAATTACTAGCAGTTAATATATTGCATAATATTAAAGTGCAAGAATTTTAATCGACACAATTACAATGCTTCGGGGAGGGGATTTACATTATACAAGGATAAAGGGGGATAAAGCAGTAAATATCCTAATTTTTATCTATTACACCCAGTAAGCAGATACAATAATAGTAAAAATGCGAAATTAAATAAACGCGCGCAAAGTTGAAAACACGTCTGAAAACGTAAAAAGAAAATATTTTTGTTGTTTTTAGTATAAAAGAAAATAAAGCCTAAGTCTATTTAATTTTAATTTTAAGAAAAAGATGTTAAAATAATTAATTAATTTATTCATAAATTAACTTGATTAATAAAACACTAACCTAATATTTTTTTGTGATTTTTGATTTAAGATTAATTTAAATAAATAAAAAAGGTCAATAAAGAAATGAGAAAAATACAAAGGGGGGGCACCCTTCGATTGCAGGGAGAGATGGATATCTTTCAATCCAGGAAGGAAACGTCTCCTTCGATCCAGAAGGGAGCTGCCTTCTTCGATCCAGGAGGATAATAGGCAGCTTCGATCTAGAAGGCTATGGCTTTCGATCCAGGAAGGTTGTGGCCCTTTCGATCCAGAAGGCAGATGCCTTCTATGATTCAGGAGGACAATGGGCAGCTTCGATCCAGAAGGCTATGGATTTCGATCCAGGAAGGTTATGGCTCCTTCGATCTGGGTGCTGGATCTGCAAAAATATGTTAGCAAAATAAAATGCAGGACCTGGGTATCAAAACCCAGGTCCTTCGATCCTGCGCGCGCTGGGTTTTTCCAGGCTATATCTGCAGCAAGTGTTAGCAAATGAAAAAATGACCTGGGTGCAAAACCCAAGCCCTTTGATATTGTCTAGAATAACAAATCGAATGAAACAAAAAATATGGATGTGTTGTGCAAATACAAAGTTTGAAATTTTACCCTCTCTTACCAGTAGTTGGAACCTTTGATTTGGCACTTTCTGGATGTGGGTATCTTCAATCTGGGCCTTCTGGGGTTGGATACTTTTTGTTGAAGGGTGGCCTTGGCTTAGATTACTTATGAAAATTTTGACAACCTTTGGTGGATTTTTGGGCAGCGTATCTCTAATCTCTTCGTCCTCCTTTTTTTGCTTGCAAGCATGCTGCTTATATAGAGTAGGAGGAAGGGGACAAGAGAAGTAATGTTTGTAACAACCATTTGAATTCCATGAATACCAATATGTAACCTTGGACAAAGTTAAAGGATCTTTGTCCATTTTTGAATTTGGCATAAATGTGGACATATTGGCCTTTGAATGCTCTCTTTCGAATGGGCTGATGGCCTCCTTCGAATGGCCTTAATTCAACTCCTTCGAACGACTCTGATGGAGCTCCTTCGAGTGACTCGGATTCATATCCTTCGAATGGTTCTGACTCAGTTCCTTCGAATGTCATTTTTTCAAATACCAATCGAAGGATATTTATTGAAATGTCAATCGAAGAGTCCTTTGCTACGCCAATCGAAAGATCTTGTCCATGTCAATCAAAGGATACGGTTAACATGTCTGTCGAAGCTGCCTTGACACAATGCCAAATTGAAGGATCCCTTGCCATGCCAATCGAAAGGCTTGGCCCAGGGTGCTAAACGAAAGGGTCTTTCAGAATGCCAATCGAAGGCCTTGACACAATGCCAATCCAAAGGCCTGTCATGAGGCCAATCGAAAGGCCTTGTGTCCATGCCAATCGAAGGGATTGGCAATAATTCCAATCGAAACATTTTCGGAATGCCAATCAAAAGTCCTTGTGACATGCCAATCGAAAGGTACTTGAAACACTAAAAAAAATTCTTTTTCCTTAGGCAAGGGTTTATGGTTAACCATGTAGGGGGGAGACCTTGAAAAACATGAGAGGGAAAATTTGAGGTACAACAGCTGCCCCTGTTCAATCTTCTTAAACCTGAAGATGTAGATTGGCTTGTCTGCCTTTCATGATATGAGGGTGGAAGATGATTGAACACTAGAGTGCCCAGAAATTTGCACTCGTCTAAGACGATACATGACTGTGTAGATAGTATCGGGAATGAGCTTACAGATTCCATTTGGAGAAGATGACAGAGAGTCGTCAGAGATGGGCTTAAAGATGCCATCAAAAGAATATGTCGGAGAGTCGTCGGAGATGGGCTTAAAGATGCCATCCAGAGTAGATGCTGACTTCATAAGAGGTCTCTTTGTGGGAATTCTTGTTCCTGTTGTCTGAGGAGGAGTCCACTGGGGGATGTTGATTTTCTGTTTTTTTTCCTATTTGAAGAAAACTCTATAGGGATTAGAGTCTAGGAACTTCAGTTGTCCATGGCTCTACTGAGGGGTTATCTCTGGATTGGAGAGATGAAAGTTTGATGTTTTCTGGTTGAAATCCAGGCTTCACAGTAATTTGATGGGGAGAATGAAATTAACTGCTATTTGGAAATGTATCATAAGAAACCTGTGTAGGGCTGTTTCAGGATGAGTCCAGGTAAGACTTCATCTGGAAGTGTATGAGAAGGAACCTGTGTAGGGCTGTTTTAGGAGATATATGAGAGGGATCCTGGGTAGGGTAGCTTCAGGCTGAGTCCGGGTAAGACTGCATTTGGAAATTGTAAGAAGGAACCTGGGTAGGGTTTCCTCAGGATGAGTCCATGTAAAATTGCATCCAGAAATTGTGAGAAGAAACCTGGGTAGGGTTGCCTCAGGATGAGTCTGTGTAAAACTGCATTTGAAAATTGTGAGAATAAACCTGGGTAGGGTGCCTCTAGATGAGTCCGTATAAAACTTCAGAAGGAGCCTGGGTAGGGCTGCTTTGGGATAAGTCCGTGTAAAACTTCAAAAGGAGCTTGGGTAGGGCTGCTTCGGGATAAGTCCATGTAAAACTTCAGAAGGAGCCTGGGTAGGGCTGCTTCGGGATAAGTTCATGTAGAACTTTAAAAGGAGCATGGGTAGGGATGCTTCGGGATAAGTCCGTGTAAAACTTCAGACGGAGCCTGGGTAGGGCTGGTTTGGGATAAGTCTGTGTAAAACTTCAAAAGGAGCCTGGGTAGGGCTGCTTCGGGATAAGTCTGTGTAAAACATCAAAAGGATCCTGGGTAGGGCTGCTTCGGTATAAGTCCGTGTAAAACTTCAGAAGGAGCCTGGGTAGGCCTGATTTGGGATAAGTCCATGTAAAACTTTTGAAGGAGCCTGGGTAGGGCTGCTTTGGGATAAGCCCGTGTAAAACTTCAGAAGGAGCCTGGGTAGGGCTTGTAACACCCCAATTCTACACGACAATTATATAAATAAACCAGAGTTATAAAATCATTCACGTAAACAAATCGGGATGTCACAAATTCATCATTTAAAAACTCATTGCATTCATCGTGGATACGTAACACTTTAAAACATCGGATGAACCACCATCATAACTACTTTAATTAAATAATTCAACAATTCAACATCTACGCAGAGGAATCCTTTATAACATCTTTATCATCATTACAACAACTTCAAAACAACACATATTTAATAATAATCAACTTAAGGTTCAACAACTGAATAATCAACAATCAAAAGCAACAAGAGTTCATATGTCCGAGTGTTACATATCGGAGCAATGACACCGACTCAAACTATTGAAGGTATACAGCCATCACTCTCGATTACCTACACGTTACCAACATAAGGGCAACAATCAAACATAAGGGGTGAGATATCTAACAATATAATAAAGCGTATGATAATTAATATATTAAATTAGATCACATAACATCACCACTTCTCATCTCATAATCAACAATAATCACAACAATAATACATATTCTCCACATCAATACACACTTCTTTATCCAATCATATAATGCGACTCAATACTATGCAAATGCATGTGGTACCATTTGGAGCAGAACTCCCATCTCAAAAATTGCCAATTAATAGAGGCATCAACAAGGCATAAGCCTTCATCTCGATATTCACCAATACAAGCCATATCAATGAGCATCAGATCCATCTCAAAATGCAATGTATGTGACACAATCATGAATGTAATAACAACACCATAATTGACAATCTCAATACAACACCATCGTTGGCCAAAAGCCTACATCTTAAAAGCATCTTAACATCTCTTCATCAACATCGTTTATCATCATCATTTATCATCATAAATTATCAAACACCATTTCATTAATATCATCTCATCAACAACTCAGCTGTACAGTAATACGACAGTAACTCATCAATTTCACAATGTTGGCCATAGGCCTATACAAGATATTTCCTATAATTAGTTAGTAAACTAAGTCTTACTTCTAAATCACCAAATCTCTACATAATACTATTCTATAATATTACATCATTAATCCTACTGTTACAACCAAACAGCGATCTATATGCATCTCATCTTCGTCATCCTTCACAAAAATCAACAATACGATTAGCGCGGGAATTAACTCTAGTCCTAATTGGGATACTGGAATTACACTTCCTATTCTTCATTTTAATCCTTAAGAATAAAGCTCATCGCGTTAGCTATTCAACGCTTCGAACGACACCTCAAACGGAATTCGAAAACTCAAGTTACAGCATTCTCAAACTGATTCTGCCAAGAAACCAGACAATTTGGATCGATGCATAACGTCTTGGATCGACGCGTACTGCACTGAACTTACAACATGAGTCGACGCATCCTCTCTTATATTGACTCATACTAAGTCTACCACACAACATGTATCGACACATGCCCCTACATATCGACTCATCCTGAGTATAAAAGTCCTCATGTGTCGACACACGACTCCTTCGTGTCGACTCATCCTGAGTCTAAAAACTTGCTTGTATCGACACATCAAGTTTGGGGTCGACACATACTGATCTATCCTCCATAATTTCTATGATTTTCTCTGTGTTTTCACTACGGGTTCCATAATTTGAGCCCTAAAAACTTTAATCTAATCATAGATAATTATCACTTACAATTATCCTATAATTCCAGATCAAATAAACAGCATCGGGACATCATTATTCATCTATAATTCATCAATTCTCATCATACAATATCATATACATTCAATTCATTAACAAGACAACAATCACCTCTAACCCCGCATACCAATTATCATGAACCCAATTATAGAGTCAGAACCCCACCCTTACCTTGGATTGAAGGTCGCTCTATAATCTCCGGTTGAATTCTCATTCTGCCATTCTTCCTCTTTTCCAACAACTTTCACGTTCTTCCTCTCAAACCCTTATTCTTCGACTGTTTCTTCTTTCTATTCTTTCCATAATAATAAAATAACCTATTATTCTCTTTATTCCTTGTTGGGCTTAAAACTAATACACCCCCCTTATTACTTCTATTCCTATAAAACAAGACCACATCAAATAATATTATACTTCTAATATTATTTCTCCACTTAATAAAAAAATAATAAATCCAATTAATCACAACACAACTTCTCAAATATTCCAAAAATAATTTAATTAAATAATCAATTAAATTACGGGCGTTAAAACTCTCCCCCACTTAGAATATTTTCGTCCTCGAAAATTTACCTTAGTCAAACAACTCAGGGTAGGAGCCTCGCATCTTGCTCTCCAACTCCCAAGTCATGCTTTCTCCGGAAGCTCCTAGCCAAACCACTTTAACCAAAACAATCTCTTTGCCTCTCGGAGTCTTTATTTTATGATCTGCGATCCGTACAGGCATCGTCTCCACCATAAGATTATCCCGTACTTGCACATCGTCCATATGAATCACATGAGATGGATCTGAAATATACTTCTAGAGTTGCGACACATGAAACACATCATGAAAATTCGAAAGATTAGGCGGTAAGGCCACTCTATAAGCAACATTCCCCACTCTCTTCGAAATCTGGTATGGTATTATAAAACAAGAAGTGAGCTTCTTAGACTTCAATGCTCGCCCAACACCAGTCACAGGTGTAACTCTCAAAAACACATGATCACCAACTTGAAATTCTAAATATTTCCTTAGCTTGTCATGATAACTCTTCTATCTACTTTGTGAAGCTTTCATCTTTTCTCGAATCAACTTTACCTTCTTAGTAGTTTCACGAACAAGTTCAGGTCCAAGTACTACACTTTCACCAGATTCATGCCAACATAAAGGAGTTCTACATCTTCGACCATACAATGCTTCAAAAGGTGCCATCCCAATACTGGAAGGTAACTGTTATTATAAGTTAACTCTATCAATGGGAGATAAGTATCCCATGTATCTCCCTGCTCAAGAACACATGCCCTCAATAAGTCTTCCAATGATAGAATCGTCCGTTCAGTCTGACCATCTGTCTGAGGATGATACGTTGAACTCAACCTTAACTTAGAACCCAACGCTTCTTGCAAACTCTTCCAAAAATCAGAAGTAAATCTTGGATCTCTATCTGACACAATGCACAAAGGAACACCATGCAGCTTCACAATCACACTAGTGTAAATCTCAGGCAACTTCGTCACTGGAAAACTGATGTTAATAGGAATAAAATGAGCCGACTTCATAAGCCTATCAACAATCACCCAAATCGAATCATGCCCTCTTAAAGTATTAGGTAACCCCGTCAGAAAGTCCATTGAAATGCTATCCCATTTCCATTATGGAACTTCTAACGGTTGCATCAACCCTGCAGGCTTCTGATGTTCAACTTTCGACTTCTGACAAGTCAAACAGGCATACACAAACTGAGCCACATCACTCTTCATTCCAGGCCACCAAAACAAACCTTTCAAATCTTGATACATCTTTGTATCTCCTGGATGAATACTCAACTTATTTCTATGACTCTCTTCAAGTATCACTTTCTTCATCTCAGCATCATCAGGAATACAAATTTGGTTACGAAACCTCAACACACCTTGCGCATCTAGCTTAAAATCATTATTCTCCGACTGGTCAATTCCAACCATCAAATCTACCAGTTTAACATCCAACTTCTGAGCTTCTCTGATACTGTCTAGAAATTCATTATTAATCTTCAACATACCCAACATAACACTTCGCGACGTAACCTCGCAAACTAAGCTTATATCTCTGAATTGCTCAATTAATTCCAACTCTTTAACCATCATTGTCGACATATGTAAAGTCTTTCGACTTAACGCATCAGCTACCATTTTCGCTTTTCCTGGATGATAATTCAAACCGAAATCATAATCCTTTAACAATTCCAACCATATTCGTTGCCTCATATTCAACTCCTTTTGATTGAATAAATACTTTAAGCTCTTATGGTCACTAAACACTTCAAATCTAGAACCATAAAGATAATGCCTCCAAATTTTCAACACAAAAACAATTGTAGCAAGCTCTAAATCATGTGTAGGATAGTTCTTCTCATGAGTCCTTAACTACCTTAACGCATAAGCAACTACCTTACCATTCTGTATAAGCACACCTCCTAAACCCATCTTAGAAGCATCACAATATACCACAAAAGGCTCTCCTGAATTAGGCAACGCCAAAATCAGAGTCGACATCAACCTCTTCTTCAATTCTATAAAACTTTCTTCGCACTGAACATCCCAAACAAAAGCTCTACCTTTACAATTCAACTTAGTCAATGGAAGTGCCAGCTTAGAAAAACCTTCGATAAACCTTCTATAATAACCAGCTAATCCCAAAAAGCTTCTAATCTCAGTAGCTGACCTCGGAGTTTCCCATTGCAACACAGCACCAACCTTCGATGGATCTACAACAATGCCCTTACCTGAAATCACATGACCAAGAAAACTAACCTCTTTTAACCAAAACTCACACTTGGATAGCTTTTCATACAACTTCTTCTCTTTTAAAACTTGCAATACTACTCTTAATTGCTCTGCATGATCTTCTTCTAACTTAGAGTAAATCAAAATATCATCAATGAACACCACTACGAACCGACCCAAATAAGTATGAAAGATACGATTCATATATTCCATGAATACTCCCGGCGCATTAGTAACACCGAAAGGCATCACCGAATACTCATAATGTCCATAATGCATTCTGAAAGCCGTCTTCTGGATATCTTCATCCTTCACTTTAATCTAATGGTAACCCGACCTCAAATCAATCTTGCTAAACACACAAGCATCCACCAATTGGTCCATCAAGTCATCTATTCTTGGAAGCAGATACTTTTTCTTAATTGTCACTTTATTCAGCTGTCTATAATCAACACAGAGCCTCATACTTCCATCTTTCTTCTTTACTAACAACACTGGAGCTCCCCGCGGCAATACACTTGGTCTTACAAACTTCTTCTCAAGTAACTCTTCTAATTGCTTCTTTAACTCTAACAATTCAGATGCAGACATCATGTATGGTGCCATAGACACGGGTATGGTACCAGGTACAAGATCAATGGCAAATTCAACTTCCCTCTCCGGTGGTACATCAGGAATTTCATCAGGGAAAACTTCAGGAAATTCACACACCACCTGCAATTCCTCAATTATAGCTTGAGTCTCTACAGATAGCGACGCCATCAACGAGAACATATGTGCTTCCTCTTGCACCAAATTCCCCAATTGTCTAGTAGATAATAGACCATCTTCCTCTTCTTCGGGAGTAGAAAACCTCACATACTTGTCATAACAGTTAATATGAACACATTTATGCTCTAACCAATTCATACCCAAAATCACATCCAAACCTCTTAACGGTAAACAAACCAAATCAACAGTAAAGTATTTGTAGAAGATCGACAAGGGACACTTAACACACACAAAAGAAGTAGTCACTGACCCCTTGGCTGGAGTATCGACGACCATTTCTCCATTCAAAGAAGACAAAATAAGACCCAATCTTTCAACACAACCAGCAGCAATAAATCAATGAGTAGAATCGGTATCAATAATAGTAATTAAAGGAGCGCTATTAATGAAACATATACCTCTGATAAGTCTGTCCTCACTAGTTGTCTAATCCTCAACCAAAGCGAACACTTTACCACTTGTCTGAGCCCTCTTTGGTTTGTGACACTGACTACCAATGTGCCCTTCTTCTCTACAATTGAAACAAATCACATCCTTATGTTCACACTAAGATACAACATGTCCGTTCTTACCACAACTGAAACACCTCTTCACTTCAGTAGTACACACATTACTCTTGTGCCCAGATTTTCCACACTTAAAACAAACCACACCAGCAGGAGCATCTCCCCCACTAGTCCTCTCTGTCCCTGAGAAACTTTCTGTTTACCTTTACCAACTGGGGCATCATAAGGCTTACCACAATTTTGTTGGTGCTTACCCTTTTTCTCACTGATAATCTTGTAATAAGCATTATTATCCTCCTCACAAATTCTGCAACTATCAATCAAATCAGCAAAGACACGGATCTTCTGGTATCCAACTGCCTTCTTGATCTTCGGGCGCAACCTGTTCTCAAACTTGATATACTTCGAAAACTCAGCATCTACCTCAGCATAGTGTGGATAAAACTTAGCCAACTCAGCAAACTTGGCAGCATACTCAACAACTGACATATTCCCTTGTTTCAGCTCAAGGAACTCAATTTCCTTCTTACCACGAACATCTTCAGGAAAGTACTTCCTCAAAAATTCCCTACGGAACACAGCCCAAGTGACATTCTCACCTGCAGCTCCCAATCTCTGACAAGTCTCTAACCACTAGTCATCAGCCTCGACTGCTAGAATATGAGTACTATAACGAACCTTCTGCGCTGCACTCCATCACACAGAAGATTCTCTCAATCTCTTTCAACCACTCCAATGCTCCGTCAGGACCATACTTTCCCTTGAACGTAGGCGGATTCTCTCTCTGGAAAGTCGCCAAGCTACGAGATCCATCATTCCCGTCAACATTCGGCTGATTCTCCATCGCATGAGCCATTGCTTCTAGAGCAGCAGCAAGTGCAACATCATTCCTTCCAGCCATCTCAAATTATCACTACAACATAAACAACGGTTAGACTCAAATTAACAATACTCGATTGTTAGATAACTACGACTCGATAACAAGGTCGGACCAACCTTTTGCTTTGATACCAACTTTGTAACACCCTAATTCTACTCCGCAATTATATAAATAAATCAGAGTTATAAAATCATTCATGCAAGCGAATCGGGATGTCACAAATTCATCATTTAAAAACTCATTGCATTCATCGTGGATACGTAACACTTTAAAATATCGGATGAACCATCATCATAACAATTCTAATTAAATAATTCAAAAATTCAACATCTGCGCAGCGGAATCCTTTATAACATCTTTATCATCATTACAACAACTTCAAAACAACACATATTTAATAATAATCTACTTAAGGTTCAACAACTGAATAATCAACAATCAAAAGCAACAAGCGTTCATCCCTCCGAGTGTTACATATTAGAACAATGACACCGACTTGAACTATTGAAGGTATACAACCATCACTCTCGATTACCTGCACGTTACCAACATAAGGGCAACATTCAAACAGAATGGGTGAGATATCTAACAATATAATAAAGCGTATGATAATAAATATATTAAATTAGATCACATAGCATCACCACTTCTCATCTCATAATCAACAATAATACACATTCTCCATATCAATACACACTTCTTTATGCAATCATATAATGCTACTCAATACTATGTGTGATCGGTGGATCTGGAACTGACTGTTTAACGCTGGTTCGCGTAATGTCGCGGAATCAAGAGTCGCCACCGTCTTTTATTTTCTCCAAATGGAAAGGACAAAAGCACAGAAAAATTCCTTATAGAGATTGCTCTCGGTTCGGGAGGTAGATTATAGAAAGGGAAGGTGTTAGCACCCTTTCTATCCATGGTTATCCATGGGCTCTTAGATACTTGCTCATTTGTGTTTTCAAAAGGTTTGTTTGCTTTTCAATGTGGGTTAAAAAAGTTTCTTTGAAAAATTTCAGATCGACTCGTACGTCAGAGTGTTTGAAAAGTTTGTTTTGAAAGCTTTTGAAAATGTGTTGGTGTGAAAAGATGTTTTTGAGTTTGTTTCGAGATTAGAGCAAGTATCCTTGAGAACCTACCTACCCTAAGGAATTCGTCTGGGTAAATGTCCTTTAAAGTAGTGCCATCCCACCATTGAGAGGTAGGTAGCACCACCGTTGGAGGTGTTCGGGTCAATTCGAGTTTTAGGGACGTGGTGATCACCAGAGCAATGGGAAGACACCTTAGAAGCTACCCTCATGCCAGGTTCCCGGATCATGAGGACTTACTAAGACGTCCTCTACTCGACGACCACCTTTCGAAAGGCAACAGTGAGGCGTACCCTAGGGGTGATGTGTGCGAATTGTGTGTCATGTTCAGTTATTTTGTCTTATTCATGTCAAGGTGATCTATGCGTTTGTTTTTATTTTATCATTCATTCTTGCATGCATTTATTAACAGTTAAAATATTGCGAGAAAGTAAAAGATTCTAAGCTATTACAAAAGGCGCGGGTCCACATCGCCAAAATTAAACCGGACCCGATTTAGCGGAAAGTAAATGAAGCAAAATAAAGTAAAAGTGCGAGAAATTTAAATTACAACGCTTTGTGAGAATTACATAATTATAATAAGCGACAAAGTAAAATGCGCGAAATTAATGGGCGTTGGACCCTTTTGCAAAAATAATTAAATTAATGAGAATAAAAATTAAAATTTAAATGTTTTTGGTATTTTTTTGTATTTTTTAAGATTTAAAAGAAAAAGAATTTATTGAAATTAAAAATAAAATGCTAAACCCTAGTTCTAATGTTTTTTTTTAGTTTATTATGAAAATATTGAATTTTTGACCTAATTTAAACCTAAATTATATTTATGTACAATTAATTATAAAAATAAAATAAATAAACAAATAATGTTGTGATAAAAAAAGAGAAAATTTAAAAGGAATGGAAATTGTTAATTAACCTAATTCTATATTTTTTTGGATTTTTATTAAAAGGAATTAAAGTTAAAAAAAAACCTAATTAAAACTAAATATTTACATGTTAATTTATTTAGCAAAATAATAAAAATAAAATAATTATTACACTTTTGTCTTTTTCTGATTTTTAATGGAGTTTTTATATTTTGTAAAAAAGGGATAATTAATTAAATTAAAAAATAAAATAACAATCAAAAATAAAATAATAAAAAAGAAAGGAAGCAAACCAGGGGGGGGGGGGGGGGGGGGTAACCCCAGATTAGGAGGTGCAGGCCCTAGAATTCTGGCCCATTAAGCTGGAAATTTGTTGGACTTTTTGAATCATGTGTGACACGTTTGACTAAGGCGTAGCATGTTCTTCAATCCTAGCCTTTGATGTGGATACTCTGGGACGCGTGTAGGCTTGATCATTGAGGATGCATGGTATGTCTACGTCACTGAAGCGCATAGGAATTGTGAATGAAAAATAATATGGAATTTGTTCAGACCTGGGATTCGAACCCAGGTCTTGTGGATTGTCCATGCCTTCGTCTGCCATCTGTGCCACTTGAGTTTCATTTAACATATAATAACATATAAACATAATAAATAAAACATGATGTTAGTGGGTTAAAAACGCGCGAGATTCAAATGGACGAATCACGCTTCGCCACGATATCTTCGTCTTCACGTCCCCTGTAACTTCAAACGCATAGGCAACGGTTTATGAAGCGTTGCAGAAAGTGGGCTATGGAAAAATAGCGATTAGCGCTATGTGAATCATAAATCCATCGCGAGTATAGGGTCTTCTTCGTCCAGACCTGCTGTATGCAACCATGGTATTCATGGATCCTAATTTTTCCTCTATGCAAAAGCCCTAATTCCAGAAACCTGCAACCCTAGAAATTGACTATGGTATAATCTCATATAGTACAGAAAAACTCAATTAAATACATCAGTTAGCTTCAAAACATTATGATAAACATGAATCAATGGACAAAATGCTGTAAAAACGTTTAATTCATGATGCACGATTTTGGAATTTTCTTGGTTCAGTTGGAATCCGTTTTACCAATTCTTTGCCTTTGAGTTGAGGTTAGGGATTGGAATACGTTCAGAAGATCACAAGGAAGCTATTGAACCAAGTTTGGAGCCTTGAATCCTCCTCTAACCTTGAAAACAGTTTTGAACTTTATGGAAAAAATTTCAGTTTTCCAAGTGTTATTGGGGCGCAGCTTAGCGTGTACTGCAATTAGGTTTTCGTTCAGACCTTTGTAGTGAATGTGTTAGGGCAACAAAACTAGAGCAAATCCATGGCATTGATGATTTTTGAATATTTGATTTCAAGGATCTTTTCCATATCTTTTCATGTGCATTTTGTGTCAATTTGCATCCAATTAGTCCAAATCTTTCCCTATGAGCATGTACACGAAATATTGAGTCCAAATCATGCATAAAAAGATTTTTTAGGTCAAGCTTTATATTTTTCATGTATTTAAGTAATTTAAATGAATTAATATTAATATAAATTCAAATAAATAATTAAAAAATGAGAAAATACTTCCCTTTGGGCCTAATGGTCGTGCATAGGCTTGGCATGAAGAAACTTGGAAGAAAAATGGGCCCATTAGCATTTTTGGATCATTTGCATCAATGTTGACTTTTCAAAATTCCCAAAAATTTCCCAACTTCCACAAGGCATAACTTGCTCAATTTTTAAGCTTTTCACATGTTCTTGGACATTTTGGAAAGGTCTTTGAGTCCTTTAACCAATGCCTTTGGTCCCATGTCATTTTGATTTACCAATCTCAAGTTATGGCCTTTGACTTAAAGTCCCTTTTTGTTGACTTTTGAAAATGACCTATAATGTTGAAATTGATAACTTTTTGTGAGAGCATTTCTTGGACTTGGAATATGAAGATGAGTTGTAAGAAATGTCTTTCTCTTCAAAATGAGCTTTGGATGGAATTTTTCTGATAATCCATGTGAAAGTTATGCCCTGGTCAATTTCAGTTGACTTTTTCAGCTGTCCAAATATAGCAACTTTTGCATCTTTGATGATTTCTGAGCCAAATCTTGAGAATCATGATCAAGCATTGATCAAATGATGCTTGTGGCTTCAAAATGATATGTTGACCAAAAATTTGAACTTTTGACTGTCAAATGACCATTTTGCCCCTACAGTTGACTGTAGTGCAATTTAGGGTTTTGACTGTGCAATTTTGAGCTGAATGCCTTGAAACTTGACATGAGGATGTTTGACCACATTTGTGAGCATATGAGACTTGATTGGGCCTTTGAAACCTTCAATTTCTTGATCAGAGCACAAACCCTAGTTTTGACTGTATAGGAAGCTGTTGAGCTGCACAACCCTTGGGGAATTTTGTGACTTGGCTTGACAAATCTTGGAGAATATAGGAGAGCAAATTTTGGGGTGCAACAGTTGCCCCTGTTCAATCTTCTTAGACCTGAGGATGCAGATTGGCCGGCGTGCCTTTCGTAATCCGATGGTAAAAGATGATTGGACACTAGAGTGCCCAGAAATTTGCGCTCACATAGTAGCAGTGATGATGGGGGAATGGGCTTATAGATGCCATTTAGAGGTTTCTGGATAGGGTAATGGGCTTATAGATGCCATCTGGATGTTGATCGCGTAGGAGGTTCCTTAGCGAGAACCTGCATACCTGCAAAAGAGAAAACGAGTACCTGACACGTTGCAGGAGCTGATTTTAGATGCTTGGTATAGATGTGTCCTGACTGGTTACAGGAGCTGAGTCTGGAGCTTCAAACGCTGATGAATGAACCAGGGATGGTTACTGCCTTAGCATGGATGGTAAGAGAACCTTGGGCGATTTTAACTTCAACAACGCTCGTTGAGAAAAATCTTGGGTGTCTTCTACTGGGATAAGAATCAGGGAGATCTTAGGGTCGATCTGACTGAACCAGAGAGGCCTTTGACTGGGCAAGAATCAGGAAAATCTTAGGGTCGATTTAACTGAACCGGACAAGGTCTTGGAATATCTTCAACTGGATAAGCATCAGGGAGATCTTAGGGTCGATCTGACTGAACCAAGAGAAGGCCTTTGACTGGATAAGCATCAGGAAAATCTTAGGGTCGATTTAACTGAACCGGACAAGGTCTTGAAATATCTTCAACTGGATAAGCATCAGGGAGATCTTAGGGTCGATCTGACTGAACCAAGAGAAGGCCTTTGACTGGATAAGCATCAGGAAAATCTTAGGGTCGATTTAACTGAACCGGTCTAGGTCTTGAAATGTGATTGAGACTTTAAACTGCATCTTTCCTGAAAGGTAAAAGTCAGTCATATGCAATGCATGATATGGATCAAGCAATGATATTCTCAACATAAAGGAGACTTGTATGATGTAGTGCGTTATGCATGCTATGATGATGTATGTGAAGTTTTATGTATGTTTTCGTCTAGGAAAGTGAATCCTTGACGGGTGCCGGGAAGTTGTATCCTGGGCTGACGTTGAAGAATAGATTTTGCTTCCGCTGGGGATGATAACTGCAAGAATACCGGTAGGAGAGGATGACTCCATTGCGGGGAATGAACTTGGCGAATGGATTACTCTGCGGGGAGAAAAGTACTCTAGTAATCTTGCTGGGAAGCAATACTCTGTGGGGAGAGAGATACTTTGTTGAGTTTGATGAAGGTAACTTGCTGAGGATATCCTTGTTGTTGGAAGTGTTGAAGGACTTCGTTGGGGTAAGAAGACTTTGTCGACGACGCTCTTTCCGTGGCTTATGGCTGAGGATAACCCAGTTATATCCTGTTAAGGAAATAACTCTTTAAATAAAGCCGGACGACGCGTTCGTGCTCTGTGAGGATCAGCTTCCAGAATTTACTGGGGATAAGCTTACTGCTTGGGGAGATATGAATTCCAACTTTCCTGGGGAAACTGGGTTGGACTTTCTGGGGAAGATTTTGAACTGTAATTTCGTAAGTTGAAAGAGGGAACCTATGTAGGGTTACCTGCTGATGAGCTCGTGTAAAACCGCATCTGGGAATGGAGAAAGAACCTGGGTAGGGTTGCTTTGATGATGAGTTTGTGTCAAACTGCGTTCTTGGAAAGGGAGAACCTGTGTAGGGTGTCAGGGTGACGAGTCCATGTAAAACTGCATTTTGAATAGGGGGAACCGGTGTAGGGTTGCTTGGCGAGGTAAGTTCATGTAGAACTTTTTGATGAATCGGGGTGAGATTATCTTGAACTAAATCCATGTAAGACTTCTAGAGGAACCGGGGTTAGGTTACCTTGGAGTAAATCCATGTGAGATTTCTTGACGAACCGGGGTAAGGTTACTGGAGACGAGTCCCTGTGAGACTGCTGGGGGAACCGGGGTTAGGTTACCTTGAGATAGATCCGTGTGAGATTTCTTGATGAACCGGGGTAAGGTTGCTTCGGGATAAGTTTGTGTAGAACTTTGATGAACCGGGGTTAGGTCATCTTGAGATAGGTCCATGTAAGACTTCAGGAGGAACCGGGGTTAGGTTACTTGGATAAGTTTGTGTAAAACTTTGATGAACCGGGGTTAGGTCATCTTAAGATAGGTCCATGTAAGACTTCAGGAGGAACCGGGGTTAGGTTACTTTGATAAGTTTGTGTAAAAACTTTGATGAACCGGGGTAAGGTTACTTGGATGAGTTTGTGTAAAAACTTCTGGATGAACCGGGGTAAGGTTACTTGGATGAGTTTGTGTAAAAACTTCTTCTGCAAATTGAGAAGGAACCGGTGTAGGGTTGCATGATTTTGATTAAGTGGATGATTGTCCTGTTTGGTTTCGGATGTTAACCCACAATCTGGAGTTTGTAAAGGTATATGGTAACCATCCTTATGTTGATCTTTCCTTTGTACTTTGGTTGACAGAGCAGTTGGATCGCCTGGATAACTCATTTTTGCCCCTGCTTCGGAGATGAGGGAAGAGGATACCTGTGTGGGGTGATTGACAAATCTTCGGGTAGACAAGTGACGAGATGCCGGGACATAGTCGTACGCTTTGATCCCTAACTTTTGCCTGGACCGCCCTTTCGGGTTTTCAGTCCACCGGGATACCCATTTTTGCCCAAGCCGCCCTTTCAGGTTTTCGACTTGCCGGGTGCACATATTTATCCGTTTTCATCCCTTATTTTTGCCTAGGCATGTCAACCTAGCGGGTCTTTGATTTTGCGTAGTATTTTTCGACTATGTCCACGCTCTCAGAATGTAGGGAGTTGCCCCTGTTAGAAGTATTTTGTCATGCCCCAGATAATGGGCAATACTCCTACTGTGCCCCTTGATTGGAGGTTCTTCTGTTCACAAGGTGTTCATCGTGCGAATTTCCCTGCTGTTCAAACAAATGGTCATATGCAAACAAGGTTATTTTAAGAGTGCAAAAGTCTATGTCTGTCTTGAATTTTAAAAATGCATTTTTTGCAATACAGTGCAATGTCAACTCAATATTTTACAGCAAACCTTCAGGAGTCAGGATACCTTTGTAACAATATGCTTTCAAACTAACCCATGCTTCAGCTAGGACTTTTAAGGGTTATATCGCGGCTTGGTTCACGGTTTAAGAAACAAAGGATAAAGGCTCAAATTATTTGTACCCACCCGCTCTTCGTGATGTTCTCCAAACCTAAACTCAGTTGATCGTGTGTTAGACCTTGTTTGAGTCTTTGTTCTGATGTTCCAATGATGGTTCAGATGTTGATGATTTCTTTTGGATAGGCAGTCATTTTTGCTTTGGTTGTGAGACCTCTTGCTTTTTGATTTTTGTTATCCCTGTTTTTTTTTGCCTGAACTGTTTCCTTTTTTGGAATTACAGTCAGCGGGATGCCCCAGTTTCATAAGTCCCCTTTGTAGGTTTAAACTTTTTGGGCTTTTCATTTATGAATTTTGATGATGACTGCCTGTTCTTTTGATTGTTCTGAACCATCACTGTCTTTGTTCATTTTGTAAAGATCTCTTCGGTGCCATTCGTCATGCACTTGGATCAACTGAGAGAACTACCCTGCCCCAGGTTATGATTAAGGGTTTTGATTTTCGAAAATAAAACTCCTACTTCTTTGGCTCTGATGGGTTGACGAGAGATTATCATCCTTATAACTCCAGTGTTTAGGGGTTGAAACAATGCCTGTACCTCATCAGCGGGGTCTGTTCAAAAGCATACTGTAAATTGTGGTATCGTTTTCGTCATCCTCCCTCAAGAGGTTTAGAATTTTCAATTAAGAGTTGACCATTGCAAAATATGAAAGCAGTTTTAAGCATAGTAAACATAATTAAATCAAGACAGACATGTGTAATGCATTCATGAAATAAAAGAGTTTAACATAATAATTGTTTATCTGAACAAGAAAGGAGAAATACAACTCGAATTCAAATGAACAAAAAAAATCTCAATCCTAGCCATGTTTTGGCAATGGAGCATTGATCACGTTGGGAGTCTCAGCAGGCTCGAACTCGATCTCTTTGGCATCGATCATGTTCTGAATTTTGTACTTTAGTGCCCAACAGTCCTCAGTATCGTGCCCCGGGCTATCGGAATGATAAGCGCATCTGGCTTCTGGATTGTAGCTAGGAGAGGAGGTCTTTGGATTGGCAGGAGGGTTGATCACTGCAATCAGGTTCATCTTCAACATATGTTGCAGTGCTTGCGACCAGGGCATGTTAATATTGGTGAACTGCCTTTTAGGCCCGTCCGGCCTTTGCTGGTTTCCCCTTTGTGGTTGGCGGCGTGGTGCAGAACCAGAGATCATGACTGCCCCTGCATGTTGATCACGGCGACTCTTTTGACTGTATGCAGCATTAGATTCCTTCTTTCCCGTGTAAGGCTTTTTATGAATATCAGAAGGTGTGGCCTCTTGAATTTTCCCACTTTTGATACCAGCTTCGATTCTTTCGCCGGTCAGGATGAGGTCAGTGAATCCAGCAGATGAATTACCAATCAGGTGGTTGAAGAATGGCCCGGATAGGGTCCCCAAGAACATATCAACGAGTTCCCGGTCCGTCAATGGAGGCTGTACCCTTCCAGCAAGGTCTCTCCATTTCTGAGCGTACTCCTTAAAACCTTCGCTTGCGCCTAACGACATACCCTGGAGTTGAGTACGCGTGGGGGCAAGGTCGGCATTGTACTGGTACTGCTTATAGAAAGCAGTTGCCAACTCCTCCCAATTACGAACTTTGGTCCCATCCAGTTGATAGAACCATTCGAGGTGAGTCCCTGAAAGACTTTCCTGGAAGAAGTGGATCCACAAGTTTTTGTCCACCGTATATGGTTGGATCTTCCGAACATAGGACCTTAGATGCAGCTTGGGACAAGACGCCCCGTCATACTTAGAGAAGGGTGGTACTTTGAACTTCCGAGGAATAACCACACCAGTTGACAAACCCAGATCTCCGAAATCCAGCCCAGGTACCTGTTGAACCTCCATAGCCTTCAACCTATCCTCCAACTGTTTGTACTTGTCCTCAGCCGGAGGGTACTGTTCGTCGTCGAAATCTGTTTCATTGTCAGAGGCCACTGGACTGGGCACCCTTTCCTCTGGATGACTGCTCTTCCCCACAGATGGGGTTGTCCTCTCAGTTTCAATTTGCGGTGTATTCCCAGATCTGCGTCTAGGGCTGAACAGAACAATCCTCTTCTTCTTCTTGTCCTTCTTCAAGAGGAGAGCCTTCAGATCTTGCTGCCCCTGGGTCAGATTCATGATCAGCTCTTGGAACTGGGCGTTCTGAGCCTGGAGATCCTTGATAGTCTGCTCGGTTGATGATTCAGGATTCATGACGAGCGGCTGAAATAAACAGCGGAGAAGGGTAAGCAACCTGTCAAAGGGATACCTGCAATGCAATGAGATGTATGACATGCATGTAATGTTTTCAAGGACCTCGCGGGGTAAACAGAAAATTTGTTAGCATTTGGAATCGGTAGCCTGATTGTAAGAACTTCATTTTGTTGAGAGTCCTTCATCAAGGGTCAAAGGCTCACCATATCCAGTGGGTCATAGCCCCTGACAACCTTGGCTAGAGGAAAATAAATCCTCTTTGCCCCTGGCTAGACAGTTGGTTTATCATGACCTACATTACAAGCCCTTGAGATCCTTGAAATGGGTTAGGATGTATGCAATGGTATGATGTCATGCTATGCATGGGGTGATGTAGGTAAACCCTGTTATGAGTCCCAATTAAGGACTATAAACAGACCCTGCAAGAAATTCAGTATACTTCGTTATGAGTCCCAATTAAGGACTATAAACAACCTGCAAGAGATCTAGTAAACCCTGTTATGAGTCCCAGTTAAGGACTATAAACAAAACCTTCAAGAAATTTGGTAAACCCTGTCATAAGTCCTAGTTAAGGACTATAAACAAGACCTGCAAGTAATTTGGTAAACCCTGTCATAAGTCCTAGTTAAGGACTATAAACAAGACCTGCAAGAAACAAGTGTCAGGTAACAAATACGCAAGTAGGCAAGTACAAAGGCACACAAGTCACACAAGAGAAACCCTTAGGGTTTAGGCCAGCATGGGGTTTGGGTAGTACCCTCTTGAAGTTGGTGGGCTCAACCTGTCCTAATCAAAGTAACCGGGTTCTAAGGTTCCCAATATCACGGGATTGCTTTCATTGTTCATCGTTTCGGTTTAGCCACTGAACTGGCGACCGAAATATTCCAGGAAAGCAACCCTCAATTGAGTGTAGTATCGAGTATCAACCAACCTCGGACTGCACCAAAGTCAATTATCTCACTACCCTAAAGAGGCCAAGATAGTTCAATTAAGGTTCCTAAGGTCTGTTGATGCTTCACGACACCACGCGGAGGCCCCGTACTCTCCTTGACTGAACTCAAGGGTTACCGGTACACACCAAAGTGCCACATCAACGTAGCAGACTGTTTCAACCATGTCGGTATACCCCGCACAGTTCCCTCACAGCCTTGTTGCTACTTTCTAAAAAAGGTATCCCCCAGATCCGGGTTTAGGATCTATAGAACTCCCAAGCAACCCACAATTTAAAGCACACAAAGAAGACAATTGAAAACATAGTTATGAGCTAGCCCTAAGGTACACCTCACTTTAAGCCATCCCCAACAGAGTCGCCAGTTCTGTGATCGGTGGATCTGGAACTGACTGTTTAACGCTGGTTCGCGTAATGTCGCGGAAGCAAGAGTCGCCACCGTCTTTTATTTTCTCCAAATGGAAAGGACAAAAGCACAGAAAAATTCCTTATAGAGATTGCTCTCGGTTCGGGAGGTAGATTATAGAAAGGGAAGGTGTTAGCACCCTTTCTATCCATGGTTATCCATGGGCTCTTAGATACTTGCTCATTTGTGTTTTCAAAAGGTTTGTTTGCTTTTCAATGTGGGTTAAAAAAGTTTCTTTGAAAAATTTCAGATCGACTCGTACGTCAGAGTGTTTGAAAAGTTTGTTTTGAAAGCTTTTGAAAATGTGTTGGTGTGAAAAGATGTTTTTGAGTTTGTTTCGAGATTAGAGCAAGTATCCTTGAGAACCTACCTACCCTAAGGAATTCGTCTGGGTAAATGTCCTTTAAAGTAGTGCCATCCCACCATTGAGAGGTAGGTAGCACCACCGTTGGAGGTGTTCGGGTCAATTCGAGTTTTAGGGACGTGGTGATCACCAGAGCAATGGGAAGACACCTTAGAAGCTACCCTCATGCCAGGTTCCCGGATCATGAGGACTTACTAAGACGTCCTCTACTCGACGACCACCTTTCGAAAGGCAACAGTGAGGCGTACCCTAGGGGTGATGTGTGCGAATTGTGTGTCATGTTCAGTTATTTTGTCTTATTCATGTCAAGGTGATCTATGCGTTTGTTTTTATTTTATCATTCATTCTTGCATGCATTTATTAACAGTTAAAATATTGCGAGAAAGTAAAAGATTCTAAGCTATTACAAAAGGCGCGGGTCCACATCGCCAAAATTAAACCGGACCCGATTTAGCGGAAAGTAAATGAAGCAAAATAAAGTAAAAGTGCGAGAAATTTAAATTACAACGCTTTGTGAGAATTACATAATTATAATAAGCGACAAAGTAAAATGCGCGAAATTAATGGGCGTTGGACCCTTTTGCAAAAATAATTAAATTAATGAGAATAAAAATTAAAATTTAAATGTTTTTGGTATTTTTTTGTATTTTTTAAGATTTAAAAGAAAAAGAATTTATTGAAATTAAAAATAAAATGCTAAACCCTAGTTCTAATGTTTTTTTTTAGTTTATTATGAAAATATTGAATTTTTGACCTAATTTAAACCTAAATTATATTTATGTACAATTAATTATAAAAATAAAATAAATAAACAAATAATGTTGTGATAAAAAAAGAGAAAATTTAAAAGGAATGGAAATTGTTAATTAACCTAATTCTATATTTTTTGGATTTTTATTAAAAGGAATTAAAGTTAAAAAAAAACCTAATTAAAACTAAATATTTACATGTTAATTTATTTAGCAAAATAATAAAAATAAAATAATTATTACACTTTTGTCTTTTTCTGATTTTTAATGGAGTTTTTATATTTTGTAAAAAAGGGATAATTAATTAAATTAAAAAATAAAATAACAATCAAAAATAAAATAATAAAAAAGAAAGGAAGCAAACCAGGGGGGGGGGGGGTAACCCCAGATTAGGAGGTGCAGGCCCTAGAATTCTGGCCCATTAAGCTGGAAATTTGTTGGACTTTTTGAATCATGTGTGACACGTTTGACTAAGGCGTAGCATGTTCTTCAATCCTAGCCTTTGATGTGGATACTCTGGGACGCGTGTAGGCTTGATCATTGAGGATGCATGGTATGCCTACGTCACTGAAGCGCATAGGAATTGTGAATGAAAAATAATATGGAATTTGTTCAGTCCTGGGATTCGAACCCAGGTCTTGTGGATTGTCCATGCCTTCGTCTGCCATCTGTGCCACTTGAGTTTCATTTAACATATAATAACATATAAACATAATAAATAAAACATGATGTTAGTGGGTTAAAAACGCGCGAGATTCAAATGGACGAATCACGCTTCGCCACGATATCTTCGTCTTCACGTCTCCTGTAACTTCAAACGCATAGGCAACGGTTTATGAAGCGTTGCAGAAAGTGGGCTATGGAAAAATAGCGATTAGCGCTATGTGAATCATAAATCCATCGCGAGTATAGGGTCTTCTTCGTCCAGACCTGCTGTATGCAACCATGGTATTCATGGATCCTAATTTTTCCTCTATGCAAAAGCCCTAATTCCAGAAACCTGCAACCCTAGAAATTGACTATGGTATAATCTCATATAGTACAGAAAAACTCAATTAAATACATCAGTTAGCTTCAAAACATTATGATAAACATGAATCAATGGACAAAATGCTGTAAAAACGTTTAATTCATGATGCACGATTTTGGAATTTTCTTGGTTCAGTTGGAATCCGTTTTACCAATTCTTTGCCTTTGAGTTGAGGTTAGGGATTGGAATACGTTCAGAAGATCACAAGGAAGCTATTGAACCAAGTTTGGAGCCTTGAATCCTCCTCTAACCTTGAAAACAGTTTTGAACTTTATGGAAAAAATTTCAGTTTTCCAAGTGTTATTGGGGCGCAGCTTAGCGTGTACTGCAATTAGGTTTTCGTTCAGACCTTTGTAGTGAATGTGTTAGGGCAACAAAACTAGAGCAAATCCATGGCATTGATGATTTTTGAATATTTGATTTCAAGGATCTTTTCCATATCTTTTCATGTGCATTTTGTGTCAATTTGCATCCAATTAGTCCAAATCTTTCCCTATGAGCATGTACACGAAATATTGAGTCCAAATCATGCATAAAAAGATTTTTTAGGTCAAGCTTTATATTTTTCATGTATTTAAGTAATTTAAATGAATTAATATTAATATAAATTCAAATAAATAATTAAAAAATGAGAAAATACTTCCCTTTGGGCCTAATGGTCGTGCATAGGCTTGGCATGAAGAAACTTGGAAGAAAAATGGGCCCATTAGCATTTTTGGATCATTTGCATCAATGTTGACTTTTCAAAATTCCCAAAAATTTCCCAACTTCCACAAGGCATAACTTGCTCAATTTTTAAGCTTTTCACATGTTCTTGGACATTTTGGAAAGGTCTTTGAGTCCTTTAACCAATGCCTTTGGTCCCATGTCATTTTGATTTACCAATCTCAAGTTATGGCCTTTGACTTAAAGTCCCTTTTTGTTGACTTTTGAAAATGACCTATAATGTTGAAATTGATAACTTTTTGTGAGAGCATTTCTTGGACTTGGAATATGAAGATGAGTTGTAAGAAATGTCTTTCTCTTCAAAATGAGCTTTGGATGGAATTTTTCTGATAATCCATGTGAAAGTTATGCCCTGGTCAATTTCAGTTGACTTTTTCAACTGTCCAAATATAGCAACTTTTGCATCTTTGATGATTTCTGAGCCAAATCTTGAGAATCATGATCAAGCATTGATCAAATGATGCTTGTGGCTTCAAAATGATATGTTGACCAAAAATTTGAACTTTTGACTGTCAAATGACCATTTTGCCCCTACAGTTGACTGTAGTGCAATTTAGGGTTTTGACTGTGCAATTTTGAGCTGAATGCCTTGAAACTTGACATGAGGATGTTTGACCACATTTGTGAGCATATGAGACTTGATTGGGCCTTTGAAACCTTCAATTTCTTGATCAGAGCACAAACCCTAGTTTTGACTGTATAGGAAGCTGTTGAGCTGCACAACCCTTGGGGAATTTTGTGACTTGGCTTGACAAATCTTGGAGAATATGGGAGAGCAAATTTTGGGGTGCAACACTATGCAAATGCATGTGGTACCATTTGGATCAGAACTCCCATCTCAAAAATTGCCAATTAATAGAGGCATCAACAAGGCATAAGCCTTCATCTCGATATTCACCAATACAAGCCATATCAACGAGCATCAGATCCATCTCAAAATGCAATGTATGTGACACAATCATGAATATAATAACAACACCATAATTGACAACATCTCAATACAACACCATCGTTGGCCAAAAGCCTACATCTTAAAAGCATCTCAACATCTCTTCATCATCATCATCATTTATCATCATAAATTATCAAACACCATTTCATTAATATCATCTCATCAACAACTCAACTGTACAGTAATACGACAGTAACTCATCAATTTCACAACATTGGCCATAGGCCTATACAAGATATTGACTATAATTAGTTAGTCAACTAAGGCTTACTTCTATATCACCAAATCTCTACATACTACTATTCTGCAATATTACATCATTAATCCTACTATTACAACCAAAAAACGATCTATATGCATCTCATCTTCATCATCCTTCACAAAAATCAACATAAGGATTAATGCGGGAATTAACTTTAGACCTAATCAGGATACTGGAATTAAACTTCCTATTCTTCATTTTAATCCTTAAGAATAAAGCTCATCGCGTTAGCTATTCAATGCTTCGAACGACACCTCAAACGGAATATGAAAACTCAAGTTACAACATTCTCAAACTGATTCTGCCAAGAAACCAAACAATATGGATCGACACATAACGTCTTGGATCGACGCGTACTGCACTGAACTCGCAACATGATTTGATGCATCCTCTCTTATATCGACTCATACTGAGTCTACCACACATCATGTATCGACACATGCCCCTACATATCAACTCATCCTGAGTCTAAAAGTCCTCATGTGTCGATGCACGACTCCTTCGTGTCGACTCATCCTGAGTCTAAAAACTTGCTTGTATCGACACATCAAGTTTGGGGTCGACGCATAATTCTCTATCTTGTATAATTTCTGCGATTTTCTCTGCGTTTTCACTATGGGTTCCATACTTTGATCCCTAAAAACTTAATCCAATCATAGATAATTATCACTTACAATTATCCTATAATTCCACATCAAATAAACAGCATCGGGACGTCATTGTTCATCTATAATTCATCAATTCTCATCATACAACATCATATACATTCAATTCATGAACAAGACAACAATCACCTCTAACCCCGCATAACAATTATCATGAACCCAATTATAGAGTCAGAACCCCACCTGTGATCAGTGGGAATGAGAACTGACTGTTTTGGAATGTTGGTTCGCGTTTGCGTTTGTTTTTGCAAAATGTCGCGGTAAGCAAGAGTCGCCACCGTCTTTTATTTTATCCAACAAGGAAAGGACAAAAGCACAGAAAAATTCCTTTTCGAGATGTTTCTCGGGTTCGGGAGGTATATTATAGAAAGGGAAGGTGTTAGCACCCTTTCTATCCGTGGTTATCCACGGGCTCTTAGGTACTTGCTCACTATGTTTTCAAAAGTTTGCTTTTCTTTGTGTTTGTGGGTTTTGAAAAGAGTTTTGTTTTTTTGAAGAGAGTGTAAGTGCGAAAAGTTTTGTTTTGTTTTTAAAAGGAGCAAGTACTTAAGAACATCTACCTACTCAAAAAGGAATTAGCCTGTGCAAGTGTCCTTTAGACAATGCCATCCCACTATTGAGGAGTAGGTAGCATCGTCGTTGGAGTTTTCGGGTCAATTCGATTAAGGGACGTGTGGCCACTAAAGCAATGTTAGGACGCCTTAGCGGTAACCCTAATGTCTTAGATCATTTTTCCGAGGCAACCGTTTCGAGGCAACTTATGATCTTTGGACAAAAGGACGACCTCTAAAACTTCCTATACTCAATGACCACGTTCGAGGCAACCAAGTGAGGCGTACCCTAAGAGTGGCATGTGCGAGTGTATTGTTTTTCAGTTTATATTATCTTTGTACATGTTATGGTGTTCTATCGTTTGTTTTCAGATCTTGTCATGCAATCCTAGTTAGCATACATCTAAATAGTTAATATATGTATAGGAATTTAAAGTGCGGGAATTGTAAATCCTACGCTATTACAAGGCTTCGGGGAGAGGGATTATTTACATGTCTAAAATTGGGGGAATAAAGCAGTAAAGTGTAAAAAGTCTTAGTTAAGCTATTACAAACCAGTAGGCAGTTACAATAAAATAAATGCGCGCGAATCTGAAAATAACCTCTAAAAATCCTAAGAATAAAATCTTTTGGTTGTTTTATTTTATTTTGGGAAAATGATCTAAATCTTCTTAATTTTAGTTTGGAGAAAATGTTAAGATAATTAAATGATTAATTAACAAAGTTAATTTAATATAAAAAAACTAGCCTAATGTTTTTGTGGTTTTTCTTTTTAATTGATTTTATGTTGATTAAAAAAAAGAAATAAAATAGTCAAAACAAAGATGAAATCGAAGGAACAGGTAGTAAATCAAGAAAGGTATAATTCTGGAGGCCTGGATCGAAAGAGGTGTGGGCTGTCTTTCGATCCAGTGAAGAGGCTTGATCGAAGGTGCCTGAGGGGTTACACTTTGGGGGTGTTAGATCTGGATATGTTATCCTTCGATCTGGGAACCCTGGATCTAGTTCGAAGCTAAGCTGCTAAGCTTCGAAGCTCTGAACAAAATTCTGAGAAGATATTTCCTGCAAAACGAGACAAATATTAAAGATCCATGGGGGGCTTTACCCCCCTGATTCGAATCTCCTCCCAATTCGAGTCCTTCCTCAATTTGAATCTACTGAATCTGGGTCTGGGTTTGTTTTATCCTAAGATTCGAAGGAGAAACTTAGATTGTGCCCAAGCAATGGCACGATCTCTTCTTTGCACTTTAGCTTACATGCAACATAATCAGTAATAATAAGAATACATATGCGATGTGTATTTAAATGTCATGAAGGTGCAATTTTGGTTTTGCAAACCCTTACCAATTAAGGATGTATGATTTGTGGCTCTTGGTGTGGAGATGTTTGCTGAACGGCTGCTTTGGCTTGGATTACTTATGAAAATGCTGATAACCTTTGGTGGGTTTGTGGGCAGTGTATCTCCAAATCCTCCCTGTTTCTTTTTCTCCTTTTTCCGTTCTGTTTTTTTTTGTAATGTGTCACTGGCCTCGTATTTATAGGAGTATGATAGTCTAGTAACGGCAAGAGACAACCAATTAAACAGGCCATTAAAGCCATGAGACAAGAATCAGATATATTAAAAGATTTCCTTTTTTGAAATATTCATGTCTCTTTGGAATCTTGAATGAACCTGGACAATTTTGATTTTCGAATGCCTTCAGGCCCTGCTCTTCGATTGGTCTTGATTTGCCTCCTTCGAATGGATTTCTTATGTACCCTTTGAATGGGCCTTCTTTTCCAGCTTCAAAGTCCAATTCGAATCTATTTAGAACATTCCCTATTAGACAACTTCGACCATCCCTTGTCCTTGTGATGAGTCTAAGTTCTAATTCGAAGTGTTTAGAACTTCCTTCATCAGAGCATCTTAGATTAAGAGAAACTCTGCACTGAAATGCCATTCGAAGGTTATTTCGTTCTGATGTTCTTATTAAGGGAAACTCTGAAGTTCCAGTCGAAGGACACTCTGAAGTTCCAGTCCAAGGACCTTTTGAAATGCCAATTGAAGGGTATTTGTCCATATACCAATCAAAGGGTACTTGTTAAAATTCCAATCGAAAGTCTTTGTTAACAGGCCAATCGAAAGGTGTTGTTCATGCTAATCGAAGGACATGGTTAACATGCCTGTCGAAGTTGCCTTGACACAATGCTAAATCAAAGGATCCCTTTGCATGCCAATTGAAAGGCTTGGCCCAGGGTGCCCAACGAAAAGGTCTTTCAGAATTCCAATCGAAGGCCTTGACACAATGCCAATCAAAGTGTTTTTCTATAATGCCAATCGAAGGGAATTATCCATGCCGATCGAAAGGCTCCTTCAGAATACCAATTGAAGGGTCTTTCAGAATGCCAATCGAAAGGTACTTAAAGCACCACTCAAAAATTTTATTTTTCCTTAGGCAAGGGTTTGTGACCAAACATGTAAGGGAAGACCTTTGAAAACATGAGAGGGAAAATTTTGGGGTACAACAGTTGCCCCTGTTCAATTTTCTTAAACCTGAGGATATAGATTGGCTTTCGAGCCTTTCGTGATCCGAAGGTGGAAGACAATTGAACACTAGAGTGCCCAGAAATTTGCACTCACATGGTGTAGTATCAGGATTGTGACGTCGTGAATGGGCTTACAGATGCCATTTGGAGATTGTGGGTAGGAGGATGGGCTTATAGATGCCATCTGCAGGAGCGTCGATCACATAAGAGATTCCTTAGCGAGAACTTGCATACCTGTTGTTTGTAGAAGATTCCGCTGGGGAAGTCTAACTTTTGTTGAGATTTAGGAACTGACTCGTGCTCACCGAGAGTATACCGTTGAGGTTATAGAACTTGTCATGTCTGGTTTCAAGTATTAATCTTCAATCTCTTCGTGTAGATAATTTTCATGGCTTGTTACAGGTATTAATCTACAATCAGTCGTCCACAGATATTTTCCTGGCTTGCTACAGGTATTCAACTGGGACTTGAAAAGGTTGGTCGAGGAGATAGCTGTCCTGGTTGGTTTCAGGTATTAATCTCTGACCTGAGAAAGAAAAATGGTCTTCCTGGCTTGTTACAGGTATTAATCTTCAATCTCTTCATGTAGATAATTTTCCTGGCTTGTTACAGGTATTAATCTACAATCAGTCGTCCACAGATAGTTTTCCTGGCTTGCTACAGGTATTCAACTGGGACTTTAAAAGGTTGGTCGAGGAGATAGTTGTCCTGGCTGGTTTCAGGTATTAATATCTGACCTGAGAAAGAAAGATAGTCTTCCTGGCTTGTTACAGGTGTTAATCTTCAATCTCTTCATGTAGATAATTTTCCTGGCTGGTTTCAGGTATTAATCTACAATCAGTCGTCCACAGATAGTTTTCCTGGCTTGTTACAGTTATTAATATGGAACTTAAAAAGGTTGGCCGATGAGATAGTTGTCCTGGCTGGTTTCAGGTATTAATCTCTGACCTGAGAAAGAAAGATAGTCTTCCTGGCTTGTTACAGGTGTTGATCTTCAATCTCTTCATGTAGATAATTTTCCTGGATTGTTACAGGTATTAATCTACAATCAGTCGTCCACAGATAGTTTTCCTGGCTTGCTACAGGTATTCAACCGGGACTTGAGAAGGTTGGTCGAGGAGATAGTTGTCCTGGCTGGTTTCAGGTATTAATCTCTGACCTGAGAAAGAAAGATGGTCTTCCTGGCTTGTTACAGGTATTAATCTTCAATCTCTTCATGTAGATAATTTTCCTGGCTTGTTACAGGTATTAATCTATAATCAGTCGTCCACAGATAGTTTTCCTGGCTTGCTACAGGTATTCAACTGAGACTTGAAAAGGTTGGTCGAGGAGATAGCTGTCCTGGCTGGTTTCAGGTATTACTCTCTGACCTGAGAAAGAAATATGGTCTTCCTGGCTTGTTACAGGTATTAATCTTCAATCTCTTCATGTAGATAATTTTCTTGGCTTGTTACAGGTATTAATCTACAATCAGTCATTCACAGATAGTTTTCCTGGCTTGTTACGGGTATTAATCTGGAACTTGAAAAGGTTGGCCGAGGAGACAGCTGTCCTGGCTGGTTTCAGGTATTAATCTCTGACCTGAGAAAGAAAGATAGTCTTCCTGGCTTGTTACAGGTGTTAATCTTTAATCTCTTCATGTAGATAATTTTCCTGGCTTGTTACAGGTATTAATCTACAATCAGTCGTCCACAGATATTTTTCCTGGCTTGTTACAGGTATTAATCTAGAACTTAAAAAGGTTGGCTGATGAGATAGTTGTCTTGGCTGGTTTCAGGTATTAATCTCTGACCTGAGAAAGAAAGATAGTCTTCCTGGCTTGTTACAGGTGTTAATCTTCAATCTCTTCATGTAGATAATTTTCCTGGCTTGTTACAGGTATTAATCTACAATCAGTCGTCCAGAGATAGTTTTCCTGGCTTGCTACAAGTATTCAACTGGGACTTAAAAAGGTTGATGGTAGCCATCTTTTGATTGACCTTTTCCTGAAAAAGGTAAAACGTTAGTTGTATGCAATGTCATGATGTATGAAATGCATGATGTCATGATGTTCTCAAAAATAAATGAGATCGTGTCGTATGCACTTTATCATGTATGTAAATAGGAGGTATGAAATGTGAAATGTTTATGAATGTATTTTCGTCTGGGAAAATAAATCCTTGACAAATGTCGGGGAGTTTGTTAAATCCTGGACTGCTGTTGAAGAGTATGTGTGTCTTCAAACTTTGTTTAGAATGTTTCTGATGGGGATGACGAACGAAGATGGTTGTGAGAATAAACCTGTAGGAGAAAATAACTCCATTGGGGAATAAACATGGTGAAGAGATTACTCTGCGGGGAATTACTCTGTGGGGAAGAGATACTTTGCTGAGATTTTAATGATAAACTCCGCTGGGGATTCCGTTGATAAGCTCTGTTGGGGATTTTGATGATGAACTCCGCTGGGGATAGAAAGAACTTCGATGGGGATGATCTTTCAGTTGCAACTTGCTGAGGATAACCCGGTTAGACTCTTGTGAGGATAACCTCTGAATTTGGCTGGGGAGACTTATTTGTGCTTCGCAGGGGATAAGCTTCCAGAATCTATTGGTGAAGATGATTCAACTCCATTGGGGAAACTTTTTTAGACTGCGCTGGGGAAATGGCTCCACTAGGGGTATCTTGCATTCTGCCGGGGAACATTCTTATATTCTGTTGAGGAATATTAAGACTGACAGGGATACTCTTATGCTTTCTGGGGAATATCCTTATACTCCGCTGGGGAATATTAAGACCTTTTGGGGATACCCAACCTTTTTAGGGCTGATGGTAGACCAACTCTGCTTGGGGAGAGTATTGCTGATTCGTTCACAGTTGCAAGCCTCATCTGAAAGAGCTATCATTACTATCTTACTCTACGGGGAGTGAAAGTATCTTAGCCATATTCTTCAGCTGAATATATACCTTGGTACCTGGTGGACAGAGCAACTTGTACAGTTCGGACAATTCTTATTTGCCCCTGTTTTTTGCGGGAGAAGGTGCCTGCGGAGGCCCTGTGGATCGAGTATTATCCCCACCTATGAGGTGCTTGGTATCTTTCGGTCAAAATGACAAGTCTTCTTTGAAGTGGTGAAAAACACAAGAAGGGGGGGTTGAATTGTAAAACTGAAATCTAATGCAATGAACAAGATATTTTTATCCTGGTTCGTTTGATCTCAAACTACTCCAGTCCACCCGTCAAGGTGATTTCGCCTCTCTCCAACGAGGTCTTAATCCACTATATTCAACTGAATATTACAGACTGCTTTAACAACTGCTAAAGCCTTCTTGATTCAAACCACAACCCGGTTTGTCAAGGTAACACTTTCTTACAAAGAGATAAAACTATGTGTGTGGATGTTTTCTACAAAACTGTATCACAACTGTGATGTATACACAAATTGAAGCTTAGAAACTAGATTGCTAAACAGTAATAGAATATCAGAGTGTGTGGTTTAGCAAAACTGAGATAATGAAGATTATTGTTTAGCTTTTGTGCGTTTAGAGATTTGGAGAGCATTAGCCATTTCAATCTTCAAAGCCTTGTTTATATAGCACTGAGATGATGAACGTTGGATGCAATATTCTTGATTCAATGCTAATAACAAGCTTTCCTTATTGAGCAGATCTTGTCTGGAATGAGGCCGTTGGAATTAATTTGCTTTCAATGCACAGTACCGTTGCTTACTTAATGCAAGTTCTGGCTTGGCTCATTCTGACTCTGCTTCGCTGCTGATGAACTATTGTGTTTCTGTATTAGAGTGTTGAGCGCAGTCTTGTTCATCAGGCTTCAGCATGTACGTGAGTTGATCATCTGATTTTAACATTCTGATATAGCAACTTCTGATGCTGGTGTCCAAAATCAAGTTCTGATGCTGAATAGATGTGATCTTGCTTATTTCAATCAGAGTGTCTGCAAGTCAGAACATAATAATTTTAGGCAGCAGATAGTTCATACATGAAACTTATAAATACTATATCTTTTCACTTTGTTATCATCAAAACTTAAATATAGGGTAGTAGATTCAAACTTTGTTCTAACAATCTCCCCCTTTTTGATGATGACAAAAACTAGATATTTTAAATGAAAATAACGTGAAAAGGTATCTGGAATATGTATCAGAATAAGAAGCAAAAGAATAAGGAGTAAGGAAATACTCCCCCTGAGTTTATTACTTCCCTTTGATTATACGTGTTCTTCAGGATCAGATCTTTTTGCCTTTCTTTGAACATCAGAGTCTTTGACTTATCAGAAGCTTTATGTCAGAGCAGAGCTTCAGAGCTTATCTTGTCAGAGCTTTGCTTTGGATCAGAACTTCATAGTGATCAGAGCTTCTAGTCTTCAGAGTGTCCAGGAGCTTCCTTGTGCCTGTAGACTTTAAGCAAAACAGAAAAACATTTCAAGTAATAGAGTTAGAATGTTTGAGAATTTCTGTCTAGTCAGTCGTTATTGATTAAAATATCATTCTTGTTCTCCCCCTTTTTGTCAGCAATCAAAAAGTGTTGGTGATGTGCTAAAACAATTAAGATTAGAAAAACTAATCATATTAAGATAGTTCAGAATCAAAACAAGAAAATATTACAAAACATAATCAATCAGTGCATCAGAAAATCAAGGAAAACATGAAAAAGGTCATGCAAGAAAAAAAATTAAGGTTGAGGAGGCAAGCGTGTGAACAGGTTCTCCAGCATGGCTTGAATCTTTTCAGCAGTCTCATTTTGCTTATGCACCATGCTGACAACAGTGTCAATCTTGCTGTCCTGCACATCCATTCTCTCTTTCATCTTCTGATCGCTTTCATCCATCCGCTGTTGTAGACGCATGTCATTCAGCCTTAGTTCTTCCAGAGTCTGCCTGTCCAAGGCAGCTTGAGAAGCATCAGAAGGAGGAGGCTTCTGAGAACTTTCAGCAACATCCTCTGCTTGACTTTCTTCAGCCTGAATGGTCTTGTCTTCTTCTGATGATTGCACCTTTGCAGCTTGCTTTTTCTCAGACCAAGGTTCACTGTCCAGATGGAGCACGTCCTCTTTCAGAAGCTGATTTCCAACTTCATTCAGAAGCTTGCTGAAATTTTGTTGAGCCTGCTCATAGTTGATATCCTGCAACTTGAGGGCTTCAGCACGTACCTAAAGTCTGAATTGTGACCAGAGCTGATCAGAAGCAGCTGGGTCAATCATCCCAGGACAGACTTGCTTCAAAGAAGCAATCCATTGCAGCACACCTGTTTCAAAATTCATAATACCAGAGCCAACATCTGGTTGCTTTGGTTTTGGGATGGCAATTTTGTGTTTCAAATCAGCAAGACGGTCAAGACTGGTTAAGTCTATGAAAGTCCTGCTGGGGTTTTCAGAGGTTTTCTGAGAGGCTGTTTGTTTTGGAGAAGGGGTATCAGAGTCAGAGATTGCGATTGGACTGGGTGGTGTTTTGGGAGTATTTGGTGGTGTCGATTCTGATGAGGATGGTAACTGGGGCATGACAACAGTTGTTCCACATGGCAGCTGAATTGCCAGCGGTGATGGTTGAGGTGAATGAGGTTCAGATTGATGAGGGGAAGGAGTTTCAGAGTGGTGAAACTCTGTTTGTGGTGATGGTGGATTAATTTCTGGTTGGGGAGAGGGAGGTGGAATCTCTAATTGCTCAGGGATCAGAGGTTCTTCTGAGAGTGGTTGTTGTTGTTGTGGTTCTTCAGCAGATTGCTGTTGTTCTGGTTGTGGAGGAGGAACATTTTGTGGTTCAGAGTTTGGTTGATCAGAGGCATGTTGATCAATATCAGACAGCACTTGGTCAAGTGCTGATGTGGTTGAAATTGTTGGTTGTTTGGGGTGTTTGGTTCTAGGTCTTCTGAGTTTTAATGCCTTAGAAGGGTCTTCTTCTTGTACAGTTTCATCTATGGTAGGGATGGGGATTGAGATTCTATGAGAGGTTTGGGGAGGGATAGATGCTGGAATAGTAAAAGAATTTGAAACAGGGGCAGTAGATGAATTACCTCTTTTCTTGGGAGTCTGCTGAGATGATCCTTCTGATGGCGCCTTTCTTTTCTTGGTCTTCTTCAGAGTCACTTCTGGTTGAGGTTGATGCAGATCTCTGATATTCAGCTTTGGATCTGTACCATCTGCCTTGCACGCATCCAAGTACCTGAGAATCACCTCTGGTTTGGATTCAATTTCAGAAAATAACGGAAAATCACTCAGAGGCACTCTTCTGCTGGAGATATCAGCAGTGGAAGTAGCTCTGGGTTCCTTCTGAATATTCTCTATCAGCTTCATCTTTTTCAGGTTCTTTGCGTTCAGAGGTTTCCCAATTGTTGGTTCAATAGTGCTTAGTTCCTGAGCTTCTATCAGATGCTCAATCAGCCTATTCTCTGTCAGAATATCTGATATCAACCTTCCAAAAGGTATCCAATCCCTCTTGGTTCTTTCTTCTTCCCTTGTTTCTTTCACACTTGTTCTGAGGTGGTTGAACAGGAAGTGAGCCAGATTAATCTTTACCTTCTGATCAATAAAGTAGATCAGAAACTGCTGATCCACATTTATGTAATCAGGAGAACTGGTTGGTTTCCTGTGGTTGAAGCACCCCAGAATTATCTTAGCCCACACTCTGAAATGATCCTTCAGATCTTTAATCTTGCTGCTGGGCAACCCAAGAGTGAAAATCCTGTCAGCTACCACACCTATATCAGCACATCTTTCAGCCATGTCCACACAACGGACGCCACCACCACTTTGACCGATTAGCCTTGCAATGAGATCTTCAGTAATCACAATCTTCTTCCCCATAACAAAGGAGGTGACTAGATGTGTTGAAACCTTGGCGTGAATCCAAAATTCCTTGACCAGCGCTGGGAATGTTGGTCCAACCAACCTATCGAAATACCTTTCCCACTTTTGAGCCCTAACTTCTTCAGTTAGGTCAAAACCGTTCTCCTTCAAGCTTTCAAAGTCAATGATTAATTCAGAAAGCACTTCAAGATTCTTCACCGGAGTGAGGAGAGTTCTGAGTGGCACTTGATATTGCTCAGATGATGCTTTCTTTTGAGTACCTGCAGAAACGCTGCTGGAGGTTGCCATGTTCACACTAAAAGGGTTTTGAGAATGAACTGAGGAAAAAGGTTTGCAAGAGATGAACTCAGAAATATGCAGAAAATGCTTGAGTATTAGTGAGAAAGCGTAAAGAATAAGAATGAGAGATTAATGTGCTTAAATAGAGTTTTCAAAACTATTTTGAAAAGATAAACGTTTTTAAGAGAGAGAAAAATCATGATTGCCATTTAAAAGCATGATTACTTTTCATTAAATGCTTGTTGATTTTGGGGGATTTGAGAAAGATACTTAAAAACGGTTACCAGACATGTGTCTCAATGCACCCAATCAGCGCTTTGCCTTCTCAGAAGCGTGCACGCGTTCTGCTTCAGAGATATGCTGATGATTGGATGACACTTGTTTGATGTAGTGATCAGCACGTCTGTCTTTGAGCTTAGACTCTCAGATCTTTAGACTTGCATCTGATACAATCTGCATGTTTTATCTTTCTGAAAGGAGATTGATCAGAAGTTCACAGTAAAATAATTACATTCTGAAGGTAAATATATGGAATTAAAACATTTTCACTCTGGGAACACTTTCATGCTGAGATGTTTCAGAATGAAATTAAACCTATCTTCTGAAAGGGGTTTAGTAAAGATATCAGCCCATTGATGGTCTGTATCTATAAATTTTAAGTTCAAAATACCTTTCTGAATATAGTCCCTAATGAAGTGATGTTTTATTTCTATATGCTTAGCTCTAGAATGTAAAATAGGATTTTTACTTAAGCAAATAGCAGAAGTATTATCACAAAGTATAGGAATGTTACTCTCAAAAATCTGGAAGTCTTCAAGCTGACTTTTCATCCAGAGCATTTGTGTGCTACATCCTGCTGCTGCTATGTACTCAGCTTCTGCTGTTGACAGAGCAATTGTTGATTGCCTTTTGCTGGACCAAGAAATCAGATTTTCTCCCAGAAACTGGCAGCTTCCAGAAGTACTTTTACGTTCCACTCTGTCTCCAGCAAAGTCAGCATCACAGTAGCCTACTAGGCTGTAATCACTAGATTTTCTATAAAACAAACCCAGATTAGTAGTACCTTTCAGATACTTGAAAATTCGCTTAACAGCTATTAAGTGAGATTCTCTAGGATCTGATTGGAATCTAGCACAGATACACACACTGAATAATATGTCAGGTCTTGAAGCAGTCAGATAGAGGAGAGAACCAATCATACCTCTGTAGACTTTCTGTTCTACATTTTTGCTTACCTCTTCTCTTTCCAGAATGCACGTGGGATGCATTGGAATCTTTGATGGCTTACATTCTGAGAGGTCAAATTTCTTCAGAAGATCTCTGATGTATTTGCTCTGATGAATGTAAGTTCCTTCTGGGGTTTGATTGATCTGAATTCCTAGAAAGAATTTTAGTTCCCCCATGAGGCTCATCTCAAATTCTGCCTGCATACACTTAGCAAATTTTCTTCCAAGAGAAGGGTTAGTAGAAACAAAAATAATATCATCAACATAAATTTGACAGACTAAGATGTCACTCTTAACTGATTTACAGAATAGAGTAGTGTCCACTTTCCCTCTGGTGAATTTATTTTCCAGCAGAAAGTTACTTAGCCTTTCATACCAAGCTCTGGGAGCTTGTTTCAGACCATACAGTGACTTCTTTAGTTTGAAAACATGTTCTGGATGTTTTGTATTTTCAAAACCTGGGGGTTGGTGTACATAAACTTCTTCTTCTATATAACCATTTAAGAATGCACTTTTGACATCCATCTGATACAGAGTGATGCCTCTATTAACAGCAAATGAAATTAAAAGTCTGATAGATTCTAACCTGGCGACTGGGGCAAAGGTTTCTGTATAGTCTATCCCCTCTTGCTGACTATAACCTTGTGCAACCAGTCGTGCCTTGTTTCTGATGACTTCACCTTGTTCATTTAGCTTGTTTCTGAACACCCATCTTGTTCCAATGACGTTGAATCCTTTTGGTCTGGGAACGAGATCCCATACTTCGTTTCTGGTGAATTGATTCAGCTCTTCTTGCATTGCCAGAATCCAGTCATTATCCAGAAGTGCTTCATCAATTGAAGAAGGTTCAATCAGAGACACTAGTCCCATAAGTGTTTCTTCAGAGTTTCTGAAGCTTGCTCTTGTTCTGATTGGATCTTCCTTTCTTCCTAGGATAGTCTCTTCTGGGTGATCCAAGCTGCTTCTGGGTAATCTCTTCTGAGGTTGATCAATAGCTGTTGTAGGATTTCTAGCAGCGCTCCTTTCAGACGTTGAAGGAATGTCTGTGTTGAGAGCTTCTTATGACTTGTCTTCAGAACCTGCAAATTCAATTTCTATACCTGCAAAAACTTCATTCTGCTTTGACTTTTCAGAGTCAAGCTTGTCATCAAAACGAACACTGATTGATTCTTCCACAATCTGTGTTTCTGTATTGTATACTCTGTACCCTCTTGAGCGTTCAGAGTATCCTAACATAATACACTTCTGTGCTTTAGAGTCAAACTTGTTCAAATAATTCTTTGTATTTAATATAAAGCAAGTACATCCAAATGGATGAAAATATGAAATGTTGGGCTTTCTGTTCTTCCACAATTCATATGGAGTCTTTTCCAGAATAGGTCTTATTGAGATTCTATTCTGAATGTAGCACGCTGTGTTTATTGCCTCTGCCCAGAAGATCTTAGCAACGTTTGTCTCATTGATCATGGTTCTGGCCATTTCTTGCAATGTTCTGTTCTTTCGTTCTACAACTCCATTTTGTTGGGGAGTTCTAGGACAAGAGAAATCATGCAGAATGCCTCTGTCATTAAAGAATGACTCAAAGTCTTTATTTTCAAATTCTCCACCATGATCACTTCTGACTTTAACGATTCTAAGATGCTTTTCATTCTGAACTTGGTTACAGAAGGTAACAAACACAGAGTGTGACTCGTCCTTGTGTCTTAAGAACTTTACCCATGTCCATCTGCTATAGTCATCTACGATTACTAACCCATACTTCTTACCACTGACTGAAGCAATTTTAACTGGTCCAAATAAGTCAATGTGCAGAAGTTCTAATGGCTTAGAGGTAGAAACAACATTTTTGGATTTAAAAGAAGGTTTAGCAAATTTGCCTTTCTGACATGCTTCACACAGAGCATCTGAATTGAACTTCAAATTAGGAAGTCCTCTGACCAGATTGAGTTTGTTAATCTGAGATATTCTTCTCATACTAACATGCCCCAATCTTCTGTGCCAGATCCACTGCTCGTTGTTAACAGACAGAAGACATTTTACATTCTGACTCTTTAGTTCAGAAAGTTTGATTTTGTAAATGTTGTTTTTCCTCTTACCATTAAACAGGATAGTCCCATCTTTCTGACTAACAGCTTTACATGATTTTTGATTAAAGATTATATCATAACCGTTATCACTTAATTGACTTATGGATAACAGATTATGCATCAATCCATCTACTAGCAGAACATTATTAATAGAGGGAAGATTTCCATTACCTACAGTTCCAGAGCAAATTATCTTTCCCCTCTGATTGCCTCCAAAGCCAACGTGGCCTCCAGGCTTAAGTTCCAGGCTTTGGAACATATGCCTTCTTCCCGTCATGTGTCGTGAGCAGCCAGAGTCCAGGTACCATGACTGGTGTTTCTGACTTGCTGCTAAAGATATCTGCAACATGTATTATTTTATCCTTAGGTACCCAGATTTTCTTGGGTCCTGATTTGTTAGTTTTACCAAAACTCTGGTTGAATTTTGGTTTCACAGAGTGCTTACTGCTAGTATATTTGATATCATGTGTGTGACCATACACAAAATGTGAATTCAGAGGAGTGTGTTTAATGGTTAAGTCCATGACATTCTTTGGTGTAGGAATCTTACCTTGGTATCCTATTCCTTTCCTGCCGTTTCTGCTAACTCCATAGATCATTGAAGCCATTCTGCTTCTATCTATGCTTTTAGCTAGGAACTTCTGGAAACTGTGATCATACTCCTTGATGATCTCATCAGCGTTGCTGGGAGTTTCAGAAATTGGTTCCTTCTGAGAGTTTTGTAAAGTGTTTTCTAATTTTGAAATTTTATTTCTCAGCTCAGAATTTTCCAATTTGAGACTCTCAGTCTTATTAGAGTCGGATTCAAGATTCCTTTTCAGGTCTCTGAATTTAGCTCTAATTTGCTGATAACGTTCCAGAATCTCATTAAGGCTTTCAGCAAGTTCAGCCTTTGTAAAGTTAACAGCGAAGTTAGGAAATACCTCTTCAGTGTCTGATTCTGAGTCTGATTCAGAAGCTTCACTATCTTCTGAAATGTTAGCCATGAGAGCTATGTTTGCCCTTTCATCATCTGATTCTGAGTCAGCTTCAGACGAGTCAGAGTCATCCCATGTGGCCATGAGACTTTTCTTCTTCTCTCTTCCAAACTTCTTTTTGGGCTTTTCCCTCTGAAGCTTTGGGCAGTCACTCTTGTAGTGGCCTTGCTCATTGCACTCATAGCAGATGATGTCTTTGGTGTTTGGCTTTTTGCTACTGGAGGAGCCTTCAGATCTTATGTATCCAGAGGAAGAATCTGTCCTTCTGTATCTGGAAGAGGACTCGTTCTGATCAGATCTTCTGGGATTCCTGAACTTCCTTTGTCTTTGCTTCCACAGTTGATTTACTCTTCTGGAGAGAAGGGAAAGTTCGTCTTCTTCTGATGAGGATCCATCAGATGTTTCTTCAACTGCCTGCAAAACTTTAGACTCAAATTTTCTGTTAGATTTTAATGCTAAAGGCTTACCTTGCTTCTGAGGCTCATCAGCTTCTAGCTCTATCTCATGACTTCTGAGGGAGCTGATAAGTTCCTCCAGAGTGATTTTGTTGAGATCTTTAGCTAGCTTCAGAGCAGTAACCATAGGCCTCCACTGCTTGGGTAAACTTCTGACGATTTTCTTAACATGGTCAGCAGTAGAGTATCCTTTGTCCAGAACTTTGAGACCAGCTACCAGAATCTGGAATCTAGAGAACATAGTTTCAATGGATTCAGATTCTTCCATTTTGAACGCCTCATACTTCTGAATGAGCGCCAGAGCTTTTGTTTCTTTGACCTGAACGTTGCCCTCATGCGTCATTCTGAGAGAATCAAAAATATTCTTTGCTGTGTCTCTGTTGGAGATCTTTTCATACTCGGTATAGGAGATGGCACTGAGGAGGATGGTTCTGGCCTTGTGGTGATTCTTGAAGTCACGCTTTTGTTGATCAGACATTGTTTTTCTATCAATCTTCTGACCACTTGCATTCACAGGGTGCGTGTATCCATCTGTCACCATATCCCACAGATCAGCATCATGTGCCAGAAAGAAGCTTTCAATTCTGTCTTTCCAGTAATCAAAGTTTTCTCCATCAAAGACTGGAGGTTTGCCACTGAATCTGTCTCTGTCCTCATTGTTGTCATTGCTGATGTGAGAATTGTTTCCTGCCATTGTGTTTTTCTGACGCTGGATCTTGTACTGACACGGTTAAGTGTTTTAGCTCAGAACCAGGCGCTCTGATGCCAATTGAAGTGGTGAAAAACACAAGAAGGGGGGGTTGAATTGTAAAACTGAAATCTAATGCAATGAACAAGATATTTTTATCCTTGTTTGTTTGATCTCAAACTACTCCAGTCCACCCGTCAAGGTGATTTCGCCTCTCTCCAACGAGGTCTTAATCCACTATATTCAACTGAATATTACAGACTGCTTTAACAACTGCTAAAGCCTTCTTGATTCAAACCACAACCCGGTTTGTCAAGGTAACACTTTCTTACAAAGAGATAAAACTATGTGTGTGGATGTTTTCTACAAAACTGTATCACAACTGTGATGTATACACAAATTGAAGCTTAGAAACTAGATTGCTAAACAGTAATAGAATATCAGAGTGTGTGGTTTAGCAAAACTGAGATAATGAAGATTATGGTTTAGCTTTTGTGCGTGTAGAGATTTGGAGAGCATTAGCCATTTCAATCTTCAAAGCCTTGTTTATATAGCACTGAGATGATGAACGTTGGATGCAATATTCTTGATTCAATGCTAATAACAAGCTTTCCTTATTGAGCAGATCTTGTCTGGAATGAGGCCGTTGGAATTAAGTTGCTTTCAATGCACAGTACCGTTGCTTACTTAATGCAAGTTCTGGCTTGGCTCATTCTGACTCTGCTTCGCTGCTGATGAACTATTGTGTTTCTGTATCAGAGTGTTGAGTGCAGTCTTGTTCATCAGGCTTCAGCATGTACGTGAGTTGATCATCTGATTTTAACATTCTGATATAGCAACTTCTGATGCTGGTGTCCAAAATCAAGTTCTGATGCTGAATAGATGTGATCTTGCTTATTTCAATCAGAGTGTCTGCAAGTCAGAACATAATAATTTTAGGCAGCAGATAGTTCATACATGAAACTTATAAATACTATATCTTTTCACTTTGTTATCATCAAAACTTAAATATAGGGTAGTAGATTCAAACTTTGTTCTAACATTCTTCTGGTAGGCCAGTGACGAGATGACGAGACATAGTCGTACGCTTTGATCCCTAATTTTTGCCTGGACCGCCCTTTTGGGTTTTCAGTTCACCGGGATACCCTTTTTTGCCCAAGCCGCCTTTTCAGGTTTTCGACTTGTCGGGTGTACAGACTTTTTCATTTTCATCCCTTATTTTTGCCCGAACCCTTTTGGTTCGCCGGGAAGCCCTTATTTTTGCCTAGGCTAATCAACCTAGCGGGTCTTTGATTCACGCGCGGTATTTTTTGACTATGTCCATTCCCTCAGGATGTAGAGAGGTGTCACTGTCGGTAGTGTTGTGTTGCCATACTACCAGAAGATCTTCGTTTGATCATGCAAGATTCGTTGCTGGAATTCATGTCCAATGCCCCAATTGATTCTGATGGAGATTTGCCCCTGGCTATTTGGCATTTTGAGAGATTCCTTGAATCTTGACTTGACTGCCCCAGATGATGGACAATGATCATGCCGTGCCCCTTGATTGGAAGTGTTTTTCCACTTGAGGTGATCCTTTTTTATTGAAAAGGTTTTTGTTCACTAGATATTCGTTGTGCGAATTTCTCTGCTATTTGAACAAATAGTCATATGCAAACAATGTTATTTTAAGAATGCAAAGCTTATGTCTGTCTTGAAGTTTTTGAAAATGCATTTTTTCAGTAAGATAGGAAAATTTTGTAAAATGTGACGTCAACTCAGGATTTACAGCAAGCCCTACAGGAGTCAGGATACCTTTTGTAACAGTATGCTTTCGGACTAACCCATGCTTCAGCTAGGACTTTTTAAGGGTTATAACGTGGCTTGGTTCACGGTTTAAGAAACAAAGGATAAAGGCTCAAATTTTATTTGTACCCACCCGTTCTTCGTGATGCTCTTCGATCCTAAACTCAGCTAGTCGTGCATTAGATCTCGTTTGAGTCTTTGCTCTAATATTCCAGTGATGGTTCGGATACAGACAATTTATTTTGAATAGGCAGTCATTTTTGTTGAGAGTTTGCAGGATCTCTTCCTTTCTGGTTTTATTATCCCTGTTTTTTGCCTGAACTGTTTCTTTTTGTGACTACAGTCAGCGGGATGCCCCAGTTTTTCTTAAGTCTCCTTCACAGGTTTTGACTTATTGGGCTTTTATTTTGAGAGATAATGACTGCCTATTGTTACGATTATACGTAGCCAACACTGTCTTTTGTTTCGGACGGACTTCTTTGATGCCATTTATTGTGCACCTGGATCAACTGAGAAAACTACCCTGCCCCAGGTTGTGATTAAGGGTTTTAATTTATGAAAAGAAAAACTCCAACTTCTTTGGCTCAAAGGGGTTGACGAGGGATTATCTTCCTTATAACTCCACTGTTTAGGATTTGAAACAATGCCTGTACATCATCAGCGGGGTCTGTTCAAAAGCATAATGTAGAGATTTTGATATCATTTTCGTCATCCTCCCTCAAAAGGCTTAGAATTTTTTAATCGAGAGTTGATCATCACAAAAAATGAAATCAATTTGAATATAGTGAATACGAATAGATTGATTCAAAACAGACATATGCAATGCATTGATAAAGTAACAAAGTTTGACATGAATAAATGTCCGAACAATCAAAAGAAAATTACAACTTGAAAATTCTAATGAGCAAAAAGTCTTCTCGTCTCAGTACTTGTCACTTCAAATGGTGAACCTTGGAGGGATGGTAGAAGAACTCGGGCTGACCATCTTGTGTGAATTCCAATGCTCCTTCATCAATCAGGTTTTGAATTTTGTACTTCAACTTCCAACAGTCGTCAGTATCATGCCCCGGACTGTTAGAATGGTATGCACACCTTGCCTCAGGATTGTAGTTGGGTGAAGAAGTCTTAGGATTCGGATGAGGTCCTACCAACGTCACCAGATTCAATCTTAACAGGTGTTGCAAAGCTTGGGACAGCGGCATGTTGAGCTTGGTAAACGGCCTCTAATTAACCTGTTGTTTATGGAAAGGTTATTGTTGGACCCATGAGGTAGTAGCAACTTGGAGAGGTCCATTCTTCACCATACCAAACTCTTGTCTTCTTGGAGGCTGATTAATGATTTGATCCCCAACCTTGACCGTTTGCTTCATACTGTTGTATCTGTCTTGATGAAGCTGGTTGATAATAGTTCTCATCTCTTCTTGTTCCCGAGCTAAGCCTTGGATAAGAGCCATCTGCCCCAGCATCTGGGTCTTCATGGTACTGAACTCAGCTTGCAGTTGTTCCAACCGTTCGTCCTTATTGTCTTCAGGACTTTTCTTGACCAAGTCCCCAACGAGGAGTGTTTTCAACTCTTCCTGCCCCTTGGATAGGTTTGGGAAGATTTCCCTGAACTGAGTCTCTCGAGTTTGAAGATCTTGATTGTCTGGTTGGAAAGCCATTGCTGAAATAAACAGTGAGAACATGAGAGACCTGTACTGGATGACCTGTTATGCAATGATATGTATGATATATGTATGCAATGTTTTCAAGGATCTCGCGGGGTAAACAAGAAACTGTTAGAACTTGAATCTTGTAGCTTTGATTGAAGGAACTTCATGTCGTTAAGAGCCCTTCTTCAAGAGTCAAGCTCACCATATCGAGTGGGTCATAGCCCCTGACTCAAGTTATCATGTTTTGATCTCTAGACGGCATTGGCTAGAGGAAAATAAATCCCCTTGCCCCTTGCTAGATATTTGATTTACCATAACCTGCATCACAGACCCTTGAGATCCTTGAAATGGTTAAAGAAAGGTTAAGGCATGATGTTATGATGTGTATGTTATGCGTTTAAGCAAAAGTGTGAAGTGATGTAAGTAAACCCTGCAATAAATCCAAATTATCGGATAAGGACTGTAAACAAAACCTGAAAGGAACTCATGTTGTCAGATAACAAGAATGTGCAAGTAGTTCAAGTTTGAAGGCACACAAGTCACACAAATAGCCTTACGTTTAGGCTGGCACGGAGCTTAGGTACTACCCTCTTTCAGTTCAGTTGGTTTAAACCTGCCCTAAAAATAGTAACCGGGTTCTAGAGGATCTCAATATCACTGACTACCCTCAACCGGTCATAATTCCAGTTTAGAAACCTTTTCTTGCGGCCAGAATCATCGCGAGAGTTTAGTCTCAATGAGTGTAGCATACTGCTACTGTTCTATGGCCAAGTTGGTCAATTTAAGGTTCTAAGGTCAGTTGGTGCTTAATGACTCCTCAGAAGACCCATATTCTCCTCGTTTCAACACAAAGGATATCAGTACAGACCAAGGTGCCACACCAACGTAGCTACTGCTTCATCCGTGTCGGTCTACGCTGGACATATCCCTCACAGTTTATTGCTACTTACCTAAAGGGTATCCCCAAATCCGGGTTAGGATCTATAGAACTTCGATACAAGCCCACAAAATTTAAAGCATACAAAGCATACAATTGAAAACACAAGTGATCTAATCCTAAGGTACACCTCACTTATAAGCTTCCCCAGCAGAGTCGCCAGTTCTGTGATCGGTGGGAATGAGAACTGACTGTTTTGGAATGTTGGTTCGCGTTTGCGTTTGTTTTTGCAAAATGTCGTGGTAAGCAAGAGTCGCCACCGTCTTTTATTTTATCCAACAAGGAAAGGACAAAAGCACAGAAAAATTCCTTTTCGAGATGTTTCTCGGGTTCGGGAGGTATATTATAGAAAGGGAAGGTGTTAGCACCCTTTCTATCCGTGGTTATCCACGGGCTCTTAGGTACTTGCTCACTATGTTTTCAAAAGTTTGTTTTTCTTTGTGTTTGTGGGTTTTGAAAAGAGTTTTGTTTTTTTGAAGAGAGTGTAAGTGCGAAAAGTATTGTTTTGTTTTTAAAAGGAGCAAGTACTTAATTACATCTACCTACTCAAAAAGGAATTAGCCTGTGAAAGTGTCCTTTAGACAATTCCATCCCACTATTGAGGAGTAGGTAGCATCGTCGTTGGAGTTTTCGGGTCAATTCGATTAAGGGACGTGTGGCCACTAAAGAAATGTTAGGACGCCTTAGCGGTAACCCCAATGTCTTAGATCATTTTTCCGAGGCAACCGTTTCGAGGCAACTTATGATCTTTGGACAAAAGGACGACCTCTAAAACTTCCTATACTCAATGACCACGTTCGAGGCAACCAAGTGAGGCGTACCCTAAGAGTGCCATGTGCGAGTGTATTGTTTTTCAGTTTATATTATCTTTGTACATGTTATGGTGTTCTACCATTTGTTTTCAGATCTTGTCATGCAATCCTAGTTAGCATACATCTAAACAGTTAATATATGTATAGGAATTTAAAGTGCGGGAATTGTAAATCCTACGCTATTACAAGGCTTCGGGGAGGGGGATTATTTACATGTCCAAAATTGGGGGAATAAAGCAGTAAAGTGTAAAAAGTATTAGTCAAGCTATTACAAACCAGTAGGCAGTTACAATAAAATAAACACGCGCAAATCTGAAAATATCCTCTAAAAATCCTAAGAATAAAATCTTTTGGTTGTTTTATTTTATTTTGGGAAAATGATCTAAATCTTCTTAATTTTAGTTTTGAGAAAATGTTAAGATAATTAAATGATTAATTAACAAGGTTAATTTAATAGAAAAAAACTAGACTAATGTTTTTGTGGTTTTTCTTTTTAATTGATTTTATGTTGATTAAAAAAAAGAAATAAAATAGTCAAAACAAAGATGAAATCGAAGGAACAGGCAGTAAATCAAGAAAGGTATAATTCTGGAGGCCTGGATCGAAAGAGGTGTGGGCTGTCTTTTGATCCAGTGAAGAGGCTTGATCGAAGGTGCCTGAGGGGATTCACTTTGGGGGTGTTCGATCTGGATATGTCATCCTTCGATCTGGGAACCCTGGATCTAGTTTGAAGCTCTGAACAAAACTCTGAGGAGATATTTTCTGCAAAACGAGACAAATATTAAAGATCCAGGGGGGACTTTACCCCCCTGATTCGAATCTCCTCCCAATTCGAGTCCTTCCTCAATTTGAATCTGCTGAATCTGGGTCTAGGTTTGTTTTATCCTGAGATTCGAAGGAGAAACTTAGATCGTTCCCAAGCAATGGCACGATCTCTTCTTTGCGCTTTAGCTTACATGCAACATAATCAGTAATAACAAGAATACATATGAAATGTGTATTTAAATGTCATGAAGGTGCAATTTTGGTTTTGCAAACCCTTACCAATTAAAGATGTATGATCTGTGGCTCTGGGTGTGGAGATGTTTGCTGAACGGCTGCTTTGGCTTGGATTACTTATAAAAATGCTGATAACATTTGGTGGGTTTGTGGGCAGCGTATCTCCAAATCCTCCCTGTTTCTTTTTCTCCTTTTTTCGTTCTGTTTTTTTTTTGTAATGTGTCACTGGCCTCGTATTTATAGGAGTATGATGGTCTAGTAACGGCAAGAGACAACCAATTAAATAGGCCTTTAAAGCCATGAGACAAGAATCAGACATATTAAAAGATTTCCTTTTTTGAAATATTCATGTCTCTTTGGAATCTTGAATGAACCTGGACACTTTTGATTTTCAAATGCCTTCAGGCCCTGCTCTTCAATTGGTCTTGATTTGCCTCCTTCGAATGGATTTCTTATGTACCCTTCGAATGGGCCTTCTTTGCCAGCTTCAAAGTCCAATTCAAATCTATTTAGAACATTCCCTATTAGACAACTTCGACCAGCCCTTGGCCTTGTGATGAGTCTAAGTTCTTATTCGAAGTGTTCAGAACTTCCTTCATCAGAGCATCTTATATTAAGAGAAACTCTGCACTGAAATTCCATTCGAAGGTCATTTCGTTCTGATGTTCTTATTAAGGGAAACTCTGAAGTTCCAGTCGAAGGACACTCTGAAGTTCCAGTCCAAGGACCTTTTGAAATGCCAATTGAAGGGTATTGGTCCATATACCAATCAAAGGGTACTTGTTAAAATTCCAATCGAAAGGCTTTGTTAACAGGCCAATCGAAAGGTGTTGTTCATGCTAATTGAAGGACATGGTTAACATGCTTGTCGAAGCTGCCTTGACACAATGCTAAATCGAAGGATCCCTTGGCATGCCAATTGAAAGGCTTGGCCCAGGGTGCCAAACGAAAAGGTCTTTCAGAATTCCAATCGAAGGCCTTGACACAATGTCAATCGAAGTGTTTGTCCATAATGCCAATCGAAGGGAATTATCCATGCCAATCGAAAGGCTCCTTCAGAATACCAATCGAAGGGTCTTTCAGAATGCCAATTGAAAGGTACTTAAAGCACCACTCAAAAATTTTCTTTTTCCTTAGGCAAGGGTTTGTGACCAAACATGTAAGGGAAGACCTTTGAAAACATGAGAGGGCAAATTTTGGGGTACAACACCACCCTTACCTTGGATTGAAGGTCGCTCTATAATCTCCGGTTAAATTCCCGTTATGTCGTTCTTCCTCTTTTCTAACAGCTTTCACGTTCTTCCTCTCAAACCATTATTCTTCTACTGTTTCTTCTTGCTATTCTTTCCACAATAATAAAATAACCTATTATTCCCTTTATTCCTTGTTGGGCTTAAAACTAATACACCCCCCTTATTACTTCTATTCCTATAAAACAAGCCCACATCAAATAATATTATACTTCTAATATTATTTCTCCACTTAATAAAAATAATAATAAATCCAATTAATCACAACACAACTTCTCAAATATTCCAAAAATAATTTTATTAAATAATAAATTAAATTACGGGCGTTACAGGGCTGCTTCGAGATTAGTCTGTGTAAAACTTCAGAAGGAGCCTGGGTAGGGCTGCTTCGGGATAAGTCCGTGTAAAACTTCAGAAGGAGCCTGGGTAGGGCTGCTTCGGGATAAGTCTGTGTAAAACTTCAGAAGGAGTCTGGGTAGGTCTGCTTCGGGATAAGTCCGTGTAAAACTTCAGAAGGAGGGAGAAGGAACCCATGTAAGATTGCTTCATGAAGAGCCCATGTAAAGTTGTATTTCAGAAAGAGAAGGAACCCGTGTAAGACTTCTTCATGAAGAGCTCGTGTAAAAGTTGCATTTCAGAAGGAGAAGGAACCTGTGCAAGATTGCTTCATGAAGAGCTCGCATAAAAGCTGCATTTCAGAAAGAGAAGGAAGCCGTGTAAGATTGCTTCGTGAAGAGCCCGTTTAAAGTTATATTTCAGAAGGAGAAGGAACCCGTGTAAGATTTCTTCATGTTGAGCCCGTGTAAAGTTGTATTTGGTTGCACAGATAATTACTCTGTTTTGTTTCAAGAGCTAATCCCGGACTTGTTGAAAATTGTTGATGATAAATATATGTTGATTGATATTTCCTGAAAAGGTAAAGCGTTAGCTGTATGCAATGTCATGATGTATGAAATGCATTGTCTAATGGTGTTCTCAAAATAAATGAGATTGGGATGTATGCATTTGTACTGCAGATGCTATGACATTTATAGAATGATGTATGAATGCAATGTGTGAACGTATAAGCTATTCTGTTGCAGTATTGTTGAACCAGGGAAAATAAATCTCTGATTGTTGCGGGCGATGAAGAATGTAGGTCTTCAGATTTTGTTGAAGTTGAACTGCTGGGAGATGATCTTCCGTTGTTAGAGAAATAAACTCTGTTGGGGAAGGAAAGCTCTGTGCACTGCCTGAGGATTTTGTGAAATCCTATTGGGGAATCCTGAGAAGTTTGACGACTTTATTGGGGAAAACCTGATGTCGAAGCAGTAGTTAGAAATTCCTGTTTTGTCGGGGATACAAGAGCACATGACATCACTAGGTTGTAAGCTGAGGATATGGCAGAGACTTTTTTAGTAAGATGCCTTTGCCTCTGTACCTACTGGAAAAAGTACCTGCAGAGACTTTGTGGATGGTTTGAGTGTCATCCCAACTCCTGGGGTGCTTGGTAAATGCTGATCAGGATGATAAGTGTCCTACTGATAAACAAATGATAAGATGACGGGACGTAGTCGTACGCTTTAATCCCTAAATTTTTCCTGGACCATCCTTTCGGGTTTTCAGTCCACCGGGATACCCTTTTTTTCCCAAGCCACCTTTTCAGGTTTTCAACTTGCCGGGTGTATAATATTTTTTTGTATATATCCCTAATTTTTTCCCGAACCTTCTTTGGTTCGCCGGGATGCCCTTTTTTGCTCAGGCCAGTCAACCTAGCGGGTCTTTGTTCATGCATAGTATTTTCCGACCATGTCCATGTTCACCGAGTATGGAGAATTGTCACTGTCCTTAGTAGTAAGTGTTGTCACACTTTCCAGAAGGTTTTTGTTTGATCGTACATGATTCGTTGCTGGAATTCATGCCTAATTCCCTAAGTGGTTCAGATGGAGACCTGTCCCTGGCTATTTGGCATCTTTGAGAGAATACTTGAATCTTGACTTGACTTCCCCAGATGATGGATAATGATCATGTCGTGCCCCTTAGTTAGAAGTGTTTTTCCACTTGAGGTTATTCTGCTCATTGAGAGGATTTTTGTTCATTGAATATTCGTCTGCGAATTTCTCTGCTGTTGAACAAATAGTCATATGCAAACAATGGTATTTTAAGAATGCAAAGCTTATGTCTGTCTTGAAGTTTGAAAATTCATTTTTTAGTAAAACAAACAAATTTTATAAAAGTGTGATGTCAGCTCAGGATTTATAGCAAACCCTACAGGAGTCAAGATACCTTTGTAATAGTATGCTCTCAAACTAACCCATGCTTCAGCTAGGACTTTTAAGGGTTGTAACGTGGCCTGGTTCATGGTTTAAGAAACAAAGGATAAAGGCTCAACATTTATTTGTACCCACCCGTTCTTCGTGATGTTCTTCAGTCATATGCTCAGTTAATTGTGCATTTTGAATCCCAGTTGAGTTTTGGAATGTCCTTGATATTCCGGTGATGGTTCAGAGATTGAACGTTTGTTTGAGAAGGCAATCATTTTGTGACCTTCTTCTTTTTGTTAAGGATTTGTAGGACCTCTTTCTTTTTTGATTTTGTAATCCATGTCTTTTGCTTGAACTGTTTCTTTTGTGATTACAGCCAGCGGGATGCCCCAGTTTTTTTCTTAAGTCTCCTTCATAGGTTTTGACTGAATGGGCTTTTCTTTTGAAAAATAATGACTGCCTGCTTTGATGATTATGCGGAACCATCACCATCTTTTGGAGAGCATATTCTACACTATTTGTCGTGTATGAAGGAAAAGTTTGTGATTGAATGCACATCTGAATTAACTGAGAAAACTACCCTACCCTAGGTTATGATTAAGGGTTCTAGTTTGTGTGAAAAGAAAACTCCTACTTCTTAGGCTCAAAGGGGTTGACTAGGTATTATCTTCCTTATAACTCCAATGTTTAGGATTTGAAACAATGCCTGTACATCATCAGCGGGTCTGTTCAAAAAGCATACTGTAGAGATTGTGGTATCGTTCTCATCATCCTCCCTCTAAAGGCTTAGAGCTTTTAATCAAGAGTTGAATATCACAAAAAGGAAGTAAGAAAGCAGTTTAAGCATAATGAAAATAAATTAATTCAAGAAAAACATGTGCAATTCATTAATTAAATAACAAAGTATGAAAATAATTATTTGAACAAACAAAGAAAATACAACTTGAGAATTCAAATGAACAAAAATGCTCTCAATCCTAGCCATGATTTGGCATGGGAGCAGTGACCATGTTGGGATTCTCAGGAGGGTCGAACTTAATCTCTTTGGCGTCAATCATATTCTGAATCTTGTATTCCAGTGCCCAACAATCGTTAGTATCGTGCCCCAGACTGCCAGAATGATAGGCACGCCTTGCATCAGGATTGTATTTAGGAGAGAAAGTCTTAGGGTTTGGATGAGGTCCTATCAGTGTAATCAGATTCATCCTCATCAAGTGTTGCAATGCTTGAGACAGTGGCATGTTGAGCTTGGTAAACTATCTCTTGGGCTCGTCTTGCCTTTGTTGATTGCCCCGTTGTTATGGTCGTTGCACACGTGCCGAATTAGAGACCAGCACTGCCCCTACAGATTGGTGGTAGTCTACCTTATTACGACCCTTTTGGCCATACACGGCATTGGCTTCCCTCTTACCACCAAATGGATTCATCTCAGCATTAGAAGATGCAGCCATCGGGATCTTCCCACTCTTGATACCACTTTTGATCATTTCTCCTGTCAGAACCATCTCTGTGAACCCAGATGAGGAACTCCCAATCAGCAGATTAAAGAACGGGCCTATCAGAGTGCCCATGAACATGTATACCATTTCACGATCATTCAGAGGAGGTTGTACCCTACCAGCTAGATCCCTCTATTTTTGCACATATTCCTTGAACCCTTCTCTTGAGCTCATGGACATATTCTGCAGTTGCACTCGAGTTGGTTCCAAGTCAGCGTTGTATTGGTACTGCTTGTAGAAAGCAGCATCCAAGTCTTCCCAAGTATGGATGCCAGTTCCTTCTAGATGATAGAACCAATCCAGTTGAGTTCCAGCCAAACTTTCTTGGAAGAAATGGACCCATAACCTCCGATCAACAGTGTGAGGCTGGATCTTTCTGACATATGACCTAAAGTGAAGCTTGGGACAGGAAACACCGTCATATTTTGCGAAGATGGGGACCTTGAACTTAGGTGGGATGACCATCCCTGGAGCCAAACCTAATTCTTCAAAATCCAGATCGGGCACCCTTTAGATCTCCATGGCATTGAGCCGATCCTCCAGTCGTTTGTATTTATCATCCGCAAGAGGGTATTGCTCCTCAGAATAGTCAGGTTCATCTTCTTCAGACGCTAGATTGTTGTCTCCTTCTTCTTATTCCTCGTCCTCTTCCTCTTGATTACCCCCTCCCATTGATGGGGTTGCGAAATCTTGAGCTCGGTTAGCTGGTCTTCTTCTTCCCACACTCAAAACACGAATTGGTTTCTTTGCCTTCTTAGCCTTCTTTTTGACGATCAGAGCTTTCAGGTCTTCTTGCCCCTGGGTCAGAGTCAGGAACATTGGTTGGAACTTAGCATTTTGAGCCTGAAGGTCTTTGATTGTTTGTTCAAGATCCATTTCTTTACTTGCTAAAATAAACAGCGAATAAGATGAGAACCCTGCTTTGAAACCTGTTTATGCAATAACATGTATGATATGCATATGCAATGTTTTCAAGGACCCGCGGGGTAAACAAGAAGATGTCAGCAGTTGAAGTTTGTAGCTTTGAAGAGCTTCATATTGTTGAGTGTCCTTCTACGAGAATCAAGCTCACCATATCAAGTGGCTCATAGCCCCTGACTCAAGTTATTGCATTTTGGTTCTTTGACGGCATTGGCTAGAGGAAAATAAATCCCCTTGCCCCTTGCTAGATGTCAGGATTTATCATAACCTGCATCATAAACCCTTGAGATCCTTGAAATGGTTAAGGAAATGTTGTGGCATGATGTTATGATGTATATGCTATGCGTCAAGCAAAAATGCAGGGCAAGAAACCAATTTATTGGATTTATACAAACAAGGTCCTGCAAGGAATAAAAATAAAGCCCTACAATGAGTTCAAATTGTTAGGCAAAGAAAGCAAACAAGTCACACAAGTAGCCTTAGGTTTAGGCTTGCATGGATTCCATAGGTAAGTACCCTATTGAATTTTAGTTGGCTCAACCTGTCTTAGAAATAGTAATCGGGTTCTAAGGAGTCTCAATATCACTGATCTTCCTTTATCGGTATTATCTCAACTTAGCAATCTTTTCTTGCGACTGAAACATCCCGAAAGTCCAATCTCAATGAGTGTAGTATAGAGTATCAACCAATTCATAGCTTTACACTGAGACCGGCTATCTCACTACTTTATAATGTCCAAGTTTGTTCAACGAAGGTTCTAAGGTTCGTTAGTGCTTCACGATACCACGCGGCTGCCCCGTATTCTCCTCGATTCAACACAAGGGATACCAGTACCACCCAAAGTGTCACACCAACACAACCATCGCTTCAACCATATCGGTCTATTCCATACAGTCTCCATGATCTATTGTTGTTTACCTAAAAGTGTGCCCCAGATCCGAGTGTAGGATCTATAGAAACAACCCAAACAGCCCTCCAAGGGTAAAGTAAACAAAGCACAACAAAGCAGTTAAATAATGAACTAACTCTAAGGTAACCCCACTTTTTATTTTATCCACAGCAGAGTCGCCAGTTCCATGATATGGTGGCAGAACCGGTTGTTATATATTGGTTTTTCATTTTTTGTTCGCAAATGTCGCGGTAAGCAAGAGTCGCCACCGTCTTTTCTTTTATCCAATAAAGGAAAGGGTGAAAAGAACAGAAAAATACCTTTTCGAGATGTTTTATGAGTAATGGGGGTAGATTATGGAAAGGGAATGTGTTAGCACCCTTTCCATCAGTGGTTTTCCACGGGCTCTTAGAGGTTTGCTCATTTTTAAAATACCTTTGTGATTTATGTTTGAAAAAGTTTTGAAGAAGCCTTGGTATGGCGAGCTTTGTAATGTTTCTCGGAATAGTGGAGAAAATATACAAAGTGTTTTGAAATGTCTTTTGAAAAGTAGTATTTGTGTAAGTGCAAAAAAGTGTTTTTGAGAAAACTTCTAACAGTTATCTACTTTTGTACACAAAAAGGTTATTCTTTTCCTCTTTTCCTTTAGACAGTGTTATCCTACTATTAGTGAGTAGGTAGCCTTGTCATTGGATGTTTTGAGGGACAATTGGTTGGGCGTTACAGTCACGAAGGCAACTTGTGGAGACGCTTTAGCAATTATGTTTTAGAGACTACATCATTTACCGAGAAGGCAATTGTAGGGTCATCGAGGGACTATGATGTTTTGATTTACGGGTCTTTGCTAAAGCATTCCTGCCCCATGTGTTTACCGTGGAAATTGGTAAACAACCGTTGATCTTCCAAAAGGTTACTTATTTGGTGACTCGCAGGATCGATCAGATTGATCCTAAGACATGGTTGATTTTCTGGGGTTTGACTAAATCTAATGATGATTAATGCCAGTAAAGTAAAGACACTTTATGTAAATTGCATGAAGAAAAGCTTGATAGAATAAATGTAAGCATTAAATAAAAGGCTTCGACAGAGATGAGTAAATGAAAGGCAATAAAGTGCTTGAATATAAAAGACTTTGATTAATTTAAATGGTGTTTCACACATACATTCTCAACAATTCTTTCGCTCACACTGGGTACTTGAATCTAGATGAGTGAATTGTATATAATGATGAACACACGCGAAAGATACGTGAACAACTAGTATTTATACTAAAACACATCTTAAGTAATCGTTGGACAGTTACGTCGCCTCGAGATGACGCCACATGGCACGCTCACAGCATTCGACGCTCCTGATCTTGGCACGTTGCGTTTGGTAACTGTTGGGAACTGTTTTCCCTCCAAACATTCGAATCTCAAACCATTCCACCCTGGGCATCAGATACCTTTGTCAAGAAGTTCCTTCGACGTCGAAGGTAACAAGATTCCCATTAAGAGAAACTCTCTAAGTACCTTGCCATTTTCTGATGAGCATTCGACGGGATCAGCTGGTCGAAACCTGGAAACTCTTCAAACTCATAATTAATGGTCTATATTGACAACGAACAAGGGTGTCGAATTTAGGAGCCAACAAATTGCCCCCCAAGAATGCCTTATTTAGACGCTGAAAAGAAAAAGGCATTCTTTGAGATTCCACCCGACACCTGTCCTTCATTCTTAGCCACAGATTAGCTCATGCGCTTTTCGTCTCCTACCAACCAACTGACAATCCCAAAAAGCCATCATTCCAACTGTTCCTAAGACGTCACTTCAGTAAGGCGTTTGGCACGCCCAATGTCTTTTCACGGATCGTCATCATGACAATTCCCTGAAATCGAGGACGCACGCTGCATCGTTCCCGTTCTGCAGAACGACTACATCAGCAAATGAGCGCCACGTGCCCCACTATTGTCTGAAACATTAAATGACCTCGAGTTTTGTGATTTTCCAATCACTATAAATAGCGCTAAGTGCCCCTCGTGGGACTTTTCACGCTCTCTTCCTCCAAGCCTTAATATTGAACAGGAATTTCTGCAAAAAACTTTGTTCTTCATCCATCTTCATCTCAACCCAAAAAATGGCTTCAGGTTCTCGTTCTTCCAATGTCCCCAGTTCTAACACTCTCTCTAAAACTGCCCAACCGAAAATCTTTTCAACTGTTCCAACAGTTAACTCCAAAGGAATGCGAAGGGTTCCCGAACCCTTGGGAACTGCTGAGCGTGAGACTTACTCTTCTCAACTGTTGATTCCTGTTGGATACTCCAACCAGGTTTTCGCCATGTCTGGTCCTCTATCTGCATGCATTGCTGACCCAACGAAGATCAAAAGCTTCTTCCCAGTGCTTGAGGCACTCAAGCCCGTTGGGTGCTCCAAAAAGGCTACAGACGACAACGAAGATCCTGCAAAAGAAAAGATAGATCTTCGTTTCTTCAACAGAGGGGTTAGGGCTTTTAGGTATAGCCCTAGCCTTACACCAGACAACAACGCTTGGCTCGACAAGATGGAAAAAAGTCAGGTTTCGATTTGGAAGAACATGGGAATTTATGACCTAGTCATGCTGTCGAAGACTGGTCTCAACTACTCCCCTGAAATGTTGGTAGCTTCTTTTCTATTTTGGGACTATACTCACTTCACCTTCCACCTGCCTTATGGAATGGTAACACCCACTCTCTTCGACGTGGCTGCCATTACCGGTCTTCGACCAACTGGGGATTACTTTGACCCAGAGGAAATGCCTGAAGACCAGATTGGGTTTTCAGCTACCAAACCCACTTACACCACCAACATCAACCACTATCATGACAAATCGACAGCTAAGGTGACGGACGTGGAGCACATTGCGTTTCTAGCCCTTTGGCTGTCACGCTTCGTGTTCTGTACGAAATCTCTACAGGTGACGAAGAAAATGGTCACCCTTGCTACCCAGCTTCACCACGGTCAAAACTTCTGTTTGGCCGAATTAATACTGGCGAACCTATATGATTCGATAAGTAGTGGGACAACTCTATTAAAGGTAATAGAAAATAGATCCAGCTTGCTGCTTGCAGGACCCTTCTGGCTACTACAACTATGGCTAAATGCCACTTTTGAGTCTTTTTTACCTCAGAAAACTCAAATAAACAAACAAGTTCCTGAGATAGCCAAGAGGCGCATCGAAGGTACCAGGCTGGCTTTAATGACTCCCACTGAGGATGGGCTGGAACTCCAACAGACCTTCGTAAACTTCGTTTTGATGTTTGCAGGGAGGAAAGAATTTACCTCGACCATGGCTCCTTTCGCCCGTCGAAAGTTTGGTCCAGGGTGGTTCACCAGGCCCCATCCCAAGTCATCAGAGGATCCTCATCTCGAAGAGCACACAACACTGTGGGAAGCATTTCTCACTCCCAGGATAATTCCATTGCGCTTTAAAAGTTCCAAGAATCATCTGAGCCTGATTGCTTATCAGCCAAATTTGGTCTCTCGACAGTTTGGTATCATCCAATCACTTCCTTCTCCCATTTTCCCTAGGGAGAAATCAATGTTGTATTTTTGTAATGATTACACTGAGGATGTTGCTACCAAGCACATTGGTAGGTACGCTGGTCGGACAGTACTTTCATTGTTCGACTACCAACTCAACTTCCTCTGTTCACCATCTTTTGAAAACTGGTGGAAGAGTTATTATGCTGAAGAATTCTTCGATGAAAAAGACTTTGTGGACGAACTCCAGAAGTCCTTCATTTTGGTCCTTGACAAAATAAAGAAATGTACGTTCACTCTTCAAATTATATTTGTCTTTCCATTTCGACTTATAACTTGTCAATTATAACTTGTGAACGCGTCTTCTTTCAGTTGTTCGAAAACCTGCAGCAAAGAAAACCACAGAAATCCATCAGGGAGGAGGTCCCTCTACAAAACCTTCAGCACCGGTAACCAAATTTTTATTATTTCCTGCTGGTTTTAACATCCTGATTTTCGATGCGGCATTCTAAATCAACTCCATTTGGGGTTTCAGGAACCTGCACCTAAGAAACGACCTGCATTAACGGTCGAATCTGCGAGTGACGGCAAGGATGAATCTCCCCCTGTTCCTCTCAAACGGAGAAAGCTAAAGAAAGATGACCCTGCTCCTGAGCCTCGACCTATGATCAGAATCAAGGTTGCAGGGAGAAAGTCCAGGCCACCTCCTGTGATCATCGAAGAGCCCACGGAGGAGGAGCTGAACGTCTTGCTCAGCAAACCCGTTGAAAGTGATAATTCTAGCCCTGGGGCTGAAATTCCTCTACAGGTAGTACCTCCGACCATTTTCAACTTAGGTGTCGACGATCACGTTCGATTGTGTATCTCTCTAAACCAGAATATTCTTCCTCTTCTATTTTCAGGAGACCACCGAAAGTTCAGCACCAAAAACTTCAGAGTGTTTACCCGGGGTTTTGGTAAACAACCGCTGATCCTCCAAATGGTTACTTATTTGGTTACTCGGAGGATCGATCAGATTGATCCTAGGACATAGGTTGATTTTGAAGTTTGATTAAATTGGATAAGGCTTTAAATAAAGAGGCTTTAAATAACATAAAGAGGTTTCAAGTAAATTGCATGAAGAAAGGACTTGGCAAAATAAATAAGGCTTAAAGTAAAAGGTTCGACAAGAATGTAAAGGAGAAAACAAGTAAATTTCTGGAAAAGTAAATGACTTTGATTAATAAAATTGGTGTTTCACACATACATTTCTCAACAATTCTTTCTCACACGCTGGGTACTCGAATCTATATGAGTGACTTTGTATAGAATTGTGAACACACGCGAGAAACTACATGACTACTATTATTTATACTAAAACATCCCAAGTAACCGTCGGGCAGTTACACTGCTTCGAGATCAATCCACTTGGCACGTTCTCCACGTTCGACGCTCCAGATCCTTGCACGTTTGCACGTAGTAACTGCTGGAAACCGTTTTCCCTCCAAAAGCTTGAATTTCAAACTGCTCCACTCTGAACCATCGAACACTTTCGTCAAGAGACATCTTCGACGAGAAACTCCTTCGACGTCGAAGGCAACCAGCCTTCTTCCTTGGAAGAAATCTTCTAAGTATTTTGCCATCTTTCGACGGGCATTTCGATAGACTTAGCCAGTCGAAGACATCCTTCAGCCTTAATGGCTGACATCAACAAAACAAAGGTGTCGAATTTAGGAGCCAACAAATTGCCCCCCAAGAATGCCTTATTTCGACTCTGAAAGAAAAAGGCATTCTTTGAAACGCCATTCGACACCTGTCTTTCCACGCTTAGTCACAAATTAACTTGTGCACTTTTTGTTGTTTTCTACCAACTATTGGCAATCCCAAGAAAACCATCATTGTTCCGTACCTAGGACGTCACTTTCAGTACGGCGTGCAGTACCAAACGTCATTTCAGAATTTGTCATTATGACAATTCCCAAAAACGAGGACGCACGCTGCGTCCCTCTATTTCTGCAGAACGGCTAAAACAACAGGGGGCTGCCACGCGTCCCACTAACTCCTGCAGCATTAAATGGCATTTAATGTCCTCGTTATTGGGGATTTTTCCCCACTACTATAAATAGCAGCAAGTATCCCATTGTGGGACTTTTTACGCCATCTAGCCTTTCAAACTTCTCTGTTTTCATACAAGCTTGTTATCTTTGCAGAAACTCTTCCTCTTTCACTTCGTCTTCAACCTCATTTCAAACTCAACACTAAACTATGGCATCTGGTTCTACTGCTCCTAGTGCTAACGCACCAACTGAAAATGCTAAACCCAAGGTTTTCGTCACTGCTCCGGTAGTAAATTCTACAGGCAAACGAAGAGTTCCTGAACCCTCGGATATCGCCGTTCGCGATGCCTACTCACGCCATCTTATGATCCCGGTTGGATACTCCAACCAGATCTTTGCAATGTCTGGCCCCATGTATCCAAGTATCTCTGAGGCTTTGAAGATCAAGAGCTATTTCCCGGTAGTTGAGAAACTCAAACCGGTCGCATGCGCCAAGAAAGACGCAGAAGACAATGAAGACCCTGCACATGAAAAAATCGACCTCCGTTTCTTCAACAGAGGTGTTAGGGCCTTCAGGTCTTGCCCTAACCTTACCCCTGATTACGTTGCTTGGCTAGCAAAGATGGAGAAGCACCAAACTTCGATCTGGAAGGATATGGGGATCTTCGACCTAGTGATGCTGTCGAAGACAAGTTTGAACTATTCTCCGGAGATGCTGATAGCCTCTCTGCTGTTCTGGGACTACTCCCACTTTACTTTCCATCTTCCCTGTGGGATGCTAACCCCCACACTCTTCGATGTGGCCGCTATTACTGGCCTTCGACCCACCGGGGATTACTTCGATCCGGAGGAGATGTCGGAGGACCAAATTGGCTTCTCTGAGACCAAACCAACATATACCACTTTCATCAACCATTATCATGACAGGTCGACAGATGCTGTGTCGGATGTCGAACACATAGCGCTTCTAGCCTTATGGCTGACTCGCTTTGTGTTTTGCTCGAAGTCTTTACAGGTGACCAAAAAGATGGTCACTCTTGCTACTCAACTGCATCATCGCCAAAACATCTGTTTGGCAGAACTGATTCTGGCTAGCCTCTATGATTCGATCAGCAATGGGGCAACTCTTCTAAAAATTATCGAAAATAGGGCCAGCTTGCTACTTGCTGGGCCTTTTTGGCTGCTCCAACTGTGGCTAAATGCCACTTTCGAATCTTTCTTGCCCAAGAAGGTTCAGATAAATGAGCAGGCTCCAGCGATAGCGAATAGACGCGTCGAAGGAACCAGGCTGGCTCTGCTGACACCTATGGACGATGGACTGGAGTTTCAGCAAACCTTCACCAACTTCGTACTAATGTTTGCTCGAAGGAAGGAGTTTGTTTCAACTATGGCTCCATTTGCTCGACGGCAGGTAGGTCCAGCATGGTTCACAAGGCCACATCCAAGGACGTCGAGTGGTCCTAATGTTGACGAACACACAATACTGTGGGAGGCGTTCCTTACACCAAGGATCATGCCTCTTCGATTCAGGAGCTCTAAGACTCATTTGAGTCTGATTGCATACCAACCAAACCTGGTATCTCGCCAGTTTGGTATTATCCAAACCCTGCCTTCTCCGATTTTTCCACGAGAGAAGTCAATGTTGTACTTCTGCAACGATTACACAGAAGAAGCTGCCATCAAGCATATCGGAAGATATGCTGGTCGAACAGTTCTCTCGTTGTTTGACTACCAGCTTAATTTTCTTTGTTCACCATCCTTCGAGGAGTGGTGGAGAAGCTATTATGCTGAGTACTTCTTCGACGAGAAGGACTTCATGGATGAGCTGCAGAAGTCTTTTGTCCTTGTGTTGGACAAAATAAAGAAATGTAAGTTCATGCTCTCACATTACTTTTGTCTTTCTTTCGACTACTAGCCTGTTAACTTTTTTGTTTGCTTTCAGTTGTTCGAAATCCTGTGGCCAAGAAGGCTACAGAAGGCCAACAGGGAGGAGGCCCTTCAACAAAACCTCCACCGCCGGCGAAGACTACAGCGCCGGCGAAGACCATAAGCAACCAACAGGGGGAAGGCTCTTCGAAGAAGCCTTCTATATCGGTAACCAGACTTTCATCATTTTTTCCTGGCTTTCGACTTTTCACTTTCGATGCAATTATTAAATCGAATTCCTATTGGTTTTCTAGGCACCTTCGCCCAAGAAACGGCCAGCACTGGTGGTCGAATCTGGGAGTGATGAAGAAAGTGATTCTCCTCCTGCCCCTCTAAAGAGGCGAAAGTTGACGAAGGATGCTTTTGTTCCTGCTCCTGCTCCTGAAGGTCGAACCATCAGAATAAAAGTTGCTGGGAGAAAGCCTAGGCCACCTCCAGTAATCATCGAGGAGCCAACTGAGGAGGAACTAAACATTCTTCTTAACAAGCCTGTCGAAAGCGACAATTCCAGCCCTGGGGCTGAAGCTAATCCACAGGTAATCCCTTAGACCCTTTTTATAATTTAGGTATAGATACCCATATTCGATTGTGTCTCTTTCGACATCTGAAGATTTGTCTTCTTTCCTTTTTCAGGACACCACTGAAAGTTCTCCGCCAAGGACCTCTGAAACGCTGGAGTCTGCTGAACTCAGCAGGCCACAAGAAAAGGGCTTGGGAAATGACGAAGCCCATACTGAAAATGAGACCAATGCTGAAATAGTAGAAAAACCAACAGAGGAACCTCTGGTGGAGGAACAACAGCCAGAAGCAGTTCAGGTGGTGGACCTGTCAGAAGAGAATCATGAAGAAAGGGACCAAGGCGATGCTGGCGAAGACAATCAAGGTGCTGCTGACGAAGAGAACCAAGGTGGCACTGGCGAAGGGCACCAGGGTGACGCTAGCGAAGAGCACCAAGATGACGCTGGCGAAGGGCACGAGGGTGATGCTAGCGAAGAGCACCAAGGTGTCGCTAGCAACGAGCCACAAGTCAACGCTGGTACTGCCCCAGTCCGAGTCGAAGAGCAACAAGTCGAGGCACTTAACATTCAACAGCCTCAAACCCAAGACCATACTGTTGCAAGGGTTACCTCCACGAAGCACAGGTCAAAAGAGGACTTAGAACTTTTGAAACAAACTGACCCTGTTAGCTATCTCAACGCAATCATCGAGAGCAAGAGTTTGTCTGATGCTAGTCAGGAGATTCCTGCCCTGTCGGGGAAGTCTACTGAAGCCTCTCCTCTCAATGACGCTTTGGCGAAGGTTAAGGCCCAGTTCTTCAAGAGGGACTTGATGAAGACTTTAGAGGGGGACCCCACTGCTCCATCATGTTTGAAGGATGTCTTGAACGCTGTCGACTTGTTAGCTGTAGCCCCAGAAGGCTCAGGCTTGATCATGGAGTTACACTCTATGATTGATCAAGTCTCAGCAGATTACAGGCGCCAAAGGGGATTTAACAGTCAGCTTGAGGTGTTGTATGGCAAAAGCTCCTCTGCGTGGACTGCTGTCTCGGATTCGACTTCTCGAATTGCGGAGTTGTCGAAACAAAAAGCATCTACGCAGGAAGAAGTCGATGCCATTGATCGAGAGAATGCTTCCTTCCGGGCACAAATCGCAGAGATAGAATCGAAGATAAATGCCAACACTATACGCAAGGAGGAACTTCTTTCGACCATCTCAGACACCGAGAGCCAAACTGAAATCAAACAAGGCCTGGAATTCGCTGAGAGGGCCCAAGGCCTCGACGCTCAAATTGCCAAACTAGTGCAGGAGAACGCCTGGTGTTCGAAAAGGTTGGAGCTGCAGCAAGCCAAGTATCTTCGACTCAAGGACTCTCTTCCCTTTTGATTGATTCTCTTTTGTAACCATATTTTGTAATCCATATTCGACAACAATTGCCATCTTGGCTGAAATTTATAAAATTTCCATTTTGGCATTTTTATGGTTAATTTAGTCTTGTTCTTTTATTATTTTATTTTTACCTCTTGAAGTATAGGTTTGTATTTTTTCAAATATTTACCATTTACCCTCAAGAGCCTTTTATCTCCACCTAACTCTTCGACTTCATAGGCTCCACCAGAAAAAATTTGGATAACTCTGAAGGGTCCTTCCCATTTGGGTGACCATTTCCCCATGCTTCGATCTCTTCGATCCATGGGAAGAATTACTTTCCAAACTAGTTCTTCAGGCAAAAATACCTTAGGTTTTACCTTTTTATTATAAGAGTCTTCTACTCTTTTCTTTTGAAGTCTGAGTAGGTCGAGAGCGCGTAATCTCTCTTCGTCTAAATCCACCAGTTCATCTAACATCATGTTCCAATAAACTTCAGAAGGAATATCATAATGCCTCTGAACCCTTGCAGATTGAAGACAAATTTCTGCTGGCAACACTGCATCATGGCCAAAAGTTAGCCTATACGGTGTTGTACCAGTGGCTTCTTTTGGGGACGTTCGACAAGCCCATAAAATCTGGTCTAACGTCTTGTGCCAATTCTTTGGTTTCTTCCCAACATGTTTCTTTATCAAGCCAATCACCACTTTGTTAGCTGCTTCGACTTGACCATTCGCCTGTGCATAATAAGGCGTTGATGTTAGGAGTTTGAAACCTGTTTCCTGAGCAAATTCTTGCATCTTTCGACCAGTGAAAACTGACCCTTGATCAGTTGTTATTGTCTCAGGGATTCCATACCTAAAGATAATGTTCTTTTGAATAAATTCAATGACATTTTCTTGGTCCACATTGACTAAAGGGACAGCTTCGATCCACTTAGTAAAGTAATCAATGCCTACCAATATGTATTTCTGACTCTTTGATGATGCTGGTCGAATCTCTCCAATGAGATCCAACGCCCATCCTCTAAAGGGCCAAGGCTTCACTATCGAGTGAAGTTCGCTTGCTGGTACATGTTGGATGCCTGTATGAACTTGACACTCTTGACAACCCTTGGCGAACTCAACACAATCTTTCAGCATAGTGGGCCAATATAGTCCTTGTCGAAACAACAACCATTTCATCTTATGGCCTGCTTGGTGAGCCCCACATGCCCCAGCATGCGTAGTCGAAAGGGCTATGTATGCTTCAGTCTCACTTAAACATTTCAGCAACACCCCTTCAGGCGTCTTCTTGAATAACTCATTACCCATGAGTACAAAACTCAACGCCCTGTATTTTGTTTTTCGTTCTGTCGAAGCTCCTGGATTTTGAAGATAGTCCACAATGGGTTTCCTCCAATCTTGCTCTGACAAATTATCAATGAACGAAATCTCGAAGTCACTGTGATCAGCATATCCTAGTCTCGTCGATTCCAAGTCTGTTGGTGATAGACAAGTTGCTTTTATCTTTTCTCGAACTTCGATTGCTCTTTGTAATTTCGTTTTTGAAATCTTATACCCAGATGCAATTTGTGCCAAGTCATTGGCTATTTGATTTTCGACTCTGGGTATGTGTCGTATATTGATCGTTTCAAATTTTTTCAATAAACGATTTGCTATCACAAAGTACATAATGAGATTCTCCCTTATGCATTTATATTCCTTTGTGACTTGCTTAATGACTAACTCTGAGTCTCCCATGATTTCGACTCGAGTTGCCCCCAATTCCAACAATATCTCAAGGCCAGTAATCAGAGCTTCATACTCAGCCTCATTGTTCGAACAAGAACCTGATATTTTGTACTTGAATGTTGTTGGAATTTTATCTGGAGAAATAATCAAGACTCCTACCCCTGTTCCATCTTTATGGCTGGAACCATCGAAGTAGAATTTCCAAGGCTCTATCTCCACATAATTAATATCCTCGACTTGAATTGAGTGGTCGACTATAAAGTCTGCCACCACTTGTCCCTTCACTGCCTTAAGAGGCATAAAGGTCAAGGAGTATTCAGTTAATGCTAATGCCCATTTGCCAATTCGACTATGCAAAATAGGTTTCGACAACATATATTTGAAAACATCAAAATGAGACGAAACATAAACATCAACTGGTTTTATATATTGCTTGAGTTTTGTACAAGAAAAATACAGACATAGACACAATTTTTCAACTTCGCTATATCTAGTTTCTGCATCGTTCAAAACTCTACTGAGATAGTAAATGGGTCTTTCGACTCCATTCTCATCCTCTTAGGCTAACATACTTCCCAGAGTTTTGTCAGATGCAGCTATGTACAATCTCATACTCCTATTGCTACAAGGAGGCACCAGAATAGGTGGCTTAGTGAGGTACCCTTTGATTTTGTCGAAGGCGTCTTGTTGCTCTTGCCCCCATTCGAACCCCTCTTTATTCAGTCGAAGTAAGGGTGAAAAGGCCTGAGCTTTCCCACTTAGATTAGATATAAACCTCCTTAAGAAATTTATCTTGCCTAAGAGAGATTGCAATTCCTTCTTATTCGATGGCGCTTTCGCTTCCAGAATTGCCCTCGTCTTGTTCTGGTTGATTTCGATTCCTTTCTTGTGGACAACGAAGCCCAAGAAATCTCCAGCTTTCACACAGAACGCACACTTCAAAGGGTTCATCTTCAGACCATGTTCTCTCATTCTTTCGAATGATTGTCGAAGGTGGTCAATATGATTCTTCCTGGAAACAGATTTTATAACAATATCATCAATATATACTTGCATAAAAGTGTTAATAAAATCATGGAAGATAGTATTCATTGCTCGCTGGTACGTTGCCCCAGCGTTTTTTAAGCCAAAAGGCATCACTACCCATTCGTAAGTGCCTAAGGCCCCAGGGCATCAAAAAGCTGTTTTCGACACATCCTCCTCAGCAATGAATATTTGATTATATCCTGAATAACCATCGAGCATACTCAGGTATTCATAACCAGCGGCAGAATCGACTAGCATTTCCGCCACAGGCATAGGATATTCATCTTTGGGGGTGGCAGCATTCAAATCTCTGAAATCTATGCACACCCTTAACGTACCATTTTTCTTAATTACTGGCACAATATTTGCAATCCATTCGACATACCTTGTAACACGGATGAATTTGCATTTCAGAAGTCTTTCGACCTCCGTTTTGATCTTCGACAATATTTCTGGAGCGAAGCGCCTTGGATTTTGCTTGATTGGCTTCTTCCCAGGTTTGATTGGCAACTGAAGTTCTACCAATCCTCTGTCGAGACCAGGCATTTCGTCATAATCCCATGCAAAACAGTCTTTAAACTCTTTCAGCAATTGGATTACTTCCAACCTAAGTTCTGGATCGATTTTGGCGCTGATGTAAGTTGGCCTTTTCTCTGATCCTTCACCTAAGTTGATTTCTTCTAAAGGGTCTTGTGCTAACATTTTAATGTTGTTCGCCAAGGGGTCCTTTTCGAAGCCCAAAGGCTCATCGTCATAGATGGCGTCGAGCCTCTGTTCCTGCATTTCTTCTGGCATGATATCAGGAGGTTTTGGATCGAAATCCTTTCCGGGGCCTACAGCAGATAATTGTTGATCATTGGCCTGTGTGGCCATGTACTTTACTTCGGCTTCGAGAGCCGTTATCATCTTGGTTTCGGCTACATAAGCCGAAATTCGCTTCAAAGATTGTGACTCAGTCATTACCACTGAATTCACTTCCCCAACCAGTTGGTTGGATATCAGTTAACCCACTGAAGTCTATGTGGGACAAGTATTCTCTGTCCCATTGGAAACCATGCTCAGGATGCAGGTATAAGGAACAAAAGGTGTTTGGCGCTGGCGCCATGTCGAAGTCAGGTGTTGGACATGGCCCTATGTGAGCCAAGTTCTTGTCGAAATCTGCCAAACCCAGGTGATTCACTTCGCCAAGGTAGTAGCTTTGATCTGCCTCTATGTTTTCGACCATCCCATCTGGACGCCATAGCAGCAGCCTTTGGTGCATCGATGAAGGAACAGCGCCAACACCATGAATCCATTCACGGCCTAACAAAAGATTGTAGTTAGGTTTGGCCGATATGACCATGAACATCGTTGGTCGAAGGATAGACCCTACTTTGATATCTAGCTGGATCACTCCCATGGTGGTCCCTATGCTTCCCTCATAGTTCGACAAGACCATGTTGTGAGGCTTAATGTCCTCATCCTTTTTGCCAATTTTCCTTAGCATAGAGTGAGGGATAATATTGATGGTTGCCCCACAATCGACCAATATTTTATTCACAGTAGTTTCTTCGAGTTTAGCCCTTATGAATAAAGGCTTGAGGTGATTTTTCATCGCCTCTGTAGGTGGCTCGAAGAAGCCATTTTGTTCCTCAGTAGTACCATTGTCCATGACAAAATAGCACATTGGCCTATGTTTGGCCATTTCTTGCTCCACTTCCCAGTCACTTGCTTCGACTTCTACCTGTCGATTGAATTCTCTGGGCAGCACTGAAACGATATTCACCATTATGTCCAAAGTATCGTCAGACTCAGCATCGTCTTCGTCTTCGACTTCACTTTGGTTAGGCCAAACTAGCCTGTTGGTTACTGGCTCTCTCTCTAGAGGCTTCCTTTGTTTCCTTTGAGGAACATTCGAACTAGTTTCTGCCTTAGGTTCGTTGGCAGCCTCCCTTTCTGCTTTTCGTCTCCTTTGATATCTCCTCCATTGAGATCGAGACATAGGATTTTTACCTTTGTAGTTGCTGGACACTTGTGCAACCTTAGGTGCAGCAACTTGAGGCTCTTTCTTTTGAGTCAAAGAGGAACCTCTTGGCACATCGAAAGAATGCCATTTCTCCTCACTTGGCCTTTTCCGACCAGAGGTTTTGTACCAAGTATCTACTGGCACATTTGTGGGAGGCCTAAAATTCAATGGCCTCTTTTCTTGGTTAGAACCTCTTCTGGGATCATGTCGAAGGTCAGCATTCTCCCTTCTCTTATTCGCTGCTCTTACGCCTTGAATGTGCTCAGCAGCTTTTTTATCAAAGATCGAACTGCATCTTGGACACAGCATCACCTCCGATTTCTTTTTCTGGCATCTTTGTAAAAAATCTGCCAAGTTTTCATTTTCCCGAGGGAAAGCAGTCTTATTAGCTTGTTCTTGCCTCATGGCCTCTTCTGATGCTTTTGGGTCAGAAAGTTCGACCATGTTGATATTCATTGTATCTTTGTTAGCAAGAGTTAACTGCTTCATTTGTACCTCCAGATTCTCTGTCTGGCCTTGAACGGTGGCCAAGTGGGAACTGGCTTTTGATCCAGTTTTTTGTGCTTCAGCGGTCTCCGACTTCGGGTTTTCGACCGCTTTCTGGACAGCTTCAATTGTCTTCCTGGATAAATTTCCAGAAAAACTGCCAAAGATTGGCATGTTGATGTGGTCCTTTGAGACTTCGACCATGGTAATTCCTGGCTTCTTCGACTGGATCCTGGTTGCCTCTATCACGTTCACCTCAGAGGGTTCAGCATAGTGGGCTTCAGCCTGCAATGGATTTGAGTCGACAGCCATTGGGGATTTGTCAGCAAACTTCAATCTCCCCTCTTCGATAGCGTCTTGCACAAGATTCCTGAAAAGAAAACATTGAGAAGTTTTATGGCCCAAAAAATTATGATATTTGCAAAAACCTCTCTTCTTTCTTTGATCAAGAGGAGGCAGTTTTACCCCTGGGGGTACTATCATTTGGCCATCTTTAACCAATAAATCGAATATTTCATCACATTTTGTGATGTCAAAACTATAGGTCTTTTTTGGGAACCTATCGTTGGTCCTTTCTGGACCAATGGGATTTTTCCCATTTGAGGGGACTAACAGTTTACAAGAGTATGGTGGCCCTTGTTTCAGTTCTGCTAAATCGACTTCTCCTTCTTCGACAGTTAAAGTATCGTCGAAGGATTCTTGATCTTCGTCATCCATCTCAACGTACGCTATCCTCTCTCTCTTGTGAGTTTTCGTTGCCTTAGCTTTTTCAGCTTTGAGGCGCTCTACCTGTCGAACTCTATCGGCCAGTTGGGCCATGTCTCTTAGGTATTGGGTGTCTAGTTTCTTCCTAATGGAATAATCTAAACCGCCTGCGGCTATTTCGACCAACTCATGTTCTGGCACTTGTGTAAAACATCTCGCCTTGAGCAACCTAAACCTATTTAGATATTCGTCTATAGGTTCAGTGAAACGTCTCTTCACACTGGCCAGTTCTTTCAGGCTTATCTTGGTTTGCCCCATGTAGAATTGTTCATGGAACAATCTTTCCAACTGGGTCCAATGATGGATCGAATTGGGGGGGAGAGTTGTAAACCAAGTAAAAGCGTTCTTTGTCAAAGAACTTGGGAAGTACTTGATCCTTAGGTTTTCGTTATTCGAAATGTCACCCGCTTCGATCAAATATCTCGCCACATGCTCGACAGTAGATTCTGTCGTGTCCCCAGAGAACTTAGTAAATTTGGGGACTTTGCATCTAGGAGGTAAGTCCGTTTGTAACACGTATTCTGACAATGGAGATGTAAAGTTGGGCCTTCGAAAGCCCATGTTCATCCCATTCTGAGTCATGATCCTTTCGATCATGGTTGCCAGATTGTTTTCCAAACCCATGTTTTGGTATTGGATATGCTGAACCACTTCGTCAGCATTTTGGTTTCTGTTAACTAACCTTACCTCTGGGGTTATTACCCTAGGTTCCTCGACAGGTTGTTCCAATCGTGCCCTAAGGTTTTCTTCGACAGGCTGTTGAGCCTGGTTAATGGTGGTTTCTTCCTCTAAAAATATCCCCTGATTTCCCCTTATTTGCGCCCTTTGGGGCTGTCGAATAGGTTGGGGTACTCCAAAGAAGTCAGCCAACCGCGTCATTTGCGCTGTCAATTGCTGATTCGATTGAGTAGTGTTTTGTATTAGAGGGTTTAGCCTCGTACTCAAAGTCTGTGCCAACATTTGCACCATATCATGGTTGCTTTCGTCCATTTGTTGCCTCAAGACTGCTGTCGAGGCATTTGTAAGGCCATGGGCTACTTGGGACGTTCCTCCTAAGAGTTGGGTCCTATTTCTATTCGCCATGCCTACTCCAGAGCCTTGGAGTGGCGAAGAGGCACTCACAAAAGGGTCTGAAAAAGTGGACGCAGCATTTGTCAGGCTTGCCACTTCAGAAGTTGGCATACCATAGAATGGAATAAATCCTGGGGGAACCAAAGGCCTTGTGCCTAAATTTCCCCTTGGTGGGGGAGTTCCCAAAGGCATCCTGGGACCTGTTAACGAAGGTATTGGCCCCGTGGTTGTGACCGATACTGCTGGTGTCGAACCAACATTTGTCGCTTCACTTACGGTCATACTAACCGTTGCTCCCACACTCGTTTGTGGGATTTCATTATTGTTTGGCGGATTCGCCATCTCTTCCCTTCTTCTGGCAGTATTGTTATCGTTAGTGTATATTCTACCACTTCTCAATAACATACAACTCGAATAGATGAGATTATTTTCAACAATCAACACACAGTCCCACCAGGTGTGCCAATTTGTTTACATGGGGTTTTGGTAAACAACCGCTGATCCTCCAAATGGTTACTTATTTGGTTACTCGCAGGATCGATCAGATTGATCCTAGGACATAGGTTGATTTTGAAGTTTGATTAAATTGGATAAGGCTTTAAATAAAGAGGCTTTAAATAACATAAAGAGGTTTCAAGTAAATTGCATGAAGAAAGGACTTGGCAAAATAAATAAGGCTTAAAGTAAAAGGTTCGACAAGAATGTAAAGGAGAAAACAAGTAAATTTCTGGAAAAGTAAATGACTTTGATTAATAAAATTGGTGTTTCACACATACATTTCTCAACAATTCTTTCTCACACGCTGGGTACTCGAATCTATATGAGTGACTTTGTATAGAATTGTGAACACACGCGAGAAACTACATGACTACTATTATTTATACTAAAACATCCCAAGTAACCGTCGGGCAGTTACACTGCTTCGAGATCAATCCACTTGGCACGTTCTCCACGTTCGACGCTCCAGATCCTTGCACGTTTGCACGTAGTAACTACTGGAAACCGTTTTCCCTCCAAAAGCTTGAATTTCAAACTGCTCCACTCTGAACCATCGAACACTTTCGTCAAGAGACATCTTCGACGAGAAACTCCTTCGACGTCGAAGGCAACCAGCCTTCTTCCTTGGAAGAAATCTTCTAAGTATTTTGCCATCTTTCGACGGGCATTTCGACAGACTTAGCCAGTCGAAGACATCCTTCAGCCTTAATGGCTGACATCAACAAAACAAAGGTGTCAAATTTAGGAGCCAACACAGAGACACAAGACTCTGCTGAACATAGTAGACAACAAGAGGAGGAATTGGTGAACGATGAAGCCCTTGCCGAAACAGAGGAACAACAACCAAAGGAAGCTCAAGTGGTCGATTTGACAGAGGAGCAACATGACGAAGAGGAACATGTTGATGCTGACACTACTGAACAACCTGTCGAAGAGGGTCATGCTGATGCTGACGCTACTGAACAACCTCAACCCCAAGCCACTACTGCTGTAGGAACGACCACCTCGACAAAGCCCAAGTCTAAAGAAGACTTGGCCCTTTTGAAGCAAACTGATCCAATTGGCTACCTGAATGCCATCATTGAGAGTAGGGAGAATTCATCTGACCTTAGTCATGATGCCTCTACTACATCGGGGAAGTCTACTTCGACTTCTCCTCTTGATGAGGCTTTGAAGAAGGTCAAGGCTCAGTTCTTCAAAAAGGATTTAATGAAGGCTTTGGAGGGGGATCCTACTGCTCCGTCTTGTCTGGGAGTTGTTCTGAGTGCAGTCGATTTGCTTGCTGTATCTCCAGAGGTTTCCAGCTTTATCTTGGAGTTATACTCCATTGTTGACCAAGTCTCTGCGGACTATAGACGTCAAAGGGGGTTCAACAGCCAGCTCGAAGCACTACATGGCAAGAGTTCTTCTGCCTAGACCGAGGTAGCTGAAACAACTTCTCGAATTGCAGAATTGTCGAAACAGAAGACATCCAAGCAGGAGGAAATCGACGCCATAGATCGAGATAACGCCTCTATAAAGGCGCAGATCGAGGAGTTAGAGGCCAAGTTAAATGTGAACACCAAGCGCAAAGAGGAGCTCCTTTCGACTGTTTCGAACGCAGAGAGCCAAGCTGAAGTTACACGAGGCTTAGAGTTCGCTGAGAAGGCCCAAGCCTTTGATGACCAGATTGCCAAACTTTCTCAGGCGACTGCCTTGTGCAACAAACGGCTGGAGTTACAGCAGGCCAAGTATCTTCGACTTAAAGCTTCTATCCCTTTCTAATTTGCTCAGCAACTTATTTAACCATGTACTGTAATATTTGTAAGACAGTGCAACCATTTTGGCTAATCACTATATAATTTTCCATTTTGGCTTTTTATGGTTAATTTGGTCATTAATTGCTATTTATTTTGATCTCTTGGAGCATAGGTTTATATTTTTTTCAAATATTTGCCGTTTACTCTCAAGAGTCTCTTATCTTCGCCTAACTCTTCAACCTCATAAGCTCCACCAGAAAAAATTTGGATAATTCTGAATGGTCCTTCCCATTTGGGTGACCATTTTCCCATGCTTCGATCCCTTCGATCCATGGGGAGAATCACCTTCCAAACTAATTCTCCAGGCGAGAATGCCTTAGGTTTTACTTTTTTATTGTAAGAGTCTTCCACCCTTTTTTTTTTCTGAATTCTCAATAGGTTGAGAGCGCGTAGTCTTTCCTCGTCTAAATCTACTAGTTCGTCTAACATCATATCCCAATAAACCTCAGAGGGAATATCATGATGTCTCTGAACCCTTGCTGATTGAAGACAAATTTCTGCTGGCAGTACTGCGTCATGACCGAAAGTTATCTGATATGGTGTTGTACCTATGGCTTCTTTTGGGGACGTTCGACAGGCCCACAAGATCTGGTCTAACGTCTTATGCCAATTTTTTGGCTTCTTTCCTACATGCTTTTTTATCAGGTCGATCACTATTTTATTCGCTGCTTCGACTTGACCATTTGCCTGTGCATAATAAGGTGTTGATGTCAGGAGTCTAAAGCCTGTTTCTTGAGCGAATTCCTGCATCTTTCGACCAGTAAACACTGATCCTTGATCAGTCGTTATAGTCTCAGGGATTCCAAATCTGAAGATAATGTTCTTTTGAATAAATTCAATGACATTTTCTTGGTCTGCATTGACTAAAGGAATAGCTTCGATCCATTTAGTGAAATAATCAATGCCTACCAGTATATACTTTTGGCTCTTTGATGATGCTGGTCGAATCTCTCCAATAAGATCCAACGCCCATCCTCTAAAAGGCCAAGGTTTCACTATTGAGTGAAGTTCGCTTGCTGGTACATGTTGGATGCCCGTATGGACTTGACATTCCTGGCAACCCTTCGCGAACTCAACACAATCTTTCAAGATGGTGGGCCAGTATAGTCCTTGTCGAAACAACAACCATTTCATCTTATGGCCTACTTGGTGAGCCCCACATGCTCCAGCGTGCGTAGTCGAAAGGGCTATGTATGCTTCAGTTTCGCTTAAGCACTTTAGCAATACTCCTTCAGGCGTCTTTTTAAATAACTCATTACCCATGAGTACGTAACTCAACGCCCTATATTTTATTTTTCGTTCTGTCAAAGCTGCTGGATTTTGTAGATAATCTACAATGGGTTTCCTCCAATCTTGCTCTGACAAATTGTCTATGAACGATATTTCAAAGTTCCTTTGATCAGCATACCCTAGTCTTGTCGATTTCAAATCTGTTGGAGACAGGCTAGTTGCTTTTATTTTTTCTCGAACTTTGATTGCTCTTTGTAATCTCGTTTTTGAAATTTTGTACCCAAATGCAATTTGTGCCAAATCATTGGCTACTTGATTTTCCAATCTAGGTATGTGTCGAATGTTGACCACTTCGAATTTTTTCAATAAACGATTTGCTATCACAAAGTACATAATAAGATTTTCTCTTATGCACTTATATTCTTTTGTGACTTGCTTAATGACTAACTCTGAGTCTCCCATTATTTCGACTCGAGTTGCCCCCAATTCCAACAATATCTCAAGGCCAGTAATTAGAGCTTCGTACTCAGCCTCATTGTTCGAACAAGTACCTGATATCTTGTACTTGAATGTTGTTGGAATTTTTTCTGGAGAAATAATCAAGACCCCTACTCCTGTTCCATCTTTATGGCTGGAACCATCGAAGTAGAATTTCCAAGGCTCTATCTCCACGTAGTTTATATTCTCAACCTGAATTGAGTGGTCGACTATAAAGTCTGCTACCACTTGCCCTTTTACTGCCCTATTACTGCCCTAAGAGGCATAAAGGTCAATGAGTACTCAGTTAATGCTAGCGCCCACTTGCCAATTCGGCTGTGCAGGATGGGTTTCGACAACATGTATTTGAAAACATCAAAATGAGACGAAACGTACACATCAACTGGTTTTATATATTGTTTGAGCTTTGTACAAGAGAAATAAAGACATAGACATAATTTTTCAACTTCGCTATATCTAGTTTCTGCATCGTTCAAAACTCTACTAAGATAGTAAATGGGTCTTTCGACTCAATTTTCATCTTCTTGGGCTAACATGCTTCCCAAAGTTTTGTTGGATGCAGCTATGTACAATCTCATACTCCTGTTGCCGCAAGGAGGCACCAAAATAGGTGGCTTAGTGAGATATCCTTTGATTTTGTCGAAGGCTTCTTGTTGCTCTTTCCCCCACTCGAATCTTTCCTTATTCAATCGAAGTAAGGGTGAGAAGGCTTGAGCTTTTCCACTTAGGTTAGATATGAATCTCCTTAAGAAATTTATCTTTCCCAGCAGGGATTGCAGTTCCTTTTTGTTCGCTGGCGCTTTCGCTTCCAGGATTGCCTTCGTCTTGTTCTGGTTGATTTCGATTCCTTTCTTGTGGACGACGAAGCCCAAGAAATCTCCAGCTTTTACACAGAACGCACACTTCAAAGGGTTCATTTTCAGACCATGTTCTCTCATTCTTTCAAATGATTGTCGAAGGTGGTCTATATGGTTCTTCCTGGAAACAGATTTTACAACAATATCATCAATATACACTTGCATAAAAGTGTTTATAAAATCATGGAAGATAGAATTCATCGCTCGCTGATATGTTGCCCCAGCGTTCTTTAGGCCAAAAGGCATCACTACCCATTCGTAAGTGCCTAAAGCCCCGGGGCATCGAAAAGCTGTTTTCGACACATCTTCTTCGGCAATGAAAATTTGATTATATCCTGAATAACCATCGAGCATGCTCAGGTACTCATGGCCAGCGGCAGAATCGACTAGCATTTCCGCCACAGGCATAGGATATTCATCTTTGGGTGTAGCAGCATTCAAATCTCTGAAATCTATGCATACCCTCAACGTGCCGTTTTTCTTAATCAGTGGCACAATGTTTGCAATCCATTCGACATACCTCGTAGCTCGTATGAATTTGCACTTCAGCAGTCTTTCGACTTCTGTTTTGATCTTCGACAGTATTTCTGGAGCGAAGCGTCTTGGACTTTGCTTGACTGGCTTCTTCCCAGATTTGATTGGCAACTGAAGTTCTACCAATCCTCTGTCGAGACCAGGCATCTCGTTGTAATCCCATGCAAAGCAGTCCTTAAACTCCTTTAACAAATGGATCACTTCAAACCTGAGCTCTGGGTCTATTTTGCGCTAATGTAAGTTGGCTTTTTCTCTAACCCTTCGCCCAAGTTGATTTCTTCTAAAGGATCTTGTGCTAACATTTTGATGTTGTTCGCCAAGGGGTCCTTTTCGAATCCTAAAGGCTCATCGTCGTAGATGGCGTCGAGCCTTTGCTCCTGCATTCCTTCTGGCATGATATCAGGAGGTTCTGGGTCGAAATCCTTTCCAGGACCTGTAGAAGGTAGCTCTTGATCATTGGCCTGAGTGGCCATATATTTTACTTCGGCTTCGAGAGCCGTTATCATCCTTGTTTCGGCTACATAAGCCGAAATTCACTGTAGTGATTGTGACTCAGTCATTATCACTGAATTCGCTTCCCCAACCAGTTGGCTGGATGTCAGTTAGCCCACTGAAGTCAATGTGGGACAAGTCTTCTCTGTCCCATTGAAAACCATGCTCAGGGTGCAGGTACAAGGAACAAAAAGCATTTGGTGCTGGCGCCAAGTCGAAGTCAGGTGCTGGGCATGGCCCAATGTGAGCCAAATTTTTGTCGAAGTCAGCTCTCCCTAGGTGATTTACTTCGCCCAAGTAATAGCTCTGATCCGCTTCTATATTTTCGACCATTCCATCAGGACGCCATAGTATCAACCTTTGGTGCATTGATGATGGTACTGCTCCAACACCATGTATCCATTCTCGGCCCAACAAAAGATTATAATTTGGTTTGGCCGATATGACCATAAACATGGTTGGTCGAAGGATGGATCCTACTTTGAGGTCTAGTTGGATCACACCCATAGTGGTCCCTATTCCGCCTTCATAATTCGACAGGACCATGTTGTGAGGCTTGATGTTTTCATCACTCTTGCCTATTTTTCTCAGCATAACGTGAGGGATGATGTTGATGGTTGCCCCACAGTCTACCAAGATCTTATTTATGGTGGCTTCTTCGAGTTTTGCCCTTATGAATAAAGGCTTGAGGTGATTTTTCATCGCCTTAGTAGGTGGTTCGAAGAAACCATTTTGCTCTTCAGTACCGCCATTATCCATGACGAAGTAGCATACTGGCCTATGCTTGTCCATTTCTTGTTCGACTTCCCAATCGTTCGATTCGACCTCCATCTGGCGGTTGAACTCTCTTGGCAAAACTGAGACTATGTTCACCATGATATCTAGGGTGTCATCAGACTCAGAGCCATCTTCGTCATCAACTTCGCCTTGGTTAGGCCATACCAGTCTATTGGACACTGGTTGCCTTTCCAGAGGCTTTCTCTGCTTTCTCTGAGGGATATTTGAACTCGATTCTGGCTTTGGTTCATTGGTAGCTTCCCTCTCAGCCTTTCGCCGCCTCTGGTATCTTCTCCATTGGGATCGAGACATGGGATTCTTTCCCTTGTAGTTACTTGATACCTGGGTCACTTTAGAGGCGACAACCTGAGGTTCTTTCTTGTGTGTCAAAGATGAACCTCTTGGCACTTCGAAGGAGTGCCACTTTTCTTTGCTCGGTCTCTTTCGACCTGATGTTTTATACCACGTATCAACTGGCACATTGGTTGGAGGCCTGAAAGTCAGTGGCCTCTTCTCTTGATTTGACCCCTTTTGGTAGGTTCTTCTGGGGTCATGTCGAATATCAACACCTTCCCTTCTTCTGTTTGCTGCTCTTACACCTTGGATGTGTTCAGCAGCTTTCTTGTCGAAAATCGAGCTGCATCGAGGGCACATCATCACTTCTGACTTCTTCTTCTGGCATCTTTGCAGGAAATCTGCCAGATTCTCGTTTTCCTGAGGGAAAGCCGTTTTGTTTGCCTGCTCTTGCCTAATGGCCTCCTCTGATGCTTTTGATTCAGAGATTTCGACCATGTTGACATTCATGGTGTCTTTGGTGGCACGAGTCATCTGCTTCATCTGGGCCTCCAGGTCCTCTGTCTGGCCTTGGACTGCAGCCAAGTAGGAACTGGGTTTTGCTCCAGATTTTGGGGCTCCAACTGTCTCTAGTTTTGGGCCTTCAACAGCTTTTTGGACTGCTTCGATTGTTCTTCTAGAAAGATTCCCAGAAAAACTGCCAAAGATTGGCATGTTGGCATGATCCTTGGTGACTTCGACCATAGTTATTCCTGGCCTTTTCACCTGACTTTTGGATGCCTCGATCACATTCACCTCTGAAGGTTCAGCATAATGGGCTTCAGCCTGCAAAGGGTTAGAGTCCACAGTCATGGGGGTCTTATCGGCAAATTTCAACCTCCCTTCTTCGATAGCATCTTGCACGAGATTCCTGAAAAGAAAACATTGAGATGTTTTATGGCCCAGAAAATTATGATATTTACAAAAGCCTCTTTTCTTTCTTTGATCAAGAGGAGGAACTTTTACCCCTGGGGGTACTATCATTTGGCCATATTTTACAAGTAAGTCAAAAATTTTATCACATTTTGTAATATCAAAACTGTAAGTCTTTTTGGGGAACCTATCGTTGGCCCTTTCAGGACCAGTGGGGTTTTTTCCACTTGAGGGGACTAGTAGTTTGCAAGAGTATGGTGGCCCTTGTTTTAACTCCGCTAAATCGACCTCGCTTTCTTCGACGGTTATAGTTTCGTCGAAGGTTTCTGGATCTTCGTCGTCCATTTCGACATATGCTATCCTTTCTCTTTTATGAGTTTTTGTCGCCTTGGCTTTTTCAGCTTTAAGGCGTTCTACCTGTCGAACCCTATCGGCCAATTGGGCCATGTCTCTCAGGTATTGAGTGTCTAATTTCTTCCTAATGGAATAATCTAAACCTCCTGCGGCTATTTCGACTAACTCATGTTCTGGCACTTGCGTAAAGCATCTTGCTTTGAGCAACCTAAACCTATTTAGATATTCGTCTATAGGTTCAGTGAATCGCCTCTTTACACTGGCCAATTCTTTTAGGCTTATCTTGGTTTGTCCCATGTAGAATTGCTCATGGAACAATCTCTCCAACTGGGTCCAATGGTGGATCGAATTGGGGGGGAGAGTTGTGAACCAAGTAAACGCGTTATTTATTAGGGAACTTGGGAAATACTTAATCCTCAGGTTTTCGTTGTTTGAAATCTCTCCTGCTTCAATCAAGTATCTCGCCACATGTTCGACAGTGGATTCTGTCGTGTCCCCTGAAAATTTAGTGAACTTAGGGACTTTACATCTAGGAGGTAAGTCTGTTTGTAACACATATTCTGACAGTGGGGATGTAAAGTTGGGCCTACGGAAGCCCGTATTCATCCCATTTTGTCTCATGATTCTTTAGATCATGGCTGTCAAGTTATTTTCCAAACCCATATTCTGGTATTGGATATGCTGAACTACTTCGTCAGCATTTTGGTTTCTATTGACTATCCTTACTTCCGGGGCTATGACCCTAGGTTCTTCGACCCCGGGTTGTTCCAATCGCGTCCTAAGGTTTTCTTCGACAGGCTGCTGGACTTGGTTAATAGTGGTTTCTTCCTCTAAAAGTATACCTTGGTTTCCCCTCATCTGTGCCCTTTGGGGCTGTCGAATAGGTTGGGGTACCCCAAAAAAATCGGCCAGACGCGCCATTTGCGCTGTCATCTGCTGATTCGACTGGGTGGTATTTTATATTAGAGGATTTAGCACTGTGCTTAAAGTTTGTGCCAACATTTGAACCATATTGTGGTTGCTTTCGTCCATTTGCTGCCTCAAGACTGCTGTCGAGGCATTCGTAAGGCCATGCGCTACTTGGGAATTTCCTCCTAAGAGTTGGGTCCTACCCCTGTTCGCCATACCAACTCCGGAACCTTGGAGTGGCGAAGAGGCGCTCACTAAAGGGTCTGAAAAAGTGGACGCAGCATTCGTCAGGCTAGCCAATTCAGAAGTTGGCATGCCATAGAGTGGTTCTCGATTTAGACCGGCTGTCGAAAATCCTGGGGGAACATAAGGCCTAGTTCTTGGGTTTCCCCTTGGTGGGGGAGTTCCCAAAGGCATCCTGGGGCCAGTGAATGGAGGCAATGGCCCCGTTTGTGTGACCGTTACTGCTGGTGTTGAACCAGCGGTTACCATTTCACTTGCGGTTGGGATAACCGTTGTTCCCGCATTTGTTTGTGGGGTTTCGCTATTGTTTGGCGGATTCGCCATCGCTTCTCTTCTTCTCCTAGTATTGGTATCGTTAGTGTATATTCTACCACTTCTCAATAACATGCAATACTTCTCGAAAAAGATGATATTTTGTATAGATACGGTTAACCTTAAAAATCAACACAAGGTCCCACCGGGTTTGCCAATTTGTTTACCGTGGAAATTGGTAAACAACCGCTGATCTTCCAAAAGGTTACTTATTTGGTGACTCGCAGGATCGATCATATTGATCCTAAGACATGGTTGATTTTCTGGGGTTTGACTAAATCTAATGATGATTAATGCCAGTAAAGTAAAGACAGTTTATGTAAATTGCATGAAGAAAAGCTTGATAGAATAAATGAAAGCGTTAAATAAAAGGCTTCGACGAAGATGAGTAAATGAAAGGCAATAAAGTGCTTGAATATAAAAGACTTTGATTAATTTAAATGGTGTTTCACACATACATTCTCAACAATTCTTTCGCTCACACTGGGTACTTGAATCTAGATGAGTGAATTGTATATAATGATGAACACACGCGAAAGATACGTGAACAACTAGTATTCATACTAAAACACATCTTAAGTAACCGTTGGGCAGTTACGTCGCTTCGAGATGACGCCACATGGCACGCTCACAGCATTCGACGCTCCTGATCTTGGCACGTTGCGTTTGGTAACTGCTAGGAACTGTTTTCCCTCCAAACATTCGAATCTCAAACCGTTCCACCCTAGGCATCAGATACCTTTGTCGAGAAGTTCCTTCGAAGTCGAAGGTAACAAGATTCCCACTTAAGAGAAACTCTCTAAGTACCTTTCCATTTTCTGATGAGCATTCGATGGAATCAGCTGGTCGAAACCTGGAAACTCTTCAAACTCATAATTAATGGTCTATATTAACAATGAACAAGGGTGTCGAATTTAGGAGCCAACACCATGACTATTTTTTAAAGGAAACCAAAGTGGGCGTACCTTAGAGGTGTATATGTGCAAGTGTGTTATATTCAGTTATTTTTGTCTTTTGGTTAAGTTTGCTAACGTTTGATTCCAGTCTTATCATACAAGCCTAATTACTAGCAGTTAATATATTACATAATATTAAAGTGTGGGAATTTAAATCTACGCTATTACAATGCTTCAGGGAGGGGATTTACATTATACAAGGATAAAGGGGGATAAAGCAGTAAATATCCTAATTTTTATCTATTACACCCAGTAAGCAGATACAATAATAGTAAAAATACGAAATTAAATAAATGCACGCAAAGTTGAAAACACGTCTGAGAACGTAAAAAGAAAATATTTTTGTTGTTTTTAGTATAAAAGAAAATAAAGCCTAATATTTTAAGAAAAAGATGTTAAAATAATTAATTAATTTATTCATAAATTAATTTGATTAATAAAACACTAACCTAATATTTTTTGTGATTTTTGATTTAAGGTTAATTTAAATAAATAAAAAAGCACAATAAAGAAATGAGAAAAATACAAAGGGGGGAACCCTTCGATTGCAGGGAGAGATGGATATCCTTCGATCCAGGAAGGAAACGTCTCCTTCGATCCAGAAGGGACCGTCCTTCTTCGATTCATGAGGACAATAGGCAGCTTCGATCTAGAAGGCTATGGCTTTAGATCCAAGAAGGTTGTGGCCCTTTCGATCCAGAATGGAGTTGCCTTCTTCGATTCAGGAGGACAATGGGAAGCTTCGATCCAGAAGGCTATTGCTTTCGATCTAGGAAGGTTATGGCTCCTTCAATCTGGGGTGCTGGATCTACAAAAATATGTTAGCAAAATAAAACGCAAGACCTGGGTATCGAAACCCAAGTCCTTCGATCCTGTGTGCGCTGGGTTTTTTCAGGCTATATTTGCAGCAAGTGTTAGCAAACGAAAAACATGACCTGGGTGCCAAACCCAAGCCCTTTGATTCTGTCTAGAATGAAAAATCGAATTAAACAACAAATATGGATGTGTTATGCAAATACAAAGTTTGACATTTTACCCTCTCTTACCAGTAGTTGGAACCTTTGATTCGGCACTTTCTGGATGTGGGTACCTTCGATATAGGCCTTATGGGGTTGGATACTTTTTGTTGAAGGGTGGCCTTGGCTTGGATTACTTATGAAAATTTTGACAACCTTTGGTGGATTTGTGGGCAGCGTATCTCTAATCTTTTCATCCTCCTTTTTTGTTTGCAAGCATGCTGCTTATATAGAGTAAGAGGGAGGGGACAAGAGAAGTAATGTTTATAACAGCCATTTGAATGCCATGAATACCAATATGTAACCTTGGCCAAAGTTAAGGGATCTAATCCATTTTTGAATTTGGCATAAATATGGACATATTGGCCTTCGAATGCTCTCTTTCAAATGGGTTGGTGGCCTCCTTCGAATCGCCTTAATTCAATTCCTTCGAACGGCTCTGATGGAGCTCCTTCTAATGACTCTGACTCATTTCCTTCGAATGGTTCTGATTCAGTTCCTTCGAATGTCCTTTGTCCAAATACCAATCGAAGGGTATTTATTGAAATGTCAATCGAAGACTCCTTTGCTACGCCAATCGAAAGATCTTGTCCATGTCAATTGAAGGACACGGTTAACATGTCTTTCGAAGCTGCCTTGACACAATGCCAAATCGAAGGATCCCTTGCCATGCCAATCGAAAGGCTTGGCCCAGGGTGCCAAACGAAAGGGTCTTTCAGAATGCCAATCGAAAGCCTTGACACAATGCCAATCGAAAGTGTGATACGGTGGCAGAACCGACTGTTTAATACTGGTTTGCATTTTGTGTTTTTTGTTCGCAAAATGTCGCGGTAAGCAAGAGTCGCCACCGACTTTTATTTCATCCAATCATGGAAAAGGAAAAAGAACAGAAAAAACCTTTTTTCGAGATATTTCTGAGTATGGGGGATAGATTATAGAAAGCGAAGGTGTTAGCACCCTTTTTATCCATGGTTTTCCATGGGCTCTTAGGTACTTGCTCATCTTTTTAAAATTGCTTGTGTGTATGCTTGCTTTGAAAATGTTTTACTTCGTGATAACCCTTGTATCAGTCATTAAGGGTGTGACGAAGTTATTTTGAAAATTGTTTTGAAAGGTGTTTGTGTGAAAAGTTTTTTATTGAGCAAGTACTTAAGATTCTACCTACTCGAAAAAATATTGTTCATTATATTTCCTTTAGACAATGCTATCCCATTATTAAGGAGTAGGTAGCACCATCGTTGGAGTTATAAGGGACGTTCGAAAGGGACGAATACAATCACTAAAGCAATAGTTAGAAAACTTTAGTAGTAGCCCTAGAGTCTTAAGATCTTTTCGAGGCAACGTTTCCGAGGCAACATTTCCAAGACAATATTTCCGAGGCAACATTCGAATGGGACATTTGATCTTTTAGACAGGAGGGCGACCACTAAATTCTCCTATGCTTAATGATTGTTTACCGAAGGCAACCATAGTGAGGCAAACCCTAGGAGTGAACATATGCATGTGAAACTTTTTCAGTTATTTAGTCTTTGAACATTAGGTGATCTACTGTTTTAAATTTCAAGCATTATTTTCATACAATCCTATTAGCCATGCATCTAGACAGTTTAAAGATTACGAGAATTTAAAGTGCGAGAAAATAAAACCTAGCTATTACAAGGCTTCAGGGAGGGGGATTAATTACATTACCAAAAATCGGGGAAAAGCGATAAATAAAAACCCTAGTTTTAACTATTACAAACCAATAAACAGTTATATAATAATGGAAAAATAATTAACAAGCGCGCGGCGAATTAAATGCGGGGACGGAATTAGTAACTTAAAACCCTAATTGAGAGAAAGAAGTTTTTATGGATTTTTATTTGAGAAAACAATTAAATTACAAATTACTTAAACCTAATTTATAATTGTTTTTAATTATGAAAGAAGCTAATTAACCTAATTTACTAATTAAATTAAAAAAATTATTTTATGAGAAAAATATTTTTTGTGTATTTTTGAGAAAAATTAATTAAATTATGTACAAATAAAATCCTAAGTCTAATTATTTTCAATTAATTGTAAAAAAGGATTAGATTAACCTAAGTTAATTAAACTAATTAATTAAAATATTTATTTTTAAAAAAAATCTTTTTATGATTTTGTGATTTGTTAATTTAATAAAAAATAATTTTGTGTTAAAGAGAAAAAAGAAAATAATTAAGGAAAATAAATAGAGAAATTAAAAAAGATAAAAAAAGAATAACTTGGGCCTGTAATGAATTGCTGAAGGGGGTGCAAAGCTGGAATTCTTGGCCCAACAAAGCTGAGCCCAAGTTGACCATGCTGGATTAGGTGTAGCGTTGACCTGAGCGTGCACCATAGACCTTCAGGCTGGAAGCGTTGGATCTGGGTAGAAGTGCATCCAGTGGCTGGACGTTGATGGTACATGATAGTCACTTGGAGAGTTGATACACTGGATTTGTGAATAGAAAATAAGAAAATATGGAAAACGCTGGGACCTGGGATCGAACCCAGGTCCTCACGCCTAAATCCAATGCCACACTGCCAGTTGGACTATGATTGTTAATTGTTAGCATAATAAAAACAAAACATAATATAAGGAAAATAAAAGAAGCTGATTCCAAGCGCGCGAAATTCAAACGGACGAATGGTTGGCTGACACGCATTGTCTTCTTCCCTGGAATCGTCGTCTTAGATTTCTGAACTTTTACCTACAGACGCAAGTCTGTTGCTAAAAACCTGTGTCATTCAAAAATTCCATACAAGCATGATAAATCAATTGTGATGGTACCAATCAACTCGTCTTGGTCTCACGAGTATCATGGTATCATTTTCTTGGCCTAATTTTTCCTGTATCAAGAAACCCCAAAATACGACCACAAACCCTAACAATGGTAAGTATTGATTCCTGCACTGTAAATGCAATTAAATGGTACAGACAACTTGCAAACAAGATGATAAACCAGAATATATGGTTAGAACATGTTTATGATGCGTGAAATATTAAAATCGGATTTGAGTTTTGGATGCAAACCGTGATACCGTAATGTGATGATTCTTGATGCTTTCAGGCTTGCAAATGAATGGAGAAGCTTCCTGAGATGTCCAGGAACGTATTTCTAGCCTTGAAACTCCTTGAGGATGCCTCTAAGATGGATTTTGATCTCACACTTTTGTCCAAACTTTTGAGTTTTCTTCCTGGCTTTTCACTGCTGCAAATCTTGTTCTTATGATTTGGAATTGTTCAATACATATAAGAGAACTATTAGGTCAATAAAATTGCATCATATCTTGAGAAATAATGAAAATGTAATTTGATTTGATTCATGTATGATATCTTTCTAAAACAAGCTTCAATCCAATCTTTTCCAACCCTAATGAGTCTTTCACGAATTGATCATCATGCTAGCTGTACATAGACTCCAAATGTGCACAAAAATCCCAAGATTTGATTTGTTTTCATTATTTTACCATTTAATTTGATTTATTTTGATTTAAATGAATAAAGAATCAAAATAAATGATAAAAGTAATAAAATAATAGGTGGAAAAGCTCATGGTTTGTGGATCCTATTAGAAACATGTTTCAAGCAAGAAAACATGGGCCCCTTTGGAAAAAATGCAAATTTGATCAATGTTGACTTTTGACAATTTTCTAAAAATTGCCAACTTTGACAATGCACAACTCTCTCAGTTTTTACCCTAGAGAGGTTTTATTGGACTTTTAGAAAGCTTAGGATGTCCCTTAAGCAACCTATTTGGTCTCATCTCAATTGAGTCTTCCATGTTCATGTATGAAGTTTTGACCCAAAAGGTGTTTTTGTTGACTTTTCAAAATGATCCATAATGTAGAAATTCATATCTTTTTGTGAGTGCATATTTTGAACTTGAGGGCTGAATATGAATTGTATGGAATTTCATTCTATTCAAAATGATACTTGGATGGAATATTTATGATAAAGTATGAAGAAGTTATGCTTGGTCAAAGTTGGGTTGAGTTTTCCTGCAAAACCCTAATTTAGCAACTTTTGAGTTTTGATGAATTTGGAGCATTCCTTGAGGAATCATGATCAACCCTTGATCAAATGATGGAAGTCACTTCAAAATGTTGATGTTGACCAAAAATCTTGAGTTTTGACTGTATGTGGGCCACAGTTGACTTTTGTCCTAATAAAGTCGATTATCAAGTATTTGAGCAGTTGGCTGAGCAAACTTCTTATGCAAGGCCTGAAACTTGGCATGGATGATCTTGAGAACATATTAGGACCTTGGAAATAATATGAGGTCTTTGTGGTTCACACATCTTGATGAAAAGGGAAACCCTAATTTGAGGTATACTGCCTTAGGAGAGAGTTTGTCTGGTCAACTCTTGGACATCCTTGAGCAACTTGAGGACTTTACTTGACATTTGTTGAGTAAAAATGAGAGGGAAAATTTTGGGGTACAAAAGCTGCCCCTGTTCAATCTTCTTAAACCTGAGGATGTAGATTGGTTGCTCTGCCTTTCGTGATCTGAAGGTGGAATATGATTGAACACTAGAGTGCCCAGAAATTTTCACTCGCATGACGTAGAACTTGATTTGTGATATCTGGAATGGTCTTACAGATGCCATTTAGAAGTTGATTATGGAAGATTGTCGGAGACGGGCTTAAAGATACCATCCTGGATGCGACGGAGAATCGTCGGAGATGGGCTTAAAGATGCCATCTAGATAATGTTGATTTCCTGAGACATTCCTTTGATGAGAGTTCTTGTTGTTCTTGTCGAAGAGGAATCTGCTGAGGAATATTGGTATCTGTCTTGGGAGAAATAGAATTTTAGGAGCTTCAGTTGTCCATTACTCTACTGGGGAAATGCGAAACTAATTGTGTTTAATTAGGTCCCTGGTCTTACAGTGTTGTGGACTGCTGTTTGGAGATAAGAGAAAAGAAACCTGGATGGTAAGGTTATTTGAAGGAACCTGGATAGTAGGGTTACTTCGATGTGAAAGCCTGGATAGTAGGGATGTGAGAAGGAACCTGGATAGTAGGGTTACTTCGATATGAAATCCTGGATAGTAGGGCTGTGAGAAGGAACCTGGATAGTAGGGTTACTTCGATATGAAAGCCTGGATAGTAGGGCTGTGAGAAGGAACCTGTATTGTAGGGTTACTTCGATATGAAAGCCTGGATAGTAGGGTTGTGAGAAGGAACCTAGATAGTAGGGTTGTGAGAAGGAACCTGGATAGTAGGATTACTTCGATGTGAAAGCCTGGATAGTAGGGTTGTGAGAAGGAACATGGGTAAGGTTTCTTTGTAAGGAGTTTGGGTAAAACTACATCTGAACCGAGAAGGAACCTAGGTAAGGTTGCTTTGTGATAGGTTCGTGTAAAACTTCAGGATGAACCGGGGTAAGGTTATAAGTTTGTGTAAAACTTCAGGATGAACCGGGGTAAGGTTACTTCGTGATGATAACGTAGATTAGTTGACATGTTTGATTTCGGGAACTGAGTTTCCATTAGTCATCTGTAGATGTGATCTATATAACTGCTGAATTTGCTGAAGCTAATCCTCTTTTCCTGAAAAGATATCAGGGTTAGTTATATGCGATGCATGAAATGCAGGGTGAGATGATGTTCTCAAGATAAATGAGATTATGATGTATGTTTCATGTATGCATATGTCATGATGTATGTTTATGAAATGCTATCGGGGTATGCTTGCTGTAATACGGTGGCAGAATCGACTGTTTTGAGATGTTGGTTTGCGTTTTGTGTTTTGTGTTTGCAAAATGTCGCGATAAGCAAGATTCGCCACCTACTTTTATTTCATCCAACCGGAAAAGAAAAAAGTACAGAAAAATCATTTTTCGAGATATTCTGAGTACGGGGGTAGATTATAGAAACGGAAGGTGTTAGCACCCTTTCTATCCATGGTTTTCCATTGGCTCTTAGGTACTTTCTCATCTTAAAATTGCTTGTGTACGTGCTTTGTTTTGAAAATTTTTGACTTCGTGATAACCTCTGTATCAGTCCTCAAAGGTGTCACGAAGTTGTTTTGAAAATTGTTTTGAAAAGTGTAGGTGTGAAAAGTTTGATTTGAGCAAGTACTTACTAGCATCTACCTACTCGAAAAAAGATTATTTCTGTACTTTTTTCCTTTCCGGTTAGATGAAATAAAAGTCGATGGCGAATCTTGCTTACTGCAACATTTTTCGAACACAAAACGCAAAATGCAAACCAGCATCTCAAAACAGTCGGTTCTGCCACCGTATCACAGAACTGGCGACTCTGTTAGGGAAACAATTTATTGACTCGCTCGCAAATGTGAACCTTAGCTGGGGAGAGTTGTGCCCTATTGGGAAAGTTAACACCACTATCTTTGGATACTTCTTACCTTGTGGGGAGTGTATGTACCACTTCTCATGTTCACCAGCTAGCTCTATCCATGTACCTGATGGGCAGAGTAACTAAGGTTTGGGCACTTCTTGTTTTCCCTGTTCCTGGAATTACGAGTAATTGTCTTTTGTTTTTTCATGTAAATATTTATGAGCATAATTATTTTCAAATTCATATATCAAAAATGAATCATTGGACGTTCTTGCAAAACAAAACACAAAAAGAAAAAACAAGTTTGAAATTTCTTGTGAAAATGAATTGTATTAATTTTTGAAGTTGGCCTGTAATAGGCGTTTTGTACAAGAGGCTGACGTCCTAGTAAGAGAACACCGCCGAAGGATAGAAATTATACAATTTGTGAAAAAGAAAGAAAAACAGCTATATGAAACAATCCTACTGGGTTCCAACTCTACTATTGTCCTTATATCTTCGAGTGTCTCATCACTTTGCCGCTTGGTCGAAGGTAGATCAGATTGATTGGTGTCGTCCGAGCTTGATAGTCGATACCGAAGTCTGGTTTCAAGATGATCTAATGAGACATAGTGTTACGCTTCAATCCCTAATTTTTTCCTGGACCTCCCTTCGGGTTTTCAGTCCATCGGGATACCCTTTTTTGTCCAAGTCGCCTTTTCAGGTTTTCGACTTGCCGGGTGTACAGTTTTTTCATTTTCATCCCTTACTTTTGCCCGAACCCTTTTGGTTCTCCGGGAAGCCCTTATTTTTTCCTAGGTCAGTCGACCTAGCGGGTCTTTGATTAAGCGTAGTATTTTTTCACTATGTATGCATTGACGGGGTGAGGAAGGTCATCACCATCCATGGTGGTTAGAATCATAGCTCCTCCCGAGAAAATATTCTTAACCACAAATGGCCCTTCGTATGTGGAGGTCCATTTGCCCCTGGGATCAGCTTGCGGTAGTATGATGCGTTTGATTACTAGATCCCCGACTTGATATTCTTGACGTCTGAATTTCTTGTTAAAAGCCTTGATCATCCGCTTTTGATAAGTCTGACCATGAAAAATAGCAGTAAGCCTCTTTTCATCGATTAAATTTAGCTGATCAAGCCAGGTTTGGATCCAGTCGTCTTCATTCAAACCCACATCCTTCATAATCCTGAGAGAGGGTATCTGGACTTTGATGGGTAGGACTGCCTCCATACCATACACCAAAGAGTAGGGTGTTTCCCCTGTCGACGTCCGTGCTGAGGTACGGTACCTATGAAGAGCAAATGGTAACATCTCGTGCCAGTCCTTGCATGTCATCGTCATCTTCTACACAATCTTCTTGATGTTCTTGTTAGCTGCTTCAACAGCCCCATTCATCTTCGGCCGGTAGGGAGAAGAGTTATGATGTTGTATCTTGAACTGTTTGTAGAGCTCGGTGAACATTGTATTGTTGAGATTTGTACCATTGCCCGTAATGATCCTTTCTGGTACACCATATCAACAGATCAGATTGTTTCGGATAAACCGCGCCACGATGTTCTTGGTTATTATAGCAAAGGAAGTTGCCTCGACCCACTTCGTAAAGTAATCAATAGCTACCAGAATGAAATGATGCCCATTGGACGCAGTAGGTCTGATCTCACTGATCATATCGATGCCCCACATTGCAAAAGGCTAAGGAGCTGTCAAAACATTCAGAGGAACTGGAGGTACATGCACCTTATCAGCATAGACTTGGCACTTATGACAGGTTCGAGAATGCTGATAACAATCGGCTTCCATAGTAGACCAGTAATATCCTGCCCATAGGATTTTCTTTGCCATGGTATGTCCACTGGAATGAGTTCTGAAGGTACCTTCATGTAACTCTTCCATGATCCTTTCTGCCTCGCTTTTTTCTACACACCGCAGTAAGGTTGAATCATGGTTACGCTTATAGAGGATCCCATTACTGATGAAGAACTTTGCAGCGAATCTTCCAGAAATTTCTTATCATTAACAGATGCCCCCTTGGGGTATTCTTGAGCTCCAAGATACCTTTTTACCTCGTGAAACCAAGGTTTATCTGCTACTTCTTCAGTCTCAATGTCACAGCAATGTGCGGGTTCGTCCAACCTCTCGATGGTAATCTGGGGAGCTTCATTGTCCCACCTGACTTTGAACATAGAAGACATGGTAGCTAATGCGTCCGCCAGCTGATTCTCCTCTCTCGGGAAGTGTTCAAAGGTTATCTCCTCAAAGTGTCGGAGCAATGTCAGTACATATTCTTTGTAAGGAATAAGATTTGGGTGCTTCGTATCCCACTCGCCTTTGATCTGACTGATCACCAGAGCAGAATCTCCGAATACACTCAAGAACTTAATCCTCAGGTCAATAGCAGCTCGAAGACCCATACACGCTTCATACTCCGCCATATTGTTGGTGCAGTTGAAACATAATCGGGCGGTGAATGGAGTATGACAGCCCTCAGGAGATATAATTACAGCGCTGATGCCATTACCCAAAGCGTTCGAGGCTCCATCAAAATACATAGACCATCGGGATCCCTCCTCAGGTCCTTCATCCGGTCCAGGTTGTTCGCAGTCGGTTACCAACATAATGTTATCATTCAGGAACTCAAAATTCATGGACTGGTAGTCATCCACAGCCTGATGCACCAAATGATCCGCTAATACACTCCCCTTGATTGCTTTTTAGGTGGTGTATTGGATGTCGTACTCGGTTAGGATCATCTTCCATCTCGTTATTCTTTCGAACAAGGCAGGCTTTTCGAAGATATACTTGATTGGATCCATTTTTGATATCAACAAAGTGGTGTGAGTCAGCATATACTGTCTCAGCCGGCGAGCAGCCCATGCCAAAGCGCAGCAAGTTTTCTCAAGCAATGAGTATTGGGTCTCACAGTCGGTAAACTTTTTGCTAAGGTAGTAAATGACGTGCTCTTTTAGGCCAGACTCGTCATGCTTCCCCATCACGCACCCTATTGAATTGTCCAGCACTGTCAAGTATAAAATCAAAGGTCTTCCCTCAACTGGAGGCATCAGAATTGGTGGCTCTTGAAGGTATTCCTTGATTCTTTCGAAAGCGGTCTGACATTCATCATTCCATTTTACCACTTGATCTTTCTTCAGCATCTTGAAGATTGGCTCACAAGTAGCAGTCAGATGTGAAATGAACCTGGCGATGTAATTTAGACGTCCCAAGAAGCCTTTAACCTCTTTTTCTGTGCAGGGAGCCGGCATCTCTTGTATGGCTTTTACCTTTGCAGGGTCCACCTGAATACCTTTATCACTGACGACGAAACCCAGAAGCTTACCAGACCTTACCCCGAAGGTACACTTGTTCGGATTCAACCTCAGCTTGTACATCTTCAACCTGTCAAACAGTTTCTGGAGATGATCAAGATGCCCTCCCTCAGTCTGGGACCTAGCTATCATGTCGTCAACATAAACTTCAATCTCATGGTGAATCATGTCGTGGAACAAAGCGACCATGGCGCGCTGATAAGTTTCCCCAGCATTCTTCAATCCGAACGGCATGACCTTGTAGCAAAAGGTGCCCCACTGTGTAACTAAGGTTGTCTTCTCCATATCCTCAGGAGCCATCCTGATCTGGTTGTAGCTAGAAAAACCATCCATGAAGGAGAAGATCTTATGCTACGCAGTGTTGTCGACCAGAACATCGATGTGAGAAAGTGGGAAATCATCCTTGGGGCTTGCCCTGTTCAGATCTCTATAGTCCACACACATATGTACCTTACCGTCCTTCTTAGGCACCGGAAAAACGTTGGCAACCCACTACGGATAAGAAGTGACAGCTAAAAATCCTACGTCGAACTGTTTCATAACCTTAGCTTTGATTTTCTCTGACATTTCAGGGGGCATACGGCGAACCTTCAGCTTTACCGGAGGACAGTCTTCTTTGGTTGGTAGGCGGTGTACCACAATATCAGTGTCTAAACCAGGCATATCTTCATAGGACCAAGCAAAGATCTCGACATAGTCGCGTAGCATCTGTATTAACCGTTGCATGACACTAGGCTCTAGATTAGCACCTATCTTAACCTCTTTCATGTCTTCCTCTGTACCCAAATTAACTGACTCAACTGGCTCTTCATGAGGCTGTATGGCCCTTTCTTCCTGCAGTAACAGTCTAGCAAGTTCTCCAAGAACTTCACAATCATCTTCACCTTCGTCCTCGGCTTGGTTGATCGGATTTTTAAAGTTATAACTGGAAGTAGCAGAGTTGTTATCAATGGGATCCAGAGTGGATATGGATCTGCATTATGATATGTGAGTGTGTGTAAGCGAATAGTTGTTTTGATAAAGAGAGAGCCAGAAAAAAAAAAGAAAAACAAAGAGCGCAAAATTTGTAATGCAAGAAACGTCCAATGTTTTATTAATGATATATGAAGTGACAAATAATAAGCCCTCACAAGCAAAGCCAAGGTGCCTCGGGCAAGGCACTGGGCCGTAAAGTTTCAAAATGTTTATTACAAATCTTAAAACAAAAAGTCAATTACTGTGGAATAAAAGAAACAGGTATGAAGTCCTTTGTCGTCCATTTGTTTAGTCCATCATTGGTGGTAGGGTAGATCCAGCTGTCGATGTCTGAATCCTCTTCACTATCCTCGATTGTATTAACTCCCGATTGCTGATGTGCAGAGGAGGTCTTCCAATCCGCGCGCGCCTAACAGCCTTCTGAGCCCCAATAGTAAAGCCCAAACCAAATTTGTCAGTTTTGTGAGTGAAATCAGGGAGCTGACCCCAATTGGTACACCCACCTTCTTCAATTACAGCTCTGGCGTCTTTGAGAGAAGCCATTTTCAACGGAGGTTTGCCGGTAGTAACTTTAGCTGATGTCGAGAACTCAGGGACCTCTTCTAAATTTTGACAAGGCGTTTCTATGAATTCCCCGTCCATCTCCATGTAGCGAAAGGAATTGAGATGACTCACCATATACTCCTCTTCACCTTGTACCGTGACAATCTTTCCCTTCACCGGGTATTTCAGCATTTGATGGAGCGTGGAAGTCACTGCCCCAGCCTTATGAATCCAAGGACGACCCAGCAAGCAAGAATATGATGGCCTGATATCCATCACATAGAAGGTGGATGCAAAAGTCTGTGAGCCAACTTTAACAGGGATGTCCACCTCCCCGTGCACCATTCTCTTTGACCCGTCGAAAGCCCTGACCACAATATTGCTCGGCTTTAGAATTAAACCTTCACAGTCCAGACGGTCTAATGCTTTCTTTAGAAGAACATTTAATGAGGACCCAGTATCCACCATTACATGGGCCATAGTGGTGCCCCTACACTCGATCGAGACGTGCAGAGCATCATTATGATTTCTCCCCTTAGCAGTCAGATCTGCATCTGAGAAACCCAACCCATTGTCGGCAGTCAGGCTAGCTACGTAATCTCTAAATTGATCGGCTGAAGTTTCCTGTGGCACATGCGCAGTTTTGAGGAATGCAATTAAAGCCTTTACATGGGCTTCTAAACACAACAACAAGGACAACATGGAGATTTTTGACGGGGTCGGCCCCAGCTGCTCGACTACGTTGTAGTCGCTCTTCTTGATAATCTTCAAAATTTCCTCTATTTCTTGTTTAGAGGTTTCTACAATGATCTTTTTAGGTGCCTCCGTCCGGGCAGGCTCACCTGTGATTTCTTTGCCCCGAGTCCCAGATGGCTCGGCAGCAGGGGTGATGACTGGAGTGGGAACTGGGGCAGTAGTTGATGTACTAGCAGTCGGAATGACAACAGGTTTGTGGACAGTCGGAGGGGAAATCTCAGGAGAAAAGAGTCTTCCACTTCTGGTGACCTTGCTTGTCCCAACAATATTACTGATATCCATATCGGCTTCTTCAGCCCTCAAATATTGTTTAACATCGTGGTAATATAGATCAGCACCATAATGCCATGGGATAGCCTTATCTGAGGTATATGGGATGGGACCCAGAGCGGTGATTATTAATGGAGCAATTCTTGGAATGGGTGTAACCCTAACAGGTTTTCTCGAGGAAACCTTGGAAGGGTTGGCGAAAATGGTGAGAATGGCAACATCTTCAAACGGAATCATAGTCTTCTCATACAAAATTTCCTTATTATCCATCAGGCACTGAACACCTGACTTCAATAAACAGCAACCGGAAGGCAGAATTGAACACATGTGGCAACCTTCACCACAACCCAGAAATAAACCGGCCAACAACAAATTCTTCTTAACCATCATCAAAGGAGTAGAGATCTCTTCCACAGAGGTTACAAACGAATCGGTGTCCACAGCATTGACTCCACGACCATGCTTGGGCATAGGAGCAGTTATAACGTTGGGCTTTTCCGAAGCATCAAACTCAATCTCTTTTGCTTCCAGCAAATCTTGCACTTTATTCCTCAGAGCCCAGCAGTCGTTTGTGTCGTGCCAGGACTCTCTGAATGGTAGGCGCACCGCACGTTGGGATTGTATCTAGGAGAAGCAGTGTTGGGATTCTTGGGAGCCTCTTTCAAGGTTGCCAAGTTGGATTTTAACAGATGAGCCAGAACTTCAGCCAAAGTCATGTTGATGCGGGTAAACTACCATTGTGGTCTTTCCACCCTTTGCTGATTTTTGCATTGTGGAGCAACTGAGGGTCTTGATATCACTACAGTATTTACCGTTTGACGGTGTTCAGGTCTGCTTTGGCTCCTCGAACCATAGACTGCACTAGCTTCCTTCTTACCGGTGAAAGGCTTCTTTACTGCACTTGATGAAGTATCCTTCTATATTTTACCACTTCGAATGCCAGCTTCTACTCTCTCTCCAGTCAAAATCAACTCAGTAAACCCAGACGACGAACTGCCGATCAAATGATTGAAAAATGGACCAGATAGCGTCCCTAGAAACATGTCAACCAACTCCCTATCAGACAAAGGGGGTTGTACTCTTCCAGCCAAGTCTCTCCACTTTTGAGAATAGTCCTTAAAACCTTCACTTGCACCAATAGACATACCCTGGAGCTGAGTACAAGTGGGAGCAAGGTCGGCGTTATACTGATACTGCCTGTAAAAGGCAGCAGCAAGGTCTTCCCAGTTTCGGACACTGGCTCCTTCCAACTGATAAAACCATTCAAGCTGAGTCCCTGACAGACTATCTTGAAAGAAGTGTACCCACAAATTTCTATCAGCAGTGTGAGGTTGGATTTTTCTTACGTAGGAGCGGAGATGGAGTTTTTGACAGGATACTCCATCGTACTTGGCAAAAACTGGAGCTTTGAACTTATGAGGGATCACTACTCCCGACACCAGTCCTAGTTCTCTGAAATCCAAACCAGGGATATTCTGAATCTCCATAGCACTCAGACGGTCTTCTAGCTTCTTGTACCTATCCTCAGTAGGAGGATATTGCTCATCATCGTAATCTGTATCATTATCAAAAATTGCTGGACTAGGGTCCTTTACCCTTTCTTGGTTCTCCCCGTCTTTGGATGAGGAGGTCAGATCAGCTGATTGTCTTATCCTTTCTCCGAATCTTCTACCCATGTTCAGAATACCAACCTTCTTCTTCTTCTTCTCTTTCAGAACAAGGGTCTTCAGGTCCTCTTGCCCTTTAGCCAAACTTAAGAACATCTGTTGGAATTGGGTGTTTTGTGCCTGAAGATCTTTGATGGCTTGATCAGAAGACATTTCTGCTGAAATAAACAGCGAAGAAGATGAGAAACCTGTAATGGTACCTGTAATGGTGTGCATGCTAATGGGATGCATGTAATGATTTCAAAGGCTTTGGGAGATTTAAATTTTCAAACCAAAAAATAAACCAAACTTTATTAGCTTTAAACTTTGAAAGGTTCAACAATTCCTTTAAGGCGTTACAAAGAAGTAAATAAAAAAACTCTAAAAACTAGAAAAAGCAAAATCAAAAGTCCCATGGATGCTTACTCTTTGTGTCGATGTAGTCATTGATCACTCTTTCTTCTTCGAGCTGCCTGGTGAGCTTCAAAATCTTCCTTTCTTGCTCGTGGTACTTTTCTCGGTAAGTATCCCTTTCCTCTTTCAACTGAATCCAAGACCTCTGCAACTCCCTAGGACCAGTGGGCATGTAAGGATAGAAAACCATATAAGGAATGCCCTCTTCATTGGTGGGCTCCACAATCACTGGTAATACGGCTTCATAGGGCATCCCAAGCTTCTGGGCACGAGCTCGGACCCATTGGAGGTAAGGCTGCATAGGAAGGGAAGTCCTTGGTCCCAGCTCTTGGGGGTCAGATCTGTTCACCGTGCCCCAAGCTCGTATAAACCTCCGGCGGTGCTCCTTAACGTCCTCCTTGTAGTCAAATGCAATATCCTCAAGAAGCAGCTCATGGGGACCATTTCTTCGAGAATGACCAAATTGTCACAAAGCTAGACAAGGATTGTAAGTTATACCTCCTCTGATTCCAAGCAATGGGACATTAGGATATCCCCCACAACGGTCAATAACAGCAGTGTCTTCCATAGCCCAGGAGCACCAAAGAATGTTTGTATAGGCAAGTGACATTGTTCTGTAGGACCATCCCAAACCTTCTTCGTTCTTCAGCACTGACTTAGGGAGGTTCAAAATAAACCACCTCGACAGCAACGACATGCAACACATGAGAGTTCCTCTTCTTCGCATGGTACGAGTATAAAGGGCATGCAAGATATCACCCAGCAGGGTAGGCACAAGATTGCGAGAAAGGAAAATCTTGACAGCGTTTACATCTACAAAGGAATCCGGATTCGGGAAGAGAACCAAACCATAGATAAGGAGAGCCAAGATATCTTCGAAAGCCTGAAAATCCAAACTATCCCAAAATAGCTGAGCCTGGTCTATCAGAAATTTAGCTAAGAAACCTTCGACCCTGCTTCGTGTTTCCCAATTGGATACTACATTAGCCCGTTTCAGATGCAGAGCTGAGGAAATGTCTTCTGGTCTAGGAACCTCTTCCATACCTGTGAAGGGTATCTGTTCAAGGATGGATATGCCCAATAGGTGAGATAATTCTTCCAAAGTGGGAACCAATTGGTAATCTGGAAAGGTGAAGCAATGATGCACAGGATCGAAGAACTAGAAAAGTACACTCATCATCTGCTCATCAAGATTTGAGGTGACCAGGCTAAGAAGCTGACCATGTCTCTTAATGAACATAGAAGTCTCAGAAACTCTTGATGCTAACCCTTTAAGTTGAGCAGGTATTTGCACAAAGTTGACTCAGATGGTATTTCTGCGCACAGAAGCCATAATCTGCAAAACAGAACAACGATAAATTCCCTTGGTCTTTGAAATGGTTAGTATAATGAAGTATGAATGCCATGTTATGGTGCATGATGTTATGATAAAAAAAACAATAGGTATAGCAGATAACAGGCATGGCAAAGACAAACAACTCACACAAAGCCCTTAAGTTTAAGGCTTGTATGAGGTCAAAGGTAGTACCCTCTTGAAGTTCAGTTGGTTTCAACCTATCCTAGCAAAAGTAACCGGGTTCTAGAGGATCTCAATATCACCGACCATCCTCCATCAGTCATGGTTTCAGCTCACGCAATCTTTTCTTACATCCGGAACTATCTCGAGAGTATGGTCTCAATGAGTGTAGCATCGAGTATCAACCAGTTCTCAGCTTTACACCAAGGCCGGCTATCTCACTACTTTCTAATGGCCAAGTTGGTCGATTAAAGGTTCTAAGGTCAGTTGATGCTTAACAACACCACGCAGCGGCCCCGTATTATCCTCGTTTCTCCACAAGGGATACCGGTACCAACTAATGTGCCACATCAACGTAGCTACTGCTTCAACCGTATCGGTCTACACCGTACAATTCCCTCACAGTTTATTGCTACTTACCTAAAAGGTGTCCCCAGATCCAGGTTAGGATCTATAGTAACTCCCAAACAAAAACCCTTAAAAGTAAAGCAAAAAAAATAATCAAGAGAAGCAATATGATGAATTAGATCCTAAGGTATACCCCACTTATTAGTCCCCAACAGAGTCGCCAGTTCTGTGATACGGTGGCAGAACCGACTGTTTTGAAAATGCTGGTTTGCGTTTTGTGTTTTGTGTTTGCAAAATGTCGCGGTAAGCAAGAGTCGCCACCGAATTTTATTTCATCCAACCGGAAAGGAAAAATGTACAGAAAAAATCCTTTTTCGGGATATTCTGGTTACGGGGGGGTAGATTATAGAAAGGGAAGGTGTTAGCACCCTTTCTATCCATGGTTTTCCATGGGCTCTTAGGTACTTGCTCATCTTTTTAAAATTGCTTGTGTATGTGCTTTGTTTTGAAAAGTTTTGACTCTGTGGTAACCTTTGTATCATTCCTCAAAGGTGTGACGAAGTTGTTTTGAAAATTGTTTTGAAGAGTGTAAGTGTGAAAAGTTTGATTTGAGCAAGTACCTACTAGCATCTACCTACTCGAAAAAGGATCGTTTATATTCTTGTTTCCTTTAGACAACGTTATCCTATTATTGAGAAATAGGTAGCACCGTTGTTGGAGTTGTAAGGGTCAATTCGTAAGGGACGTACGATCACTAAAGCAATATTAGGACGTCTTAGTAATAACCCTAAAGTCTTAAGATCATATTCGAGACAACATTTCCAGGCAACATTTCCGAGGCAACATTTCCGAACGGGACATTTGATATTTGTTTAGACAGGAGGGCAACCGCTAAGATACCCTATACTTAATGATTGTTTATCAAAGGCAACCGAAGTGAGAGTATACCCTAAGAGTGATATGTGCGAGTGATTAGTTTCAGTTATTATCTTTACACATTAGGGTTTTCTAGCCATTTTAAATTATCATGCAATCTTGTCATACAATCCTATCAACATACATCTAAGCAGTTAATATTTGCGAGAATTAAAATGCGAGAAAGTAAACCTACACTATTACAAAGCTTCGGGGAAGGGATTAATTACATAGCCAAAAACCCGCAAAAGATGATAAATGAAAGAAAGTCCTAGATTAAACTATTACAAACCATGAACAGGTACATCAATTTTGTCAAGAATAAATAATCAGCGCGCGGCGAATTAAATACGAAGCGACCAGGGTTTTGACCCTTGACTGAACCTAATTGTAATTGATTAAAGTAAACATATTTTTTTTAATTTTTATTATTTAAGAAGGTAATGAAATAATTGAAATAAAAAAGAAAATCCTAAATTTTAATTAATTTTAATTGTGAAAGAAATTAGAATTTCCTTAAATTAATTAAACTAATTAAATTTAAAAAAACACATTTATTAAGAAAATAAGTCTTCTTTTTTATGATTTTTTTGATTGGTCAATTTTTTAGAAAATAAATTTGGTGTTGATAAAAAAGAATAATTAAAGAAAAGAAATTAAAAGAGGAGAAAGAAAAAAAGAAATAACCCAAAGGCCCGCTGTCAGCAGTTCTGATCAGAGGATGATGGTCCAGAAGATGGTGGCCCTCAGAAGATGGGGACATTGGGCCTGCTCCTGGCTGGTGGATCCAGCAGATCATGACTAGAGGATGCTTGATCTGGTCCTGGTTGATGGGTCAAGAAGAAGATGGCCAGAGGATGCTTAATCCGGTCCTGATTGATGGGTCCAGAAGAAGATGGCCAGAGGATGCTTGATCTGGTCCTGGTTGATGGAACCAGAAGATGACCCTTAGAAAGTGCATGCGTTGGATCTGGTGAAAACAAAGGGGAAAAATGCCAAAAGCTCACGCCTGGGATCGAACCCAGAATCATGAGCTTCTGACTTCCTTCTTCTGACCAACTGCGCTGGGTGTTAGTTTATCAATATAATAGAAACAAACAAATAGATCAGAACTATAGGCTTCTAGCCAGAATAACGTGCCAGAACTTGAACCAGCCAGTCAGGCTATGACACGCTATCATCTTCCTCCCTGGAACCGTCATTTAAAACTCTGAACCTTCACCTACATACATAGCGTTGTTTCTATAACATGCGTGCCTCAAACATCAAAAATACGCATGATAAATAGATTTAAAGACCAGGGATCGATTGTTCTGGATGCCACGATCGTTCCAGTATCCAATTCTTGGCCTGATTTTTCCTGTATCAAGAAACCCTAAAACACAATCTCAAACCCTAACAATGGCAACTGTCAATATATGTCCTCAAACATCAATTAAACCAGATCAATATGTTGCAAACATGATAACAAACGCATACATACCATTAAAACATGTTTATAATGCAAGAATCGTGATAATAGGATTTTGAAAGAGAAGCAAACCGTGATAGTTGTGCAGCGTGTTCCTGGACTCGTGGAGGCTTGGTGATGCTTGCAATTGCTTCAGAGGATGTCCAGGAGTTGATTGGTGACTTTGAATCTTCTTGAATCGTCCCCTACATTGAAAACCGATCCACAATTTTTTCTCAAAAATATCAGTTTGCTTGGTGATTTTCACGACCTCTAATCCTCTTTTCTGGTATGCCTTTGTTCACTATCTATAATAGAGTGCATTAGGGTTAAAGTTTGCATCCAATCTTTGCCATTTATGAAGATTGATCAATGATTTATTCCTTGCACCAAATCTTTCTAAAATAAGCATTTTCAATCTTTTTCTGTCCATATGAAGCCTTGTATGATTTGATCTTGTCTCCAGCTGTATAATGACTCTAATCATGCATAAAATCTCAAGGTTTAATTGATTTTTGATATTTTCATTATTTTATATTGATTTTATTTGATTTAAATGAAATAAAATCAAAATAAATAACAAAAATAAAAGAATGACAAGTGGAGGGGCTCATGGGTCGTGGATCACATTACAAACTCAGGGCAAGCATAAAAAGTTGGGCCCATTTAGCAAAAAATGCAATTTTCGACACATTTGACTTTTGGCAATTTTGCAAAAAGGGTAAACTTGGCCAATGCATAACTCTCTCAATTATGACCCTAGATAGGTGTTTTTGACTTTTAAGAAAGCTTAGGATGTCCCTTAGGCACCCTTTTTGGTCTCATATCAATTGAGTCTTCCATGTTCATGTATGAAGCTTTGACCCAAAAGGTGTTTTTGTTGACTTTTCAAAATGGCATATAATGTCCAAATTCATATCTTCTTGTGAGTGCATATTTTGAACTTGGGAGCTGAAGATGAATTGTAGGGAATTACATCCTCTTCCAAATGAGCTTTGGATGGGTCATTTTTGGTAAAGTATGAGAAAGTTATGCTTGGTCAAAGTTGAGTTGACTTTTCCTACAAAACCCTAATTTAGCAACTTTGGGGTTTTGATGAATTGTGAGCAATCCTTGAGGAATCATGATCAAACCTTGATTAAATGATGAACAATACTTCAAAATGAGGATGTTGACCAAAAATCTTGAAGTTTGACTGTATGTGGGCCACAGTTGACTTTTGCCCTAGCACAGTCGATTTTCAGGCATTTGAGTAGTTGACTGAGCAAACTTCCTCTACAAGGATTGAAACTTGATATGGATGATATTGAGAACATATTAGGACAATGTTTAGCACTTGGGGTCCTTTGGACTCAAGCATCTTGATGTAAAATTTAACCCTAATTTGAGATAGATTGCCTTAGGAGAGAGTTTGCCTGGTCAACTCTTGGACTTCCTTGAGAAATTTAAGGACCTCACTTGACATGTATTGAGAAATATGGGAGGGAAAATTTTGGGCTACAACACTCGCGTCTGGGAAAATAAATCCCTGATTATTGCTAGAGAGTTGTAAATATTCTGTCGGGAAGAGATGTGTGAGAATAACTCTACAGGGACCAGACTTTGAGAGAAGAGATACTCTGTTGGTAGACCTGCCGATCTGGAGAAATAAATTTAGCTAGGGATGGAATTCTATTGCTGGAGCTGATGAGCCCTGTTGGAGATTGAGCTTCTGTGTCTGTAGAAATGAATTCCTCTTGGGGGATGAAGTTTACTGAGTCGCCTGCAATTACGAACCTCGGCTGGGGATAGTTACGTCCTATTTCGGGAAAGCTGATATCAATGCCTTTGGATACTTTTACTCTATGGGGAGTGTATGTACCAATAATCATGTTCCAAAGCTGACTTTATCCCGATACCTGCTGGGAAGAGGAACCGTCGGGTTTGGTACTTCTTGTTTTTTCCCTGTTTCTGGAATTACGAGTAATTGTCTTTTGTTTCTTATGTAAATCTTTATGAGCAGCAATCATTTTCAAATGCATATATCAAAAATAAATCATTGGACGTTCTTGCAAAACAAAACTGAAAAAGAAAAACAGATTTAAGTTCCTTGTGAAAATGATTTGTATTGATTTTTGAAGTTGGCCTGTAATAGGCGTTTTTGTACAAAGAGGCTGACATCCTAGTAAGAGAACGCCTCCGAAAGATAAAAATTATACAATTTGTGTAAAGGAAAGAAAAACAGCTATGTGAAACGACCCCATTGGGTTCCAACTCTACTATTGCCTTTATATCTTCAAGCATCTCATCACTTTGCTACTTGGTCGAAGGTTGATCAGATTGATTAGCGTCGTCCGAGCTTGATAGCCGATACCGAAGTCTGGTCGCAAGATGATCCAATGAGACATAGTGATATGCTTTAATCCTTAACTTTTTCCTGGACTGCCCCTTCGGGTTTTCAATCCACCGGGATACCCTTTTTTGCCCAAGCCTCTCTTTCGGGTTTTCGACTTGCCGGGTGCACAGATTTTTTTCATTTTCATCCCTTAATTTTGCCCGAACCCTTTTGGTTCATTGGGAAGCCCTTATTTTTTCCTAGGCCAGTCGACCTAGCGGGTCTTTGATTATGCGTAGTATCTTTTCACTATGTCTGCATTGACAGGGTGAGAAAGGTCATCACCATCCATATTGGTTAAAATCATAGCTCCTCCCGAGAAAATGTTCTTAACCATAAATGACCCTTCGTACATGGAAGTCCATTTACCCCTGGGATCACCTTGCAGCGGTATGATGCGTTTGATCACCAGATCCCCGACTTGATATTCTTGATGCCTGACTTTCTTGTTAAAAGCCTTGATCATTCGCGTTTGATACGTCTGACCATGGCAGATAGCAGTAAGCCTCTTTTCATCGATTAAATTTAGCTGATCAAGTCGGGTTTGGATCCAGTCGTCTTCGTTCAAACCTGTATCCTTCATAATCCTGAGAGAAGGTATCTGGACTTCTATGGGTAGGACTACCTCCATGCCATATACCAGAGAGTAGGGTGTTGCCCCTGTCGACGTCTGTGCTGAGGTACGATACCCACTAAGAGCGAATGGTAACATCTCATGCCAGTCTTTATATGTCACCGTCATCTTCTGTACAATCTTCTTGATGTTCTTGTTAGCTGCTTCAACAGCCCCATTCATGTTCGGCCGGTAGGGAGAAGAGTTATGATGTTGTATCTTGAATTGTTTACAGAGCTCGGTGATTATTGTGTTGTTGAGATTTGTACCATTTTCAGTAATAATCCTCTCTGGTACACCATATTGACAGATCAGATTATGTCGGATAAACCGCGCTACGACGTTCTTGGTTACAGTAGCAAAAGAGGCTGCCTCAACCCACTTCGTGAAGTAATCGATTGCTACTAAGATGAAACGATGCCTATTAGACGCAGTAGGTCTGATCTCGCCGATCATGTTGATGCCCCACATTGCAAAGGGCCAAGGAGCTGTCAAGATGTTCAGAGGAACTGGAGTTACATGCACCTTATCGGCATAAATTTGGCATTTATGACAAGTTTGAGAGTGCTGATAACAATCGGCTTCCATAGTGGACCAGTAATATCCTGCCCGTAGGATCTTCTTAGCAATGGTGTGTCCGCTAGAATGGGTTCCGAAGGTGCCTTCATGTAGCTCTGTCATGATCCTCTCTGCTTCGCTCTTGTCTACACACTGTAGTAGTGTGGAGTCACAGTTGCGTTTATAGAGGATCCCATTACTAAGGAAGAACTTTGCAGTGAACCTTCTCAGAAACTTCTTATCATTGACAGATTCCCCTTTGGGATACTCTTGAACCTCGAGATACCTTTTGACTTCGTGAAACCAGGGTTTGTCGACCACTTCTTCGGTGTCGATCTCACAGTAGTGTGCTGGTTCATCCAACCTCTCAATGGTAATTTGGGGAGCTTAATTGTCCCACAGACCCCGCTAACGATGTACATGCATTGTTTCAAATCCTAAACAGTGGAGTTATAAGGAAGATAATCCCTAGTCAACCCCTTTGAGCCAAAGAAGTAGGAGTTTTTCTTTTCACACAAATTAAAACCCTTAATTATAACCTAGGGCATGGTAGTTTCTCAGTCAATTCAGACGCGCATTCAGTCGCAATATTCTGTTTCGTACACATTGAATGGCATCGAAGAAATCCTTCCAAATCAAAAGATGGTGATGGTTCCGCATAATTATTAAAGCCGACAGTTATTATCTCTCAAAATAAAAGCCCGCTAAGTCAAAACCTATGAAGGAAACTTAAGAAAAAACCGGGTCATCCCGCTGACTGTAATCATAAAAGAACCAGTTCAGGCAAAAGCAAGGATAATAAAAAAAGAGGTCGCTACAAATCCTCAACAAAAAGAAGATTACAAAAATGATTGTCTCTTCAAAATAAACTTTTAGTATCTGAACCATCACCGGAACATCAAGGACAAGATGCCAGACTCAATTGGGATCTGAACGCATAATTAACTGAGCATAGGATCGAAGAACATCACGAAGAATGGGTGGGTGCAAATAAACTTTGAGCCTTTACCCTTTGTTTCTGAAACCATGAACCAGGCCATGTTATAACCCTTAAAAGTCCTAGCTGAAGCATGGGTTAGTTCGAAAGCATACTGTTGCAAAAGATATCCTAACTCCTGTAGGGTTCACTATAAATCCTGAGTTGACATCACACTTTTACAAAATTTGTTTGTCTTACTAAAAAATGAATTTTCAAACTTCAAGACAGACATAAGCTTTGCATTCTTAAAATACCATTATTTGCATATGACTATTTGTTCAACAGTAGAGAAATTCGCACGAAGGATATTCGATGAACAGAAATCTTCTCAGTGGATAGAATCACCTCAAATAGAAAGACACTCCAGTGATAGGCCATTCATAATCAAGGGGCATAGCATGGTATCTAGCTGATCTAGGGCAGTCAAGTCAAGGTTTAAGAAATCTCTCAAAAATGCCAAATAGCCAGGGACAGAACTCCATCTGAATCACTTGGGGCATTGGACATGAATTCCAGCAACAAATCATGTATGATCAAACAAACACCTTATGGAAGTGTGACAACACTTACTACTAAGGACAATGGTAATTCTCCACACCCGATGAATATGGACATAGTCAGTAAAGACTACGCATGAAAAAGACCTGCTAGGTTGACATGCCTAGGCAAAAATAAGGGCATACCGGCGAACCAAAAAGTGTTCGGGAAAAAATTAAGGATATATACAAAAATTATGCACTCGGTAAGTCGAAAATCTGAAAAGGCGGCTTGGACAAAACAGGGTATCCCGGTGGACTGAAAACCCGAAAGGGCGGTCCAGGCAAAAGTTAGGGATTAAAGCGTACGACCATGTCCCGTCATCTTGTCACTTGTCTATCAGTAGAAGACTTGTTATCCTGATCAGCATTTACCAAGCACCCCATGAGTAGGGATGACACTCAAACCATCCATAAAGTCTCCACATGTACTTTCTCTGGTAGGTACAGGGGCAGAGATATTCTGAGACAAAGTCACCGCTACATATGACCTCGTGACACCTTCATTCCCCACAGAGTAGAAACAACCAAAGTTTTGACCTCTTCTTCCCCAAGCAAGAATTACTTCCTCCAGCCAAGTTCCTTCAGAGAGCTGAAATTTGTGTTCCCCATCCGAGCTTTATAACCTTAAATAGTTTATACAACCTCCTCCTGGTTAGAGTTTATTTCTCAGACTGCGAAAGTTCATTCCCTAATAGATTTTATCTCTCTACATCGGCAAAATCTTCGAATAAAGCATATCCCTCCACAGAGTTATTCTCAAGCAGAGTCAATCCCTGGCAGAACATCCTTAAACAGAAAAAGGAAATCCTCGGCAAATTATATCCATTCATCATCCCCAACAGAAATGAAGGATTCAGCCTCCTTATACTCTCCAGCAGCAGTTAGGGATTTATTTTCCCAGATTGAGAAATATCGCAATAGCATCCCATGTTCATACATCGTGGCATGCGCATACATATCGCATACAACATAACCTTATTTATTTTGAGAACATCACCATAATGCATTTCATCCATCATGACATTGCATATGACTAACTCTTTGGCTTTTTAAGGGAAAAGATCAAATCAACAAACACCGTTGACTGCTTATGTGACCTGGTAGTCTTCTCAAAAGCTACATCTAATGAAGGGTTATTTCAGGATTTTCCTCAGAAAGATGTCCTCACCTTCTCTGATTCATATTCCAGTTTAAGATATTCCAGCCTTTTGTCTAGTTCAGCTGAATCGACCCTGAGATTCATCTGATTCTTATCCAGTCAAAGTTAATCCAAGACCTTCTCTGGTTTATTCAGATCGAAACTAAGATCTCTCTGATTCCTATCCCAGTTGAAGATACTCCAAGACTTTTGTCTGGTTCAGTTGAATCGATCCTAAGATTCTTCTGATTTCCATTCCAGTCAAAGTTAAATCAAGAACTTCTCTGGTTCAGTCAGATCGATACTAAGATCTCTTTGATTCCTATTCCAGTTGAAGAAATTCCAAGACTTTTGTCTGGATTAGTTAAAACGACACTAAGATTTTTCTGATTCTTACCCAGTCCAAGTTAATTCAAAACCTTCTCTGGTTCAGTCAGATCGACACTAAGATCTCTCAGATTCCTATTCCAATTGAAGATATTCCAAGATTTTTGTCTGGTTCATTTGAATCGATCCTAAGATTCTTCTGATTTCCATTCCAGTCAAATTTAATTAAAGACCCTCTCTGGTTCTGTCAGATCGACACTAAGATCTCTCTGATTCCTATTCCAATTGAAGATATTCCTAGACTTTTGTCTGGTTCAGTTGAATCGATCCTAAGATTCTTCTGATTTCCATTCCATTCAAAGTTAATTAAAGACCTTCTCTAGTTCAATCAGATCTACACTAAAATCTCTCTGATTCTTATTCCAGTTGAAGATATTCCAAGACTTTTGTCTGGTTCAGTTGAATCGATCTTAAGATTCTTCGGATTTCAATTCCAGTAAAAGTTAATTAAAGACCTTCTTTGGTTCAGTCAGATCGACATTAAGATCTCTCTGATTCCTATTCCAGTTGAAGATATTCCAAGACTTTTGTCTGGTTCAGTTGAATCAATCCTTAGATTTTTCTGATTTCCATTCCAGTCAAAGTAAATTAAAGACCTTCTCTGCTTCAGTCAAATCAACACTAAGATCTCTCTGATTCCTATTACAGATGAGGATAGTCCAAGACTTTTGTTTGGTTCAGTTGAATCGATCCTTAGATTCTTCTGATTTCCATTCCAGTAAAAGTTAAATCAATACCTTCTCTTGTTCAGTTAGATTGACACTAAGATATCTCTGATTGCTATTCCAGTTGAAGAAATTCTAAGACATTTGTCTGGTTCAGTTAAATCGACACTAAGATTTTTCTGATTCTTACCCAGTCAAAGTTAATTAAAGACCTTCTCTGGTTCAGTCATATCGACACTATGATCTCTCTAATTCTCATTCCAGTTAAAGATATTCCAATACTTTTCTGGTTCATTTTAATAGATCCTAAGATTTTTCTGATTCTTATTCAGTCAAAGTTAATTCAAGACCTTCTCTGGTTCAGTCAGATTGACACTAAGATCTCTCTGATTCCTATTCCAGTAGAAGACAATCCAAGACGTTTATCTGGTTCAGTTAAATCAATCCCAAGATTTTTCTGATTCTTATCCAGTCAAAGTTAATTCAAGACCTTCTCTGGTTCAGTCAGATCGACACTAAGATCTCTCTGATTCCTACTCCAGTTGAAGATATTCCAAGAAGTCTGTCTGGTTCAGTTAAATCGATCATAAGATTTTTTTGATTCTTATCCAGTCAAAGTTAATTCAAGACCTTATCTGGTTAAGTAAGATATACACTAAGATTTCTCTGGTTCCTATTCCAGTTGAAGATATTCCAAGACTTTTGTCTGGTTCAGTTAAATCGATCCTAAGATTTTTCTGATTCTTATCCAGTCAAAGTTAATTCAAGACCTTCTCTGGTTCAGTCAGATCGACACTAAGATCTCTCTGACTCCTATTCCATTTGAATATATTCCAAGACTTCTGTCTGGTTCAGTTAAATCGATCCTAAGATTTTTCTGATTCTTATCCAGTTAAAGTTAATTTAAGACCTTCTCTGGTTCAGTCAGATCGACACTAAGATCTCTCCGATTTTAATTCCAGTTGAAGATGATCCGAGACTTTTTCTGGTTCAGTTAAGTCTACAATAAGATTTTACTGATTCTTATCCAGTCAAAGTTAATTAAAGACCTTCTCTGGTTCAGTCAGATCGACACTAATATATCTCTCATTCCTATTCCAGTTGAAGATATTCCAAGACTTTTGTCTGGTTTAGTTAAATTGATCCTAAGATTTTTCTGATTTCTTATCTAGTCAAAGTTAATTAAAGACCTTCTCCGATACAGTCATATCGACACTAAGATCTCTCTGATTCCTATTCCAGTTGAAGATATTCCAAGACTTTTGTCTGGTTGAGTTGAATCGATCCAAACATTCTTCTGATTTCCATTCCAATCAAAGTTAATTAATGACCTTCTCTGGTTCAGTCAGATCGACACTAAGATCTCTCTGATTCCTATTCTGGTTGAAGATATTCCAAGACTTTTGTCTGGTTCAGTTGAATCAATCATAAGTTTCTTCTGATTTCCATTCCAGTCAAAGTTAATTAAAGACCTTCTCTAGTTCAGTCAGATCGACACTAAGATCTCTCTGATTCCTATTCCAGTTGAAGATAGTCCAAGACTTTTGTCTGGTTCAGTTAAATCGTTCATAAGATTTTTCTGATTCTTATCCAGTCAAAGTTAATTCATGACGTTCTCTGGTTCAGTCAGATCAACACTAAGATCTCTTTGATTCCTATTCCTGTTGAAGATATTCCAAGACTTTTTCTGGCTCAGTTAAAATGATCTTAAGATTTTTCTGATTCTTATCCAGTCAAAGTAAATTCAAGACCTTCCCTGCTTCAGTCAGATCGACAATAATATATTACTGATTCCTATTCCAGTTGAAGATATTCTAAGACTTTTGTCTGGTTCAGTTAAATCGATCCTAAGATTTTTCCGATTCTTATCCAAACAAAGTTAATTAAAGACCTTCTCCGATACAGTCATGTCGACACTAAGATCTCTCTGATTCCTATTCCAGTTGAAGATATTCCAAGACTTTTGTCTGGTTCAGTTGAATCGATCCTATGATTCTTCTGATTTCCATTCCAATCAAAGTTAATTAAAGACCTTCTCTGGTACAGTCATATCGACACTAAGATCTCTCTGATTCCTATTCCGGTTGAAGATATTCTAAGACTTTTGTCTGGTTAAGTTGAATTGATCCTAAGATTCTTCTGATTTCCATTCAAGTCAAAGTTAATTAAAGACCTTCTTTGGTTCAGTCAGATCGACACTAAGATCTCTCTGGTTCCTATTCCAGTTGAAGATATTCCAAGACTTTTGTCTGGTTCAGTTAAATCGATCCTAAGATTTTTCTGATTCTTAACCAGTCAAAGTTAATTCAAGACCTTCTCTAGTTCAGTCAGATCGACACTAAGATCTCTCTGACTCCTATTCCAGTTGAATATATTCCAACACTTCTGTCTGGTTCAGTTAAATCGATCCTAAGATTTTTCTGATTCTTATCCAGTTAAAGTTAATTTAAGACCTTCTCTGGTTCAGTCAGATCGACACTAAGATCTCTCTGATTCCTATTCCAGTTGAAGATATTCCAAGAATTATGTCTGGTTCAGTTAAATCGATCATAAGATTTTTCTGATTCTTATCCAGTCAAAGTTAATTCAGGACCTTATCTGGTTCAGTAAGATCGACACTAAGATCTCTCTGGTTCCTATTCCAGTTTAAGATATTCCAAGACTTTTGTCTGGTTCAGTTAAATCGATCCTAAGATTTTTCTGATTCTTATCCAGTCAAAGTTAATTCAAGACCTTCTCTGGTTCAGTCAGATCGACACTAAGATCTCTCTGACTCCTATTCCATTTGAATATATTCCAAGACTTCTGTCTGGTTCAGTTAAATCGATCCTAAGATTTTTCTGATTCTAATCCAGTTAAAGTTAATTTAAGACCTTCTCTGGTTCAGTCAAATCGACACTAAGATCTCTCTGATTCTAATTACAATTGAAGATGATCCCAGACTTTTTCTGGTTCAGTTAAGTCTACAATAAGATTTTACTGATTCTTATCCAGTCAAAGTTAATAAAAAGACCTTCTCTAGTTCAGTCAGATCGACATTAATATATCTCTAATTCCTATTCCAGTTGAAGATATTACAAGACTTTTGTCTAGTTCAGTTAAATTGATCTTAAGATATTTCTGATTCTTATCCAGTCAAAGTTAATTAAAGACCTTCTCCGATACAGTCATATCGACAATAAGATCTCTTTGATTCCTATTCCAGTTGAAGATATTCCAAGACTTTTGTCTGGTTCATTTGAATCGATCCTAACATTCTTCTGATTTCCATTCCAATCAAAGTTAATTAATGACCTTCTCTGGTTCAGTCAGATCGACACTAAGATCTCTCTGATTCCTATTCCGGTTGAAGATATTCCAAGAATTTTGTCTGGTTCAGTTGTATCAATCCTAAGTTTCTTTTGATTTCCATTCCAGTCAAAGTTAATTAAAGACCTTCTCTGGTTCAGTCAGATCGACACTAAGATCTCTCTTATTCCAATTCCAGTTGAAGATAGTCCAAGACTTTTGTCTGGTTCAGTTAAATCGATCCCAAGATTTTTCTGATTCTTATCCAGTCAAAGTTAATTCATGACCTTCTCTGGTTCAGTCAGATCGACACTAAGATCTCTTTGATTCCTATTACAGTTGAAGATATTCCAAGACTTTTTTCTGGCTCAGTTAAATCGATCCTAAGATTTTTCTGATTTTTATCCAGTCAAAGTTAATTCAAGACCTTCTCTGGTTCAGTCAGATCGATAATAATATATCTCTGATTCCTATTCCAGTTTAAGATATTCCAAGACTTTTGTCTGGTTCAGTTAAATCGATCCTAATATTTTTCTGATTCTTATCCAAACAAAGATAATTAAAGACCTTCTCCGATACAGTCATATCGATACTAAGATCTCTCTGATTCCTATTCCAGTTGAAGATATTCCAAGACTTTTGTCTGGTTCAGTTGAATCGATCCTAAGATTCTTCTAATTTCCATTCCAATCAAAGTTAATTAAATACCTTCTCTTGTTCAGTTAGATCGACATTAAGATCTCTCTGATTCCTATTCCGGTTGAAGATATTCCAAGACTTTTGTCTGGTTCAGTTGAATCAATCCTAAGTTTCTTCTGATTTCCATTCCAGTCAAAGTTAATTAAAGACCTTCTCTGGTTCAGTCAGATCGACACTAAGATATCTTTGATTCCTATTCCAGTTGAAGATAGTCCAAGACTTTTGTCTGGTTCAGTTAAATTGATCCTAAGATTTTTCTGATTCTTATCCAGTCAAAGTTAATTCAAGACCTTCTATGGTTCAGTCAGATCGACACTAAGATCTCTCTGACTCCTATTCCAGTTGAATATATTCCATGACTTCTGTCTGGTTCAGTTAAATCGATCCTAAGATTTTTCTGATTCTTATCCAGTTAAAGTTAATTTAAGACCTTCTCTGGTTCAGTCAGATCGACACTAAGATCTCTCTGATTCCTATTCCAGTTGAAGATATTCCAAGAATTCTGTTTGGTTCAGTTAAATCGATCATAAGATTTTTCTGATTCTTATCCAGTCAAAGTTAATTCAAGACCTTATCTGGTTCAGTAAGATCGACACTAAGATCTCTCTGGTTCCTATTCCAGTTGAAGATATTCCAAGACTTTTGTCTGGTTCAGTTAAATCGATCCTAAGATTTTTCTGATTCTTATCCAATCAAAGTTAATTCAAGACCTTCTCTGGTTCAGTCAGATCGACACTAAGATCTCTCTGACTCCTATTCCATTTGAATATATTCCAAGACTTCTGTCTGGTTCAGTTAAATCGATCCTAAGATTTTTCTGATTCTTATCCAGTTAAAGTTAATTTAAGACCTTCTCTGGTTAAGTCAAATCGACACTAAGATCTCTCTGATTCTAATTCCAGTTGAAGATGATCCCAGACTTTTTCTGGTTCAGTTAAGTCTACAATAAGATTTTACTGATTCTTATCCAATCAAAGTTAATTAAAGACCTTCTCTGGTTCAGTCAGATTGACACTAATATATCTCTGATTCCTATTCCAGTTGAAGATATTCCAAGACTTTTGTCTGGTTCAGTTAAATTGATCCTAAGATTTTTTTTATTCTTATCCAGTCAAAGTTAATTAAAGACCTTCTCCGATACAGTCATATCGACACTAATATCTCTTTGATTCCTATTCCAGTTGAAGATATTCCTAGACTTTTGTCTGGTTCATTTGAATCGATCCTAACATTCTTCTGATTTCCATTCCAATCAAAGTTAATTAATGACCTTCTCTGGTTCAGTCAGATTGACACTAAGATCTCTCTGATTCCTATTCCGGTTGAAGATATTCCAAGACTTTTATCTGGTTCAGTTGAATCAATCCTAAGTTTCTTCTGATTTCCATTCCAGACAAAGTTAATTAAAGACCTTCTCTGGTTCAGTCAGATCGACACTAAGATCTCTCTGATTCCTATTCCAGTTGAAGATAGTCCAAGACTTCTTTCTGGTTCAGTTAAATCGATCCCAAGATTTTTCTGATTCTTATCCAGTCAAAGTTAATTCATGACCTTCTCTGGTTCAGTCAGATCGACACTAAGATCTCTTTGATTCCTATTCCAGTTGAAGATATTCCAAGACTTTTTTCTGGCTCAGTTAAATCGATCCTAAGATTTTTCTGATTTTTATCCAGTCAAAGTTAATTTAAGACCTTCTCTAGTTCAGTCAGATCGACAATAATATATCTCTGATTCCTATTCCAGTTTAAGATATTCCAAGACTTTTGTCTGGTTCAGTTAAATCAATCCTAATATTTTTCTGATTCTTATCCAAACAAAGTTAATTAAAGACCTTCTCCGATACAGTCATATCGATATTAAGATCTCTCTGATTCATATTCCAGTTGAAGATATTCCAAGACTTTTGTCTGGTTCAGTTGAATCGATCCTAAGATTCTTCTAATTTCCATTCCAATCAAAGTTAATTAAAGACCTTCTCTGGTTCAGTCAGATCGACACTAAGATCTCTCTGATTCCTATTCCGGTTGAAGATATTCCAAGACTTTTGTCTGGTTTAGATGAATCAATCCTAAGTTTCTTCTGATTTCCATTCCAGTCAAAGTTAATTAAAGACCTTCTCTGGTTCAGTCAGATCGACACTAAGATCTCTCTGATTCCTATTCCAGTTGAAGATATTCCAAGAATTATGTCTGGTTCAGTTAAATCGATCATAATATTTTTCTGATTCTTATCCAGTCAAAGTTAATTCAGGACCTTATCGGGTTCAGTAAGATCGACACTAAGATCTCTCTGGTTCCTATTCCAGTTGAAGATATTCCAAGACTTTTGTCTGGTTCAGTTAAATCGATCCTAAGATTTTTCTGATTCTTATCCAGTCAAAGTTAATTCAAGACCTTCTCTGGTTCAGTCAGATCGACACTAAAATCTCTCTGACTCCTATTCCATTTGAATATATTCCAAGACTTCTGTCTGGTTCAGTTAAATCGATCCTAAGATTTTTCTGATTCTTATCCAGTTAAAGTTAATTTAAGACCTTCTCTGGTTCAGTCAGATCGACACTAAGATCTCTCTGATTCTAATTCCAGTTGAAGATGATCCCAAACTTTTTCTGGTTCAGTTAAGTCTACAATAAGATTGTACTGATTCTTATCCAGTCAAAGTTAATAAAAAGACCTTCTCTGGTTCAGTCAGATCGACATTAATATATCTCTGATTCCTATTCCAGTTGAAGATATTCCAAGACTTTTGTCTGGTTCAGTTAAATTGATCCTAAGATATTTCTGATTCTTATCCAGTCAAAGTTAATTAAAGACCCTCTCCGATACAGTCATATCGACACTAAGATCTCTTTGATTCCTATTCCAGTTGAAGATATTCCAAGACTTTTGTCTGGTTCATTTGAATCGATCCTAACATTCTTCTGATTTCCATTCTAATCAAAGTTAATTAATGACCTTCTCTGGTTCAGTCAGATCGACACTAAGATCTCTCTGATTCCTATTCCGGTTGAAGATATTCCAAGACTTTTGTCTGGTTCAGTTGAATCAATCCTAAGTTTCTTCTGATTTCCATTCCAGTCAAAGTTAATTAAAGACCTTCTATGGTTCAGTCAGATCGACACTAAGATCTCTCTGATTCCAATTCAAGTTGAAGATAGTCCAAGACTTTTGTCTGATTCAGTTAAATCGATCCCAAGATTTTTCTGATTCTTATCCAGTCAAAGTTAATTCATGACCTTCTCTGGTTCAGTCAGATCGACACTAAGATCTCTTTGATTCCTATTCCAGTTGAAGATATTCCAAGACTTTTTTCTGGCTCAGTTAAATCGATCCTAAGATTTTTCTGATTTTTATCCAGTCAAAGTTAATTCAAGACCTTCTCTGGTTCAGTCAGATCGACAATAATATATCTCTGATTCCTATTCCAGTTTAAGATATTCCAAGACTTTTGTCTGGTTCAGTTAAATCGATCCTAATATTTTTCTGATTCTTATCCAAACAAAGATAATTAAAGACCTTCTCCGATACAGTCATATCGATACTAAGATCTCTCTGATTCCTATTCCAGTTGAAGATATTCCAAGACTTTTGTCTGGTTCAGTTGAATCGATCCTAAGATTCTTCTAATTTCCATTTCAATCAAAGTTAATTAAATACCTTCTCTTGTTCAGTTAGATCGACATTAAGATCTCTCTGATTCCTATTCCGGTTGAAGATATTCCAAGACTTTTGTCTGGTTCAGTTGAATCAATCCTAAGTTTCTTCTGATTTCCATTCCAGTCAAAGTTAATTAAAGACCTTCTCTGGTTCAGTCAGATCGACACTAAGATATCTTTGATTCCTATTCCAGTTGAAGATAGTCTAAGACTTTTGTCTGGTTCAGTTAAATCGATCCTAAGATTTTTCTGATTCTTATCCAGTCAAAGTAAATTCAAGACCTTCTCTGGTTCAGTCAGATCGACACTAAGATCTCTCTGACTCCTATTCCAGTCTAATATATTCCATGACTTCTGTCTGGTTCAGTTAAATCGATCCTAAGATTTTTCTGATTCTTATCCAGTTAAAGTTAATTTAAGACCTTCTCTGGTTCAGTCAGATCGACACTAAGATCTCTCTGATTCCTATTCCAGTTGAAGATATTCCAAGAATTATGTCTGGTTCAGTTAAATCGATCATAAGATTTTTCTGATTCTTATCCAGTCAAAGTTAATTCAAGACCTTATCTGGTTCAGTAAGATCGACACTAAGATCTCTCTGGTTCCTATTCCAGTTGAAGATATTCCAAGACTTTTGTCTGGTTCAGTTAAATCGATCCTAAGATTTTTCTGATTCTTATCCAATCAAAGTTAATTCAAGACCTTCTCTGGTTCAGTCAGATCGACACTAAGATCTCTCTGACTCCTATTCCATTTGAATATATTCCAAGACTTCTGTCTGGTTCAGTTAAATCGATCCTAAGATTTTTCTGATTCTTATCCAGATAAAGTTAATTTAAGACCTTCTCTGGTTCAGTCAGATCGACACTAAGATCTCTCTGATTCTAATTCCAGTTAAAGATGATCCCGGACTTTTTCTGGTTCCGTTAAGTCTACAATAAGATTTTACTGATTCTTATCTAATCAAAGTTAATTAAAGACCTTCTCTGGTTCAGTCAGATTGACACTAATATATCTCTGATTCCTATTCCAGTTGAAGATATTCCAAGACTTTTATCTGGTTCAGTTAAATTGATCCTAAGATTTTTTTTATTCTTATCCAGTCAAAGTTAATTAAAGACCTTCTCCGATACAGTCATATCGACACTAAGATCTCTTTGATTCCTATTCCAGTTGAAGATATTCCTAGACTTTTGTCTGGTTCATTTGAATCGATCCTAACATTCTTCTGATTTCCATTCCAATCAAAGTTAATTAATGACCTTCTCTGGTTCAGTCAGATTGACACTAAGATCTCTCTGATTCCTATTCCGGTTGAAGATATTCCAAGACTTTTATCTGGTTCAGTTGAATCAATCCTAAGTTTCTTATGATTTCCATTCCAGTCAAAGTTAATTAAAGACCTTCTCTGGTTCAGTCAGATCGACACTAAGATCTCTCTGATTCCTATTCCAGTTGAAGATAGTCCAAGACTTCTTTCTGGTTCAGTTAAATCGATCCCAAGATTTTTCTGATTCTTATCCAGTCAAAGTTAATTCATGACCTTCTCTGGTTCAGTCAGATCGACACTAAGATCTCTTTGATTCCTATTCCAGTTGAAGATATTCCAAGACTTTTTTCTGGCTCAGTTAAATCGATCCTAAGATTTTTCTGATTTTTATCCAGTCAAAGTTAATTCAAGACCTTCTCTAGTTCAGTCAGATCGACAATAATATATCTCTGATTCCTATTCCAGTTTAAGATATTCCAAGACTTTTGTCTGGTTCAGTTAAATCAATCCTAATATTTTTCTGATTCTTATCCAAACAAAGTTAATTAAAGACCTTCTCCGATACAGTCATATCGATATTAAGATCTCTCTGATTCATATTCCAGTTGAAGATATTCCAAGACTTTTGTCTGGTTCAGTTGAATCGATCCTAAGATTCTTCTAATTTCCATTCCAATCAAAGTTAATTAAAGACCTTCTCTGGTTCAGTCAGATCGACACTAAGATCTCTCTGATTCCTATTCCGGTTGAAGATATTCCAAGACTTTTGTCTGGTTTAGATGAATCAATCCTAAGTTTCTTCTGATTTCCATTCCAGTCAAAGTTAATTAAAGACCTTCTCTGGTTCAGTCAGATCGACACTAAGATCTCTCTGATTCCTATTCCAGTTGAAGATATTCCAAGAATTATGTCTGGTTCAGTTAAATCGATCATAATATTTTTCTGATTCTTATCCAGTCAAAGTTAATTCAGGACCTTATCGGGTTCAATAAGATCGACACTAAGATCTCTCTGGTTCCTATTCCAGTTGAAGATATTCCAAGACTTTTGTCTGGTTCAGTTAAATCGATCCTAAGATTTTTCTGATTCTTATCCAGTCAAAGTTAATTCAAGACCTTCTCTGGTTCAGTCAGATCGACACTAAGATCTCTCTGACTCCTATTCCATTTGAATATATTCCAAGACTTCTGTCTGGTTCAGTTAAATCGATCCTAAGATTTTTCTGATTCTTATCCAGTTAAAGTTAATTTAAGACCTTCTCTGGTTCAGTCAGATCGACACTAAGATCTCTCTGATTCTAATTCCAGTTGAAGATGATCCCAGACTTTTCTGGTTCAGTTAAGTCTACAATAAGATTGTACTGATTCTTATCCAGTCAAAGTTAATAAAAAGACCTTCTCTGGTTCAGTCAGATCGACATTAATATATCTCTGATTCCTATTCCAGTTGAAGATATTCCAAGACTTTTGTCTGGTTCAGTTAAATTGATCCTAAGATATTTCTGATTCTTATCCAGTCAAAGTTAATTAAAGACCCTCTCCGATACAGTCATATCGACACTAAGATCTCTTTGATTCTTATTCCAGTTGAAGATATTCCAAGACTTTTGTCTGGTTCATTTGAATCGATCCTAACATTCTTCTGATTTCCATTCTAATCAAAGTTAATTAATGACCTTCTCTGGTTCAGTCAGATCGACACTAAGATCTCTCTGATTCCTATTCCGGTTGAAGATATTCCAAGACTTTTGTCTGGTTCAGTTGAATCAATCCTAAGTTTCTTCTGATTTCCATTCCAGTCAAAGTTAATTAAAGACCTTCTATGGTTCAGTCAGATCGACACTAAGATCTCTCTGATTCCAATTCAAGTTGAAGATAGTCCAAGACTTTTGTCTGATTCAGTTAAATCGATCCCAAGATTTTTCTGATTCTTATCCAGTCAAAGTTAATTCATGACCTTCTCTGGTTCAGTCAGATCGACACTAAGATCTCTTTGATTCCTATTCCAGTTGAAGATATTCCAAGACTTTTTTCTGGCTCAGTTAAATCGATCCTAAGATTTTTCTGATTTTTATCCAGTCAAAGTTAATTCAAGACCTTCTCTGGTTCAGTCAGATAGACAATAATATATCTCTGATTCCTATTCCAGTTTAAGATATTCCAAGACTTTTGTCTGGTTCAGTTAAATCGATCCTAATATTTTTCTGATTCTTATCCAAACAAAGATAATTAAAGACCTTCTCCGATACAGTCATATCGATACTAAGATCTCTCTGATTCCTATTCCAGTTGAAGATATTCCAAGACTTTTGTCTGGTTCAGTTGAATCGATCCTAAGATTCTTCTAATTTCCATTTCAATCAAAGTTAATTAAATACCTTCTCTTGTTCAGTTAGATCGACATTAAGATCTCTCTGATTCCTATTCCGGTTGAAGATATTCCAAGACTTTTGTCTGGTTCAGTTGAATCAATCCTAAGTTTCTTCTGATTTCCATTCCAGTCAAAGTTAATTAAAGACCTTCTCTGGTTCAGTCAGATCGACACTAAGATATCTTTGATTCCTATTCCAGTTGAAGATAGTCTAAGACTTTTGTCTGGTTCAGTTAAATCGATCCTAAGATTTTTCTGATTCTTATCCAGTCAAAGTTAATTCAAGACCTTCTCTGGTTCAGTCAGATCGACACTAAGATCTCTCTGACTCCTATTCCAGTTGAATATATTCCATGACTTCTGTCTGGTTCAGTTAAATCGATCCTAAGATTTTTATGATTCTTATCCAGTTAAAGTTAATTTAAGACCTTCTCTGGTTCAGTCAGATCGACACTAAGATCTCTCTGATTCCTATTCCAGTTGAAGACATTCCAAGAATTCTGTCTGGTTCAGTTAAATCGATCATAAGATTTTTCTGATTCTTATCCAGTCAAAGTTAATTCAAGACCTTATCTGGTTCAGTAAGATCGACACTAAGATCTCTCTGGTTCCTATTCCAGTTGAAGATATTCCAAGACTTTTGTCTGGTTCAGTTAAATCGATCCTAAGATTTTTCTGATTCTTATCCAATCAAAGTTAATTCAAGACCTTCTCTGGTTCAGTCAGATCGACACTAAGATCTCTCTGACTCCTATTCCATTTGAATATATTCCAAGACTTCTGTCTGGTTCAGTTAAATCGATCCTAAGATTTTTCTGATTCTTATCCAGATAAAGTTAATTTAAGACCTTCTCTGGTTCAGTCAGATCGACACTAAGATCTCTCTGATTCTAATTCCAGTTAAAGATGATCCCGGACTTTTTCTGGTTCCGTTAAGTCTACAATAAAATTTTACTGATTCTTATCTAATCAAAGTTAATTAAAGACCTTCTCTGGTTCAGTCAGATTGACACTAATATATCTCTGATTCCTATTCCAGTTGAAGATATTCCAAGACTTTTGTCTGGTTCAGTTAAATTGATCCTAAGATTTTTTTTATTCTTATCCAGTCAAAGTTAATTAAAGACCTTCTCTGATACAGTCATATCGACACTAAGATCTCTTTGATTCCTATTCCAGTTGAAGATATTCCTAGACTTTTGTCTGGTTCATTTGAATCGATCCTAACATTCTTCTGATTTCCATTCCAATCAAAGTTAATTAATGACCTTCTCTGGTTCAGTCAGATTGACACTAAGATCTCTCTGATTCCTATTCCGGTTGAAGATATTCCAAGACTTTTATCTGGTTCAGTTGAATCAATCCTAAGTTTCTTATGATTTCCATTCCAGTCAAAGTTAATTAAAGACCTTCTCTGGTTCAGTCAGATTGACACTAAGATCTCTCTGATTCCTATTCCAGTTGAAGATAGTCCAAGACTTTTTTCTGGTTCAGTTAAATCGATCCCAAGATTTTTCTGATTCTTATCCAGTCAAAGTTAATTCATGACCTTCTCTGGTTCAGTCAGATCGACACTAAGATCTCTTTGATTCCTATTCCAGTTGAAGATATTCCAAGACTTTTTTCTGGCTCAGTTAAATCGATCCTAAGATTTTTCTGATTTTTATCCAGTCAAAGTTAATTCAAGACCTTCTCTAGTTCAGTCAGATCGACAATAATATATCTCTGATTCCTATTCCAGTTTAAGATATTCCAAGACTTTTGTCTGGTTCAGTTAAATCAATCCTAATATTTTTCTGATTCTTATCCAAACAAAGTTAATTAAAGACCTTCTTCGATACAGTCATATCGATATTAAGATCTCTCTGATTCGTATTCCAGTTGAAGATATTCTAAGACTTTTGTCTGGTTCAGTTGAATCGATCCTAAGATTCTTCTAATTTCCATTCCAATCAAAGTTAATTAAAGACCTTCTCTGGTTCAGTCAGATCGACACTAAGATCTCTCTGATTCCTATTCCGGTTGAAGATATTCCAAGACTTTTGTCTGGTTTAGATGAATCAATCCTAAGTTTCTTCTGATTTCCATTCCAGTCAAAGTTAATTAAAGACCTTCTCTGGTTCAGTCAGATCGACACTAAGATCTCTCTGATTCCTATTCCAGTTGAAGATAGTCCAAGACTTTTGTCTGGTTCAGTTAAATCGATCCTAAGATTTTTCTGATTCTTATCTAGTCAAAGTTAATTCATGACCTTCTCTGGTTCAGTCAGATCGACACTAAGATCTCTTTGATTCTTATTCCAGTTGAAGATATTCCAAGACTTTTTTCTGGCTCAGTTAAATTGATCCTAAGATTTTTCTAATTTTTATCCAGTCAAAGTTAATTCAAGACCTTCTCTGGTTCAGTTAGATCGACAATAATATATCTCTGATTCCTATTCCAGTTGAAGATATTGCAAGACTTTTGTCTGGTTCATTTAAATCGATTCTAATATTTTTCTGATTCTTATCCAAACAAAGTTAATTAAAGACCTTCTCCGATACAGTCATATTGACACTAAGATCTCTCTGATTCCTATTCCAGTTTAAGATATTCCAAGACTTTTGTCTGGTTCAGTTGAATCGATCCTAAGATTCTTCTGATTTCCATTCCAATCAAAGTAAATAAAAGACCTTCTCTGGTTCAGTCAGATCGACACTAAGATCTCTCTGATTCCTATTATGGTTGAAGATATTCTAAGACTTTTGTCTGGTTCAGTTGAATTGATCCTAAGATTCTTCTGATTTCCATTCCAGTCAAAGTTAATTAAAGACCTTTTCTGGTTCAGTCAGATCGACACTAAGATCTCTCGGGTTCCTATTCGAGTTGAAGATATTCCAAGACTTTTGTCTGGTTCAGTTAAATCGATCCTAAGATTTTTCTAATTCTTATCCAGTCAAAGTTAATTCAAGACCTTCTCTGGGTAAGTCAGATAGACACTAAGATCTCTCTGACTCCTATTCCAGTTGAATATATTCCAAAACTTCTGTCTAGTTCAGTTAAATCGATCCTAAGATTTTTGTGATTCTTATCCAGTTAAAGTTAATTTAAGACCATCTCTGGTTCAGTCAGATCGACACTAAGATCTCTTTGATTCTAATTGCAGTTGAAGATGATCCGAGACTTTTTATGGTTCAGTTAAATCTACACTAAGATTTTACTGATTCTTATCCAGTCAAAGTTAATTAAAGACCTTCTCTGGTTCAGTCAGATCGACACTAATATATCTCTGATTCCTATTCCAGTTGAAGATATTCCAAGACTTTTGTCTGGTTCAGTTAAATTGTTCCTAAGATTTTTCTGAAACTTATCCAGTCAAATTTAATTAAAGACCTTCTCCGATACAGTCATATCGACACTAAGATCTCTCTGATTCCTATTCCAATTGAAGATATTCCAAGACTTTTGTCTGGTTCAGTTGAATCGATCCTAAGATTCTTCTAATTTCCATTCCAATCAAAGTTAATTAAAGACCTTCTCTGGTTCAGTCAGATCGACACTAAGATCTCTCTGATTCCTATTCCGGTTGAAGATATTCGAAGACTTTTTTCTGTTCAGTTGAATCAATCCTAAGTTTCTTCTAATTTCCATTCCAGTCAAAGTTAATTAAAGACCTACTCTGGTTCAGTCAGATCGACACTAAGATCTCTCTGATTCCTATTCCAGTTGAAGATAGTCCAAGACTTTTGTCTGGTTCAGTTAAATCGATCCTGAGATTTTTCTGATTCTTATCCAGTCAAAGTTAACTCATGACCTTCTATGGTTCAGTCAGATCGACACTAAGATCTCTTTGATTCCTATTCCAGTTGAAGATATTCCAAGACTTTTTTCTAGCTCAGTTAAATCGATCCTAAAATTTTTATAATTCTTATCCAGTCAAAGTTAATTCAAGACCTTCTCTAGTTCAGTAAGATCGACATTAATATATCTCTGATTCCTATTCCAGTTGAAGATATTCCAAGACTTTTGTCTAGTTCAGTTAAATCGATCCTAAGATTTTTCTGATTCTTATCCAAATAAAGTTAATTAAAGACCTTCTTCGATACAGTCATATCGATACTAAGATCTCTCTGATTCCTATTCCAGTTGAAGATATTCCAAGACTTTTGTCTGGTTCAGTTGAATCGATCATAAGATTCTTCTGATTTCCATTCCAATCAAAGTTAATTAAAGTCCTTCTCTGGTTCAGTCAGATCGACAATAAGATCTCTCTGATTCCTATTCCGGTTGAAGATATTCTAAGACTTTTGTCTGGTTTAGATGAATTGATCCTAAGATTCTTCTGATTTCCATTCCAGTCAAAGTTAATTAAAGACCTTCTCTGGTTCAGTCAGATCGATACTAAGATCTCTCTGGTTCCTATTCCAGTTGAAGATATTCCAAGACTTTTGTCTGGTTCAGTTAAATCGATCCGAAGATTTTTCTGATTCTTATCCAGTCGAAGTTAATTCAAGACCTTCTCTGGTTCAGTCAGATCGACACTAAGATCTCTCTGACTCCTATTCCAGTTGAATATATTCCAAGACTTTTGTCTGGCTCAGTTAAATCGATCCTAAGATTTTTCTGATTCTTATCTAGTCAAAGTTAATTCAAGACTTTCTCTGGTTCAGTTAGATCGATACTAAAATCTATCTGATTCCTATTCCAGTAGAAAATATTCCAAGACTTTTGTATGGTTTAGTTGAATTGATCCTAAGATTCTTCTGATTTCCATTCTAGTCAAAGTTAATTCAAGATTTTCCTCTGGTTCAGTTAGATCGATACCAAGATCTCCCTGATTTCTATTCTAGATGAAGATAATCCAAGACCTTTTGCTGGTTCAGTTAAATCGACACTAAGATTTTTCTGATTCTTATCCAGTCAAAGACCAATCAGGACCTCTTATGTTTGAGAAACTGCAAAGCCTGGAGTATGACCAGATGACAGTTTAATCTCACTTCCCCAATAAGTTTCTATGAAGCCTGGAATACGACCAGATAGCAGTCAGCCTTATCATCCTCAGCAAGTCACCGTGAAGCCTGGATCCTGACCAGATAGCAGTTCACTTTTGTCGCTTCAGTCAAGAGATGACTCCCCTATAGAGTAATGGACCACCGAAGCTCCTAAACTCTATTCCCCTAAAAAACATTCCTCAATGGACTCCTTCTCGGATAACAGGAACATGAATCCCCATAAAGAGACTCCTTATAAAGTCAGCATCTATTTTGAATGGCATCTTTAAGCCCATCTCTGACGACTCTCTGTCAAATTCCTTGGATGGAATCTTTAAGCCCATCTCCGACGACTCTCCGTCATATTCCTTGGATGGAAGCTTTAGGCCCATCTCCAAAATTATTTTGTTATCTTTTCCAAATGGAATCTGTAAGCCCATTCCCGATATCATTCACCAGCAGTCTTACTTTGGGCGAGTGCAAATTTCTGGGCACTCTAGTGTTCAATCATCTTCAACCTTCAGATCACGAAAGCAAGACAAGCCAATCTACATCTTCAGGTTTAAGAAGATTGAACAGGGGTGTGATACGGTGGGAGAACTGACTTGAGGGTTTTGCATTTTATCGTAAATGTTGCCGTTAGCAAGAGTCGCCACCGATATTTCTTTTATCCAAAAGGAAAGGTGAAAAAGCACAGGAAATACCTTTGAGATGTTTTCTTGAGTTCGGGGGGTAGATTATGAAAAGGGAAGGTATTAGCATCCTTTTCATCCATGGTTTTCCATGGGCTCTTAGTTACTTGCTTAGATCACTTGCTTTTGTTGTTTGAAATTGTGTTTGGTGTGGTTTTGAAAGTATTTTGTAAAAGAGGCCATTCGTTTAGGCAATCTTTGTAATGATTCTCGTTCGTAAGAATGTATACAAAGATGTTTGTCTTTTTTGAAAATGTTTTCAATGTTCGTAAGATTTTTTTTGAAATGTGTGTGTTTGTTTTGGAAAATAGCAAGGATAGTTGTTTGAAGATAGAGCAAGTAACTAGAAGCAATCTACCTACTCAAAAGTCTTTCTTATGCATTTTATATTCCTTTAACATTGTTGTCTTACCATTGATTTGGTAAGCAACCCTATCTTTGGATGTAAACGGGACGGGCATGGGTCATCGTATAACCATGATTAGTAATATTTGCAAAGTATCTTAGCATTTTGAGGGACCAAGATCATTTTTGTAAGACAACCTTGAATAGCGTCATCGATGGACTATGATCTTATATTTGTTTTGTTTTGCCAAGATACTTCGCATGCGTAACATGGCTATTTTTGTATAAGGCAACCAAGTGGAGAAACCCTAAGGATGCTTGTGTGCAAGTGTATCATTTTCATGCTTTGATTTTATCTTGTATTTAGGGTTTTCTATTTTGCTTTGTTTTGATCTTATCATACAAACCCTAATTACTAATCATGACATGTAAAGCGGTAAATTGCATAATGTAAATATTACTAAGCTATTACAATAATTTTATGGGAGGGGGGAATACAAATTTGAATGGGGATTTGCAATAATGTAAACCTAAATAAATTATTACAACCAAATTGAATTTGTACGAATATTAGAATATACAATATTTAAATATGCAATATAATGTACATGTAAGAAAAGATTTTTGTTTTGTTTTTATGTGAAAAGAAAAATTTAACCTAATCCTATAAAAAATAAAGAAATTAATTCTTACTAAAAGTTAACCCTAATTTATATTTTAAAAGAAAATGAAGTTCATATGTATCATTTTTTATGTATTTTTTATATTAAAATAATACATAATATTGTATAAATTATATAAAGATTTTTATATATGCAAAAATAAATATGTATAAGTATGGGATGAAAAGGAAATAAATAAATTAAACTAAATATGTTTTAATTATATTTCACAAGTTTATTAAGAAAATACATGATATATATTAAAAATAAAATATATTTTTATGTGAAAAACAAACTAAAACAAAATAAAAATGCAATATTATTAATTTTATATTTTTTAGGATTTTTTATGCATTAAAGAAAATATTTAATAAAATAAAATAAAAATAAAACAAAAAAAAATAAAAATATTAAAAAAAAGTTGGCAAAGGGGATGATGTAGAAAAACTGGCAGCAATATGCTAGTAAAAATGCTGAGTCCAAAGGACTAAGCCCAAACCTGCAAAAAATAGTAAAAATGGAAAGAAGGAAAAATGTGAAAAAAATAAAAGTAGCTCCCAGGTTCGAACCCAAGACATGGGTCTCACCAGCGCGCTACTTTGCCACTGGGGTGGCTTTACATCAGTTGATTTAAGTGAAACAAAAATAACATAACATGAACAAAGCCCTTGCCCTGTACTTCATCTTCTTCCCCAAGCTTGGCCAGATGTCCTGTAACTCTCTCATTCTTCCATGAAAATGAAAACTCATAACATGAAAGTTGTAGTATTTTATCTCACGATTCTAACCATATAAGTTATGTAAGCTAACAATCAAAGATTAGAAAAAAATTTAAAAGCCCTAAATTTAAACCTAATTTTTTCAGAATCTTCAAGTTCAAAATTCTCTCAACTCAAGTCAAATAAATTCAAGATAAACGTATGTACAGTTTCGTTGTAATGAGGAGTACATTATTTATTCACAAATCATGGCCAATGGTTGCCTGTAAAAGGAGATAGAAGTTGAGATTTTACCTCCTTCAGTTGAAATCGTGGATGGAACTGGAGTGAGTTTGATGGAGGCCTGATGCTTGCTTAAGCTTCCTTGAACCTCCCTGAGTGTATTCCCACCCTTGCCTTGCTTTGAAAGTGTCTGAAACTCCTTGGCCAAGTCAACCTGCAAGCTTTGAAAACAAAAATGGCAGATGATGGAGAAGGGGTTACCGTACAAGGATGAAAGTCTGGATTAGTTAGATATCAAGTAGGTAAGGTGTTTTGATGATCAAGACTTGAAACGCACGGGCCAAATGAGAGATTGGTATGCTTATGCCAAAACTGCAAGTCTTGACAGTTTTCTGGTGTTTTTAAGCTTGGGAGTGTTTCAGGCTTCAAGTAACCGTGTCTTGTGTTATATTATGTTTGTATATTAATATGGAATCAGTTTCATGTCAACTCTCCAACAGATTTGCAAGTTATAGCCTTTTGGCAACCTTTCTTGCTTTTGAAGCAAAGTGAAGGGACAAGGCTTGCCATGCTTGTACTTGCTTTCTTAGGGTTGGTATATACTTGTACAATTTGCTTTAGGCCTGTAAGACTTGTATGTGCAATGGAGACGGGTGCAATGCTCAAGAATTGGAAAGTGGCAAAAGTTGAGCTTTTTCAAAATGGCAATGGTCACTTTATGCCATTTATAGAATTACAACTTGGGTAATGGCTCTAGGGCTTGGATCAAAGATTTGTCAACTGAGTAAGCATTAAATTAAGGAGTAAGGAATAATTTTGGGACCTGTAAAGCATGGATTAGGTAGCATAACTGATTGGAACTTTGTTCTTCATGAAATGGCTTGGACAAAAAGTGAGAAATTGCCAACTTCATCTCTTCGATTCTCTCTACTCAAAAATGATCTTGAGTAGTTCTTTGACATTTTGGAAAGCTTTAAATGTGCTCTATAACTCATATTTAAAATGAATTTCAAGATACCTCTTGGAACTAGGTGAAAAATTGCCATAAAGTTGGGTCCAAAACCTGCCCAAATTAGGGCAAAATTTCACTAAGTTATTTGGTTCATGAGCATGTATTCCTAAATTTATATCTTAAGATACAAGCATATTTAGGGAAATGTGTGTGAAGAAAAGTTGTAGATTTCATGGAGGTCTAAAACTTTCATGTTGGGAATTTGCTTTGAATCATTATACATCATGGTGAAAAAATGGCCTAAAGTTGAGAAAAAATAAGAAATTTTCTATACTTAGACAATTTCTAAGTTAAGAAAATTTTCAAATTTAAACCCTAATCTTCAAACTTGGATTTCTTGATGAACAATTTTCACATTTTGACTTGTTTTGATGAATTGTGACCCTTGGCAGTTAATTTTGACCAAAAAGTCAAAGTTTGACTTTTCAGTGTACAGTTGACTTTTGATCAGTTGACTGCAAATTTCATATGTCAATCCAATGAAATTGAAATGTTTTGAGCCATGTAGTTAAGTAAAGATGATGCAATTGAATCCTTGAAATCATGCTTTAACTCAATTGGTCATTTGCTAGGTTAAAAATCAGAAATTGCCCTTCCTTAGTCAAAACCCTAATTTTTGACCATTTTGCCCTTTTGGTGATTTGATCAAATTTCTTGAGGAATTGTGATCCAAACTTGACCAAATGATACATATAAGCTTAAAATGTTGATGTGGATCAATAATTATGAAGTTTGACTATAAACTGGCCATGGTTGACTTTTCCCCCAATACAGCTGATTTTTAGGTCAACTGTCCAATTGACTGACCAAAAATGCGGTTCAAGGCTTGAAATTTGTCATGAGTGATCTTAGGGATCCATAATGATGTTTTAAAGTCACATGAAGCATTGATAGTCCAAAAATCCTTGTGCAATCTTAAACCCTAATTTTTGGTCATTAGTGCATGATGATATGCCTTGAGCTAGCCAAACCCTAATCTAGTCTTGAGTCAAAGGAATCTTGTGAGAAAAGTCTTGATAAATGAGAGGGCAAATTTTGGGGTACAACAGCTGCCCCTGTTCAATCTTCTTAAACCTGAAGAGTTAGATTGGCGAGTTTTGCCATTCGTGACTCGAAGGTGAAAGATGATTGGACACTAGAGTGCCCATAAATTTGCACTTGACAATGTGTAGTTGAGGGAATGGGCTTAAAGATGCCATTTGGAGAAGTGATAGAATCTTGTTGGAGATGGGGTTGTAGATGCCATCCAAGAATGTTTGTTGAATGGTAAATTGTAAGCTGAAAGAATGAGTATCATAATGGCATCCGTATCTGGAGCGTATCCATATTGTATCTGAATAGGTAATCTGAATGAGTATCAGAATGGCATCCGTGTCTGAAGCATATCTGAACTGTATCTAAAGGTTGAATCTGAATGAGTAACAGAATGGTGTCCGTGTCTGGTGCGTATCCGTATTGTATCTGAACTTGAAATTTGAATGAGTATCAGAATGGCATCCGTGTCTAGAGCGTATTTGTACTGTATCTGAACTTGAAATCTAAATGAGTATCAGAATGGCATCCGTGTCTGGAGTGTATCCGAACTGTATCTAAACTTGAAATCTGAATGAGTATCAGAATGGCATCCATGTCTGGAGCGTATCTGAACTGTATCTGATAGTTGAATCTGAATGAGTAACATAATGGAATATGTGTCTGGAGTGTATATGCACTGTATCTGAATTGAAAATCTTGAATGAGTATCAGAATGGCATCCATTTCTGGAGTGTATCTGTACTATATCTGAATTGGAAATCTTGAATGAGTATCAGAATGGCATCCGTGTCTGGAGCGTATCTGAACTGTATCTGATTGCACATTGTTAATGGTAGCTATTTAACCTTATCCTGAAAAGGTTAAAATGTTAGATAAAACACATAGTTATGCTGCATGAAATGTATGATGCAATGCATTTGTTTTATCAATGTTTATGATATATAGATGTAATGTATGCGCATGTAAGCTGATTTGCTGTATTGCCGTTTGATTGAGGAAAATAAATCCTTGAACGCTGATGAGGATATGTTGAATTTCCAATGTCTCGAGGTTGAAGTACTGATGAACTCTTGCTGAGAGAAATAAATTATGTGGTGAGGGCAATGCCATGCACTGCTTGAGATTTGCTCGGGAATCCAGAGAAATCTGATGATTTTTACTGGGGATTAATAGTTTGAAATATTAGTTCCGCTGTGGATTTAAATGACGTACTGTGGGGATTGCTTATAGAATAGCCTAAAGACGTTTTCGTATCCTTTCAACCTATCAATAATTGTCTTTCTCATTTTGTTTATTTGTAAACAGTAATTATGTTCAAATGCATATGTTTATTAAGGAATCATTGGACGTTTCTGCAAATAAAACACAAGTGTAAAGAAAAAGACAAATAGTTTTCTGTATTTTCAAAGAGATATCTTTGTATTTAACTTTGAATAAGTATTTTGTACAAAGGAGGCAATCATTCTAGTAAGAGAATGATGCCATAAAAAAGCAAGAAAAAATTTATACAAAGAAAGATAGTTATGTATAATAATCCCATGGGGTTTCCATTCTGCTATGGCCTTCGTATCTCCGAATATCTTGTCTATTTGTTTCTTCGTCCGAAGATGATTGAATTGATCAGAAACTCCAAGTTTGTCAGTGGAAGTCAAGAGGTTGTCCGCAAAGTGATCCGACGGGACATAGTCATACGCTTTAATTCCCTAACTTTTGCCTGGACCGCCCTTTCGGGTTTTCAGTCCACCGGGAAACCCTTTTTTGCCCAAGTCGCCCTTTCGGGTTTTCAACTTTCCAGGTGTACAGATTTTTTTTATCCCTTTTTTCCAGAACCTTTTTGGTTCATCGGGACGCCCTTGTTTTTCCTAAGTGTGTCAACCTAGCGGGACTCTTATGCGTAGTATCTTTTGACTATGTCTGCGTTCGCAGGGTGTGGCAGGTCGTCGCCGTCCATGGTGGTCAAAATCATTGCCCCATCGGAGAATATGTTTTTGATTACAAATGGTCCTTCATAGGTAGGAGTCTATTTGCCCCTAGGATCACTTTGTGGCAAGATGATGCGTTTGATCACTAGATCTCCAACTTGATATACTTGGCGTCTGACTTTCTTGTTGAAAGCCTTGATCATCCGTTTTTGATACATCTAACCATGGCAAACAGCAGTAAGTATCTTTTCATCAATTAAGTTTAGTTGATCAAGTCCAATTTGGATCCAATCGTCCTCAGTCAAACCTGCATCCTTCATAATTCTCAAAGAGGGGATCTGAACCTCAATAGGCAAGACATCCTCCATGCCATAAACCAAAGAATAGGGTGTTTCCCCAGTTGATGTTCGAGCCGTGGTACGATACCCGTGGAGAGAAAATGGTAGCATCTCATGCCAGTCCTTGTAGGTGACTATCATTTTTTGTATGATCTTTTTAATGTTTTTATTAGCAACTTCAATGGCACCATTCATCTTTGGCCGATAGGGGGATGAATTGTGATGTTGAATCTTGAACTGCTCGCACAAGGCGGTGATCATAGTATTGTTAAGGTTGGTACCATTATCAGTGATGATCCTTTCTAGGATACCGTACCAGAAAATGAGATTCTGCTTGGTGAAGCGGACAACAACATTCTTAGTAACGGATGCGAAGGAAGCTGCTTCGACCCATTTTGTAAAATAGTCAATGGCCACTAGAATGAAGCGGTGTCCATTGGAGGCTGCAGGCTTGATCTCTCCAATCATGTCGATTCCCCACATAGCAAAGGGCCAAGGAGCCGTCAAGACATTCAGAGGAATCGGATGTACGTGCATCTTGTCAGCATAAATTTGACACTTATGACAAGTTCGAGAGTGTTGATAACAGTCTGCTTCCATGGTAGACCAATAATAGCCTGCCCGTAGGATTTTCTTCGCCATCGTATGCCCACTGGAGTGAGTGCCAAAAGTATCTTCATGTAATTCAGCCATGATGTTTTCAGCTTCAATCTTATCCATACACCGGAGCCGAATGGAGTCATGATTGCGTTTGTACAGGATGCCATTACTCAGGAAGAACTTAGCAGAGAATCTCCTTAAGAACCTTTTATCATTGATTGAAACTCCTTTTGGATATTCCTGAGCCTCGAGATACCTCTTGACTTCATGAAACCAAGGATGGTCCACTACCTCTTCAATATTAATCTCGTGACAGTGTGCTGGTTCATTCATTCGTTCAATGGTGATGTGGGGAGCCTCGTTATCCCAATTAAGTTTAAACATAGATGACATTGTGGCTAGAGCATCTGCTAGCTGATTTTCTTCTCGCGGGAGATGCTCGAAGGTAATCTGCTCAAAATGTGGTAGCAATGTCAAAACATGTTCTTTGTAAGGGATAAGGTTTGGATGCCTAGTGTCCCATTCTCCTTTGATCTGACTGACGACCAGAGCTGAATCTCCAAACACATCTAAGGATTTGATTCCCAAGTCTATGGCAGCCTTGAGACCAAATATGCATGCTTCGTATTCCGCCATGTTGTTCGTACAGTTGAAGCAAAGTCTGGCAGTAAAGGGAGTGTGACACCCTTGTGGAGATATGAGTACAGCGCCGATACCATTACCAAGTGAATTGGATTCCCCATCGAAGAACAGGGTCCATCGGGATCCTTGTTCAGGTCCATCATATGGTATGATTTCTTCACAGTTGTATAATATCATGATGTCTTCATCCGGGAATTCAAATTTCATGGACTGATAATCTTCTACAGCTTGATGAGCAAGATGATCAGCTAGCACACTGCCCTTTATAGATTTCTAGGTAGTGTACTGTATGTCATATTCTGTTAGGATCATCTGCCATCTAGCTATCCTCCCAGACAGAGCAGGCTTTTCGAAGATGTACTTTATCGGATCCATCTTAGATATCAACAAAGTAGTATGAGTCAACATATACTGTCTTAGCCAGCGAGCAGCCCATGCCAGAGCGCAACAAGTTTTCTTGAGCAGTGAATATCTGGTTTCACAGTCGGTAAACTTTTTGCTCAGGTAGTAAATAGTGTGCTCTTTTCGGCAAGACTCGTCATGCTGCCCCAATACACACCCCATTGAGTTTTCTAAAACAGTCAGATACATGATCAGTGGTCTTCCCTCAACTGGTGGCATCAAAATAGGAGGCTCTTGTAAGTACTCTTTGATCTTGTCAAAAGCAATTTGACATTCATCATTCCATCTGACTGCTTGATCTTTCTTTAATAGTTTGAAGATTGGTTCACAAGTAGTTGTTAGGTGAGAAATGAATCTGGCAATATAGTTCAGGCGTCCCAAGAATCCTCTTACTTCCTTCTCAGTACGAGGAGCATGCATTTCTTGTATCGCTCTAACCTTGGCAGGATCAACCTCGATGCCTTTGTTGCTGACAACAAAACCTAAGAGTTTACCGGACCGGACTCTGAATGTGCACTTGTTTGGATTCAACCTTAGCTTGTACTCCTTCAACTTATCAAACAACTTTTGCAAATGATCAAGGTGCTCCTCTTCAGTTTGTGATTAGGCTATCATGTTATCTACATAGACCTCTATCTCATGATGTATCATATCATGAAATAAAGCTACCATGGTGCGTTGATAGGTTGCCCCAGTATTCTTCAGTCTGAATGGCATCACTTTGTAGAAGAATGTGCCCCACTATGTGATAAATGTAGTTTTCTCCATGTCCTCAGGTACCATTTTGATTTGGTTATAACCTGAGAATCCGTCCATGAAGGAGAATACTTTATGCTGGGCCTTATTGTCAACCAGGATATCGATGTGGGGAAGTGAAAAATCATCTTTAGGGATGGCCTTGTTTAAATCTCTATAATCCATGCACATTCTTACTTTTCCTTCCTTTTTAGGAACGGGAACAATGTTGGCAACCCATTGAGGATAGGAAGTGACAACCAAGAATCCAGCATTGAATTGTTTCATGACTTCCGCTTTGATCTTCTCTGACATGTCAGGTCTCATGCGGTGGACTTTTTGTTTCACTGGTGGACAGTCTTCTCTTGTGGGTAGACGATGTACCACGATGTATGTATCAAGTCTTGGCATGTCTTCGTATGACCAGACAAAGATCTCAACATAATCATGCAATAGCTGAATTAGACGCTCCATGACACTCGGCTCTAGATTGGCACCCACCTTGATTTCCTTTTTATCTTCCTCGGTACCCAAGTTGACTGTATCCAACGGTTCCTCATGAGGCTGAATAGCTCTTTCCTCTTGTTGTAGTAGTCTGGCCAATTCCCCTGGTACTTCACAATCTTCCTTACCTTCGTCTTCGGCTTGGTAGATTAGATCTTCAGAGTCACTAAAGGCCATAGCAGTATCGTTACCCATGGGATCCGGAATGGAGGGGTACCTGCATTTGTGAGTGTGGGTGCGTGTAAGGGTATAGCCATATTTAAACAATAAAATGTAAAAGAAATACAATGAGCACAAAAGGTTTGTATGTGAAAAAACGTCCATGATTCATTGAATGTCATATGAAGATGAAATAAAAACCCTTACAAATGGAGCATTGTGCCTCGGGTAAGACACAAGGTTTTTAATGTGCGAATTGTTTGTGAATATTACAAGTCCAACAGAAATGTAAAAGATAAATTACTGAGAGATGAAAGTTATTGGGACAAAGTCTCTGGCTTCCCAATTGCGAAGTCCTCCGTTGACAGTAGGAAATATCCAACCCTCCAAGCTGCCATCTTCTTCACCATCTTCCACTATGTTGACCTCTTGGTTGCTAATCTTCAGAGGTGGCCCTCCAGCACGGGCACGGCGCACAGCCTTCTGAGCATTTGAAGTAAACCCTAAGCCAAACTTGTCAGATTTATACAGAATGTCTGGAAGCTGTCCCCAGATGGTGCATCCGCCCTCCTCTACTACTGCCTTGGCGTCCTTTAGAGATGACATCCAAAGCGGAGATCTTGTGATCTTGGGGATCTGGGATACCGTCTTGGTTACTGCTACCTCTTGAGAGACTTCATCGAAATGTTGAAAAGGAGTTTCAATGAACTCGCCATCCAACTCCACATATCGGAAAGAATTTAGATGGATAATCATGTATTCTTCCTCTCCGTGGACAGTGATAATCTTTCCTTGGACCGGGTATTTTAGCATCTGGTGTAGTGTAGAGGTGACAGCACCAGCATTATGGATCCAGGGCCGTCCTAGCAGACTGGAGTAAGAGTCCATTACATAGAAAGTTGAGTTGAAAGTCTGAGTTCCCACCTTTATGGGGATGTCCACCTCCCCGTGGACCATCCTCTTTGAACCATCAAATTCTCTTACGAGTATGTTACTGGGTTTCAATATCAGTCCTTCGCAATCTAATTTGTCGAGAGCTTTCTTCGGTAAAACATTCAAAGAAGAGTCGGTGTCCACCAAGTCATGGGCCAGAGTTGTTCCTCTACACTCCACAGAGACATGTAATTCCTCGTTGTGCTTTCTCCCTCTTGGTGTCAAATCAGCATCAGAGAAGCCTAGGCCGTTATCAGTTGTCAAACTGGCTACACAATCTTGGAATTGGTCAGCAGATGTCTCTTGTGGCACATGGGCTGTCTTCAGAAACTTCACCAGAGTTTTGCATGTGCCTCAGAACACAGCAAAAATGCTAGCATGGAGATCTTGGAGGGAGTTTGCCCCAAATGTTCAACCACGTCATAGTCACTCTTCTTTATTATTCTCAGCATCTCCTCCATTTCCTTCTTGGAGGTTTCGGGGATAGTCAGCGGTTGAGCCTTCGTCCGAACAGGCTCTTCTTGAATACTTTTTCCTCGAATTTCAGCAGTAGAAGTGTTGGTAGGGATAACAGCAGGGGTTGTGTCACCTTTGCCAGTAGGAGCACTTGAAGATATGATTATTGGTATGGAGGTAACCTTCGGAACAGCCACTGGTCCAAAAACTGCCTTTGGGGGGGGGGGGGGGGGGGGGGGGCAATTTCTAGAGAGAAGATTTTACCGCTACGGGTAATCTTACTGGTTCCGGCAATATTGCTAATGTCGAAATCTTCTTCTTTGGAGCTCACTTCTTCAGCGGCCAGCCCATCTTGTTTAATACCATGGTAGTAGATGTCTCCACCGTAATTCCACGGTACTGTCTTGTCTGATTCATATGGGACCGGCCCGGGCATTATAATTATAAGAGGAGTAGTTTTGGGGACCGATGTAATCCTAACTGGTATTTTGGGGACCCTGGAAGGATTAACGGAGATGGTTATGATTGAAACGTCTTCAACAGGAACAGGTGAAACAATAGCATTTTCAAACAAAATCTCTTTGTTGTCTATCAAGCGTTGAATGCTTATCTTCAACAGAGGGCAAACAGTTGGTGAGGATAAGTAAAGAAGGCAGTCTTCATTACAACATAGGAATATACCAGCTTTCAACAAGTTTATCTTAATGATTGGGAGCGGAGTCAAGAGTTCATCCACTGTGGTAACAAACAAATCTTCTTCGATAGCATTGGTGTTGTGACCATGCCTAGGCATAGGAGCAGAAATGACGTTTGGTTTCTCGGGCGCGTCAAACTCAATCTCTTTTGCATCTATAAGGTCTTGAATTTGGTTTTTTAAGGCCTAACAGTTGTTAGTGTCGTGACCTGGACTTTCAGAATGATATGCGCATCTGGCATTTGGGTGATAATGAGGGGACGCAGTGTTGGGATTCTTTGAAGCTTCCTTTAAAGTTGCCATATTAGATTTCAGAAGATGTGGTAAGACCCGGGCTAGAGTCATATTAATTCTGGTGAATTTCCAGATTGGCCTTTCCACCCTCGGTTGGTTATTCCTTGGTTGATCAGATGTAGGCTTTGGGATCATAACGGCCCCTACCATTGGTCAGCGTTTAGCTCTCCCTTGATTCCTTTATGGGTAAACAGCAGATACCTCCTTCTTCCCAGTGAAGGGTTTTCTCACAGCTGTAGAAGCAGACGAATCCTTCTGAATCTTTCCACTTTTTATGCCAGCTTCCACCCTCTCTCCGGTTAGTATTAACTCAGTAAACCCAGCAGATGAGCTCCCAATCAAATGGTTGAAGAAAGGGCCCGATAGAGTTCCTAAGAACATATCCACCAACTCCCTTTCAGACAGGGGGGGTTTCACCCTCCCAGCTAGATCTCTCCATTTCTGCGTGTAATCTTTGAAACCCTCATTTGAAGCCATAGTCATACTCTGAAGTTGAGTACAGGTAGGCACCAAATCTGCATTATACTGGTATTGTTTATAGAAAGCTGCAACAAGATCTTCCCAATTGTGGACGTCGGCCCTTTCTAATTGGTAAAACCAATCGAGTTGTGTTCCGGATAAACTATCTTGGAAAAAATGGACCCACAAGTCTTTATCGGCAGAGTGCGGCTGAATCTTTCTCACGTATGATCGGAGGTGCATTTTAGGACATGACACCCCATCATATTTTGCAAACAACGGCACTTTGAACTTTGGTGGGATCACAATTCTCGACGCTAGCCCCAATTCTTCAAAGTCTAGACCTGGTACCTTTGTATTTCCATAGCGCTCAAACGCTCTTCAAGATGTCTGTACTTATCATCAGCCAGAGGGTATTGTTCCTCAGAGTAGTCTTCCTCTTCTTCCTCCTCTTCAAATTCTGACGGAACTGCTGTTTCTTTTCCTTTCCTTTCCCCTTCATCAGATGTTGCTGCGAAATTCAAGGTTCTTCTAGTTTGCCCTTGAAACCTTCTCCCCATGATTACAACACCATTTGGTTTCTTCTCTTTCTTCTTTTTCTCTTTGGCCAACAGAGTCTTCAGCTCTTCTTGCCCTTTGGCCAGGGTTGTGAGCAACTGTTGAAACTGCATGTTTTGAGCTTGAAGATCTTTGACTATCTGTTCGAGATCCATCTTACTGAAATAAATAGTAGAGAGATGAGGAAATTTGTTGCAAAAGACCTGTTTATGTTATGATGAATGATATGTGCATATGTAATGTTTTCAAGGATTTTAAAAGATTCAAGTTCGTTTTAGACAAAAAGAAACACACGTTATATTAATAAGATAGAGTCTGAGTACATCAATGCCCCTTGGGAAAAATAATACAACACTCTAAGATAAAAAAGTAGTGTGCATCCTCTTTGGTGCTATGTAGGCATTTAGAGTCTGCTCCTCATGAAGTAGCCTAGTGAGTTCCAAAACCTTATTCTCACTTGCGTAGAATTGGGCTTCGAAAGTATCTCGCTCTCCTTTGAGTTGTATCCAATCCCTTTGTAGGTCTTCAAGATATGTGGGCATGTCAGGATGTAGGATAGTGCATGGAACTTCTCCTTCCTTAACAGGCTCAATAATCACTGGGAGAATGGAAGGATAAGGCATCATAAGACTTTGAGCAGGGGTTCGTACCCACTTGAGGTAAGGCTCAAGAGGGATGGAATTCTTGTGTCCCAAAGTCTTGCTATCCACCTTCTTTAGCATCCTCCATGCTCGGATGAATCTCTGGCGAATACCTTGATCGTTGTTGTCGTAGTCGAATACCAAGCCTTGAATCAGCATATCATGTGGGCCATCCCTTCGGGCATAACCAAATTGTCTTAGAGACAAGCATGGGTTGTAGGTGATGCCTCCCCTAATTCCAAGTAGAGGGACATTAGGGAATTCCCCATAACAGTCAACAATGATAACATTCTCTTTGGATCGAGAGCACTAATGAATATCTGAATGTTTGAGCGTCATTAACCTTTGTGACCACTTTAATCCTTGCTCATTCTTTAATACTGATTGGGGAAGATGAGAAATAAACCATCTTTCCAGGAGAGGAGTGCAACACATAAGGACACCTCTCTTCCTCATTGTACGAGTGTGAAAAGAGTGCAGGATATCCCCTAGTAATGTAGGCACCGGATTGCGTGACATGAAGATTTTGACGGCACTCACATCTATGAGTTGGTCAGGATTTGGGAACAAGACCATCCCATAGATAAGAAGAGCCACAATTTCCTCAAATGCTTGCAAGTCTAAGGAATTCCAACAGTTTTGAGCCTTCTCAAACAGAAACTTTGCTAAGAAGCCTTTGACACCACTTCTAGTTTCCCAATGAGTTATGACATCAGATGAGTGCAAGTGCAGAGCTTGAGCAATCTCTTCTGGCTTTGGATCTCTTTCTGTACCATTGAAAGGTAGTTGATTGAGAATGGGAATCCTCAAGAGTTGAGAAAATTCTTCCAAAGTGGGCACAAGTTAATAGTCGGGAAATATGAAGCAATGATGCAAAGGATCAAAGAACTGGAAGAGCACCTTCATCATATCCTCCTCTGTGTTGGAGGTGACCAAGTTGAGTAGACGACCATGCCTTTCGGTGAATGGAGAGTTCTCAGGGATCCTTGAAGCTAGCTCTTTGAGTTGTGGAGGAATTCTTACAAGGTTGATTTGGATAGTTTTCCTGCGGAGTGAATCCATATCCTACAAAACAGGAACAAAGATGAATCTCAAAAATCCTTGAAATGGTTAGTGAATGCATATGATGTTCATGATGTCCATGATGTTATGCACAAGTATGCATATACAAGCAAATCAAACAAGTTCTTAGTTTAGGCTTGCATGGGGTTTTATAGGTAAGTACCCTCTTGAAGTTTAGTTGGCTTAACCTGTCCTAATAATAGTAACCGGGTTCTAAGGAGCTCAATATCACTGGATTGTTTCCTTGGTCATTGTTTCAGCTCAAGCCTCTTTAATGGTGACTGAAATATCCCAAGAAACCAACCCTCAATGAGTGTAGTATCGAGTATCTACCAACTTCGGACTGCACCAAAGCCGGTCATCTCACTACATCCTAAAGGCCAAGTTGGTCAAGTAAAGGGTTCTAGAAGTTCATTAGTGCTTCATGACATCACTCAGCGGCCCCGTATTCTCTTTGATTGACTCGAAGGCTACCGGTATCCACAAATATGTCACACTAACATAGCTATTGCTTAGACCATGTCGGTATACCCCACACAGTTTCCACAATGTATTGCTATTTACCTATAATGTTTCCCAAATCCGGGTGGAGGATTCAAACCCAAACAAAGAACCATAATGTAAAGAAAACAAGTCAAACAATGTAAGCAAATAAATATGATCTAGCCCTAATGTAACCCCACTTTTATAATAATCCCCAATAGAGTCGCCAGTCCTGTGATATGGTGGAAGAACTGACTTGAGGGTTTTGCGTTTTATCGCAAATGTTGCGGTTAGTAAGAGTCGCCACCGACTTTTCTTTTATCCAAAAGGAAAGGTGAAAAAGCACAGGAAAGACCTTTGAGCTGTTTTCTTGAGTTCGGGGGGTAGATTATGAAAATGGAAGGTATTAGCACCCTTTTCATCCATGGTTTTCCATGGGCTCTTAGTTACTTGCTTAGATCACTTGCTTTTGTTGTTTGAAATTGTGTTTGGTGTGGTTTTGAAAGTATTTTGTAAAAGAGGCCATTCGTTTAGGCAATCTTTGTAATGATTCTCGTTCGTAAGAATGTATACAAAGATGTTTGTCTTTTTTGAAAATGTTTTCAATGTTCGTAAGATGTTTTTTGAAATGTGTGTGTTTGTTTTGGAAAATAGCAAGGATAGTTGTTTGAAGATAGAGAAAGTAACTAGAAGCAATCTACCTACTCAAAAGTCTTTCTTATGCATTTTCTATTCCTTTGACATTGTTGTCTTACCATTGATTTGGTAAGCAACCCTATCTTTGGATGTAAACGGGACGGGCGTGGGTCATCGTATAACCATGATTAGCAATATTTGCAAAGTATCTTAGCATTTTGAGGGACCAAGATCATTTTTGTAAGGCAACCTTGAATAGCGTCATTGAGGGACTATGATCTTATATTTGTTTTGTTTTGCCAAGATACTTCGCATGCGTAACATGGATATTTTTGTATAAGGCAACCAAGTGGAGAAACCCTAAGGATGCTTGTGTGCAAGTGTATCATTTTCATGCTTTATTTTATCTTGTATTTATAGTTTTCTATTTTGCTTTGTTTTGATCTTATCATACAAACCCTAATTACTAATCATGGCATGTAAAGCGGTAAATTACGTAATGTAAATATTACTAAGCTATTACAACAATTTTATGGGAGGGGGAATACAAATTTGAATGGGGATTTGCAAGAATGTAAACCTAAATAAATTATTACAACCAAATTGAATTTGTACGAACATTAGAATATACAATATTTAAAGATGCAATATAATGTACATGTAAGAAAAGATTTTTGTTTTATTTTTATGTGAAAAGAAATTTTTAACCTAATCCTAAAAAAAATAAAGAAATTAATTCTTAGTAAAAGTTAACCCTAATTTCTATTTTAAAAGAAAATGAAGTTCATATGTATCATTTTTTATGTATTTTTTATATTAAAATAATACATAATATTGTATAAATAATATAAAGATTTTTATATGTGCAAAAATAAATATGTATAAGTATGGGATGAAAAGGAAATAAATAAATTAAACTAAATATATTTTAATTATATTTCACAAGTTTATTAAGAAAATACATGATATATATTAAAAATAAAATATATTTTTATGTGAAAAACAAACTAAAACAAAATAAAAATACAATATTATTAATTTTATATTTTTTAGGATTTTTTATGCATTAAAGAAAATATTTAATAAACTAAAATAAAAATAAAACAAATAAAATAAAAATATAAAAAAAAAAAGTTGGCAAAGGGGGTGATGTAGAAAAACTGGCAGCAATGTGCTAGTAAAAATACTGAGCCCAAAGGACTAAGCCCAAACCTGCAAAAAATAGTAAAAATGGAAAGAAGGAAAAATGTGGAAAAAAAACAAAAGTAGCGCCCAGGTTCGAACCCAGGACATGGGTCTCACCAGCGCACTACTTTGCCACTGGGGTGGCTATACATCCGTTGATTTAAGTGAAACAAAAATAACATAACATGAACAAAGCTCTTGCCTTGTACTTCATCTTCTTCCCCAAGCTTGGCCAGATGTCCTGTAACTCTCTCATTCTTCCATGAAAATGAAAACTCATAACATGAAAGTTGTAGCATTTGATCTCACAATTCTAACCATATAAGTTATATAAGCTAACAATCAAAGATTAGAAAGAATTTTAAAATCCCTAAATTTAAACCTCATTTTTTCAGAATCTTCAAGTTCAAAATTCTCTCAACTCAAGTCAAATAAATGCAATATAAAGGTATGTATAATTTCATTGTAATGAGGACTACATTATTTATTCACAAATCATGGCCAAAGGTTTCCTGTACAAGGAGATAGAAGTTGAGATTTTACCTCCTTCAGTTGAAATCGTGGATGGAACTGGAGTGATTTTGATGGAGGCCTGATGCTTGCTTAAGCTTTCTTGAACCTCCTTGAGTGTATTCCCACCCTTGCCTTGCTTTGAAAGTGTCTGAAACTCCTTGGCCAAGTCAATCTGCAAGATTTGAAAACAAAAATGGCAGATGATGGAGAAGGGTTTACAGTACAAGGATGAAGGTCTGGATTAGTTAGATATCAAGTAGGTAAGGTGTTTTGATGATCAAGACTTGAAACGCACGAGCCAAATGAGGGATTGGTATGCTTATGCCAAAACTACAAGTATTGACAGTTTTCTGGTGTTTTTGAGCTTGGTAGTGTTTCAGGCTTCAAATAATCGTGTCTTGTGTTGTATTATGTTTGTATATTAGTATGGAATCAATTTCATGTCCACTCTCCAACAGATTTGCAAGTTATAGCCTTTTGGCAACCTTTCTTGCTTTTGAAGCAAAGTGAAGGGACAAGGCTTGCCATGCTTGTACTTGATTTCTTAGGGTTGGTATATACTTGTACAATTTTCTTTAGGCTTGTAAGACTTGTATGTGCAATGGAGACAGGTGCAATGCTCAAGAATTGGAAAGTGGCAAAAGTTGAGCTTTTTCAAAATGACAATGGTCACTTTATGCCATTTATAGAATTACAACTTGGGTAATGGCTCTAGGGCTTCGATCAAAGCTTTTTCAACTGAGTAAGCATTAAATTAAGGAGTAAGGAACAAGTTTGGGACCTGTAAAGCATGGATTAGGAAGCATAGGTACTGATTGGAACTTTGTTCTTCATGAAATGGCTTGGACAAAAAGTGAGAAATTGCCAACTTCATCTCTTCGATTCTCTCTACTCAAAAATGATCTTGAGGAGTTCTTGGACATTTTGAAAAGCTTGAAATTTTCTCTATAACTCATCTTTGAAATTCGTTTCAAGATACCTCTTGTAACTAGGTGAAAATTTTCCATAAAGTTGGGTCCAAAACCTGCCTAAATTAGGGCAAAATTTCACTAAGTTATTTGGTTCATGAGCATGTATTCCTAAATTTATATCTTGAGATACAAGAATCTTTAGGGAAAAGTGTGTGAAGAAAAGTTGTAGATTTCATGGAGGTCTACAACTTTCATGTTGGGAATTTTCTTTGAATAATTATGCATCATGGTGAAAAAATGGCCTAAAGTTGAGAAAAAATAAGAAATTTTTTATACTTAGAAAATTTCTAAGTTAAGAAAATTTTCAAATTTAAACCCTTATCTTCAAACTTGGATTTGTTGATGAACAAGTTTCACATTTTTACATGTTTTGATGAATTGTGACCCTTGGCACTTGATTTTGACCAAAAAGTCAAAGTTTGACTTTTCAGTGTACAGTTGACTTTTGATCAGTTGACTGCAAATTTCATCTATCAATCCAATGAAATTGAAATGTTTTGAGCCATGTAGTTAAGTCAAGATGATGTAATTGAATCCTTTAAATCATGCTTTAACTCAATTGGTCATTTGCTAGGTTAAAAATCAGAAATTGCCCTTCCTTAGTCAAAACCCTAATTTTTGACCATTTTGCCCTTTTGGTGATTTGATCAAATTTCTTGAGGAATTGTGATCCAAACTTGACCAAATAATACATATAAGCTTAAAATGTTGATGTGGATCAAGAATTATGAAGTTTGACTGTAAACTGTCCATCGTTGACTTTTCCCCCAATACAGCTGATTTTTAGGTCAACTGTCCAATTGACTGACCAAAAATGTGGTTCAAGGCTTGAAATTTGTCATGAGTGATCTTAGGGATCCATAATGATGTTTGAAAGTCACATGAAGCATTGATAGTCCAAAAATCCTTGTGCAATCTCAAATCCTAATTTTGGGTCATCAGTGCATGATGATATATCTTGAGCTGATCAAACCCTAATCCAGTCTTAAGTCAAAGGAATCTTGTGAGAAAAGTCTTGATAAATGAGAGGGAAAATTTTGGGGTACAACAAGTTACACAAGACATACTCCTAGAGGTTCTCAATTGCTCAAGGTCTACCAAGAATTGACTAGACAATTCTCCTCCTAAGGCAATGAACCCCCAACTAGGGTTTCAATTTTCATCAAGATGGTTGAGCTCCAAGGATCTCAAATGTCCTTCATTGTCCTAATATGTCCTCAAGATCATCCATGCCAAATTCCGTGCCTTGCATAATAAGTTTGCTCAGTCAATTGCTCAAGTACTGGAAAATCAACTATGTTAGATCAAAAGTCAACTGTGGCCCATGTGCAGTCAAACTTCAATATTTTTGGTCAACATTTTGAAGTGATATCCATCATTTGATCAAGGGTTGATCATGATTCCTCAAGAAATGTTCCTAACCCATCAAAAGTCAAAAATGGCAAATTAGGGTTTATATAGGAAAAGTCAACCAAACTTTGACCAAGCATAACTTTCTCATACTTTGTGATAAATTTTCCAACCAAATCTCATTTTGAAGATAATCCAATTCCCTACAACTTCTCTTCAGCCCTCAAGTTCAAGAAATGCACCAATTGAAAGATACAAGTTCATACATTACAGGTCATTTTCAGAAAGTCAACAAAAGCCACTTTTTGCCAAGAACTTTTACATCAAGATATAATCTTCAAATGCAAAATTGATAAAAAGAGGGATTGAAGTAGACATCTTGGGATTTCCAAAAAGTCAAAGATCATCATCATGAGATAAACATTGAGCAAGTTATGGCTTTCCCAAGTTGGGAAAATTTGGGAATTTTCAAGAATTATGCATTGAGCAAATTTGAAGTTTTAAGGCAAGGGCTCAATTTCTTGGAATTCAAGCATCTTCATAAGTTTATAGAGGACCTCTAAAATTATTCTTGCCAAGCCTTGCATTTACTAACTATTTTATTCAGATTTATTTTAATTTACTTCAAATAAATATAAAATAAAATGTATAAAATAATGGGAAATGGGATTTGAGCTTTGGGTTGATGTTTTGGACAGCCTAAGCCCATAAAATTCCATGCAAAGGTGCCCAAATTCATTAAAATTCAAAATATGACAAGTTTCCTTGTTTTTGGCCAAAGTTACAAAACATCATTCATGGCTTTAAAAACACATGTTTATAGTTGTTATTATCTTTGTTCTCTTGTCTCCTCCCTCCTCTCTATATAAAGGACACATTAGCAAGCTTCAACACATGAGATACAACCTGGAAAAGCTCTACAAATTTTGCAAATATTATCAAAGTTGTAAAAATTCTCATTTTAGGTTCCAGCCTTTCTCAGTCCAAACAAAAGATCCAAATACATTCTCGGAGGCTCCCTAAAGCTTTTGCAATCATTACCAAGCCCTGAAACATCACAAAACACCTCAGTAAGCTCCATTTATATATTTTTATAACTTGTTTCATGCAGATATGGTGCTCCTTGTAGCTAGATGTGCATTATACACCATCATATATGTGCCATCAGATGTCCATCTGATCAGATCTAGCGCACTCCATCTACGGGCTCACCATGTGCCATTAAGACCAATCAACATTGGATCCAGAAGCAAATCTAGGCCTCTACGTTCATGGGCCAGCGAATTCAACAACCACACCCCCACTTTTTTTTACTATCTCAAGTTCATCTAGTTTTTTTTTGTAATGTTTTAATTTCTTTTATCTTCTTTACTTAATTAAGCAAATAATAATAAAAAATCACAAAAAAATTTGGCTTAGACTTTTTTATTTTATTAAAATAATGAAATGCTTTAATTAATTAATTAATTAAATTTTAACTACTTTCTTATTTTAAAATGAACTAGAATTTAGGATTTAATTTATGTTTCAAGTGTTTTCTTAATAAAAAATGCAAAAATATTAGAATTAGATTAATTTCATTCAATATTTATTTTCTTAAATTAAATTTAAATTTAGTTTAATTATTTTTCTTGAAATAAATAAAAATAAAACCAAAAAGATTTTTCTTGTTTACTTAGAATTTTTCTTAGGATTTTTATACGTAATTACTATTTCGGGCGTGTTATTTTTATTCTCGCATTTTATATAAATAATGTAACTGATTATGGGATGTAATAGTCTAGATTTAAAATTCTGCATTTTATTTTCTTGCACTTTTATGTAATTGTCCCAAAGCGTTGTAATAGCCTAGGATTTAAATTTTCGCACTTTAAATTTCTGTAAATATTAATTGTTAGTAACTAGGCGTGTATGATAAGACTGAAAATTAAAACGTTAGCTAACCTAACAAAAAGACAAAAAATAACTGAATCTCAACACACTTGCACATGCGCACCTCTAAAGAATCTCCCGCTTTAGTTGCCTTTAAATAAAACAGTCATGAGGCAGGAACGGTTTTGTAAAGACCCGTAAATCAAAAAAGATCATAGTTCCTCGATGACCCTACAGTTGCCTTTCGGTAAATGATCTAGTCCCTAAAAGAAAAATTGCTAAAGCGTCTCCATAAATTGCCTTCGTGATTGTAAAACGTCCCTTCGATTGTCCCTCAACATCCGATGATAGGGCTACCTAATCACTTATAGTAGGATAGCATTATCTAAAGGAAAGGAGGAAAAGAACATCCTTTTTCGAGTAGGTAGACTGTTCTTAAGTACTTGCTCAAATATGAAATTTTCATACTTACACACTTTTCAAAAACTATTTTCAAAAACGCTTTATCACACTCTTAAGGACTGATACAAGAGTTACCATAAAGTAAACAAAATCTTTCAAAATGCACAAACACAAACAGTTTTAAAAAATGAGCAAGTACCTAAGAGCCCGTGGAAATCAACGGATGGAAAGGGTGCTAACACCTTCCCTTTCCATAATCTACCCTCCTTACTCAGAAAATCTCGAAAAAAGGTCTTTTTCTGTTCTTTTCACCTTTTCCTTTGTTGGATAAAAGAAAAGTCGGTGGCGACTCTTGCTTACCGCAACATTTGCAAACACAAACGCAAAACCAGTATTAATAATCGGTTCTACCACCGTATCACATGCGGTCCATGCAAAAATTAGGGATTAAAAGCCTACGACTATGTCCCGTTGGATCACCTTACAGCCAGACTTCAGTATTCAAGTGTCAAATGATATGGATCAATCCAGTCAGCTTGGGCCAAGCAGCAAAGAGATGAGACGCTCAAAGATATAAAGGAAATAGAAGAATGGGAACCCAATGGGATTATTTCACATAGTTGTTTTCTCTTTGTATGCCACTTTGTATAGTTTTCATTTTTACGACGACATTCTCTTATTAGGATGTCAGTCTCCTTGTACAAAGACGCCTGTTATAAGCAGATTTCTTCAAATTAATACAAAATTATCTCTTTGAAAGTGCAAAACTACTTGTTTTTTATTTTTCTGTTTTGTTTGCAAAAACGTCCAGTGATTATTTTTGAATATATGTATTTGAATGTGATTACCGTTTACAGATACACGCATAAAAACAGAAAGATAGTTTCTAAGGGCTTTAAGAAATGGGACAATGTCGAAAAGCCATTCGTAAATCCCTACAGAATACTCCTAGGGGGTCATTTTCACAAAATTCATCATCATCAAGGACACATTCCTCAGTAGGTACAGAAATAGGGGCATCTCCATGTAGGTCACCTCTATATCTTCAGTGTATAGCCTAATGATTTTAGATATTCTGGCATCTTTTAGACAGATCAAGAGTTCCAATCATCTCCCCCAACACCTTGGAGCTTTCCTCAGCATGGTCTATAGGTTTCTAGGGTTCCTCAGCAGGGTTTCATAAAATCCCCAAACAGTTTACGATGTTTTATTTCCCCAGTGGAGTTTATTTCTCTAGTTACGGAAATCCATCTCCCAGCAAATGTAACTTCAACTACATTCTTCATACCCAGCGGCAGTCAGGGATTTATTTTCCCCAGTTCAACGACACTGCAAAGAACAACTGATACATTCACATACCGCATTCATACATCATTCTACAAATGTTATAGCATACATCACAGTCTCATTTATTTTGAGAATGTCATTACCCAATTCATTTCATGCATCATGACTTTGCATACAGCTAACTCTTTTCCTTTTCAGGAAAGATCAATAGACGAATATCATCAACAATTTTGAACAGTTCCAGATTAATTCCTGAAACCAGACAGGGAAACTATCTGTGAATAAATGATTATAGATTAATTCCCGAAACAAGATGGGGAGACTATCTACAATATCAAGTTAGAGATTAATTCATGAAACCAGACATGGCAACTATCTCAACAACCATCAAAGAAGGTTCCAGATTAATTCTCGAAACAAGACGGGGCAACTATCTGAGATAATAAGCTCAAGTTACCGTGAAGCCTGGATTTCGACCAGATAACTGTTTAAGTTGTTGTGAAGCCTGGAATACGGCCAGATAACATTTTAAATTCTTCAATTACTACGAAGCCTGGACCCGACCAGATTGCATTTTAATTTCATCTAAAACACTATGAAGCCTAGAATCCAACCAGACAACAGTTTAAACACTATGGAGTCTAGAATCCAACCAGATAACAATTCAAACACTATGAAGCCTGGAATATGACCAGATAACAGTTCAAACACTACAAAGCCTAGAATCCGACCAGATAACAATTCATGCTATTGTGAAGCTTGGATTTCGACTAGATAACAGTTTAAGTTGCTGCGAAGCCTGGAATACGACTAGATAACAGTTTAACTTCTTCAATTACTGTGAAGCCTGGATCTGACTAGATAACAATTTAATTTCAATTTACTACGAAGCCTGGAATCCGACCAAATAGTAACTCACTTCATCCTTACATCTAAGTTGTTGCAAAGCCTGGAATCCGACCAGATAGCAATTAGCTTCATCCATTCATCTAAATTGCTGCGAAGCCTGGAATCCAACCAGATAACAGTTTAACATTAAGCAAGATACTGTGAAGCCTAGAAACTAGACAAATAATAGTTAATTTCATATTCCCCAATAAGTCGCTGTGAATCCTGGAATACGAACAAATAACAGTTAACTTTATTATCCTTAGCAAGTTACTGTGAAGCCTGGATTTTGACTAGATAACAGCCAGCTTTCATCTCCCCAGTCAAGAGATAACTCCCCAGTAGAGTAATGGACAACTAAATGTCCTAGATTATATTCCCCAAACAGAAATCAACATTCTATAGCGGAGTCCTTCTTAAACATCAAGAACATGATTCCCCACAAAGAGACCTCTTATGGCTCAGAGTAAATCGATCAAATATTTATTCTGATGTTTTCTTCCAGTCCGAGGTAAATATTTATTTTGGATGGAATCTATAAGCCCATCTCCAACTACTCTCTGTCATCTTCTCCAAATGGCATCTGTAAGCCTATTCCCGATATCATCAACCAAAAGCGTCACTTCATGCACATGCTAGTGTAAATTTCTGGGCACTCTAGTGTTCAATCATCTTCCACTTTCAGATCACGAAAGGTGGACAAGCCAATCTAAATCCTCAAGTTTAAGAAGATTGAACAGTGGAAGTTGTTGTACCCCAAAATCTTCCCTCCCATTTTACTCAAGACATGCTCATTGAAGTCATCAATTGCTCAAGGTTGGCCAAGAATTGGCCAGACAAATTCTCCTCCTAAGGAATGGGCTTCCAACCAGGGTTTCACTTCTCATAAATAATTTTGGGTTGTAAAGACTTAAAGTGATTTCCATGGTCCCTAATATGTCCTCAAGAATGTCCATGCCAAGTTTCATGCCTTGCACTACAAGCTTGCTCAGCCAATTGCTCAAATGTTTGAAAATCAACTCTACTAGGTCAAAAGTCAAATGTGGCTAATATACAGTCAAACTTCAAAGATTTTTGGTCAACATCAACATTTTGAAGTGATATCCATAATTTTATCAAGTGTTGATCATGATTCCCCAAGGAATACTCTCAAATCATTAAGAATCCAAAAATGCAAAATTAGGATTTCCTAGGAAAATTCAACTAAACTTTGACCAGGCATAAATTTTACATGCTTCATCCATTTTTCCCCCAACCAAAGCTCATTGTGAAGAAAATTCAATTCCCTACAACTTTTCTTTTGTCCTCAAGTTCAAAAAATGCATCATTAGAAAGATATGAGCCAATATATTACAGGTCTTTTTGAAAGTCAACAAAAAGACACTTTTTGTAAAGGCAATTTACATCAAGATAAATCTTCCAAATGCAAAAATGGTCAACATAGAGATTGTAGGATACATCTTGGGATTTCCACAAAGTCCAAGATCATCTTCAAATGATGAAAATTGAGAAAGTTATGATTTGCATAAGTTGGGAAAATTTGTGAGAATGCATAAAGTCAACTTTGGATAAAATCACTTTTTTTTACGTTAATGGACCTAATTTTTAGGGCCCAAAAATGTTCAAGATATATCTAAGAACCTATAAACCCATCCATGCATGAGCTTGCTTTTTATTTTATTTATTTTGGATTTTTATACAAATAAATTAAATAAATACAAGGTTAATGCATAAAACATGTAAGGCTTGAGATTTGATCATGTTGGAGACCCAAAGAGCTCGTGGATAGCTGGAAAAAACGTATGAAATAGATTGGTACATGATTGGATCAAATATAGCAAGTTTTATGTAAGATTGAAATCATATCTTTTCATCATAATGTACAAAGATTTGTACCATGTTTGTTAACCTAATCTTGCCCTCATATATACACAACAATTCAGAAGTGGAAACAACAAGCACAGCTGCCTCCAAACCCTACGAAAAATTCAAAAAAAATTCAAAGAGAAAGTGAAACTCGTATCACATGATCTAGCTTCCCTCGATTCATTCAAAAGGTTCCATCATCACTCTGAGGATCCCAAGAGTGCATACCAGCCCTTCTCGATAATTAAAGCATCCTAAAACAAGCAGACTTCGTCGCTCCGGTAGGTTAATATTCGCACACTCTAACCTTTCAATTCATGAAATTTAAATGGATTTGATGCATAGATCCATGTTGGTATTGTTGTTTAGGTTTGTTTTAACGTATTACAAGGTTTAAGGCAAGAATCGAAAAACACCATTGCTAGGGCAGCCTGTGACATTTTGGTCGTATCTCCATGTACAAGCACTTTCAGTCCAAACCAATGCCATGGTTGGATTTGCAGCATGCGATTTATGGGGAGTAGGCTGGACCCGTGGTTTCAAATCTCTCTATTTTGCAGGTTAGGGTTTTGGAGTGGGTGGAGAAGAAGGTGGTCAACCACCGTGGATGGTGGTTTGACCCCTCCGGAGCTTGCGTGTCAAAATCTATCATTATGATTAGCTCATTCAAATTATGGGAGACCCAATACAGTGCGCACATGTACACCTCAGCATTTCATGATGTTTCACGTATATTTCCATTTAGTTGTTTATATTAACGATTGACAGGTTGGCTGAGTGGTAAGGCAAGCATGTATACTGGGAAGAGACCTGGGTTCGATACCCAGGTCTGGAATTTTTTTTTCTCTAACGTTTATATTGCAGATCCAGTGTTCACAGGTTGTACTCGCGCACCATATGCCATCAGATCTCAGTTGACCTGGATCCAGCGTTCTACGCGCGTAGCCCATGATAAACCTCCTGAAGACTACCATAGGGGATCACGCATCATAGTTTGGGCTCCCTGATTTGGGCCTGACAAAGTTTTGGTTCATACCCCCCTCTTTGTTGGATAACATCAGGCCCACCCAATCTTTTTTTTTGTTTTGATTTAATCATTTCTTTTTAATCTTTTTATTATTTTAATCATAAAAAACAGAAAAAACACATAAAAATTTAGATTTAGATTTTTTATTTTTTTTTATTTTTTATTTTTTTTTCATAAGTTAACTTAATTAATTATTTTGATTTCATTTCATAAATTAAAAGCAATTAGAATTAGGTTAAAATTTTAAATATTTCTTGAACAAAAATGCCAAAAAATATTAGGTTTATTTTAGAATTAATTTTAATTAATAATTTTATTTTCTTTCTTATTTTAATTAATTAGATTTAATTTAACTTAATATGTTCTCCAAATAAACAAACAACAAAATGATTTTCCTCTTTTGCTTAGAATTTTAAGGTTTTTAGACGTTCCCTTTGATTTGCGCGCGTTTAAATACTTTCACATTATTATTACCCTTTCTTATTATTGTACCTGTTTCTTGGTTTGTAATGATTAAAAACTAGGATATTTACTGCTTTTATTCCCCAATTTTGGACTTGTAAAATCTCCCTCCCTGAAGCCATGTAATAGTTTGGTTTAAATTCCTGTAGATATATTAACTGTTTAGATGTATGGTAATAGGATTGCATGACAAAGAAATTAAAAACAAAATGTTAGCAAACCTAACATCATGATAAATAACTGAAACACAACGCACTTGCACATGCGCACCTCTAGGGTACTCCCACTTTGGTTGCCTTCAGATTAAAACAGTCACAACTCTCGAAACGTGAGAAATTTTAGTGGCTACCCTTCGGTTTAAAGATCTAAAAAATGACCCTTTCGATGTTGCCTTGGTATGATCTTAAAACCCTAGGGTAGTTACTAAATTATCTTGCCTAGTTGCCTTTGTGACTATAACGATGACCCTTCGAATGTCCCTCAAAAATCTAACGATAGAGCTACCTACTCACTAATAGTAGGATAACACTGTCTAAAGGAAAAGAGGAAAATAACGAACCTTTCGAGTAAAGTAGATAGTTCTTAGATGCTTGCTCAAAAACAATTTCTCACATACACAAAACTCTTTCCAAAAACATTTTTCAAAACCCTTTGTATATGTTCTCAACAATACGAGAAACATTACAAAGTTCGCCACACTAAGGCGTCTTTTCAAAATACTTTTTCAAACACATAAAACACAAGGTATTTTCAAATGAGCTAGCATCTAAGAGCCCGTAGATAACTACAGATGGAAAGGATGCTAACACCTTCCCTTTCCATAATCTACCCCCCTTACTCATAAATAATCTCGAAAGGTCTTTTTATGTTCTTTTCACCTTTTCTTTTGTTGGATAAAAGAAAAGTCGGTGGCGACTCTTGCTTATCGCAACATTTACGAGTACAAACGCAAAACCAGTATAACAGTCGGTTCTGCTACTGTATTACATAAACGTCTTCAGCTTTATCGGTCAAACCTTTGATGGACGGAGTTCTTTCAAACAGGATCTCATGACTATTTATCAGGCATTGAACACCTTCTTTTAGCCATTTGCATCCATTAACTTGTTCGGTTCAGCAATTACAATCTTTCAAACAGCCAGGGAAAACCCCAACTCTCAGCAAATTTTCTTTGACAATGGCCAGTGGCGTAGTCAAATCTTCAACAGGGGAAACAAAAACAATGTCTTCAATTGCATTGACACCTTTGTCATGATTTGACATTGGTGCAGTTATAGCATTCAGAGTTGTAGGTGGATCAAACTCAATAGTCTTGTCGTCGATAAGATCTTGAATCTTGTTTTTTAGAGCCCAACATTGATCAGTATCATGCCCAGAGCTATTGGAATGATAGGCGCATTTGCGTTAGGATTGTATTTCGGAGATGAAATATTGGGATTTGATGGTGGATCACGCAATGTTACCAAGTTGGCCTTCAACAGGTGTTGCAAGGCTTGGGACAGTGAAACGTTGTTGTTGTTGTTGTTGTTATTATTATTATTATTATTATTATTATTATTATTATTATTATTATTATTATTATTATTATTATTATTATTATTATTATTATTATGATTATTATTATTATGATTATTATTATTATTATTATTATTATTATGATTATTATTATTATTATTATTATTATTTATTTATTTATTTATTTTTATTTTTTTGAATCAAAAATATATTAACTTAAAAAACAATGAATACACGGCGATCGCTAGGATCCATCCCTCAAAACTACACAAAATACCAAACTATGCCTAAGGCATCATTAAAGAAGCTAAGTGTGCTCTAAGCTTGGGATAACTCCATCCTCTGTAAACAATCACATTCAGAATCCTCTCAACAATATTCCTGTCCTCACTGACATTACAAAAAATGAAATCATTCCTCAAATGCCAACATTCATGAATGGTTTCAGCAAGAGCCATTCTCACCAAATCAGATTTCCAGCCCTTACCACGAAACTGCCTAAGCAACCAACTCATTTCCTCAGACCAAATACCAGGAACATGTATAATCCGAAGCCAATGCAACACCACTTTCCAAATTCTATTCAACTTAATACACTCGAAAAAAAGGTGATTGACGGATTCCTCCTGATCACAAAACGCACATATGCTGTTTGAAATCATACCAAACCTGAACAACCTAGCCTTAGTTGCTAAACCCCCATGGCAAGTCATCCATAGGGTAAAAATGGACCTGGGTCATGCCTTGTTTCGGAGGATGAGGTTACACCATATGACTTTATCCCTATCTGATATCAACTCATTGTATACTTTGTTAGTGTAGAACTTACCCTCATTCAGCATGCTCCCCCACAGGCCAGTAAGGTCCGGCACAAGTGCACGTTGTTGCAAAATGGCTTTGAAAATACCTGAATGGTTCAATTTGGGATTTCTGCACATGATCTCATCATTCTTCAGATGATACGCATGAATCCATTGAACCCATAAGTTGTCAGCCTTTGCACAAATATTCCAAAGCAGTTTCAGAATGAGCACTCTATTCCAGGAGGTCATATCTTTAACATTAAGCCCACCTTTTGTGGATGGTTTACAGATCTTATCCCAAGCAATATGACTCTTTTTACTCACAATACTACACCCTGTCCAAAGAAAGGTTCGGCAAATAGCATTGATTTTATGCAAAACAGCTTTTGAGAATAAAAAACATTGCATCCAGTATGAAGAAATAGCATGTAAAACACTCTTGATGAGTTGTAAACGGCCTGCATAGCTCAACAAATTAGCGCTCCAGTGTGTAATCATGCAAACCATTTTATCCACAAGAGGCATATAATGGGTCACCGAGAGATTCTTATTGGTCACAGGCACTCCCAAATAACGAAACGGGAGAGTCCCCTCACGGTAGGAAGTCATACGCAGGATTCTCTCTTTGGCATCAGCTGTCATCCCACCAAAGTAAATGTTACTTTTGGCAGAATTCATCTTCAAACCTGTGGAAGCTAGGAAAATATGTAAGGTTTGTTGCACAAGCTCGATCGATTTAGCGTCACCCCTGGAAAATACCAACAAGTCATCTGCAAAAATCAAGTTAGTAAGTGACAACCTCTCACACTTGGGATGATGATTGAATTCCGGATTCTTTTGCATTTGGAGAAACAATCTATTCAAGTATTCCATTGTGATGACAAACAAAAGAGGAGATAAAGGATCCCCTTGACAAATACCCCATCTCGCCTCCAATTTGTCCGTAAGCATACCATTAAGATTAAACCGATACGAAACAGTAGTCACGGTTGTCATAACCCAGTCCACAAACCTCCTTAGAATTCCAAGTTCACACATGATTTGCTCCAGTGCACACCAATCCACCATATCATACGCTTTCTGAAGATCAAGCTGTATCATGCATCTAGGGGAGATCATCTGCCTGTTATACCCTTTAATCAGTTCTCTTGCCAATAAAATATGGTTTTGAATATGCTTCCCTGTCACAAATGCAGCCTGCGCTTTATTGATAACACTGCCCAACACCTTGGCCAATCTAGCCGTTAAAATCTTGGAGATTATTTTATAGAAAGTGGAGCACCCTGCTATCGGATGATAGTCACGAATGGTCTTGGCAGCTGGATGTTTGGGGATAAGGGTAACTATGGTTTGATTCATGGCTTTGTAGATCACAGTATGCTCGAAAAATTCCTTTATAGCATCTATCACGTCCTGTTCAATAATCTCCCAGCTGGATTTGAAAAATTTTGCCCCATACCCATCAATGCTTGGACTTTTTAAATCGCCAATTCCTTTTAAAGCACATTTAATTTCAGTCACAATTACAAGTGCAATGGGGCAGTTCCTCTCCCTACCCGACAATTGGGGACCTTCCCTCATAACTGTTATATCAATCATTTGCAATCTTCTATCACGCGATCCCATGAGGCTCTTGTAGAAATCACAAATCTCAGCAGCAATAGCATCAGAATTCTGGAGAACAGAGCCATCATCCTTATGCAGAACTTTGATGGAGGTAGCAGCATGTTTAGCTTTCAGAGAAGCATAGAAAAACTCAATATTGCTATCTCCTTTCCTAAGCCAATCAATTTTGGTCCTTTGCCTCATCATTTGGTCGTTGATCTCATGCCAATAGATAACAGAATCAGTGCAGCTTTTGACTTTATCAATAATCTCAGAATTCATTATGTCCAAACACAGTTCCTCCTGGGCCAATATGAGATCAGTTCTGGCTTTAGCTATAGTTTTATTTACATTAGACAATTGCTTACTCAGCCTACTAAGAGGACCCTGCAAACGCAGTAACTTATACCAAAGCTTGGCCATAGGTTTGCCCTTCATTGGTTTCTGCCAGCTCTCACCAACAACCATCTGATATCCTTCCATGTGAGTTACACAGTTAGTAAATCTGAACTGAGAAATCTTTACCTCCCTCTGCATACGTCCATTCAAGCATAGTAAGTTATGATCAGATACACTGCAAGGAAAGATAGTCAGGTTCACATCAATGTTATCCATAAGCCACTCCATGTTTCCCAGAACATGATCAATTCTAGAATAAATTGTTCCCACAGAGTGTTTGTTGGTCCAAGTATAGTAATCCCCAAGGTTGTCTTTCTCAAAAAGGCCAACTTTCTCCATTACATCTCTGAGGTCCACGATTTCTGCTTCAGTCACCAAATTACCCCCAATCCTGTCCATGGCTTTGATCACATTGTTGAAATCCCCCATAAGGACCCAAGCTCCATGCTGGCTCGAATGAACCCTCTCTAAGTCAGTCCACAACCTTCTTCTATCATCCAGCTGATTAAAGGCATAAATTGCTGTCATCCAATTTTTAAAAACTCCATTCAAATCATAGATACCACAGTGGATCATCTGTGCAGAGCATTTGACCAAACGAACCTCAACCCTATTGTCATCCCAATAGATCTAAATTCTTCCATTAGGATGATGCTGATAATTATCCAGGAATCTACCTCTAAGTTTCAGCTGCTCTCTAACTTTATTAGCTTTAGCAGATTTCACACGAGTTTCAATCAGAATGGCTATCACAGGGTGAAGATTAAGGAGATGGGAGTTAATCTCCCTTAGCTTCCCCATTTTATTTAACCCCCTCAAATTCCAGGATATAATCATTGCCCAGTATTTTGAAGCTCTAGGAGATCGTTCAAAATTCCTAGGGCATCAAAACCATTGTCACAAGCCAAGTTACCTGATGATGCTGCAGAACCATGGTGCTTCCCTTTGACAGTCACACTTCTAGGGGCCTCCTTCCACGCATCCTCAGACGAATCCTGCATACCTGTAACTCTTCCATCTGGATCCTTCTTCCCTGAAGCTTGACTCGTATTCTCACTCTGAGACCCTGCTGGACCCATTCCCACTGAAGTTGAAGGGAGTGTTGAGGCTTGCATTTCATCTGGGGGCTTTGGTATCCAGTGCTGCTTAGGAGGGGTTTTAGCACAGTTATGCCCCAGTTTTTGGCACTTACAGCAGAACTGAGGCTTCCACTCATACACAATGGGTTGCTGAAACTTGAGGCCTCCTTCATCCACAATAGAGATGGACTGAGGCAAGTCCTTTGTAACGTCCATTTCCACTAGTATTCTAGCATACGAGACTCGTAATCTATTGGCGGTACATTCATCTGTGACAATCGGATTTCCCAGACAACTACCAATTTTGCAGAGGCTTGTATCCCCCCATAAGGTGAGAGGCAATTGGGGCAATTTAATCCAGAGTGGGAGCATGCGCAAAAGATCATCCTTCAACTTAAACTCAGGTCTCCATTCCCGAATTAGCAAGGGAACATTCTTGAACATATAGGGGCCTCGCATAAGGACCTCATCTCTATCCGCAAACGATTTGAAACGAAGAATGAAAAAACCATCATCATTGTAATACATATCAGGGAGTTGAACGAAGCTCCTGTACCGAGACATGAAGTTCTTAACCCCATTCATGCTCAAATCCAGCCCTAGGGAGTAAAGAACAAGAGACGGCTCCCAAAACTCCACTTCCGAAATGACATCCTCCTCCTTGATAACAGCTTCAATTGTACCATTAGCAATCGTTGGCGCGATGAATTTCATAGCTCTCCCTCTCGCAGGGTTCCTGTTGTCGTTCAGAACATCCACCCATAACTTGCGTCCTTCAGTTTGTAAGCTATCCCCCTGTATGGGATTCACCTGCACAGCTTCCCCTTGAGGTTCGACCAACTGGACGGTAGCGGGGTTACCTTGCTGACTTGAATCACTTTCGTTTGATTTTGTTATCAATGGATCCGGAGAGGCTGGCGGCGGTGGCACCGTCTTCCTCGGACGCCCCGACTTCCCTCTCCCCTTCCCCATTCCCAATCGCCGTTACCAAACGCCGGAGTTCGAAATCTAATTTGTTTCGACTGGAGCTCGAAATCGTCGGAGCTCGAAATATTTTAATTTGTTTGATTTACTTATTATTATTATTATTATTATTATTATTATTATTATTATTATTATTATTATTATTATGATGATTATTATTATTATTATTATTATTATTATTATTATTATTATTATTATTATTATGATTATTATTTTTACTATTATTATTATTATTTTTATTATTATTATTATTATTATTATTATTATTATTATTATTATGATTATTATTTTTATTATTATTATTATTATGATTATTATTATGATTATTATGATTATTATTATTATTATTATTATTATTTTTATTATTATTATTATTATGATTATTATTATGATTATTATTATTATTATTATTATTATTTTTATTTTTATTATTATTATTATTATTATTATGATTATTATTATTATTATTATTATTATTATTATTATTATTATTTATTTTTATTTTTTTATTTTTGAATACGTCAACTTTGATTATAATAAAACACAAATACAAGGTGATCACAAACCGATCAAACCCATATGGTCAAGAGAGAACAAATGTTAAACTATTACATCATAAGAGGAACAATATAATTTTTGGGAATACTACTATGCCAACCCCTAAATATGATGTTATCCATAATGTGCCTTAAGGCTAGCAAGTAATCAACTTTCTCCCCAAAGCAAACTTTATTCCGATATAACCAAATACCATAAATTGTCTCCGTTATAGCAAGTTTAAACAGATTACTCCTCCAACCTTTACCTTTACATTTCGCAATAATCCATGGCAATTCCTCATTCCAACTCTTCGGGGTATGATTAATATTAACCCAATTAAGCACATCCATCCAAAATTGTCGCAAACCAGAACACTCAAATAAAATATGATTGATATCTTCAATACTAGAGAAAAAACAGCATTTCGAATCTGTAATAAAACCAAACCTAACAAGCCTCTCCTTAGTAGCTAGCTTGTGATGACAGGCCAACCATAATGTGATAACAGCCCTAGGCCTGGCGAGGTTTTTACAGATAAGAGACTTCCAACTGACTACCGGCTCATTACTTCTCATCTGGGAATATACAGATTTCATAGAGAATTTACCCGTACATAACATGGCCTCCCAAAGTGCCTGAATTCCTTGAATATAATCTCTTGTCCCCATAACTCGTTTCATTATCCAAGTGCCACTATCTTTAATCTTACAATCCATGATATCATCATTCTTCATATAATAGGAGCGTATCCACCTAACCCACAAATTATCTTTTTTAGCACAGAGATTCCACAGCAATTTAAGCAAAGCTACCTCATTCCAAATAAATAAATCAATTAAACCAAGACCACCATTCTTCTTGGGCTTACAGACTTGATTCCAGGCCACAGGACTCTTCCTACTCATCCTATCTTTCCCAGCCCAGAAGAATGATCTGCAGATAGTATTGATCTATTGCAGCACCACTTTAGGCATAGGGAAACAGGTGAACCAAAAGTTGTTCATAGCAAAAATAATAGATTTGAGGAGTTGAAGTCTACCAGTTGCACTTAATAATTGGGAAGACCAATGCCTAATCCTACTGACAATCTTATCAATGAGGGGCAGGTAATATTTTGCAGCCAACTTCTTAGAAGAGAGAGGCACCCCCAAATATCTGACTGGGAGGCTCCCTTCAAGGAATTTAGTCAAATGAAGCACTTGTTGTTTAGTATCCAAATCCACAGCACCAAAGTATATTTTGCTTTTAAGAGAATTAACTTTCATACCTGTAGAACTAGAGAACCTGTTGAAAGCTTGCATAATCAAGGATAAGGATCCAATATCACCTCTAGAGAAAAGAAGCAAATCATCAGCAAAGGCAAGATTTGTAATCTGGAGTTTTTCACACTTAGGGTGATGATTAAAATTGGGGTTCAGCTGCATCTGGTGGAGGCATCTATGCATATATTCCATGGTGATGACAAAGAGGTAAGGGGAAATGGGGTCCCCTTGCCTTATGCCCCTTTGAGCCTGTAACAAAGTAGACATAGATCCATTGATACTGAAACGATATGATACAGTGGTAACAGTAAGCATGATCCAGTTTTTGAACTTATTGGGAATGCCAATCTCCTGTAGAATACAATCCAAGGCCCTCCAGTCAACCATATCATATGCCTTTTGCATATCAATCTGAATCATACACCGTGGAGTAGTATATTTTATCGAATAGCCTTTAATGAGTTCATACGCAAGGAGAATCTGATTATGAATTTGCTGCCCAGAATGAATGCTGCTTGATTAGGACTGATGATACTTCCAATTACCCTCCCCAATCTGTTTGTCAGAATTTTAGAGATGATTTTATAGACAGTAGTGCAGACAGATATAGGCGGGAATTCAGAAATTCTCCTAGCAGTTTTTGTCTTAGGCAGCAGAGTAATGCTGGAACAATTGAATGCTTTGTAAAGATAATTCCTGTTAAAGAATTCATGAACAGCAGCAAGAAGATCAACCTTGATAATGTCCCAAGTAGCTTTGAAGAAAACTGAATTATACCCATCTAAACCAGGGGCAGACATATCACTAATATCTTTGAGGGCTTCATAGATTTCAATATCACTAATGGCAGAATCAAGGAATTCTCTTTGGAATTATTGAGCTGAGCACCCCTTCTCATTGCAACCAAATCAATCCCACTTATATCTTCCTCCTTGCTTCCCATCAGTTTCCATAAAAAGACAAGATTTCTTGTTCAATCTCTGCCTGGGATGATAAAACAGAACCATCCTCACTGATTAGGCATGACAGATTCGTGGAAGCCTGTTTCGATTTCACAACAGAATGGAAAAAAGAAGAATTTTCATCACTAAATTTCAACCAATTAACTTTAGCTCTTTGCTTCAAGATTGCAATCTCAATATCATTCCAAGACAACAGTTCTGCAGATAATTTCTTAACCTCATTCATCTTTTCAACATTCATATTATCATATTGCAAACTAGTCTGAGCCATGTCCAGCTTATGCCTAGTCAGAACAATATGCTTCCTAGCTTGGAGTAAAGGCAACTGAAGTTTGATTAGGACAGGTTGTAGCCTCTTCATCTTATTCCATAGAACAAACATTGGTCTACCATCCAGATGAACATTCCAACTATTTTGAACTGCATCAAGAAAGCGATCTATAGCAGTAATACAATTCAAGAATTTAAATCTGTGTATCTTGTTCCTACTGATTGCTTGATCAGTAACCAACAGCGGAGCATGGTCAGATATTAAAGGAGACAGAATATGAAGAGATTGAGACAAGTGAGACTGAAACCATGTGACATTTCCCAAAAGCCTGTCAATTCTGGAGTATATCATGCCAACAGAGTGCCTATTCGACCAAGTGAAGTGATCCCCTGTACTATCCATCTCAAAAAAGGCCATTCTTATCCATAAACTCCTGTAAGTCTTTACATTCAGCTTCCACGACCATTTTACCACCTATCCTGTCTTGAGCACTGAGCACATTATTAAAATCCCCAACAAGGCACCAAGCACC